>OX235263.1:38186710-39595757 GCA_944472135.2 Trichobilharzia regenti
ACCCACACAAGGACACAACTAGCATCAAACAATAGGTGGAATAATAAGCCATGGTCATCACAAGGATCCAATCATTTTTTATCCCCCGCGTCCCTGTCAGCGTTGAAAAAACAGCTGGTAGGGATGTTAACACTCCTAAACCACTAGTGCTGGCTCCCTCCTTGCATGAAAACAGGAACGGTCTAGTGCACCCGTATCCATTGGACACACTTGACACTTGCACAAGTATAGGCCAAATAAAGAACCCTACCCACTTCTGTAACCTAACTAAAAATAAAAGTTCCTTAGTCTATAGCAAATCCAGTACTCCAACTCCTAATTCTCCACCGAAAACAGCACACAACAACTCGATAGACATAGGTGAGCATGATGCTGGAACTCCTCTTAACATAGGATCGTCATGTCCAGCAGAACTACTGGGTGCTGAACCATATTCGGGGCTGACTAACGAACTTAAATACTTCAAATGCTACTTCAACTCTCATCTTTACGTAATCCTCATAAATGCTAGATCTGTTCTAAATAAATTGCCGATGCTCAGAGCACTCACAGTAATATACAAACCCCCTGTAATTGTCATCACTGAATCTTGGTGTCATTCGACATCCTGGATGAAGAAATAAGCTTAGATAACTACACACACTTTCGGTGTGACAGGGAAGGTGGTAAGGGAGGGGGTTGTCTCATGTACTTTCTGAATGCACTTACTGTATCACAGCTAGAAAGTAGTACACTTAACATGCCTGAGACTCTATGGGTTAATGTACACTTAAATAACGTAACAGCATTAATTGGATGCACCTACAGAGCACCTGGCACCTTTAGTAATTACGAGACCCAACTTATTAATACTCTGGAGCAATTATCCGACTTACAATACGATCATAAGATCCTATGTGGGGACTTTAACTTACCTGAAATCAACTGGGATATACCCACAGGTCCAACTAAATTTGATAAGTTCTTAGGCACACTGGATATACTTGGCTGGAAACAAACTGTCACTACTCCCACAAGAGGTAACAACGTACTAGACTTAATCTTCTGCCACAATATAAGCCCCCTTTCAACGCTAGTAGGTTCTGAGTTCCCAGGGAGCGACCACAAAACAGTAATGTGTGCACTGCCAATTCCGCTGAGTAGCAATGCATCTCATACCTCCACTTCACAACAAGTAATATATAGGAACTATAGTAAGGCAAACTGGGCCTTAGTTGAATCGATGCTAAGATCCTCCAAATGGGATGAATACTTCACTACTGATGACCTATCGAGAGCCCTAACCATCTTCTACCATAACTCAAACATATGCTTAGATGCTGTCATTCCACTCCAAACACTAAAGGTTTCCCCACACAGAAAGTCATTCATAAAACCAAAGGATCGTAAGAAACTGAAGAAACTCTCAACAAGTTACTTCAAACACCACGACTTTGGCACTCTAGGTCTAATACTTAAAACCCTTAGCTCCATCACACAAGCTCAAGATTTCCGTATGAGAAAGGAAGAACGCATCGCAGTAGCCAGTCCTGCTAGAGTGTATGCACTCACAGAAATCTTAAGGAAGCGAATGAATCGCAAAAATCACAGCATTTCTCTCCTCATAGACAAAGGCAGGCTATGCACTAACTCTGCAGACATATGTGAACTATTCAACAAAACGTTTGCAGGTAACTACCTTAAGCCCTCAGTCCAGCTACTCGATATACACCCTATTACTAAAATGGCACAAACTCCAACTCCACTCACACCAAACCAAATTAGCACTGTTCAATTCACTTACGCTGATATTAACCAAACTATAAGAACCCTCAAAAGTTCAAAAGGTTTCGGTACCGACGGTATATCATCTTACTTCTATAAATATGGTGGCCCTGACATTCCTCTACTGCTGCTTAAAATATTCACAATGTCCCTAGAAACCCAAACTTACCCTGACATATGGAAGACTACATTCATTATGCCTAAACACAAATCTGGCTCGAAAACTGAAGTCAGTAACTACCGGCCAATCAATATCACACCTATAGCATCTAGAATCATGGAGAGACTAGTCAAAGATAACTTAATCAAACATATGCTTAGCTGCAACATCATAAGTCCGAACCAACATGGATTCCTGAAATCCAGATCATGTTTAACATGTCACCTAGACTTCTTCAATTTTGTAACCAGCAGTCGTGACAGACGGCAACTAGTACTTGTCATCTACTTTGACATTTCTAAGGCATTTGACCGTGTTGACCATTTACTGCTAACAAATAAGCTGAACTCCTTAGGAATACGTGACCCATTATTAGGATGGCTTAAATCATTCCTTAACAATAGGTCCCAAATAGTTAAACTCGGGTCTGCAACCTCCAAACCTAGCCCTATCACTTCTGGTGTAGTACAAGGTAGTGTCATTGGACCCCTCCTATTTACACTATACATCAATGACATATGCGCTTGCTTCACGCACGGGAAACCATTCATCTTTGCAGATGACCTAAAAGTAGCTTATACATTCCAACGTGATGACTTAGGGAACTTCGAGAATGTAGTGCAGAAGGAATTAGATAAAATGACTGCTTGGTCGTCCCTATGGAATCTCCAATTTAATCTGAACAAATGTGGCTGGATCTGCTTCGGCGCACCCTCAATTGACCTGAAATTAACGCTCCAATCTGCTAACCTAACAAGACTCCGAAGTGTCGTTGACCTAGGCCTGAGGTACTCTAGTGACTTGACATTCTCTGAGCAAGTAGCATCACAGACTAGAAAATCGAGGATGCTCTTAGGATGCATACTCAGGAACTTTCACGACAATGAAGCCAAGCTAATTCTGTACAAAACATGTGTCAGACCACTACTAGAATACTGTCCATTTATTATAAGCAGCACTCGCACACGCGACAAGCTAAGGATGGAAAGTATCCAACGATATTTTACCTCAAAACTGCTTGGCTACGATTGTAAGAAAGACTACATCTCACGGTGCATGATCCTAAAACTTGACCCACTTTGGACAAGGCGACTTATTATAAACCTAATATTCTTCTTTAAGGTCCTTCACAAAATATCATTCTCAGGTAACAGGGACATACAATTCGCACAGGAAGGTTCTTACGATCTGCGTAACCAAACTTCCACAGTGACAACTCATTCTTTTAGGTCAACACTCCGTGAAAACTTCTTCACAGTCATGTATTCTAAAATATGGAATAGCCTACCCCTAGATGTCAGAACTTGCTCTTCGGTTACAAGCTTCAAACGCTCTCTATACAGACTGTTTCACTCTACTGATTATATTAATAAACTATTTACTCCTAGAACGAATCAAGCACTAATCTACTACAGCACCTAAAAGACGCACTTCAACACCCTTAGCAATCTGAAAACTATAAATAAACTAGCAGCATGGATGCATAAAGACATAGTACGGAACATACAGGATTAGTTTACCCTTAGAAATAGGACCTATCCCTCATTGTAACCTTCAAACGCTTGCTATATAAACTGTTTTATCCCAATGACTATCCCTACCAGAACCCATCACTTATTTCTAAAACGCATCAGTCATTAGAACACTAAAACGCTCAGACTCATTAATACACATTATGACATTAAATAAACTCTAAGACTTCGCATAAATACGTGAAAACAAATACAATATAGAAAAATGTTTACTTAAGTATAATTAAGATAAACATTTATAAATGCATAATACATAAATGTCCTTTTCATGTTCACATACTTTCTCTTTCTGGTATTTTGCTGCTCCTATTCATCTTCTGGTCGAGGTCGAACAACCCTGCATCTAAACTGAAATGAGGATTAATTCCAAACCGTCTATCTCATAACCACTCAAATTCCATGAACGATCCAATTCTACCATTTGAAGACGCTGGCGAACATGCTGTAAATGAGTATTCATGATCTGAAATGAAGAAGCAACTGGTCTTCAAACAGTTTTCAACATTTTACTCAACTTACGAATACAGTCCGCCATGCAGACACAAATGGAGCAAATGGAGAATTCTGGAATCGACCTCGGCACCATTTGATGCAGTAAAACAACCCAACATGACCTTATCTAGTTTTCGTATCCACGATCAAATTTCTTTCCTGTTATAAAACTACGATAAGACTACTGAAAAAATGGAATAAATATATCACTGATCTCAACATAATACATCAATAATCTTTAAGCCAAGGGTGCTGTTCACAACAAAGTTATATAGGAGAATTGACTTCAAGCTTTATTTTTCTCAGATATTTGTATTACATTCATCTGATGTCTGGGTTTTTTAATAATAATAATAATAATAATAATGTATATTCTCATATAAACATATAAATTTACATGAAAATGCATGCCATTTTTACAGGCACGATCAAGTATGATATAATATCAAATCATAGATTGTCTACAAGTTAATAATGTTTCAACAGTTAAATATTCGATATATATATAAATACACATTGTCTGAACTAGGCTGTATAGTTATTGAATTGTACAATTGTCCTCCAGGTTGAGCGGGAAAATCGACTTCGTTTCGTTTTCATCCCGTGGTTGTCGGCATACGATAACCAACCAATATTGAGGTAAATACAACGTTTACAAGGGATTGAAAGCTGTTTTAGAAAAGTAAAAGTGCTGAGGTGAATCATTAAATTGTAATTAAATAGGTAACTGCATGTATCATTAATAAATGCAATTATAAAGGAAACTCCCCAGGCTGACAACGTTCATTTGCAATGTATAATGCTACACTTATACCTCGTACTATCATGATGTCCACTTTTGGTTTTAATACATTTATCCTCAGTTGTGCCAGTTGTTTTTGTTTTATACCTTTTTGTGCATTTAATGTACAACCGTACCCTTCAGAGAGTAGGAATATAATAAGTCATAAAGAGCTGTAAAATGTTAGGTTTAATGGGATATAATGAGGATCAAGTAAAGACGTTATTGGAAAATGAATGAGATAAGACATTGTGAAGTGGTATTTAAAGATCAGTCAATGGACAGCAAGTTAGTTTATAAGATGCCCCATAAAACTGTGCACATCCCACATGGTCGCATCTCAACAATAGGCTGGGCGAATAGTATATATTTAGAGGTAGAAGCATGATCTGTCAAGGCGTTCATTATTATCTTTTTCAAGATAAAGATCTAAGCCCTCATAAAAATCAGAAATATCTCGAGCCTTTAATTTGTATATTGCTGTTCCTGCAGAATGGGGCGATTCACCTTAGTGACCCCCACCATATCTACTGATCAGCTAACGCCACCCTCCCTCCTTTTTTGATGTTAAGCTCTGAGACTATGATTATTATGGCTACCGCAAATATATTGCTTGGTACCAGACATGTTCGTACCTCATATTCCATCTCCCTAGCTTTCTTAATGAGTGCTTCCAATAGGTCTCCGCGTACATCTTTATGAACATTATATATGTATGCATGCGTCCTAATGAACGGATTACTTTACAAGAAGTTAGAACCTTAAAGAATAAAAAGAATAGGTTTTGTGAATAGTGAAGCAAGATTCAGCAGAACAATATAGTTAGGGATCAATGTAGGTAGTATGAACTGAAGGTAAGGTCGGTTGGCAGGACTTAGTGTACTAAATTAACATGACAGTCTTGTATATAGTAGACATCTGACATTGCAAAGTAACGTGTCTAAACATATTATAAAAAGATATTAACAGAACCAACAAAATTTCAGCATTTGTTTAACAATACTACAGAAGGGTAGTTAGTACTACAGGTAGTCGTAAAGTAAATCAATCTATGTATAATAAGAGCATAGTCAGTGTCATAATTCGTATTATCAAAGAATACATTAGGCTCAATAACTGAGTGTTATAAGGGAAACAAGCATGGTAAAGCAAGAGAACACTTGCCGCATAGCTATTTTAATCATTTTAAGTATTTTAATGACAATCGAATTTCAAGTATTGAACCTACATAATTACTAAGTGTTATTATATTGGTATTGGGACTAGTGTACTTTCCGTAGTTAAATATTGAAAAGCCATTGTCTCTCCACTCTACCAGCAGTTGAGATCTTTGAGGCGGGCTAGGGTGGACATGTTTATATGTTTTTCTAGGCTCCTTTTGAAACTGTCAGGCCTTTCACAGGATCTTATCTCAGAGGGTAGTTGGTTCCAAAGTTTGCAATATTTGATGGTGAAGAAGTTAGCTCTAGTGGTGAGTTTATGGGTGTTAACCTTGAGAAGGTAGTTGTGGTTGCGTAGTCCATACGATTTAGGATTAGCCCAGGTTATGGACGAGTTACTGTTACAGTGCTTTCTTATAACTTTGAATAAGAGAAATAAATTGCACTTCACTCTCCTTAACCATAAGGGCTCTAAGTCCAGTCGAATACATCTGTCAAGGTATTCTATTTGCTGACCATAGCCTAATATGCGTTTCGTAAGGAATCTTTGGACACTTTCAACCTTTTTTCTGTCTGCCGACTTGAAGCTACTGTATAAGTGGGCACAGTATTCAAGTTTGGGGCGAATGCATATCTTATATATGGCTAATCTGGCTTCTGGAGTGTAAAAGTTGCGTAGCACAAAGCCGGTTAGACGTTTACAATCAGATACCACCTTATTTGCATGTTCAGTAAAGGTAAGATCTGAGTATGTTATCCCGAGATCTGTGACTGTGTTTGTGTTTGAGACAAGGTCACCGTACATGTATAGACACATGCTAGGTTTCCAACGTCCGAAGTATGTTATCCCAGACTTAGCTGGATTGAACGTTAACTGCCACTTTTCACTCCAATTACATAGACTATTTAGGTCTTCTTGGATTTTACTAACAATATTCATATCATTATAGTCAAAATCATAGACAACTTTGAGGTCATCTGCAAAGAGGTATGGCTTGCCATACTTGATCATAGAGACAATATCATTTATGAATACAATGAATAGGGTAGGGCCAAGAACACTACCTTGTATCACGCCGCTGGTTATCGGTTTGGATGTTGATAAGTGATGGTTGACTTTAACCAACTGTTCTCTTCCTGTAAGAAAGGAAGTTATCCACTCAAGAAGCCTTCCACTTATTCCATAAGATAGGAGTTTCAGTATGAGTCTTTTATGTGGGACCTTATCAAAAGCTTTCCTAACATCTAGAAATAATGTTGCTGCCGAACGACCTTTGTCTACACATTCAGTAATGTGATCGAAATAATCTAACTGGCACGTAATGCACGATCTTCTATTTAGGAAACCGTATTGGAAAGGGGATATTAAGTCATTCGAGAGCAAATACTGAACAATTTGCTTCTTTACAATCTTTTCCATCACACGTGAAACTACGGAAGTAATGTTGATGGGGTGGTAATTATCTATGTCCGCTGTAGGTCCGGTTTTGTGAATGGGTACCACGTAGGATTTCTTCCAGCTATTTGGATATGTTTCACTCCTTATCGAAGTTGAAATATCTTAAGAAGAAGTAGATTCATGTCATTTCCACCATTTTTTAAGAGGACGGAAGACATTCCATCTGGGCCGGGAGTATTAGTAAGCTTAAGAGTTGTGATAGCTTTATCGATTTCTTGGGCGTTTAAGACTACATCGCTTAGACACTTTTCTGTTTTACGAGGGAAATCTATATCCTGGTCATTTTCTAGAGTGTACAGTTTGGCAAAGTGCGTGCTAAACACCTCACATATATCCTCAGCACTTTCGTGAGTAATGCCACCTAGGTGTATTATTTTTGGATATGTTGATTTGGAGTTAGTTAACCTACTTTTGAAGAGTTTGGCTATTTCTCCAGTGTTATGTGGCGACTGAATTGCCCGCGTTTCTTTATTCCTAAGACTTAGATTTTTTAACTCATGGATTCTAATGAGGATTGATTTGATAGCGATTAACGACGATAAGTCGTCATGTCTATAGTAACTTAATGAATGCGAAGACAATATTTCTATATCTCTTTATGTGCTACACAAACAAACTTTATAGCAGACTGTTCCGACTGACTTTGATGTCAGAAAGAACAACCAAACTGTAAATCCATTATACATCAAATTTTGTGTAATTTATATAATAACTTATCCATGCCTGTACAATTGGTATGTTCCTGCATAAACAGGAAGAAATATATATATATATATATTGATTAGATACTTTAACTGGGATTCCTACTTTACTAATGACGCCATAGAGGAAGTCCTTAAAAACTTCTATGACAAAATACGGTCTGTTAATGATGTCATAGCGCCTGTGAAATTGATTAAATTCAAAATCCCTCAAGGTGATTTTATTCCAATATCATTAAGAAGAAGTATGTGGAAGCATTCATTAAGTTACTACAGACATGATGACTTTTTGCAGCATGAGCGTATTACTGTCGCCCTTTAGCTCTATCCAAATTTTTAAGTCATCTGCGCATGGGACCACATGGGGGTCGGTGAGCAGAGATAACTTATTGATATACAAAATAAATAGGAGATTCCGAGTACTGCGCTTTGTGGCACTCCGCTACGTACTGCTGTCCAAGAAGAGAGTTTCGAGTTTATCCTAACCCCCTAGCTCCTATCTATGAGGAATTCCCTGAACCAGTTTAGTAGTCTGCCTTTGATACTAAGACTTTCAAACTTCATGAGTAGTCTTTTGTGAGGTACTTTATCAAAGGCTTTGCTGAAGTCTATGAAGACGACGTCAAAGGGTCTTCTGTTGTCTCTGGATTTGACCCAACTTTCCCTTGCAGTGAGGAGATTTGACAAGCATGAGAGGTTCCTTCGGAAGCCATGCTGTGCTCTAGATAACAAGCAGTTGTTTGCCAAACATGCTATGATACCTTTCTTGGTGATTCTTGATTAAAGTGGTGGTGAGACTGATAGGCCTGTAAGTGTTGAAGCTAGACTTAAGATAGTCTTCGAAACCACCACACTTACTAAAAACTTCACCGTCTTATGACTTTACGAGTACTCCACCTAACGTGTAAGCACTGATTAACTCAATCAAAGTTTAAAAGCTAACAATGGAAAGAATTCTTAGTATGAGTTGTATTTAACGTAACAGAATAACAGATTTAATAAATAAAGTGACTGTACAACTTATCTGCAGACGTTGCTGGAGGTAGGCTCGGAGAGTGTGCAAAAAGAGAGCACAACAAGAGAGCGAACCAATGAACGTACGGAAGACTCCCAAGTCAAAAGATAAAACGTGGATCACCGTGAGTGAGTCAGTTTAAACAAAATTTCAAAGGTACAATGTGCACTACAGGTTACCTCCCCCGTAGAAGGTTGGTGGGAAGCCAGCAAGCTTCGATATACAACAGTAGGATGGCTTGGCACAATAGCAATGAGTGAATGAGAAGGTTTGAAAATAGCAATAGTAAAAAAAGAAATTTTACCGAAAGGAAAGAAAGCAAAAGAGAAGAAAAAAATTAAGGTAAGTTGGAAGTGGTATGTACATGATTAGTGAAGTAAGACGGAATATGATAAGAAATGACGCTGGTGCCTTGTGTGGTTGTAAGCTTCTGCGGTCTGATGTTTTTTTTAATTTTTTTCTTTTTTTTGTCTTTCATATTTTTATTAATCTTTTTTTTGGTATTTTTTTATTGTATCGATTCATTCTTTTTTTTAATTCCGCACTATTACAAGCTTACTTATGTGGAGGTTTGATGGTAAACCTCTGGCGCCGACGCTGTTGTAGCAAGAAGGTGACTCATTATGTCTAACTTTCATATTAGACCAATGCTCCCTTCCTCCGCTTCAACAGAACCTAGCAGTCACGTTAGAGGCAATCATTATACCAGCGTATGATAAGGAGCAGGGTAAAAAAAAACAACAGAAGAAAATGGGAAAGAAGGTTAAGATTTCAAAATCGGTGTAAAGGTACTACAAAAGCTTGTGCGAAATCAATGCGAGGAAAAGTGGTGCAACTTGGAAGTAGTACGTTAGAATGAGATAAAACAAAGGAAGTTTCTACCCTGTGAGAACTTATAAAATTACAGAGAAGTTAGTACATAACCAATAGCTATGAGTAGTTATCATTACCAAAATTACTTTGTTCATGTTTCTAAGTGCATAACTAAGATGATGCCTAATGTTTATAAGTACGGTTCACAAAATAAATGAATTTCAGGAGGGCATAAACCCGAAGGAATATAGGACAGGCTGTGAAAATAAATTGAGCGGATTACTATGTACAGCATAGAAGTGAAGCATTTATGCGCAAAAAAATATGTATATCTGTCCATTTAACTTTACAGTGGAAGTTTTTTTTAAATAATCTTTTTTTAGTGTACATTGGTGGATGGTGGCTAGCAGTGGAATCCAGGATGCGCATTTCGTCCTATTTGGGACTCGTCAGCTGGATGTACCTGCATTTCTCAGTGAGTGATGATGTTCCCACCGAGGCTCGAACCCAGTACCCATAGTTTCAAACGCCAAAGCGTTATCCACTAGACCACTTGGGCCACGAGAGCCACCTCTTGTGCGACGGGTCATATTAATTATTGAATTGAATCAATCGACGGAAAAATCAAAAAATTCAATTCAATCTTTTTTTATTAAAAAAAATTTTTTTGTTTATTTATTATTATTTTACATTTTTTTACTTTTTTGTATTTTCTTTTTTTTAAATATTTTCTTTTTTTATAAAAATTTTTTTAATAATAATTAATTTTTTTCTTTTTTGGAAGAAAATGGGCAGTGAAAGGTAATATACTGTTCATAATTCCTCTTTTGGTGTGGGTTACAAGATGAGATGAGAAGCCAACTGATCTAGCGAGTAGATTGAGATGAAATAGATGAAAAATTAGGGGTAAAAACAAACTGCTGCTGGTCCTCTGTAACGAGAGATAAAGATTAAAAGGATTAGTGAGGGTTAAAACGACTACTCCCAGAAGCGGGACCAAATAGATTAAATATAGCAGAATTGAATTAGAAATTGTGACAAGGAATAAAAAATCACTAGTAGCATTACCTATGGATTAGTTCAGTGAAAGAATTCTACGAACCTCTTGGGCCAGTGAACACGTCGACCAGCACGTGTGACAGGGGTCTTACTGGTGACGGTAGGAGAATCATCATTCACCACTGAAGGTGAGGTAGTTGAGTCTGGACAAGGACTAGGTTCAGTGGAGCTATTTGATTGAGCTGATGGGGAGGGTGAAGGTTCTTCAGTGTATGCCGCTTTAAGTCTGTCTATGCTGACAGTGTCTGGGCGGCCGCATCGGTCAATAACGAAAAATTTATCTTTACGACTAAGGACCTTAAAAGGCCCGTCATACGGTGGTTGTAATGGCTTTCGTATGGCGTCGTGACGCACGAAAACGTGTGTACAGTCATCAAGTCGCCGATCAACCTGAACCCTTCGGTTCTGAGTGCGTGTGGAAACTGGTCGGAGTCGCTGCAAAAAACTTTTAAGTTGCTGAGCGTAACGGGTGGTATCGGGAAATTTGGCTCGAAAGTTTCGGGAGCGATTAGCTCACCTGGTAAACGCATGGTGGTACCGTACACCAATTCAGCTGGCGAGCACTGCAGATCCCCCTTGAAGCTTGTGGATTCAAATTGTTGTCCGCGGTCGGTAGTGACAGTTGCGGGACATCCAAAATGGGCAACCCAGCCTTCCATGAAGGCACGACAGACGGTTTGAGCCGTTACATCAGGTATCGGAATGGCTACCGGCCAACGTGTGAAACGATCCACACATGTGAGTAAATACGAGCAGCCGTTAGACGGGGGCAGAGGCCCTACTATATCCAGGTGGATATGATGGAACCGAGCGTCTGGGGTCGCAAACGTACCCAACGGCGTGATGTTATGCTTGGTGACTTTAGCACGTTGGCATTGTACACAAGCACGTGTCCATTGACGCACATCACGGTTCATACCGGGCCACGCAAATCTCGCAGAAATCAACTTGTCCGTTGCTCGTATGCCAGGATGGGAGAGGTTGTGGAGTGACTCAAACACAGTTCGGCGTAAAGACGTGGGAACAATCGGTCGAGGAGTACCAGTTGACATATCGCAAAGTATAGTTGTTTCACTGTTTAGCAAGGAGACACGTTCTATCTTCAGTGAGGTTTTATTTGACAGGTGTTCTAAGTTCAAATCATTCAGTTGGAGTTCGGCCATTTTATGAAGATCGATGGTTGGTGGTACGGATGTAGCACATACGCGAGACAAAGCGTCTGCTACCGCGTTATCCGATCCAGAAACGTGCTGGATATCAGAAGTGAACTGGGAAATATAGTCTAAATGGCGTGATTCTCGCGGTGAATACCGGTCTGAAGTAGTGTGGAGGGCGTACGTCAATGGCTTATGGTCGGTAAATACCGTAAATTGCCGGCCTTCCACGAAGTGACGAAAATGCTTGACAGCAGCATAGACAGCGAGAAGTTCCCTACCGAATGTGCTGTATCGAGATTCGCATGCGGTAAGTTTACGTGAAAAGAAAGCAATCGGTAGCCATACATTAGCCATACGCTGTTGTAGGACGGCTCCGATTGCAGTATTAGAGGCATCTACGGAGATGCTGATTGGAAGTTGAACATCTAGATGGACCAACATTGTGGCGTCAGCAATAGCTTTCTTGATAGCTGCAAAAGCTGTCGAGGCTTCCTTAGTGAACACCAAAGACTTGCATTTACCTTTAAGCATATCAGTCAAGGGGGTCACGATATGAGCACACTGTGGGATAAAGCGACGGTAGTAACTAACCATCCCGAGAAAAGTGCGTAGTGCCTTGGGAGAAGTGGGTAGAGGGAAGTTTTGAATAGCTTCTACCCGGTCAGGTAACGGATAAATTCCATCTTTGTCTATCCTATGTCCCAAAAAATTCAGGGAAGTGACTCCAATCTGACACTTCGGCAAGTTGAGTGTGAGGGAGTGTGTCACAAGTCTTCGGAAAACTGTCTGCAAATGAAGTTGATGAGTGGCTTCATCTGGACTAGCTACCAAGATATCGTCTAGATAGGCGAAGGCGAAATCAAGCCCGCGCAAAACGTCATGTATAAAACGCTGGAAGGTTTGGGCAGCGTTCCGTAAGCCAAAAGGCATTCGAAGAAACTCGAACAGGCCAAACGGTGTAATCACAGCAGTCTTAGGTATATCCTCGGGGTCGACGGGAATTTGGTAGTAAGCCCGTGTAAGGTCCAGTTTGCTGAATACTCGAGCTTCCTTGAGTGAGGCGGTTAAATCGTGTATGTGAGGGACAGGGTAGCGATCGGGAACAGTTTGTGCGTTTAGTCTGCGGTAGTCGCCACAAGGACGCCAATCTAAACCGTTATTCTTAGGTACCAGGTGCAACGGTGAGGACCACGGGCTGCTGGATGGCCTAATAATCCCCATTTCTAGCATATGCTCAAACTCCGCTTTGACAACCTTTAGTTTTTCTGGGGATAGTCGCCTCGGCTTTGCGAAAACTGGCGGGCCAGTAGTGACAATGGTGTGTGACGTTGGAAGTCGCACATGGCAGGCCGCTGCTAGGTTTGAACAAATCTGAAAAAGACTGCAGTATATGCGAATAAGGACCAGTGCTAGTGGGTGTGGCATATACAGGGCTGAGGGCTGGGCCTTGTGTGACGATACCGCTGACGGAGAGGTTTGTGACAGGATCTCTTAACTTATGATTACCTGTATCTACCAGTAATTGGTAGTGCTGCAATAGATCCATGCCAATTATACCTGTGGTAACGTCTGCCACCAGGAAGACCCAACGAAGTGAACGACGCAAACCGATGTTAAGATCTATAAAGCGCCTGCCGAACGTAGCGATTGGCGAGCCGTTTGCGGCTCGTAGTTGAAGAGACATTGGCCGCCTGCGCTCCTCTACTGTGGGTGGGATTACACTGACCTCTGCTCCGGTATCAATTAGGAAGCGTATCCCAGTGTTACGGTCGGTAACATAGAAGAGGCGACATGAGAGCGGTTCGCCAGCGACGTTAGTCGCCAGTACGTGCTGGCTTGCTAGTTTCCCGACTGTTGAACATCGAAGGTGCACGGGCGAGTGCACTTTTGGGCTTTTGCTCCGTAACGTCGATGATACCAGCACACTCCAGGCTGGTTACTTCGGGACTGTCGGCGCTTGCTGCTAGCACGTGGCAAGGGTCTACTACTACGCGAACTCAAGGGACTGCGTCCATGACTCCTGGATTTCATCTCCTGTCGTATACTACAGATCTCCTCGTATAGCTTGGCTATATGGGCCACTGCGTCAAAGCTTGATGACCCCCCGTCAGCCATCCTGCACACAAGACAAAATATTAACAAGGTGATAAAACACCAATATAAGTACAAACAAAACAAATCAAACCTTTATAACCGTGCGTGAAAGAAAAGAAAAAAAATAACAAAATAGACGGTACGTAAAAAGAGTTGTTAACACGTTAAGCTACTATAGCGGAAAACGGTGAAAACGGGCTCACCACTTGTAAGTGTTGAAGCTAGACTTAAGATAGTCTTCGAAATCACCACACTTACTAAAAACTTCACCGTCTTATGACTTTACGAGTACTCCACCTAACGTGTAAGTACTGATTAACTCAATCAAAGTTTAAAAGCTAACAATGGAAAGAATTCTTAGTATGAGTTGTATTTAACGTAACAGAATAACAGATTTAATAAATAAAGTGACTGTACAACTTATCTGCAGACGTTGCTGGAGGTAGGCTCGGAGAGTGTGCAAAAAGAGAGCACAACAAGAGAGCGAACCAATGAACGTACGGAAGACTCCCAAGTCAAAAGATAAAACGTGGATCACCGTGGGTGAGTCAGTTTAAACAAAAGTTCAAAGGTACAATGTGCACTACAGGCCTGTGATTTGACGCGGACACCAACATAACTAGCCAAGAAATGGGAACTACCATCAATAACACAGTTTTATTAAAACTTATGGACAAAAATTTCCGAGCGAAATTTTAACAGAACGTGATATATAAGTCCAGTCTGATGATGTCCCGCACCACTCCTCTTGGAGTCTATCAGAGCTAAAGCAGTCGAGTGGCGGGACTCACTACGCGGAAGCTCACCGAAGATCTGGAACCTCTACAATCAAGAAGCGAGCTCAAAGAAACCACTGGTTTATACTAGCTCGTAATCAGGTTATTGGATATTGGATGCCCTTCACATAAAAGACTACGGAGGCAAGTGCAATCTAAAACGTTGTCCACAATGATCGGTTAGAACTGCTTCAAGTCACGATTTCGGTGTTATAGACGTAGAATTTTAAGGGATTCAAACCCAGTGCTTCTGTTAGAGGTATTATAAGGTCGATGTTTCCTACTCTAGATCAGACTTAATATGTACGGTTGAGATTTGGGTCGGTATTGTGATTCTGGAATGGATTAATGTTTGTAAATGAAGCTGAGACGCTTGAATTCCTTGTCGCCGTTGTTCCAAACAAAAATACGCGGTTCTGTGGTTTTGCTGGCCTTTGGTTAGTCATGCGTTCGTGGTATTCCAGCTAGCATCAATTTCGGGCGCATTGCAGATTTTTTGGGGCGGCCTTAGGAACAATGTCACTCGTAACTAGATGCGACCGAAGATTTTGCCCCCAAAAATCTGCAGTGAGCCCGAAAATAATGCTAGCTGAGATGCTATGCTATAGTTTAACTTATTAACCGACTGTAACATTACTCATGCAACTTCCAATATCCAATATATCCAATACCGTTTTTACGAGCTAGTATAAACCAATTTGATTTCTTTGTTCTCGCTTCTTGATTGTAAGGTATAGGTTCCTGATCTTCGGTAAACTTCTGCGTAGCTTGTCCCGCCACTCGTCTGTCGTAGCTTTGGTTGACTCCCAAGGGAGTAGTGCTGGGTTTAAATATATGTGGTTTGTAGTATGAGGTATGTTAAGACTGTTACTACTGTGATTGGAGTTGATCCTTTCGCCAGTTAGTCCCAGTACTTTCTGGATTTGTATATGGTGTCTACTGTCCCAGCATGATAGGGACATAAATTCCTTCAAGGTTGCGGATACTCCTTGCTGACGAGTGCGAGCTAGCACGAAACCCAGGTCCAAGGCTTGCTGCCGATTGCCTCCAACCATCTAATATCATCAA
Source organism: Trichobilharzia regenti (assembly GCA_944472135.2). Taxonomy (NCBI): domain Eukaryota; kingdom Metazoa; phylum Platyhelminthes; class Trematoda; order Strigeidida; family Schistosomatidae; genus Trichobilharzia; species Trichobilharzia regenti. Next base: position 38,202,742 of record OX235263.1, read on the forward strand.
ATCAATGTGCACCGTGATGGCGAGCCACCTAAGAATGGTGCTCACATTGCAAACCAAACTGACTGAATTTAGTCTGCACCAAATAAAGGACTAGACGCATAACACTAGCCACCGGTGTCCAATCAAACTATAATAAGCTTGTGCAAATTGTGTTCATAACCCACTACGATGTATCGTTTAGCAACACTAAGACAAACAGTTGTTTCATCCCTTAATAGGTAGTCCTTTGGGGGTTATGACGGAAAAAACTAAATTGTCACAATTAATTTTCCTCACCAAAAATTTATTGATCTTACTATGCCCTCATGTGCATGCTGATAAACGACAAACAGGAATATGTCTCCAATGCCTCTTATGTTGCATTCACATTCTCATGTCCGTAGCAATGAAGCATCTATTTATGATGGTTAATGACACTGTTTTGATTTTGAACTTCGATGTGACAGTTGATATTTGAACGCATGATAATATAGGCCAGATGTAAATGTAGCCTCTGGTCTGTGGACCAATTTTTCTTATTTCACATTAATGGTATTCTTAAAAGATTTATTCTTATGTCCGGAACACGAGGCTTTCCCGAAGAGATATTGAATGAAATACACTAGCAAAATATTGTAGTTACGTAAATTAGATCGCCGTCTCAGAGGTGTGTGTGGTGACTCACTTTTTCTGCCTGTAAATCACAAGTCTATTCTTATGCTAATCAGTTTTTGGTTTGTACATCTTCCCCCACATAATTAGCCTTACGTTTTCCCTCAGTAATTTTGTTGCATTCTTTTTCTTTTGTTGATTCTTTTTCTTGTATTTACCAGTACCAGCTAAAAATATGATGAGACTAGGAGTCATTTCTTATTTTTTTGCTCTGATTTAGTGATAACTTCCTCCCTCATTTAAATGTTGGTAGTATCCTTCGAATGAACATGACATTGTCATGTCTGTTCAGATATGTCTGCTCAATTCCTATTGTTTTCTTTTTCAACTTTTGGGTTGTTTTAGTGTTGCCCTACCACTTAATTTCCCAACACAATTTATATGTAGTGTCTCAGCCTAACAAACTCAATTCTGTATTAGTGGATTACTATGGATTATAATGAAGATGACTTTCCTATAAAAGAAATAATACAGATGGATGCTCGGGAGACATCTTGCGTAGGAGAAGATGAAGATGAACAAATAACTTGTGCTGAGTATCTTCGACAATATGATATTGCTCAGGTAATTATCCAGTAATCGTTTTTGACTCAGAATCATCGCTAAGAGACGTTTCATAAGTTTTTTGTAATAGATGGTAATCAAAGCCTAATAGGTGAAGACCTTTAATAGGCTTTGGTTGCCTAACCTTTAGTAGACAAACCGGGTGTTCGCCTTGATACATAATTAAATGAATTTCAAGAGCTTTAATCAACAACCTGTACTGATTCCAAAAGTTTCTTATACTGTTATGCAGGATTACTGATGTCGTTGTATCGAACGAGCAAAGAGATAATCCACTGTAGAACTTTACACAAAGGTAGATCCTCTTAAACAAACACTGGAACAGCAGATTTGCAAATAGTTTTGCAATAAATTTCAGATGAAAGGTGACTTGGCATGTGTAACACGTGTCCTGACCATCTCAATCTATACAAATTCACAGACTTGTTGATTGATTTAAATTCTCTTCCTAATACTTCACGCAGCATTACTTGCTTTCTAGTCGCTTATCACTATTGAATCGCTATTGAATGAAAGCATCTACAATCAAGAACAACCCAGATTTCTCCTGTGAAAATTCGCTGCAGTGATTTTCAACAATATCTTTACTTTCAAACATATTTATAGTTTAAAAAGAAGCCAGTTCACTTTGATATTCCTAAAATCTCTTCAGTACTAGCCTATTTTCCCCTCGAAAGTAGTGTTATTTGCATCGTCTATCGAGTAGTAACTTGTGGTACTTTTGATTTTTCGTCACCTTTGAGTTATGCGCTACTATAATGCTCTGTAGTTTGAACCCTAAGACAAGAGCGTAAGAGTATTTCCTTCATATATATTTAGCAGTCATTCCAAATATGTGATGTAAGCAAGTCTTTTGATTTTACCATCGTAAATCTACTTAATTTAGGTGGTTATTATTTTTTTTCAAACAGATTTGATATAATGACTGCAGTAGTTGAAGTAATACTGAAAGTTTAAAAGTATAGTAGGTTAATTCTGTCGTAACTAGTTCCGATTATTTTTCAACAGTGAAATAATAAATAGTTAGGAGTTTATATTCTTGATTGTGTTTTGCTTTATTGAGGGTAGATGTAAAGACTAGAGTTATATCCAAAATTATATGTACATTTAATAAGTATTCTGTAATAGTATATTTTTTGTGCATGTCTATATTAGTGATGCCTCCATGGCTCCAGTTGTTTGTAAATCTTTATTGTGTCTGGCTTTAAGTTGCACGACATTTTTCTTTGAAATTAGCTTGCTCAAATGATGGCACATAGTGCTGAAGAATTTGTGCGTCATGTCTGGCTCAGAGGTTGGCAAGTAGTTAATCATCGTAGTCTTCCTGCATGGTTACGAGACAATGATTTCATTCTTCATTATCATCGTCCTCAGCTGAATACATTTTGGGCTTGTTTCAAGTCTATTTTCAGAGTTCATACAGAAACTGGAAATATCTGGACTCATTTATTAGGTAATTTTTTCGACCGAGAATTTATTTGTTTTTGTATGGTCTTTACATCAAGGACTGTTTTGCACTGTGAGACTTGAAACTTACAGAAATGTTAGGTATTAATAAACAAATGTGCTTATTTTTCCCTAAAGAAACCTACAGAATTAATTTTCTAAATCGTGAATCTCATTTCAGTATTGGCTTCAAAATGTCATAATAAGGAAATTAAGTAATCACTACTTACATCTCCTCTGCATATATCTGCTCAAAAATTCTATAAATGTCCTAATATAGCTTTGGATAAACCTTAAAGTATTGCTAAGGTTCAAAAATGCATATTTCTGGAGAGTAAAGACGTATCCGGTGTTTAGAAATTGTAGGAATCTCAGTTTTCAACCAATCTTATTTTGTAGCCCTCCAGATAGGAAAGGGGGCTTTGATTTATAAATAACTTTTAGCCCCTCTTCAATAAAAAGGTAACTTATAATCTTCCGCTTTCTTGTACTTCATGCATTTAAATACTCAAAAGAGTGATTAGTCACTTAATATAATTATCTCTACATTACTCAGCAGTGACAATTTTAGGGTACTTACATAATATTCCCTAGTAATACATCCTATATTGATGTCGCACCATTTTTTGTTATAATGGCGCCTATATACGGTCTATCTGTGCAGATTTTGTCGTCATCCCAACCCTGCTGCTCACTGATATTCAAAGTTATAATCTGTGTATGTTGTTTCGAATCACTGAACTGTCTTTATCGCATCATCTGAGGTATTTTGAAACGGAATGAATGATCTAGGCTATCATCTTCCAGCGTGTAGCCGGTGACGAAATTGGACAAAAGAAAATGGTCAGGACTAAAATGTTCTCGTTATCGATGTGTGCCACGTATCTGTGGATTCAGATATGATCTGGGTAGTGACAAAGTATCTATTATCGCATTCAAAAGTGTTTATCTCGAGAGTTCTGTATTTTTGATTTCCGTGTTGTACAAACATAATAATGAGTATTGGTCCTCTAATTGATTTTCACTGGAAATCGTTTATACTTCGTTGTTCATCATTATTCATGCACCGTGCGTCGATGGCACAGCGGTAGAATGCTCGTCAACCACCCATGTGGTCCGGCGTTCGATCCCCAGCTGGCACACTTCTTTACCTCTCTAAGCCGGTTATAAGGCTGGTAAAGAGCGAAGGTCGGTCATGAGAGCAGCAACCCCATGCCGTAGAAATGAATACCACGGCTACAGAAACTTCAAGTCTCTAACTTGAAGCCTTGTTCCACTAGGAACGTAAAGAATTCATATGTAGTAGTATTCATGCACCGATGTAGAGTTGATGACCTTATGTAGTGTATTAGACAACTACTTATTAATGCCAAGTCTTGTGTTGTCATTATGTATTTGTGTCGTATATAGCTTGGATTGTGAAGGAAAATTTATTGGTATATTTTACTCGACCCTAGGTTCCATGCTTGTGATTGATAGAGCTAAATTTCCCTGCGAATTCCTCCACTCAAATCTGGACAGTCCTTTGAGATGTCATTGTGGCAACACTTACGTTTTCTCAAGTTTGTTATTATTTTGAAAAGCAGACACTTATAGATCATCTCAGCTTTTCGAGTGCAACTATTACTTTGTAGCGTTCAATTATTTCTAGTTTCTTATTACTGACTTCAGTTAGAGAACCTTTGAAAACCGAGAAGAATTGGAAGGTTATTTCATCCTAGTATGGGACCTTTCAGTGGTACGCACCCACGACCCCACAGGGGCTCGAACCCAAGACCTTTAGGCTGCAAACCAGGCTCGTTGACCATTAAACCATCGGGTTGGACAGATACTCACCGATGACATTGGCTGACAGTCGCGTTTTATATTGCGGATTGCTAGGAGTTAGAATTGATAAGCCATCGGATTCCATCCCAGAGGCTCAATGGCATACTAGCCCACCTGGTAACCTGAAGGTTCTGGGTTCGATTGCTGGTGATGGGGTGATGAGTGCGTACTGTTGAAGAGTCCCAAGCTAGGATGCAACAACTGTCCAGTACTCCCTAGTTCCTAGTGGTTCTCTAAATGAAGTCTTTTCGCTCTCGAAAACTTGGAACCAGTCAAATCCCTGCTAACTAACGCTGATTAAGTTGTATACAGTATCTCTTTAATTTGTTTCAGGATGTGGCAGTTTTTTCGCAATTGCAATCTTCAGCTTAGTTCAATCAGAGGTTTTTATACAGTGGCAAGAAAAACTTGTATTTTCTGCATTCTTTTTTGGTGCAGTTGTCTGCCTTGGATTTTCATGTTTATTCCACACTCTGTCTTGTCATTCAAAAACTATTGGAAGACTTTTCAACAGGTAATTTGATGATTAAGTAAGCTTTACGATTGTTATTGTTGTTTGATAACCTAACATTTCTTTATAAAAATGAATCGTAAGAAGTGGTTTAAATTGTCAGTTCCTGATGTTTATTTTCTGTTGCACAGCAGTGTAAATATATGAGTTCGTTTGACTACTTCAGTCTGTTTTCTATTATCATAATCTCATTGGATTCACACTATCCTTCGTATGCGTTATCCATCACAAAGGTGATGACTTGTGTAGGGGGAGTACTAGTCAGGTGATGTGAATGATTAATATGTTTTAGGATTATGTCAAATGTATATACAATACCGCTACGTTATCTGAAGCAGAAGCTAAGCTCAAGACTATATATATCTATATATATATATATATATATATATAAGATCAGTGTATAGAAACACACTTCGATGTTGTTCGTAGATGTTATAAAGTGTATTATTTAAACGTAGAAAAAAATGGTACACGCAGAGTCGCCGCATATCCTCAGCTCGGGGAGGCCAGGTTTCACAGGCGTAGAGCAAGACAGCCCGCACCGAAGCATTGTATACCCGACTTTTGACAGCCAGGCTAACGTTGCGACGGCGCCATAGGTGACTCAAGTTGATGTATGCCACCCTAGCCTTCATTATACGGTTGGAAATCTTATCTGTCACCCCTCCGCCAGCACTCACACAACTACCCAGATACACAACTTCAAGCGGTTCACCCGCAAGAGTGAGAGCAGGTACAGACTCCTGCCAATCTTGTAACAGTAGTTTGCACTTATACGGCGCATACCGTACTTACAGACACTGATCGCCAACTGATTAAGTGCGATTTGGACAGCCTGCATGCTATCGCACAGTAAGACGACATCGTCTGCATACTCGAGGTCGAAAAGTCTATCTCCAGGTAGCAGATCCACACCACCTTCACGCACATCCTTCACAGCTGACTCCAGAATGTCATCGATGGCAAAGTTAAAGAGAGATGGAGAGATTGGGCAACCCTGTCTAACCCCATTGTTGGTTTGGAACAGTGGTGACAGTTGGTTGTATACTCTCACTCTACCTGAGGTGTTTTTGTATAGGGCTTTCAAAATGTTAACAACTTTCTGAGGTACACCTCTCTCTAACAGACAGTTCCAGAGCACAGTTCTGTCCAACGAATCGAAGGCAGCCCTAATATCAATAAACACAACGATCGTTGGCCTGCAATACGTGTGGCGGTGTTCCAACAACTGACGAAGGGTGAACACATGATCAATGCATCCACGACCTGAACGAAACCCAGCCTGCTCTTCGCGAATCAATCCCTCACGTATTTTGCACAGCCTGCGAAGCAAGACAGCAGCCAATATTTTAGACGCGACTGGTAGCAGACTGATACCTCTATGATTGTCATACGAATTACGTTGACCCTTTTTAAAGATGGGGACGATAATGGCTTCGTTCCACATAGATGGTACACTCTCAGTCTCCCATACCTTCCTGAACAACCCAGTTAGAGCCATTGTGAGAGTCTCGCCACCATCTTTAAAAAGAGCCGGGGGTATATTGTCTGGGCCGGACGCCTTATGGCGTTTTAACACTTGGAGTTCCTTAGGGACCTCCGCTTCGGTGGATTGTTCGGTACTAACCGACCAAGGAGCACTGGGGCTAATGACAGTAGACACTGAAGCTGGTGGCCAGCTAAACTGTTTCCCGAAGTGCTCTGCTCAGCGTTCTAGGCGTCTTTTCAAGCTGGTGATTGGCGTGCCATCTGCCTCACAGACCGTCTCGCTGACACCTTGTTTCTTGCCACCGGTAGCTCGGATGAGTTGGAACAGCTTCCGGCTGTTGCCAGATGCAGCAGCTGACTCCATCTTACACGCACGTTCTGACCACCAGGCTTCGCTGTCCTCACGTAAACACTGTCTAATCTTGCGCGTGGGCGCCTTTCGCTTATTGTTGTATTCGCTGCCAGCCGGAATGGACCGGCGTTCATCCAGGAGTTGCAAGAAACTCGCAGAAACCCAGTGGTTTTTGCGGAGCATTCTTTGAAGCCGCAAGCGGCTACACTTGCCTTTTGCATGGCACCTTGCACATGAAGCCAATGTTCATCTATACTACTTGGGGGGGGGGTTGCTTGCAAGCTTTGACTGTAGCTCATTCTGATATTTCAAAGAAGTAGCAGGTGCTACTAGTTTGCTCACATCAAAGTTTAGACGACGCCTTTTATGAACCCCACCAAATCGCAAGACGAACTTGGCATACACTAAAGCATGATCGGAGTCCAGGCATGTGCTTCAGAAGGGGCGACAGTCTTGTATGCATCCTCGCCACCGGAAACTGACAGCGATATGACCAATCGGAGTCCAAGCTTGATTCGCAGAGGGAGGACGCCAGGTAGCGCTACGGCGATGGCTGTGCTGGAAGTTGGTGCTGGCTAGAAATAGGTTGTGATCCGCCCAAAGCTGCAGAAGATGGCCCCCATCATCTGACCAGCGACCATGTAGGCCCCATTGACCACCTAGATGATTCTCCTCTGAGCTTAGACGTCCAACCTGTGCATTCAAGTTCCCAGCCAGCACTACGATACCCCTTCAACCCGCCTGTTTCAAGAGATCGCTAAGTTGGTAGTAGAACTTATCCTTAATTGCATCCGGGCTGCAATCCGTCGGTGCATAGGCAGAGACAACAAATAGACACCGCCTATGTGGCCTACTACTCCTTACTTTCGTATAACCTTCCAGCCTCGCAGCACATAAACGACTGTTAATGGGAATCCAGTAGAGCAATGCAGCTTCGGCTCTAGCGCTCAGTGCGACACCGACACCAGCTACCCGGATGTCGACGCCACAGGGTCCCCGGACAAGCGCAGGTGGTACATGCTACTAGAACTTCCAGATGGAGAGGATAATTGAAGCACTTCACTGTGATTTTGAATGCGGGTCTCCGAAATGCAGCAGACATCGATAGCGAGGCTTTCCAATGTTCTTACGAACCCTGCCTGTTGTCCGATTTTCATCAGCTTCCGAACATTTTAGGTGGCCAGCTTGAACGCGGCACGCGGTTTCAGGATATCTGTGTTAGATGTCACATTGGGGACAACCATTTTTAGGGTTACTCACTAACATCTCGAAGCGACACAGATAGGCTGGGAATCCAGACAAAGGCAAACGGCTATCGAAGGTTAAGAAGTCACGTTTAGCAAAGGTAAAATACAGGAAACTATGAATAAAAATAAAAGTAAGGTTGGAAGGACATAAGTTGTTTGAGGGATCATTATTGCTTGAAATCATTTTTACTGGCGCGCGATGAATTTCAATGATAGTTTGTTGTTTTACTTCATTTGCTGTTTGAGGGCTGAGATACTGCCCGGGTGCCTAGACCGAAGCAGGTGGTTTTCTTAAGGAACCAACCCCGAGCCTCTGACTTGGAGTCTAATCTGCAAGGCAGTGGAGCAGCGTCAGAAGCGGCATTCCCATAGTTGCCGGTAACCTATATGGGTTGATACGCCATTTGATCCGATTGGATTCTGGAGCCCATGTACCCCATGGTAACTGCTTTTAGTTTAACCGCTATCCAGAAAACCTTCCTGACACGGTAGGACCTGCAGAGACCTGAGTCCCAGCCACTTAGCTTGTTGGGTCACTGCGGTATTCAAGCCCGACCACCATGGCAAGGTAGCAGTTGTGTAGAAGAAACTATGGACCTAATAACTGGATAGTAGTCAATATACGCGGAAAGTGTCCATCAAGACATGAAAATCAGAACAGGCCTTTCAGTGAAAAGATTTATTCCCGACTAATTCATTCGCTTAGCTGTGCAACCGTAATTATATTTCTGTTTGTGTTTGTACATTCAGTCTGTCAAACATGTTAAATAAATCACTTTAGAGCATTGTTTTTATTGTCAACCTATTTCGAAACAGTGAAGATTAATCAGATTGTAATTCAGGGTGTCAAGTATACTATGAATATAAATCCATATTTTGGATTGTTAACTGATGAATTAGAAAATGTTATGCTCTACAATCTTTGATTTATACTATTGTATGACTTGGTTAATTGTATTGGTCTACCTAGTCTTCTTTTAATCTCATCATAAGTGACTAATCAAATGCTTTTTCACTCTAATCGTACATCTAATAGTGTGTTTCACCTGTTAAATTAGTTTTTGCCACTGCAGATGAGCCGTTGTTTTAGATAATTCTGTGACTTGGAAGTATTAAATACTAAAAGAGGTAGCGCGATCCTTATTCACGATAAATTTAAATTACATGGAGGATTTAATCATGAGCTGACATCAGTTAGAGAACCACTGGAAAACCTGGGAGTACTGGACAGCTGTTTCGTCCTAGTTTGGGACTCCTCAGCAGTACGCACCCACCGGGATTCGAACCCAGGACCTTCTGGTTACAAGGCGAGCTCGTAGACCATTGAGCCACTGGGACCCGATCCAATGGTCCTTGAATTCTAACTTCTGCCAGTTCACGACATAGGAGTCCCAAACTAGGACGAAACAGCTGTCCAGTACTCCCAGGTTTTCCAGTGGTTCTCTAACTGATGTCAGCTCATGATTAAATCCTCCATGCAATCAAACAAAATCCCTACAAAAAAACCAATACTTAAAAATTTAAATTAATCATAACATTCTGTGTCGACATTTCCATCTTTTCGTTGTGTGAGTGACTCATTTACTTAGGTTGTAAATTCAGTCAGTCGGCCCCGGGTCCGAGTTCCGCTCTATGTAGTTCAGCCTTGATTTTCTGAGCAATCTGTTGTCTAGCCTTTGTCTTTTGTCGTTACAATATCATCACCCCTCAGACAATAACTGTGTGGCTCGTAATTAGGATTACATAAATGGACTTATTTCAGAAGCTAAATGATTTACCTCTCAAAACACTCGGTCACTTTATAATCAGTGTATCATGATAAGCCTACTTATTCTTTACGTCTTCGTGTTGTTTATCAACTCTTTTCAGCCTGATGAATTTATCGAAGAGTATTCTGTATTCATTAATCAGTCTTTAATTTTTGCAGTGAATTTTACATCAGTTGCATTCATGAGTTATTGACGCCCGTTATTTTTAACTCAGTCCCCGGAATAGGTCTTTCAAGTTCTAGACTATAAGCTACATTTATGTGATAGTTGGTTAGACTACCCAGTCCCCTAAGCTGAAGCAGGCGGGATGGGGTTCGAACTAGCGATCTACTGACTGAAAGTTGAATGCTTAACCCACATCCTCTATATGTTACGCTACTGAGGCTAAACATTTTGATGTTATTTTCATATGATTTCTTTTAAGTGTGTATCTAATCAAGTTGACGTGTCTTTTGTTTTTATATTTACAGATTGGACTATACTGGTATAGCGTTTCTAAATATAGGCTCGTTTATACCTTACTTATATTATTCCTTTTACTGCATGCTATGGGCTAGATTGTTTTATATGGTTCTGGTTGTCGTTCTCGGCACAGCATCAATTATCGTGTCAATGCATCCATCTTTCACTACACCACGTTATCGTCCACTTCGAGCTGGTGTTTTCATGGGATTGGGCCTTTCAGCTCTTATTCCATGCATACATACTATAATATTAGATGGATTCCTTAATTCCATTTTTCAAGGCTCCTTAGGTTGGCTTGTTCTTATGGCAATTTTGTATTTAAGTGGAGCAACGATTTACGCTGTTCGTGTACCTGAAAGAATATTTCCTGGACGTTTTGATATTTGGGTAGGTTACATACAATACAGCGAACATTATTTCTTTGTCTTCACAATAAACTATGCTTAATTTTTTAAAAGTGGCTATTGATCCAGCTTATCGGTCGGTGGTTCAGTGGTAGAATTCTCAACAACCGCACACTTGTTGCGAAGTTTGATCCCCAGATGGATACACTTCTAAACTTCACAAAGTTTACCAGCCAGCAGTAACCCCGGCAAAGATAGAAGGTTAGGTGTAAGACTAGTCACCATACTCCGTGGAAACAACACGAGAGCCTCTATTGAAATTTAAGAACCCCCAGGCTAAAGCCTTATATTCCCCTCAATACGCATTGGAAGGAAAAGAAACTGATCTTAAAACCAGTAGGTGTAACCCAAGGTTTTACCTTGAATAACGTGAAAAGAACGGTGTTTGCAAGTTAAAGGGAATTGATTTTTTATATCGTAGGATTTTTATCGGTTACACACACCACCTGGTCGATAATAATAAAATATTTAAGTAATCACTGTGAAATAATTTCGGTATATTTTTTACTGAATAGCCACTTGGTTTTATAAGATTAAACTACAACACCAAAACAAAATCAATGTGCAAATTTTACAGGAAGTTAGCGTGACAAATTACAATCAAGATAGAGTCATTGCTAAGTGCGCGGATTCCGACATAAGCAGAATTAGTTACAGGATTTCATCATGAGCTGACATCAGTTAGAGAACCATTGGAAAATCACCTGGGAGGACTGGACACCTGTTTCATCCTAGTTTGGAACTCTTCGGCAGTACGCACCCACCGAGATTCGAAGCCAGGACCTTCTGGTTACTAGGCGAGCTCGTATACCATTAAGCCACTGGGACCCAATCCAATGGCCTATGAATTCTGGCTTCTGCCAATTCACGATATAGCGCAACCGCCAGCCAATGTCTTCGGCGAGTAATTGTACTCACACCCGACCAGCTGAACTCTATTGGTCACGACTTCCCAGTGGAACCCAGGTAGCTGCCTACCTGAATAGGGCCAGTCGCCAGTGAGCATCTCATTGGTATTCAAGGATTGGTTTGTAGGGATTTAGTTGGTTGCTTACAGGATTTCATTATGAGCTGACATCAGTTCGAATCCCGGTGGGTGCGTTCTACTGAAGAGTCCCAAACTAGGATGAAACAGCTGTCCAGTACTCCCAGGTTTTCCAATGGTTCTCTAACTGATGTCAGCTCATGATGAAATCCTGTAACCAATCAACTAAATCCCTACAAACCAATACTTGAATAAGCAGAATTAGTTATGTAGTCATGTGAAGGGTTCCATAATAGAACAGTTCTATTTAATATATAACACAATGCTACAGTGTTACTTCTTTTCGAATAACGACTTTGTATACTACTGAATAGTTGAGATGATTAGTTGGATGCCGCTGACACTAACCAGTAGTACTGGTGTGTGCTACCTAAATCGATATGACGCAAATTACTGGGTGAGTGACCAACTCGTTCACTTCAGTTGATGTCTGTGGTATAACTGACTGGTTTCAGCATAGAACTTTGCACAAATGTGCGGGAGTTCAAGTCGCCACACTCCATGTAGCACACAAAGAAAGACAAGAAAGTATAAAGACATACAAAATAGTGACAGTAAACAAAGATTTGAGGCAAAAAGAATAGTAATGTCAAAGAACCATATAGTTTTATTGGGCATTATCAGACACAAGGAATGGATGCATCTCCGCCACCCATTGAGAATGATTATGAGCAATATCACCAATTGTCTCCAGCCTTCATTGGTGTTTATCGTCCCAAGGACCCAAACCAGGAAGTCGACACCTCCCTCCCTGGCTGGCTTAAACTAACTGTTGTGGATTCCACTGACTGATGAGGCCATGTTTTAGTTCGACCACCACTGGCTCTTTTCTAACCTGACCCTATGTCATCTAACATTGCCCGTCGAAGAAGGCGATGGTTAGACTAGGCATGCGTAACACACGTCCTAACCATCTCAATCGATGCGGCTGATTCACAACCTCGTTGATTGATTTCCCCTCCTTGCCTAGCACTCGACGGCTAATATCAATATTACTCACCTTAATATACCATTTCACACGGGAGATAGGTAGATTGGCACCTATGATCAAAGATAGCTAGCCTTTTCATGTCTCTACTCTCAATTACCAGGTCTAACAGGTAGCCATACCGGAGGACGGAGCGGAGTGGTGAGCAGTACACACACCCTTTGATTGATATCCAGTTGGATACCACGTCTATGCCAGGGAAGGCGTAAACTGGAATACAAAAATCGAGCCTTCTGTATTGGAGCTGAGATTTCGTCAGTGATCAATCCGTTGGCACTGGCTGATGCAACTTCCTAAATAAGTGAAGTAGTCAACGTGCTCTAGCACTTCATTTCCTATTTCTAAACTAGGAGTCAGTGTGGTCCAGTCCTGTAACACCATGTTACATTGGCGGGAGCGAATCGCATACCAAACATTCGTAGATTGCAGCTCAGGGTGTTCAGATGGGAGGACTATATCGTCTGCATATTCTAAGTCAACGAAATTATACCCTGGTAACAAGTCGATCCCTTAGTCTCTGAAGTCACTTAGAGTTAAGTCCATTAGTACTTATATGATGAAGTTGAATAGAAAAGGGGATAATGGGCATCCTTGACGGACACCACTAGTCGTCATCAGTTCAGACGGCAACTCGCCGTCAGCTCTTACCTCACTGCATGAGTACAAGTAGAGTTCCTCAATCAGTGCAATATATTTTGTCGGCATTCCCTTTACAGCCAACCACCTCAGGAGATCCTCCCGGTCGACAGAATCGAATGCTGCCTTTAGGTCAAGAAGTATAATGACTGTTGGCCGTCGGTAGGAATGCCTGTGTTCTAGAATCTGTCGGAGGGTGGAAATATGATCAATACACCCTCTTCCTGGTCTAAAGCCTGCCTGGCTTTCTCGTGTTTGTGCCTCCCGAGTACCACTTAGTCTACGCATGATTATTGAGCCTAGGACTTTAGATACTATATTAGTCTAGCTAATCCCTCTGTGATTATCACAGGAAGAGTTGTCTCCCTTATCACCGACCCCACGGGACTTCCTCTGATTCCCAGAGGCTGCTAGTATCTCACTTAATGCAGACAGTAAACTGTCTCCACCGTACTTAAATACCTCTGGAGTCATTCCATCAGGTCCCTTAGCTTTGCCTTGTTTCAGACTAGTGACAGCTTTCGTAATCCCAGTTAGGGACAGAGGACCCGTGTCTACATCCCATTCAAGGAGGTGTTGGAAAATGAGTAAGTTGAGCGTGGTTGTAGGCCAGTTATATTGCCCCTCAAAGTGTTCCTTCTAACGTTCCAGTCGTCTATCCTGTGATCTACTTATGGTCCCATTTTTCTCAGAGATTGTTTCACTTATCGTTTGCCTATGCTCACATGTTTCCCTAATAAGTCTAAATAATTGTCTGCTATTACCAATCGTCGATGGCTTTTCCATCCCTTTCGCTTTTGTCGCCCACCACTGTCCACGGTCGTGACGAACGCCTTCTGTTAGTTTTCGTTTGAGCAGCTTTCGCTCGTCACCATATTCGGAGCTCGCCGGAATCAATCATTTTGCGTCACTCAGTTCGGATGAGGTGGTAGAAATCTAATAGTTCTTACTAACTTTCGGTTTCAGGTTATTAACAGCTTTTATAGCCGTGTCTACAGCTAACTGTATGTTGTGCCAGGCTACCTCGGGTAAGTCCTGCTGTCGACCTCAGATAAACGTTTTTCTATTTCTTCCTTATATAGGGACTCAGCGTCTCTATCTAGTTGGGGACGTAACTGCTTCGCTGCTAACAATTTTTTTATGTCCGTTTAGTCGTAAGCATAAACGTGCGGGAACCAGAGCGTGATCAGAGTCTACGCACGTGTTCCAGAAGGAGCGGCAGTCTTCTATTGACTCTCCAGCGATACCTTGTCACTATATGGTCTGTTTAAATCTAGTGTTGATATGGTGATGGAGATCTCCAGGTTACACAATGTCTCTGTTTGTGCCTAAAGTTAGTGCTAACTAGGAACAGATGATTATCTGAACAAAACTGTAGAGACGATCACCGTTGTCGGTTCGTCGGCAGGGAACTCCACACGTACCACCTACATACTTCACAGTTTGGCACAACTTCCCTACTTGGGCATTGAAGTTGCCTGCTAAAACAACTATATCTGAGCGTTTTGCTTTTTGCAGCAAATTAGGCAGTTTCAGGTAGAAATCAACCTACAGTTCATCCGAACTGCAGTCTGTTGGGGTGTAAGCGGAGACTCTGAGAAGACAGTGATGTATAATGTTGTCCTTCCTTCTGCTAATGAACCCGTTCAGACGGACGTCATACATACGACTATCTACTTGGATCTAGTCCAGAAGTGAGTTTTCTGCTCTAACACTCAGTGCTATCCCTACACCCGCGAACTAGCTGATGGGTGTTCTGACACCCTTAAAGTGAATTTCGCAGATTCATCTTGTTGACCTGGTGAGGTTAAATGAGTGACCACACTCGGATCTTGTGTGCGTGTCTCCGAAACACAAAATAAATTCATGTCTCGAGATGCCAGAGTTCTTGTTAGTGATGCCTGCTGTCCGGTTTGGCAGAGGGTCCTGACGTTAAATGTTCTTATATGAAGTTGGCAACGTGACTTTAAGAGGCTTTTGGGGGGTGTTTCTATGGCTCTCATCGTTGTTGGTGGTCACAGAGTGAAGTGAAAAGGACTCACTACTTTGAAGAATAGTACTGACTGAAGTAGAGAAGCAAGATGAGGAAGGTGATGTGAGTAAGGGGAATGATGACTTCGTGTCCTTCTGGAAGTGTGTGGGCAGTTGTTACTCCCCGACTGCGCACACTGTGGAAATTGATTGATTCTTCGGGTACGTGAAACAGAAAGAGAGTTAATGTAGCGTGACCACAGAGCTCAGTGGACAACTGCTTAAGGTCGGTCACATACGGCGTGTATGAACTAATTTCTTGGATTGACTCCGTAATAGTAAACTTACCGCCGGTTACGGACCACCGTAGGGTAAGTCAGGATGTACAATTTTTGGGGGTCGACCTTTTCTAATCCCCTCTCTCCGCAGTGGAGAGACAGCATAGGTGGCTGGCATGCTGGTCATCTGAGGGAAGCACCTCACTGCCGTTACATCTCTGTTCCCCAGCAGTACGACTTCGCCCTCAGACCCCCAGCATAGTGTAAGAAAGATTCTCTTACAATGCCGGTAACTGCTTTTAGTCTAATCGCTATCCTAACAACCTTCCAGGCATGGTAGGACCTGCAGGAACAAAGTTCCAGTCAGTGTAGCTTGTTGAGTCATTACGAGATATGCAAGCTCTACTACCACGTCAAGGTAGCAGCTATCGGTTGGGTCACGATAACTAGGTCCATTTCCACACTTTATGTACAAAAGAGGTGATATGTCAGTTGAAGAACTTTTAGTCATCAGGTGTAAAGCTTAAACTTTATTCCACTCACTGATTTTTTCGCATATAGGCAACATAATCAAACTTCACAAACACATCCACATTGTTATTCAGTAACATATGAATAGTTTCAATAGTAAAGTTAATGTGTATTATAAAATGAATGCCTTTTCATCGCCATAATAGTACCATTATTATTGTTATTATTAATGGTTTCCTCTCTCTATTTCTCTTTTATAGTTTCAAAGTCATCAAATATTTCATGTTTTTGTTGTGGCTGCTGCCTTGGTTCATTATCATGGTTTAGTTAAACTGGCTGATTATCGTTTAACTGTCGGTGATTGTAAACCTGTTGGATTAAGCTTCTACACCGATGAATTTAAACTTCTTGGATTGAATATATTCTCAGAAACTGTTTAATGAGTAATATCAATAATTATTGTTTATTTTTTTTTTTTAAAATGTATCTTGACTTTTTTAGACGTGAATAATTTATTTATTTATTTATTCATTATTCTACGATTCCATTAATTTTGCACATATAAAAGCCTAAAACTTAGTGATTCATTCATATAATACATTAAAAAAAAGAGCAATATTCATTTCTCTATGCTTTTAATTATCCTTATTTTGTTTTTCTTAAAATAGATAATCATTATTTGTGTAATAAATATTTCAGTTTATTTTCAACCTGTACATCAGTTCTTGGCTTCTTTCACCTTCTATCTTCTGTTAGAAGCTTGTGTGTGTCTAGTGTTTATAGATGTGTATTCATTTCACATGCTTAAGTCAATTCAATTCACTAGTCTGTTTTAATACACACTGAAATTGAAATAAAACTGGGCGAAATTATTATTATTATTTCTATTATTACACTTGATCCTTCAACTCCATCCTTTTCAACTGACTCTATGATTGTCGTCAACCCATAGTTATTACTTCTTCACATTATCTTCTCCCATGTCACTGTCGGATCCACCACACTTCCTATATATATATATATATATATATATATATATATATATATGTATATACAGAGAGAGTTAACTGGACCATTTTGTATATGGTATCTGTTTATAGGGATATGTTCAATCCATTCAATGAATCGGGGCGAGAGGGGGGAAGAGAGGTGTGGTGTAGTGGCGTGGTGTGGAAAAGAAAAATGGAGCATATAAAGAAAGAGGGGAAAGAAAGAAGAAACTAATTCACTGATATTATCTTTCTTTTGATTTCCTCTTTGTAAAAAAAATTACTTCACAATGCCATGTATGTTGACAACTGTAGTCAAATTCTAAAAAGTATAATTCATCAAACATGTAAATAATTATTTTTCTGTTTTGTATTCTTTTTTTTTAAATTCCTTCACGTTCCTAGTGGAACATACGGCTTCAAGTTAGAGGCTTAACCAGCTTTTTTTCTTTCATTACTGGCTTATCGAGGTAAAGGAGTGCGGCGTCGGTGGCCGGGGGATAGAACCCCGGACCATGCACATGGTCATGGTCGGCGAGCGTCCTAACCGCTGTGCCACTGACGCACCTTCTGATGTATTGTATAACTTTAGTAAATATATATAGGTTTATATAATCTTTTGTGGATTGATTCATCGTCTTTGTTTTCTGTATAATATTTCAAAGTATATGTCAATGACGTCCTGAATAGCTTCATCCCCTTATGTCTTCTATGATTATTATTATTATTCCACCTTGTTAGTTAATTAGTTGTAAGCTTATCCTTTTACTGGCATTACTTGTATGCATTAATTGTTATTATCTTAATTAAAGTATCCCTTCCATGAGTGAATTTACATATTTTCATAATTGAAACTTTTGAAAGCTGAAAACACACAAAACGTCTTTTTTGAAAGAAAGCAAAAGTATGTTTTCTTGACTGTGTATTCTTCTCCTTTGGGACTAAGTTGTTTTAGGCACGTTTGCGTTGGTGTTGGATTATGACGTAAGTGTAGAAGAATAATAAATACTCTTAAGGGGAATCAACGTTCACAAAGTCATTGAAGTACGGTAATTTAACTAAAAGGATTTTTCTTCATTCTTAATTCCTTAGGTGTTTTGCGAATGGAATATACACCTTGAAACTTTGAAGTTTAAGTAACAGTGGACTTGTTCATTGAGAGTGGAAGACATGAAAAGGCTAGCTATCTTTGATCATAGGTGCCAATCTACCTATCTCCCGTGTGAAATGGTATATTAAGGTGAGTAATATTGATATTAGCCGTCGAGTGCTAGGCAAGGAGGGGAAATCAATCAACGAGGTTGTGAATCAGCCGCATCGATTGAGATGGTTAGGACGTGTGTTACGCATGCCTAGTCTAACCATCGCCTTCTTCGACGGGCAATGTTAGATGACATAGGGTCAGGTTGGAAAAGAGCCAGTGGTGGTCGAACTAAAACATGGCCTCATCAGTCAGTGGAATCCACAACAGTTAGTTTAAGCCAGCCAGGGAGGGAGGTGTCGACTTCCTGGTTTGGGTCCTTGGGACGATAAACACCAATGAA
This sequence comes from Trichobilharzia regenti, assembly GCA_944472135.2. Classification (NCBI taxonomy): domain Eukaryota; kingdom Metazoa; phylum Platyhelminthes; class Trematoda; order Strigeidida; family Schistosomatidae; genus Trichobilharzia; species Trichobilharzia regenti. The sequence goes on from OX235263.1 coordinate 38,221,388, forward strand.
GGCTGGAGACAATTGGTGATATTGCTCATAATCATTCTCAATGGGTGGCGGAGATGCATCCATTCCTTGTGACTGATAATGCCCAATAAAACTATATGGTTCTTTGACATTACTATTCTTTTTGCCTCAAATCTCTGTTTACTGTCACTATTTTGTATATCTTTATACTTTCTTGTCTTTCTTTGTGTGCTACATGAGTGTGGCGACTTGAACTCCCGCACATTTGTGCAAAGTTCTATGTTGAAACTAGTCAGCAATAATGATGTTTGGTTACCGTTTTTCATGTATGGGAATAGACTTCTTTTAATCACCTTTTCATTTCTTAGAGAATATCGGAATTTTCTACTGACCATATGAGCATTTTTGTTTGTATGGTATTAAAATAGTTTGTTTTGTTTTTCATTAGGAGACTTAATGTAGTAAATCAAAGTTTGTTTAATCACTTAGGTGATTACAGGTGATGCTTGGCTCATTTGTTTGGATGCTTTAACTTCTAATTAGTGAGTGACAGGTTCGTACCTAGTTCCACCTACGGAGATTTGAATGGTAAGGTAATATCATCATCATCATTAACCCACACGCAATAGATGTGGTTCATAGAATCGCAAGTGATTGTTGATCAGCCGAAGGAATATGAATAAAAAGTTATCAGTGAACTAGGCTATCAATTTTTCATCTTCTAGTTTAGACAGCATTATTATTTATTATTTGAACTCCAAACTATCATCGGTCTTTATTGTGTGAAGGCTAGTGATATTAAGCAGGTTGAAGTGGGTGGTGGTGGTGGTGAGGGATTCGAACCTGTGACCGTCTGACTGTAACTCTATTGTTTAAGGCAGTGATTTATATCTCTGCTTATTTTGAACGTTATAATAGTGGAGCGCATGCATATAGCTTATATCATTCTTCGAGCCTTACACACAAGCACACTTGATTCGCGTACCATCCATCCCATCGCTTTTAGACAGATTTCTACATTAGAATTGTGTCTATGCTTGCTTAGAAATGAATAAGAACTTTAAAGAAAAAGGCATTTTCATAAATCTGAAAAGAGACTTCAGTTTCTTTTTTGTTGTTGTACGCATTAATCAACTTTTTGTATTATACAGCATTTCTAGAAAATAGTTGTCATGTTTTTATTATCGTTAATAATTCAGATGTTAAAGGCGTATGACCACATGAGGTAAAAGTAATAAGAACATTGATAATCTCAAAATTGGTTAATCTGTGTAAATTTTCAGTCAGTCTTTAACCAGTAAGACTAGTGGCTTTTCTTCTAGACGCCACAGTGTAGTACATAACTGAGATAATAATACAAAGTTAGTACTCAAGTGTTGGTTTGTAGGGATGTGATTGGTTTCAGGACTTCATCATGAGCTGACATTAGTTAGTGTTGGTTTGAATACCGATGAGATGCTCACTGGCGACTGGCCCTATTCAGGTAGGCGGTTACCTGGGTTCCACTGGGAAGTCGTGACCAATAGAGTTCAGCTGGTCGGGTGTGAGTACAATTACTCGCCGAAGACATTGGCTGGCGGTTGCGCTATATCGTGAATTGGCAGAAGCTAGAATTCATGGGCCATTGGATTGGGTCCCAGTGGCTTAATGGTATACGAGCTCGCCTAGTAACCAGAAGGTCCTGGCTTCGAATCTCGGTGGGTGCGTACTGCCGAAGAGTTCCAAACTAGGATGAAACAGGTGTCCAGTACTCCCAGGTGATTTTCCAATGGTTCTCTAACTGATGTCAGCTCATGATGAAATCCTGAAACAAAGTTAGTAAGTTGGAAATTAATTCGACCTCAAAATGTAGACAGTTTGTGTGTAAAATATATTCCACCGAAGCATATTTCTATGTACATAAAACGTTTTGTATACGAAGTGAATTCTAGCTGTTTTTTATGTCTCCAGAAATTTTGTTATTATAACTCAGCATATAATTTGGTTACACATAGGTTAAAACTAAGAGTAAAAGCGGTAATGCGTAGGAGAGGAAAAAAATGCATATTACACGTTTAGTATCTTTGGAATAGCGTGTTCACTTTGATAAAAATGGTTATGGAAAAGCTTATGCGTCGATGGTTCAATGGTAGAATCCTCTTCAACCACGTATGTCGTCCAGCTTCAATTGCCCCCAACCCCCCACGCACTGCATCTCGATGCACTCCTGAATCTTGCATAATCTACTAGCCCGAAAAGGTTAGAGTTGGGCGTGAGGCTAGCAACTTCAAAGTTCAATCCTGAAGCCCTATTTTTAAACTCGGAACACAAGGGATTGACTTTATATATATATATATATATATAACCGTATGCTCATCATTAATAATGCTATGTAATTCTGTAATCGAACATAGTATTATGATTACCTAACTGTTGTATCAACAATCATAATTTCACACTGTAATGTGAATGAAAGTAACAGGGATTGGGGGGAGACTGTTAGATTTACACATATTCGGTTGTATGTTGAGTTGATGTCAAAGTCAGTTAAAGTATTCATTTTTGAGACTTTATGAATTTATCATTAGTTTTACCCCGCCACCCCCTTGGGTTCCGAGTGGAATATGTGACTTTAACAGCACATCTCCATTTCAGTCTGTTGTATGCACTCTTTTAGCTGGCTCCAGGAGCGTCCATAAGCTCCTAGTCTCCTCCTATACGTCACCCTTTGGCCCACACCTAACTCTTAGCTTCCCATTCGGATTCCACTCTAGGGGGTATGGTGCAATATATCACTCAACGACTACGTCTGCGTATAGCTGATCCATCTCCGTTTTCTTCTGCAGTTTTGTTGTTACTTATCCTTTCTGACCAGCTATCTCGCCTACAGTATGGAACGAAATGGACAGTTGTTGTTCAAAAGTCTGCACTTGACTGATGCAGATATTTTTCATGACGTGCCAATTCTTTGAATCATATAGAAGAACTGACTTGACGTTAATCTTGAAGATCTGCATCTTGTTCTTCATGCCTAGTGCTGTAGATTTCCACATTGATTTCAGATTAATAAAGGTCTGTCTCATCCTTTTCCGATCCTGCCTAGCTTTGACATTTTCATCTGTGCCGGCTGTAGTTGAAGCGATGATCTTTAGGTAAGTGAAAGAAGTTAGTTTTTTTTCATAAATTGCTTAAAATTAGGCTACATAATAAGTAGTATTAACACAAGAGTTTTACTTTTGTTCACTGATATGTTTCATTTAATTGATTCTTTCCGAAACATGAATCTTTGGCATTTGAACATGGCTCTGCTTTGTTCCAAAAGATGGCAGTGTGTGTGTGTGTGCGTTGAAGGCTATTACCAAAGTGATTCTGGCTGTCTGTTTTCGACATAGAACTTTGCACAGATGTGCAGCACTTCGAGTCGCCACACTCAATGTAGCACACAAAGAAAGACAAGAAAGTATAAAGACATACAAAATAGTGACAGTAAACAGAGATTTGAGGCAAAAAGAATAGTAATGTCAAAGAACCATATAGTTTTATTGGGCATTATCAGTCACAAGGAATGGATGCATCTCCGCCACCCATTGAGAATGATTATGAGCAATATCACCAATTGTCTCCAGCCTTCATTGGTGTTTATCGTCCCGAGGACCCAAACAAGGAAGTCGACACCTCCCTCCCTGGCTGGCTTAAACTAACTGTTGTGGATTCCACTGACTGATGAGGCCATGTTTTAGTTCGACCACCACTGGCTCTTTTCCAACCTGACCCTATGTCATCTAACATTGCCCGTCGAAGAAGGCGATGGTTAGACTAGGCATGCGTAACACACGTCCTAACCATCTCAATCGATGCGGCTGATTCACAACCTCGTTGATTGATTTCCCTTCTTTACCTAGCACTCGACACCTAACGTGAGTATTGCTTACCCTATTATAGCATTTCACACGGGAGATAGATAGGCATCTATGATGAAAAACAGCTAGGCTTTTCATGTCTTCTACTCTCAATTACCAGGTCTAACAGGTAGCCATACAGGAGGACGGAGCAGACTGATGAGCAGTACACACACATCTTTTGATTGATATCCAGTTGGATATCACGTCTATGCCAGGGAAGGCGTAAACTGGCATACGAGAAACGAGCCTTCTGTATTGGAGCTGAGATTTCGTCAGTGATCAACCCGTCGGCACTGGCTGATGCAATTTCCTATATAACTGAAGTAGTCAACGTGCTCTAGCACTTCATTTCCTGTTTCTAAACTAGGAGTCAGTGTGGTCCAGTCTTGTAACACCATCTTGCATTTGGCGGGAGCGAATCGCATGCGAAACATTCGTAGATTGCAGCTCAAGGTGTTCAGAAGACTCTGCATTTTGTTAGAGTCTTCACCTAGATAGGAGGACTATATCATCTGCATATTCCAAATCAAAGAGATTATTCTTTGTTAGCAAGTCAATCTGTGTGTCTCTGAAGTGAGTTAGGGTTGAGTACATGAGTACATCTATGATGAAATTAAATAGAAATGGAGATAATGGGCAACCCTGACGGACACCACTAGTTGTCACCACTTCAGATAACAACTCGCCAAGGTGAGTAGTTTCTCTTCTGAGTCTCAAGTATGCTATTTATGTATACCCCAACCCTTAACGTGAGATGCAATTCGGTAATTATCAAATTTATGCTAATATCTCATATTATATTCTAAGATTTAAATACACCGTAAACTAGGTAAGAAGTGTACCAGTTATGTTTCACATGATCGATAAATACAGAGCATATGATAGGTCTCTGTAAATGTTATATACACATTGATGGTTTGATTGAATACATGGCAAACAGTTAAGCATAATTAATGTGTATGTAAAATTGTGCACAGGTGCACCACAGTAACTCAAATTTTTCTACACGATTACCTGGTTTTCTACGTTACATCACTCAGTAAGGCATTTGGTTTATTCGTCTTTTTATAAATGGAGTATTCTAGATTTCGTAAATTTATTATTATTACTGCTATTACAATTTTCTTTCATTGATTGATGTCTATGCATTGACCAGTCAAATCTGGTGCTAATGACATGAGATACAATTTGAAACAAAAAAATGTTTTAAAGTTTGATGGATGAAACTAGGTGAAAAAAGAATATCACCAGTCTATTAATTTTATTGTCTTGGTGGTCAGCTGTTTTCATTAATAAATAAATCAAGAAATGATCGAATTAAAAAAAGTACAACAAATTTTCTCAGAATTTTCAGAACGCGAAAATACCCCAATCACAAAAATAGTCTTTATGCATAATTTCTCTTATACATCTTTGAGATAGATAAATTATCATATTCAGATCTCGGAATATACACATTGGGTCATAGGAGTATATAAGAACACAATTGCAGCGAAGAAAATTTTCTTTTCGACGAAGTCATCATCTAGGCTGTACATTCGTGTATTTATATCAAATGGATGGGAAAGTTCCAGAATAATATCCGGTCAAGGGTCGAATTAATAAAAATTAAAATTGGGAATTAGAATACCATAATAAACAGGGGGATGGATAAAACAAACAAAGTAGCATCATAATAACTAAGAAGACTGACATTGTGCAATTAGGGGTTAGAAATGTAGAAATAACAAAATAGACAGGATGTTTGGATAAAAACTAATGCGATGAATAATTTGAATAAGGCATTAAGAAGACAAATTTCGCGAGATTATATCATTTCGTAGTTTCTTTACAACCGCTTTACAACTAACATGGTTAACAATGATAAAATAAAGTTCATGAAAATTACTCAGTTAAATAAAAACAAAAGTACATACTAATGACCAATCATATTAAGATAGGTCATGCAGTCCAGGGTAGGCGAAGATTGAAGTCTATTGATTTTTGTACACACAGTTTAGGCTGTATGTGATTAATCCAAAGTGCTTCCATCACCTTCAATAACCTTGAATTAGAGTTATGTGAAATAATTGTGAAACAGTCATTAATATTGATTTTGTGACCAGACATTAATAAGTGTTTTGCAATGGATGATGCTGGATTTCTATTAAGATTAATCGCGTTAGGATTTTCGATATGATTTACTAGCCATTTTGGAACATGTTCTTTTCGACGACATTGGAACATTCTGTTAGTTCTACCTATATAGGTGTCACCGCAGCTGCAGGTGAACTTGTAGATACAGTTTGAAGTAGAGTCCACAGAATTTCGTCCTTTAATCGTAGGTACAGGGATCGAAAATGTTCGGCAAGTGAGAAAAAGAGATGCGGCGTAGAATGTGCGTTTGATGGCTGACCGAAGTCTTTGAGCTGTCAACTGCATAATCTGGTCGCCCTTGAATGGTAGATTAATAAAGATAGCTTTCTTTGGTACAGAAGCTTTCTTTTCAAGATGTGGTCTATCCTTACCGTGACAATTGATGAAGTTTTCTGGATAACCATTGGCTAGTAAAACTGAATGTATATGTCGAAGCTCATCCATCAATGTGTCACTCGTACATATTTTTCGAGCCCTTGAGAACAAACATTTCACCAGGGAACGTTTATACTGGATAGGAACAAAACTGGTAAAATGAAGATATTGTCCACTCCACGTCTGTTTACGAAAAATAGAGCGCTGAATCGTTCCATCATTTCTCCTAGTCATAGTAATATCCAGGAAACCGAGTTTGTTATTGGATTCTAGTTCGGAGGTCACTCGAATATTTGGATGGATATGATTAAATAGGGTGGTAAAGTTTTCAATAGATTTGCTATTATTACTAATAATAAGAGTATCATCAACATAACGTTTGTACAGCATAAATTCTCCAAGCGTACCTTGCATTTGTTTCTCTAATTTCGACATAAATATATCTGCTAACAGGGGCCCCAGAGGGCTACCCATTGCAACACCGTCGATTTGTTTGTATGCTTTTCCTTGGAATGTGAATCGAATATTTTCTGTACACATTAAGATGATGTCTTTGATGTACGTTACAGGAATAGGTAAGTTTATCCCGTTGCTTGTGATATAGTCGCAAATGAAATCAACAGTTTCATGAAGGGGAACATTGGTGAATAAAGATTCTATGTCAATTGAACACATAACCTTTTCCTTAATGTTCAAGGTGTCTAGCATTTCTGTAAGATCAAATGAACTTTTTATAGAATGATTTGATAATGAGTCTCTTACAGGCGTAAGGACCTCTGTAATCCATTTGGCGATTTTATGGTAAGGAGAATTTGACATATCTAAGATGGGTCTCAGTGGGTTCCCAGTTTTGTGGATCTTCGGAAGGCCATAAAGCTGAGGAGTATGTGACCCAATTGCTTTAAGTTGTTTATAAAGTTTTTCATTTATAAAACCATGCATCAGTAAAATTTGAAGCTGACGATTGATCTGCTTTTCCACAAGCAGCACATTATCAGTAGCATTGTCCACCAGAAATTTGGACTGATCCTTGAGGATATCCTTCATTTTATTTTCATAATCCGATTTGTTCATAATGACAACGCCTTCTCCCTTATCAGGTTTAAGGATCACAAGATTATCTTTTTGGATTAATTCCTTAAGTGCGGCGTGGTGTTCTTTTGATAAACCATTTTTCTGGTATATTCTAGCATTTAGAAATTGATGAGAAATATCCACCAGCTTAACTTTAAACCAGTCTAGATTATCTTTACTAGAAGGAGTTAAATCAGAGATTTGATCATACAGGCTTTCATACTGTGACTGGACTTCCATTTTGTTAATTTTCATGGGAATAGTTTTGTACTTCAAACCATAAGATAATGCTTCCAACTGTAGTTGGGATAGAGTGCATGTAGACAAATTAATTATATGTTTGTGTATATCCTGAGGAAATTCCAAAATATGATTCGAATCTTTCAAAGATTTTGTTAACTTTTGTTCGGTGGAACTAATGGTCTTTTTTATCATATCATTGCAAAATACCGTGAATTTAATTCGACATACTAAAGATAAATTATCCAAAACGGGAGTTAGTCTTTGGTGTGTTTCAATAAATTTCGAAAGTTTGTCATTAATTTCATCAATTTCTAATTCAGCAAGATGTTGGAGGTTGGAAAGTGTAGATTTTGACTTATTCCGACGAAGTGATTTGTAAAATGATATAGGATAATGTTTATTTTCTATGCAGTTGCGATAAAACCTTAATCGTTCTCGCTGAATTACAATTTTACATCTCAGATTTAGAAGACGGTTCAGAAGTCTTATAGTATCTTTCGGGAGCCTTCGTTTGAGAAAATTAAAACAATTAGTCCCTTTGATAAATTTGAACAAGGCATTAAGAAGACAAATTTCGCGAGATGATATCATTTCGTAGTTTCTTTACAACCGCTTTACAACTAACATGGTTAACAATGATAAAATAAAGTTCATGAAAATTACTCAGTTAAATAAAAACAAAAGTACATACATGTATAATTGTTTATGCAATCAGGGATTAAATATGTAGAAATAGTAAAATGACAAAATAAACACTAATTTCGGGTATGAAAATATGTTAGTGGAAACAGGGATTAAGAAAAACTTAAAATAACATGAATAAACAGGAAGTTTAGATAAGAAAGGAGATGGGATGGTGATTACTAAAAGTTACCTGTTTGTGATGGCCATCGCAAGGACAGGGGTTGGACGTATTTCTTTTGTATACAAAGCGTGGGTTTGAGCTTTTGTATAGCTAGCGCCTCGGCTATGACCAGATGTCTTGATTTTACCCCCTTTGATAGGTTTGATCGAATCTTGTACATGATTTTGAAGGATTTCTCGAGTGGCGCTGAATGTCCTGAATTCACCAGATGTTCTGTCACCGAACTATTTACCCGTTTTCGTTCTCCTTTTACTAACCAGGCTGGATAGTGTTCACGAGCGCGTTTTTCAAGTCGGCGCATGGTACGGCCAACGTACTAAGCTCCACAAGAGCAAGTAAACTGGTATATGCACGTTGAGAGGCGTCTGCGAAAGATTTCTGCTTCAATATCACCTTTGAATTCTAGATTGAGCAGAAGCACTTTCTTTGGAACGGATTGGACTTGTTCAGAAGTCTTCTTAGGTTTGAGATTCTTTTCTATGAACTTGGGCGGGAAACCGTTTTCCATCAGGGTTTTTCGAAGATTACTCAGTTCTTCTTCAACCGCTTCCTCGCTGCATATCTTCCGAATCCTCGAGGAAAGAGCGTATATCAGGTTCCCCTTTCTGCTCAGGGGCACGAAGCTTTGAAAGTTGATGAATTGTCCATTCCATGTAGGCTTTCTGTATATGGACCTTTTCAGGGAGTTGTCGGCATTTCTTGTCAGATGGACGTCGAGGAAGTGGAACATTCCGTCGGATTCAGTCTCAAGTGTGAAGTCGATGTTTGGGTGGGCATTATTGAAGATTTGAAGTAGGTTTTTTAAATCACAGTTCTCATCACAAATAATGAAAGTATCATCGATGTATCTCTTGTAGAGATGGAGGTCCTTGATAGTTGGTGATAAGGCGTTGTTCTCTAAGCTAGCCATAAAGCAGTCGGCTAGAAGGGGTCCTAAGGGAGAACCCATTGCTACTCCATCTACTTGCCTGTATATTTCTTTGTTGAAACTAAATTATACGTTGAAGGTGCATCAAAGTAACAGTTCTTTCAGGTAATGGATTGGTATACCAACATCGATGCTATTGGATTCACTGTAGTCACAAAAGAAGCATACACATTAGGATGGATAACGTAGAAGCATTGAAAAGTAGTATAGTTAGGTAGAAAGAGATGTTGTCAATCCAGTTAGTTACATCGATTGAGATGGTTAGGACATGTGTTACGCACACCTACCCTAGCCATCACCTTCTTCAACGGGCAATATTTGCTGCCATAGGGCCAGGTGGGAAAAGAACCAGTGGTGGTCAAACGGAAAAGTGGCATAGTGATATGGCTCAAAATCGTTGTCAATGACGCAGATTCATCCACTCCTTGTGAATGGTAATACCCAATAAAACTATATGGTTCTTCGGTATCGCTATTCTTTTTGTCTCATATCTCTGTTTACTGTCTCTATTTTGCATTTCTTTTTACTTTCTTCACTGGCTTTGTGTGCTGAGTGAAATGTGGCGACTCGAAGTGATGCACATCTGTGCAAAGTTCTACGTAGAAACCAGTTAGTCAGATACCAGTAATTGTTGAGGAATTGCATAATACGACCCCACACACACGAAAAAGTATGAAGGCGTACAACTATGTAAAGCTAGTTAGGAAATTATATGAACAGCTTGAGCATCAGACGTTGTCGAAATGTCATCACATTATTTACACTATATTAGTATATCACTGAACCAACTTCTAACACAGACTCAAACTCCATGACAGTGGTTTAGTTCTACAATTACACCAATTACAAAAGCTTGAAAAATCATCAGCCATAGTTCTACACACTATAGAATCCGGCCGCAAAATTGATTTTGACAATACTGAAATAATCTAGAAAAACTTCAGAAATCACAAAGAACGTCTAATATCAGAAGCACTTCATATCAAGTGGAATCCAAATTGCCTGAATAGGATTGACGGACTAAAACAGAATCTGACCTGGTTACAACACCTCCCTCCCCCATGAAGTGACAAAATGAACGCGAATGTGATAAGCAAGTTCACTATATAGACACACACTACTTTTATAATTTTACACACTGATCAAATCCAACAATTTACAATTGATTTTGTTATCCTTACCAATTGACCAACTTGACAACGAAAGACGACCCCAGACAGACGAGTGATGATCAACTTATTATTATATTATTGTTGCTCCCTTGGGTTCCTAGTGGAACATAGGGCTTCAACTGCACGTCTCCACTTGCTTCTGTCTTCTGCTGTACTTTTCACCTGCATCCATGTTAGTCCATAATGTTTTAACTCCTCTTCACACAATCCCCTCCATGTCACCCTTGCACTGACGTCCCACACGCCGCTTCCCTTTCGGGTTCCACTCGAGCAATGGTCTGACGCGCACGCGATGTCACCCAGCGGTCTCCTCAACGAGTGTTCGATCCGTCTCCACTTTCTCCTGCATATTTGTTGGTTGGTGATTGGTTCTCGTTTTGTTTGTTAGTGCCCACAGTTCCTTGTTGGTGATTCTTTCCGGCCCGGTCATCTTATCTTCAGTATAGAGCGAAGACAGTTGTTGATAAAGGTCTGCAACAGGCTGTAGGAAATATTCTTTGTGACCCGCCCGTCAAGTTTCTGATCCGTATAGAAAAAATGACTTGACGTTTGTATTGAGGATCCGACTGAATTTTGTAGTTGATGCTAAGTGACGAAAATTTCCAGATTGGTTTCAGGCTGATAAATGTGTTTCTCGCCTTCCCGATTCTCGCTGGATTTGACATCCTCGTCCGTCCCGACTACCTGTAGTTGAGACAATGTTCAATTCTAGAGAAGTGAAGTAACCTCTTTCAAATCCCTCCCGTTGATGGTGATTGACGCTGGGTGCTGCTGTTGTTGTTGGTTGGTTATTTTCATCACCTCCGTCTTGTCTATGTTCACTTGGAGTCCTGTCTTCGCCGGCTGCTTCTTCGACCAGTTTGTCGGTTTTTGCTTGTAAGTCTTCGTTTTTGTGTGGCATCAAACATAAATCATCCACGCGCGAAATCCAGGTCTTCTAGGTTCTTCGCGTCCGTCCAGGATATTCCTGTCTTCTCGTTTTCCACTCACTGTCTGACGCATAATCCAGTCCACCACAATTAGAAATATCATTGGTGATAATAGACAAGCACCCTTGTCTGACTCCTGTGTTTACTCCAAACGCCGCCTCGCTGAGTTTTCCGTTGTGGATCACTTGACATGTGTGTTTGTCATACAGCTGTTGAATAAGGTTGATGAATATTTGGGGTACGTCGTAGTACTCGAGTAGTTTCCAAATTACTTCGCGGTCAACGCTGTCGAAGGCCTTCTCAAAGTCTATAAAGTTGAGGTAGGGGTTTGATTGCCATTCCATGATTTGTTCTGTGATGATGATGCGTAGAGTTGCAATTTGGTCAGAACATGATTTGCCTTTCCTCAATCCAGCGTGTTCTGGTCGGAGTTCTGTATCCAGTGTGTCCTTTATTCTCTCTCCAGGATGATGCGACTCAGGATTTTACTTACCGTCGACAGGAGCATGATTCCTCGCCGGTTCTTGCAGAGTGAGGCGTAAGTCGCCCTTCTTTGGTAGTTTCAGTTGGTAACCTTTCCCTCCTTCCAGACCTTTTGCAATAGTGGAGTCAGCATATTTGCTGTCGTCTCTGAGTCCGCTTGTAGTGCTTCAGAGGGTATTCCATCCGGTCCAGCTGCTTTTCCAGCTTTCACAAGCTCGATTGCACTTAAGACTTCAGCTCTCGTTGGAGGATTGGTGTCAACTTGCAGTTGTGTTCGCGCTGTTGTTGGTATTTCTGGATGGGATGCAGGTGGTGGTCGGTTCAAGAGTCCTTTGAAGTGGTCCGCCCATTGTTTAATCTGTTTTTCTTCCTTGGTGATTGGGTTTCCTTGACTATCTTTTATAGGTTTCGCTTGTGTTGCTGTCTTCCCGGATAGAGATTTGGTTATCTGATATAATGTCCTCAGGTCTCAGCTTCAGTAGCGAGGTTGTCGTAGAATCGTCTTTTGTCCTTCCTAGCACTCTTCTTCACTTCTTTGTCCAGTGCTGTGTAAGTTGAGCTCAGCATCTCCTTCTCCTGTCCGTCCTTGCATTGAATCATTTTCTCTTTCACCATTCTCCTCTCTTCTATTAATTTCCAAGTGTCCGTTGAGGACCATTCCTTGTCTCGTCTCTTTTTTCTTCCTAGAACCGTTGAACACGTTTCGTTGAGAATCGCCTTCAGAGACTTCCAATGTTCTTCCACGCATGATTCTTCAGTGATGTCGCGTAGTGTTTCCTGCTTTGCTCTGACAGTTGCAGTGAAAGTGTCTTTTGTGGTTGTGTCCTTCAGTAATTGAGTGTTGAACTTGCATTGTGGCCTATCCCCAGCTATCCTCGAGGCTTTTAGTTTCACCTTGAAAGTCCCTTCTACTAGATAGTGGTCTGAACCCACATCTGCTCCACTCCTCGACATTGTGTCCAGTAGGCTCCGTCTCCACTTTCTTGAAATTGAGATGAAGTCTATTTGATTCTTGGTGTTTCCATCTGGTGAAATCCATGTCGTCTTGTGTATATCCTTGTGTTTGAACACACTACCACCAATCAAGAAATCATTGAAGGCGCAGAAGTCTGAGAAGAGTTCATCATTGTCGTTCATTTCACCAAGGGCCTCGCGACCCATGGTGAGTTCTCTTCCTGTGTTGTCTCCTCCCAGCTTCGCATTCATGTCGCCCATCAGGATTTTGATATCGACATTTAGGACGTTGTCCATTACTGTGTGTAGTTGTCTGTAGAACGCCTCCTTCTTCTCTTGTTCTGAGACGCTTGTAGGGTCACAGCATTGAGTGACTGTAACTTTCCTTCCTTTTGAGTTGAACCTGGCTGTCATTATCCTGGAGGAGATTGGTTCTCACTGCATGAGAGCTTTGGCTGCTGTTGGTGACATCATGATGGCCACTCCCTCTGTGTGCTCGTGATTGTCCTCTGGGTGGCCGGAATAGATTATTGTCTCTCCAGTTGGTAGTTGGCACCTTCCAGTTCCGTTCCATCTGCTTTCGCAGATTCCCAATACTTCTATTCTATACCTTCTGATGTTAGCGGCTATCTGGGCAGCCTTTCCAGTTTCGTACATTGTACGAACATTCCAGGTACGCATCCTTATTTTTGCTTTCATCGAAAGAAGGCACATCGGCTAACTGGCTGTGCGTCGGTGGCACAGTGGTTAGGACTCTCGCCGACCATGCACATGGTCCGGGGTTCGAGCCCACGCCGGCGCACACCTGATATCTATCGTCGGCCTGCAAAATTTGGGCTACCGATATCCATGCTGAAAATTCCATACTTGTACCAAAAATACAGTGTGGAATCAAGCTGTAAATCAAAAATAAATAAATAAAAAATAAATGCTTTCACCAGCCTGCGGCATTTCACTTCCCCGATTCCAGCGAAAAATAAGGCTATTGTTTATGTTTTTAGAGTTTTTAGTATATTTACGCGTTGAAGTTTCTGTAGCGATTTGGTTGAGTTTAAGGGGGTTGGAGTTGGTTGCACTACGCCCCAACCCTCCCTCTTTAGCCGGGCTTGGGACCGGCAAGAAAGCTAGCGAGCTAGTAATCTAGGCGAGGTTATGATCAAGTTAGTAAACTTTTTTTTGATATCATAACAGACGTACTATTACCTTTGTTATCTAGTTTAGTGATCTTCATTACTATTTTGACTTTCAATGTGTCCCTTTTACTTGACCTAAGTCGAATTTTTCATCCCGTAACTCTTTGTTATATATATGCTGAGATTTTGTAAATTCCGGTTTAATAATACGTTGATAAAGCTATTAGCATTAAATAGCGGAACGTCAGTAAAAACAATATCGTTTTGTTTTTCATTCATTGATAAATACAAAAACCTCTATTATAATGCATATCATATACCCAATGCCAAAATTTTTTCAAACCCTTAAAAGTGAACTTGGTTTGGACATAAATAAATTACACCAAGTATTGTGAAAATTTTTGAATTCGTTCTATCCTGCTTTTCTTTGAATTTGTTGTTTATTTTACTTCAGATGAGATCCATAACACCTGGAACTTTGTGTAAATCTCAATGACTATCTGTTAATGGTCATATTGATTACTGCGAACACGCCTAACGCCTTGTTTTAAGTTTCTGACAATAACAATTTTCTTATTTAGTAACATACTACTTGTCAGTAGCTTAATTTGTTTACTTAAGTTTTCTTTCAACCTGGCTGATTATGATATTCTCCGAAATCAGATGAGAATTTCCGTGTGTAAGTATGATCCAAAGATGTGCACATTACTTAGGCTCATTTGTAAATCGTACCAATTATCAGCGTACCAGGCAAAAGTTATGCAATAAAAGTGTGCAGTTCTTTATTGCTCAGAATTGTCAGTAGACATAAAATAAATCTCTCTAATCCTAAACGGCCGACTTCATTATCCATATCGTCGGCTTTTTTTAGTTTAATCTGACATTGTAAATGGCTATAGAGGTATCGGAAAGTATGTTACAATAACACATGATGTTGAGGTTACTTCATTTTTTATTTGGAGACGGGTTTGGGAAGTTTCGTTTCACTCTGATGGGGGAATGTTCGCTAAGATCATCTGTGTTGCATATTCCGGAAGAATTTCTTACAATCTTCAGTAAATTAGAAGTCTCTCAATTTATATAATCTTAATTCTGTAGGTGGTCAGTATATGGAGCAGTTTTTCTGTTTAGGGTTGTTTGGTCTTTGTTCTGAATTAATGGTATTCAATATCTTAAAGTTTAGAATTTTAGAATTATAGACAATTTTTTTAGGTTTGGAGTGACTGTTGATTCCTTTCTTATCTGTTGTTTTGCTATTCTTTCTATTGTGTTGAACTTTATACTAATTACCATTAGTAAGTAGTATGAACTATGCTTCGTTTCTTAAGCGTGACTTTGCTATTAAGGTTTAACTCAATGCACTTACACTCTATTTGATGTAAAGTAATAATTTTCTTATAGTTGAACATTATCTGCTGCATATGCTTTATTTATGTGCTCGTTACTGTTAAACATTGTTTATTTGTGTTCTCTTATTCCGTGTCTGGCATTCACGCACTGGGCTGAGTTTTTCCACTGATATTTCCTGGTCCTCCCACATCTTGCTAGTTACTAGAAAGATGTTTCGCTTAACGTTCTATGTTAGGAAGTTTAAGCAGTCTGGTATAAAGCAGTCTTTGCTTTCTCAGTTTGTCAATTCTTGTATTCTACCCATCCCCCTTTACTGCTCCCCATTAATCTTTCCTGGACTACATAAGAAAGATTTTGCTTTGCTGAGAATGGCACTAAAAGCCGTTAGTAGGGCAAGTGGGATATCGTTAAACCAAATAACTGGTTAACACTATTGTGGATAGACATATAATGTCATGTAAGTAACTAGTTAATACAATAGTGTCAGACCCCAAGCATCCTCTCTATACGCAGCTCTCTCTCTGCATTTCATCCGGTAGAACTAGAAGCACCTATAGGAGGCTATATGCTAGGACTACCAAGTACAAATCTCCACATTACTATATCTGGCACAGCTGTTATATGATGAGAAATCCGTTAGGTATGATACGATAAACTTACTGCGGGACTCTAACAAATAGTCCCATTGCTTTCCTCTCTTCGTTACTATTATATTGTTGTTCACATCTTCTATTACACACTAATTTTATATTTCATATCCTGTGGTGCATTGTTTAAAATGTAGCGCAACGCTGTTCTTTTTTATTTCTTTTATTTATCTTTTTTTGGGTGTTGCTTTTTGATTTTAAAATCTTATAAAATTTATGAGGTAATTAGATGCGATGTATTGTAATGCACACTGAAAATTCCATACCTGTACCACAAATACTGTTTGAAATAAAGCTATTATTGTTATCATTATTATTAAATAACACGTGGATCGCCTTTGACACACAGATCTGGTGTTTTTATTTATTTACGTAAACTGACAGTGTAACAACAGAAGACAAGGGCGGGCAACAGGTCGTTTTATTACGGAAATCAACACGTATTTATATATATTTCACATACATTATTATAGCTTATTCAAGTAGACAAGCGCAATCTTCTGATTGGTTATCTCTCGGAAGTTAAGCAGACAAACACAGGCTTCTGATTAGTTGTTTCGAGTAACCTCGGAGAATGGAGCCATCTATCTGCGAATAATATTTGCCCACGTTAAGTTTTCTGTGATTGGTTGTTGAATCAGCCTTGTTCATATTTTGTCACGGCCCATATTAGTGACCTAGACATTGACGTAGATTAATGTCAACCAATTGGCTAGCAGTCTGCTCTCACCACACACGTCCCCCGGTCAAATAGTTTGGACTGATGTCGGCTTGATCTTCTTGGTGCCAGCGTCATCGTTGACTTGTCCCTCTCTATCCATTTCTGGAGCTCGCTGACGTTCACCCACTTCTCTTTGTTTTACCATTGCGATTGTGTCTGCTTAACCCCATCTCGAAGTGACCATATGTGGTCCTTCCCACTTTGGAAACTGTTTGCCTGACCCTGTCACACATTCGTCCGTAATTCAGCTCACACTTTCATATGCTGCTTTCGCCCAACCTCCCAGCAGCGTCTCAAGTAGCAGCCTCATCGCCAACACATCTTGAACGCCACTCAACTGCGCAGAAGCCTCTAAGTCCTACCCAAAGATCCATATGTCTCCATCAAAAATTGCAGGGCATAGGCTTTCCATTTGTCGGTAGGCAGCGACACCAAATGTAACAACAGAAGACAAGGGCCAGGAAACAGATCGTTTATTAAAGAAATCAACACATGTTTCTAGATTTTCATGTATATATTATAGATTATTGTCAGCATAAAAACACAATCTTCTGAATGGTGGTTTCTCTCTGAACGTTAATCTTTCATCTCTTTGTGACTGTTTCGTGAATGTCAGATCATTTATAGGCTAACTGTATCCACCTACGCAAAGTCTTTGTTCCTATTTTCTCACTACCAATATTTTGGGACATAAACCTTGACGTAAATAAATGTCTACCAATTTGGCTAGCAGCCTGCTCTCACCACATATTATGCATCTTGGACGATCAACGTGTTGTTTTGGTTTGGTTTCTAATAGTTATTTAGTCATATCGAACAAATACATTTGGGCATGGAGGATATATACTTGTATTAGCATATAAGCCTATCCTACACAATAGTCGAGATTTTTCATTTCCTCAAAGTGTCATCGCATACACAAAGAGTACAGTTGAATATCTCTATGTCACCAACAACACGTAAATTAGAATTTTTTAATAGGAAATGTATCAAATGTATCCTTCAACACTTATGATTTTCGTTACAGGATTTCATCATGAGCTGACAGCAGTTAGAGGACGATTGGAAAGCCTGGGAATATTGGACAGCTGTTCCGTCCTAGTTTGAGGCTCTTCAGCAATATGCAGCCACTGCCGGGGTTCGAACCCAGGACCTTCTGGCTTCAAGGCGAGCTGATAGGACCCGATCCAATGGCCCATGAATTCCAACTTCTGCCAATTCACGATATAGCGCAACCGCTAGCCAATGTCTTCGGCGAGTATTTGTGCTCACACCCGACAGGCTGCATCCTACTGGTCACGACTTCCCACTGGAACCTCTTTTTCATCTTAAGTGAATAAATTCTGTTAATAACAGAATGAGTATACCAAAAAAGTACCTATAGATATTTTCAATTCAAATCTGCATCAGAGAATAAAATGCATCAGTAAGAAGAAAAACGCCTGTTTGAAAATATGCTGCCTCTAATGATCAATGAATATTACTTGGTAATTGGTTTGGCTCTATCACTGTGCATCGATAAAAAAACAGTGCTGTGCGTTGGTCCGAGATTCGATCCACTGTCAACGCACACCTGATATCTATGATCTGCCTCTAAAATTTGGGCTACCGATATCACATGCTGAAAATTTCATACCTGTACCAAAAATACGGTGTGGAATCAAGCTGTAATCAAAAAGAAAGAAAGAAAGAAGTGCTCCACATTAATAATACATAATGATCGAATGTAAATATCAGGAAAAGATGGATTCAAATAAGTAGTGTTTAAGAGAAGATGGAACATAAGGAAAGCATGCACAACAGATACTGTTTAACGACAGAAAGATAATTACTACGGAAAGTAGAAAATGTCAACACATCAAAATGAGATAAAATTTCTAACTGATTCACTCACTCCTTAACCTCACTTAGGCAGTGGTAAGTCCGGTGAAAAGAGAAGGTTGGTTGTGGGGTTAACAACCTCACCTCGTAGCAGATACTATCGCTACCGAAACTGTAAAGCTCAAACTCACCTTATGTTGCACTCGTACTTCAGTTTAATGAGGAAACTCATACCACTTACAAGTCTCAAGTAGTAACAATTTAAACTCAAAAGAAATATTGACATAGAAAATTTAGAAAGGAATTAACAATGATATATGTGGAAGGCTAAATAGCATATAATACTACACTACGGGTCAAGGTCAAAAATAAGGGATAGGACGATGGTAATAGGGTAAACTTGACTTAATAATCCAATTTAGAACCAATGTTCAACTTATACATGTCCAAACCAAGTTCCCTTTTAACAGTTTGAAAAAATTTGCGCATTGGGTATATGATATTCATTATCATAAAAGTTTTTTGTATTTCCCGATGAATAAAATTCAGAGCGATATTGTTTTTACTGACAGTTTGCTGCTTAGTGCAAATAGCTTTATCAAAGTAGTAGTATGTAACCAGAAATTACAAAATCTCAGCTTGTATATAACAACTTAATCGTCATTCCTCAGCATTGGATCATTTTTGCGTTGTCAAATTAGCCAATCGGTGAAGGTAACAAAACCAGGTGTAGATTGTTGGATTTGATAGGTATATAAAATCATAAAAGCAGCGTATGTCTGCATGATGAAAGTGCTAATCACATTCGTCATTTCATCGGGGAGGGATGTGTTGTAACCAGGTTAAATTCTGTTTTAGTCCATCATTCCTATTCAGGCAATTTCAATTCCACTTAATATGAAGTACTTCTGATATCAGACTTACTTTGTGATTTCTGAAGTTTTTGTGGATTATTTCAGTATTTAAAACAATTAGTTCCCTTTATGAATTTAGATAAAGCAATAAGAAGACGTAATTTGTCTGAATCGTGTAATGTATTTGCGCAACACATTTCGAACAATCTGATCACACACACACGGACTTGTCATAGGAATATATATGAAATTAATAAAGAGGTGAGAAAATAGACTTAGATCAAGTTAAAAAGACATATTTAAGGTCAAAATAACAATGAAGACTGTAGCGTTAAATAATTCCCCAGAATTATTGACCATAGGAATGGATTATGTCTAAGAGAAGAATTACATCGTGACCATAGGAATCATCAGTGAACATTGGATGCTGACCCTTAGAGTTTAAGTCGACTTGTTTAGGTGAAGGCTTCCAGTCAAGCATCCCCGCCATTTGGTACTCTGTCGTGTCACTTTCGTGCACGATAACTAGCCAGCTTAGCTTCCGCTTCAGTCGGCGATTTGATTCCGAAATATATCTCGTAGTTTGAACAATCAACTGCTGTCTTTTGCTTAGCCTTTAGTACACGAGAAAAGAATATTATAGAAGCTGTTAGTATAAGATCTTGAGTTAATATACTCCGCGAAATTCGCGAACGTCTATACCGTCAGTCTTTAAAAGACCACTAAACCAAATAGCAGAGGTAATAGTACATCTGCTATGGTATCAAAACAAAATTTACCAAGGAAGGTTTAATGTGATGACAAATTGTTTTTGAACGCATAAAGGTGGCTTGAACTTTCTGATTGCTAAGGCTTCCACAAACTTTAGGATACGCCCCGAACATGTTTTATAGATAGGTTTAAAAGACCTGTTAACGTCAATT
The DNA here is from genome assembly GCA_944472135.2 of Trichobilharzia regenti. Taxonomy (NCBI): domain Eukaryota; kingdom Metazoa; phylum Platyhelminthes; class Trematoda; order Strigeidida; family Schistosomatidae; genus Trichobilharzia; species Trichobilharzia regenti. The sequence goes on from OX235263.1 coordinate 38,241,835, forward strand.
CTATGTCCTGTCTCTATAATATGTTTCGCAATAGAAGAGCTAGGTCTCCTGTTCACCGTTCACACCGTTAATAGGTTCTGAAGATCCCATTTGTTTCTGGAGCCATTTTGGAATATGCTCTGAAGCCCTTACTTGCAGAGATCGATGAGTCCTCCCTATCTAAGTGTGTTCACACGTACATTCAAATGGGTAAATACAGTGGGATGTGACGTCATTTTTTGCATGTTCGAAGGGCTTAGATAGATATAATGGCTTTACATTCTCTATTATTATGATATTTGCTGCATAAAAAGTCTTTTTAACAGCAGCGTTCAGTCTTTGTCTAGTTATCAAGCTGCTTTGATGCCCCATATAGGGTAGTTTGATGAACACTTCTTTTTTCGGGGCGAGTTGTAGAAAGGGTCTTGGTGTTCTGACTAACTTATATCTCCTGATGAACTTGTCTGGATAATTATTATCATCAACTAGAGTTTGTGTCAACTTTCTTTTTCCTTCATCGAGTGTGGCTTCGGTGTATGCATTTTTGTTGGATTCTACTGTAAAGGCACCTCACTCACTGAGGCTCTTTTCTACCAAACAGGGCAGAAACTGAGGTAATTAAGATACTGTCCTGTCCAGGTAGGTTTTCTATAAATAAATCTTTATATTGACCCATCAAGCGGTCGACTAAGCAATATGTCTAGGAAAGATAAACAATTATCTTCCTCTTCTACAGATGTAAGTGATATGCTTGCCATTCTGAACTTCATTCATTCGATTTAAAATTGAGGTGGCAGAACAATACTTATCACTGATGATTACAACATCATCTACATACCTTCCATAAAGTGACACATTTTCTATTAAATCCTTCAATAAATTCTCAATGTACGATATATAAATATCTGCTAAAAGAGGCCCTAACGGACTTTCCATAGCAACACCACCAACTTGGCGGAGACAATCGCCTTCAAAAGTAAACCTAACATTGTTAGTACATAGAAGTAATAAATCCCTTATATAAGATATAGGGACCGGGATGAAAAAATTGTTTGTGGAAATATAATCATACAAAATGTCAACTGTTTTGAGCAAAGGCACATTATTAAATAACGAGTTTACATCGAAATTTTCACAATCACTTTTGTGACCTGATACTATATTGTGTAGACCTATGGCTGATGGTTTTTCAAGCTTTTCGAGTTCACTTGTATCTCTCGCTAATCGAACAGATTCTCTACGGTGTTCATTTCTTCTGATTTTGATTTCTCGAGATGTGTGTCCGATGTAAATTGCGTCACATCCCAAGCATTTTATTTTTTGGACACAGTTAGATGGAGAATCCTTAGGAATCTGGTCTTTTATATTGACAAGTTTGTTTCTCAGTGTGTCTGATGTTTTGAAAAAAACCCTGATATCATGCTTATTGAGTATTCTTCTGATATCGTCTGACATCTCGGCTGTATGAAGAATGACAACTGTTGAGGTCCATGTCTTCAGAATATATTTTCGACCATATTTAATGACAATGTTGATGAAGTTCTTTGGGTAAGGCTCAACTTACTTAATGATACTTTCACTTCTTTTTTCTTACTCCATTCCATTACGTCATCTTCCTAACCCTTATTTGTCACCTTAACCTGTATTGTAACAATTTATGCTGACTTGTCTTCTATATATATGTGTATGGCGATTACGTACGTGATCACAATGTCCAAAATGTGTTGAACAAAACACTATAGAAATGGATCATAAGGTTGATTTCAATCAATCTGCATTAATAATAGAGAAGATTTGTAGCTCACTCGGATGATCAATGTGATAGAGTTTCACTCCATTACAGGATAATTTTACTTAATAAGAAACACACTGTGATACAGCATTATTATTTACTGATGACGACGTTGTCAGCACGATTTCTTGCTCAGTATCTTATTAAGGCAGTCATATAACTTTCAAACTTCGTTTATATAATTCCATTATTTCTAGTCATTTGATGTATTCTCTATATTTCTGGTATCACTATTGTGTCATTCTCATTGAGGGCAAAGAAGATTTAGTGATCAACCTCTAACTCTGCCTAACTATATTACTTTTCAAAACTTTATCTCTCTCCCATTCTATTGTGTCATTGTGTGTTAGTGCATGCATTACAACTGCTGAGTTTTTGCTTAAACTAGTCGCCTTCGTAGCGTCACCCAACCTACACTTAGCCCAATTCTTACGTTCTAATAACCTAAATTCCCTAGATCTACTAGTTTGATCTGCATTGTTGACTTCTCAGTCATTGCACGGTATTGTTTTTAGATAAAACTATTTCTGACGACTTCACTTTCATATCTGTAGAACAGTATGCTTATGAATTACAATAACCAATAACAATCAGTTTCCTTGCGTGTGTGTTAAAGTTTGACACTGAGTGCTGCAATAATATTGGTGTATAGGATTATGTGTCACAATTGATTAGATATATGAATAAATAACTAAATAAATAGAGGCCAACCTAAAGTTCAGGAGGCACGTGTGTGAAATAAACCATGGGAAAATGAACTACATTCGGAAATTTGAATATGTGCGTTGGTGGAACAGTGGTTAGGACTCTCGCCGACTATGCACATGGTCCGAGATTCGATCCCCTGCCGACGCACCCCTGATATCTATGGTCAGCCATCTAAAAAGTTCACAATTTATCCCTCATCCGCTTCTCTGACCTCACAAACATTTGCAAATAAGTCGTGACCAGTAGGGCACAGCAGGTCGGGTGTGAGGACAAATACTCACCGAAGAGATTGGCTAGGGGTCACGCTGTGACGTGAATTGGCAGAAGTTAGAATTCATGAGCCACTGGGCTGGGTCCCAGTGGCTTAATCGTGTACTAGCTCGCCTTGAACCCAGAAGGTCCTGGGTTCGAACCCCGGTAGTGGATGCGCACTGATGAAGAGTCCCAAACTAGGACGAAACAGCTGTCCATACTCCCAGGTTTTCCAATGGTTCTCGTGATGAAATCCTGTGGCCAATCAGATCCCTACAAACCAACACTTGAATAAGTCTTTAGCTTTTGATTGGATACGAAAATACAATACCATCTTGACTGAAGACCAGATTACTAGATGCCTTCTGCTCTGTGAGCCAACAGAAAAAAGCTGAAGACAGACTGGCATTAACCGGTTAGAACAAGTAATTTTATTGAACGAAATACATTAAACATGCATTACGAATACTTTGAAGGTCAAGCTAGTTAAATAACAAATTTGACTAGTTGTATAAAGTAGGACTTCAAATAGTTGTTTAGTCAAACTTAATTACTTCAACACCCAATGGTTTAGATTGGCCTTAATTTTCATTGATTTAGCCTGCAAAAATAAAAATATTTGGGGTACATAAAACTGTATTGGTGAGGCATTATGCTTCTGTCCATCCCAAGCAAAATACTAAGCTGCATCATCCTGGAGAGAATCAAACACGCCGCCCTGGATAAAAAACTTCGACCGGAACAGGCCGGATTGAGGAGGAACAAATCATGTATTGATCAAATCGCCACTCTACGGATCATCATTGAACAAAGCTTAGAATGGCAGTCACCTCTCTACCTCACTCAACTTCATCGACTTTGAAAAGGCCTTCGACAGCACAGCGTCTATCGAGAGGTGATTTGGCAACTACTTCGCTACTACGGGGTCCCATCGACAATTATACATCTCATCCAACAATTGTACGACAATGCTGCATGCCAAGTAATCCACAACGGGAAACTTATGGAATCCTTCGAAGTGAAGACGGGAGTGAGACAATGATTTTCCTGATTGCAGTAGATTGGATAATGCGACAGACAGCGGGCAACGAGAAAACAGGCGTAAAATGGACCCACACAAAAAACTTGGAGGATCTGGACTTCCCCGACGAGGATATTAAAGCAGGGGTCGGGAAAGCAAGACAAGCTTTCATTACTCTCATGTCCGTGTGGAGGTCGACAGCACTCACCATCAAAAATAAGATTCGGATTTCCATCTCCAATGTGAAGTCAGTGCTGCTCACTGTACGTATCAGAGACTTGCCGCGTCATAAACAGCACATCAAACAAACTACAGTCTTCGCTGAATACTCAAGATAAGATGGCCAGAAAAGATCAGCAACAAGGATCTCTGGCAATGAGCGAACCAACCAGTAACCGATAGTGCAAAAAATAAGCAGGAAGAAATGGAGATGGATTGACCATACTCTGAGGAAACCATCAAGTGACATCACTAGACAAGCCATCGCTCGAGTGGAACCCGAAAGGGAAGACGCGAGTTGGTCGTCAGTGCAACAGTGACTTGGAGGAGGTCATGTGAATATGAGTTAAAAGCATGTGGGGAGACTTGGAGCCAGGTGAAAACTCTAGCAGAGAACTGGACGCAATGGAAACGCGCAGCTGAAGCCGTATGTTCCTCTAGGAATTAAAGGAAATAATAATGTAACACTTTATATGCCGACGAATAAGGAATAAAATTCTATGAACTCTACTCGACCTTGTATGTACAAGTTTGCGTGTAATTGCAAGTCACGTTTATTGGTAGAATCAATAAAATGTTCGACTGTCACCGAAGAGAGTTGTTAAATCAAGGAGAAAAGTTTTAATGTTCTTAGTCTGAATAGAAGTTTACCATCTTATCATCCATTGAGATAAATTTAATAGTGTCTGGTGACAAAATCGGTAGTAACTATTGTTTTTTTTAAAAGAAAATTATTTCATCACATGATTCTTAGTTAAAATTATTAAAGGTGACGGATTAATCATACGATCGCCTTCCGGATTATATGAACAGAAAATAATGAATTTCAGTGTTTGCCTACCCTGAATTACTTGACCTATTAAAAAATATGATCGGTTATTAATGTGTCCTTCTATTTTAAATATAATTGATTTTCAAGTGTTGGTTTTGTAGGGATTTGGTTTGATTGTATGGAGGATTTAATCATGAGCTGACATCAGTTAGAGAACCACTGGAAAACCTGGGAGTACTGGACAGCTGTTTCGTCCTAGTTTGATTAGTTATCAAACATCGTATTTTATTATTATCAACTATGTTAGTTATAAGGTGATTGTAAAGAAACTGTGAAATGATATCATCACATAATATTTGTCTTCTGAATGTCTTATTTATATAGGTGCCTAATAAATTGTCAAAATCATCGAAGCACCTCATGCTCTAAACAGCAGAGGCTATTGCGATTCTCCTGAAACAACCAGTGCTCTGTGCTCAAAAGAAGCAAGCCCAGTCCTTACTACTGCCCTGGCTTTCAGTAGAAACTATAAATTCATGAATTTGTAATATTATTTTTCCTAATTTTTCCTGACATTCAGCTTACTTCATGTTGATGCTATTTAGCTGTAATCTATCAGTATTATTGTTTCGATGTTATTTATACAACATTAATGTTGTTCATAACACTAATTCATTTATTCACTATAATGTAGAGCCTGATGATGAAGTTATCGAAAAGAGTACTCTTTGTTCAGTATCAATTCTTCTGAAAATTTCTGGTGACTTATGTAATTTTACAGAGAACTCACACCAGTATTTCAGAAGGTTTGGAAGGAGGGAGTGAAAAGTACCTACTGATCGAAAGAAGGATTACCTTGTAAAATTCCCAAAGAAGGGTGAATTAAGCCTTTGCAGAACCACCCTCCTGTCCACCTCAGGCAAAATACTAGGCCGTGTAATCCCAGAAAGGCTAGCAGACTCCAAAATCTGTCCCGAACAAGTGAAATTCACCAAAGACAAATCACATGCGAACAGAATTGAAACGCTATGCATTATCATCGAAAAGAATATAAAACGGCAGTCAACTAATTGCTAATTAATTTTCTTCATGACTCAATGGGTAATTTCGGTGATTTAAAGCAGAACAAGAACCTTTTGACAGTGAAGGAACTTGATACGTTTCTTAAATTTTCTGTCAAACTTGCCATAGCGAATACTAGAATCAGTTTTCTGAAGAGCTGTATTGATAAGAAAGAATACCCCAAGCACTTCTAGAAATGTCTTCGTCGCATTCATATCCACCCAAATGATCGCTCTTTGAGACGTCATACACTGACCGTCACCGATGAAATGAAATCTCGACTACCAGAGATGGAAAGAAATATTTCACATACTCTCTTTGAACTGAAAGAAAACGAGCAGAGAAATTTTATCGACTACATCGATTCAGCTTCAAGAAAACGTTGTGAAGGTTGAAACTCGTAAATAGTCTCAAAGCCCCTGACACTTATTCATGTCTTTCTGCCGCACAATAGAAATACATTTTCAACTACTCTAGTATATCATTAACTCCTTTCCCATTGCAGGCCTTGTCGTTCGGTCCAAAATTCTGTGATATTTCGACAAATTCGAGTGACTTGGATATCAAAGTCCAGTTTGGAGCACTGATGCAACATACGAATGACCTTCTCCCAGTGTCCAACAAATCATATGAACAATTCAAATCTACAATATTGAACATCTGCTATCAGTACATCAACACAAAACCAAAGGTCAAAAGATTGATTTCAGCCGAGCAGAGAAGGCAACTATGTGAGATTTTAAAGAATGAAAACTTGGTTCTAACCCGTCCCGATAAATGTGCTGGTATTGTCCTGATGCATCGCCAAGACTAAATCGATAAAATGTTATGTGATGTCAGATGAAAACAAATTTTCAAAAGAAAGTAGCCAGAAAGACCAAACAGAACAAATTGAAGGGAGGATAACACAAATGCTCAAGAAGATGAAGAACGAATCGATTATCAGCTCTTAATTATTTGAGCGAATTCGACCCTCAGGTCCCGTGATTCCCCATTTATATGGCCTGCCGAAAATTCACAAAGAGAATGTGGCACTATATCCAATCTTGCATATGACAAATTCCCCATATCATGCTACTGCCTAATGGCTTACAGAAATCCTCCTACCCATCAGAAATAACCTCTGAAAGCATAGTGTTTCTGATTCATTTGAATTCGTCAATTATATAAGTACTGCTAATGTATCCGGGAAGAAAATGATACCCATGGATGTTACTTCCCTTTTCACCAATGTTCCCTCCACTGAAAATATCTGCTTTATATGCAAATTCATTGAGGATAATAATGTAGACGTCTGTGTTCTGATCCACTACTTAAAGGAACTACCGTAACAACAGAAGACAAGGGCCAGGCAACAGATCGTTTTATTACGGAAATCAACACGTATTTATATAAATTTCACATACATTATTATAGCTTAGTCAAGTAGACAAACGTAGTCTTCGGATCGGTTGTTTTCGAGTTCCTCGGAAAGTGGAGCCGTCTATCTGCGAATCATATTTGCCCACGTTTAAGTTTGCCGTGATTGGTTGTTGAAACAGCCTTGTTCATATTTTCTCACGGCCCATATTAGTGACCTAGACATTGACGTAGATTAATGTCAACCAACTGGCTAGCAGCCTGCTCTCACCACACTACCACCGATGTGCACTTTAAACGTTAAATTCAAGTTCAACAATATGCTTTATAGACAAAGAGATGGAGTGGCAATATAGTCACAACTGGGTCCTTAACTTGCAGACTGCTTCTTGGCAAGTTTAGCGAATAGTATGTTACGGCCTCCTACCGACAGTTTCCTTTTGTACCAAAGATACATGAATGATACTTTCATCATATGTGACGACAATACCGACATCGAACTGACAACTAAAGAGTTCAACAGCTGCCATCATGCCATTCACTTCAGGTCGGAATCAGGGATGACCTCGGAATTCCATTTTTTGGATGTTTTTCTAAAAAGGAGATCTGATGGTTCTCTTCAAAGATCGATCTTTAGGAAACAAACATGGAATGGTCAGTACACAAATTTTCGTAGTTGGGTCCCTTTGTGAAGAAAGAGAAACCTGATCCACTCCTTATCCTCACGAATAAGAAGGATATGTTCCAGTGATACAATTGATGGGGAACTGGGGCGACTCAGACAAGTGCTCATAGAGAATGGATATCCTCCAAGATTTATCGAGAAAAACATGGAGTTACGGGAAAAGCCTGTAAAAACCCAGAAGAAACTGGTATTTATGAGCAATGAATTTAAAGGTGATACCACGGCTGAGATCCTGAAGAATCGCTTATGCAGATCATTGAGGAAAGCCTTCCTTATGGCTGAGCTACGTATCAATGTCTACAGCCGACAAATGATCAACGGATGTGTGAAGGATAGACTGCTGCTTTGGGCCAACTCAAAGTGTGTTTATAAATTCACTTGGTCGTGTGGCGCTATTTATATTGGCCACACAAGGTGCACACTTTCTAAACGCATCTCTGAACATTATCCGGCATGGTTAGCAAAGGGACAATACAAGACAATTACTAGCTCAATTCTCGAACATTTGGTGAACTCAAACCACGCAGCTCCATCAGAGTTGTCTTTCACGATCATCAACAAGGTGAGGTCAAATGGTACAAAGGGCGTCAGGTTTCGGCTTTTGTGTATGGCGGAGGTGCCGGTAATTCGTCAATACAACCCCGAACTTTGTATACAGAAAAAGCTTGTCCAGTCTCTTATTCTGCTTTAGTCTTAACCTCTTCAGTAGTCGTTCCCTGTAAAAACAATTTTTTGATTTTTCCTTTTTCTTTTCCTTTTTTAATTTTCTTTTTAGCCTGCTTTTGCTTTAATAATTAATACACTATTATCACTCTCATATATTCCTTTTGTACATTTTCACACACCCCTTCACACTTGTTAAATTCACAATCAGCTACCTTTATTCTCACTCAATGGCAATTTTAACCTTATCAAATTAACTAATTACCTCAACTATGTCCACTTTGAAAACGCCTTCAATAGCGTTGACCGCAAAATAGGTTAATGACTGCTTCAACACTACGGAGTGTAATGCCTCTAATCTTCATGAACCTAATTCAACAGCCATATGAGATTGTGACACACGTCTCAAGTGATCCACAAAGGGAGAAACTCAACAATGCCCTTTTCAATTTAGAACAATAGTAGGACAAAGCTACACCTACTGTAACTGATAACATTCTTGATTGTGTGGCGAATCGGATCATGCTTAAGGCGTGTGGGGAGCGATAAAACAGGAATACTTTCAGTCGATAGGACTCTAGAAGATTTAGACTTCACGGATGATTTGTGTTTACTCTCGCACAAACTTGAAGATCTAGAGGTAAAATCCAGTAAGTTTGGAGAAGAAGCAGAAAAGACAAGACTAGGATGGATTGGATATACGATAAGAAAACCGTTGATTAACAACATGTGTAATGCAAGCTGTCGAGTGGGAGACGATGAGTTGCGTGTCCGAGAGTGACATGGAGGAGGAGAAGATGACAGCTTAAAGTCAACCGTGTAGCCGGCTAGAAAAGACTGCAGAGAACAGGATGAAATGGAGATGTATTGTTGAAGCCCTATTTTCCGTTAGGAACCTAAGAGAATAAAAATAATTATTAATACATGAGAAAGGGATGAATGTTCTAATAAATCAATCTCAAATCTAATGGACAACTAAGTTAGATGAACATTGAAGTCAACTGGCAACCCATTCATACATTTATGCAAATACCTTATTTTTTCATTGTTATCGTTAGGGTTTTTTTAAAAGAAAGTTAAAAGTAATCCGTATTTAAGGGTGTGATGTTAGGTTCCCACTGAAACAAAAACACTTGTTACCTATGCTTAGAATAACCTGAAAAAATCAATAACTATACATCAAGCAGGATAAAATTGATCCATTTTATTTCGTCAATCAATATCTTATCAACTACATTTGACCTGAATAATGAAAGTCGATACTTTTATTATTTCAATTTTAACATAATCCTTTAGTTGATTAGAGATAAAATAATGGAGATTAGTATTTAAGCATGATCACGGTATGTATATAAATAGAAATTTAGTAAAATATAAAAAGAATTCCTCTACTTATGTATGTGATGCGATAGAAATTTCTCAGACAAAGTTAACCTTATCAAGTGTTGGCTTGCAGAGATTTAATTGTTTGCAGGTTTTATCATGAGCTTTTTCTTTTGTTGTAAGGATACTCATCATGCTGAAGTTTTTGTGTAGCAACTTTGTTTACAGGGTGGGGTTGTTAGTCTCACGTCTGAGGAGGGAGTTGTTACATTAATGCATGCATAGTTTACACAGAGGAGCGACTTTTTGGATTGCTCCCCTTAGCACAAGAGAACAAGGAATAAAGCAGTTAGGACAACACCAGCAAAATGAAAAAAAACCATTTACAAGAAGAAGGGTAGCAACAAGGACAATAAAAAGCCGTAGCAGTAGTATCATATACGAAAGAAAAAAAACAGTTAACAAAATGATATCAAAATCATAGACTCACTGACTTGGGTCAGATTGAGTAAGTCCAACAATATATACAATTATAGATATTAGATGGTGTTAAACATCCACAATATATCAAACAGATAGTTATAGGTATTATCAGTCAACAAAAATTATATCTACAGATTCAGTGTTCGAAAGTCAGATAATTATAATAAGTTACACAACTTCTTGGCAAGAGGCGCCGGAGAAATAAGAGTTTTATGTAATTGAGCGAATATGGCGTAGTAATCGAAAAGTGCGCCAAGGCAAACGTGGAGCCAGATGAAAACGTTGTCAGAGAACCGAACGCAATGAAGATATGCGGTTGAAGCCCTATGTTCCTCTAGAAACTAAAGGTAACAATGATGATAATAATAATAATAATTTATCATCAGCTGATATCAACTACAGAACATTTGGGAAAGCAGGGATTGCTGAACAGCTAGCTGTTTCGTCGTCGTTGAGGACCCTTCATCAGGTTACAAGGTGGGCGTGTAGACCATTTAGAAACTGGAGACCAATCCAAATGGCCTGTTAATTCCAACTTCTATGGTATGTATCGCAATTGCCAGCCAGTGTTACAGGTGAGTAAATGTTCTCTTACCTAACTTGGTGAACCCCGTTGGTTACAACATCTCAGTAGAATATCTAGGTAACTTTCTGGATATGGAGGTAGTCATTAGTGAGCATAAGATTAATTATCAATGCAAAGCATGTAGGCAGCAAGAGTAGTAAACAAGATAGTCAATGTAATTAAATTATACGATTATGTGTATAAGTCATTAGAGAATTGTTAATAAACAAATGAGGATTTAGTTGAAAAGTAAATGTTTCTTCGCTTAATCTTTCTGTTTTCTAAATGAATTATTGAACAAGAAGAAAAACTTGAATAAGGCATTAAGAAGACAAATTTCGCGAGATTATATCATTTCGTAGTTTCTTTACAACCACTTTACAACTAACATGGTTAACAATAATTAAATAAAGATCATGACAATTACTCAGTTATATAAAAAACAAAAGTACATACTAATGACCAATCACATTTAAATGGGTCATGTAGTCCAGGGTAGGCGAAGATTGAAGCCTATTGATTTTTGTATACACAGTTTAGGCTGTATGTGATTAATCCAAAGTGCTTCCATCACCTTCAAAAACCAACCTTGAATTAGAGTTATGTGAAATAATTGTGAAACAGTCATTAATATTGATTTTGTGACCAGACATTAATAAGTGTTTTGCAATGGATGATGCTGGATTTCTATTAAGATTAATCGCGTTAGGGTTTTCGATATGATTTAGTAGTCATTTTGGAACATGTTCTTTTAGACGACATTGGAACATTCTGTTAGTTCTACCCATGTAGGTGTCACCGCAGCTGCAGGTGAACTTGTAGATACAGTTTGAAGTAGAGTCCACAGAATTTCATCCTTTAATCGTAGGTACAGGGATCGAAAATGTTCGGCAAATGAGAAAAAGACATTTGGTGGCGTAGAATGTACGTTTGATGGCTGACCGAAGTCTTTCAGCTGTCAACTACATAATCTGATCGCCCTTGAATGGCAGGTTAATAAAGATAGTTTTCTTTGGTACAGAAGCTGTCTTTTCAAGATGTGGTCTATCCTTACCGTGACAATTGATGAAGTTTTCTGGATAACCATTAGCTAATAATAAAACTGAATGTATATGTCGAAGCTCATCCATCAATGTGTCACTCGCGCATATTTTGCTTGCTCTTAAGAACAGACATTTCACTAGGGAACGTTTATACTGGATAGGAACAAAACTCCATATCTGTTTACGAAAAATAGAGCGCTGAATCGTTCCATCATCTCACTTAATTAGATATTCAGATAGATACACTAAAGCATAAATGCTTTAAAGAAGAGCAACATCCCTGTAAATAAGATTTTTGTACACAAAATGAACATGTGAATAAAATTACCTTACATGTTAACCTGTTCAATATACATGAAACTTTCTCAACAGACCTTTTATAAAACAATATGAAGCATACATACACACATACAAACAAATAAACAAACATATACGTATGTACGTGTACACAAATGAATTCTTCAACTAACTTTAAAACAAAACAGAAAATCAATATTAAAAAAATAGTATTAGCAGTCGTATTTATTTATTGAATATATGACAGTATTGATTTAATATAAGTAATAACAATAATAATAGAGCGATTTACTGAATAAAAGTCCTGAGTTAAATAGAATAAATTGTTTCATTTAAAAAAAAGAGGTATATATATATATACACATCACAATCATCGATCACAGATCAGAATTGCTTTCACGATTTAAATCTGAAAATATTTTGACATTTTTCACTGAAAAAAGAACACTGTGAATAGGAAAGGAATCCAATTTTTACTCATCTTAAAAAATAATAATAATAACGCCGAAATTCTCGTTTAACAAAAGTGAAAGAAGTTTCGGTAAATGTGATTTATTTGACATTGTTTCTCGTGATATATACACAAAGGAATGAATTGATGACGTTGTACTCACTCTCTCTCTCTGTCTCTCTCCCTCTGGTTTTATGTAAAGAATGGAAAAACAAATGCATAATTTTGAGGAATAAAATTCTTTTTATAGGGGGTAGGTTGGAGTGGAGTGGGTGAATGGGTGGGTTATTTCTGATCAGATGTATCAACAATTTTTGTTAATATATCCAATGGTATGTAGAGATCATAATTTTTGAGAAAATCATCCGGTGGACGACAATCTCCATCTGATAATCTGTAACTGGCAAGTCGAGCTACTCCATGATAATGAACAAATGCTGCAGCAATCACGAACACATGAAAAATTTGGTGACTTTGAAACTATAAGAGTAAATCACAGAAATGGGATTTTAAAATGCATGTATGAATTTAATACGAGAAAAAATACGAAAATAAATCGTTTTACAGACACTCTTACCGGAGGCATGTATTCCAACAGAGAGTGGTTAATTCAAGTCACTTGTATAACTACAGAAAAGATCAATAATCTTGTGAACTTTGTGCTGAAACAGAACACAATTTAAGCAAATACATATATTTCTAGGAATTTCTCATCAGATTGTACTGACAATTACATAATAAAATATTGACCATGGCTATTTGAGACCAATATGGTTAACAGGATTACAGTTCAAGAATATTAAATGGTGTGTAATAATCAAGGTGATCAGATCACTCTGTAAAGGAATCAATTCTTTCTTTCCTTCACGTTCCCCAGTGGAATATAGGGCTTCAAGCTAGAGGTTTGAAGTTTCCTTAGCAGTGTTTGTTTTCACAGGATGGAGTTGCTAGCCTCATGCCCAACCTTTCCCCTTTACCAGCATTATTTCTGGCTCAGCAAGGGAAAGGAGTGCGTCGGCCGGGGATCGAACCCCGGACCATGTGCATGGTCGGCAAGCCTCTCAACCGCTATGCCACCGACGCACTTAAAGGAATCAATAGAATAAATTTATGTAATTGGTAACTTCACAGTGGATTTATCCACTTAAGTGTTCTTGTGGAGACAACTACATAGGTAAAACTACTTACTAGGCAAGCCCACCGTCGTCTTCTTTAGCATTCCCCAAAGTAGTTAGGAAAAGGAATCGAAAAATCAATCAGATGTTACCTCGATTCTTTAGGTTTGCACGGTTTCGACTGCTAAGCAGAGCTGAGGCAGTTGCTATAAAAAGATTTTCAATGCAAACCATCCTACGGTCTGCACCCTAAACCTAGATTAGTGTCCTTTCCAGATGACATCACATAACTGTAAATATTGTCTTCATTTGTACTGTTAACTTCATCTTGATTATCATGATTTTATTGTGTTGGATTACATATTTTAATCTTACCTTCAAAATTTATTACAGAAATCAAACGCTATGACTTATTCTAACAAATATTTATTTTCTACTCACACACATATTCACAATGTTGGTATTAGATGGTTGGAAGAAATCGGAAAGAAGCCTTAGACCTACGTTTCGTGCTAGCTGGTGCTCATCAGCTCAGTGGTAACGTCTCTGGCTGCAGCACTGAGTGACGCGGGTTCAAATCTAAACAGGGACATGAGTTCCTTCGAGGTTTCAGAAACGCCTTACTGATGACTGCCAACTAGCACAAAACCTAGGTCAAGCAAGGCTTCCTCCCGATTTCCTCCAACCATCTAATACCAAAAATCCACAGTGCACCGTGATGGTAAGCCACCTAGTGGCATGGTAGCGACATTGCAAACTCGACTGATAGAATTCAATCAGCACCAATGATAGGACTAGACACACACACACACACAAATTACACTAGTTACTGACTAGTGGCCGATCAAAAACATTCACAATGATTGACTAGCCAGATCATATAAAAACCTTACATAAATTTATCGCTGCTACTATCTCAATATGATCATCTCAACCATTATCCACTAATCCATATGCCTGAACTTGAGTTATATTAACCCCATTAGTATCAGACATCTACAACTAATTAATATTTTACTATATGATTTTAAAGCTTGATGAGAAATTACTGAAATATGTTGTTGTATCTCAGAAGTCAAAATGTCTTTACCACAGTAGAATGGAGAGTAAGTAAACTGCGAGACTTTCATTAATGACTGATAAAAAAGTGATTGATGCCTATCGAAAGCAGCCACTAACAATTATTTATTGGATCCAGATGACGAGCCTACAAGGCAAACTCGAAGTTGCTTGAAGTTTTAGTGGAAAATCGTGACGAGCGGACTCCACCAAGTTAGGTATAATGAACAAATACGCGTCGATGATATTGGATGGTGGTCAACTTATATATCGTGGATTGGCAGGAGTTAGAATTCATGGGCCACTCGATTCTACCCCAGTGGCTGAACAGCCAACGAGTTCGTCTTGTAACCCGATAGTTCTAGGTCCTATCCCTGGTGGAGTCATAGATCAATGCACTGCTGAAGAGTCCAAAACTTTTCAATACTCCCTGATTTTTCTCTAAATTAATTCACTTTGTTATCAATCATGAAACCAAATCCATGTCAACCAACACTTGGAAATTAATAGAATTTGGAAAGTTCTTCACCTTATGTGACCACATTAATACACAATGTAACGTAATTGTTTCATCTCAAGACAAAGATGACATGTGTGCTAACTGCTAGACTACTCTACAACAACTTGTAACAGAGGTTTACTGTCTTTGAATTTGTATTCTCCTACATTAATGATACTGACTTCCTTTTGGAAAGTTATACTGAAACTTATCAGGAATTCTCAGAATTAGGAGTTAAAAGGAGACTTTCAGGTGAATATATATTGAGATAAATGTTGCCATTGTATAAAACATTCTTTTTAGCTATCTTCATTCGCATTAAAATCATACCATGCTTTATTCGTGATATGCAGGAAACAAAAGTACAAAGTATGATGAAAAAATAACTGGGTCAGGGGATTGATTTATTGATCGATCGATCGACGGATCAATCAAAATCAGATTATATATATATACTCATTAATGTATTTACTGGATTGTGTCCTCCGCTCATTAATAAAACAACAAAGCGGAAAAAAGACTGATTTAACCTGATTTACGTTGTTATGAATAACAACAAGGATAATGAAATATAGAAATTCTTATTTAAGAAGTTAAGACCATGATATGGTGACATACGTGTGTGGTAATATTTTTTGGCCCTATTATTCTTGTCTGTAATACACATAGCTTACAATTCAGAACCCTATGATACTTATCAATGATGATACTGTTTATGAATTATGCAAGTAATATATATAGTAAACAATAGTCATATGATTAGTGATCAGGATGATTAGAGTAAACAGCCGCTTCGATCATCACATGTAGCAGCATCAAAAGTACATAATAATAATAATACTGCAATATGTCAGTCGGTTGTTGATTTAGCTTCAAATTGAGTTTTTATTTGGTGACTAATTCCACTAAAAATTTGCTTTTTACTGTTAACTGAAGTAGGATTAGTTACTATTATAGGTGGTGACTGACCGTAGAATTCAGGATGTGCATTTCGTTTTATTTAGGACTCATCAGAGGGATATATACCTGCATTCTCTGTGAATGATGGTTTGCCTAATGAAACTTAAGCGCTGCACCCATCGTTTCAAACATTAACGCATTATCCACCTGGGGCATGATAGCCACCTTCTGTGTAGTGGGTGTCAGTTATTATTTGTGTTTAGATTAATTTTGTATATTTCCGTTGACTGTTTATGCTCGACCAAGACGCTGGATCTCTGTTAAAATGACGGTTTCTAGTACGGACGCCTCAGATATGTCCTAAGGATTAACGTTAAGTTTGAAATGATTGGAGCTCGGTCTGAGTCTCACCTGGGACACTATCACTCCCTGGGAATGCAGATACATCCAGCTGACGAATCTCAGACAGGACGAAATACACATCCTCGATTCCACTACTAGTCACCATTAACCAAGATAACTTCACTTTAAACTTTAGATATTGATGAAGTGTCCATACTGAGAGCTGGAATGCCAACAGAGACTGGGCATTTCGTCCCGACATAATCAATCAATGGGAGATATAAATTAACCTAAAAAGAAGTAGGAGGAAGTTGGAAGAGAGCTAGACGTGGTGAGACTAACAATATTCATCAGTCCATGAGTCCTCTGACCAAACTATTCAGCGGCGTGTAGTTTTCCTCCTTGTAGATGAATTCCTCTTGGGTCATCTTCGGATTTCTGAACATCTTCAGTAGCTGCTTTGTAGATTATTACCTCTGCCAAATGCGTTGATGTATTAAAGTTTCCTTATGTTTTCACCTTTTTTCTTTTATTTTTCCCTTTCACAAAGTGTGAGTATCCAGAGTATTCACCTTGATGAACTATGATAAACAAGAAATAGTGAAAGCCATATGAAAGCCAGTTTTCACTAGGGTTGTAGCTGAGTTTCCCGTAGTGTGATTTAAGGTTCAAATTTATGATCGTATTTCTAAGGCGTTTTTTCAGTGTAATCATGCATTCAGTTGAAATAAATCCTCACTATCACTTCTTGAATAATCTTCAGCGTATTATCTGTTCTTATTCCAACTAGTTACCGAGAGTTGCTAAACTTGGAGCACTGAATTTATAAAAGCGGTCAGCTATCCTCGAATCATACCAGCATTGCAAAAGAGTCGTGAATTACGACGAAACCTGTTTCTGACTTTCAATGGTTGTTCTTTTCGACCAGTATAATAATAGTTATTATTATTATCATTCAATTTGGAAAAAGATAATGAAAACTAACTAACCCATAAATCAAAACGCCCACGAAAACATCTTTCTGGTACTCTCGCTGCATAAATAGAAGCACCAGAAATATATAATACAGCCATAAGAACAAGCCAACCAAGTGAACCATGATTGACAGATGACCAGAATCCATTCCAAATGATAGCATGTATGCATGGAATAACACCTGAAAGACCAAGAGCTATAAACACTCCGGCTCTTAAAGGTCGATAAGGAGGAGTAGCAAACTTGGAAGACATTGAAACGATAATTGCAACAGTTCCCAATACTCCAATCAATGCCAAGTAGAATGCTTTCGCCCAAAATACACAATAGAATGTATAATATAAATAAGGCACAAATGAGCCTATTGTAAGAAATGCTATCCCAGCATAATCAAGCCTATAAGATGAAACAGAAATAAATAGATAGGCAGCTGATTAATATTGATATCCTCTTCGGTAAAATTACGTATTAATTAACATCTAATAATGTTATTTTCTTAAAGCAAACAGATCATTACCATAAAAACAGAATTGAAAACAACTATTAGTAAATGATAATGTCTGACAGAGAAGGAAGATTGGGCATGAGGATAGCAACACACCTCTTGTAAAACCAATATCCCCACTATTGAACCTTACGAGGAACTCAGGAAATAAACAATAGAATAGAGTCGTGAATTGCCAGAAGTTAGAATTCAAGAACCATTGGATGGGGTCCCAGTGGCTCAATGGTCTACGAGCTCTCCTTGCAGCTAGAAGGTCCTGGGTTCGAACCCCAGTGGGCGCGTACTGATGAAGAGTCCCAAACTAGGACGAAACAGCTGTCCAGTACTCCCGGGTTTTCCAGTGGCTCTCTAACTAATGTCAGCTCATGATGAAATCCTCTACACAAAAAAACATTGAAGCTTTATTAGTTCAGTATATGACCAACTCCACATATTAACATAACAAGCTAATAACTTGTGATGACCTCAAACATACAGACTGTTAGCCTTATGAACTGAGAACAAACTGTGTGATTTCCTTTTGTGTCTTTCCTACACTAATCCTACCGTTTCTTCCTGAGTATTCAATCAAACGATAAATTAGTGATTGAGAAATATCTAAGAACAGAATGATTTTGTTTATGTACAACTGAAAGGTCACTGGGATGTCTTTTGAAAAGAAGTAGATTATATTCTTAAACTGAGTTACATTTGTTGCCTTTTTATCAGAAAATGTTGCTTGACATTGATATCTGAGCAATGAAATGGATTATAGAAGATAGTATACTATTAAATTTTCAAGAAATCGTGGTTGTATATTTTGGCCTATTTATTTAAACGCCCTAATATTCACTGGATAAATGTGGCGCCACTTCTAAAAAAGCATACAAGAATATAAGTTTTCATTCAACCACCATATCAACGGATTATGAAGGAACAATTAGCAGGGATATGTAATAAAGTCATCTAATTTCTGCTGTCCTAACTCAGAGATAACTAATTAAGATATTTCTTTTTAAATTACCTTAGAAACACATCCTTTAATTCCACGGAAAGTTCAGTATGTTGAAAGTATGGGAACCATTTGTAACTGAAGTAGCTACTTTTAGTATAGTTGTGTAATCTGAGTCAAATGATTTAATTGTGGAGCTTTCGTTATCTTTCTAGACAATAACAGTGAAATTACTTTAATGTGACCTTAAAGCTGAAGATGCAGCTTAAAAAGACAATGAAATCTTCTCAATTAATTCATGGAAGATTCCCATTAGGATATATAGAAAATCATAACAAATGATTCGGCGAAGAGTTTCTTTTTCAAAAATTCATTGAAAAGAGTCTCTTCGTTGAATCATTTGTTATGATCTTCTCAGTTAAGCCCTCCATCTCAGAGAACTCAACAGCGCCAACAATTTTTTTTATATTTTTTTTTTATATTTTATTCGATAACCAAAATTATTCGAGAAAAAAGGTATAACACATTTCTTTTTAAGACTTGTACATTCATAAATAAGAAGCCTTTTAGGATGATGTTAAGATGCCTTCCAAGAACACGTTATATTTTATTCACAAACAGCAGCTGAAACACTAAATTCGCGTCCAGTAATCTTTTAACCTCAGAAAAGGATAACAACAAATAGAAATCAATAAGTAGTTTTTATCTATCTTTGAAGATTATTCTTTGAATTTATTCTTTTAGAAAGTCATCCCAATGACTTTTCATTTGTACATAAACAAAATCATTCTGTTCTTAAATATTTCTTGACCAATAATTTATCGTTTGATTAAATACCCAGGGAATAAACGGTGAGATCAGTGTAGGAAAGACACAAAAAGAAATCACACAGTTTGTCCTCAGTTTGTAAGGCTAACGGTCTGCATGTATGAGGCTATAGTGAGGTATTAACTTGTTATGTTAATATGTGGAGTTAGCCATATACTGAACTAATAAAGCCTCATTGTAACCGGTGAAATCCAGAACGGAATAACCAAATAACAGTTTATATTATTTAGATGATCAAGTAATTCTTTAAATTTATAATTGGCAGAAGTTGGAATCCATGGTTCATTCGATCAGGTCTTTGTGGCTGAATGATCTGTGAGTACGCCTCGTAACGAGAATCTCCTTAGTTCGAACCTTAGTGGGTGCGTACTGTGAAGAGTCCCAAACTAGGGATAAGCAGCTGTCTGGTAGTCCCACGCTTTCCAATGTTTCTCTAGGCAATGTCGGCTCGTGATCAATCCTGTAATTTAATAGGATTTATGCCTTTTTTAGACATTATTTTATTATTTATCACTTGAATCCTAAGTGAATTTTCAATAAGGATGAAGTTTTTTTTACGGAGATGTGTTGCTATCCTCACGCTTAGCCTTCCTTCTTTGTCAAACTTATTATCTGTTAGTAAATTAGTCGAGGTTAAGAGGTACGTTTGTCATGAATTGAAACCAGACCACGTGCGTGGTTGGTGATCATTCTAACCACTGAACCTCTGACGCACACTTGTAGAATAATAATAACAATAATAATACTAAGCTGAATAATCAAACGTCAGCGGAATCATTCATTCTATTTCGTATACAGTTTATAATTTTCTTTTATATTTTTTATTACAGCTTGATTTCACACTGTATTTTTGGCACAAGTATAGAATTTTCAGCATGTCATACCGGTAGCCCAAATTTTGCAGGCCGACCATAGATATCAGGTGTGCGTCGGCAGGGGATCGAATCTCGGACCATGCGCATGGTCGGCGAGAGTCCTAACCACTGTGCCACCGACGCACAGTAAAATGATGTTATGGTAATTCTTCAGACCAGAAAAGTGTTAGAAATGTTTAAATAAACTATGCGATTTTGTAAATATTTATCAAAATTATAATTCTGTTTGAGTAAATATACTTCTATGAGAAAATAAAACTATTTACTCAGTGAAATGAATTCACTTTATGTTAAAATACGTATAAATAATTAAACTAGGTTGTTATTATTATTATTTAAACAACTGGTAGGTCTTATTGATCCACACAAATCTATAGAGCCTAGTTAATTTGCCTTGCCTTGACTTAAATCACATTTCAAGGCAGATTAAGTTGTTTTTGATGTGGTTTTGTTATCTGAACTGGATGGTTAGTTTGCGAAGCTTTCATCACCTTACTGGGTGACATCTTCAGCGCATACTTCAATTTGAAGCTTCTCACTAGAACTCCAGGTAATTTCATCCTGTATTCAGTCACTCACCAACGAGCATCAGATTAAATTACAAGTGTTAGTTTGTGAGGATTTGATTAGTTTCAATTTTGATCACTTATCTTTATTATTATTGTTAATAAAACATTCCTAAAATTTAAAAAATCGTTAGTACTATTAAAACTCTGTGAGTTTTTTTTTAATTTCAAGTAGTTTCTGAGGACAAATAAATATTAGTACATTCCTTCTCATTTTTCTTATTATTTCCGAGATAGTCCGTGTGAGATGACTTCTGTAGCCAGATGAGAATATGTGTCTGTTTCACTTATGATCAATGAGAGCTGTACCATTAAAATGCCCTAAAAATAATTCACTTAATGTTCATCATAACTAATAGTCTTATGAAAGAATCACTGTGTTAGTAGTTAAACTTCAAAAAGCAGTAGTAACTTCTATTTCATAACTTTGTACCGCTAGACAAAACTGTATGCATATATAGCTAATACCAAATCCCCACTTTAGATGAATTTGAAAAAAAACTAACTGACTGACTGAGTGGAGTGACTGAATTTCCGACACAACTTTGTACAAAAGTCCAGCGATTCAAATTCCCACATTTCATAAAATACACACATAAATATTGACAGAGAATACGCATAATGAACGAAAATGTGTATGAGATAGAATAATTACACAGCGAATAATGAGAACTTATTGAATCTGGAAGCCCATAGAGTGAATGTATCTGTGTCATTGAGAAGGATTTTGAGCCTTATCATTCAATAAACTTTTCCAGTATAAAACACTGAACTTTACTTAATCGAGTTTGTTAGGACTCTAAACAAAGCACTTAAGATGGAAACACTTTCAGTGATCTGACTAGTGAAATGGCCACCTTTAATTGTAGATTATGTCAGGTCAACAACTCTCTAAGATACAAAGAAAAAGCTTAAAGAAGACAATCAAACTTAAGAATTTCCGTGTAAATGACGTAGAACGGTAACTGGTTTGTATCGTAAATACCCAGACATATTTTCAAACTATTGCTACAGATTTTCTAACGGAAATGAATGAGAAACATTGAGGATAATTAGGACACTACTTTGATGAAACAACATCACTTCAACTGATATATTATCTACTGTTATATTACTTGAAGGTTCTGCACACGGAGTACATACTTTGCAATTAGAGACTTGACGAAAATTCATTTTGCGCTGACACATTTTTCAGAACAAAGCTTTAATTATGATTTCAGGTACTAAACGGTATTGGATAAATGTTTTATTATATTCACACATCAGTTGATAGATTATTATTATTATTATTTTCTTGACGTCTCGGCTGTTCACTGAAGTTTCGGGTAAGTACGAAGTCCTACATGCATCGGCGGTACAACCCTTGCCAACCATGCATTCAGTTAGGGGTTCGATCCCCGGCCAGCGCACTCCTAAACTTCACTTAGCTAGTAGTAAGCCCAGCAACAACGGAAGGTTGGCCGGCTAGAGACTGCACCCCGTAAAATCTAAATTCTACTGCAACCGAAACTTCAAAGCTCAAACTTGAAGCCCTACATTCCACTCGGAACGTAAAGGAATAAAAAAATGACAACAGATAGTAATAATAACAGTAATGAAGTTCTACACTTTCAAACAGAAATTTCATGAATAATAACACTTTCTATCTGGGACAATAGACCAGAAATGTATACTTCAAAAGGCTGAGGAAACCAACTAATGACCAAACTTCAAGGTAGATAATTCTTTATTGAATTTAATAATTAGTTAATTCAATTTCGCGCTTTCATACTTAAGGAAACCGATGGTTCCATTCTACGTGTACTTACATATGCGCAAAACTTCGGCTCTGTGGTAGTATGTCGCTCCATGTTAATTTGTTTGTTGGATATATCACCCACAGTGAAACAGTATTATTTACCGGATAACAAAGTTTCCAATACAATCTGTTGTTCGTAATCATATTAATTATAACTGCAAAACTTGGAAAATTGATTTTTATTTTGCTTTTTCTTCCTTCTTATTTGTCATAAGGGAGTAGGGTTTTTTAAAACCCCTGCGACAGGTGTCTGATTATTCCTGATGAACACATTCTAAGTTGATTCTATATGTAAGGCTTCCGTTATCAATCTCTCCCTATGCACGAGATCTTTAGCATTACATACAATTATACACAACCTTACTATAGCGTGAGATAAGATGAAAGTCTTAAAATCTTATAAAACAAGGTGGTGGTAAAGGTTGATAACGGAAACCTTATTTATCAAATCAATTGAAAATACGTGAAACAGTAATGATTTAGTACCTGTTGAGGATATTGAAAAAATTCTGCCGTCTTTAAGACGAATGGGAAAGAGAAAATGAACTATGAAAGTTAAGTTCCGAGGTTGTTTAGTTAACGTTGACATGATTATATGAATAACAGACTGTATTCGAAACTTTGTCATCCAGTAAATAATACTGTTTCACTGTAGGTGATGGTATATCAAATAAACAAAATAATCTAGAACTATGTGTATTTACTTCACAGTGTACTCATGTCTGTTTCCGCTTTTCAGGTAATATAGTGAACTTAAGTCTCATAGCTATAAAAACCGGCAAAAAAGAAAAATTATTATATAAGTAAATTTCACCTGCATTACTTGTTCATTATCCGTGAAACATATTCTGAATGACAAGAGATTGTATGAAATACACACGAAAATCCTAGACAGCATACAGCTCCAAAAAAGAAGGCTGAGAAGACAAGTTTATCTTGCCATTGGAATAAACTGCTGGGTTGGAACAGCATAAATAGAGATATCACAGTAAAACTGAAACAACCTAAATTGATTGTGATTAGAATAATTTTTGTTGTTGATGATATTGTAATGACAAACAAACCTAGAAAATGCGTCCATATATTACCCGTCTCTGTATGAATACGAAAAACTGACTTAACACAAGCCCATATAGTATTTAGTTGTGGTCGGTGACCTTGTAACAGCATATCATTGTCTTTTAACCAGGCAGGTAGTCGTTGAAAGTTAACAACTTCCCATCCACTCATCCATAATTGACGGGCTACTTCTTCAGCTCTATTTGCCATAGTCTGCAATCTCTGAAATAGTAAAATAAATTCTTTAAACCATAAGTTTATAATGTGATATTAAGTGTGTGGAATAAATTATTATAGAGTCCTATCGAGAAAATGAAATACATATTGAAAAATGAAACAGAAGATTTACCGCATAGGTGGATAATATCGGTGCAGTAGAATTGGACTCTTCTGTCACTTATCCAGGCAGCATAGTTTTAAATACAGGCTGAATAGATGAGAATGTCAAAAACGGGATCGGGAAGGCAAGACAGGCTTTCATTACTCTGATATCAGCGTGAGAATATGCTGCAATCAGCAAAAGAAGATACATATTTTCAGTACTAATATCAAATCACTGTTTTTATATGGTTCAGAGACTTGGCGTGTCAAAAAAGTATTTCCAACAGCCTGCTGCGGACTTTCACCGACAAGTGTCTTCGTTCGATACTGAAGATTAGATGGCCAGCATGGATAACTCCGGGAGAGAACCAACCAAAAATCTATCGGCTAACGAACGTGCAGTAAGAAATGCATATGGACTACACACACACAAAGGAAACTGTTGAGGGACAAGCACTCGAGTAGAAGGTGAATGGGAAACGGCGAGTTAGACTTGGATCAGAAGGTTACGTGGAGGAGGAGATGAGAATTTACGGGTAGACGTGGAGCCAGCTAGTGACGACTGCAAAGGACAGATTGAAATGGAGATGTACCGGTATAGCTTTAGGTTGCCTCAGAAACACAAGGAAATAATAACAAGTCTTGTTTTCCCACCTGGATGGCTACAGTTGAGAAGCTTTCATTGTCTTTCTAGACAGCGTAAACATAAACTGGCTATCAGAAAAACATATCCAATCCCTCATATCAAGACATACAGACAACCATAGAAGCTAATTCGATTGGGAAAATGTACTGATCCTAGACAAAGAAAACACCGAAAATACCTGTAGATTTCTAGAAACCTAGTACTCAGGCATATCTGCAAACAATAGTCACATTAACATACGTAAGATTTTTCGATCAATAAAAGGGAGGTCACATGAACAAAAGATCAACTTTCAGATTAAACAAATAATCAACAACAATACATGTGGACTAGATGGTAAGAAAAAATTATCCAAAAACAACCAACCCTTTCCAAGGCTCCTAGAAGAAATAGCTGATAAACTCGTAGAGAGCTCCAAGAGAACAATACAAACTTAAGTATGAGCTGAAGATGTTGTCTACAAAGACAATCAAAGCTTCACAACTAAATCAACCGTCTCAAAAAACAAATTGCTTTATAATTAGATTGACTGTTACTCCACAGACAAAGACATTGTATTCTCCGAGGCAAATTGATCTGATATGATTTGAAACTTTTCAATGATTTTGAGTTCATTGAGGTACTGATGACATAATTCCTTAACTAAACCTTCTAAATACTAGTAATACGTCATAGATTTTAAAGTGAGGCATTATTTCTTAAGTCATACTAAATTGAAATGATAGGATGTCTGTTATTATTATTATTATTATTAGTGTTCCTTGACAAGTTGTATCTATTTGGTGGTAGTTAGACAATGACAAACTTATTACATTTCAAATCAAGTATTGATTCATCACATTAAATAAAAAATAAAACTTATTAGCTGACATACTCCAAGATGACTGTCATCTTTTAACATTGTTTAACAGGTAAAGTTTCGAAGTATGTCTACTTTCCATAGTTTTATTACTATATTATTTACACGCTTAGTGATATATTTGGCCGTTCTGCAGATTTTTCAGCAACAGTGAACCATCTGTACTTGTAATTTTACGAAAAGCATGAAAACAAACAATTTTTAAGTCGGGAGAGGGGATCTAGAAATAGGGAACTGTTAATTCAGTGACTACTTCAAAGTATGTGGTCTCTTCGAAATGGATTTCTAAACTGTATAATTTAACTAACTGCCGGGGAAAAAAGCAAACGCAATAAGTTCTTTTCTGTTAATATTCTGAAGTATCGCAGGGTGACAGTGAAGCTATCGCTGAGAAACAGAATATTTTTTTGGAGAAAACAGTAGTCATCTGCTGTTGAAAGTGACCACAATATTCTACAGGCTGTTAGCATCTTTAATTGACATATAAAATAAATTAAAATTGTTGGAAGACAATTTGAATTCTTCTGATGTATTATTATTATTTATTCATTCGCGTTCCCAATGGAATATAGGGCTTCAAGCTGGAGGCTTGAAGTTTCTGTAGCAGTGTTCATTTTTACAGCATGAGGTTGATAGCCTCATACCTAACCTTTCATCTTTACTAGCATTTTTTATTTTATTTCTTGCTTAGCGAGGTAAAGGAGTGCGTCGGCCGGGGATTGAACCCCGGACCATGTGCATGGTCGGCGAGCATTCTAGCCACCGTACCATCGACGCACCTTCTGATGTATTAAAGCAGTGAAACTTCTACTAGTAATTTCATATTAACATCAGGCAATTGCGGAGAATTTGTGCGTCTCCAAAACGTACTAACCCACAGAGGCATTGGTTAAAATCACTTACAGAACTAAAAATATTCAATCTCAGGGGTTTCGGAAAGGTAATGTTTAGAAGGAAAATCTTTGTAGCGGTAAATATCTCTTCAAGATTATCAGTCTAAAGCTTTTATCATTTAACACTGGATGCTGATTTTTACTGTTTCAGCTGAACGCAAGAGGTCAGACACCCTCGCCATTTGTACATATGTTTCTTTGTGCAAGACCCCTAGTTAACGAAGCATCCATTACTGCTCTACCGAGATGATCTCGAAATATTTTCCCTATATTGGGCCTTCTTTCTTCTGGCAATACTTAGAAAGTATAATAGAAGTGGATAATTACATACGTATATTATCATTACAACCATATCTAACGCACTAGTCTACACCCTTTGTCCTCTGAAACTTCGATTAAAAACATTATCTAGGCAACGAAATAATAGTGCGGAAAGTTAATGGTTAGTTTAATTACTAGACGTCCATTTATAGTGCTATTGTTTTTGTTGACAAGATAATATCATAGTTGCAGACAATTTTGCCAAATCTACTGGCCCAGAAAACATCCCCTGGGCGATTATTAACAATCACTTTGATTGGAGGCGAAAAATATTTCAGAATACTACTATGGATTGAATCCCCTTAACTGTAGATGTTGTGTGACCTGTTCTATTATGCCTATTACGAAATCCGAATTTTGTGGTCAAAAGTGTCTGACAACACTGGACACGGAAACCTTGAGATCATTAAGCCTGTACAGCATTCTGCACTTGACCAGCCTAATTCATTTCACACCTCAGAAACAGATCCTTCACTAGAGTATACTCTTACTATAACGCATTTTAAGAAAATGGGCTACATTTTGCATGTGAGTGGGTCGATTGTAGTATTCCCAAACGGAGACAACTTCATAGTGCATGTGTTTTTTCAGCATTACCTGCATCATTTAGACATGGACTGGAATTTTCAAGCAGCCAATTTATTTTTTCTCATTTGACCTAGTCATAAGTACACTTTTCAGCATTATTTTAGCTTTATTATTAAGACTGAGTACTCCAAAGTGACAATTATTGACCACTTCATGGAGGATGCTTATAAGGTCTTTATGCAGATTCAGATTATAAGGATAGAAGGCTCTTGTTGCCTATGTTAATCCTTGCTATATATATATATATATATATATATATATATATATATATATGAAGAGATCCAGCTTCTCTTTGAAAGCGTTCACCGATGGAGCTGTTAATATTAAATCAGGTAAGGAGTTCCAGCCGCTGACCACTCTTTAAGAGAATCTAAATTCCACGCGTATTTTATTCGACCTCGGTTCGAGCACCTTTTTGTGGTGACCTCGTAAATGTATCCTAGAAGGGGAGAAAAGGTTTAAAAGGTCATTTCCTAAACCACCCTTTAATATAGGGTAAGCCAAAATTAAGTCGCCTCTCGTCCTTCGGTATGATAATGGGAAGAGATCTAAATGCTCCATCCTCATATTATAAGGAAGGTGTGAGATGCCACTAACTCATTTGATTCCTACCTTTTTTCCAGGAAATGTGCCTCCCTTTAGAAGCATGGACTCAACGCTTGTATGCAGTATTCTAGGTGAAGTCTGACATATGTTGCATAGAGTACTTAGAACATACCCTTGTCTAATCATTTGAAAGCCCTTCAAAGTGCCCATAGCATTCGAAAAGCCTTAGCTGCGGCTCCATTACAATTTGCCGTGGTTTTTAAGTCATGGCTTACAACAATTCCTAATTCCTTTTGTCCCTTAACATCTGACAGTTCTTTGTCCCCCAGAGAGTACGACGTATAAGACCTCTGACCTAGGTGTGTTACTGCGCTTTACTTGGAATTAATTCCCAGACTTCAGAGGTTAGCCCATTCAACTAATTAATCTAGATCGTTTCGTAGTACCAACCTATCATCGTTTCTATTTGCGGTTTTCCATGTCCTAATATCGTAGGCAAATAATAAGGAAGATGAGGTAAGAATTTTCGGCAGTTCATTTACGTATAATAGGAATAACAGGAGTCCAAGTATGGTTCCCTGAGGTACTCCACTTAGTACTGCCTTCGACCCTGACAGTACACCATTAACCCTTATCTTCTGCCTTCTATCCATCAGGTAGTCGCTAAACCACTCACATAGGCGTCAGTCTGATCCAAAACGTCTAAGTTTACTTAGAAGACTTAAATGAGATGCCTTATCGAATGTTTTACTAAGATCGATAAGGACAATGTCTAGCAGATGGTTCATAAGCCTGGCCTCGACCCAATTTTCCCTAGCTAACAGTAAGCTTGTAAAGCAGGATCGTCCTGGTCGGAGTCCATGCTGCTCTACTGCCTGTAAGCCATGTTTTTTCGTATGAGTTAAGAGCTGATCCCTTATGAGTTTTTCTAACACCTTTGCTATAATGCAGGTCAGACTTACAGGCCAGTAGCTAGATACGAACTGCCTGTTCCCCTATTTGAAGATGGGGCTTATAAAAGCATCTTTACAGTCCCTGGGTAACCTAGCCTTGGTCGGAGAAATTTCAAAAATCTCCGTATAAGGAGTGCATACTATATCTACCAAGGAGATTAGCAATCTAGGGTGAAGTCCGTCTGGTCCAGGTGATTTACCTGGCTTCAACTTAGACAGTAGTATCAGAACCACTGGATTATCTACCACTATTGGGGGCATCTTAGGGGATACATCAGTTACCTCGCTACACCCCTGAATGGTACGGTTAGGCGAGAAAACATCACAAAAGTATTCGGAGAGCTTCTCAGCTTTTTCCGTCTGACTTGGCAGCCTCTCCAGTATTGATTATGAGGGATGGTATACCATTGATAGCTTTAGTTCTGCGTTTTATATACGAGTACAGTTTTATTGGACAATGCACAAAATCCAGTACTAACTGTCCCCCATACTCTATACGACTTTTGTCAGTCATGTGCTTACGAAGGTTTCGAATTTTGCGGTATTTCATTCAAAACTCATCCCTCTCAGTCACAGTAAACCAGTCCCATAAGTTCTGTTGTTTTCTTAATAACCTCTTTATTTCATTACTAATCCAAGGTGGGTTATACGATAGTTTTCGAGGCGTAGACCAAAGTACAAAGGGTGCAATGATGCAACCTAGTGTAATCATAAATTCCTTTCAAGCTTCCTCGGCAGTCTGGTGTGCATCGACAGACCAGTCAGCTAGGGTTGTTGCATTTCGAATTGCAGGTGTATTCGCCTTCCAAATGTTTTGACAACCAGCTATTAACCTATGTGTGACAGCGTGATTCCTAAACGTAAAAGTGATAACTATATGGTCACCACTGCCTAGCGGCTCCAGCAACCTAATGTCACTGACATCCTCCTTCTGGTGTGTTAGCATGGACGGATCATGTTCAGAGTGGTTCCTTATTGGTGCATCAATACGCTGCACAAGTACGCATTCAAACACTGTCAGTATATGTTCCCTGTTGAAACAAGTGTACAAGGTAGTTGATGTTAATTCCTCCCAATTAATATACGGGGAATTAAGGTCACCTACTATTAGACACCTGTTCCTACTACTCCACGTCCTGAGGTGATTTAGGACGAAATCGTCAGCTGGCAGAACTTCTATAAATAACCTCAATTGTCCTTGTTCAATTTAATGACTCAGTTCGCGACTTCACTGGTGTTGCTTTCATGAGCTTCCCACAACCTTGACCTAATTCCTATAATACTTTTCTCCATATCGTGGGGAAATTTCCGTTGCATCGGTGTTTCGTTTACCGATTCTGGTGACTTTTCTTATGTGAACTCCATTTGTTTTTCAGGAAGTATTTCAGTACGATGCAGCTAACTACCTCGAGATCATCAGCACGTCGGACAGCTGGATCTAATTTCTTTGATTCCCTCAAATTCCAAATTATGATACTGTAATTTGAGTCCGAAGATTTCACAATCTTATTAGTGTTTACAGCTGTCGAGAACTTATCACTAAGCTCAGTCATTTTCTCTTTCTTATAATTCTCCAGCTTCATATTTTGTGGCACCTACCAAGTGGGATCAGTTAATTAAACTTTTGCTCTCGCCACAGATGGAAGCCATGCGTTCACCAAACACGCAACGCTTCGCCGTTGTGGTATCACCCAGCAGTGTTACAACGTTGGCACTGCTTGCCCTCTTAGATTTTCAGGAAGTTTTGAGTATTTTTGCAGACTTCTGGGCACACTGTTCCTCTGTTGTGTCTTTCGCTTCGGAATGTGGTTCTGTCTGAGCCATACGACTCGGTCAAGAATCACCATTCATGGCATCGATTCCAGATGATGACCAGTTCATCCTATTCCAATATCCAATATCCATTCTAGTAAACCGTTAAACACTATGTTCATTGTATATACCAATTGTGATAAAGAATGATTCCCAGAAGTCTTTATGCTACTACAAATTTGTTACAGAGGCACATGACAAATCATTTGTGCACATTTAAGTTTTTATAAAAACTTAAATGTTCTAATATTCAAATGTGCGTATACGCACATTTGAATGTTAGAATTAATTATAATTAAGAGTTCAAATACACAGATCATTTTGTCATGTTCACAGATTAACCATTAAAATACAAAATTTTTAAAAAGTATAGAATAACACTTACCTGAATAACGTATACGTTGTTCAGGTATTCGGAACAACCGACTGAGTCTTTCTCGTTACATTCTTCATTCACCTTCTGATTACCATCACTTTCTGGTTTTCCCACTGTCACATTCGAATTGCTTTTACCATCAATTGGTCTACTGGACGGGCCGGGAAGAATTTCATTGTCCATTTCAAATTCAAGTACAACGAGAAAGCGATAACAAATTCCGCTAGATAAATTTCTGGCGGTACCTCAGTTTCAACAACCAATGTCTACTTAAAGCTGTGTAGTCAGTTTGACTCACTACATCACGGCTATATCTTGATTATATCAATGCTTTTCAAGCTCCCATTTGTTAAGCATGAATTATTATTCATTTCTTTTTCACTGCACAATGAAAGCTTTCGTGAAACTCAGCCAGATTCTATTGGGTTTAGGTTGAATGACTCTGATCCGTCTTTGATATCACAGGCTATTCAGTTTCCAGCACTTTATCGAGCGATGCATTAAGAGTGCTACGAAGAATTTCTAATGGGCATACTTGAAGGATTTCGATGTCCGATCGACTCCAGCATTTTAAATATTATGGACAGAGATCAACCCTCAACTTAGCTTTAAGCGACAGATTGCATAGAGGCCCAATTCTTTCATACCGTCAATAAACGATTAACACATGAGACCTTTTCAGCCTTCTATCGGTGTTTGTTGCAAATCTCCAAATAAATACGCGTCTTTATTAATGACGGGAAGAAAATATTAGGTTTCGATGTTATGACACATCATTATTAGCGAGTGACTTTATTACATGTCGCCGTGAACTGTATCATCGATATTCCTTGCTATGATGGTTAAGTGGCAATTTGTGCTTTTCATATGCATTTTAAAATAAATTTTTCGCTAAGAAACTCTCCTGACATACATTATATTGGCGGCATAATGTACTTGAACTGCATTACATTTGCTGCACTTATATCAGGAAATGTCGCTTGATATCTGCACAATGTGACACATTAAATAAGGTAGGCAGTTCAAAATTTAAGCATATATTTTTAATTTTTATTAAAATCATACTGGTGTATCAGGCCTTTTTAGTAAAACGCTATCTTGGGGCGACTGTAAAATATAGTCACCCAGAACGAAACTACCTATGGAAGACCTCTAGCTATCGATCAGATGCGTCAGAAGTAGAAGTGCATAATTTAGTTCTATGGCATACAGTCACCCTAATTGGCTTGGCAGTTGTTGGCACCCATAGCACAATTTTAGCACTGGTTTCAGTTTTCACCACCTATTCACAGACTGCTTTTCATTTTGAGACAAAAAGCATTGGCATCATGGGCAGAGTATGTAGCATTATTGTGAACCTGTGTTCAAAGGGACCTTTTTAATCAAGGAAGTTTTAAGTGCTACAATATATTTTAGCAATCGGAATATTGTCCGGCTTCACGGGCACAACTTAGACTTATACGTGAAAGTTATTATTTATTCGGAATAAGGACAAGCTGTTCAGAAGTTAAAGAAGACTTTATTTTTCGGTTTGTTCGTATAAATACCACTGATCCACGAGTCACACTGGAATTTCACATAAAGCAAAAGGTTACGAATGTCTTAACCCTCTCATCTGCATATGAAAGTTAATAACACGGAAGTCACTTCACAAAACTTTATACATTAAGTTCAATGAAGACAAATAGAAGTTCTTCCACTTCAGTATTATGAATGAATATGTGGACTTCATGGTGAAATCGAAAATATGTATATTTTACTAAGTCTCATGCACCTTCTGTATAGATTCGATGTTCACCAAGCAGTCATTTGAAAATTCCTGAATGTTGCGATCAGGCTAAAATTATAACTCGTAATTCTAAGAATTGTTGTCATTTTCATTGGAAGCAGTTCAAAATCTATTGAGTTTTCACAACCAAAACACCGATTTCTCACCTTACCGGTGAAAGATTAACTAAGCTTTTTGAAGGAGTACTAAGTCAGTTTGTGAATGCCATGAATTCTGAAGATTGCATTCTGTTCACTTAATACTGAAACTAAGCTATGGAGGAACTCATATTTTTAAGATGGGTGTAACGCAAGACTATCTTGTACAACTACTATCATTATTTCAGTCTATTTTCATCATACATTCATAAATAAAATTGTCTCTCATTGACTTCAGGGACTTATCGGGAAACCATCTCGTCAATTTGGAGTATGCTGATGACATTTTCCACCTAGGCTTTGAGAAGTAACCGTTAAATCTGGAAGATATGAAAATACCACTGATGTTTGTTGAAACTGCTTGTGACCCTAAAATGATTTGTGAGCTTCTAAACTCCTATTTCTCACAGTCATATACAAACCCCCTGTAATTGTCATAACTGAATCTTGGTGTCATTCGAACATCCTGGATGAAGAAATAAGCTTAGATAACTACACACACTTTCGGTGTGACAGGGAAGGTGGTAAGGGAGGGGGTTGTCTCATGTACTTTCTGAATGCACTTACTGTATCACAGCTAGAAAGTAGTACACTTAACATGCCTGAGACTCTATGGGTTAATGTACACTTAAATAACGTAACAGCATTAATTGGATGCACCTACAGAGCACCTGGCACCTTTAGTAATTACGAGACCCAACTTATTAATACTCTGGAGCAATTATCCGACTTACAATACGATCATAAGATCCTATGTGGGGACTTTAACTTACCTGAAATCAACTGGGATATACCCACAGGCCCAACTAAATTTGATAAGTTCTTAGCACACTGGATATACTTGGCTGGAAACAAACTGTCACTACTCCCACAAGAGGTAATAACGTACTAGACTTAATCTTCTGCCACAATATAAGCCCCCTTTCAACGCTAGTAGGTTCTGAGTTCCCAGGGAGCGACCACAAAACAGTGATGTGTGCACTGCCAATTCCGCTGAGTAGCAATGCATCTCATACCTCCACTTCACAACAAGTAATATATAGGAACTATAGTAAGGCAAACTGGGCCTTGGTAGAATCGATGCTAAGATCCTCCAAATGGGATGAATACTTCACTACTGATGACCTATCGAGAGCCCTAACCATCTTCTACCATAACACTAACACATGCTTAGATGCTGTCATTCCACTCCAAACACTAAAGGTTTCCCCACACAGAAAGTCATTCATAAAACCAAAGGATCGTAAGAAACTGAAGAAACTCTCAACAAGTTACTTCAAACACCACGACTTTGGCACTCTAGGTCTAATACTTAAAACCCTTAGCTCCATCACACAAGCTCAAGATTTCCGTATGAGAAAGGAAGAACGCATCGCAGTAGCCAGTCCTGCTAGAGTGTATGCACTCACAGAAATCTTAAGGAAGCGAATGAATCGCAAAAATCACAGCATTTCTCTCCTCATAGACAAAGGCAGGCTATGCACTAACTCTGCAGACATATGTGAACTATTCAACAAAACGTTTGCAGGTAACTACCTTAAGCCCTCAGTCCAGCTACTCGATATACACCCTATTACTAAAATGGCACAAACTCCAACTCCACTGACACCAAACCAAATTAGCACTGTTCAATTCACTTACGCTAATATTAACCAAACTATAAGAACCCTCAAAAGTTCAAAAGGTTTCGGTACCGACGGTATATCATCTTACTTCTATAAATATGGTGGCCCTGACATTCCTCTACTGCTGCTTAAAATATTCACAATGTCCCTAGAAACCCAAACTTACCCTGACATATGGAAGACTACATTCATTATGCCTAAACACAAATCTGGCTCGAAAACTGAAGTCAGTAACTACCGGCCAATCAATATCACACCTATAGCATCTAGAATCATGGAGAGACTAGTCAAAGATAACTTAATCA
Source organism: Trichobilharzia regenti (assembly GCA_944472135.2). NCBI lineage: Eukaryota > Metazoa > Platyhelminthes > Trematoda > Strigeidida > Schistosomatidae > Trichobilharzia > Trichobilharzia regenti. Next base: position 38,277,132 of record OX235263.1, read on the forward strand.
AACATATGCTTAGCTGCAACATCATAAGTCCGAACCAACATGGATTCCTGAAATCCAGATCATGTTTAACATGTCACCTAGACTTCTTCAATTTTGTAACCAGCAGTCGTGACAGACGGCAACTAGTACTTGTCATCTACTTTGACATTTCTAAGGCATTTGACCGTGTTGACCATTTACTGCTAACAAATAAGCTGAACTCCTTAGGAATACGTGACCCATTATTAGGATGGCTTAAATCATTCCTTAACAATAGGTCCCAAATAGTTAAACTCGGGTCTGCAACCTCCAAACCTAGCCCTATCACTTCTGGTGTAGTACAAGGTAGTGTCATTGGACCCCTCCTATTTACACTATACATCAATGACATATGCGCTTGCTTCACGCACGGGAAACCATTCATCTTTGCAGATGACCTAAAAGTAGCTTATACATTCCAACGTGATGACTTAGGGAACTTCGAGAATGTAGTGCAGAAGGAATTAGATAAAATGACTGCTTGGTCGTCCCTATGGAATCTCCAATTTAATCTGAACAAATGTGGCTGGATCTGCTTCGGCGCACCCTCAATTGACCTGAAATTAACGCTCCAATCTGCTAACCTAACAGACTCCGAAGTGTCGTTGACCTAGGCCTGAGGTACTCTAGTGACTTGACATTCTCTGAGCAAGTAGCATCACAGACTAGAAAATCGAGGATGCTCTTAGGATGCATACTCAGGAACTTTCACGACAATGAAGCCAAGCTAATTCTGTACAAAACATGTGTCAGACCACTACTAGAATACTGTCCATTTATTATAAGCAGCACTCGCACACGCGACAAGCTAAGGATGGAAAGTATCCAACGATATTTTACCTCAAAACTACTTGGCTACGATTGTAAGAAAGACTACATCTCACGGTGCATGATCCTAAAACTCGACCCACTTTGGACAAGGCGACTTATTATAAACCTAATATTCTTCTTTAAGGTCCTTCACAAAATATCATTCTCAGGTAACAGGGACATACAATTCGCACAGGAAGGTTCTTACGATCTGCGTAACCAAACTTCCACAGTGACAACTCATTCTTTTAAGTCAACACTCCGTGAAAACTTCTTCACAGTCATGTATTCTAAAATATGGAATAGCCTACCCCTAGATGTCAGAACTTGCTCTTCGGTTACAAGCTTCAAACGCTCTCTATACAGACTGTTTCACTCTACTGATTATATTAATAAACTATTTACTCCTAGAACGAATCAAGCACTAATCTACTACAGCACCTAAAAGACGCACTTCAACACCCTTAGCAATCTAAAAACTATAAATAAACTAGCAGCATGGATGCATAAAGACTTAGTACGGAACATACAGGATTAGTTTACCCTTAGAAATAGGACCTGTCACTCATTGTAACCTTCAAACGCTTGCTATATAAACTTTTGTCCAATGACTATCCCTACCAGAACCCATCACTTATTTCTAAAACGCATCAGTCATTAGAACACTAAAACGCTCAGACTCATTAATACACATTATGACACTAAATAAACTCTAAGACTTCGCATAAATACGTGAAAACACAATACAATATAGAAAAATGTTTACTAAATATAATATACATTGACATAAACATTTATAATGCATAAATATTATGTCCTTTTCATGTTCACATACTTTCTCTTTCTGGTATTTTGCTGCTCCTATTCATCTTCTGGTCGAGGTCGAACAACCCTGCATCTAAACTGAAATGAGGATTAATTCCAAACCGTCTATCTCATAACCACTCAAATTCCATGAACGATCCAATTCTACCATTTGAAGACGCTGGCGAACATGCTGTAAATGAGTATTCATGATCTGAAATGAAGAAGCAACTGGTTTTCAAACAGTTTTCAACATTTTACTCAACTTACGAATACAGTCCGCCATGCAGACACAAATGGAGCAAATGGAGAATTCTGGAATCGACCTCGGCACCATTTGATGCAGTAAAACAACCAACATGACCTTATCTAGTTTTCGCATCCACGATCAAATTTCTTTCCTGTTATAAAACTACGATAAGACTGCTGAAAAAATAGAATAAATATATCACTGATCTCAACATAATACATCAATAATCTTTAAGCCAAGGGTGCTGTTCACAACAAAGTTATATAGGAGAATTGACTTCAAGCTTTATTTTTCCCAGATATCTGTATTACATTCATCTGATGTCTGGGTTTTGGTTAATGCGAAAACAATATTTCTATATCTCTTTATGTGCTACACAAACAGACTTTATAGCAGACTGTTCCGACTGACTTTGATGTCAGAAAGAACAACCAAACTGTCAATTCATCATACATCAAATTATGTGTAATTTATATAATAACTTATCCATGCCTGTAAAGTTGGTATGTTCCTCCATGAACAGGAAGAAATACATTATTATATAGGAATAAAACTTGTGCACTGTGGCAGAGTATAATTCCATTATGGGTAAATTTTTGTTATTGATAAAGTCTCACAGTGTTATACATTAATGTTTACTGATGACGTTTCGAGCACAATTTATTGCTCATAATCATATCAATATTGCTCATATCATATCACCTTGATATGATTATGAGCAACAAATTGTGCTCGAAATGTCATCAGTAAACATTACTGTATAACACTGTGAGACTTTATCAATAACAAAAATTTACCCATAATGGAATTACATCATTATATACCTATGCTGATAATACGTCGCCACAACCTCTATCCCCGTTCACGAAAAACCTTAGAAATTATCAGCTTTTCTTTAGATAATATTAAGAAAGCAATCACTTCTCTTAAAAGTTCGAACAACCCAGGTCCTGATATGATTCCCTTAACTTTTTTAAAATACCGTGGTGAAGATATTCCAGTTCTCCTTCTTAAATTGTTCTCTACCTCTCTATCAACTGGAACATATCCAGATGCATGGAGAACCACGCACATTACCCCTAGGTATAAGTCACGCTCCCGTTCAAGTGTCATGAGTTACAGACCCATTACCTAACTTATATTATTTCAAGTGTTCTGGAAAAGATCGTCAAAAGTACCATTTTTGACTTCTTCTCTCAAGAGAAACCTATAGCTCCTTAACAACATGCTTTCATGAATTCAAATTATTGCACGTCATGCCAGTAACAATTTTTCGACCATATCTCACAACTTAAAGATTCCAGTATGATCACAGTTATAGACAATGGAGTTGAAGATTGAACGATCAATTCTTGGTTGTTTGCTCAAAATCAACTTCCCCAATTTTCGCGGAGGCATCAATACGACAGTCATCGTCTCATCGGTCGCTGTTCAGAAAGAAGAGTGAAACATCGTCAGAAGTAATACTATGATTTATTATTGTAATATTTGTTCACAGACCTTAGTTCAGTTATTATTTTTATATGTTGGTGTAACAATAAAGAAATCTCAAGTGGCCAATCGGTGTTTTGGTTTTTTCGTCCGTTATAACTAAGCGTTTCTGAAAACTTCAAGGAACAGCATGGGCCCGAGCGTAACAAGAGCTGGGCATTAACGGTTTATGAGACGTGATTGACAGTTATCGTATACTTAGATCTTAGTAAAGCTTTTGACACTGTAAGCCACCGACTGTTAATATCAAACGTCCAGTCCTATGGGATCCAAGGTTCTTTGTTAAGCTGGCTCAGTTTGTTTCTAGGTAACCGGATGCAAATGGTCAGGTTAGGTTCCCACACATCCAACCCCGTTCGGATAACAAGTGGCGTTATACAAGGTAGTGTCCTAGGTCCACTGCTATTCCTGTTATATTTCAATGACATTTGCGACGTTATTAAACATGGCAGGCCGTTCCTATTTGCTGATGACATCAAAATAGTGTATCACTCACTCAGAAATGAAGTGTCATGTGTATTTAATAGGATCCAGGAGGATAATGATAGCGTTTAATTATGGTGTAACGCGTGGAAAATGAGGTTTAACGTTGAAAATGTGGTGTGCTATGCTCCAAAAGCACTTCATCTTAACTTTCCATCTCCCCACAGAACAAACACATTCCTCGTCTGCCGCTTACAGCAGATTTGGGTCTGAAATACACTCCAGAATTTAGCCTGACAGAATATGTTAAATTACAAGCACCAAAGGTCAAAAGGCTCTTTGGATTTTTATTCCGAAACTTTAAGACGAATGAATTTAAAATTATGCTGTACAAGTCGTGCGCAGGGCCCTTACTTGAATTTTGTCCTCCTATCATGGACAGTGTCTCCGTAAAAGACAGATGCAAATGAGAAAGTCTAAAAAGGACGTTTGCTAAACGTCTAGTAGGTGAAAATCTTTGCATTTCTTACTACGACAGATGTTATATATTCGACTTAGAACGCTTGTGGGTTAGACGACTGAAGTTCAACCTAAAAATTATATTCAGCATTGCTAAAGGGCTTATATATTCCCCCCACAATGACTTTACTTTTAGTTCACCTAAGAAATATAACCTCAGAAATAAGTCTTCATCTTTTAAAGTTCCCCACTATCATACAAAATACATATCAAACTCTTTCACTGTGAGATACCGTTGTATTTGGAACCGTCTTCCAACTTAAAATAGAAACAGTTCTACCCCAAAAACTCTCTCATCTCTGCTGAACAAATATTTTATTAACAACAGGTTAGGAGGGGTATGTGGCAAACTAAAAATTAGAGATCTAATACGGCACCCCTCTGACCCCCACTGTTAGCTCCCGAAATCTGTGAACTCTATGTTTGACACTACGTTCACCATGATCGTTGTCACAACCCTAGTCACATATTCTTAATCAGCCTTAAATTTAAAATTCTTTTTCTCCAATCAAATATTTTTGCATATATTCCTGATAATATTGTATTATGAGTATTTCAGGATGCTAAGGTTCATTCTCAAGTTCCAGATGCTAATCAACTGAAGACGACTGGTATTTAAATATCTCTGGAGCCCGGCTAATGCCATACGAAAGCACTGTCTAGCTCTGCGCAAATTAAGGCCCAAATATTAGTAGTATAAGCAATCGAATCAACGGTGATTTTTAAATAGTAATAAATCTTATCTTACTGTTCTATAACTGTAATCCTGTGTATTCAAATTTTCCGGAAAACATATTATAACTTACTACCACTTATTTGTTTAATGCTGCACGATTATGCACTGTTTTTCGAAATCGCATCTGCTTATATCTAAAACGAATCTTAAAAATAATAATGCATATTTTCATATAAACATATAAATTGACATGAGAACGCATGCCATTCTTACAGGCACAATCAAGTATGTTATAATATCAAATCGTAGATTGTCTACAAGTTAATTCATATTTCAACTGTTAAATATTTGATACATATAATACACTCATTGTCTGAACTAGGCCGTATAGTTGTTGAATTGTACAATTGTCCTCCAGGTTGAGCGGGAAAATCGACTTCATTTCGTTTTCATCCCGTGGTTGCAGGCATACGATCACCAACCAATATTGAGGTAAATACAACGTTTACAAGGGATTGGAAGCTGTTTTAGAAGAGTAAAAGTGCTGAGGTGAATCATTAAATTGTAATTAAATAGGTAACTGCATGTATCATTAATAAATGCAATTATAAAGGAAACTCCCCAGGCTGACAACGTTCATTTGCAATGTATAATGCTACCCATATAGTTCTTACTATAACGATGTTCACTTTTGGCTTTAATACAATAATTCTCAAGCCAGTTGTTTTTATTTCATGCCTGTTTTGTCTATTTGGTGCACAACCGTACTCTCCAGAGAATAGGAATAGAATAAGTCGAATCAAATTCATAAAGAGCTATAAAATGTTAGGTTTAGTGGAATATAACGAGGACCAAGTAAAGACGTTATTGGAAAATCAATGAGATATGACATTGTGAAGTGGTGTTCATAGATCTGACAATGGACATCAAGTTAATTTATAAGATGCCCCATAAATCTGTGCAGATCCCACGTGGTCGCATCTCAACAATAGACTGAGCGAATGGCATATATTTAAAGGCAGAAGCATGATTTGTCTAGGCGTTCATTATTATCTTTTTCAAGATAAAGATCTAAGCCCTCATAAAAATCAGAAATATCTCGAGCCTTCAAATTGCGTGTTGCTGTTCCTGCAGAATGGGGCGATACACCTTAGTGACCGCCACCATATCTACTGATCAGCTAGCACCACCCTCCCTCCTTTTTTGTTATTAGGCTCTGAGACTGATTATTATGGCTACCGCAAATATATTGCTTGGTACCGGACATGTCCGTACCTCATATTCCATCTCCCTAGCTTTCTTAATGAGTGCTTCCAATAAGTCTCCACGTACATCTTTATGAACATATTATATATGTGTGCATGCATCCTAATGAACAGATTACTATACAAGAAGTTAAAATCTTAAAGAGTAAAAAGAATAGGTTTTGTGAATACTGGAACAAGATTTAGCAGATCACTGTAGTTAAGGTTGAATTTAGGTAGTACGAACTGAAGGTAAGGTTGGTTGGCAGGACTTAGTGTACTAAAGTATCATGATAGTCTTATATATAGTAAACATTTGACATTGCAGAGTAGCCTGTCTACACATATTATTATAATATTATTATTTTATCCTTTAGTTCCTAGAGGAACATAGGGCTTCAGCTGCCTTCTGTTTTCTGCCAACTTTTTCACCCCGCTCCAAGTCTGTCCACATGCTTCCATCTCCTCCTCACATGACCTCCTCCAAGTCACCCTTGCACTGACGACCAACTCGCCGCTTCCCTTTCAGGTTCCACTCGAGCAATGGCTTGTCTAGTGATGTCACTTGATGGTTTCCTCAGCGTATGACCAGCCAATCCATCTCCAATTCTTCCTGCCTATTTCTTTCACAATCAGTTCCTGCTGGGTTGGTTCGCTCCCAGAGATCTTTGTTGCTGACCTTTTCTTGCTGGCCATCTGATCTTGAGTATTGAGCGAAGACAACTGTTGATGAAGTTCTGAAGTTTGTTTGAGATGCTCTTTATGACGCGCCAAGTCTTTTATCCGTACAGTTAGTAGTACTGACTTCACATTGAATTTGAAAATTCGGATCTTATTTTTGATTCTGAGTGATGTTGACCTCCACACAGACTTAAGAGTAATGAAAGCTTGTCTTGCTTTTCCGATTCTGGTTTTGATATACTCGTCAGTTCCGCCTGTGGTTGAAACGATGCTTCCCAGGTAGGTAAAGGAGGCTGTTTCCTTTAGGTTCCTCCCATTTATACTGATTGTTGTCTGTTGTTGTTGCTATTGGTGTTGGTCAGGAATCTTCATCACCTCTGTTTTATCTGTGTTCACCTGAAGTCCTATCTTTGATGCTGTCAACCACGTCTCGTAAACCGTTAATGCCCGGTACGAACGGACGCAAAAACCAAAACACCGATTGGCGACTGGAGAATTTTTTATTCTAACAATAACATATAGCCAAATTTACAACTAAGGTTTCTGACGGTTTGTCCTGACTTCTTTCTGAACAGCGACCGATGAGACGATGACTGGCTGATTGATGCCTCCGCGAAAATTGGGGAAGTTGGGTATGTGCAAACAACCATGAATTGATCGTTCAATCTTCAACTACACTGACAGATGCTTCTCTTGCTAACTAGTTGCTTTTCGCCTGCATATCTTCCAGTTTGTAGGAAATTAGACGTATATCATCGGCGAAGTCCGGATCCTCCAAGTTTTTTGTGTGAGTCCATTTTATGCCTGTTTCCTCATTGCCCGTCACTGTCGGTCGCATTATCCAATCTACTGCAATCAGGAAGATCATTGGTGATAGTAGGCAGCCTTGTCTCACTCCCGTCCTCACTTCGAAGGCTTCCGTAAGTTTCCCGTTGTGGATTAGTTGGAATGCAGCATTGTCGTACAACTGTTGGATGAGATGTATAATTGTCGGTGGCACCCCTTGGTAATGGCGAAGTAGTTGCCAAATCACCTGTCGGTCGACGCTGTCGAAGGCCTTCTCAAAGTCGGTGAAGTTGAGTGAGGTGGAGAGGTGACTGCCATTCTAAGCTTTGTTCAGTGATAATTCGTAGAGTGGCGATTCTATCAATACATGATTTGTTTCTCCTAAATCCAGCCTGTTCCGGTCGAAGTTTCTCATCCAGGCTTGTTGGATTCGCTCCAAGATGAAGCGGTTTAGTATTTTGCTTGGAATGGACAGCAGCATAGTTCCTCACCAGTTCTTGCATTGACTTAAGTCTCCTTTCTTTGGTAGTTTGAATAAGTATCCTTTCTTCCAATCCTCAGGTACTTTGCCCTCTTTCTACACCTTCTTCAGTAGTAGTGTCATCAAGTCCGCTGTTTTCTCTGGGTCCATTTTCAATGCTTCTGCTGGATTCCATCTGGTCCTGCTGGTTTTTCGGCTTTTAGCATCTTGATTGCATTCAGGACTTCTGATTTCGTGGGAGGGTCGATGTTCACTGGTAGTTCTGCTTCTGTTGTTGGTATTGTTGGGTGCGTTGTAGGTGGAGGTCGATTTAGAAGTCTTTTGAAGTGTTCAGCCCAGTGTTTTCTTTGCTCTACCTCTTTGGTGATTGACTTTCCATTGTCATCCTTCACTGGCTTAATCTGTGTCGAACGTTTGCCCGATAGGTTCCTAGTTGTTTGGTAGAGTGTGGCGAGGTCTCCTTTGCCTGCAGCTTGTTCTGCTTCACTTGACACGGTTTCATAATATTTTCTTTTGTCTTCCCTGGCACTCTTCTTTACTCTTTTGTTCAGTGTATTGTAGCTTGCATTCAACTCCTGTTTTTGTTGCTCGTCGGTGCACTGGATAATCTTTTGTTTCACTGTTATAAAAAGATACTAACACTGAACCAACAAAATTTTAGCATGTAAATTTAAATATTTATATGAAAATATACATTATAATATAATAAATGAAAAAGTTTTAGCAGTAGTTTGTCTTACTGGTAGCCGTAAAGTAAATCAATCTATATATGATAAGAGTATAATCAGTCTTATAATTCGCATTATCTAAGAATACATCTGGCTCAATAATTGAGTGTTATGAGGGAAATAAGTGTGGTAAACCAATACGACATTTGCTGCATAAATATTTTAATCATTTTAAGCATTTTAATGACAACTTAATTTCAAGTATTGAACATGCATGATTACTAAGTATTATTATATTAGTCTAGGAACTAGTGTACTCTCTGTAGTTAAATATCGAAATGCCATTGTTTCACCACTCTACCATCAGTTGAGATCTTTTAGACGGGCTAAGGTGGACATGTTAATAGGCGAAGTTAAACTTTCGACACCACTAACTACCAATCAGCGAATTATCCAATGAGATTTACGAACGTTGTCGAATTATCCAATAAGATTCACGAACGTAGTTCAATGTTGTAGAGCGCTTGATTCATTTCTAATGCGTGACCTTACAAGGTTACAGCTGCAATTTGAGGAGGTTAGTGTTTTCCAGTATTGGCTGGATTTAAATTGCTCCGGAAGGAGCGAACTTGTTCTTGTGTTGGTATCATGACTTTAAAAAGCTATAGCAGATCAACTGGTGGGTTTGTTCATCGTTGTGCTATATGTTTGAAGCATGCTAATATAAGAGAGGTAAGCTGATAATTTTAATATTTCGTGGGAAAGTTTTTCGCTAGGTCACATCTCTCCCCAACCCAGATTTTGTATATCTGCAATTATTGGGTGTTGAAACAGCCGGTGAGAGCAGCAGCTGCCGAGACTGAGAATAGCCTTGTCTCAGCAGTTTAGTGGTACCAGCATTGCAGAGATATTGCTTCGTCTAAAATAGAGACAATCACTTGTTTGCTGAGTGGATCTCGTAATGAGGACTCATACAAATTCCATTGAAGGTTTTCGGGGCCGCTTGAAAAACAAGATAAGGGCTAAAATGGATCTGAAAAGGATCTCATTTAAAGCCGTTCAGATGAATATAAGTACAGGATGTGCTGTGACTTCGCCATTGACACTCACATGCTAAACTGGGAGATGTTTCTCTCACATATTCGATAAAGATACTCCTTGTAACCGTTTTATCCTTCTTTATGCTTTTTTCTATAAATATGCGTTTCCATTCATCATATATGCCTATTTAATGTGATTGGTCCGTTCAAGGTCGTTTGCTGATTGATTGCTAGTGGTGTCGCAAGTTTAACTTTACCTGTTAATATGTTTTTCTAGGCTCCTTTTGAAACCGTCAGGCCTTTCACAGGATCTAATCTCAGAGGGTAGTTGGTTCCAAAGTTTGCAATATTTAATGGTGAAGAAGTTAGCTCTAGTGGTGAGTTTATGGGTGTTAACCTTGAGAAGGTAGTTGTGGTTGCGTAGTCCATACGATTTAGGATTAGCCCAGGTTATGGACGAGTTACTGTTACAGTGCTTTCTTATAACTTTGAATAAGAGAAATAAATTGCACTTCACTCTCCTTAACCATAAGGGCTCTAAGTCCAGTCGAATACATCTGTCAAGGTATTCTATTTGCTGACCATAGCCTAATATGCGTTTCGTAAGGAATCTTTGGACACTTTCAACCTTTTTTCTGTCTGCCGACTTGAAGCTACTGTATAAGTGGGCACAGTATTCAAGTTTGGGGCGAATGCATATCTTATATATGGCTAATCTGGCTTCTGGAGTGTAAAAGTTGCGTAGCACAAAGCCGGTTAGACGTTTACAATCAGATACCACCTTATTTGCATGTTCAGTAAAGGTAAGATCTGAGTATGTTATCCCGAGATCTGTGACTGTGTTTGTGTTTGAGACAAGGTCACCGTACATGTATAGACACATGCTAGGTTTCCAACGTCCGAAGTATGTTATCCCAGACTTAGCTGGATTGAACGTTAACTGCCACTTTTCACTCCAATTACATAGACTATCTAGGTCTTGTTGGATTTTACTAGCAATATTCATACCATTATGGTCGAAATCGTAGACAACTTTAAGGTCATCTGCAAAGAGGTACGGCTTGCATACTTGATCATAGAGACAATATCATTTATGAACACAATGGATAGGGTAGGGCCAAGAACACTTCCTTGCATCATTCCACTAGGTGTCGGTTTGGATGTTGATAAGTGATGGTTGACTTTGACTAACTGTTCTTTTCCTGTAAGAAAGGAAGTTATCCACTCAAGCAACCTTCCACTTATTCCATAAGATAGGAGTTTCAATATGAGTCTGTTATGTGGGACCTTATCGAAAGCTTTCCTAACATCTAGAAATAATGTTGCTGCCGAACGACCTTTGTCTACACATTCAGTAATGTGGTCCAAATAATCTAACTGGCAAGTAATGCACGATCTTCTACTTAGGAAACCGTATTGCAAAGGGGAGGTCAATGTAATATATATATTTCATACAAATTTAAAAAAATTTACATGAAAATGCATGTCCTTTTTCACAGGCACGATCAAGTATGTTATAATATCAAATCGTAGATTGTCTACAAGTTAATTCATATTTCAACTGTTAAATATTTGATACATATAATACACTCATTGTCTGAACTAGGCCGTATAGTTGTTGAATTGTACAATTGTCCTCCAGGTTGAGCGGGAAAATCGACTTCATTTCGTTTTCATCCCGTGGTTGCAGGCATACGATCACCAACCAATATTGAGGTAAATACAACGTTTACAAGGGATTGGAAGCTGTTTTAGAAGAGTAAAAGTGCTGAGGTGAATCATTAAATTGTAATTAAATAGGTAACTGCATGTATCATTAATAAATGCAATTATAAAGGAAACTCCCCAGGCTGACAACGTTCATTTGCAATGTATAATGCTACCCATATAGTTCTTACTATAACGATGTTCACTTTTGGCTTTAATACAATAATTCTCAAGCCAGTTGTTTTTATTTCATGCCTGTTTTGTCTATTTGGTGCACAACCGTACTCTCCAGAGAATAGGAATAGAATAAGTCGAATCAAATTCATAAAGAGCTATAAAATGTTAGGTTTAGTGGAATATAACGAGGACCAAGTAAAGACGTTATTGGAAAATCAATGAGATATGACATTGTGAAGTGGTGTTCATAGATCTGACAATGGACATCAAGTTAATTTATAAGATGCCCCATAAATCTGTGCAGATCCCACGTGGTCGCATCTCAACAATAGACTGAGCGAATGGCATATATTTAAAGGCAGAAGCATGATTTGTCTAGGCGTTCATTATTATCTTTTTCAAGATAAAGATCTAAGCCCTCATAAAAATCAGAAATATCTCGAGCCTTCAAATTGCGTGTTGCTGTTCCTGCAGAATGGGGCGATACACCTTAGTGACCGCCACCATATCTACTGATCAGCTAGCACCACCCTCCCTCCTTTTTTGTTATTAGGCTCTGAGACTGATTATTATGGCTACCGCAAATATATTGCTTGGTACCGGACATGTCCGTACCTCATATTCCATCTCCCTAGCTTTCTTAATGAGTGCTTCCAATAAGTCTCCACGTACATCTTTATGAACATATTATATATGTGTGCATGCATCCTAATGAACAGATTACTATACAAGAAGTTAAAATCTTAAAGAGTAAAAAGAATGGGTTTTGTGAATACTGGAACAAGATTTAGCAGATCACTGTAGTTAAGGTTGAATTTAGGTAGTACGAACTGAAGGTAAGGTTGGTTGGCAGGACTTAGTGTACTAAATTATCATGACAGTCTTGTATATATTAGACATCTGACATTGCAAAGTAACGTGTCTAAACATATTATAAAAGATATTAACATAAATACTACATAGCTATAACATTATGAATTTTAAAAATTTATATGAGAATGGGTAATTGTTGACTGAAGATAATCCATTCAACTCAAAAATAGTGCAGTGTATTATGCTAATAATATAGGTATATTCGTAAAATATTAAAAGATATGGTTGCTAATGTAATGGTTTTCAGAAATAATTATACTGGCCAAGATCATTCCCTGGTAACAAGTCGATTCCTAAGTTGTTACGTTCAGTTAAGGATACTTTCATAAGCATATCCATGATGAAGTTAAACAGAAATGGGGAAAGTGGACATCCCTGTCGGACACCACTGGTTGTTACCAATTCAGATGAGAATTCCCCATAAGCCCTTACACGACTACGTGAGTTTGAATAGAGTCCCTTGATTAGTGCAATGTACTTTCTTGGCACTCCCTTCACAGTCAGACATTGCCATAGTACCTTTCGATCCACGGAGTCGAAGGCCGCCTTCAAGTCAAGAAATATGGACGCCGAAAAGTGTGTCTATGTTCTAGAATCTGTCGGAGAGTGAAGATATGATCTATGCAACCTCTACCTGGTCTAAAGCCTGCTTGATTTTCCCTCGTTTGTTCCTCCCGAGTTCTGTTTAGTCTATGCATGATTACTGAGCCTAGGATTTTAGAAACTATGTTCGTTAGGCTGATCCCCCTATGATTATCACATGAGGACTTGTTTCCCTTCTTGATGGAATCGTCTCTGATTCCCAGACGTTCCCTAGTACCTTAGTTAATCTATATACTAGTATACCACCCCCATATCTAAACACCTCCGGAATAATTCCGTTGGGTCCTGCCGCTTTGCCTCGTTTCAAATTACAGATAGCTTTTGTGACCTCACTTACAGACGGTGGACCAGTGTCTATATCCCATTCGGGTGTGTGCTGGATGTTGGGAGGTTCAGTGTGGCTGTAGGCAAGTTAAATTGTTCCTCAAAGTGTTCTTTCCAGCGTTCATGGCGTCTATCCTGAGAGCTAATTAAGGGGCCATTTTTCTCAGAAATAGTCTCACTTATGATTTGCCTTCTCCCACCCATTTCCTTGATGAGTCTAAAGAGTTGCCTATCTCGCTAATGCTTTTTCCATCTCTTTCGCCTTTGTCACCACCACTTTCGTGTGCATTTCGGATTGTGAGGGCGATTGTTACTTCCCGGCTGCCCACACCGTGGAAGTTGGTTGCGTGACAGCAGAGCCCAGGGGACAACTGCTTGAGGCCGGTCACACGCGGCCTGCTTTTGTTTGTTCTTTTTTATTTAGTGTGTCTCGGTAGCATATTTATCACTTCTGCCTTGTGACACGGCAGCAGGAAGTGCGGTCGTTGTTAATCCGGGCCCCGACCTATCCGGCATGATATTTTGTGCATTTGTTTGAATCATAGTATTGGATTGGGTAGCTGCTTTTTGTCCAACCGGTATTCAAACAACAACAACCTCAAGCGACATAAGTCTCAGCCAGTATAGCTTGTTGGGTCATTGCGGTGTTCAAGCCCGACCACCACGTCAAGGTAGCAGCTTTCGGTCGGGCAGTATAATCATACGCTTAAGAGAAAACAGTGAACATCGAAATAGCGAACCGGGCCTTTAGGTGTAAAAACAAACAGTTGTTTCTCTTTAGAATTTATTAAAATACATAGATAATAAGAATCCAATATAAAGAAATACAAAAAATATGCAAAATATCACGGTCATATATGTAGGCCACTTTAAGACAAAAGTCCCAGGTAAACAGATCTCGGGTATTTAGTCTTTAACTCAGGCCATTGAACAATAATATCCACCAAACGAGTATAATATAAAATTTTTCCAGACAAGGATAGAGTCTTCGTACGACAGATACTTTCAACAAAGACTATTAGACTTGAATGTAGTCCAAGTACCTGTTAATTCAAAAACAGAACATGTTTACAAACCTTCTTACCATAAAATCATGTATGATTAAAAATAGAGTGAGTAGACCCGTAATATTACACGAACAGTTATATATGCAGCTCGCCGATTGAAGCGAAATCGAAACCAGGTAGCGTCTTGTTCTTTATTCTGTAAAGCTCCAAATAGTGCCAATGATCAGATGCACTTCGAGAATCTGAAGCTATCAAGATCTCTTGAAAAAAAAGTAGAATAATAACCGCCAAACAATCCCGGCCAATTAGAGGCACATCAGGGCTAAAAGCCAACAGTCAATTAATACTGATAAATTTTGTAGTTACAGTTGCAAAGAATAATCTACGTACAGATTTAGAAAGATGTGAAAAGAATACATTCGACTGAATAGAACTATTGAAACATACTGCAATATACGCATTTTTGAAATTTCACTTTTGAGATTAACAAATAATATTTATCTTAAAAGATTTAGTTGTTGTAAGTCAGACATTTAAAACTATGGATGTGCCTAGGAATATGTTAAGATTCTGACGCGTCTGGTTGATAGGGGAAAAACGTGTACCAAGGTTTCCAACAATCTAACATTCTACAAAAACGCCCATTACCCAATATTACTGACTCAGTGATCGACTTGTTACCAGGGAATAATCACGTTGACTTAGAATATGTAGATGATATAGTCCCCCCCTCCTAGGTGAAGACGCTGACAAAATGCAGAGTCTTCTGAACACCTTGAGCTGCAATCTGCGAATGTTTCGCATGCGATTCGCTCCTGTCAAATGTAAGATGGTGCTACAGGACTGGACTAAACTGACTACTAGTTTAGAAATAGGAAATGAAGTGGTAGAGCGTGTTGACTACTTCAGTTATCTAGGAAATTGCATCAGCCAATGCCGATGGGTTGATCACTAACGAAATCTCAGCTCCAATACAGAAGGCTCGTTTCTCGTATTCCAGTTTACGCCATCTCTGGAGTAGACGTGATATCCAACTGGATATCAATTAAAGGGCGTGTGTACTGCTCATCAATCCGCTTCGTCCTCATTTATGGCTGTGAGACCTGGCCAGTGAGAGTGGAGGATATGAAAAAGGCTAGTTGTCTTTGACCATAGGTGCCTGCATTCTATCTCCCATGTGAAGTGGTATAATAGGGTGAGCAATATTGAGGTTAGGTGTCGAGTGCTAGGTGAGGAGGAGAAATCAATCAACGAGGTTGTGAAGTAGCTGCATCGACTGAGATGGTTAGGACATGTGTTACGCACGCCTAGCCTAGTCATCGCCTTCCTCGACAGTGGATAATGTTAGTTGACATAGGGTCAGGCTGGAAAAGGGCTATCGGTGGTCAAACCAAAACATGGCCTCACCAGTCAATGAAATCTACAACAGTTAGTTTAAGCCGGCCACGTAGGAAGGTGTAGACTTCCTGGTTGGGGTCATCGGGACGGTAAAAACTAATGGTTGGAAGCAATCGGTGATACCGCTCAAATCGTTCTCAATGACGCGGATGCATCCACTCCTTGTGACTTACAATATCCAACGAAACTATATTGTTCTTCGTTATTACTATTCCTTTTGTCTCATATCCCTGTCTACTGTTTCTATTATGCATTTCTCCTACTTTTTTCTCTTGATTTGTGTGTACATAGAATGTGGCAACTTGAACTGCCGCACATCGGTGCAAAGTTCTATGTCGAAAACAGACAGACAGACATATTTCACTTAAAAGCTGCTAACATATTTCATTAACTAAAAGCTGTATAAGTCAGTTCAATTTATCTGATATGTTACATTATAATCACAGATTGAATGATCATCAACATCAAGCGGATGAAAGGAACTGAGCGGTAATAATGCTACTAGCTACTAGCAAAGATTTCTCGTTAACTGCTAATAATTTTGTTTCAGGCAACATCAAACTATATTACGGTCGGTATAAGTTTAACCTGAATATGAACATTTTATAATATGTAGATTTCGTCAAGTCCTTTAATACTAACAAACTGTGGATTCTTACTTCGATGTCGACAGAAAATACCAGGGCATAACAGACGGTTGCTACTTCCATGAAAAGACTCACTAACTGAATGAATTGGCTTCATGGAACCTATGGATACAAGCTGGTATTTAAATTAAAACAGACGCAATAGATAATACTTAGTTATAAGTTCAGTAATAATGCAGTATCTACAGGACCTTTTAACAACTTCTATATGTATGGCGACTTGAACTGCTACAATTTCGTGCAGAGTTCTACGTTGAAAATTCAGTTCAGCTCGAACCCATATGTATAAGAACTGTCTAACATGACACTTCAATTATAAAACAGAATTCCAGAGAAACCTCCCACATTAAGGTATTAAGGGAATTCTCGACTAGACCCCAAAAAATAGTGTCTAGTTTCATAGCAAACAAAAAATACATTAAGAATTATTTAGGATCCTGAAGTAACTGACTGGCTAAGTTTCAACATATACCTTAGAACACAAAGACAAACATTAGAGAAAAGAAAGGGATTCAAAAGTACCACAATTAGCAGAAATGTTAAGGAAAAAGAATATTAACAGGGAAAAAAATTAGGGTTTAAGGGATATGAAAGAACATAAAAAGTAAATGAGTCTGCACCACCGAGAACACTTTACGACCATATCATCAATATTCCCAAGTCTCTGGTCCGTAGCATCCTGGCGAACACTACCAGCCAGCCTACACCTCTCTCATGGATTGACGACAGGTTTTGATCTGACCACCTCTAACTCTTTTCCGACCTGATCCTATGTTACCTAACATTGCGATGGCCTGGTATGCAAAATGCATGCATTAGCTACATCAGTTGATGTAGCTCCGCAACCTCATCCACTAACTTCCCTTCCTTGCTTAGCACTGTACACCTAACCTCAATATTATTTACCATATTATACCACTCAACATGGGAGGCAGAACGCAGAAGCGTAGCATCAAAGACAGCTAACCTCTTCATATCTTCCACTTTCATTGGCTCTCTCACAACCATAAATGAGAACGGAACGAGTTGCTGTGCACTACACACGTCCTCTGGCCGATAACCAGATATCACATCTACGCCAGAAGTGACGTAAGTCCACCACGCCACATTAGCCTTTTGTATCGGTGCTGAGATTTCGTCATCGACCAACCCGTTGGGGCTGATGCAACTTCCCAAATAAGTGAACTGATCAACACGCTCCACCAACCACTTCACTTCCTATCTTTACACTAGATTCGGTCAATGTAGAATCATCTTACATTTGAAAAGAGTGAATCACATGTCAAACATTCAACGATTGCTGCTCAAGATGTTCAGAAGACTTTGCATTATATCGGTCTTCGCCTAGGAGGACAATATCACCCGCAAACGCTAAGTCGACAAGACTGTTCCCTGGTAACAAGTCAATCTCTCCTAAAATAACCACTGATTTAATTTAGGATCATCCGCAGCACCGAATATTTTGTAATTTAACTTGTGAGCATCCTAAACAAAAACAACTAAGCCCTAATACCAAGCCACCTAAGTATTACAAACTACTTACAGTAATACAATTACGTATGAATGATCGTTCCAAATTGGCAAATGATTTACTTTGATGCCTAAACACCATAAAACGAGTGCCTTTGACCAAACATGTAACAGATGACGTTGAAAAAATTGATAGTTATCTTACCCGAAGCAAAAGCGCCACAAAGCATACAGGAATGCATGTTCCAGGACCATTGCACAGAATCTACAAAGAAATGTCGATTTCAAACAAACAAAGTCTCATAAGGGAAGCAATATCAATAAAGCACAATAAACAAGACCCGAGTCAACGCACAGGATACAATATACGAACTAGTCACAATGTAAACAGATAAGAACAGCAAAGTGATAATGAACGAAAAGATGTCATCCTCATTTATACTAACTACTGAGATACATTTCCTAGTTAATAACTGAATATACATCTTTCCCGTAATAAATTTCAAACAGATAGAAGTTATTGTAGAGGGACAATTAATGAGTTCGTGAATTCTGGTAACACTCATCAGCTGAATACTTTACAAACATGATTATCTATATCAAACTAAAGGGTTAACATATATATTAAACGGAAAAAACAATGACAACAAATATGTATTCTTTACTAATGAGTGTGTTCGAACGTTGTTTTATTTTATTAGTCATTTTTAAGAGTTTGGATGTTTTCACCAAGTTTCTCACTATCACACTCAATTTTGTTCGCTCAAGTGTCCGTGTACTTTTGTTTACCAATTTTACATATGACTCAAGTGTAAAACCTTGAAACGATGCACACTTACACCAAGTCTGTCATTCAGTCAATCAAGTCAGACAAAATCATTCTTGCATAAACCACCCAACTAAAGCATTATACAGAGGAACAAGTCAACCATAGTACCAGTTAAGTAATCTTCGGCAGGGGACGCACGGCCTGTGAAATTCGGGCTACCGATATCCACGCTGAAAATTCCATACTTGTACCAAAAATAAAGTGTGGAATCAAGCTGTAATCAAAAATAAAAAAATAAAATATAACGCGAAAAGTAAAATAATAAAACAACTCACTAGTTTCGGTCGACACTGGACAACAAGAGGCAGCGAATGAAGGAAAGAGACTGATACACTTAATATACTGCTCATAAATGACTGTCTTACTTCACGAGCTCTGTGTATACGTTTGATATTAAACTACAGTATCATGAAATAAAACAACGGGCTAACCAGAATTCCACGACGGGTCTCACAATTTAAAACCTTCTCCTCACTCAAAGCGTCAGTTTTTGCTATTACGTATGTACGCGGCTGGTATTTTTTGGTGAGTGATGAGACATATGACAGCATCTCAGTTGTATGTCCACCAGATCCTATTATTATCATAACAGGAACGAAATGTGGAAAGTCCGGTTTTGACTTGAAATGGAAGTAAATGTACGCTACTACCCAAAATACTACTAATATTATGAGAATCTATAACTTTAACTTAGAGAACAGACAATAACTACCATTTCTCACGTCATGGGCAGGTAAGCTTGAAATATTTCAACGACCTACAAAATGACCTTGAACACCAAATCGCAATATCCAATATCCAATATATCCAATATCGTTTTTACGAGCTAGTATAGACCAATTTGATTTCTTTGTGCTCGCTTCTTCATTGGAAGGTATAGGTTCCTGATCTTCGGTAAACTCCTGCGTAGCTTGTCCCGCCACTCGACTGTCGTAGCCTTGGGTGACTCCAAAGGGAGTAGTGCTGGGATTAATTATATGTGGTTTGTAGTTAAGGTTAAGACTATTACTACTGCGATTGGAGTTGATCCTTTCGCCAGTTAGTCCTTCGGTATCGTCGACAAGAGAAAAGAGATATAATAATAATAGTAATAATAATAGATATAATTAGTGAAGTTATTCAGACTAAGAGATAGAAACAGAAATAGGAAGCGTAACAACAGTCACCGGATTAAGTTTGAAGAATAATATATATATCGGTAATAATAATAATAGCCACGATATTAAACACTAATTAGTATGTGATAAATGTGTATGAGGACAAGTTGAATCACTGCTGCAAAATCCACAGTGTAGCTGTCGATAGATGCGCACTATGTCTTATGCTAATCCCAGTACTTTAGCCTTAACGCTAACCTCAACAGAAACAACCTGTGGTCTTCCCCAAACCTCAATATGGCTGGAAAGAAACCAGGATAGAATTGCAGGTTATCCCAGAAATGTGGCGAGGAGAATTAATGTTAGAGGAGGAAGAATCTGAGTGGGTTTCTCATGGACATTCCAATGTACTCCACAGCTTTATGCCTTCGGCACTAAGAAGGACGGGAGAGAAAACGTTATTCGTAAGATAATTAATAAGAACTATGTTGATAGTGATGTTAAAGTAACATCCGGAGATACACCAGTGGGGGTTGTTCTGCGTGCACAGTGTGTGGGACCTATCTTCATGTGGAACTACCTGCAATAAATGTTGGTCCCAATCAATGATAAAAGCCGACTGCTAACCACCGTCCCACAGACTTCAGAAAAGAATTTCAGACAACATGATGTAAAACGCCTTGAAAAATCTATTCGCTGAGATGTTCTGTCCAGCAGTTTCAGGCTGTTGACATTCTGGAAGCTAAAAGTCAGTCGCTTTTGCAACAATATTTGGAATTCCATAGGGTCATCGCTCCCACTCAGATGATCCCAGATATGGCCGTTCGACTAGATTATTACCATTAAAGATTACCGACATAAGGGTTTTAATGGTGTACAACTTTGTGAATATGGAGAAAGATGCCACACTTTCACACTTTTAGCAGCGCTAGTCTGCCTAACAAGTGCTGATTTGAGTTCATACTATCTCATTGCACTGTGGGTACCGATGGTCTCGTTTTATCAAGTAGGGAGGTCTCGTCTAGATGAAGCATTAATATTTTCTGAAAAATAGTAGTTCGATTGATTTTCAGCCGATTTAACTGCAAACCTGACTGACAGAGTTCAGTCTGCACCAGGGAGAGGACTAGACAAGCCACACTAGTTACTAGTATCTAATCAAACTACCCACTACAGTCCTACAGGAGGTCAATCGTGAGCCCGAAGAAATCACAAGCAACAAGCTGCAGCAGTGAGTGACGCGGGTTCAAATCTTAGAAAGGATACGAGTTTCTTCAAGGTTGCAGACTCACCTTGCTGACGAGTGCCAACCATCACGAAACCTAGGTCCAAGGTTTCCTTGAGACGATTGCCTCCAACTATCTAATATCATTGATTTATTTTTATTTGCCCGTGTTTCGAATATGCCAATATGAACTGTGGAAAATTCGATCTTGTTGGGGAGCTCTCCTCTGGGAATACTGGCAGCAATCTCTTCTTGAATACTCGTTTCTCCCGGGCTACAAATCGGCACAGACTCTAAGGAATGACTTGTAATTTCTAAAAAACCCCCTCATTAAAGAATTTTCCCCTTCCATGCTGCACGCTCCTGTCAACGCCAAGTAAAATCCTGAGTTGCATCATCCTGGACTCATTGAATGCAGAATTCCAACCAGAACAATCTGGACTCAGGAAAGGCAAATCATGTTCTGACCAAATTGCAATACAAACGTCAAGTCAGTTCCTCTATACGGATCAGAAACTTGGCGGGCGGGCTACAAAGAATATTTCCAACAGCCTGTTGCAGACATTTATCAACAACTGTCTTCGTTCTCTACTGAAGATCAGATGGCCGGGTCGGAAAGAATCACCAACAAGAAACTATGGGAACAAATAAGCAGGAACCAATCGCCCAACAAACATGCAGGAGAAAGTGGAGATGGATTGGAAACTCGCTGGGAAGGCCACCGCTGGGTGACTTCGCGCGCGGGTCAGGCGATAGATCCAGTGGAACCTGAAAGGGAAATGGCGAGTGGGCCTTCAGTACAAGGGTGACATGGAGGAGATCGTGTGAAGAGGAGTTGAAAGAGTATGGACTGACATGGATGCAGGTGAAAAGTACAGCAAAAGACAGAAGCAAGTGGGGACATGCAGTTGAAGCCCTATGTTCCACTAGGAACCCAAGGGAGCAATAATGATAGTGTTGCATCTGTTTCCAGAAGCCATGTACTGATATAGTTTCGTTTTTTCTTTAATCTCCACTTGTATTAAGCTCTTCTTCTGATCTTAGGGGGAATATCTTTCCATAGCTTTAGCTGAATATTTCTCTTTTGTGGATAATAATTTTCATTAAAGCAAGATAAATAATGATCCGCCTTACAAAATCCACTACAATAAACAGCGAATTTCGAAAGATGGTAATTTTGAAGGCTGAATGACACTTTCCACTGGTTTTAGGATGCCATGTAGCAACCATACAAATCACTTAATTCCAGTGCTAACTAACTGGTGAATGGCTGTTTGGTTCATACCTTCGAGTGCACCCATTTTCCAAAACACAGGTCTGCTCTACCGTAGCAGTAGAGCAGAAGAGAGTCAGCATTGGCTCACTAACCACCCCATAACGGCTAAATCATTCACCACATTTCTATAACCACCGATCGCAAGTTTTCAGTACATTCAGGCCATTTCTGTTGACGAATGACAGCTAGTTAGGAAAGAATTAATCCTAGGTGATTCAGCCCTTGAATAATGTGAACTCTCCTTAGTTTTCCGCGTAATCATTTATTTCGTCTCTGTCAAAAGCTTTCACACGAGTATCTTTATCGTAGTAAGATCCCCAGCAACTGTATCTTCACTGAACTACATGGCAACGGTCTCCTGGACTACTCCAAGCAATTACTATTTATGCATCACCTAACATTTCTCAAATAGGTAAACCAAGTAAAGTGACTGATACAAATATAGACTCTGGGCATAGCGTTAGGTTCCACCTCACTTACAGATTGTTTTCATATGTAACGTACCGCTACGGCAGCATTAGCTTAAGTAAAAAATTATTCTTCATTACTATGCGCTACATCAAGTGGAATTACCCTATTGTGTACAGAAAACTACTGATTCACAGGTTCAGCCATTATTCCGTTAGCTTCGAATGGGTGCCAGTGTACAGGACCATCTCATCACCGTCCTTGTGTTTCCTATACTTTCTGTGAAATTTTCCCCCACTTAAACCCATTATTTATCCTCGACACTGGATGACAGCAACGCGTTCTTCCGGAGAAGATAATCTCACCAGTGTGTCGCATTCTATCGCCTGGCGTACAACTGAGTTTCCGGCACTTCTTTTCTCTGATATTGCTAGTGAGCTGGTGATCTCATTTTGAAATGGTTGAGTGTTACTCCCCTTGTTATCACCGTTCCTATACCTTTGCTCGAAAGGTATCACTCGAGATTTCTGCAGAACCTGATTTCATTGGCGAGAATGGTGCTGCATGGACAGGAATATTGTGTTGACTCCTTTACGTTTCCATTGGAACATACGGCTTCAAGCTAGAGCTAGGGATGAGATTGCTAGCCTTTTGCTAAGTCATATTACTGGCTTGGCGAGGCAAAGGTGTGTGTTGGGTGGGGAGCATTCTACAACTGCACTACCGACGCGTTATCAGGGCTGGTGTCATTTTATTCTCCAACACTTGTCGCTAGATAGTATTAATAACTGCGCAGACACTTCGGAGGCAAGGTAGTTTCATTAGTTCTAATCAGAGAATAAAAGTATGCTTCAACACAATTTTACAGGGGATCTGAAAATGTAGTACCTGCATTACGCTTTAGGCCTTGGGTATTTGGTGCTCAAATATAGAACGTGATATCGTTTAAGTTAGCCACACTAAGGATTATATGTGTAGTGCCTCATAAACTTAAAACTGCACGATTTAAGTAACCGACCTTGTCTCTAAATAATTACCCACATTAACGACTGATAAAGCGTATAAAAACTGAAAGGGTGTGGAAGATTTTAAAAATTAGTTTTTGGGAAGCAAGGCAATTGGCGAGTGAAGCCGGAAAACCTAGTGAAACATGCAGGGGTTATTTGCCTTCCAATGGATAAAAAGGGCCCCATGAGTTGTAAAAAAGATATGGTTCTCACTTGGCTACTCCTTTCATTCTTCTAAATTACTTAATCACTGACCACCCTTGGGGGACTACAGCACCCTTTATTGCAGACGCCCTTAACGATCGATGAGAGGTAGTTGCTGGTTCCACAATTTAAGAAAGCAGGTCATAAAGGGGGAACCAGATCTCCCTTATGGTAAGATTTTCTTGCGAAGTATATGTTCAGAAATCTAGTACTTTCTCCTGATATTATATCCGCTATCGGTAGGTAAGTCTCGTGATTATTTTCTAGCTAGTTTTGGTTACTAAACACCCTCTGTGGTGATTAATATAGTGATTCTATACTGATCGGTGGAGTCAGAAGAGGAATAAGAAAAAAGGCAAATCGTTAGGGCTTCAATGATCTCATTTTACCAACCAATCCTGGTGGTAGATAATTCCCCAGAATTATTGGCAACAGCACTCATCAGTGAACAATGGATGTTGACCCTCACTCTTCAAGTCTATTTGTTTAGCTGAAAGCTTACAGTCAAGCATCCATGCCTTGTGTTTGCGACATTGATTTCTACACATTCACTTACGGCTGGGAACCATAATCGCCAAACTTCAGTTAGACGCTTAGGCTTCACTAAAGTCCTTATAAGTAATCATTCGCATTAACCGATAGTGTTCCAGCGCAATTAGACCTGCGTAAGCTAAGCTCATATCCTAGGGAATACCGATATAGGATGCCGGATGCCAACCTCAAGCATATTGAGTGGAACACAAATATGTTAGAGCGAACGTTTTACTTCAGTGCAACACCGATGAAGTTTATCTACACATGTGGACTGGGAATAGTCCAAAATGAAAGTCTTCATTTGGGAAGTCCCTCCAGTCATCCCATGAAAACTGTTCAGTATCCAAGTTGTATCCTGTCTAAACTCTTTAGCATTTCAAGCAAATACAACTGGACAACCACATTCAAGGTTATCTGGCATCACAAACTGGAACAAAGAGTACCTGAATGGTTATTAGTGAATGAGTTAACTTACTTTCCCTTCTTGTTGTTGTATGTAAAGTCAATTTCCGCAAATGATTTGACAAATCTTTTCGGGTGCAAAACATTCGTTGGTGGATTTCGAATGTCTTCGTTTGAATGGAACTTCACCAACTTCCCACTGAATTCCAATAACACAGAGATCTGATTAGGACACAACACTCCTAGAAGTGATACAGTTTAAATTCGCCTTACACCATTTCGCAAGATATTGACAAGTACAAAGTAATAATTAATTTACACTAACTAAGCATTTACACGAATAAAAATGCAAGAGTGAAAACGCACTGAAGTGTTCAGTAAACTCCGTTATCCTTGTCCACACTTGTCAATGCAGTTGAAGATTGAAGGATCAATTCATGGTTGTTCGCTCATAGCCAAATCCTTCCTATTTTCGCGGGAGTCATTAATCCATCAGTCATCGTCTCATCGTTCGCTGTTCGGTGGAAGAGAGAAAACTATCAGAAGTATTATCGTGATTTATTTTTATAACATTTATTCTTAGACCTTGTGTGTAATAACCTTATTGTTGGTTACATTTTGGTGTAAGAATAAAGGATTCTCTAGTCGTCAATCTGTGTTCTGGTTTTCGGCGTTGGTTAATACAAATTGCTTCTGAAAGTCTTCCAGGGAGAGCGTGAGTTCCAGCGTAGTAAGAGCTGGACACTGACAGTTTTGGAGAGTTGTCTGACAGCGCTTGTTTCGAGATAAAGTCACATTGCTGTTTCAGATAAATTCCATGTTAACCACGTGCATATAGTACTGAAGCGGTAATTAATTTCTAAATATTATTGACCACAGCATTCGTTGCTGTACATTGGATGCTTACACTCGCTGTTGAGGTCAACTTCTTTAACTGAAGGCTTCCGTTAAAGTATTCACTCCATTTGGTACTCCGTCCTGTCGCGTTTGTTTGTTGGTGCACGACCACTAGCTTAACATATTTATTTTCGAATAAAATTAGCTTCCGTGAATGGACGATTTTTACAATATTCAAGTTGAGTACACGCACACAAAAATAAAATACAATAATGCAAAAAATCAATAGAAAAATTAGTATAAAATAAAGATTCCTAAATAACATAGGTAACCTTCGTAAAGATAAATAAATATATGAACGTAAATTAAAGTTACAATAAGGAGGATGAGCTCTGCGAAAGAGTGGATCCAAACTTGATAACTGGCGGTGATATATCTGCAGAATTGGAAGCTAGAGTAGCAGCCAATATAAGTTATAGTTGAACAGTGGTATAATATCCACTACAATATTCCAGAAATCGACAAAAATATATCCACGTTATGGGGAGAGATTGTAACGTCCGATCAGAATCGCGCGCGTAAATTAGTCAATTAAGCCATCAAAAATAATAGACAAAAGTGTAGAAAAATTAGCACAGCAGCCCATGTTGAATCCAATAATGTGTACTTTTTCTGCAGCACTGTCAGTTAGAAGTGTGTGAACATATATGTGTAATTGTGATTGATTGTTTATGTCATATGTTTATGTGAGATATTCGTGACTGGTACAAAAGTATGATTTTTAATAATTTATGTTTATAGAATCATCAAATGTAATACAAGTCTCCATTAATTTTGAGCATGTGGATGCTGCTTGCATGTATGAACCTATGCCTTAAATTCAAGAAACAAGCACAAAGAAATCAAATTGGTTTATACTAGCTCGTAAAAACGATATTGGATATTAGACGGGGTAGTATCGACAGTTGAATGTAGTAGCAGTATTTAACATCAGGAGAAGATTATGGGGACAATATGCTCTCTGCGCGTATGTAGTATAGAACAATTAGAATATATAGAATAAACAAAGTTATCAGGCATTTCCTATAACTTTGTTATCAGCTTTCATGTACTTCTGCAGATATTAATATTTGTCCGTGGGCTTGTATCGGAAGATTAATAATAATATTTTATTTCTGGAACAGAAGCCAGCCACTTTTACAGCCATGAACATATGTACATTTATGAGAACTTACAGAATGTATAATATGATTCTTTAACTTGGAAATGAGTTGAATACTGGTAAATGTGAGAGAAACATTTAAAAAGAAATGTACAAATAAGGAAATAGATCATTTTGAGGTCTGCTTTCGACTGAATAATTCATAAACGTTTGGGGCTAGAATGATGAGATCATAGGCATATGCTATGTAGTGCAAAGGATGACCATCAACGTAGATAGGGTCATGGGTTTCAAGAAGACTAAGTATCTCATCCATAGTCATGATGAAGAGAAGCGGTGACAGAGGGTCACCCTGTTTATTCTCGCGTTGGATGGCACTTCACTTCATGGAAGAGACCGTAGAAGTTGGAATGGTAGTTTGTAAGATATTCTCTAAGCATTGAGGGTGCGCCAAAACTTTCAGCCACCCTTAAAATTGTTTGATGTAGGACGCTATCGAAAGCTTTCGAAATGTCGAGAATAGCCAATGCGCAACTTGTGTAGTTGAAGTGTGCTTGTCTCATGATGACGTGAAGAAGATTGGTCACTTCGAAGCAGCTATTACGTTGCAGGAAGGCAAAATGTAGTTTTTCCATTGGGAATGATCTGGACCAGCGCTTGGCGATAATCTTGTGCAGACAGCGCGTGACGGCAGAAGTTATGGAGATAGGCCGGAAGTCAGTAGGGTTGTCGGGGTGTGATGTCTTGGAAATGAAGGTTACCCTGCAAGCTGACAGGGGTGAAGGTAGAAGAGACGTCAGCAAAAGAGTGTTCACATACCCAGCCAGACTAGTTTGGTTAATTTTCTGGAGGTCCCTAGCAGTTATGCGGTCAGCACAGACCGCGGATTTGATCATTTTTTTAGTGCCCATTTGATCTCTTCAGTTGAAACTGGGGCGATCAGGTCGCTATTAGTTGGAAGGTATTCTTGGATCGGTCTGGTGTCTGGTGGGGCTTGGCGCGTGAAGGTTTCTATCCAGAATTCATTGAAGCCTCCTATAGCGGAAGGTTGACATGTAAACGGGTCTCTCCATTTGCCATCAAGTACCGTGTTCGCAGCATCTTTTGGCGAGCGTTTGCATGTGGGCATATAAAATGCGACGACTCTTCTTGTTGCTTAATTTTGATGGGAGAGCGGAGGCGTATCGCTGCTTGGATGGTTTCCATCTTTTAGGGAACAGCTGTTGGGCCTGCTTACCCAGAAGTTGACGTGTCTCCTCAAGAGTAATGTCATTCGCATATAGTTGCATGATAATTTGTTGAGTGGATTCAGTGTCCAGCCGCTGAGATGAATTTGCGAGTTATGTGTTGATGGCAGCCATGAGGTTAGCATGCCTACTGCCCATGTGGAGGCTTCTGTGGAGTGTCATATTCACTAGGGGAGTTAAACCGTCTTGAGGGAGTCGAGTAGTTGGCATAATTTGTCGTTGAGCTTCGTGTTCAAAGTTTGGAGTGGGTGATGAAGTTCGCTTGGGCGAGAAGGTGTTGATAGTATAAGTTGGAACCGATTCGTCAATATCAATAGGATCCAGAAGTGGTCGGATCACTGACACAGCAGCGGGAGGATATAAAACTGTTCTATTGACGGTACTTATTGCATAGCGGTACTGCGGTATTTGCATTGATTGGGTGGATTCATTGAATACAGTGTAATCATTAATGACGGCAAATTGGAGGGTTCGCTGTTCCGTCAACTGAGTCGGCGTATTCGATGAGATTATGGGAGTTGGAGTTGAAGTCGTTCTGCGTGGACTTGTATGAGCAGAGATTGATCTTTTGATGGTGAACACATCGGTGGGCGAGGTACTTGGCTCAATTTGGCGATAAGATGTAGTTGAAGTGAGGACTATTGTTGGCGGAGGTGGGTTAAGTGTACGCCTCCATTTTAGCTTGTGTAGACGCTTACAAACCGAACCTGTGATGCGGTTGCCAATGGTTTCAGCGACATGAGCGAAGAACTGCTCAGGCGCAAGTGAAGGGAAATCGAGACATCTGGCAGTTGAGATCAACCGGGCATCTTCTTGTGCGGGCTAGGTTCGAGGCCTTGGACGTATATATAGTGCTGATCTAGTAGCATAGCTTTCATGTGGTGATGCAGGTGAGGATAGAGTGGAATAGGAACCAATGGTTGATGCAGAGCGCGATGATGACGGGACAAATGTCATCCATTTGAGTGTCTGCAGACGGCGTTTGATGGCTAAAAAAATGAGCGATGTGGCAGATGGTAGTGTAGGTGTTGATACAGTCCGGCTTTGCTGTTGAGTCGATCGACTGGTGTGTCTGCTAACATCGCTAGGGTGAGTTCTTCATTTTGAGACCAACTTCGTCGTGTTCGACGGTTGTTGAGGAGGCCACCGAGAAGGATCTCATTGTATTCGGCGGGGTGGATCTTGTGCAGCTGTTGAGATAAACCTCTCGGAGAAGCGAAGTTTGAAGGACAGTATATACACAGGTATCTTGGAGACACGATTGGGGATAGGGATTGGTTAGACCGCATGGAGTGAAGTGATGATGGATCGGATGTGATGGGCGAAAGATGAGCTGCTGGCAGTTGGGAGATGAGGAAAGGAAAAGAGGAGCCTGTTGTTTAGGGGTTAGCTTGAACCATGGCAGAGGCCATGGATTGTGATGAGGGTTGGCTTGATATAGCTGATATGACTAAAGAATTCGATATCGCAGGCTCGAGTGTAGAGGACAACCAACGATGGACTGTTAGTTGTGCCATGGACTGTTCACAGGCTCTCACCCTTGGCTTGACAAATGGTTAAACCAAAATAAACAAAACAAACAAAAATAAAAAACAAACGAAAAAAGTACTACTGTAAAAGACTCTATGTAATCACTTTGGGATTGAAGCAGAAAAGAAAGCCGTAAATGAATGAGGGTGGACATAATTTGGAAGAGTCCATCTTCTAAAACAATACGAAGGAGATGCAGCATCAAAAAGGCCATAAATCAAAAGGGCGCGAAGAGAGGTGTTGAGAGATACCAATAACAACGGAAAAAGGTGAAGAAATGTGGAAGTTACAACAATTTGAGAAAGGCGACGAAATGAATGCAATGATGACGTAATGGTGGACGTCGATTTTAAAGGCGAAAACAGCCGGAGATAGAGTGTCGAAATGGGTATCAAACTACAGATCTCTTTGAGAGGAGTCGCGGGATACCGGGAACAAAGAAAACGGTAGAGAAATGTGGAAGTTACAGAGGGGACCTCACAACTTTTACACAAATGATACCAGTGTGAGGCTTTTCGGTCAACAGGGTAAAAAAACGTTGGGAGAAGTTGTTTTCGATGGTTCAGGGCAGAGATATTTGGACAAAGAAAAACAGAATGAATAAATAAAATATATATTAGAGGTGAGATTAGGAGAAAAATGGAAAAAGGTATCGTGCAGGGAAGGTGAAATGTGATGACGGGGTAAAAAGTGGCCTCGACCTTACTAGAGAGAACGTTGGGAAATTAAAGTTAGGGTGCAGTAGTGTCACTGTCACAAGATCGGAAAACCCTTTATGCAGAACAAGCAATTTATTCGAAAAAAACAGTGGGAAGAGAAATGAATGAATAATGGGAATAAAACAGGTATCAAAAGATTCATCTCAGCGAGTTGCAACTGATAACTACAATTTCAGAAAGTTAGAATGAGATGCAAAAAAAATAATAAGTGATAATAGTGGGAATTCACTGTTTTTCAGTCAGATACTGGAAGTTCCTTGGTAAAAAGTAAATGAAAAGAAAGGGTTTGGGAACTGGTAACATCGTGGTAAAATTAATGGAGAAAGAACTTATAGTTCAGATGAAACTACCGAAAAAGTAAAATTCCGAAAATCAGGGTTTAAGGTAGGTTCGTATTATCACCCAGTTGAGACGGCTGGAGATGAAAACTTCAGATTTTCTCTATAATCAACACTAAGTCAATGAAAATAAACTATTAAGAACAAAAGGACGGCTATTTACTCATAGTAATCCTCCTATTGAAATAATAAAGGTGCTTAAGAAGGGGCAACTTGAGTCAAGGGTAGAGTTCGTCGAAAAAACAGAATAACCGGTAAATAACTGCAGATATAGCACCAAATAGATAACATCTGACGTAAAACTTCGAAAAATTGCACAGACTCACCGAAATGAGCCTGATACATGCCATAAAATATACATCGAAACCCGCAGAGGGCAGGGTCAGTGAAAACAGAGTTTATACAATAATTCCAAGGCGTAAATGTTTCTCTAATGTATTTCTATGTGTAGAATGTGAAAATTCGAAAGTTTTCAGTGGATATCTTATGTAAATAACTTGTTTACGGTGTGAAAGAGTTCAAACACAAATGTAACGCATGCAAGCCTCCCGCACTCTGATTTGGTCATGCTATGTAATCGC
Organism: Trichobilharzia regenti; assembly: GCA_944472135.2. NCBI lineage: Eukaryota > Metazoa > Platyhelminthes > Trematoda > Strigeidida > Schistosomatidae > Trichobilharzia > Trichobilharzia regenti. The sequence continues at coordinate 38,308,625 of OX235263.1, forward strand.
CTGTTATTGGCAGCATACTGTGGATCTATACACCTGCCAGAACGTTCTACACACTCTCAAATCATGCTTTGGAAACCGAGTGGTTATGGAGTAGATAATGGCAAAGTTAGCAACAAAGTAAGACTTGTATCTTTTTCATCCGAAGAAAAAGTGATGATGATGAAAGTAAATCCGTAAGTTTGACTAGACTTTGGCGTGAATTCGTCCACTAATCTGCATTATGTTCCGCAACAAGCACGAACTTCGCATCTTATACGTCCTAATGGTCGGCCGATTTGTGGTCAGTTAAACAGTGAGAGCTTTTATAGGCTCAAGGCGATAACGGATAGTAAGAAGTATACTGACGCAAGACATAATACCCACTCCTTCTGTAGTATTCGTTCTGCGTAGACCACAAGCAAAGAAAAACAACAAAATTGATTTGACAAATTATGAATTATATTTCATGACCAAATCAGAGTGCGGGAGGCTTGCATGCGTTACATTTGTGTTTGAACTCTTTCACACCGTAAACAAGTTATTTACATAAGATATCCACTGAAAACTTTCGAATTTTCACATTCTACACATAGAAATACATTAGAGAAACATTTACGCCTTGGAATTATTGTATAAACTCTGTTTTCACTGACCCTGCCCTCTGCGGGTTTCGATGTATATTTTATGGCATGTATCAGGCTCATTTCGGTGAGTCTGTGCAATTTTTCGAAGTTTTACGTCAGATGTTATCTATTTGGTGCTATATCTGCAGTTATTTACCGGTTATTCTGTTTTTTCGACGAACTCTACCCTTGACTCAAGTTGCCCCTTCTTAAGCACCTTTATTATTTCAATAGGAGGATTACTATGAGTAAATAGCCGTCCTTTTGTTCTTAATAGTTTATTTTCATTGACTTAGTGTTGATTATAGAGAAAATCTGAAGTTTTCATCTCCAGCCGTCTCAACTGGGTGATAATACGAACCTACCTTAAACCCTGATTTTCGGAATTTTACTTTTTCGGTAGTTTCATCTGAACTATAAGTTCTTTCTCCATTAATTTTACCACGATGTTACCAGTTCCCAAACCCTTTCTTTTCATTTACTTTTTACCAAGGAACTTCCAGTATCTGACTGAAAAACAGTGAATTCCCACTATTATCACTTATTATTTTTTTTGCATCTCATTCTAACTTTCTGAAATTGTAGTTATCAGTTGCAACTCGCTGAGATGAATCTTTTGATACCTGTTTTATTCCCATTATTCATTCATTTCTCTTCCCACTGTTTTTTTCGAATAAATTGCTTGTTCTGCATAAAGGGTTTTCCGATCTTGTGACAGTGACACTACTGCACCCTAACTTTAATTTCCCAACGTTCTCTCTAGTAAGGTCGAGGCCACTTTTTACCCCGTCATCACATTTCACCTTCCCTGCACGATACCTTTTTCCATTTTTCTCCTAATCTCACCTCTAATATATATTTTATTTATTCATTCTGTTTTTCTTTGTCCAAATATCTCTGCCCTGAACCATCGAAAACAACTTCTCCCAACGTTTTTTTACCCTGTTGACCGAAAAGCCTCACACTGGTATCATTTGTGTAAAAGTTGTGAGGTCCCCTCTGTAACTTCCACATTTCTCTACCGTTTTCTTTGTTCCCGGTATCCCGCGACTCCTCTCAAAGAGATCTGTAGTTTGATACCCATTTCGACACTCTATCTCCGGCTGTTTTCGCCTTTAAAATCGACGTCCACCATTACGTCATCATTGCATTCATTTCGTCGCCTTTCTCAAATTGTTGTAACTTCCACATTTCTTCACCTTTTTCCGTTGTTATTGGTATCTCTCAACACCTCTCTTCGCGCCCTTTTGATTTATGGCCTTTTTGATGCTGCATCTCCTTCGTATTGTTTTAGAAGATGGACTCTTCCAAATTATGTCCACCCTCATTCATTTACGGCTTTCTTTTCTGCTTCAATCCCAAAGTGATTACATAGAGTCTTTTACAGTAGTACTTTTTTCGTTTGTTTTTTATTTTTGTTTGTTTTGTTTATTTTGGTTTAACCATTTGTCAAGCCAAGGGTGAGAGCCTGTGAACAGTCCATGGCACAACTAACAGTCCATCGTTGGTTGTCCTCTACACTCGAGCCTGCGATATCGAATTCTTTAGTCATATCAGCTATATCAAGCCAACCCTCATCACAATCCATGGCCTCTGCCATGGTTCAAGCTAACCCCTAAACAACAGGCTCCTCTTTTCCTTTCCTCATCTCCCAACTGCCAGCAGCTCATCTTTCGCCCATCACATCCGATCCATCATCACTTCACTCCATGCGGTCTAACCAATCCCTATCCCCAATCGTGTCTCCAAGATACCTGTGTATATACTGTCCTTCAAACTTCGCTTCTCCGAGAGGTTTATCTCAACAGCTGCACAAGATCCACCCCGCCGAATACAATGAGATCCTTCTCGGTGGCCTCCTCAACAACCGTCGAACACGACGAAGTTGGTCTCAAAATGAAGAACTCACCCTAGCGATGTTAGCAGACACACCAGTCGATCGACTCAACAGCAAAGCCGGACTGTATCAACACCTACACTACCATCTGCCACATCGCTCATTTTTTTAGCCATCAAACGCCGTCTGCAGACACTCAAATGGATGACATTTGTCCCGTCATCATCGCGCTCTGCATCAACCATTGGTTCCTATTCCACTCTATCCTCACCTGCATCACCACATGAAAGCTATGCTACTAGATCAGCACTATATATACGTCCAAGGCCTCGAACCTAGCCCGCACAAGAAGATGCCCGGTTGATCTCAACTGCCAGATGTCTCGATTTCCCTTCACTTGCGCCTGAGCAGTTCTTCGCTCATGTCGCTGAAACCATTGGCAACCGCATCACAGGTTCGGTTTGTAAGCGTCTACACAAGCTAAAATGGAGGCGTACACTTAACCCACCTCCGCCAACAATAGTCCTCACTTCAACTACATCTTATCGCCAAATTGAGCCAAGTACCTCGCCCACCGATGTGTTCACCATCAAAAGATCAATCTCTGCTCATACAAGTCCACGCAGAACGACTTCAACTCCAACTCCCATAATCTCATCGAATACGCCGACTCAGTTGACGGAACAGCGAACCCTCCAATTTGCCGTCATTAATGATTACACTGTATTCAATGAATCCACCCAATCAATGCAAATACCGCAGTACCGCTATGCAATAAGTACCGTCAATAGAACAGTTTTATATCCTCCCGCTGCTGTGTCAGTGATCCGACCACTTCTGGATCCTATTGATATTGACGAATCGGTTCCAACTTATACTATCAACACCTTCTCGCCCAAGCGAACTTCATCACCCACTCCAAACTTTGAACACGAAGCTCAACGACAAATTATGCCAACTACTCGACTCCCTCAAGACGGTTTAACTCCCCTAGTGAATATGACACTCCACAGAAGCCTCCACATGGGCAGTAGGCATGCTAACCTCATGGCTGCCATCAACACATAACTCGCAAATTCATCTCAGCGGCTGGACACTGAATCCACTCAACAAATTATCATGCAACTATATGCGAATGACATTACTCTTGAGGAGACACGTCAACTTCTGGGTAAGCAGGCCCAACAGCTGTTCCCTAAAAGATGGAAACCATCCAAGCAGCGATACGCCTCCGCTCTCCCATCAAAATTAAGCAACAAGAAGAGTCGTCGCATTTTATATGCCCACATGCAAACGCTCGCCAAAAGATGCTGCGAACACGGTACTTGATGGCAAATGGAGAGACCCGTTTACATGTCAACCTTCCGCTATAGGAGGCTTCAATGAATTCTGGATAGAAACCTTCACGCGCCAAGCCCCACCAGACACCAGACCGATCCAAGAATACCTTCCAACTAATAGCGACCTGATCGCCCCAGTTTCAACTGAAGAGATCAAATGGGCACTAAAAAAATGATCAAATCCGCGGTCTGTGCTGACCGCATAACTGCTAGGGACCTCCAGAAAATTAACCAAACTAGTCTGGCTGGGTATGTGAACACTCTTTTGCTGACGTCTCTTCTACCTTCACCCCTGTCAGCTTGCAGGGTAACCTTCATTTCCAAGACATCACACCCCGACAACCCTACTGACTTCCGGCCTATCTCCATAACTTCTGCCGTCACGCGCTGTCTGCACAAGATTATCGCCAAGCGCTGGTCCAGATCATTCCCAATGGAAAAACTACATTTTGCCTTCCTGCAACGTAATAGCTGCTTCGAAGTGACCAATCTTCTTCACGTCATCATGAGACAAGCACACTTCAACTACACAAGTTGCGCATTGGCTATTCTCGACATTTCGAAAGCTTTCGATAGCGTCCTACATCAAACAATTTTAAGGGTGGCTGAAAGTTTTGGCGCACCCTCAATGCTTAGAGAATATCTTACAAACTACCATTCCAACTTCTACGGTCTCTTCCATGAAGTGAAGTGCCATCCAACGCGAGAATAAACAGGGTGACCCTCTGTCACCGCTTCTCTTCATCATGACTATGGATGAGATACTTAGTCTTCTTGAAACCCATGACCCTATCTACGTTGATGGTCATCCTTTGCACTACATAGCATATGCCTATGATCTCATCATTCTAGCCCCAAACGTTTATGAATTATTCAGTCGAAAGCAGACCTCAAAATGATCTATTTCCTTATTTGTACATTTCTTTTTAAATGTTTCTCTCACATTTACCAGTATTCAACTCATTTCCAAGTTAAAGAATCATATTATACATTCTGTAAGTTCTCATAAATGTACATATGTTCATGGCTGTAAAAGTGGCTGGCTTCTGTTCCAGAAATAAAATATTATTATTAATCTTCCGATACAAGCCCACGGACAAATATTAATATCTGCAGAAGTACATGAAAGCTGATAACAAAGTTATAGGAAATGCCTGATAACTTTGTTTATTCTATATATTCTAATTGTTCTATACTACATACGCGCAGAGAGCATATTGTCCCCATAATCTTCTCCTGATGTTAAATACTGCTACTACATTCAACTGTCGATACTACCCCGTCTAATATCCAATATCGTTTTTACGAGCTAGTATAAACCAATTTGATTTCTTTGTGCTTGTTTCTTGAATTTAAGGCATAGGTTCATACATGCAAGCAGCATCCACATGCTCAAAATTAATGGAGACTTGTATTACATTTGATGATTCTATAAACATAAATTATTAAAAATCATACTTTTGTACCAGTCACGAATATCTCACATAAACATATGACATAAACAATCAATCACAATTACACATATATGTTCACACACTTCTAACTGACAGTGCTGCAGAAAAAGTACACATTATTGGATTCAACATGGGCTGCTGTGCTAATTTTTCTACACTTTTGTCTATTATTTTTGATGGCTTAATTGACTAATTTACGCGCGCGATTCTGATCGGACGTTACAATCTCTCCCCATAACGTGGATATATTTTTGTCGATTTCTGGAATATTGTAGTGGATATTATACCACTGTTCAACTATAACTTATATTGGCTGCTACTCTAGCTTCCAATTCTGCAGATATATCACCGCCAGTTATCAAGTTTGGATCCACTCTTTCGCAGAGCTCATCCTCCTTATTGTAACTTTAATTTACGTTCATATATTTATTTATCTTTACGAAGGTTACCTATGTTATTTAGGAATCTTTATTTTATACTAATTTTTCTATTGATTTTTTGCATTATTGTATTTTATTTTTGTGTGCGTGTACTCAACTTGAATATTGTAAAAATCGTCCATTCACGGAAGCTAATTTTATTCGAAAATAAATATGTTAAGCTAGTGGTCGTGCACCAACAAACAAACGCGACAGGACGGAGTACCAAATGGAGTGAATACTTTAACGGAAGCCTTCAGTTAAAGAAGTTGACCTCAACAGCGAGTGTAAGCATCCAATGTACAGCAACGAATGCTGTGGTCAATAATATTTAGAAATTAATTACCGCTTCAGTACTATATGCACGTGGTTAACATGGAATTTATCTGAAACAGCAATGTGACTTTATCTCGAAACAAGCGCTGTCAGACAACTCTCCAAAACTGTCAGTGTCCAGCTCTTACTACGCTGGAACTCACGCTCTCCCTGGAAGACTTTCAGAAGCAATTTGTATTAACCAACGCCGAAAACCAGAACACAGATTGACGACTAGAGAATCCTTTATTCTTACACCAAAATGTAACCAACAATAAGGTTATTACACACAAGGTCTAAGAATAAATGTTATAAAAATAAATCACGATAATACTTCTGATAGTTTTCTCTCTTCCACCGAACAGCGAACGATGAGACGATGACTGATGGATTAATGACTCCCGCGAAAATAGGAAGGATTTGGCTATGAGCGAACAACCATGAATTGATCCTTCAATCTTCAACTGCATTGACAAGTGTGGACAAGGATAACGGAGTTTACTGAACACTTCAGTGCGTTTTCACTCTTGCATTTTTATTCGTGTAAATGCTTAGTTAGTGTAAATTAATTATTACTTTGTACTTGTCAATATCTTGCGAAATGGTGTAAGGCGAATTTAAACTGTATCACTTCTAGGAGTGTTGTGTCCTAATCAGATCTCTGTGTTATTGGAATTCAGTGGGAAGTTGGTGAAGTTCCATTCAAACGAAGACATTCGAAATCCACCAACGAATGTTTTGCACCCGAAAAGATTTGTCAAATCATTTGCGGAAATTGACTTTACATACAACAACAAGAAGGGAAAGTAAGTTAACTCATTCACTAATAACCATTCAGGTACTCTTTGTTCCAGTTTGTGATGCCAGATAACCTTGAATGTGGTTGTCCAGTTGTATTTGCTTGAAATGCTAAAGAGTTTAGACAGGATACAACTTGGATACTGAACAGTTTTCATGGGATGACTGGAGGGACTTCCCAAATGAAGACTTTCATTTTGGACTATTCCCAGTCCACATGTGTAGATAAACTTCATCGGTGTTGCACTGAAGTAAAACGTTCGCTCTAACATATTTGTGTTCCACTCAATATGCTTGAGGTTGGCATCCGGCATCCTATATCGGTATTCCCTAGGATATGAGCTTAGCTTACGCAGGTCTAATTGCGCTGGAACACTATCGGTTAATGCGAATGATTACTTATAAGGACTTTAGTGAAGCCTAAGCGTCTAACTGAAGTTTGGCGATTATGGTTCCCAGCCGTAAGTGAATGTGTAGAAATCAATGTCGCAAACACAAGGCATGGATGCTTGACTGTAAGCTTTCAGCTAAACAAATAGACTTGAAGAGTGAGGGTCAACATCCATTGTTCACTGATGAGTGCTGTTGCCAATAATTCTGGGGAATTATCTACCACCAGGATTGGTTGGTAAAATGAGATCATTGAAGCCCTAACGATTTGCCTTTTTTCTTATTCCTCTTCTGACTCCACCGATCAGTATAGAATCACTATATTAATCACCACAGAGGGTGTTTAGTAACCAAAACTAGCTAGAAAATAATCACGAGACTTACCTACCGATAGCGGATATAATATCAGGAGAAAGTACTAGATTTCTGAACATATACTTCGCAAGAAAATCTTACCATAAGGGAGATCTGGTTCCCCCTTTATGACCTGCTTTCTTAAATTGTGGAACCAGCAACTACCTCTCATCGATCGTTAAGGGCGTCTGCAATAAAGGGTGCTGTAGTCCCCCAAGGGTGGTCAGTGATTAAGTAATTTAGAAGAATGAAAGGAGTAGCCAAGTGAGAACCATATCTTTTTTACAACTCATGGGGCCCTTTTTATCCATTGGAAGGCAAATAACCCCTGCATGTTTCACTAGGTTTTCCGGCTTCACTCGCCAATTGCCTTGCTTCCCAAAAACTAATTTTTAAAATCTTCCACACCCTTTCAGTTTTTATACGCTTTATCAGTCGTTAATGTGGGTAATTATTTAGAGACAAGGTCGGTTACTTAAATCGTGCAGTTTTAAGTTTATGAGGCACTACACATATAATCCTTAGTGTGGCTAACTTAAACGATATCACGTTCTATATTTGAGCACCAAATACCCAAGACCTAAAGCGTAATGCAGGTACTACATTTTCAGATCCCCTGTAAAATTGTGTTGAAGCATACTTTTATTCTCTGATTAGAACTAATGAAACTACCTTGCCTCCGAAGTGTCTGCGCAGTTATTAATACTATCTAGCGACAAGTGTTGGAGAATAAAATGACACCAGCCCTGATAACGCGTCGGTAGTGCAGTTGTAGAATGCTCCCCACCCAACACACACCTTTGCCTCGCCAAGCCAGTAATATGACTTAGCAAAAGGCTAGCAATCTCATCCCTAGCTCTAGCTTGAAGCCGTATGTTCCAATGGAAACGTAAAGGAGTCAACACAATATTCCTGTCCATGCAGCACCATTCTCGCCAATGAAATCAGGTTCTGCAGAAATCTCGAGTGATACCTTTCGAGCAAAGGTATAGGAACGGTGATAACAAGGGGAGTAACACTCAACCATTTCAAAATGAGATCACCAGCTCACTAGCAATATCAGAGAAAAGAAGTGCCGGAAACTCAGTTGTACGCCAGGCGATAGAATGCGACACACTGGTGAGATTATCTTCTCCGGAAGAACGCGTTGCTGTCATCCAGTGTCGAGGATAAATAATGGGTTTAAGTGGGGGAAAATTTCACAGAAAGTATAGGAAACACAAGGACGGTGATGAGATGGTCCTGTACACTGGCACCCATTCGAAGCTAACGGAATAATGGCTGAACCTGTGAATCAGTAGTTTTCTGTACACAATAGGGTAATTCCACTTGATGTAGCGCATAGTAATGAAGAATAATTTTTTACTTAAGCTAATGCTGCCGTAGCGGTACGTTACATATGAAAACAATCTGTAAGTGAGGTGGAACCTAACGCTATGCCCAGAGTCTATATTTGTATCAGTCACTTTACTTGGTTTACCTATTTGAGAAATGTTAGGTGATGCATAAATAGTAATTGCTTGGAGTAGTCCAGGAGACCGTTGCCATGTAGTTCAGTGAAGATACAGTTGCTGGGGATCTTACTACGATAAAGATACTCGTGTGAAAGCTTTTGACAGAGACGAAATAAATGATTACGCGGAAAACTAAGGAGAGTTCACATTATTCAAGGGCTGAATCACCTAGGATTAATTCTTTCCTAACTAGCTGTCATTCGTCAACAGAAATGGCCTGAATGTACTGAAAACTTGCGATCGGTGGTTATAGAAATGTGGTGAATGATTTAGCCGTTATGGGGTGGTTAGTGAGCCAATGCTGACTCTCTTCTGCTCTACTGCTACGGTAGAGCAGACCTGTGTTTTGGAAAATGGGTGCACTCGAAGGTATGAACCAAACAGCCATTCACCAGTTAGTTAGCACTGGAATTAAGTGATTTGTATGGTTGCTACATGGCATCCTAAAACCAGTGGAAAGTGTCATTCAGCCTTCAAAATTACCATCTTTCGAAATTCGCTGTTTATTGTAGTGGATTTTGTAAGGCGGATCATTATTTATCTTGCTTTAATGAAAATTATTATCCACAAAAGAGAAATATTCAGCTAAAGCTATGGAAAGATATTCCCCCTAAGATCAGAAGAAGAGCTTAATACAAGTGGAGATTAAAGAAAAAACGAAACTATATCAGTACATGGCTTCTGGAAACAGATGCAACACTATCATTATTGCTCCCTTGGGTTCCTAGTGGAACATAGGGCTTCAACTGCATGTCCCCACTTGCTTCTGTCTTTTGCTGTACTTTTCACCTGCATCCATGTCAGTCCATACTCTTTCAACTCCTCTTCACACGATCTCCTCCATGTCACCCTTGTACTGAAGGCCCACTCGCCATTTCCCTTTCAGGTTCCACTGGATCTATCGCCTGACCCGCGCGCGAAGTCACCCAGCGGTGGCCTTCCCAGCGAGTTTCCAATCCATCTCCACTTTCTCCTGCATGTTTGTTGGGCGATTGGTTCCTGCTTATTTGTTCCCATAGTTTCTTGTTGGTGATTCTTTCCGACCCGGCCATCTGATCTTCAGTAGAGAACGAAGACAGTTGTTGATAAATGTCTGCAACAGGCTGTTGGAAATATTCTTTGTAGCCCGCCCGCCAAGTTTCTGATCCGTATAGAGGAACTGACTTGACGTTTGTATTGCAATTTGGTCAGAACATGATTTGCCTTTCCTGAGTCCAGATTGTTCTGGTTGGAATTCTGCATTCAATGAGTCCAGGATGATGCAACTCAGGATTTTACTTGGCGTTGACAGGAGCGTGCAGCATGGAAGGGGAAAATTCTTTAATGAGGGGGTTTTTTAGAAATTACAAGTCATTCCTTAGAGTCTGTGCCGATTTGTAGCCCGGGAGAAACGAGTATTCAAGAAGAGATTGCTGCCAGTATTCCCAGAGGAGAGCTCCCCAACAAGATCGAATTTTCCACAGTTCATATTGGCATATTCGAAACACGGGCAAATAAAAATAAATCAATGATATTAGATAGTTGGAGGCAATCGTCTCAAGGAAACCTTGGACCTAGGTTTCGTGATGGTTGGCACTCGTCAGCAAGGTGAGTCTGCAACCTTGAAGAAACTCGTATCCTTTCTAAGATTTGAACCCGCGTCACTCACTGCTGCAGCTTGTTGCTTGTGATTTCTTCGGGCTCACGATTGACCTCCTGTAGGACTGTAGTGGGTAGTTTGATTAGATACTAGTAACTAGTGTGGCTTGTCTAGTCCTCTCCCTGGTGCAGACTGAACTCTGTCAGTCAGGTTTGCAGTTAAATCGGCTGAAAATCAATCGAACTACTATTTTTCAGAAAATATTAATGCTTCATCTAGACGAGACCTCCCTACTTGATAAAACGAGACCATCGGTACCCACAGTGCAATGAGATAGTATGAACTCAAATCAGCACTTGTTAGGCAGACTAGCGCTGCTAAAAGTGTGAAAGTGTGGCATCTTTCTCCATATTCACAAAGTTGTACACCATTAAAACCCTTATGTCGGTAATCTTTAATGGTAATAATCTAGTCGAACGGCCATATCTGGGATCATCTGAGTGGGAGCGATGACCCTATGGAATTCCAAATATTGTTGCAAAAGCGACTGACTTTTAGCTTCCAGAATGTCAACAGCCTGAAACTGCTGGACAGAACATCTCAGCGAATAGATTTTTCAAGGCGTTTTACATCATGTTGTCTGAAATTCTTTTCTGAAGTCTGTGGGACGGTGGTTAGCAGTCGGCTTTTATCATTGATTGGGACCAACATTTATTGCAGGTAGTTCCACATGAAGATAGGTCCCACACACTGTGCACGCAGAACAACCCCCACTGGTGTATCTCCGGATGTTACTTTAACATCACTATCAACATAGTTCTTATTAATTATCTTACGAATAACGTTTTCTCTCCCGTCCTTCTTAGTGCCGAAGGCATAAAGCTGTGGAGTACATTGGAATGTCCATGAGAAACCCACTCAGATTCTTCCTCCTCTAACATTAATTCTCCTCGCCACATTTCTGGGATAACCTGCAATTCTATCCTGGTTTCTTTCCAGCCATATTGAGGTTTGGGGAAGACCACAGGTTGTTTCTGTTGAGGTTAGCGTTAAGGCTAAAGTACTGGGATTAGCATAAGACATAGTGCGCATCTATCGACAGCTACACTGTGGATTTTGCAGCAGTGATTCAACTTGTCCTCATACACATTTATCACATACTAATTAGTGTTTAATATCGTGGCTATTATTATTATTACCGATATATATATTATTCTTCAAACTTAATCCGGTGACTGTTGTTACGCTTCCTATTTCTGTTTCTATCTCTTAGTCTGAATAACTTCACTAATTATATCTATTATTATTACTATTATTATTATATCTCTTTTCTCTTGTCGACGATACCGAAGGACTAACTGGCGAAAGGATCAACTCCAATCGCAGTAGTAATAGTCTTAACCTTAACTACAAACCACATATAATTAATCCCAGCACTACTCCCTTTGGAGTCACCCAAGGCTACGACAGTCGAGTGGCGGGACAAGCTACGCAGGAGTTTACCGAAGATCAGGAACCTATACCTTCCAATGAAGAAGCGAGCACAAAGAAATCAAATTGGTCTATACTAGCTCGTAAAAACGATATTGGATATATTGGATATTGGATATTGCGATTTGGTGTTCAAGGTCATTTTGTAGGTCGTTGAAATATTTCAAGCTTACCTGCCCATGACGTGAGAAATGGTAGTTATTGTCTGTTCTCTAAGTTAAAGTTATAGATTCTCATAATATTAGTAGTATTTTGGGTAGTAGCGTACATTTACTTCCATTTCAAGTCAAAACCGGACTTTCCACATTTCGTTCCTGTTATGATAATAATAGGATCTGGTGGACATACAACTGAGATGCTGTCATATGTCTCATCACTCACCAAAAAATACCAGCCGCGTACATACGTAATAGCAAAAACTGACGCTTTGAGTGAGGAGAAGGTTTTAAATTGTGAGACCCGTCGTGGAATTCTGGTTAGCCCGTTGTTTTATTTCATGATACTGTAGTTTAATATCAAACGTATACACAGAGCTCGTGAAGTAAGACAGTCATTTATGAGCAGTATATTAAGTGTATCAGTCTCTTTCCTTCATTCGCTGCCTCTTGTTGTCCAGTGTCGACCGAAACTAGTGAGTTGTTTTATTATTTTACTTTTCGCGTTATATTTTATTTTTTTATTTTTGATTACAGCTTGATTCCACACTTTATTTTTGGTACAAGTATGGAATTTTCAGCGTGGATATCGGTAGCCCGAATTTCACAGGCCGTGCGTCCCCTGCCGAAGATTACTTAACTGGTACTATGGTTGACTTGTTCCTCTGTATAATGCTTTAGTTGGGTGGTTTATGCAAGAATGATTTTGTCTGACTTGATTGACTGAATGACAGACTTGGTGTAAGTGTGCATCGTTTCAAGGTTTTACACTTGAGTCATATGTAAAATTGGTAAACAAAAGTACACGGACACTTGAGCGAACAAAATTGAGTGTGATAGTGAGAAACTTGGTGAAAACATCCAAACTCTTAAAAATGACTAATAAAATAAAACAACGTTCGAACACACTCATTAGTAAAGAATACATATTTGTTGTCATTGTTTTTTCCGTTTAATATATATGTTAACCCTTTAGTTTGATATAGATAATCATGTTTGTAAAGTATTCAGCTGATGAGTGTTACCAGAATTCACGAACTCATTAATTGTCCCTCTACAATAACTTCTATCTGTTTGAAATTTATTACGGGAAAGATGTATATTCAGTTATTAACTAGGAAATGTATCTCAGTAGTTAGTATAAATGAGGATGACATCTTTTCGTTCATTATCACTTTGCTGTTCTTATCTGTTTACATTGTGACTAGTTCGTATATTGTATCCTGTGCGTTGACTCGGGTCTTGTTTATTGTGCTTTATTGATATTGCTTCCCTTATGAGACTTTGTTTGTTTGAAATCGACATTTCTTTGTAGATTCTGTGCAATGGTCCTGGAACATGCATTCCTGTATGCTTTGTGGCGCTTTTGCTTCGGGTAAGATAACTATCAATTTTTTCAACGTCATCTGTTACATGTTTGGTCAAAGGCACTCGTTTTATGGTGTTTAGGCATCAAAGTAAATCATTTGCCAATTTGGAACGATCATTCATACGTAATTGTATTACTGTAAGTAGTTTGTAATACTTAGGTGGCTTGGTATTAGGGCTTAGTTGTTTTTGTTTAGGATGCTCACAAGTTAAATTACAAAATATTCGGTGCTGCGGATGATCCTAAATTAAATCAGTGGTTATTTTAGGAGAGATTGACTTGTTACCAGGGAACAGTCTTGTCGACTTAGCGTTTGCGGGTGATATTGTCCTCCTAGGCGAAGACCGATATAATGCAAAGTCTTCTGAACATCTTGAGCAGCAATCGTTGAATGTTTGACATGTGATTCACTCTTTTCAAATGTAAGATGATTCTACATTGACCGAATCTAGTGTAAAGATAGGAAGTGAAGTGGTTGGTGGAGCGTGTTGATCAGTTCACTTATTTGGGAAGTTGCATCAGCCCCAACGGGTTGGTCGATGACGAAATCTCAGCACCGATACAAAAGGCTAATGTGGCGTGGTGGACTTACGTCACTTCTGGCGTAGATGTGATATCTGGTTATCGGCCAGAGGACGTGTGTAGTGCACAGCAACTCGTTCCGTTCTCATTTATGGTTGTGAGAGAGCCAATGAAAGTGGAAGATATGAAGAGGTTAGCTGTCTTTGATGCTACGCTTCTGCGTTCTGCCTCCCATGTTGAGTGGTATAATATGGTGAATAATATTGAGGTTAGGTGTACAGTGCTAAGCAAGGAAGGGAAGTTAGTGGATGAGGTTGCGGAGCTACATCAACTGATGTAGCTAATGCATGCATTTTGCATACCAGGCCATCGCAATGTTAGGTAACATAGGATCAGGTCGGAAAAGAGTTAGAGGTGGTCAGATCAAAACCTGTCGTCAATCCATGAGAGAGGTGTAGGCTGGCTGGTAGTGTTCGCCAGGATGCTACGGACCAGAGACTTGGGAATATTGATGATATGGTCGTAAAGTGTTCTCGGTGGTGCAGACTCATTTACTTTTTATGTTCTTTCATATCCCTTAAACCCTAATTTTTTTCCCTGTTAATATTCTTTTTCCTTAACATTTCTGCTAATTGTGGTACTTTTGAATCCCTTTCTTTTCTCTAATGTTTGTCTTTGTGTTCTAAGGTATATGTTGAAACTTAGCCAGTCAGTTACTTCAGGATCCTAAATAATTCTTAATGTATTTTTTGTTTGCTATGAAACTAGACACTATTTTTTGGGGTCTAGTCGAGAATTCCCTTAATACCTTAATGTGGGAGGTTTCTCTGGAATTCTGTTTTATAATTGAAGTGTCATGTTAGACAGTTCTTATACATATGGGTTCGAGCTGAACTGAATTTTCAACGTAGAACTCTGCACGAAATTGTAGCAGTTCAAGTCGCCATACATATAGAAGTTGTTAAAAGGTCCTGTAGATACTGCATTATTACTGAACTTATAACTAAGTATTATCTATTGCGTCTGTTTTAATTTAAATACCAGCTTGTATCCATAGGTTCCATGAAGCCAATTCATTCAGTTAGTGAGTCTTTTCATGGAAGTAGCAACCGTCTGTTATGCCCTGGTATTTTCTGTCGACATCGAAGTAAGAATCCACAGTTTGTTAGTATTAAAGGACTTGACGAAATCTACATATTATAAAATGTTCATATTCAGGTTAAACTTATACCGACCGTAATATAGTTTGATGTTGCCTGAAACAAAATTATTAGCAGTTAACGAGAAATCTTTGCTAGTAGCTAGTAGCATTATTACCGCTCAGTTCCTTTCATCCGCTTGATGTTGATGATCATTCAATCTGTGATTATAATGTAACATATCAGATAAATTGAACTGACTTATACAGCTTTTAGTTAATGAAATATGTTAGCAGCTTTTAAGTGAAATATGTCTGTCTGTCTGTTTTCGACATAGAACTTTGCACCGATGTGCGGCAGTTCAAGTTGCCACATTCTATGTACACACAAATCAAGAGAAAAAAGTAGGAGAAATGCATAATAGAAACAGTAGACAGGGATATGAGACAAAAGGAATAGTAATAACGAAGAACAATATAGTTTCGTTGGATATTGTAAGTCACAAGGAGTGGATGCATCCGCGTCATTGAGAACGATTTGAGCGGTATCACCGATTGCTTCCAACCATTAGTTTTTACCGTCCCGATGACCCCAACCAGGAAGTCTACACCTTCCTACGTGGCCGGCTTAAACTAACTGTTGTAGATTTCATTGACTGGTGAGGCCATGTTTTGGTTTGACCACCGATAGCCCTTTTCCAGCCTGACCCTATGTCAACTAACATTATCCACTGTCGAGGAAGGCGATGACTAGGCTAGGCGTGCGTAACACATGTCCTAACCATCTCAGTCGATGCAGCTACTTCACAACCTCGTTGA
The DNA here is from genome assembly GCA_944472135.2 of Trichobilharzia regenti. Classification (NCBI taxonomy): domain Eukaryota; kingdom Metazoa; phylum Platyhelminthes; class Trematoda; order Strigeidida; family Schistosomatidae; genus Trichobilharzia; species Trichobilharzia regenti. Next base: position 38,324,721 of record OX235263.1, read on the forward strand.
TTGATTTCTCCTCCTCACCTAGCACTCGACACCTAACCTCAATATTGCTCACCCTATTATACCACTTCACATGGGAGATAGAATGCAGGCACCTATGGTCAAAGACAACTAGCCTTTTTCATATCCTCCACTCTCACTGGCCAGGTCTCACAGCCATAAATGAGGACGAAGCGGATTGATGAGCAGTACACACGCCCTTTAATTGATATCCAGTTGGATATCACGTCTACTCCAGAGATGGCGTAAACTGGAATACGAGAAACGAGCCTTCTGTATTGGAGCTGAGATTTCGTTAGTGATCAACCCATCGGCATTGGCTGATGCAATTTCCTAGATAACTGAAGTAGTCAACACGCTCTACCACTTCATTTCCTATTTCTAAACTAGTAGTCAGTTTAGTCCAGTCCTGTAGCACCATCTTACATTTGACAGGAGCGAATCGCATGCGAAACATTCGCAGATTGCAGCTCAAGGTGTTCAGAAGACTCTGCATTTTGTCAGCGTCTTCACCTAGGAGGGGGGGACTATATCATCTACATATTCTAAGTCAACGTGATTATTCCCTGGTAACAAGTCGATCACTGAGTCAGTAATATTGGGTAATGGGCGTTTTTGTAGAATGTTAGATTGTTGGAAACCTTGGTACACGTTTTTCCCCTATCAACCAGACGCGTCAGAATCTTAACATATTCCTAGGCACATCCATAGTTTTAAATGTCTGACTTACAACAACTAAATCTTTTAAGATAAATATTATTTGTTAATCTCAAAAGTGAAATTTCAAAAATGCGTATATTGCAGTATGTTTCAATAGTTCTATTCAGTCGAATGTATTCTTTTCACATCTTTCTAAATCTGTACGTAGATTATTCTTTGCAACTGTAACTACAAAATTTATCAGTATTAATTGACTGTTGGCTTTTAGCCCTGATGTGCCTCTAATTGGCCGGGATTGTTTGGCGGTTATTATTCTACTTTTTTTTCAAGAGATCTTGATAGCTTCAGATTCTCGAAGTGCATCTGATCATTGGCACTATTTGGAGCTTTACAGAATAAAGAACAAGACGCTACCTGGTTTCGATTTCGCTTCAATCGGCGAGCTGCATATATAACTGTTCGTGTAATATTACGGGTCTACTCACTCTATTTTTAATCATACATGATTTTATGGTAAGAAGGTTTGTAAACATGTTCTGTTTTTGAATTAACAGGTACTTGGACTACATTCAAGTCTAATAGTCTTTGTTGAAAGTATCTGTCGTACGAAGACTCTATCCTTGTCTGGAAAAATTTTATATTATACTCGTTTGGTGGATATTATTGTTCAATGGCCTGAGTTAAAGACTAAATACCCGAGATCTGTTTACCTGGGACTTTTGTCTTAAAGTGGCCTACATATATGACCGTGATATTTTGCATATTTTTTGTATTTCTTTATATTGGATTCTTATTGTCTATGTATTTTAATAAATTCTAAAGAGAAACAACTGTTTGTTTTTACACCTAAAGGCCCGGTTCGCTATTTCGATGTTCACTGTTTTCTCTTAAGCGTATGATTATACTGCCCGACCGAAAGCTGCTACCTTGACGTGGTGGTCGGGCTTGAACACCGCAATGACCCAACAAGCTATACTGGCTGAGACTTATGTCGCTTGAGGTTGTTGTTGTTTGAATACCGGTTGGACAAAAAGCAGCTACCCAATCCAATACTATGATTCAAACAAATGCACAAAATATCATGCCGGATAGGTCGGGGCCCGGATTAACAACGACCGCACTTCCTGCTGCCGTGTCACAAGGCAGAAGTGATAAATATGCTACCGAGACACACTAAATAAAAAAGAACAAACAAAAGCAGGCCGCGTGTGACCGGCCTCAAGCAGTTGTCCCCTGGGCTCTGCTGTCACGCAACCAACTTCCACGGTGTGGGCAGCCGGGAAGTAACAATCGCCCTCACAATCCGAAATGCACACGAAAGTGGTGGGTGACAAAGGCGAAAGAGATGGAAAAAGCATTAGCGAGATAGGCAACTCTTTAGACTCATCAAGGAAATGGGTGGGAGAAGGCAAATCATAAGTGAGACTATTTCTGAGAAAAATGGCCCCTTAATTAGCTCTCAGGATAGACGCCATGAACGCTGGAAAGAACACTTTGAGGAACAATTTAACTTGCCTACAGCCACACTGAACCTCCCAACATCCAGCACACACCCGAATGGGATATAGACACTGGTCCACCGTCTGTAAGTGAGGTCACAAAAGCTATCTGTAATTTGAAACGAGGCAAAGCGGCAGGACCCAACGGAATTATTCCGGAGGTGTTTAGATATGGGGGTGGTATACTAGTATATAGATTAACTAAGGTACTAGGGAACGTCTGGGAATCAGAGACGATTCCATCAAGAAGGGAAACAAGTCCTCATGTGATAATCATAGGGGGATCAGCCTAACGAACATAGTTTCTAAAATCCTAGGCTCAGTAATCATGCATAGACTAAGCAGAACTCGGGAGGAACAAACGAGGGAAAATCAAGCAGGCTTTAGACCAGGTAGAGGTTGCATAGATCATATCTTCACTCTTCGACAGATTCTAGAACATAGACACACTTTTCGGCGTCCATATTTCTTGACTTGAAGGCGGCCTTCGACTCCGTGGATCGAAAGGTACTATGGCAATGTCTGACTGTGAAGGGAGTGCCAAGAAAGTACATTGCACTAATCAAGGCACTCTATTCAAACTCACGTAGTCGTGTAAGGGCTTATGGGGAATTGTCATCTGAATTGGTAACAACCAGTGGTGTCCGACAGGGATGTCCACTTTCCCCATTTCTGTTTAACTTCATCATAGATATGCTATGGAAGTATCCTTAACTGAACGTAACAACTTAGGAATCGACTTGTTACCAGGGAATATCTTATGGACTTAGAATATGCAGATGACATAGTCCTGTTAGGGGAGGATGCTGACAAAATGCAGAGTCTTCTGAACACCTTGAGCAGCAATCTTCGTATGTTTGGCATGCGATTCGCCCCTGTAAAATGTAAGATGCTGCTACAGGACTGGACCACGTCAACTCCTAACTTAGTGATAGGGAGTGAAGTGATAGAACATGTTGACCACTTCACCTATTTGGGAAGTTGTATTAGCACCAACGGACTGATTGGCGATGAAATCTCAGCACGGATCCGAAAAGCTCGAGCTGCTTTCGCTGACTTACACCATCTCTGGCGTAGGCGTGACATCCGGCTATCAACCAAGGGACGTGTGTGCCGTTCAGAAGTTCGCTCCGTCCTTCTCTATGGCTCTGAAACATGGCCAATACGCGTTGAAGACATGAAAAGGTTGACTGCTTTCGATCATAGATGTCTGCGATCTCTTTCTCACGTTAGGTGGTTTAATAAGTTAAGTAATGTTGACGTTAGGCGTAGAGTGTTGGGCAAAGAGGGAAAATCAATCGACGAGGCTATAAAGTTACATAGATTGAGATGGCTAGGTCACGTGGTGCGCATGCCTAACCATCGCCTCCCCTGACGGGCATTACTAGCTGATATAGGTGCAGGTTGGAAAAGAGTAAGTGGTGGCCAAACAAAAACATGGCATCAATCCATGAAATCCTTGACAGTTAAACTGAGTCAGGTAGGGAGATGCAGACTTCCGGGTTGGGGACTCTAAGAATCAATGGCTGGAGACAATAGGTGACATGGCTCAAAATCGTTGTCAATAGCCAGCGCAGATGTATTCAGTCTCTCTAATCTTTCACATTTCTTTCTACCATTACCCTTTTTGTTTCGTTCTTATACCTGTCAAACTCTATTAATTCTGTTCACTCATCTTCTTGTCTACCTTTGTGTGCTATTTGGTACGCGGCGACTCGAACTGCTGCACTTTGGTGCCAAGTTCTATGTTGAATCCGGACAGATGATTATACTGCTGCTGCATGATCTGTTTCACATACTGAGTTTACTGCCTTGATCACTGATTAAATTACTTAAACAGGAGATAGCGAAAAGAAATGGAAAGAAATATTATTGTAAGGACAACTTTGTAATATTTTGGAAAATGAAAATAATCCAAAGGTTGTGGAATGTTTCTGGAGAATAGAAGAGTATTAGGATGTAAGTAAAGTTTGACTGCGTAGGATTATGATCTAGATCTCTCAGGTTCTCTAACTATACTTATACTTCCCTATATGTTTCAGATAAGTATTCGGTGATTTCTACTGACCTTAGCTGTGCTGAATACTACTTCCATGCACAGCACTCAGAGGTTGATGGTGATTATTTACATTTGACAATATAATGTTGGCCGATACATGTAGTTGGGGTCTACTCATTGCAGCCATAAGTGCTCACTAATCAAGCTGAAGTGAGTGATTTCTAGCTGCTCCTTCAAACCTGTAGTATGTATTGTATTCATTTGTCTCCATTAATTTTTAAGTTTGTTTTTATAGGGATTTCATTTGTTTTAAGTTTGATCATAGATTGATATCAGTAAGAGAACCATTGAAAACCAGAGGGGAGTACTGGGTAGCTATTTCGTCCCAGTTTGGTACTCTTCAACAGTACTTACACACCGGGTCTCGAACCCAGGACCTCCTTGTTGCAAGGAAAGCTTCTACACTATTCAGCCATTGGGACTCGACTCAGTGGCCAAACAAAACTATGATGGAAGTTCACCGGCTGTACATTGTGAAGATAAGTGCTTTTAGTGTATATGCGTGTAGTACGTCACTAGCCAGAACCTATCCTACAGCTAAGCTTGTCCGCGTCTATCGAACAACTTGCTCTTTGGTGCAGTCAAAAATCGATAGATATCCTTCTCATGTTAACTCCAACTGTATGTACAAGTTTACATGTATCTGCGGGAGCAGTTACATTGGAAGGACAGAAAGAAAGGCATATCTACGATTTTCTGAACATGTACCAAAAAGCCTATGTCTAAAGGGAACAAATGCTTTAAACAGTGCCATTGTCAGGCATCTCCTTGATACAGGTCGTGAAGTGGACGTCGAAAAATCGTTCAAAATTATCAATAGGCAAAAGAGTTCAGTTCTCCTCAAGTTTGCTGAAGCCATTCCCATCAAGCTCCTGAAACCTGATTTATGCGTTCAGAAAGAGACATTTATCAGTCTTTCTTTGCCCTGGTAACTAGATATTTTCACCTATCTTTCATCTGAATGCGTAATGCCGAAGTTTCCATTGTGTATGATCATTATTGTTCGGAATAGTGTTTGATAATGATATTGGTGCAAGTGGTATCTAACTACTGACATTACATAAGTCAGTAGTGTGTGAAAACATGGAATCATTTAATTGGAAAAATGAAGTATATATGTCTAGTCTATATTATGACCCTTACAGCTATTCGTATAAAGAATTTATAACAACTGAAAAGGAATGTTACATGGATTAAGCTGAAAGGATTACTATAATTAATGATGTAGATGATTGGAGGGGGGGGGTGAGCGCTGTCTGCAAGACAAACTTGTAGACAACAATTGACGTCAGTGTTTACATCCCAAATAGGGGTCATGAAACCCTATATTCCAATTAGAACTCAAAGGAATGAAAGGAAGAATGTATCATCCTCTTAGTGACTTTCAGGTCACCGCTCACAAGTTATTCAAAGTGTTTCTTGAATGCAAATAGCAAACTCAGGAGAAATTTGATTCCATAAAGTTCGTTAGTTATCTTTGGTTAGTGTAAGTGAATTGTTATTATTTTTATTTAGTTGCTTTCTCTTAGCTTTCGTAGTCTTTCTAGACAACAGCTTTAGCGCAAACTTTAATATAAACTGGACTTATGTCTTACAACATATTTTCATCCCAATAACTAAATATGAAGAGAACACCGATAGGTTATCTTATATCATCATCCAAAAAATGTCTAAAGTCAAATCAAAATACCAGCATGAAAATATCCTCTAAAACCACAATAAAATTCATCTTGATGTATGCAAAAAAAAATATCTCTGAAATAACAGCTAGAATATTAAGACCGTTTGAAATAGATGCAGCACACAAACCAGCACAAACACTTCATTCGATATTAGGCTAACCGAAAGATACAACAGCAAAAGAAGATAAAATTAACACCATTTTCAAAATAAATTGTGTGAACTACAATAAACATTATATCGGTCAAAGTGGGTGTCCCCTTCTACTTAGAATCCAGGAATATAAATTAGCTAAGAAAAGACACGACGTGTATCCTTTCATATCGATGCACGAAGATAGTTACGGACACGAATTTGATTGGAAACATGTAGAAGTTTTAAGTAGAGGAAATGCCACGGAATTTCTAGAATTCTGGTACTCAGGTGAATCATCGGTTAACAGAAATATTCCTATAGATCAAATTTATCAACTATTAAAAAAATAATAAACCACATAACGTAAAAGTTCAAATTCCAAGTCGAGAAAGACGATCAATATTAATGAACATTAACAACCAACCACGACAAAAGTTATCAGGAGATACAGTTCCATCATTCATGGAAAATTCAAATAAATTCACTTCACACTGAAGCTTGCACTAAAACTGTTGTCTAGAAGGATGATGAAAGCTGGGCAGTTAAACCAACCAGCTCAGATAACACAACCAAATAAAAACTGTTGTTACTGATGCTTTTCATTCCGAGCAGAATATCGGATTTTAGTGGCATTTCTCTTAGGTACTTGGTTGTCTGCCATCGCTTTTAAATGGCTCCACGAGATATGGTGCATTTGCTTAGGCACTGGACTATCCATCAGTGAACCACTCTTTCAAGTTCTGGATGGTGTCATCAGCTCTCGCATGATAATTGTTGCTCTTAGCTTGGTACTTGAAATATCTGTCCTAGGTAGATGAGTTCTAATGACTAATATAGTATCTAAAGTCTTAGGCTTAATAATCATGCGTAGGCTAAGTGGTGCTCGGGAGGCACAAACACGAGAGAGCCAGGCAGGCTTTAGACCAGGAAGAGGGTGTATTGATCATATCTTCACCCTCCGACAGATTCTAGAACATAGGAATTCCTACCGGCGTCCAACAGTCATTATATTTCTTGACCTAAAGGCAGCATTCGACTCTGTCGATCGGGAAGTTCTCTGGAGATGCTTGGCTGTAAAGGGAATGACGAGAAAATACATTGCACTGATCAAGGCACTCTACTCGTACTCATGCAGCCAGATGAGGGCTTACGGCGAGTTGTCATCTGAAGTGACGACGACTAGTGGTGTCCGTCAAGGATGCCCATTATCCCCTTTTCTATTCAACTTCATCATAGATGTGTTAATGAACTTAACCCTAAGTGACTTCAGAGACTCAGGGATTGACTTGCTACCAGGGAATAATCTCGTTGACTTGGAATATGAAGACGATATAGTCCTTCTAGGCGAAGACGCTGACGAAATGCAGAGTCTTCTGAACACCTTGAGCTGTAATCTACGAATGTTTGGGATGCGATTCGCTCCCGCCAAATGCAAGATGATGTTACAGGACTGGACTACATCGACGCCTAGTTTAAAAATAGGAAGTGAAGTGGTAGAGCACGTTGACCGCTTCACTTATTTGGGAAGTACCATCAGCCAGCGTCAACGGGTTGATCTCTGACGAAATCTCAGCACGAATACAGGGGGCTCGTTTCGCATTTGCCAGTTTACGCCGACTCTGGCGTAGACGAGATGTTCGACTATCAACCAAAGGGCGGGTGTACTGCTCATCAGTCCGCTCCGTCCTCCTTTATGGTTGTGAGACCTGGCCACTGAGAGTGGAAGACATGAAAAGCCTGACTAGCTGTCTTTGATCATAGGTGCTTGCGTTCTATCTCCCGTGTGAAGTGGCATAATAAGGTGAGCAATATTGAGGTTAGGCTTTAGTCGAGTTCTAGGTAAGGAGGGGAAATCAATCGACGAAGTTGTGAAGTTACAAAGACTTAGATGGTTAGGACATGTGTTACGCACGCCTAGCCTAGTCATCGCCTCCCTCGACGAGCAATGTTAGCGGATATAGGGTCAGGCTGGAAAAAAGCTAGCGGCGGTCAAACAAAAACTTGGCACCAGTCAATGAAATCCACAACAGTTGGTCTAAGCCACGTAGGAAGGTGTAGACTTCCAGGCTGGGGTCCTCGGGACGGTAAAAATCTATGGTTGGAAACAATTTGTAACATGGCTCAAAATCGTTCTCAGTGGCGCAGATGCATCCACTCCTTGTGACTTATGATCTCCAATGAAACTGTTTTGTTCTTCGTTATTACTCTTTTGTCTCACACCTCTGCTCACTGTTTCTATTATGCTTTTCTTGTACTTTCTTCTCCTGCGTCGCGTGCTACACGGAGTGTGGCGACTTGAACTTCCGCACATTTGTGCAAAGTTCTATGTCGAAAACAGACAGACAGGTAGATGAGTTCAAATGATTGAGGCTACACGACCATCCGCAAGCTTTCATCCACTCTTTGCGTGATATTCTCTATGTAACCTATGGAAGCTCAGTTTCTCACTTTCCGATTGGGGTTCTACTTGACGATTTACCTGTTGAATATCTCCTTGGCATATATGCCGAATCCATCTCCATTTCTTTCTATATGAAGAAGACTTTTCCGGTAGAAACTCTAAGAGTGATATTCTCTAGCCGCTATCTACTTCGGAGCAACGGGAAGGACAGACTTCCGCATATGACCATTTCAATGTGCATATATCAGTTTACCTGCTCTTGCGGAACTAGGTACATAGGTCGTTCTATGCGGGTCTTATCAAAACGTGTTAGAGAACATCATCCAGCATGGCTGCAAAGAGGAGGCACTGGTTCAATCAGAAGTACAATAACTGAACATCTCGTCAATACCTGTCACAACATCTCAACTGACTCATCATTTAGAGTCATTTACAAAGCAAACAAAAATCTACCAAAGGCAGTGTGTTTCCGACTTCTTTGTACTGCGGAAGCTCTCGCCACATGCATCGAAAAGCCGGAGCTATGTGTTCAAAAGAAACTAGTCCAGCCTTTACAACTACCATGGGCCTAGTTCGGTATGTTCCCTTATCCTTCAGTTTTTTTTGTTTTGTTATCTCTATGTGTAATTTTCTCTCTTTGCCTTCATTCAATTCATTCTATTTTTTTCAGTAATAAAATCAGTTTGTTTCCATGCTCCTCGTGATCATACCTGTAATCCGTTTAGAATAACCATTTTACAATTATATTCTAATCCTGTGTAATTTTTTGTTTCTATGCCTCTTGTAATCTGTCTATATTCACACCTCCTAACCTACATTTCAAGTTGAAAATTATTATCACCTTCGTTACTATGTGGAATTAAACAAATAATATAAAACAAGCAATAAATGTTAATAAAGCAGGATTTAATGAATTCATCAAATTTCGGTAGAAATCGTCAGCTGAATACTCTACATACACGGATATATATACACTTTTGAAATTACATTGGGAGATATAAGACTGATAAGTAAACAAACTACATTGAATTAATCATGCAGAAAGACACGTGCGAATAATTTACAGGTCATGTTCAAATAGATAAGGGGAGAGAGAGTATGAGAGATCAAAATTAAGATAAATTGCATTACACTTCCATTACATCACTTAGATAAACAATTAGTCACTAGGGTATATAACAAGAATTGCAAACAGACTAATATCAATAGTAATAGTTGTAATAATAATAGTGTTGAAGTGAGTCAAGAATAATAATAATGATAACAAAAAGAAGAAGAAGAGGTAGAATAATAGTAATAACAAGTAGAGAATAAAACGTATTACCATGGTAGATTCAGAGTCACTACCATCTCCTTTTGTATACAGAGAGCTGGTTTATAAATTCGAATTGCACAAGCCTCTGCAATTGCAAGCATCTTCCTGTTTCTTTGTTTGCTGACAATGGTGAATGACTTGACCGCGTCAATATCATGTCCGTAATCCACAAGATGTTTTGTTATTGAGGATTTTGGCACTTTGCACTCAGCTGTTTTCAACCATTTTGGCAAATGCTCCATCATGTGAGTAGACAATCGCCTTATCAGTCTTATATCTCTCAATGTAATTTCAAAAGTATATATATATCCGTGTATGTAGAGTATTCAGCTGACGATTTCTACCGAAATTTGATGAATTCATTAAATCATCCTGCTTTATTAACATTTATTGCTTGTTTTAAATTCGTATCGGGAAATAAATGTTTTCAAACAAATAATAATTGTATCCATGTAAACTAATGTAGCCAAATGCTATTGTACAGCTATTGAGAATGAAATCGCCGAAAAGATATCTTTGCTGAAATTGTTCTTTTCAATCTAACGTTACAATGGGTATTTTCCATGATTCTATATATTTATTGGGCAGTAGATTGTTGCTTGATTCTATGCAAGAGTTTCTGATTGGTTATCCTTTCCCATAGGTCGTCTGATATTCAGTATCTAGCGAAAACACACTGGCGACTGGCCCTATTCAGGTAGGTAGTTACCTGGGTTCCAGTGGGAAGTCGTGACCAGTAGGGTGCAGCTGGTCGGGTGTGAGGACAAATACTCGCCGAAGACATTGGCTAGGGGTCGCGCTATGTCGTGAATTGGCAGAAGTTAGAATTCAAGGACCATTGGATCGGGTCCCAGTGGCTTAATGGTATACGAGCTCGCCTTGTAACCGGAAGGTCCTGGGTTCGAATCCCGGTGGGTGCGTGCTGCTGAAGAGTCCCAAACTAGGACGAAACAGCTGTCCAGTACTCCCAGGTTTTCCAATGGTTCTCTAACTAATGTCAGCTCATGATGAAATCCTGAAATCAATCAAATCCCTACAAACCAACACTTGAATACCAATAAGATGCTCACTGGCGACTGGCCCTATTCAGGTAGGTAGTTACCTGGGTTCCAGTGGGAAGTCGTGACCAGTAGGGTGCAGCTGGTCGGGTGTGAGGACAAATACTCGCCGAAGACATTGGCTAGCGGTCGCGCTATGTCGTGAATTGGCAGAAGTTAGAATTCAAGGACCATTGGATCGGGTCCCAGTGGCTTAATGGTATACGAGCTCGCCTTGTAACCGGAAGGTCCTGGGTTCGAATCCCGGTGGGTGCGTACTGCTGAAGAGTCCCAAACTAGGACGAAACAGCTGTCCAGTACTCCCAGGTTTTCCAATGGTTCTCTAACTAATGTCAGCTCATGATGAAATCCTGAAATCAATCAAATCCCTACAAACCAACACTTGAAAACACATTAATTGAAGGAAAATTAATAACTAACAAGTAGTTGACTTACTAATAATGTATAAAAGATTTTTGACCATAGTGTGTACTAGAAAAGTTTTGCGCATATATCTAATAAGCTTTTGGATCACTCGACTAAAAAAATACTATGATTAGTGTTAGAAGTCTCTTTTCTTTGGCACTTGATCACCGTCGTACATGTTTATGTATTAGACTAGGGATCACCCATGGATGTTTGATAACTTATGAAACTACCTGACTAGGTTTAAACGTCAGACTCCGTTTCAAAGTTGAATGTTTAAGTCATTGAGCTAAGGAAAACACATTATGAGGAATCATTTTCTAGTTATCCCTTATATATATATATATATATATATATATATACAAATCAGGTGATTAGAAATCAGCTCTACCCAGAATAGATTTTTCATCAGCTAGACTATTAGTTAGTCATTATTCGAGGGCTGATAATGTTACTCTGGCTGGAGTAGGTGGCGGTAACTTCAAACCAGGGAAACACTAATTAAAAGTCGAACACTGGAGGTGACTTTCCATTATCTCTACTTCTAGTTATTTCTACGCTACACTTTGTCTCCTATACTACTAGTATTCTTCTTAGAGCTAAAACCGTATTCGTCTATATGGTAATTAACTGATAACTGAGTTATTTGTTAACTATAAGAAGTGTAATTGAAGGCAGAAAGGCAGACAGAAAAGAAAAAGAAGAGGCTAGATTGGCTTTATATATTTGAATGATTAATTCATATATAATTACTGATAATTACAAGTCGTCTGTTAGTATTCCACTATTAAAATAACTACAAACGATAAATTAGATAACTTATTCGACTTTACTAGTAGCAGCAGCAGCCTATTTGATGTCCAGAATTATTTTTTATGTGAATTCACTAGGGAATTGTGAAATTTTAATTTAATTTCATTTTTATACATATGAGAAAAGAAGAGTGAGTGGTTATCAGTTAGAGAAGAATAGTAAAAACAAATGAATTTATAATATACATATTTGCTCAATGAATAACAAATATTTCAAGTTTCTAGTTGGTTAAAACGTATACTCTAGTCATTGATATTATCCCTATTGATGATAATAAGAGAACTCAAGTGACCACTTTTATGTATTTCGGTGAGTGACTTTCAAAAGTGGCTTTTATGGGTATGTGAGTGTGTGTGGCTCATTGACTTTACCACTCAACTTTCAGCTAGTAGGTTTGGAGTTCGAGTTCCACTCCATCTACTTCATTCTGTACAGTTCAGTAGTATCATCAGCCTTTACACAATAAATGTGGTTCATAGTCTGGAACAAGAAAGACATACCTCAGGATCTGAGTTCCAAAAAGACTGGTGTTTCACCTAGTCCGAGTTTGAATAAACTAATATTAGGCTATATTAACTTTACTATTATTTAGTATTATTGGAGACGGAAACAGTAGACGCCGTGAAAGATTTTAAGATTCTATAAAGCCAGTCAAGATAAAGTCCTGAGTTGTTGTGTTCGTTGGTATGCGTATGTGAGTCACATTTACAAGCTTGGCCGGACGTAAGCATTAAAATCCAATAATTTAGTGATGCATTAAAAGACGTTATAAATGAACCACTCATAAAAAGGTTGGTCCTCTGAATAAATAAAATAGATATGTAATGACAGAAGACAAGCGCCAGGAAACAGATCGTTTATTAAGGAAATCAACACATAGTTATAGATTTCCATGTACATTATTATAGATTATTGTTAGCAGAAAAATACAGTCCTCTGGTTGGTTGTTTCTCACTGAAAGTTAAACTTTCATCTCTTTGTGGGTGTTTCTTGAATGTCAGATCATCTATATGCTAACTATATCCACCTACGCAAAGTCTGCTGTGGTGGATTGTTGAAACAGTCTTTGTTCTTATTTTTCTCACGACCAATATTGGGGACGTAAACATTGACGTGAATTACTGTCTACCAATTTGGCTAGCGTCTAGTTCTCACCACAGATACATATATTTTATTGTCTTCGTAGTTTAATTATCACTAGATTTTCCAAACAGTTGTAAAATTAAGCACAAAATGTATAATATAATGGAAATGATGCAGAGGATTTGTAGTTCAAGTGGATGATTTTGGTGTGGTTGCGCTATTTGAGATGTGTGGTGTAATTGCAAAGCACTTACCATCCTTCTAAGCAACGTCTTTAGTGCTAACTTAAAGATGAAGTTAGGTGAACCTGTCGTAATTATTATGATCTCGTCGCCAGTTGATAATGACCGACTGGACTTAGGCATGCATATAATAGTAATGACACAATGAAAAAATCAACTCATGCTGGATACGCCTATTCGTCCTTGGTACCTTCCGCTTTAATGAGCCACGTAAATGCTAAAAGACAAAAACTGACCTGTGACTATTAGGAAACTAATTTTTGTTAGGCAAAAAAGCACATCATATTCATATATTTCTAGCCACATTAAAATTTAACTTGGGTAGTGGTAAATAGATTGTTCTGTATGGTAGGTGATCAGGGTAGGTCAACGGAAAATAGATATTCTGATTGGTAGGCGACTGGTCAAGGTTCAAAGTAAGAAAAAGATGATGAAATTTCACTGCCATCCGATCACAAGATAAATTCTGTAACCGCTGGTTTAAAATATTGATTGCTATTTTCGCTGCTTCCTATCATGAAGTGAGCTTTCAAGATTTATAATAGACTGTATATCCACCTTTCCTGGTTGTCTTCACTATGACTGGTTCCCCCCGTTGGTTTTCTTGTCATTTTGAAGTTAGCGCTGAAGATGTTGTTCAGAGGGACAATGAAAGCTTCGTGATTAGACCATCGACTTCAGAGGTCACAGTCATACCAAAGAGAAGTGTTTCTACCTGAGATTGTTAGTCCTCATTACATCAGTTATTATTTATATTCTCGTACCTACTGTGTTATGGTGGTTGCTTAACTTCCAGGCTCCTGATATATCCTTTCATATCAGATAATTTTTTTTTGGTATAACGCACAGTGTGGAAAGTGCTACTGATAAGGTTTATCAGTAGTATATAAAGTCACTTTCATCGGCATAAAAACATCAAACTGCAGGAAGATACATTTGATGTCAGAGAAAGCAAATGATACAGTGTTCTGAAGATACATGGGAGATGTGAAAGGAACATAAAGAAACAATATGAAGGAAGGCCAGAATTAGCACAACATGGAATATCTGTGCAAATGTTGATTTGAAGATAAGGTGTGCATAATTTCAGTATATAGAGATACCAAATTCCAAAGAAACATTCCTTCACCGATTGTCCCGTCTTCTACATTTACAACAGTGATACTGTACTGATATATGGATCACGTTTTGGGCACAATTCACTGCTCATAATCTTATCGGTGTATTCACATGACTCTCTAATTTGCTTTATGTAGCCTTTTACTTCGCTAAGCCATTAATAAGACTGCTGGAGAGGGAAGGTTGGGCATAGGGCTAGCAACCCTATCCCGTTAAAATAAACACTGCTAACGAAACTTCAAAGCTGAAGCTTGAAGCCCTGTGTTCCACTGGGAATACAAACGAATAAAAATACCGCCTCCCTCTAGCCAGACGTTCAAATGTCATTGCTGTTTTCGTGCATTTTGGGTGTCTAAAGTTTAACCTCATCACTTCTTTAGTCGATTAAGATAAATTTAGAAATGTAAACTATCGAAGGAGAACAGTAAATATTTACAGCTGAAATAAAAATAATGCAAAATAAAAATTAATTGCATCTATTAAAATATCCATATGTACAATGATTAATGATTATTTACCGTGTTCAATATTCATTATTTTAAATATTCAAGAGTCGTGAATTTGTTTTACCTTATCGAAGGTATACATAGTGTATTTTATTTAAATTTTGCTTATATTTTCTATAGATGAGAAAATTTTAGTTTTCTTTTAAACAGATGATGAAAATGGCGGCGGGTGAAAAAAAATAATTGAACTTTTTTATATTTCACTACCACTTTTTGCGAAAATTTTATATATATATATATATATATATATATTATTATTATTATTATCGGTGATATTCTGGGAAAAAATTTTCTGTTTTGATAAATTTTTAATGGGTTTATTATATTCCATTTTTCTTCCTTTTATGGTCTGTTCTACAATAAGAAGGAATTCTACCTGTCTGTAGTTGATTTAAATTGTACATTGATAAAAATAACGAGACGATGCATTTTGTTCGGATTCGATTCCTGGATAACTCACTCCTAAATCTTTTCTAGGCAGTAGTAAGTCCACAAAAGAGGAAAGGTCGTGTGTGAGGCTAGTAACTTCACCAAGTAAAAACAACACCACATTCACTGAAATTTCAAAGTATGAAACCCAGAGTTCCAATTGGGACGCAGATTAATGGAAAAAGTTTTACCTTATAACTATTTATTCACACTGTCTACTGAACTATTATTATTATTATTATTACCATGACCATTATATAACCCCTTCGGGTTCCTAGTGGAACATCCAGCTTCATACTCTGAATTTGCATCATCGGTGATATTAGTTTTACTGGTGGGACCACAAGCCTCACGTCCACCCTTCCCTCTTTTCCAGGGTTACTACCAGATAAGCTAGTAAACCCGGCCGACAATTGCTACCTTGCCATGGGGGTTGGGCTTGAATACCGCAGTGACCCAACAAACTAAACTGACTGGGACTCATGTTCCTGCAGGTCTTACCATATCAGGAAGGTTTTTTGGATAGCGGTCAGACTGAAAGCAGTTACCATGGGGTACATGGGCTCCAGAATCCAATCGGATCAAATGGTGTATGAACCCATATGGGTCACTGGCAACCATGGGGATGCAGTTCCTGACACTGCTCCGCTACCTTGCGGATTAGACTCCAAGTCAAAGGCTCGGGGTGGTCCCTTAAGATAACCACCTGCTTCGGTCTGGGTGCCCGGGCAGTATCTCAGCCCTCACACAATAAATTTAACGAAGCAATAATCTATCAGTAAAATGTATCGCGCGCTCTTAATAATACCTTCAAGTAATAATGATGCCTCAAGTAGCCTACATCCCAGAGGCTTCTATACAGGTCTGTGTTCGCTAGCCCTGGAATGGGATGGAAAAAGCGGAGGGGTGGTCAGTTCATGACGTGGCGTCTTGGGATGAAGGATATTTGTGCTAGATTAACATCTGTTGATGCGTCACGACTCCCTGGTTGAGGTCCGCGAGATAGCTCGAATCGATGGCTCGAAAAGTTATCGGATATGGCCAAGAATCTTAATCAATGGCGAACGTGTTGCAATTTCCTTCTTTCTTCCCTTCCTGATGATAGTTAACGAATTCTATTTGAACTTGTTAAGTATGACTGTTTTCCTTCCAGATGAAGTTCTTTACCCGTTCTCCACTTATATATATATATATATATATATATATATATATATATATATATTACTTTTGATTAATGTTGTTTCATTATTATTGTGTGGCTCATCTTTCTTGGTGCCATATTGTACCAAGTTTTTTTCTGCGTTTAAATAAATAAAATAAATAAATAAGCAAGGCTTAGGAGTGTTTTGGCTGGAAATCGAAACTGGGCCGCTGGTGTGGCTGATGAGCATCCTACCACTGAACTGCTGACACACTGAACAATTGTTATTCATGCTATAATATTACTTTTCGACTTAAAGTTGGTACTAAATAGGTAGAGAAAGCATTAAGTTAGTCAATATGTACATCCCAGTTGTAAACATTTTTGACCATGAATTTATTTGTTGTACTTGATCGTGTGAAATTTATTCTCCGTGTTGTATTTCAATCATTTGGCAATTTCTTATATTCATATATTTTTTTATTAATAGTAAGTTGTGTAGGAAATATAGTCCGGTTAAATTTATATCTTACGATTACCTATCCGACACTAATATACTAGAATGACCTTTTTAATTGCTCTTATAGTTATTGTGAGATATTTTATAGACTAGGCTAGCAGTGAAATCCATGGTGCCCATTTTATCCTGTCGGGGATTCGTCAGTTGCATGTACGTGTGTTCCCCATTCGGTCCAATCAATCAAGGAGAAAATCAAAACTGAATGGAAAACAAATTGGACATTTTTGTTTAATTGGATCAATAAGATCCGTCGGTCTGAAGAATCTTCCCGGGAGTGATTTTCTAGGTTTCCACGCTCCCGCTCTTTTAAGAGTTCTACTAAAGGGTTTCAAATGTTCTTTACTTATATAGTAACACTGTAACTACCTGAAGTCCCCCCTTATTTATGTTATGATAAACAGTTTCGCTACTATTTCATGAGACGTTTTAAACCACTTGTCTACTTATTTCTTTTACCGTTTCATTATCCTATCCCAGTTAATGTTGCTTCGTAAGAGATCACCGTCTCTGTGACTGTACAGTGTTCAACATGTAGTTTCAATATTTTGAAAACTACTCTTATTACTTTTAAATAAAAAAATAAAGGGTGAAAGGAATGTAGTCATTTTTAAAGATGCAAGTTTGTTCACAGTCGTTTCGTTTTTACTAGTGATTAGTAAATAAATGTTGTGGTAAATGGACCATAAGGATAATCCATGACCAATAACACATAAATGCATCATAAAATTTGTTCTTGCAAACAAATTAAATGTTTTCATTTTCTATGATTACTTGATTTTTTTCCAGTTCATTTCCTGATTACTCACAAGAGGTATAAAAGTTAATTAACCAGAAAACCACATGCTTCTGCTATTCAGTCTTTAAATTAGATCATAGGAAAAACAAAAAGACGGTTGCAGCGAAGAAAAATTCTCTATTTTCGACAAAGGCGTCAGCTAGACTGCACATCAAAGAATATATGACAAAGGGGTGATGAAGCTCCATAATTATTTCCGGTTAGAAGTTAGAATATGATGAGCACCGAGATTGAATTGTGTAATACAATTAGCAGTTGAAAACATAAAGGTTTGGTGTACTTCTTCTGGATTCATAGCGTTGGTTTGAATTCTCGGGTGGCTGATGCTTCCGCTGTGCACAGATGTTTTGATCTCACTCCCTTTTGAGAGATATCATCGGATTGATATCAGTTAGAGAACCATTGAAAACCAGGGAGTACTGGACAGCTGCTGTTTCATCCTAGTTTGGGAATCATCGGCAGTACGCACCCACTGGGATTCGAACCCGGGACCTTCCGGTTACAAGGCAAGCTCGTATACCATTCAGCCACTGGGACCCGATTCAATGGCTCGTGAATTCTAACTTCTACATAACTAATCCTTACAAACCAAACAATAGAAAGATGTCATCGGATTTTGCATAGGACCCTGAATGATTTCTCAAATGAAGCTGAGTGTCCTAATTTCAGGAGATGTTCTGTTTCTTAACTATAAACGCAATTACTTTTTTCCTTTACTAGCCAAGTTGGATAGCGTTACAGAGAGCATTTTACGGGCGGATGCATGGTATAACCAATGTGATCAGCTCCGCAGGAACAAGTGAAGTTCAAATACGTTTCATCATGACACTGGTACCTAAATGAGTTGCTTCCTTTAATTTTAAAAGAAGACAACCTATGGATAATCAGAGATTAATTTAAACATCTTACAGCATTGGTTAGCATGGTGCCACATTGCGATTTGACGGACTTAGAATTCCAACCTGATGACTGATTGGTCAAGAAATTGGCCTACTAACATGGAGATTCTGCGTCAGATCTCTGGTGTGGTTGTGGGTCCACACTACTGAAAAGTTCAAAGCCAAGAATAAGGAAATATTCAGTGCTCTCTCGTTTTCAAATGATTCTGTGAGTGATACAGGTTGATGACGAAATCTACATCGAGACGTCTTATTATGATAGCAGTTTCATCTCTATAGGTTTATATTGTTGGCTATGTTTTCTGCGGAATGCATTGTTCATAAACGTGAGAGAGAGTATTAGACAAACATATATAGTGAGGACAGTCCTGCACAGAGAATTAGGTGGTGCAGGATTATAAACTAGGAGTAACTATTTGAAAGTTAGTTAACCAAGCCCATAAGCCAAATCTCCATTACCTCTGAGCTTTTGTTCTTCTAGATAGTGCTTACGATATCACAGTAGATACTGCCCTTCTTTCTAATTAATAAGAATGTTTTAACGGTTATAAGATTTAAATTTAACCCTGCTTATATGTTTAGTTAACTGTGCTGCAACTATATTGTAGAGAGATGATTTGTAAACAAAACTCAGTAGTTCAAGTGTCGGTTTGTAGGGATTTGGTTGGTTACAGGATTTCAACATGAGCTGACATTAGTCAGAGAACCATTGGAAAACCTGGGATTACTGGGCAGTCTTTTCGTCCCAGTTTGGGACTCTTCACAGTACGCACCTACCACAGGGGTTCGAAACCAGGACCTTCTGGTTACAAGGCGAGCTCGTTTACCATTCAGCCACCGGGACCCGATCCAGTGGCCCATGAATTCTAACTTCTGTCAATTCACGACATAGCGCGACCCCTAGCCATTGTCTTAAGCGAGTATTTGTCCTCACACCTGATCTGCTGTAACTTACTGGTCACGACTTCTCACTAGAACCCCAGGTAACTGCCTACCTGAATAGGGCTATTCGATAGTGAGTATCTCATTGAAATTCAAGTGTTGGTTTGCAGGAATTTGATTGGTTACAGGATTTCATCATGAGCTGACATTAGTAAGTATGGTAAGTATGCATAAGTTAAGATAATGCAAATAGATCTTTATATATATATATATAACAAAATGTATTTAATTTAATTTCCATATCAATAATTAACTGATGGTCGACTGTTTTCGAAGATTAGCCATAAACGTTTACTGAGCAGCTTCTAAGGCCGCCTAAGAAAAGTATATACATGCATGTCTTAGAAACATAGTTATTCTCCTAGTCAATAGTATTTAACTATTTGATTAAGTAGAATTTACTCAATAATGCCAATACTTTGCATGGTTAATTCACTGTATCAAAAAGTAGTTTGTTCGCCAGTAGAACTGTTGGAGCCACTTTGTTCCAAATTAGTTGTCTGTAGCTTGGCTAGTTCACTAAATAAGTAGAGAATTCGGGCGATTTTGATAGATTCATAGTGTCATTTTGATATGTCTTCGCTGTTTACAGAGATCTCGCTAAAAGAAACAACACAAGTGATATGTCAACATGTTGACCTTATTTCTGTACCAAAGAACGAATTCAAACGACTGCTCTTAGTATGCATCAAAGAAATGGAGTTTTACTTCAACAATGTTTTGTACCTCTAAATTGATAGAGTTGCTAAGGAAAGTCTGGTGTGTCCGGTTCTGGCAGATATTTCTATGCACGACCTGGAACAAACAGGAATCAAGTTCGCAATCGGTCAGGTAGACCGCTATGCCAGGTATGTCGATGACACGTCCGTCATTTACGATTGTTTTAATGATACTGATACATTTGTCATTCTTGTTTTGTTCAATATCAGTAAAAAGTTTGAGCATTGTGGATTAGATCAAATAAAGTATAATTATATTTTAATAGTTTACACACAATGATAAGTTTTGTTATTGGTAATATTTCGAGCAAAATTACTGCCCGTGTTCACACCACTGTTGGAATTGTTTTATTCAAGTTCATTAATGGGGGAATTGTTGTATGAAACATCACTTAATAATGAAATAAATAACTTTATTCTGAAGAAAATATGTTTTTATTTGAATAAGTATTTGAGACATTATTTCTTTCATAAGTTTAGCTTTTTAGAGTAACATTAAACCTGAATCTTTTAAGAACCCTGTGGAGATGGCCCATGCACTGCATTAAAATACTAAACTTGTTCTGCTTACCGATTATTTTAATGTCTCGTGAGGGTACTGGCTAGTCATCGCGCTATGTCATGAATTGGCAGAAGCTGGAATTCGTAAGCCATTGGATTGGGTCTCAGTGGCTTAATGGTCTAAGAGCTCACGTTGTAACCAAGAGGTCCTGAGTTCAAACCCCGGGGGGTAGGTGCGAATTGACAAAGAGTCCCAAACTAGAACAAAACAACTGTCCAGTACTCCAATGGTTCTCTAACTGAGGTCAACTCATGATGGAATCCTGTAACTAATCAATCAAATCCCTACAAAGGGATACTTCAATATCACGCATTATATTAATTAAACAAGAAACAGCTAGATGATCGACACCATTGAAATTTTGAAAGCATTCGGAATACTCATTTAGGTAAAACAGCAATAACTTTTTTGTTGTTTTAGTAAGGTATCTATCTTAAACGCTGTATGTGAGAAATAATAAATGCATTTGACTCAAACTAGATTTATTGCATTCTACTAAATATGATTTCTTTATTATTTAAAAAATCCATGCTAATTTTGTACAGTTAAATTTGAAGTTTATTTACTTAAGTACATGATGGTCTTCATTGATGAAAGTGACAGTATCATCAGGTGACATCTATCACTTCTGTTGTTTTCGATCAGTTTGGAAATGTAAACAATTCATCCTTTTCTCCTATCCTAATGAATAATTGAAATTATGATATATTCAAATGAAACAGTGTACCATGACGCAAATTCTCTCCTTACAATTTTTAATTTAAAGCTAAGTATTTGTTTGCATGCTCTATTTCATAAAACTTATAACATCTTTCTTTTGATGGAAACTTCAGTCTAGAAGTGGAATTTTTATAGTAAATATGCACAAGAACGTGTATGTGTACACCTTCACATGCCTTTGACAATTTAAATGAACCAAAGAGTGATAAATGATTTCAAAGTCTTTCGAATTATTATTACGCGCCTTTTTGGTTTCTACTGGAACACAGGGCTTCAGTAGAACTTTTCCACTGTTCGAACCTCAGAAAGGAAATGAGTTTCTTTCAAGGTTGTAGATACGCCTTGCTGACTGGTGAGTGCCAACTAGCATGAAACCTAGTTCGAAGGCTTCCTGCAGATCACCTCCAGCCATCTAACATTTCCACTGTATTCTGTTTTTTTTTCGCTGTTTTATTTAGCCGGTTTCACGATCGCCCACAAGCTTTTACTTCCTCCTCCACATCACCCTCAGACGTTCAAGTCATCATTTCCCATTCTGTTTCCAGTCAAATACTTTAGATCTAACTTATCTATATTCACAGGGTTAAGCCATTGCTTTGAATTAAATGGTATGAGGAAAATTTATTAATTATGTAAAAACATTGCTGATATTATTTAAAGAAGTATAACAACTCCTTCCGATATTTTTATCAGTTGTTCAGCGTTGTGAACAGAATAGTAGTTGCGTTACTGAAATAAATTTTACGGTGTACTCGTTTACTTACTAGATTATATCAACATACACACAATTCACTTGCTTACAACTTATATGAAATACGCTACATTTGTTCATTTCGGTGAAGATAAAGTTTCTCAGAGTCCTCCGCATTTAGTCTTGGAATGTTCATTTATTGTAAGATTTTACCAATTAAATTTGTTGTTTCACGAATTGTGTTTTATAGGTGGGTAAGCCCACCTTTCATATTTTGAATGTTTATTATTATTATTATTCCTTTAGGTTCTGAGTGGAACATACGGCTTCAACAACACATCTCCACTTTGTTCTGTTTTCTGCTGTCCTTTCCAGCTGCATCCGCGATTGATCATAATCTTTCATCTCCTCCTCCCACCGTCGATTTGACGATCAGCTCATCGGCTCCCCTGTGGATTCCCCTCTATGTTCACCTGGGGTCCTGTCTCCACTGCTGCCTTTTTCAGCCAGATTGTTTGTTTTTACCTGCAAGTCTTCAAGTTTGAATAACATTAAAGACATAATTATTAATATTTATTTTATCCTTTAGTTCCTAGAGTAACATAGGGCTTCAGCTGCGCACCTCCATTGCCTTCGGTTTTCTGACAACTTTTTCACCCCGCTCCAAGTCTTCCCACACGCTTTCATCTCCTCCTCGCATGACCTCCTCCAAGTCACCCTTGCACTGACGACCAACTCGCCGCTTCCCTTTCGGGTTCCACTCGAGGGCTTGCCTAGCGATGTCACTTGATGCATTGTTTCCTCAGAGTATGGCTAGCAAATCCATCTCCATTTCTTCCTGCCTATTTGTTGCACAATCGGTTCCTGGTTGGTTCGCTCATTGCCAGAGATCCCTGTTGCTGATCTTTTCTGAGTGGCTATCTGATCTTGAGTATTGAGCGAAGACAACTGTTAATGAAGTTCTGTAGTTTGTTTGAGATGCTCTTTATGACGCGCCAAGTCTTTGATCCGTACAGTTAGTAGTACTGACTTCACATTGGAGTTGAAAATCCGGATCTTATTTTTGATAGTGAGTGCTGTTGACCTCCACACAGACTTAAGAGCAATAAAAGCCTGTCATGCTTTTCCGATTCTGGCTTTGATATCCTCGTCAGTTCCGTCGGCCTGTAGTTGAAACGATACTTCTCAGTTAGGTAAAGGAGGTTGTTTCTTTCAGGTTCCTCCCATTTATGCTGATTGTTGTCTGTTGTTGTTGTTGCTGCTGTTGGTGGTGTTGGCCAGGAATCTTCATCACCTCTGTTTTCTGTATGTTCACTTGAAGGAAGTCTCATCTTTGATGCTTCTTCTGCCAGCTTGTTGCTTTTCCCTTGCGTATCTTCCAGTTTGTGGGAAATCAGACATATATCATCGGCGAAGTTCAGATCCTCCAAGTTCCTTTTCTGTGTTAGTCCATTTTATGCCTGTTTCCTCATTGCCCGTCACTGTCTGTCGCATTATCCAATCTACTGCAATCAGGAAGATCATTGGTGATAGTAGACAGCCTTGTTTCACTCCCGTCCTCACTTCGAAGGCTTCCGTAAGTTTCCCGTTGTGGATTACTTGGCATGCAGCATTGTCGTATAACTGTTGGATGAGGTGTATAATTGTCGATGGGACCCCGTAGTAGCGAAGTATTTGCCAAATCACCTCTCGATCGACGCTGTCGAAGGCCTTTTCAAAGTCGATGAAGTTGAGTGAGTAGAGAGGTGACTGCCATTCCAAGCTTTGTTCAATGATGATCCGTAGAGTGGCGATTTGATCAATACATGATTTGTTTCTCCTGAATCCGGCCTGTTCCGGTCGAAGTTTTTCATCCAGGTTGGCGTGTTTGATTCTCTCCAGGATGATGCGGCTTAGTATTTTGCTTGGAATGGACAACAACATAATTCCGCGCCAGTTTTTGCATTGACTTAAGTCTCCTTTCTTTGGTAGTTTGAATAAGTATCCTTTCTTCCAATCCTCGGGTACTTTGCCCTCTTTCCACACCTTCTCCAGTAGTGGTGTCATCAAGTCCGCTGTTGTCTCTGGGTCCATTTTCAATGCTCCTGCTGGTTTTTCGGCTTTTAGCATCTTGATTGCATTCAGGACTTCTGATTTCGTGGGAGGGTCGATGTTCACTGGTAGTTCTGCTTCCGTTGTTGGTATTGTTGGGCGCGTTGTAGGTGGCGGACGATTTAGAAGTCTTTTGAAGTGTTCAGCCCAGTGTTTTCTTTGCTCCACCTCTTTGGTGATTGACTTTCCATTGTCGTCCTTTATTGGCTTAATCTGTGTCGAACTTTTGCCCGATGGGTGCCTAGTTGTTTGGTAGAGTGTGGCGAGGTCTCCTTTGCCTGCAGCTTGTTCTGCTTCGTTTGCCATGGTTTCATAATATTTTCTTTTGTCTTCCCTGGCACTCTTCTTCACTCTTTTGTTCAGTGTATTGTAGCTTGCATTCAGCTCCTGTTTTTGTTGCTCGTCAGTGCACTGGATAATCTTTTGTTTCACTGTCCTTCTCTCTTCTATTAGTTTCCAAGTGTCCGTAGTGAGCCACTGTTTGTCCTGTCTCTTTTTTCTGCCTAGAATTTCTATGCAGGTTTGGCTCCACACCGTTTTCAAGTTGTTCCAGTGCTTTTCGACGCTGACCTTTTCGCTGGTGTTGATTTGTATCTCAGCTTTGTCCTTTATGCTTGCAATGAAGATGTCCTTTGTAGCCTGGTCCTTCAGCTTTTGAGTGTTGAACTTGGCTTGTGGTCTATCTGCAGCTCCTGATTCCCTGAAAGCTTTTAATTTGATTTGGATTGTCCCTTGTACGAGATAGTGGTCTGAGCCAACGTCTGCTCCTCTTCTTGCTTTTGTGTCCAGTAGGCTGCGCCTCCACTTCCTTGAGATTGAGATGAAGTCGATTTGGTTTTTGGTTTGCCCGTCTGGTGACACCCATGTAGCCTTGTGGATATCTTTGTGCTTGTATACACTGCCACCAATCACTAGTTCGTTGAAGGCGCAGAAGTCGGCGAAGAGTTCTCCGTTTTCATTCATTTCTCCTAGAGCTTCTCTACCCATGATGAGTTCCCTTCCTGTGTTGTCTGGTCCCAGTTTGGCGTTCATGTCTCCCATTAGTATTTTCATGTCGCCAGCTGGAGTATTGTCCATTGTTGCCTGTAGTTGTCTGTAGAATTCTTCTTTCTTTTCGAGGTCTGCGTTGTTTGTGGGTGCATAACATTGTATGATTGACACTTTCCTTCCTTTGGAGTTGAATCTGGCGGTCATTATCCTGGACGAGATCGCCTCCCATTGCATCAGGGCTTTCGTTGCCGTTGGTGACATCATGATAGCCACGCCCTCGGTGTGCGTGTGGTTATCTTCTGGGTGACCGGAGTAGATCACTGACTCACTCGTTGACAATTTGGTGAGTCCACTCCCATTCCATCTGCTTTCACATATTCCCAGCACTTGGATTCCGTATCTTTTCATCTCGTTGGCGATCTGGGCAGCTTTCCCAGTCTCGTACATAGTTCGGACGTTCCATGTCCCCACACAGACTTTTTCTTTTGGTGCAAAGAGGTTCATCGTGCTGAAGTTTCTGTAGCAATTTGTTTACAGGGTGGGGTTGCTAGCCTCACGCCTGAGAAAGGAATGGTTACATTAAGATAAAGTTTAGAGAGAAGCGACCTTTTGGGCTGCTACCCTTAAAATCAGATAACAAGAGATAAAACAATCAGAACTACACCGAAAAAAGGAAAACAGTTCACAGCAAAAAAGGCAAAAAGCGACAACAACGATACAATACAACAACATGCAATATAGTTCAGCACAGTTAAGTAAAATGATACCAAAATCACAGACTCACTGACTTGGGCCAACTTCAACATGTAAATCCAATAATATATACAATTTTACGTATGAGTTATTGTTAAAGGACACAAATGTCCAAAAACTTTGTTATAGGTATTAGTAGTCAATAATAGTATATCCAGGGTTTAAGCGTTCGAAAGTTAACGGAATTCTATAATTTCCAGAACTTCGTGGTGAGCAGTAACAAAGAAATGAGAGTTCTATATATTACAGCAAAAAGTAACGCACTGATCGAAAAACATAAATCATCTGCGAAATCCATATCTTCTTACTTACTTAGTTATAGATCAAAATCATCTCTGAGTATACAGCAAAGCTAAACGGATAAACAGAGGGATAATTACGTAAATTTCGCAATTCATAGCGAAATTCTCTTAATGCTTTTCAGTAATTATACATTGTTGCTCAATTTTTTAGTTTTTTGCCGGTAACTTTTGTCACATGGAAGTTTTCATAAGTAAACTATCATTCCGCAAGTGTGTTTTGACAAATTAAAAGTATGCATGCCAAAAGAGCAAAATTGTAATGTCTAACAAACACTTCTTCCTGTGATGTCAGAATTTAATTCAATTAATAATTTCATATACAATTGGTGGATGGTGGCTAGCAGTGGAATCCAAGATGCGCATTTCGTCCTATTCGGGACTCGTCAGCTGGATGTACCTGCATTTCTCAGTGAGTGATGATGTTCCCACCGAGGCTCGAACCCAGTGCCCATAGTTTCAAACGCCAAAGCGTTATCCACTAAGCCACATCATCACTCACTGAGAAATGCAGGTACATCCAGCTGACGAGTCCCAGATAGGACGAAATGCGCATCTTGGATTCCACTGCTAGCCACCATCCACCAATTGTATACTAATTAAATACCCAGACATCATCGAAGCATCTGCACAAGAAGCCGACATGTCAACCTGAGACCGAGCACTTCGGTCCAATCAATCGACGGGAAAGTCAAAAATTCAATTCAGTAATAATTTCATAGTTAGCATTTCTTTAAACGGTCATTATATATAAAGTGCTAAACCTTCATTTAGATATAAAAGCTGTTTTATTCAAACAATCAGTGGTCTTATAGTATTTTAAAGTATTTACTAGCAGCGAGTTTATTAGTTTACCAGTTTACTGGCCGGTTCTAAGCCTGGAAAAAGAGGGGAAATTGAGCACAGATAAAGCGACTCTACTCCAGGAAAGCAACCTAATCGTTACAGAAACTTCAAAGTACTTATTCTTTGCCAGAATCGGAAAGACGAAATGACGCGGTTTTGGAAAGCCCTCGGGAAGCCCGTCGGCTAGTGTATCACAGAACCATGCTCCTGTCTACTCCAGGCAAAATAATAAATCACATCATCCTGGGGAATACAGAAGTGATGAAGACATCTACTAACCAACAACAAGCAACAGTCACTATCAGTAGGAGAAATCTCAAGGAAGTTATTTAGGCAACATCGTTCCCACTATGAGCAGAACAGATGAGGACGTCAAAGCCGGAATTTTACAGGCAAGATAGACCTTCATTATTCTAAGATCAGTCTGAGAATCTGCTGTCCTCTGCTTAAAGAACAAGATTCAGATTTTCAACACTAAAGTCAAATCGGTGCTCCTATATGGCTCAGAGAATTGATGGGCCACAGAAAGAATTTTCAACAGATTGAAAACTTTTCTCAACAACAGTCTTCGTTCCATACCGAGAAACAGAAAATATAAGTAACAAGTAACTATGGGAACAAAACATTCAAAACCTTATTATTGGAACATATGCAGAAGGAAGTGGAAATGACTTTGATATACATTGAGGAGACCGGTCAGTGGCATAACACCCCAGGAGAGGGTCTCAAGTGCTATTTGAATGGGATGACACGGAGAAGACAACGTGAGGAGGAGATGAAAGCTCATGGGTATGCGCGGGGCCCGTTAAAAGGAACTGCAGTTAACAGAATGAAATGGAGATACGTTGTTGAACCCCAAAATTGTAGACAACAATTTACGTTAATGTTTATGTCCCGAATCGACGACATGAGAGAAAACAATAACAAAGCTTAACCTTGAGGAACTCACCAACCAATCACAGAAGACATTTGTAAATACGATTCGCAGATATAAAGCTAGGCTTTTTGAGAAACGGTCATAAGCAGTACAGAATAACCTTCAGCAAGAAAACAAACAATCAGAAGATGTTGCTCCTCCGCTGACAATAACGTACATAAAAATCCTATAAATATTTGCTGATTTTCTCAATAAACGACCTGTTGCCTGGCCCTTGTCTTTTGTCGTCACAATATTACTTATATGTAGCAGTCATTGCAACGATAGCTATCAAAGTCTTAAAAATATTGAGTTGCATACACACAGTCGAACATAAAATTTACGTCATTGTTGATATGACAATTTTAGATTAAACCGTTTATTGATATACAACTTCATTAATAATTCACATTCCTGAAAATCTAAATGTGACTTGTATATACTTTTTCAATTGAATAATCTATGAGATAAACTATGAGTTCCGCCAAATGATGTGTAGAACGCCCACAAACCTTTTGATAAAATACTTTCTTTCATTATATCTCGATGAATCAGTCAAGTGATTTAATTAAGCTATATGAAATAAATTGACAAACTATTTTAGTATTATGTTAAAGAGAAAAAGGACTTTTTGTTTCTTGGCTTTCTTACATTTTAGTACACAGAGTTTAATCGAAAATGCGATATTTGTGAAGTTTTATTTGCCCTTAATACCGGTTTTATACAAAGAAATACATTGTATTTGAAGCTCTGTGTTTATAAGCGTGATTAGGCTTCAATAATAAGCAGCACTGTATTAATTTACTAACAGATGTTGAGATATACATTTCACTATTTGATTTTCAACAGGTATAATCAATTCTTTGGATGTCGAGTGGAACATAGGGCTTCAAATCATTGTGCTCTCCGCAGTCATTTCCGGCTGGCTTCACGATTGCCTACAAACTGTCACTTCTTCCCCACATGGTCTCGTCTATGTCACCCTCGACCCCGAACCCATTGGAGATCCACTGGAGGAGCTGTTATGCAAAGATCTCCCCAGAGTTATGTCTAATTATACTCCATTTTTCCCTATTAGTATGGTGGTGCGTTATCGACTGGTTCCCTAACAACGTTTCTTGATATTTGTCTTTTCTAGCTGACCATCATATTTTCAGTATTCAGTGAAGGTATGTGTTGAAAGTCTGAAGCCTGTTGGAATCGCTCTTCGGGACGCACAAAGTCTGTGAACTGTATAGAATCCCTGAACACTTGGACAAAAGTGTTGGAAATCAGAATTTTGTTCCTTATGCTGAGTACAGAAGACTTATGCAGCGATTTTTGATCTTGCCTATGACATCCTCGTCTGTGTTGCCTTTAGCTGAAATGATGTTGTCTAATTAAGTGAAACAGGTGACTTCCATGAAGTTTCGTGCGTTGATAGCGATTGGTGCTTATTGTTGATTATGTATCTTCATTACCTCTGTCTTCTCTATGTTCATTTCAGGTCCTATCTTCGCTGCTTCCTTTAACAGCTTGTCCTTTTCTGCCTGTAGATCTTTTAGTTTGTGTGACAGAAACTTCAATGCAAGATCTTCTACCATTTTTGACAAAACTTTTCATGCAATTTCAGTTGCTAAACTCAAATCATTAAAAGTATATTCTATTTACGTAGTAAAGCTATCTAAGTGAAGTCGAAATTCTTGAAAAATTTGGTGAAATTTTTGAGAAATTTGTGATTGTGACAGAATTATTCACATAAATTAACGAAGGTCAGCAGCACTCACCATCAAAAATAAGATCCGGATTTTCAACTCCAATGTGAAGTCAGTACTACTAACTGTACGGATCAAAGACTTGGCGCGTCATAAAGAGCATCTCAAACAAACTACAGACCTTCATTAACAGTTGTCTTCGCTCAATACTCAAGATCAGATAGCCACTCAGAAAAGATCAGCAATAGGGATCTCTGGGAGCAAATCAACCAGGAACCAATTGTGCAACAAATAAGCAAGGAAGAAATGGAGATGGATTAGGCATACTCTGAGAAAACAAACCAACAAGTGAGTGACATCACTAGACAAGCCATTGCTCGAGTGGAACCCGAAAGGGAAGCGGCGAGTTGGTCGTCAGTGCAAGGGTGACTTGGAGGAGGTCATGTGAAGAGAAGACGAAAGCATATGGAGAGACTTGGAGCCAGGTGAAAACATTAGCAGAGAACCGAAGGCAATGGAGACGCGTAGCTGAAGCCCTATGTTCCTCTGGGAATTAAAGGAAATAATAATAATAAATTAACGGAATGCATCTCTGAAGTTATAAGCTTATAGTGGACATTAGAAGTAAAATTTGAAGATACCTTGAAGGTATAATCAATAGATAAGTTACACTTTATTACCATACACTAATAATCGTGATTTTCATAATAAGAGTTTGAAGGCGTTGACTTGGTGGAGAAATTATTTTGTTATCTGAATACGTAACCTTACTATCTATCCGATCAATTCAAACTTAAGATTAGACGGTTACATTCACCACTATGCGGAAGAAATTGTCTCCTTAATCGATACAGTGTCACTCATGAATCCAAAAGGCAAGGGAAGACAAACACTACCGGATAAAGTTGATGCATTTTTGTTTTCAAATACATGAATCAGCCGTTAAAATTGTGACTTCTTATTCCTTCATATCTATGCACAGACATCAATCCAACTGGGATAATGCAGAATTTTTTAAACATAGGAAATATTTGAAGTGTCAGAGAATTCCTAGAAGCCTATTATTTGAATCGACCACCAGTTAACAGGCATACTGACATAGATCAAATGTATTAGTCAATAAAAACCAAGTCACATGTTAGTTAGGTCAAATATAAAGTATATGAAACAGACAATACCATTTGTTCATGAAGAATTACAAAACCCTCTGTCAAGTTCTTATTATCTCTGAAGACGTTCAAATCGACAATTACTATGAACGATACTGACCTTAATTCTA
The DNA here is from genome assembly GCA_944472135.2 of Trichobilharzia regenti. Taxonomy (NCBI): domain Eukaryota; kingdom Metazoa; phylum Platyhelminthes; class Trematoda; order Strigeidida; family Schistosomatidae; genus Trichobilharzia; species Trichobilharzia regenti. The sequence goes on from OX235263.1 coordinate 38,355,980, forward strand.
AAACACAAAGACTTGTAATAGGTTGTATTGTTCAGAAATTAGAATCAATATCGGTACAAAGTCTATAAACAAATATTTTACAAGAAACGTATTGTACTTTTGTGCGTATTCTTTTGTCTTCTTCAAACTTGTACACGCCTTCGAGTTGCTCGCCAATGGCGACCAAGGTCAATGAACCAACGTTCAATGTTCACATTCATTTACACCCTCACTTCACTGTGAAGTTAACACTGATGATGTTATTTGGAAAGACAAGGAGAACTCGGTAGATATAAACCACAATTCACCCCACAGAACACAATCTCCGTAAACAAAACATTCACCTCAGCTACATATTTTAGCTACCACTTCAAAAATTTGAAATCTTTAAAATGAATTTTAAAAAGTATCTTCCTATGCTATGCAATTAGATATTCAAATTTTTTCGAGGAAAATTTTATTTTTCCACAAAATAAGAGTAGAAATTGAATACTCTGTTCGGCAATTTTTTTTCTAGTACGAGTTGATAAGTTGAACTATTCAAATACTGGTTTCTGTACAAATAAAAAATAACTTTTAGCTCCATACAGTTTTTTGCCTAAATTAGGCAGTATAAAGTTAAAGGAAGAGAAACTAATAGGTACAGGATTATATTTTTGTGTGAAAAAAATACAACTTTAGTAAAACATTTATGAATTTGTCATTTCATTCTTTTTTCAAATTTTATTTGTTTGCTGAGAACAAACAGGATTAAATTTCACTTTTACAAATATGGTTTGCATACTGTATATTATTTATTCCTTTTCATCTCTTTTCCCTATTTGAAATATGTAGAAATGAATTTGAGTGAGTATGTCTAGTTATCGACAAAACAAATCTCCCTCCCTTTTTGTTTTCGTCTACTTGAATGCACATAACAGAGGCGGTCTACTGCAATATGAATATCCCCTGACAATTGGTCTTGGGTAATTTTGTATAACGTACTTAGAAAAACACTGTAATCACATCAGATGTTATGTTTGTTCTGTTTTATCGTTTCTTTTATACAGCTGGTATATCTGTTGTGGTGTCTGATATATTTTGCGCGAAAACACCTTGCGGTTACTTTCATCCTTACCCATTGGATTCTCGTGGTATTTCTCCTTTTAGCGTCTTTTTAACAGATGAAAAATTTATTTATTTTTCCTCAGTTTTCAGTGATCCTTCACTTATTATCTGTTAACGTCAAAAATTACTCTAAAAACAAATGGCTTCGTAAACTTCTTTTCTCAGTTTGTCACAGTATTTTATTTGATTGATATAACCGTATTGTTACAATTCAATGATAATGAAGGAATGTTTTATGAAAGCTGATTAGGGCTTGAAGGCCTGATCACTGCAGTGAATAAATTCAGAAAGGAAAGTAATTATGAATTAAATATCTTGAAGATCATGACTTTGACTTTAGTGTTGAGTGTGAATCAGCTGACAACCGCTTTTCTAAGTGGAACCCAATACATTAATGGTTATAAGTTCTATTGATAAATTATCATACTTTAAGCGCAATTTCATTAGAGCTAAAAAATTAAACCTTTAAATACTCCTATTAATAATATTAGAACAAGACATATAAACGAACAATATTGTTGTTTTCAGTTAGATCTTCTTCAGGCCTTACTCTAATTTACATAGCTTTATGTATAAAAGGTTAAACCAGTGACTGAGTTTGTGAATCAGATGATAATAATAGGCATTAGATGTTTCGAAAGTCAGTAATAACCACGATAATATTGGTGAAAAGGTTTGAGCCGGTGGCGATACGAATAACGAAGGTAGTAATATGTGTATGTGTAGACAATTCAATAAATAAAATGGGTCAAATCCCAAAAGTTACGTAATACTAAAGGTGAAGTGGACAGATAATCAGAGTTTAAATAAATGTCATAAAAGTACGAAGGACATGGGAAATAAGAAAGGGTGGAAGGGTTTTGAATAGAATTAACCTAGACGAAGGGAGAGACAAAGGTAAAACAAATGTCTTTTGTATGAAAAGACTGGGACTGTTCTCTCAAATTCCGATAGCTTCGGCTGTTTAGAAGGCGGGTTCGAATTCCGTTCAAAGGTTGGATAGAATGTGATAGATAACTTTGAAGGCACTTCTTCTGTCCACCTGGTGACTTCTTTCAATCAAATGAGACAAAATAGAACTTCTTATAGATTTTACTTGGACTTTTCCGACGCTCAGTAATACGTTTGTTGAGCAGTCTAGATGTTCTCCGAACAAAGCTTTCTCCGCAGAAGCAGCTAAATTTGTAAATACACATAGTGTAAAAACAGAAGACAAGGGCGGGCAACAGATCGTTTTATTACGGAAATCAACACGTATTTATATATATTTCACATACATTATTATAGCTTATTCAAGTAAACAAACGCAGTCTTCTGATTGGTTATTTCTCGGAAGTTATGCAGACAAACACAGGCTTCTGATTAGTTGTTTCGAGTAACCTCGGAAAGTGGAGCCATCCATCTGCGAATCATATTTGCCAACGTTAAGTTTGCTGTGATTAGTTGTTGAATCAGCCTTTTTCATATTTTCTCACGGCCAATATTGGTGACCTAGACATTGACGTAGATTAATGTCTACCAAGTGGCTAGCAGCCTGCTCTCACCACAATAGAAGTGGAACAGCCAGGTAGCTTTTCTTTCGCCTGAGCAATCATGCTAAAAGAGTATGAATCAAACTTCTTCAAGCCTCAGAAACACTTGTAATTGACATGTTAAATATCGAACTCTGTTTGGTGATGAAATCTGCAATGGACCTGATCTGTCTTAACATTGGATACGTAATTTCTTGTTAATGCTATTTTTCTTTTTGATTTTATTGTCTTCTCTCTTCACCTCCTATTAAATTTTGTATTCCTTATTACAACTGGTGCTAAATTGGCTCTGGTTCAATTTTAAGTTGAATTCTACTCAATTCCGGTAATTATATTGCGTCAGTCGACTTGCTTATTTTTATTTTACTGTGGTTTATACTCGATTAACACTTTACGTTACGTAATTTGTTGTATAAAATATCTACAATCCTAATGACATAACTTTGGAAACATTGCTTTTGCTGCCAAAATAATTTACCATATTATACACCTGGAGAATGATATCGCTGAACGTGTTTTCTTTTAAATGTCTGAAATCCGATTATTCCATTTAGAATGAAGCAGTTATCAGTCTTTACTTGTCCTAGTAACTGGGTTCGTTTACTCTCAATTTCACTTGATTATGTAATTTTCGCCTTTAACTCATCATCTTACTAACATTTTGTCTTTATTACGCAACTCCGCCATTGTATCCAGGCGCTTATTTTTGTTTAACCTTGAACTTTCTGGATATAAGCTATATAAACGCAATTTCTAAGCCCATTTGGTTAACCTGGGAGTCTCCTATTATTTAAAACCATATAACATTTGCAATTAATGTAAAACTGTTCTGTTAATAAATTTAATAACTTCTTTAGGCTGTTCTCAGCTGATGAGAAGGTGACGAAATAGGTGATGGTAGAATGTATTTCCGCAGAGACTGTTGTTCTGGCTCCACTCAAGTTTATAAATGTGAAAGGATTCTGATTTTTATGCGTCAATGGCTTAGTAGTAGAACACTGGGCGACCAGGCAGGTGATCCAGTGTTCAATCTCCGGCCTCACACTCCTTTGCCTCACCTGGACGACCATGCACATGGTCCGAGGTTCGATCCCCTGCCAACACACACCTGATATCTATAGTCGGCCTGCAAAATTTGGGCTACCGATACCCATGCTGAAAATTCCATACTTGTACCGAAAATACAGTGTGGAGTCAAACTGTAATCAAAAATAAAATAAATAAAAATCCCGGTAAAGAGAGAGAGAGTTAAGTATCGGACTAGCAATACCATCCCGTAGAAAAAAGCCGCATTGCTGCTGAAAATTCAAAGCACTAACTTGAAACCCCATGTTCCACTGGTAATACAAAAGATTAAAATAATTCTGAACTTTGTAAACCTGTCATAAATAATTCTAAACTGATTAAGGAAGAAGACAATTTAGCTAAGAAGCAACTCTTCTTTTGAGTGTATCGTTTATTTTATCAGTAACGTAAACAAGCAACAGTAAGTTACTAACTTAAGATATTCTTAAGGAAAACTAAAAAAAATAAATTAAATCAAGGCGAGAAAGGAAGTATTTCATAACATAACAGATGAAGGAAGCCCTTAAGGTCTTGTAGAATTAAAAATAGGTGTGAATGGTTTCTAGAAAGTGAAATGTCACTTAACAGGTACAGAAAAATGAAGAAAGAAATGAACAAAGTAACTGTGAGTAAGAAGAAGAGTCAGAATCACGAAAAGATAAAGCAAAATTTGTCTACCACTTATACACACATAGATCCGGTATAAATTGGTGAGAAAGTTACGGAATAGTGTTACTGTCGGCCTATTTCACTTAACTTCCTATGTGAATAAACAAAGTTATTCACTGTTTCTTAATGTTATTTTTAAAAACAAATGGAACAGTTGGGATGACCTTGGTCAGTATATATGAAAAATGAACCTGGAAGAAAGACTGAAATGTTGTCGGTAGTTTTAACGTCTCAAGATAAAATATTGTTATAAATGAGAATTTTTTTAAAACGGTATTCCCTATTTTTTTAGATACATACATCCACTAGCTAGCCAGCACTTTTAAATAGCGTCATTTTATTCGGTAATTACTCACCGCTGTTTATTAACTTATCTAAGAAGCATTATCTCAACTACAGGCCATCGGAACGGACGAGGATATCAAATTGAGAGACAATCGGGAAGGCGAGAAACACATTCATCAATCAACCTGAAACCAATCTGGAAATCTTCATCAATCAGCCAGCATCAACAACAAAATTCAGTCGGATTTTCAATACAAACGTCAAGTCAGTCAGTTCTTCTATACGGATCAGAAACTTGGCGGGTGGGTCACAAAGAATATTTCCAACAGCCTGTTGCAGACCACACCTTTATCAACAACTGTCTTCGCTGGATCTATATTGAAGATCAGATCAGATGGCCGGTCCGGAAAGAATCACCAACAAGAAACAATGGGCATTAACAAACAAAACAAGAACCAATCGTCGCCCAACAAATATGCAGGAGAAAGTGGATTGAGATGGATTGGACACTCGCGGTTGAGGAGGCCTCTGGGTGACATCGCGCGCGCGTCAGGCCATTGCTCGAGTGGAACCAGGCCGAAAGGGAAGCGGTGAGTAGGACGTCGGTGCAAGGGTGACACGGAGGAGATCGTGTGAAGAGGAGTTGAAACAGTATGGACTAACATGGATGCAGGTGAAAAGTACAGTGGAAGACTGAAGCAAGTGGAGGTGTGCAGTTGAAGCCCTATGTTCCACTGGGAACCCAAGGGAACGACAACAAACAACAACTCACCGCTGTATTAAATTCACACCAACTGTATCGAGGAAAAATGAAGGTATGAGAAAAGGAAGTGGTGTGTTGCAGTATGTATAGGTGACTGGATAGGTCATTTAAGTATAATTATTTTTTAATGGTTATTGGCACACAGTGATTATTTGCAACACTAGGTGACATGAGTTCGAATCCCAAAAAGGAAATGAATTCCTTCAAGATTGCTGATACACCTTCGTGACAAGTGGCAGTAAGCATTTAAACCTTGGTCTGAGGTTTTATCCCAACCACCTAATAACAACTATTTAGAGTCAACCGTGATAGTGAGCCACCTAGTATGGTGGTGACATTGTGAACTTGACTTATAGAATTCATTCTGCTCCAAACAAGGGACTAGACACATGACTTCAGTTACTTACTACCTAGTGTTTGGCCTAAGTACAGAATGATAAGTTTTTGAATAGGTCTAATCGACTTAACAACAGATATATAACAAGTAAGGTTAAACTGAAGCATGGCTGCTGTGAAAGCTGTGACGCAGTGTAATCGTTTGAATGCAGAAGGCGTTTTCATTTCCCCTTGTGGCTATATTTAAAATATGTATCAGTTAACAAACCACTAGCTAAGTGGTCACAGGTTCGCAGCCCACCCCACTTATTTAAGGTTGGACGGCTGGGTAGTATCGCTGACTGTCACACGCAAAGTGTGTCATAGCCTGATGTATAAAAATGTCACAGTGGTAATTGAGTACCCAATGGATTAACAATGATGTTAAGGAAACTCCTGTTTTTTTTGCTGGGAATATGATACTGAGTTATTCAATATTGAAGTCTTGGAATGACCAACAGCATCGCTTTAAAATAATTGCAGCCAGTCAGATTCATGCGTAGAAAGACAGTCACATACGGTAAATGCTTACTATGATAGTAAGGAATTAAACACACCGTGCTTGGGAGACTTCTTCCAGAATTGGCAGGATTCAGGAAAAAACAAGTCATGCGTTGATTAAACTAAAAAACTGTATATCATCACTAAGGAGAGCATAGAATATCAGTCATCTCATAACCTCAACTTCGTCGATTCTGAAGAGGTCTTCGACAGTATCGACCTTGATTCAATTTGGCAACTGCTTCAATACTAAGGACTGAAATGTTGCGGCATTAATGGCGCTCAATCAACAGCCATATGATGATGACACTACAAGCCACATAATTCACAACGGAAATTTCAGTGAAGTATTTCAAATGAAGACTGGAGTAAGACAATTCTGCCCATTATCACCGATGATATTCCTAATCGTAGTGGACTGCATGATACAGTAGATTGTAGGGAGTAACGAAACGAGGAAACTGTAGACCAACAAGAATACCCTAGAACATCTGGATTTTTAAGATGACTTGTTTCTCGTATCTCATAAACTGAAAGACTTACCGGCGAATATCAACAAATTGGCAGAAGAGTCAGGGAAGGAAGGATTTAAGATGAATACACAGAGAACATGTGTGATGCAGGTACCACACAGACAACAAACACCAGTCACCATCAACAGGAGAAATGCGAAGAAAGTCTCCTCTTTCGGCTCCTTAAGAGGACAATATCCCTTCAAACTTAGGCAGTATAAATGAGAATGTCAAAGCCACTCAGGAATTCTGGCAGCCAACAAACCAACAGATTTGTATGAGGAAGTGGAGATTGATTGCAAATACACTAAGGAAATCTTCATACACCAGGCCCTCAAGTAAAACCCGAGTAGGAAGCAACGGATTAAGCATCAGAGAATGATATAAAGGCGATCAGGTGAGAAGAAAATAAGACCTTGTTGGTGGCTGTGGAGCCAGATGAATAAAAACACGACTGAAAACAGGATGAAACGAAGATGCACAGCTGAAGCCCTCTCTTTCATTAGGCTCCTACTTTAACTGCTAGTAGCTCAGCTGAAATATAAAAACAAATGAAAGGATATACAGTAATAATAAGAATATTTTGAAGCAATGATGTTTAAAAAAGGGTTCTCCCTCATGAAGAACTGATAAGTGTTGCTTGTATATAGTAAAAGAAGTAGTAACAGAGTAAATAAAGAATGTATTTAAGAAAACTCTTTGTTCTGTTTCACTCCAATGTTTTTTTTTTTTCGTGAGGTAATGTTCTTGCTGAAACACAGAAAATTCCATTTCCTGGAACAATTCCGGATGTAGAATCTATGCATTTACATATATACATATATATTTACATGATTACACTACTTTGCTTACAACATTATATACATATATTGGTTTACTCGCAAAATACACACGCCCAAACATGACAAAATTATATGCACAACTGACATATGCCTATGTAAGCAGTATATATATATATATATATATACCAATATATAGACAAGTATATATATATATATATATATATATATATATACAAGTCCATCACGCAGTTATTTGTTTAACCACAAGTGAAACCCCGTACTACTATTATTAGTTTTATTACTATTCCTGTTATTATTACAACTGTTTCTATTGCCATCGTTATCAATATTTCTATGAAACCGACATTGTTCTGCTTTCTGATTTCCGGTAAGTTGTTTCCTCTCTCCCTCACAGAAAAAAAGAAAAAGAAAATAGAATAAATCTTTAGGAAATCAGTTAAAATAGACAATAATCCTGTATGTGTACATATCCTCCTTTCAGTTAACTGATGTTAAAAAGCAATAGACATCATTGTAATTTTTTAATAGTAGTTAGTATATAAGTTTATTTTATGCATGCTAGTGAATGTCTATTTGTATGACGATTGAAAGACATTATTATCATTATTATTTAAATCTTTATTAATCATACTACTATTATTACTGGTAGTAGTAGGATAGTTATTCCTGGTGACCTAGTAATACTGTTTGACTATATATTTGGTTGGTTGTCCTTTAAATCTGCTTGTTATAATAAAAATCAACGTTTACTCATAATCAAGATGAATCAGTGGCTGACTTAATGTTACAAAAATCAATCAGTAAGAGTATATATATGAATATAATGAAAAATACCATGACATTTATGCTTCTGGAGAAAGGAAATGGCAGGAATGAATTATTTGATCTTTATTTCTCCCATTTAAATGACACGATTCCAAGTGTTAATTTGTAAGGATTTGAATACTTTGAACTTTTCTGCACAGATTGATATCAGTCAGAGCACCATTGAAAAGTAGGGAACACCGGGCTGCTGTTTCCTCCTTGTCTGGTACACTTTTCAGCAGTACGCAATCATGAGTCCATTACCAGGTGTCGAACTGAGGACCTAAGTACTAAGATAGTATCCAATGGTCCATCAACTCTAACTTATGTCAGTTCATGAGCTATTCGATTACGTCTGAGTGGCTGAAAGGGATGCCCGCTTAGACCAATACAGTGACTATCAGAGTTCATGCAATTTATTTTTTTAGATAGAACTGACCTTATCTTCTTCAGCCGTTGTGCCTTTTGGTCAGAATAGCATTGAATGAAACGACTGTGCTGAATTCTGTGCTACATCTTTTGCGAATAGTTTGAGTATTCTAGCTTTTATTTCAGAAACATCCTTTATATATACGATAGGATGCATTTTCTTTCAGTTCCCGATAGTGCTTTCTTGCAGGTGATTTGATTCGAGAGTAGACTTTTTGATGGAATTGTAGGGGGAACTACCTTTTTATTGAGCACAACTAATAAATATTTCTCTTCTATTCTCCTCAGGACTCAGGTGTTACAGGGTATTTTAACTCTTTTGAACAGTGTTTGTAAATAGTTTCTCCTCATGTATTGTTACATTATTGCTATTGTAATCGAGTATGTATTCTGTGTAGGTTAATTTCCTGTATACTCATGATCCTAGATTTGCTTTGTTTGTCCTCTTGACTAAGATATCTAAGAAAGGAATTTTCTTGTCTGATTCTTCTCCTCATGTTGATGTGATGTCTTCAAACGCATTGTTGGTTAATTTGTGACTGTTTTCAATTCTATTTTTTCTCACTATGACAAATGTTTCATCTGATTAACGAATCCAGATTTTTGATTTGATTATTGATAGACCCATTGTTTCCTATCTTTGCATATTCATGAACCTTATTAGACGGAAAACACGTCGAAAGACTGATGTACCTAGCTCCGCAGGATGAGTTGAACTGATATGTGCACACAGAATGGTCATTCTCAAAGTTTTGTCTTTCAAGCTTCTGCAGACCATTGAGTGAAGTAATTGTTTGATTTTTACGAACTAAAAGTAATAATCACACTTACATTTATCAGAATTTGATATTTTTTTTTGATATTTTTGATTACAGCTTGATTCCATGCTGTATTTTTGGTACAAGTAAGAAATTTTCACCATGTGATATCGGTAGCCCAAATTTTGCAGACCGACCATAGATATCAGGTGTACGTCGGCAGGGGATCGAACCTCGGACCATATGCATGATCCGCGAGCGTCATAACCACTGTGCCGCCGACGCACAATAATAAAGGTTTATTGTACATTTATATAACTGACTGTAGTGTAAGCCGGCAATAAGTTTCAGTACTTTGTCAGGTAACCCTCAGTAATACCTAGTGGGCATGATACACTGTCACGATATTCTTGAGTATTATTTATCATACATAACAGAAAATGGATGGTTCAAAATTGAGTGAATCACAGAACTCAAAGTAGTTCGGAATAATGATTTTGTGGTGAGTAGTGACAGAAGTTGTTTGGCCAAATCTCTTGTCTTTATAGCTGTCTGGTTGGTATTCAACAGCTTGTGTCATAAGTTCTGTACGTTGATCAAGTTATCTATAACTGATAAGACGCGAAAATCTCGAGAACGAATGAAAAAAGTAAGATAAAGGAATCAAATTTAGAGACTCAGTTATAGTAAGCTGACCACCCTGATCACTTGGTTGCGTAAGATAAGTACTACCAGATACTGATTTGAGGCTACATGATGCTTCATTCTTATAATTGGTGGACGTAAACAACTACAGTCATAGCTTTGACTTCATATAATCTACAAACAAGTTTAAATTCGTAGTATACAGGAATGGCCAGTGTGCAAATAAATATTAGAGTTTAGAAGACGCTAAATAATTTTATTTTCCAATCTAAGTTATAAATAATCTTGAATATATGCTTTTAGGCGAATTTGAAATTTCCGTTGGTTGATTACGTTGAACCGATATCCTCGGCCTGTTTTAACATGGTGCCACCTAATACGTATACTTCCACGATGCCTGATGACTAACGTGATGTTATTTCAGTTGATTATGACTAGCAGTGGAATCCAACTGGACGAGTTCCAAACAGGATGAGATGTGAATCCTGGATTAAATGTATATTTAATTGCTATTTCCTTGGGTTCCGATAGGAAAAGAGGGCTTCAACAACACATCTCTACTTTCTGTCCTCTTCAGCTGGGTCTACGATAGTCCATAATCTCTCATATCCTCCTTACAATATCTACTCCATATATTCAATAGTTAGGTTTAATGTAAAACTTATACTTTTGAAGTAGGCAGCCAAACAAATGTACGCAATTCAAAGCGAAACACCTTGAGGTGGTACTATTAATACGGTGTACAAGATGCACTTGCACGTGAAGTGTCCTGCCAAGCGTCATATATCACAGCAACATTTAAATAAAGAAGCTAGCCTAATCGCTCATTCACCGGCTGTTTTAACAGTTTTTATAAGGAATATTCTCGAATATACGAGAAGTGTATAAAACCTTAAAAAATTTTTTTATGAGATCGTGGGAAACAGCTGATGTTTAAAATGGCTTAGATGCATTACCCTTCACCTGTTTTAACATACTTACTAATCTACTAAATTGTATTCAAATAATACGGGAGTGAGGATGAAAATGCCTGTCTAGCTGATATCCAACAAAGTGAGTCTCTAAAATTTATCAGTAATCTGTAGACTTTCAATGTGAATTACTGAGACTTTTCCAACACACTCAATTCTTTGAAATCCTGAGAGTCGTTCTGACTTCACTTCAACCAAATTAACCACAGTCTAAGTCCAAAAGCACAATTTGGCTAAAGGTCGTTTGCGAAATAATATTGACATGTCATACAGTCCTTGAAATAATAAAGGAAACATGTAGCTCAAAATTACCTCATGACTGCCGTCAAGAAACTTTACAGCAAAGCTAAGTCTGAATGAAGCAAGAACAGCAATGGTTTTTGTAGAATAAAATGACACCCTCAATTATTCCGTTGGCTTCTCATCAGCTGATTACAGGCCAAAGTCACTGCTAAATATATCTGCAGAAACAATTTCAACATACTTGCTCAGAGTTCATTTTAAACAAAAATCAATCGATCAGTATATGCATACAGTATATATATATATATATATATATATATATATATATATATATATTATATAAACACTATTCCGAACAATAACGATCATACACAATGGAAACTTCGGCACTACGCATTCAGATGAAAGAGAGGTGAAAATATCCAGTTACCAGGGCAAAGAAAGACTGATAAATGTCTCTTTCTGAACGCATAAATCAGGTTTCAGGAGCTTGATGGGAATGGCTTCAGCAAACTTGAGGAGAATTGAACTCTTTTGCCTATTAATAACTTTGAACGATTTTTCGACGTCCACTTCACGACCCGTGTCTAGGAGATGCCTGGAGATGGCACTGTTTAAAGCATTTGTTCCCTTCAGACATAAGCTTTTTGGTACATGTTCAGAAAATCGTAGATATATCCTTCCTTCTGTTCTTCCAATGCAACTGCTCCCGCAGATACATGTAAATTTGTACATACAGTTGGAGTTAACATGAGAAGGATATTTACCGACTTTTGACTGCACCAAAGAGCAAGTTGTTTGATAGACGAGGACGAGTTTAGCTGCGGGATAGGCTATGGCTAGTGATGTACTCAGTCTTTTGCTGACCAGTGCTACAATGTTTTCACCCTCAGTGTTTACCCTCAAATACGAAAGATCTGAAGTATAAAATGTCAAACAAATCACAGGGAAGAAAAAGCCCATCTATATTCAACTTGATTATAAAGGTGAAAAAGTTGCAGCGATGGTCAACAAAAGACTGAGTACATCACTAGCCATAGCCTATCCCGCAGCTAAGCTCGTCCTCGTCTATCAAACAACTTGCTCTTTGGTGCAGTCAAAAGTCGGTAAATATCCTTCTCAGCTGATGAGAAGCCAACGGAATAATTGATGGTGTCATTTTATTCTGCAAAAGCTTGTGTTCTTGCTTTATTCAAATTCATTAAGGCGGAATAAATTATGAAAGGTAAGTTTCTAATTACAAATGAAGTACTGTAGAGTAAAACTCTCTAACCGAAATTCAAATGCAAGAAGAACCTGAGACTCTGTCCAAAAGAATAACACAACAATCCTTCCAGCAGACCTTCTAAGGTCAGAATAAACTTAATTCACTCGAACGAAGACCCAGCGTAAATCAACCCACTATCGGTGTATCGCACAACCACAAAGAGAAGCTTTAAATTAGAGATTAAGCAGGGACAAGGACAAATAATATCCATCCAGTCAACATAAGATATGCAAATGTCAGAAGAATAACAGATAGCCTAGAAGAAAAACAGATAATGATTATAAAGTTAGCTGAAGAATCCAAATAAGTATAAATATTGTTATTAGATCGTTCAGGAGGGGCTTTCCAAACAACCGTTCCACTATAACCACATCAAAAATCTTGAAGATTTTTGACAGTATTTAAAAAAATTTTAATTTCACCCTAATATTTGGAATATTAACTCACAAACTTTTATATCTGAAAAATATTTTATTATTTTACTATCAATACTGTTTATTATATTTTCTTCTTTCCCTTACGTTCCGAGTAGAACTCAGGGTTTCAAGCTTTGAAGTTTCAGTGGCAGTGAAGCTGTTTTTCCGGGATGGGCCACTAGCCTCGTGTCCAACTTTTCCTCATTTCCCGGATTACTACTGGTTAATAAACTAGGCGATGTTCAGGAGTGTGTCGGTCAGGATTCCAACTCGTAGCTGCCCTGTGGATGGTGAGTATGCTTCCATTGAACCACCAACACGCTACGCTTCTAATAAATGATAAACTTTCAGTGTTTACAAATAGTTTTATCATAGTAAACTGTTACAGCCAATCAGATTGTTTTAGGCATCTGGGAAATATTTCATGTCAACCAATAATAATATGAGTTTATCAAATTTCAAATATACGACTTGTAAAAAAGTGTAATAATCAGTTAGTATTAAATAATTCTAAATTAAGCTAAAGAAAATGGAATACACCCGTCACACTTTATCCCCAAGTAAGTAGATTTATTTCTTTTTTATAGAACGTGTTTTAGTTATTTGATGATTTGTAAAATTCACATATTTTATTATTTTTTCCTTTGTCGTCTTATAAACTATGTATTAACAGTAAGGAATCAAATAATACTTAGATTTCATCCGTAGGTTTCCACTTCTTTTGTGTGGTTTGAAAAAATACCATCATTTTTCTGAACTTAATACTATCATTTCCTTGGGTGGAACATAGGGCTTGAACAACACACCTTCACTTTATTCTATCTTCTACCATCCTTTCCAGCTGCATCCAAGATTGACCATGATCTCTCATCTCCTCTTTCCGAGACGTTCTGCTCCATGTCATCCTCACACCAGAGACCAACTTATAGCTTCCCGTTAGGACTCTACTCCACCGACCGTCTGGCACGCAATGTTATCCGATGGTCTCCTCAATGTATACCCGATTAATCCCCATTTTCTCCTACATATTTGTTGAGCAGTCGGTTCTTGGTTGGTTTGTTTCCAGTTAGAGTTTCTTGTTGCTAATTTTTTCTGGCTGGCTGGCTGGCTGGCCGGCTGACTATTTGGTTTTTGATATGGATTCAGTGAAGGCAGCTGTTGATAAGTGTCTGTGACTTGTTGGAAATTCTTTTCATGATATGAGCGCCATTTTTCTGACCCGTATGAAGGAACTGGCTGACTTCACATTCATGCTAAAAATCCGAATCTTGTTGTTTGTGCTAATTTAGTACAGAAGGCTTCCAAAGTGGTTTAAGGTTGATGAAGGTGTATCTCGCCTTTCCGATTCTGGCTGCCTTTGACACCTTCACCCGTGCCGCCTGCTTGGAGTTGAAATCGGGATTTCTAGCCAGATAAGTAAAGGAAGAAACCTGTGCCGAATCTCTTCTTTTGATGGTGATTGGCACTGGTTGTTGTTGTTGCTGTCAGTTGGTTATCTTCATCATCTCCGTCTTCTATTTGTTCACCTGAAATCCTGTCTTCACTGACTGACTCTTCTGCCAGTTTGTTGGATTTCACCTGCACATCTTCAAATTTGTGTGATATTAAACATAAATCATGCATGCGCGAAATTCAGATATTCAAGAATCTTCTTATTTTTCCAACGTTTTCCTGTCTTCTCATTCCCAAGCACAGTCTGATACATAATCCAGTCCAGCACAGTTAGGAATATCCTCAGTGATAATAGACTGACAACTCTGTCTTACTCCTGTATGCACTTCAGATGGCTCACTGAGTTTCCACTTGTGAATCACCGGACACAAGGCATTGTCATATGGCCAGCTGTTGAATGAGGCAGATAAAGATTTGGGAATTGCACGCCCCGTAGTGTTGAAGCAGTTTCCATATTACTTCTGCGTCAACGCTGTATAAGCAAGATAATAATAGCGGTACCTTCTTGTGTATTTACTTAGTTCTGAGATATTAAGACGCGAAATTTTTTATTTACAGCATGAATAGTCCAATTGCGAAGATTACTGAATTTTCAGTTATTAATCTGTGTATGGTGTCAAGTATCGCTAAGTAATTACTGTGATTAAGCTACTTATATAGTAACTGTCTATTGTAGCATAAATTCGGTTAATACGACAGTTTTTATTGTAATATAAGCTAATGTTTGTGAACCTTTTAGACTACTCTTAAGTGAATATTCATTTCTAAATGTTGGTTTGCCATGATTTGACTGGTTAGATGTTTGGTAATGAAGTGACACCAGTTAGAGAACCATTGAAAAGCAAGAAAGCACTAGAGAGCTATCTCATACAAGTTTGAGATTCTTTAGCAGTAAGAACCTGTCATAGTTCAAAATCAAGATTTTCTGGTTATAAAATGAACGCAGACATTGGGACGCGATCCAATGATTCATGAATTCCAACTTTTGTCGATTCGTGGTCAAACCTGTAACCAATCAAATATCTGCAAACTAACACTTGATAACTAACCTGATGATCACTGGTGACTGGCTGTATGCAGGAAGTTACCCGGATACCTAGTAAGAAATCGTAGTTAGCTAGGTTCACAAAGTCAATTAAGAGAACAGTTACTCACCTTTGATACTGGCCGGAGGTCGGGCTTTATGTGTATTGCCAATTGGCAGAATTGGGAATGTATAGGCTGGCTATTAGATCGGGTCTCTGTGTCCTAATGGTCGACGAGCTCATTTGTATTCAAAAGGTGAAAAGAAAACTTCCAATTTAAGCACATAAAATGTCAATGAAATTCATGAGATTGGTTAGAAGTCTTGTTTGTAAGTATTGCATTTAGACAATACTCAAAGTAATTTACTAATGCTTTATATAAAACCGTGTGAATGTCGATAAGTATTGCTTTTCTATGTAACTATGGTAGCAACAATCGCTGCTCCAGGTACGCAGTAAATTATAA
The DNA here is from genome assembly GCA_944472135.2 of Trichobilharzia regenti. Classification (NCBI taxonomy): domain Eukaryota; kingdom Metazoa; phylum Platyhelminthes; class Trematoda; order Strigeidida; family Schistosomatidae; genus Trichobilharzia; species Trichobilharzia regenti. The sequence continues at coordinate 38,372,047 of OX235263.1, forward strand.
CTTCTAAAAAGCATCAGAAATCAGAAAGATGCTTCACTTTTTTATTTTATAAACAACCTATTTCTAAAAGTTGAAAAGAACTTGAGGAATCATAGGAATGTAGATAGAATGAAGTCCACAACTTCTACTAGAGACACCAATTCACATCTGTAAGATTTGAGCTATAATTTAAGCCGCTTAAGGAGCTCAATCTCTGTCTTCAGAAGTGATGAATAATCAATCCTGTGTCAACTTTTCAAAAGAATGTCAATTTTATCAATATTTTATATGGTTCTTTCTGTAGAATTATTTTTTATTCATAGAATTTGCGTGTTAGACAAGACTTAACAACTCTTAACACTTATCATCTGAGAGAATATGTATATATATCGAAGAACATCACAGTAAGCCCATATTTTAATATTGTGCACACCATATGTTCTGCCGAGTTTAGCTCATATGAAGGGATGAATTCCAACTTTGCCAACATATTAAGAAAATATTCTCACTTACAAAAAGTAAAGTGTACACCATGCATTATGTTGCGCGTTGCGAAATTAAAGCTCAGCCTATACAGTCTTAGGAAACATGAAAATCTCTAGACAGAGACATGTAAATTTCCATGTTGAAAGTTTCTGTTAAATAATTAATCATTCACTTAAATCCATGTAATAAGATTATCAAAACTCTCATATTACTGCTGTGTGACGAATATTTTTAATTCAAAACATCCATCCGGAAGACTGTAACCTCTTTATTATGGTTATGGGTATATTTATTAAGGTTAGATATAAGTAGACATTATTTGAGTTTTATTTGAGAATAAATGTGCTAGCAACATTCCATCTTGTGAAGAATAGCAAAGCATAAGTAACTTTAAGCATTTAAGTCATGACTGTCATCATTCTCGTTGTCACTGGTAAAATCAGTACACATGCAAAATTTCTTTGTGTCCTTTATTGAAAATTCTACAAGAGATACACTTGGGAAAACAAAATATATCTTGTAGCAAATGAGAAATTTTCAGTATATTGATTATTTCAAGTTCGAATTCACATGACGCTTAACTTCTTGCAAGGAGTTAGAATGATTAAGGAATATTATGAAGTCCTCCTGACATCACAGAATGTCAGTATTAAAGACAAATGATCTACTCTTCAGCGTCAGTAAGTTTTCTCCCTAGCTGCATATCTACCTACAGTACATTATATGCGTAAATGAATATATGAAGAGCAGCTCGTTGTACGGTAGTGAATGTATTTTAAACGAAAATGCAGAATGACGAGTGTATTTCCCTTTCCTTACAATTTAAGTAAAGTATGAAGACTTGCAAGTGAAAATCGACAAACTGATCGAAGAAGCAGCGGGTGAAGACAGGACTCCAGGTGAACATAAACAAGACGGAGGTTATTAAAATAACCAACCAACAACAACAACAACAGCAGAAACATCCAGCGCCAATCACCATCAACGGGAGGGATTTGAAAGAGGCTACTTCATTCACTTACTTATCTAGGGAGCACTGTCTCAACTACAGGCCGCCGGAGCGGACGAGGATGTCAAATCGAGCGACAATCGGGAAGGCGAGAAACACATTCATCAATCAACCTGAAACCAATCTGGAAATCTTCTTCACTCAGCCAGCGTCAACAACAAAATTCAGTCGGATCCTCAATACACACGTCAAATCAGCCAGTTCTTCTATACGGATCAGAAATTTGGTGGGCGGGTCACAAAGAATATTCCCAACAGCCTGTTGCAGACCACACCTTTATCAACAACTGTCTTCGCTGGATCTATATTGAAGATCAGATCAGATGGCCGGGCCGGGAAGAATCACCAACAAGAAACAATGGGCATTAACAAACAAAACAAGAACCAATCGTCGCCTAACAAATATGCAGGAGAAAGTGGATTGAGATGGATTGGACACTCGCGGCTGAGGAGGCCTCTGGGTGACATCGCGCGCGCGTCAGGCCATTGCTCGAGTGGAACCAGGCCGAAAGGGAAGCGGTGAGTAGGACGTCGGTGCAAGGGTGACACGGAGGAGATCGTGTGAAGAGGAGTTGAAACAGTATGGACTAACATGGATGCAGGTGAAAAGTACAGTGGAAGACAGAAGCAAGTGGAGGCGTGCAGTTGAAACCCATGTTCCAATAGGAACCCAAGGGAACAACAATAATAATAATGAATGTTATTTTTGCAGCTGAAATAAAAAATAATTCACTCACCACAGCTTATTTAAGAAAACCTCATGGCAGTTTCTATTTAAATTTATTCAGCTGGAAGAAGTTAGCCAATATGACTCTTCCCGATTCACAAGCTGATTCCGTTTAACGTGGTGAACACTCACTGTCGAAATTCCTTCCCAAGAAAGGTAGTAGATAATCAGCGCCTTCTGATTTCTGAGCAGTTGTGATTGCCCCCTGACACCTCTACTAATTTTGATGGTTGACGAGTAGATAATAACTTTTAACGTCCTCCCATTGTTTTTGAACCAAATGACATCTGGGAGAACTTTCACTCGCGTGATTTAAGCCAATGAGTTTCTGCTTTCGCAAAAAGGGCCAGACACAAGTACCTGAATTTTACCAATAGTTATGCAATGATAAGACTATCTTGGGGTGTGGTAGTAATGAGTCAGTAGACTAACACTGATTTAATAAGTGATGACTGCAGTTCACTAGTCGCTTAACTTCCCAAGTAGGGTTTTGAAGAGGTGATTCTGAGGCCACTAAGTTCGAGTCCTTCCACAACTTAAACCTTTTATTTCAACTTCAATCATAACACATTATAATAAATAGGTATTCCCCTAAAATCTACTACTTTTTGGCTTCCTCCCGTTATGCCTGAAAGAAGAGTTGGCTAATTCTTTAATATTTAATGAATAATAAGCATTTGTTAGCTCTTTAAATACTGTCTAACTATAAATACTACTAGTTGACCGAAACGAGTAGGTTTATACCACTCATTCCAAATAGAAGTGCTTGCTGTACAGGTCGAAGTTATCTAAACACCGGGGTGGTTGTTTCAGCTGATTTCGGGTTAAGCTCATCAGTGGCGTATCCAGTTTGACCTAGTTAGTCCGTATTCCGGCTGGCTACTTAAGCGAACTATTAATATTACATTGAATCAAATTTGTGATTTCCAAATTACACAGTTTTGTGAGGTGAAATTTCACCACCGATTTCTCTGGAAACTGAAATTGTATAGATCACAATATGTGATCTAATTAATGCTAACAATGGCAGTCAAGAAAGCAAGCAGAGATAAATGACAATTGATTGAATAATATGAGTATTTGAATACCACTCGCATGTTATCTACTTGGAAGTGTCCCACACAGCCCCGATTATAACAAATCCTAAATATTTAGCAGCATAGTAGAGTGTCAGTGTTGCTGAATCCAGTTCTCACTGTGTCTGCTCTTCTTATAAAGGAAAGTGAAGTAGGCATTTTGAAGGCTTAAATACTGACTGATAAAATTATGCCATTCAAGTAATAATTTACCTACTACCAGTCTCCAGCAATCGAATGCTGAACCTTCAAGTTACACGGCGAGCTTGTAGACCGTTCAGCCACTGAAAACATTCTGTGGTGTTTTCATATTCCGGCGGAGATGCCAGGTGTTGAAACCTGAGCCTCTCTTATGCAAAGCAAGAACTCTACCAGAGCTTCACCATTGACTGGTGCATACCTAAACCTCTTCTAGCCGTTAGTAAACTATATAAAGATGGGAGGTTGGGTGTGAAGCTAGAAACCTCATCCCGTAAACGCAACACCACCTTAAATGAAACTTGAGAGATAAAAGTCCTGTGTTCCACATAGGAGAAAATATTCTACTAGTCTCCTTTATATCCATCAATAATCCGTTTTATTGGGGTATATGTGATAATCTATCTGAAAGCAAGGTTCGACTAAACTTACAATAATAACTTCAGGAAGGAAGTTACCTATAAATGCAGATAATATTATTCTGTGTGGTCGACTAACTGAAGGAATCATCATTAGAATTATGCGTTGTACCAGTTCTATCCATTTAGTTAATAAAATTAGTCATCAAGCCTAATCTATTAAAAACAATGTCAAGTATAGTGAAATAGAATCGATAAATTTTATCTCATATATCATAAGCTATTGTCAGATAGACTGTGTATTTGTTTAGCACAGTGTACCACTTAAGAGAAGGTTACATTTGAGATTACATCAGTTAAGAATGCACCACCAATGATTTTAGTTCGAAAAGCACCAACACTATTTACATTTTCTGACTCTCGGGTACAATATTTCACAATTTTATTCCATATTTTACCATCAGTAAACCTTTGTAACTTTTATGACTAAATAATAATGCGACATTATGAAACGATTCCCTGTAAAAAGAATTTCATCGAAATCAGCAAAATATTATTGTTATTATTCCATATTAGTTTTTTATTAGATGTGTCACACAGTAAAACAGTATTATTTATTGGATGACATTTCAAACAAAAATTTATTGTTCATAATCATGCCATCAATTATAATCACACGACTTCGAAACTTGAGTCGCATAGTTTTCCTTATCCTCTCCTGTTTGTCGTCGTAGAAGTAGTAGAAATTTCCAGATATTTGGGACAGTTGTTGAATCATTCCTATTACACGTATTCTCTCTCAGTTGATTCAATAAACAAAGCTTCCGTCACCAGTCCGTCTCTCCCTCCACTCTGCTGGTACATTAGATTTTAAAACTGTCATCTTAGCCAATCCAGCCTATTGTATGGTTGTGTGTAACTGCATGCAGTGCTATAGCTGACCTGTTCTCTAGATTTCTAATCTTATTCGGGTCAGCCAATCTAGATTTCGCTAAGTTTTTTTCCTCGGCTAGTCTGACTGCCCCTGTTCTACTAGTTTGAGCTAGGTATTTGACCTCATAATCATTACAGGCTGGGCATTAGATAAACTAATAGAAGCTTTCATTATAAATTCCTTAAATTAATCCCAGCGTGTTAAGAAAATTAAAACAAGATTTTTCTGAACGTTTCGCTGTGTAAGCCACAGCTTCTTCAGCAGAAGCTTTGTTTATCGAATCAACTGCGAATGCGTGTAATAGGAATGATTCAACAACTGTCCCTAATATCTGGAAAATTCTACTACTCCTACGATGACAAATAGGAGAAGACAAAGAAAACTATGCGACTCAAGTTTCGAAGTCATGTGATTATAATTGAAATGATTATGAACAACAAATTTTGTTCGAAATGTCACCCAGTGAATAATAATGTTTCACTGTGTGATACATCTAATAAACAAACTAATATGAAATTACTTACTGCCGCAGTGCCCAAATTCTACACATATATTATTATTTTCCTTTGGCTTCCGATTGGAATACAGGACATCAACAGCACACCTCCATTTTGTATTGTTCTCTGAAGTCCCTCTTAGCTGACTCCATGATTTCCCATAGTCTCTCACTTTCTACTCACACAATCTCATCCATGCCATGCTCTGACTTAAGCCTAATTCAGCGTACCCCTTTCAAGTCCCACTTGAGAACCCACCTGGAGCATGATGTCATTCAGTGGCCTCTTCAGTAATAGGCTCCTGGTTGGTTCATTTCCGGAGTTCCTTGTTGCTAATTCTTTCTGGCTGGCTATCTATTCTTCGGTATGAAGCGAAGACAGATGTTGATGAAATCTGTTGTAGCCTGTTCAAAATATCTCTAACCCATATAGAACCACTGATTTATTTGACATTGGTATTAAAAATCCGAATCTTTTTTAATATGCTGAGTGCGGTAGATGTCCAAACTGATTTCAGAGTGATGAAGGCATACCTTCGTTACCTTTCCGATTGTGACTTTGACATCCTCATCGGTGTTGACTGCCTGTAGTTGAAAGTTTGCTTTCTAGATAAGTGAAGGAAGTGATCTCTTTCAAATTTATTCAACTGATAGTGCTTAGTGCTTGTTGTTTTTGCTAAGATATTTTCAAAACCTGATTATTCTCTTTGTTCATTTGAAGTCGTGTCTTTGCTTCTTCTTCTGTCAATTTGTCAGTTTCCCCTGTAAGTCTTCGCATTTATGTGACACTAGACATTATATGCTTTTTACAATTTCACTTTAAGTCTAAATTATCATGAAATAAAACACTAGTTATTTTTAGTCATTGATCGAAAAGTTTTAATAGAATTCACCGATAGATTAACACAGTTTTATCAGAGGAGACATCATAATGAGGGGGTTACAGTTAGGATTTCAAGTCGAATAGATATTTCGAGATTCATATACTTCAGAAAGTGCACTCCAAGATAGCTTCAACCATAAGATGTGTTTTTAACGTTTACAGTATAACTGCAGACATATGGTTCACTTGTTTAAAAACTCGACTTTCAACCAAGTGGGTCTCCCTCTGGAGTCCTCTCTTTCTCTCGCTTCACCTAATCAAGCCGGGAAAAATGGATAATATGTTTAGTTCTGACTCGCTTTTAAGATAAATTTGAATTCCGATTACAAGATACAGACAAATAAAAAGGAAAGTGACATAATATTTTCCAGAATGAGATTAAGTTCAATCATTTTGTTACAAAAAGATTTTTCCTATTTTCTGGTGAAAAGGTTTTCCCTAAATGCCTTTATTTAAGTCGTTTTAACCTTTTGATTTCTTAAAAGTAAACTAATTTGACCTAAAAAACCACTGGAATGGAATTTTTAAGTAGAATTGTTTTGGTTTTCAACTTCGAAGAATGTTACTTTGATGCTCTAATAGGATGTTTAAAACAATTTTTTTAAACCGACGAAGTCTTTGCAGACATTTTAAATCCCAAAAGCCGTTTATAACATTTCAGTTGATAAATTTAATTTAGTATGCTATGACTATGAACAATAAATTTTGTTTGAAATGTCATCCAGTAAATAATACTGTTTCACTGTGTGATATATCCAAATAAACAAAGGAATACAAAATTAATAACAGTCAATATTTCAGGATTTGAACACAGTAAACAACGTAGTATTGTTTCGAAGTTATTAATCATAAGTGACCCTTACCACTATTATTATTAAATATTATTGTTTCGCTGAGTTCCTAGTGAAACATGGGCTTCAACTGCACACCTCCACTTGCTTCTGTCTTCCACTGTACTTTTCACCTGCATCCATGTTAGTCCATACTGTTTCAACTCCTCTTCACACGATCTCCTCCGTGTCACCCTTGCACCGACGTCCTACTCGCCGCTTCCCTTTCGGCCTGGTCCCACTCGAGCAATGGCCTGACGCGCGCGCGATGTCACCCAGAGGCCTCCTCAGCCGCGAGTGTCCAATCCATCTCAATCCACTTTCTCCTGCATATTTGTTGGGCGACGATTGGTTCTTGTTTTGTTTGTTAATGCCCATTGTTTCTTGTTGGTGATTCTTTCCGGCCCGGCCATCTGATCTGATCTTCAATATAGATCCAGCGAAGACAGTTGTTGATAAAGGTGTGGTCTGCAACAGGCTGTTGGAAATATTCTTTGTGACCCGCCCACCAAATTTCTGATCCGTATAGAAGAACTGGCTGATTTGACGTGTGTATTGAGGATCCGACTGAATTTTGTTGTTGACGCTGGCTGAGTGAAGAAGATTTCCAGATTGGTTTCAGGTTGATTGATGAATGTGTTTCTCGCCTTCCCGATTGTCGCTCGATTTGACATCCTCGTCCACTCCGGCGGCCTGTAGTTGAGACAATGTTCCCTAGGTAAGTAAGTGAATGAAGTAACCTCTTTCAAATCCCTCCCGTTGATGGTGATTGGCGCTGGATGTTTCTGCTGTTGTTGTTGTTGTTGGTTGGTTATTTTAATAACCTCCGTCTTGTTTATGTTCACCTGGAGTCCTGTCTTCACCGGCTGCTTCTTCGACCAGTTTGTCGGTTTTCGCTTGTAAGTCTTCGATTTTGCGTGACATCAAACATAAATCATCCACGTGCGAAATCCAGGTCTTCTAGGTTCTTCACGTCGGTCCAGGATATCCCTGTCTTTCCGTTTCCCACTGTCTGACGCATAATCCAGTCTACCACAATTAGGAATATCATTGGTGATAATAAGCACCCTTGTCTGACTCCTGTGTTTACTCCAAACGCGTCACTGAGTTTTCCGTTGTGGATCACTTGATATGTGCCGTTGTCGTACAGCTGTTGAATAAGGTTGATGAATATTTGGGGTACGCCATAGTACTCGAGTAGTTTCCAAATTACTTCGCGGTCAACGCTGTCGAAGGCCTTCTCAAAGTCTATAAAGTTGAGGTAGAGGTTTGATTGCCATTCCATGCTTTGTTCTATGGTGATGATGCGTAGAGTTGCAATTTGGTCAGTACATGATTTGCCTTTCCTGAATCCAGCTTGTTCTGGTCGGAGTTCTGTCTCCAGTGCGTCCTTTAATCTCTCCAGGATGATGCGACTCAGGATTTTACTTGGCGTCGACAGGAGCATGATTCCTCGCCAGTTCTTGCAGAGTGAGGCCTAAGTCGCCCTTCTTTGGTAGTTTCACGAGGTAACCTTTCCTCCAGTCAGTAGGCACCTTTCCCTCCTTCCAGACCTTTTGCAATAATGGAGTCAGCATGTCTGCTGTAGTCTCTGGGTCCGCTTTCAGTGCTTCAGGGGGTATTCCATCTGGTCCGGCTGCTTTTCCAGCTTTCAGAAGTTTGATTGCATTCAAGACTTCAGCTCTCGTTGGAGGATTGGTGTCAACTTGCAGTTGTGTGCGCGCTGTTGTTGGTATTTCTGGACGGGTTGCAGGTGGTGGTCGGTTCAAGAGTCCTTTGAAGTGATCCGCCCATTGTTTAATCTGTTTTTCTTCCTTGGTAATTGGGTTCCCTTGGCTGTCTTTTATAGGTTTCGCTTGTGTTGATCTCTTCCCGGAGAGAGGCTTGGTTATCTGATATAGCGTTCTAAGGTCCCTTTTGCCTGCTGCTTTCTCAGCTTCAGTGGCCAGATTGTCGTAGAATCGTCTTTTGTCCTTCCTAGCACTCTTCTTCACTTCTTTGTCCAGTGTTGTGTAAGTTGAGCTCAACGCCTCCTTCTCCTGTCCGTCCTTGCATTGAATCATTTTCTCTTTCACCATTCTCCTATCTTCTATTAATTTCCAAGTGTCCGTTGAGAGCCATTCCTTGTCTTGTCTCTTCTTTCTTCCTAGAACCGTTGAACACGTTTCGTTGAGAATCGCCTTCAGAGACTTCCAATGTTCTTCCACGCATGATTCTTCAGTGCTGTCGCGTAGTGTTTCCTGCTTTGCTCTGACAGTTGCAGTGAAGTGTCTTTTGTGGTTGTGTCCTTCAGTTTCTGAGTGTTGAACTTGCATTGTGGTCTATCTCCAGCTATCCTCGAGGCTTTTAGCTTCACCTTGAAAGTCCCTTGTACTAGATAGTGGTCTGAACCCACATCTGCTCCTCTCCTTGACCTTGTGTCCAGTAGGCTCCGTCTCCACTTTCTTGAAATTGAGATGAAGTCTATTTAGTTCTTGGTGTTTCCATCTGGTGAAATCCATGTCGTCTTGTGTATATCCTTGTGTTTGAACACACTACCATCAATCACGAAATCATTGAAGGCGCAGAAGTCTGAGAAGAGTTCACCATTGTCGTTCATTTCGCCGAGGGCCTCGCGACCCATGGTGAGTTCTCTTCCTGTGTTGTCTCCTCCCAGCTTCGCATTCATGTCGCCCATCAGGATTTTGATATCGCCATTTGGGACGTTGTCCATTACTGTTTGTAGTTGTCTGTAGAACGCCTCCTTCTTCTCTTGTTCTGAGACGTTTGTAGGCGCATTGCATTGAATGACTGTAACTTTCCTTCCTTTTGAGTTGAACCTGGCTGTCATTATCCTGGAGGAGATTGGTTCCCACTGCATGAGAGCTTTGGCTGCTGTTGGTGACATCATGATGGCCACTCCCTCGGTGTGCTCATGGTTGTCCTCTAGGTGGCCGGAATAGATTACTGTCTCTCCAGTTGGTAGTTGGCACCTTCCAGCTCTGTTCCATCTGCTTTCGCAGATTCCCAACACTTCTCTTCTGTACCTTCTCATCTCCGCGGCTACCTGGGCAGCCTTACCAGTTTTGTACATTGTACGAACATTCCAGGTACCCCTACTTACTTTTGCTTTCATCGAAAGAAGGCACATCGGCTGACTGGCTTCCCGAAGGCTTTCACCAGCCTGCGTCATTTCACTTCCCCGATTCCAGTGAAATGTAAGGCTATTGCTTATATTTTTTGAATTTTTAACATAGTTTTTCATTGAAGTTTCTGTAGCGATTTGGTTTTTTTACAGGGGTAGAGTTGCTGGCACCACGCCTCAACCCTCTTTCTTTATCCGGGCTTGAGACCGGCTGGAAAACTAGTAAGCTAGTAGCCTAGCAAGCTAGTGTCTGGTGAGGTGAAGACTGAATTAATACACACTACTATTAGGAGAGTTAGTAGTAGAGACATGGTTATGTGAACAATTACAAGCAATATATTGTGTTCGAGACATCATCTATTTATCAATACCATATCAATTTTTGTTATATAAAATAAACTTATCTAATATGAAAATAATGGAGGATTTAGGATCAAGGATGATAAAAATCGATACTACTCATGGCAATATATATATATGCATATAGTTTGAGCATAACAATAAGTAATTTTGCTGGCAATATCTCTATCGTTTCAACATGTTCTAATTTGCGCTCGTAACTCTTACTGTATGTAAACCTGAAATCTCTTTTGACATTTTTCTTATAAATCATGTCCATAATATGCTACACTAGAGACATATGTGATAGTCTATCTGTATTTATCACAATTCTGGAATTCTTCACATATATGAGTATTGATTGATATTTGTTTGCATTCCATATGACATTGTACAGATTCACTTTCATATGGAATACTGTGCAGTATGTATAACTTAGTTTCACAGGTCACTTCACTTTCAAATTCCCTTCTGACTTCAGCACACAGACGGAATTAATTTTTATTCTTATTTATGACAACTTAAGTGAAATGGCTTTGTTTCTATTCCTTTACGTTCCCAGTGGTACATGAGGCTTCAGGCTAGAGGACTGAAGCTTGTGTAGCAGTGGTGTTTATTTCTGCAGGATGGCGTCGCTAGCCTGTGCCCAACCCTCACTCTTTACCAGTCTAATTACTGGCTTAGTGATGTAAAAGAGTGCGTCGGTCAGGGTGGAATCCCGGACCACACGTGTGGTTGGCGAGCACTCTACCTCTGTGCCACCGACATACAAAGTGAGATGACTAATAATTCGTCGAATTTGCGATTATTAAACTTAGTGTATATATGTACATATCACTTTCAAAGCTATACTTAAAACGTTATCTGTTATTTGAAAAGAAGTACAAAAATTCTTCCTGTATTTTGGATACTGTTTTAAGTTATTCTACAGGTTTTGTGATGCATTATTTGCGAATAACTTTGAAAATCTTTGGCTTTTTTACGTATCAGGCTGTTAAGAATTTCATGAATTGAATAAAATGGTACTATATACGAACCCCGGACTCATAAAACACTCTTATAGGTTGGGATCTTAGTGGAATGGGGATTATGTATATCCAGGCGATGATTACTAATGAGGACAAGTCTGCATTCTGCGCTTCACTGCTAACCATCACCAAAGAAGCACATACTGAAGTGAGTTAATGGTCGCTTTCTCAATCTCCATTATTATTCAACGTCACCGACTACAAGCACAACCTTCTGGTTTACTTCTCACACTGAATTACAATAAGCCATCCGATTTTGTAAGAATTCACAGAAATTTTGTACATTTGTTCAAATTCACTATGTGGCAGTGCATAAGTTGCGAACAAACCATCAGATTATGCCTAATATTACATCGATTTCGACAACCACTAGTACTGCTGTCAGCATTATTATTACTTTCTTATGACTATCAAACTTATTTGGTGCTTATTTAAGATTCAGAAATCACCTTTTTGTTGGTATTTCAATAATAAGTGACTACCTCATTTTAAAGAATATCAGTAAAGCTATCAAGTGGAGGCGCTGAAGTTAGATTTTCCACTTACTGGCATTCATCAAAATAGTGCATGTACAACCTAGAAAAAACTAATATCCCACGGAAATTCAAACCCACACGACGCAGTATTGCAGTCACAGAAGCTACCACTAAGCTATTTGGGCTTATTATAATTGAACAGGGTACACCTTAAAATCACCTGTGAAGATTATATTCAATGCTTGTCATTTATGCTCTGATATTTACTGAACCAATAATGTAAAAACCCTTATATGAGTTAATGCACCCTGAATTCCAACTACCCTTCAATTAACATACATTAGCAGAAAGATTCCGTACCCCAGATATTCATCAACCTCATTCAACAGCTGTACGACAACGGCACATACCAAGCGATGCACAACGGAAAACTCAGTGACGGGATTGGAGTAAACACAGGAGTCAGACAAGGATGCTTATTATCACCTATGATATTCCTAATTGTGGTAGACTGGATTATGCGTCAGACAGTGGGAAACGGAAAGACAGGGATATCCTGGACCGACGTGAAGAACCTAGAAGACCTGGATTTCGCACGTGGATGATTTATGTTTGATGTCACGCAAAATCGAAGATTTACAAGCGAAGACCGACAAACTGATCGAAGAAGCAGCCGGTGAAGACAGGACTCCAGGTGAACATAAACAAGACGGAGGTTATTAAAATAACCAACCAACAACAACAACAACAGCAGAAACATCCAGCGCCAATCACCATCAACGGGAGGGATTTGAAAGAGGTTACTTCATTCACTTACTTACCTAGGGAACATTGTCTCAACTACAGGCCGCCGGAGTGGACGAGGATGTCAAATCGAGCGACAATCGGGAAGGCGAGAAACACATTCATCAATCAACCTGAAACCAATCTGGAAATCTTCTTCACTCAGCCAGCGTCAACAACAAAATTCAGTCGGATCCTCAATACACACGTCAAATCAGCCAGTTCTTCTATACGGATCAGAAATTTGGTGGGCGGGTCACAAAGAATATTTCCAACAGCCTGTTGCAGACCACACCTTTATCAACAACTGTCTTCGCTGGATCTATATTGAAGATCAGATCAGATGGCCGGGCCGGAAAGAATCACCAACAAGAAACAATGGGCATTAACAAACAAAACAAGAACCAATCGTCGCCCAACAAATATGCAGGAGAAAGTGGATTGAGATGGATTGGACACTCGCGGCTGAGGAGGCCTCTGGGTGACATCGCGCGCGCATCAGGCCATTGCTCGAGTGGGACCAGGCCGAAAGGGAAGCGGCGAGTAGGACGTCGGTGCAAGGGTGACACGGAGGAGATCGTGTGAAGAGGAGTTGAAACAGTATGGACTAACATGGATGCAGGTGAAAAGTACAGTGGAAGACAGAAGCAAGTGGAGGTGTGCAGTTGAAGCCCTATGTTCCACTGGAAACCCAAGGGAGCAATAATAATTATAAATTATTCAGTGAATGGTGACTAACACTGGACGCGAGACGGGGCCTTTCATCTCTTTTTTTAGGAGGTGTCAGCCACCACCACGACCACCATCATTCAGTGAGAATACAAGTACATTTAGCCGAAGCGTTCTAAATCGGACGAAATTCACGTCATGGCTCCCACAGCTAGTCAGCATCCACCAAATAGCATCGTCATAATCCCCAGAATTCTTCGAAGTGTTTCTCCTATCAGAAGAACTGTTAACAGAATTCGAGCATTTTGTTGCAATGTAATACAAAATTAATTCAAACAAACTGTAGTCATAGTTAGAGAACCACTGGACAACTAAATAGTACTGAATAGCTTTTTTGTCCTAGTTCGAGGCTGTTCAACACTACTCACCCATTGGGGTCTAGATCAAGAACCTTCCGTTTGAAAGTTGAGCCTGTTGATGATTCGACCATTAGGATCAGACCCATGAATACCAACCTCTGAAGAAAATTATGTTGAGTATTTATATATATATATATATATACATAAGTTCAGTTTGACATATTATTTATTTATATTACCATATGCATGAATTGTTCATATGACAGTTGTTTTTGTTTACTTCGTGAATACTCCTGATAAGCAACAGTGTATATCGATTACTGATTCATAGAATGATGTGGTATGATTAAATGAAAAGAAAGAAAACCTTGTTTGTCATCATTAATCATTAACTAGAGAAGGAAAGTATTTACGCGTCAAAAATGACTAATAAATATTTCATGAAAAATTATCTATTTTTTTACCAGAACAGATAACTGACTCAAATGTATTTTGTTTTCATTGTAGAATCTTTCTTAAGATGTTTGAACAAACAGTAAACGCTACACTACTTAATCCTGATAAAATCTTTTGTCTAATTAATAATGAAAAGTAAAAATTGGGATTGAAGATGTTTCTCTGGAAGTCTTGTTTTATAGAATATATATTCTTTGTTGCCGATAGGCTGTAAATCATCTTTAGCAGTCTGAGTTGATTGAATTTCTTCTACTATTCTAAACTCACAAAATCTAGTAGTGTAGTCAAGACTGGAACTACTGAACTAATAGATCGGTTATTGATCTACTACGGAACAAGATTAGCTACGTGAAAAAGTTACTGCACCAAATCATTGAAGGCGCAGAATTCTGAGAAGAGTTCACCATTGTCGTTCATTTCGCCGAGGGCCTCGCGACCCATGGTGAGTTCTCTTCCTGTGTTGTCTCCTCCCAGCTTCGCCTTCATGTCGCCCATCAGGATTTTGATATCGACATTTGGGACGTTGTCCATTACTGTTTGTAGTTGCTTATAGAACGCCTCCTTCTTCTCTTGTTCTGAGACGTCTGTAGGCTCATAGCATTGAATGACTGTAACTTTCCTTCCTTTTGAGTTGAACCTGGCTGTGATTATCCTGGAGTAGATTGGTTCTCACTGGATGAGAGCATTGGCTGCTGTTGGTGACATCATGATGGCCACTCCCTCGGTGTGCTCGTGGTTGTTCTCTGGGTGGCCGGAGTAGGTTACTGTCTCCCCAGTTGGCAATTGGCACCTACCCCACCCGTTCCATCTGCTCTCGCAGATTCCCAGAACTTCTATTCTAAATCTCCTCATTTCAGCGGCTACCTGGGCAGCCTTACCAGTTTTGTACATTGTACGAACATTCCAGGTACCCCTACTTACTTTTGCTTTCATCGAAAGAAGGCACATCGGCTGACTGGCTTCCCGAAGGCTTTCACCAGCCTGCGTCATTTCACTTCCTCGATTCCAGCGAATAATAAGGTTATTGTTTATATTTTTAATACATTTATGCGTTGAAGTTTCCGTTGCAATTTGGTTGAGGTTAAGGGGGTTGCAGTTGCTAGCACCACGCCCAACCCTCTTTCTTTATTCTGGCTTGGGACCGGCTAGAAAACTAGCGAGGTAGTAGTCTAGGCGAGGTGACTGCACATTAGACACTGTTATATTCTTTAGTTTTGATTGACGACGAAATTCTGCTGGTCCAATTTTCACTGATGTCATCCAGTCGAAGGATTTTTAGTCACTGTTTACTTTAACATCTTAGGCTTTGTATAATGAAGAGAAACGCGAGCATATACCCTATGAGATCTCAGGAAGAGTAAGACTGAATAAAAGTATAAGACCGAGATATTCCAATGTTTTTCTCTCTACAGTTAATTCAATTAAAACACACAAACATACTCCCTAAACAAGTGATCTTGTAGGGATTTGAGTCATCCCTTATTACTAGCTAGCATCAAATTGATTAGGTCCAGTGACTTTCATCAGTAGGAACTAAATTTTATTTAAGAATAAAATTTGGTAACTTTAATGTGATATAGTTCCATGTCGCTTCAAACATTTTCAATAGAAATGATGCAATATCTGCAGCGGTAACACAGAAAATTGCAGTAGGAAGGAGTAAGGCTACATAAAGCAAATTATGAATTTGTGTGGATACAATTATATTGCTACGAGCACGCGAAACGTCGAACAGTCAATAATACTAGAGAAGATTTGTAGATCAGGTGGATGAATTGCAATTAATAATGTTCTCTGAGCTGGTTGGTTTAGTTGTGGAGCTTTCGTCGTCCTTCTGGACAGCATCTTCAGCGCAGTATTTAGCATAAAGTGAAACGATTTAAATTTCTTCATGAGTGATATAAGTGTGTCTCCCGGTAACCAACTTTACAAATGTATTGATCATTTTCTATTGACTTGGATTTTAAACTTTCTGGTCACCTGAATTGCTTTTTATTAGTTGGTATATATCGTCTATATTAACGTGTTTGTCAATTGCATTTTCGTTTGAGTACCAGGCTTCCAGGAATTTCCTGTCACTTTTGGAGTTTCCTCTGTCTAAGATTTTGAAATTATCCCAATCAAACTGATGTCCGCAATTGTCTAAATGCATTGAAAGAAACTAAAGAATATATATTGTGCCTTTTCACGGCTGATTTGTGTTCTTGGATTCTAATTCGGAGGGGACATTGTTTAAAAGTGTTCAAACACATTGTAGCAGTCCAGAGTTGAAAAGAATGGAAGAAAAATACTGACAAACGGTCTTCAAGTAGAATGGTTATCCACAAAATTTCATCAAAAAGTGTTTAAAGTCGAATCAAAACACCAAAAATAACCATCATCAAAGATCAAAAGGAAATTCATCCTACCATACATCAGAAATATCTCTGAAATAACAGCCAGAATAATGAAACCGTTTGATATAGATATAACGCACAAACCAGTGAAATCGCCTTATTTGATATTATGCGAACTAAAAGATCCAACATAATAAAGGGATAAAATTAATACCACTTACAAAATAAATTGTATGAAGTGTGACAGGTATTACATCGACCAGAGTGGGCGTCCCCTTCGAATAAGAATCCAGGAACACAAATCAGCCGTGAAAAGGCACAATATATATTCTTTAGTTTCTTTCAATGCATTTAGACAATTGCGGACATCAGTTTGATTGGGATAATTTCAAAATCTTAGACAGAGGAAACTCCAAAAGTGACAGGAAATTCCTGGAAGCCTGGTACTCAAACGAAAATGCAATTGACAAACACGTTAATATAGACGATATATACCAACTAATAAAAAGCAATTCAGGTGACCAGAAAGTTTAAAATCCAAGTCAATAGAAAATGATCAATACATTTGTAAAGTTGGTTACCGGGAGACACACTTATATCACTCATGAAGAAATTTAAATCGTTTCACTTTATGCTAAATACTGCGCTGAAGATGCTGTCCAGAAGGACGACGAAAGCTCCACAACTAAACCAACCAGCTCAGAGAACATTATTAATTGCAAGTCAATAATACTGTATCACTGAGTGTTAAATCAGGTAGAAGTGTCTAATATGGTGTCTTAGTGAGTTTGTTAACATCTTAACTTACTGCTTCAAAATGATCTACAAATGGAGAATAAATAACCAAAATATTTTTGCCTGAAATGTCATTGGTGTAAGGTGCATTCACTATCCTGTGAGATGGTTGTAAGAGCCGACACAAATTATTTTTGGTGTATCTGATATAGTAATTAGGGCAACAGTAAGGAATAGATATCAAAGTCAAATGACCTTGGAGGAGTTAATGACATCGCTCAGCATTACTAATATATGCTGTTCATAGTCTTCGTTGTTTCATCCGGATTTGGTTTCTGACTTCTGTGTGAAAAAAAGGTTGGTTGATAAGGTACAGTAAAACATGTATATGTGAAAGGATAATGACTCTTCAGAAGTATTGCCGGGTCGCTATTGATCGCTATGCATTTCGATGCAATCATAATCATGTGAAGAAGTCTGTAAGAGTTGTTAAGTTGTAAATTGTAGTGCTGCTTAGATACTTTCTTCTCCAATTCGAAACTCTCACTCAGTAAAATATTGCTTATATCCCACAGCTGGTTACTGAAGCGACCATTATCTTCAACAGTTGCGGAAACAGAGAATACTAAACTCTCAACAGTGCAGAAGTATCAGCACCGTTATTATTATTATTATTATATAAGCTTTATTCCAAATCAGTACTTGTGATACAGAATGGAATTCTCAGCATTTTACTACAATATTGCATCCAGTTTTTACATTAACAATAAATAAAGTTCTACATAGATTAAAGATTATCTCAACAACATATTAGTATGTCGGTAGCAAAGCCAAAATTAAAATGTTTGAAGGTGTTACAAAAGTAGATACTACTAGCATATTTACTGGCGTAAGCGATAGCAAAATGGTCGAGATATACAGAGTGTAAAAGAACGAACAAGAATGTTTTAACTAGAGTTTGCAAGGAAGAGAAAAACAAAACAGCACTTAACAAAAATAAAGACAAAAAAGAGAGAATGAAAAGAGAGAAAACGTTGTACCCATAAATGATGTGAGTTGGAAAGACGAGATTCATTGGTTCTAGTGACTATTTAATAAGTTAAAGGTTTCATGCCTGATGCATTCTTTATCACACAGAACACGGGCTAGGTAGGGTATGGATGAGTTTTTGTACTTACTAGTGCGGGCATATAGTTTCCTATATAGACTTCTTGTTTTCCCTGAAGAGATACATGGGGAGAGTTGTGAGTGTAGAGGGTGTTGTGAGTCAGATAAAATGGACTTCGCCCATTTTTCACATGAGTCCATGTGCCTGTCCACCAGAATGTTAACAAGCTGGCTAAGTGGTAAACTGCTTACCCTGCTGACAACCTTTAACATCCTACGTAATAAGGTATAGTCTTTCTTCAATAGCCCAGGAAAGACTAAGGGGGAGCAATAGAGAATTATAGGCAGAATACGGGAGTTAACAAATTGTAGTAGTAAGGGTTGGGTTACACCAGAATGTCTTAACTTCTTGATGTAGAAGGTAAGACGGTATATTTTCTTGGAAATCGTCAAGATATGAGACGACCAGGAAAGATCAGAAGATAGAGTGACGCCTAGGTATTTAATTTCCGACTTAGTTTCTATTTCAGTGCCATCTATGTTGCACACCTCGTGAGCGCTAACCAGTTTGTTTAGGTCAGATTTATGCCTAAAGGTGAAATTAACTGTTTGGCATTTGGAGGGGTTTAAGGTTAGACCGTTTTCCTTGGACCATTGGCTAATTTCTGATAAGAAGCCATTTAGTTTAGAGCAGTCATTTTGACATTTGACAGGTAAAGATACAGTTAGGTCATCAGCATATTTGACAAAGTTAATATCATTTGAAGACGGTAGGTCATGTAGGAAGAATGAAAAGAGAAGTGGGGAGAGTACAGCACCTTGGGGGACACCAGATTCAGTGAGCACAGCAGAGGAGGATTGACCTTTGTATACGGTGTACTGCATTCTGTTTGAAAAGTAGGAATGCAACCACTTAGTGACCCAAGACTCGGTTTGTGTCGTGGAGAGCTTATTTAGCAAGAGACTTCTAGGTACAGAGTCGAAAGCAGAAGTAAAGTCAAGAAACGTGCAGCGGACATATTTGGCACCTTTGTCTAATGATGAGACAATACTGTTGTGTAAGACGGCTGCAGCGTCTAAAGTACTCCTACCCTGTCTGTAGGCAAATTGTTTGGGGTCTTCGAAGCTTTTAAGGGAGGGTTCGAGTTTAAGAAGTATTAGTTTTTCCATGAGCTTTAGAAACGGGGAAGTGATGGCGATGGGTCTGAACTTTACGTTCTTGCTATTTCCAGGTTTAGGGACAGGGACTATTTTAATGTCTTTCCATGGAACAGGTACAACGTTTTCGGAGAAAGAAGCATTTAGGATATTAGTTAGAGGAGAACATAAAGCATCTGCACATTGTTTTAGAACATATGCAGGTATGCCATCAGGGCCAAGACTATGTGAGGGCTTAAGAGTTTTAAGACATTTCAAAACATCGAGAGTATTGAAGTCCTGGAAGTTATCAGCTACAAGATTGGTAACATTAGAAGTGGTTATGGTAGAAGGAGAGCGTATAAAAGACAGATTAAGAGCATTAACATCACAAGAGGGAAAAACATTACATCGCTTACTATTGCCAGTAATTTCATTGAAAAGTTTCCACATGCTGTTTGGAGATTTGCATGATAAAAGTGTTTGGTTATAGATAGCATTAAGATTTTTGATTTCAGATTTGATTTGAGCATTTATCTTTTTAAGTCCTAACTTGTCTTTGCATTTATATAACATTTCTTTTTGCCTGCGAAGTTGTTTGAGATGGGGAGACGAAAAGCGGTCGAGGCGTTTGAACAGTGTTTGTTTGGGACAGCATATGTCAAGGCAGAACTTGAGATAATCCATTATATTGGTGATTGAGTCATCTAATGTACTTTCATAGAATAGATCCCAGTTGGTATCTTTTAACATGCATCTTAGATTGAGTAAGTTGTCAGATGTGTAGCTTCTTTGTTGTGCCTTCGTGGACAGGTGTGAGAAGATTTTAATATGTGTTTTGCTGTATATTTTTGGCAAAACGCGGACAATGCAGTGATCGGAGTTATGTATCGGTGAACGTCTACGTGTTTCATATACTCCTTCATCATTGGTAAAAACCAAGTCAAGGGTTTTGTCAAGTCGAGTGGGAAATTTGACTATATTTGTGTGACCAAGAGCTTCAAGAAAGGAGCAATCTGATGTGTTGAAGTCTCCAGTAATAACGGATAGAGAGTTGTCGAAGTTGGCAGCAGCAAACATGGTGAATTCATCAGCAAAATTAGATAGATCAGATGGAGAGCAGCTAGGAGAAATGTACATGTTTGTAATATAGAATTGTTGATATTTGGGGAGGTGTTTGGGGCGACATTTGACAGTTATACAGTCAATGAAGTCATTTGAGAAGGTGAAGCAGATGTTATTTGAGACAGACCATTTGGAGTGAATAAAAGTTGCAACGCCACCACCATTTTTCTTATTACAACATTGACGGTCTTGTCGAAATAAAATAAAGTCCTTTAGTGAGATAAGGTTGTCATCATACAGTTCATGCAACCACGTTTCTTGTAATGCGATTATGGCAGTGTTATGATACGTATCAGTTGACATCAGGGATTGTAGATACATTATCTTATTTGGCAGAGAGCGACAGTTTGAGTTCATTATGACGGGGACCGTAGTTAAGTGTATTGGTGTACGTTTGAGAGCTCTCTGCCAACCACTACGATGTTTCCTTCTTGGTTTCTTTGGAATATGAAAGTCATTTGGTCGTAAATTATTAATAAAGTTACGAGAGTAAATGATTCTGTTAGAATTCATATTTAAGTGATAAGTGTATGCTGGTAAACAGGAAACTGGATGCAAAATGTAGATATTTTGGTAGCAGGCCCAAAAATTCAACAGGCCGCCAAGGTTTGGATACTGCGTTACAGGAGGTCAATGAAATTACTTTTGTACTTGAAGGAAATAGTGTCATTGTTCATACTGACGAAACAGCACTTATTAAATGAAAAATGATACGCGGTAGGAAAGGAGGAAACGATGTTTGGGTCCCGAGAACGTACAACATAAATCTTCGAAAAGGGTTAGTAGAATGCATCCCGAACAGAATTTCCGATGTTTTAATACCAATAATGCGACTCCTAGTCATCCCAGACACTACTATTCACACAGACGAGTAGAGAGGTTATTCAAGGCTATCAACACTAGGCTACACTCATCATAAAGTCAATCATTCTTCTGAATTAGTGGATCTAATAAGTAGAAGTCATACAAATTCTTTTGAAGGATTCTTTTTATGTTCCTTTACGTTCCCAGTAGAACATAGGGCTTCAAGCCTGTAGCTTGAAGTTTTTGTAGCAGTAGTGATTATTTTTACAGGATTGATTTGCTAGCCTCATGCCCAACCCTCCCTGTTTACCAGTCTGACTACTGGCTTGGCGAGACAAAGGAGTGCGTTGGACGGGGATGGAACTCCGGACTACGCATATGGTTGATGATCACTCTTCCGCCGTGCAACCGACGCACTGAAGGATTCTAGGCCTATCTAAAATGTATTAGAATGGTTAATGGTTCCCGATATGATGTGATATATAGCCAGTTAGATGAAATTTTGCATCGACATTATTGTGATATGTCTATAGACACTTCTATGAGAATCTGGGGCCGATTTTTGAAGCATATAAGAGATATATACCCAGTATAATTTGTTTCTGTTACACATATATGGCTTATAAATACTTTTTTATACAGTAAATGTCACTTTTCATCTAGAAGAATCTGACTGGTTGGTTCAACGTCATCTGACCTATTCTTTACTGTAGACGTACCTATTTGTGAAATAATAATAATGATTTACTTTATTCCAAAAACAGTACTTGTGATACAGAATGGAATTTTCAGCATTAATCACAATATTGCATCTAATTTCCTCAAATTAAAAATAAAAATTAATCACACAGAAAATTTTCCACATTTACAATAGAGGTAATGTCAAGAACATACAGCATATAAAATGGAAATAATAATAATAGGGATAACAGCCAGGGTAATAATAATAATACAAGTGAAAATTACTGTGGGCTTGTTTCACACAGTATTGGCAATGTGGTATAGAAATCCTAACATGTTTAAAAATATTGAATATAATGTTCTCTTTACGTGACATGGTGAGGGGAAAAACAAAGATTACAGGAGTCGTGGAGATAAGTTGGTGTTTGCAATTATGAGAGTAAAACAAATAAGTAACAGGACCATAAATATAATAGAAAAAGTAAAACTTGAAGGTATATAAGGATGGATGGAGGAAATTGTTTATTTACTAGATGAAAAAAGGTTAGTTAGTTCTTGAATAGTCCTTAAATAGTATTACCTTTACGTTCTTTGAGCTGAATTCTTTCATTTTGAAGCCTTAATTTTCCTTGTAGACAATACACTAGGCGTCAGATTTATTCCATGAGTCAATTCCATCATTTTAAGTACATTGTTTTCCGGATTTTAAGAATTCTTTGACAGAAACCCCTGTTTCAGTGAAATTGACACATTTGATATAACTTAAAATGAAAAGGACACCTGGATTGAAATCGTACACTTTACGGTGGAATGTTATATCTCAATACCTATAATGCAATCCGAAAATAAATCCTGTCTTATTAGTTATGTTCAATTTAGTGAAATAATTTAAAACTCATAATCTACACATCACACAGGAAAATGTATATTTATAACTAAATTTGTAAAGTTCCGGTAATTAAAGCTTTCCAGGTCAATATTCAAGTGAACTTTATAGTATGGTCATTCAGTTCGTTCATTCTGGGGTTTCTTCTATTTTAGAGTTGTCTTTATGTTGCTGTTGTTCAAAATAAAACTGTGTATCTCTAACAAGTGACAGTATTTTAAATTGGTATTTTTGCAGACTACATTTCTCAAGCTACTGACTGTTTTACTTGACAATAATGAAACACTATACTCAATATACTTAATACAAATGGATACGAAAGCTGGAGGACGAGAATTAAAATTTGTAGAAACAGTTCATTTTTCAGCATCCATAGAAGCTTGAATATGTTTTACGATATGCAGGATATCAGGCCTGTTATACATTAAAGCATCTATAAGTTATCGTCGAGGTTCTAATTAAATAAATATTAACCTTAAAAAGTTAATTTCACGAGTTGATCGTGGATTGTTATCATGCATTTATTCCCCTTGATGAATTTGAATAAAGCGAGATTAACAGTGGTTTGTGCAGAATAACATGGTACCATCATTTATTTCGTTGGCTTCGCATCAGCTGATTACAGTTTAAATAAATTTTGAGGTTTAAGTACAGAAACATTTTAACATACTTGCAAATTTTACATGTTCTCAGCTGCAAGTATGTTAAAATGTTTCTGTACTTAAACCTCAAATTTTATTTAGGCTGTAAGCAGCTGATGCGAAGCCAACGAAATAAATGATGGTACCATGTTATTCTGCACAAACCACTGTTGTTCTCGCTTTATTCGGATTGTTATCAGTTAGAGAACCATTGGAAACCAGCTGGAAGTATCAGACAACCAGCTGTTTCATCCTAGTTTGGGAATCATCGGCAGTACTCACCCACTGACAGGGTTCGAACCCAGGACCTTCCGGTTACAAGGCAAGCTCGTATACCATTCAGCCACTGGGATACGATCCAATGGCTCATGTGTGCGTGCTGCCGATAACTTCCAAAACTAGGATAAAACAGCTTTCCAGTACTCCAGGACTGGTTTTCAATAGTTCTCTAACTGATGTCAATTGGTGATCAGCTCGTAAAAACAAAACTAACCCTCACAAATCAATTATAAATAGTTATTTCCATTACAGAAGGAAAAATGAAGTCCATTCATATTATCATATAACCAAAAGAGTCGGTTTAAATTTGCTTGAAAATAATCACTGTATGTGGAAAATATTCATATAGTAATAATGCCATATGACATTCCCTTTATATTACAGAGTAGTAATTACTTTCAAACATACATAAGAGATCACTTCACCTTGCCTGCTCTCAGTGTATTGATAAACTCCCCGAATACATTTTTATTTTATTTATTATTGACAAATGACCTTAATAATCATAATAAAATCAAATTGTATATCATGAACTCAATTTATTAGTAACTTGATTAGTGAAATAATAGGCATACAAAGAAAAAAAATTGACTACGGAACAAATATCACAGTCTAATATTTACAATTCAGCACAAAAATATCTTTGAAAAAGAATAAATTCTAATGAACTGTTTTATTCAAGTTATTATTTCTAAACTAGTTTTATAATGCAGTGGTGATTCAGTGGTAGGGTCTGTGACATCCCCAATGAAGGTCCGGGTTCGATTCTCAGCTGATGCAATCTTAAACCAGCTTAGCTCGTAACAAGCCCAGCCAAAGAAGATAAGGTCGGTTATGAAACTAACACACTCCTACCGGAGACCTGCTTAAAACTTGGGATACTGGAAACCCCCGTCATAAATTATGACTTCCAATTGTATTATCTGCTTTCGTGAGGTCTAGTAAAAACGCTCTTCAGCAGAGCCAAAGAAATATGTTCGGAAGACAAGATTGAAGAATAACTCACCGTCATCGAAAAGAACCTTATCGATAATGGATATCCCCGAAAGTTCATATTAGAGCATAGAAATGAAGAAGCACACTAACCGAAACCTCACACCGTTGAAAAGAAACCAGTTTTCATCTGCCTAGCTTACAAAGGGGAAGACTTATCCACAAGAACATAAAAAAGAATCACATGTGCATTAAAAAGAACATTTCCAGCCGCCAGACTGGTGCTGTTTCACAACACTGTGTGCTCGTTAACCCAGTCAAAAGTAGATAAGTACCCTACTCACGTCAACTCCATCTGCATTTACCAATTCACTTGCACTTGAGGAAGCAAGTACATAGAAAGGACTGAGAGGAGAGCATCTACTAGATTTTCTGAGCACATCCCTGAGAGTCTCCATACAAAAGGAAGAAAAGTGTTATTGAGTGCAATCGCCAGACATTTGATTGACACAGGATACACAGTAGAAATTAGCCAAGCCTTCAAAATAGTCAGTACGCAAAGAAACCCATGGCTACTTCGTTTTGCAGAAGCCATTGCTATCAAGAGACTTCGACCAGACCTCTGTATACAGAAAGATAGTTTGACTAATCTTTCACTACCCTGGTAACCTTAATTCTATTTTTTTTGTTTCGCCTTTTTGTCAGTATGCCTGTGTTTTTGTCATGTTACGAAACATTCTATTCAGTTTTAACCTTCAAGTTTCTAAATCTGCTTAATTGTCTGTTTAAGTTAAAAATGTTACTTCACTATTCACCCCCACCCTCTTAAACTTTCTACCACAAGATGTGTAAATTCATTCTGTTCTCTTACCCTGACCCTGTAATATGCCACTAACCAATCTGTGTTTTTCAATAGAAATCGGAACTTTAACCCCTCTTATCTTATTCCACTATATATAATTATTTGTTTTTTGAAACTGAATAATCTGTCTACCTACATCAAACTCTGGAATTATGTTCCTTATACCTTCTATCTATAACTCCAAGTAATTATGAAAAAGTATGTTCCAAAACTTTTTTGAATGCAGTTGATGAGTATCCACGAAACAAAACGAGCTCGTATTATCTTGCAAACATGTTCGTTCTTTCTCTCTTCAAACTAATAAAGGGAACCGATTGCATGAAGTATCTAAAATGTTCACTTGAGGTTTCTCAATTTTCTACTAAACTTAAAAAAAGCATTATCATCAAAAGGCAGCTTATCCCAGTACACGAGATGACCATTGTTGAGTAGTGTCTTTGGTTCCCACAATCGAAATGTGGTGTATTTCTCAAATGGTGGATTGGTTTCCGCCTCAGGTCAGTTAGAACTGTGTCAAACGATCTACTACCAATCAATCTTTTATTTGAAGATCCTACACGAATAGAAAGTATCACAAAACAGAATCCGCTGAAAATTCTATACAGCACGTAAACACTGTCCACAATAAAGCTATTGTTATCATTATAACAACACCACTGCCGTTGAAATTTCTAAGCTTGACGTCTAATATCCCATTCAGAATGCAAAGTCCTTAAAAAAGGAAAAATTCCTACACATACAATGCAAGGCTTATTAGGAAGACATAAGGTTCTGCTCCTTAGTAGATAATCTTCAGCGGTATACCTAGTTCTGAGTTCTGCTCCGAACAAGCAAAACGGCTATTCGGTGTTTATCTCATTTTGATCTGGCTAGAAACCATCACTGGTAGATATGATTCGTATCCAACTACTCATCTCAATCTATCAGTAGTATCTTGTCTTATGTAAACATGCTTCCTTTCTTTATTAATATTTATGATATCAGGCAGATCACATGGTGTAGTGAAAATTTCACCCTTCGAAATTATTATCACATTGTAAATTGTCGACTAATTTGTGAATTTTATTCACATCTACTGTCTTTCCCCTTTTTTTATCACTATCTCTGTTTAGATTTATTTATAAGTCATCAATACTTACTTAGTGTTAACAGTTTGATTTACTCTGAATATTATTTTCTTCCTTAAATATTATCATTTCATCAGAGAAATTTCCATCAACTAGCTGAGATTAAACGAACTGAGAAGAAGTCAATTAAACATGAATTTCAATGCTTTCCTTCTCGAGAGGTGCTAGCTGAAGTTAGATTAGGTTGGAAGGATTAAAAGGGGGTTCAGATTCAAACACTTATCTAATCTATGAAACCTTTGACTAATGGTTTGAGCAGTGGATAGAGAGTTCTCAATAGTGATATAAGTATAAAACTTGGGCACTGTGGAATAGCATAACCACATAATGGAGTTTTATACTTATATCAGTAATACATATGGTCTTCCTACTATGAAGCTTATCTATAAACTCACACGACTTTCTCAAACAGAAGCAAGATTCATAAACCATTGGATTTTTAACAGCTGATGTTTAAAAAATCATATAATTTCAAAATATTTACGCATATGTACTTCGATTACTTCAAGAAAAATAACATCAACCGCTGAACATGTCAGTAGATTATGCTTAAGAGAAGAACTACATCGAATTACTGTAAAATTAAATAATATACGAAGTGAAATTAAAAAACTTCAACACAAACTCACATTGTAACAACCCAAGACAAAGACAGGCAACAGATTGTTTTATTACAGAAATCAGCACGTATTTATATATATTTCATGTATATTATTATAGCTTATTCAAGTAGACAAACACAGTCTTCTGATTGGTTGTCTCTTGCTCAAGGTGACTGGTTTCTCGAAAGTTAAGCCACATATCTGCGAGTCTTATTTGCCCACGTTAAGTTGCTGTGATTGGTTGTTGAATCAGCTTTGTTCATACTTTCTCACGGCCAATATTAGTTACCTAGACATTGACGTAAATTAATATCTACCAATTGGCTAGCAGTCTGCTCTCACCACAAAATGTATGGTCAGTGACAGAGATTATGTAATTGTTGTTGAAACATTTGAAAAAGCTAGAGAATCAGCATTAAGAAAATCAAAAACCACACAAATCAAAACATTCAACAAACTAATGGAAGAAAAGAACACAATGAGATACAAATAAAATTGACGTCAGCGTTTCATCCTCTGTTGACAGAACAAAATGGGTGATCAACCTCTCTTCAAGGAAACTAAGCTCTAGTGAGATAAAAGTACTTGAGAAAGGACTAAATTTCAATGTAACAGTTAATAAATTCAAACCAGAGGATGTCATTCCTAACACAGAAGTAGCACTAAGTTCAATAGATAAGACGACAGCAGAAAAGGTTCGAGTACAATGTGCATTAACCCTGAAAAATCAAAAGAAAACAAAATCAAACTTAACAAAATCGGAAAGAGAAGCTTTAATTAGTCTAGAACAGGATAAAAATATTTTCATCGCAAAATCTATAATGGAGTTCTAAATATGTTGTGGGGCTATGTGGCTTTAACAATGGAGAAAATGTATTCATTTCTTTCCACTCTGCAGATTCTGAAAATGTACAATAATCTTCACGGAATTGTAATCTCCACTGACGGTATACAAACTGCATTTTTTCCGTCATATTCCCTCTGTCTTTTTGCAGTTAGAATACTTGAAATGACGTAGTTTTAGTGTAGCGTTTTACATTGTTTATTGAGTCAGACATTTTGACGCTGGCCATAGACGTCAGTATTTCGACTCTAGCAGTTATAAAACACTGAGAGATTTTAATGAAGCTTACCATCTTTTTATTGCCTAATATCTAATAAAGATCAATACTAACTAATGTATACAAGAGAATGAATTTATTCAATATTCTATCGTGAAAATAATCAACAGGTGTATAATAAGTCTATAGGCCTGCTTTTTAAAACATCCGGTTTTTCATTTTGTTCATACAGTTATCAATAATGAAATATATTTTCATTTCATGAATTAATCATACATTGTTATATGGAGAAAGGGAGACAAAGAGTGAGATAAAAAGGTAAAAATAGAGAAGTGGACATTAGACATACGAATAAGTACAAATGTACCTGTGTATCGTCAGTGAAATCAGCATCAAATACAATTATATATCTATATATATCCTAATTATTAGTTTTTAGTACAAACAATTTAATACGCCTGCTGCTTACTGCCATGTCTTCATTAAATATTCATTGTTTCGACCAGACTATTTCTTGATAACATGTCTGTTTGAAAACAATTTTTTAACAAGTTTAGTTCGAATAGGAATAAATTCCATTGAAACTTCAAACCAACTTTCGAAGAAATCAGTGAATAATACATATCTCAACTCACCTTTCATGAAAATTATTCATCAGATAAATGTATATTACTCTGACTATTGACAGTCACTTACACAAACTGATTGTTCCCTTGACTTAAGAAACAGAGCCATTTCACTCTGTTATTTACAGTCCTCTTTAGCTGTCTCTACTTGCATGATCGCCTCCATTTAACCGCCTGGAACCTAACCCTACTCACTGGTCCTCATTTGAGTTATACTTGATGACTCAAATTAGGCTTGGTTTTACTCGGCGGTCTTCTCAACATGTGTCCGATCAATTTCCACTTCCTCCACTATTTTTGGTGGGTGATTCATTGGGAGGAGTAACTGTATGCCACCCATATTAACTAACAGTGAGATCCAAACAAGCTTATCTATGATAAGTCCGATTCGACTCAGCTAGAACAGCTGAAACAGTTGAAAAACAACTGATTTCTGTCCGGCTACTATGGTGAAATAATCACCTAGAACTGTGTAAATTGCAAATTACTTTGTGAAATGCCAACTAATTTGAAAATTTTGAATTTAACTGAAGGTCAGTCTTGATTTTCCAATCCTGATATTGACATCCCTATCTGTGTCGCCTATAGTTGAAATGATGCAGCTGGTTACAAAATCTGATAAGCCTCTCAAAAGTGTTTCACAAACCGTTATGTCACTGATAAAATGACAGCCGAGAAGATCAGCATTTGCTAGACAGACACAAAAATTAGTCTAAAGCAATAAGAAGATGTAATTTGTCTGAATCGTTTAATGTATTTACGCAACACAATTCTAATAATCTGATCTCTCACACACACGGACTTGTCATAGGAATAGATATGTATGAAATTAATAAAGAGGTAAGAGGTGAGAAATTAGACTTAGGTCAAGTTAAAAGGACATATTCAAGTTCAAAATAACAATGAATACCACTAAACCAAATAGCGGAGATAATAGTACATCTGCAATAGCTAGTATCAAAACAAAATTTACCAAGGAAGGCGGTTTAGTGTGATGATGAATTGTTTTTGAATGCATATAGGTGGTTTAAACCTCCTAATTGCCAGCTAGGGCTTCCATGAACTTTAGGATACGTCCCAAACACTTTTTATAGATAGGTTTAAAAGATGTGTCAACGTCAATTTTATCTATGGTCTCTATAATATGTTTCTCAATAAAGGAGCTGCTGTTAAAAAGACTTTTAATGCAACTAATATCATAATAATAGAGAAAATAAAGCCGTTATATCTATCTGAGCCCTTCGAACATGCAAAAAATGTCACATCCCACTGTATTTGCCTGTTTGAATGTACGTGTGGACACACATACATAAGGAGGGCTTATCGACATCTATAAGTAAGGGCTTCAGAGCATATTCCTAAACGGCTCCAGAAAAAAATGGAATCTTCAGAACCCATTAATGGTGAGAACAGGAGACCTATCTCTTCTATTGCGAAACATATTATAGAGACCATAGATAAAATTGACGTTGACACATCTTTTAAACCTATCTATAAAAAGTGTTTGGGACGTATCCTAAAGTTCATGGAAGCCCTAGCTGGCAATTAGGAGGTTTAAACCACCTATATGCATTCAAAAACAATTCATCATCACACTAAACCGCCTTCCTTGGTAAATTTTGTTTTGATACTAGCCATTGCAGATGTACTATTATCTCCGCTATTTGGTTTAGTGGTATTCATTGTTATTTTGAACTTGAATATGTCCTTTTAACTTGACCTAAGTCTAATTTCTCACCTCTTACCTCTTTATTAATTTCATACATATCTATTCCTATGACAAGTCCGTGTGTGTGAGAGATCAGATTATTAGAATTGTGTTGCGTAAATACATTAAACGATTCAGACAAATTACATCTTCTTATTGCTTTATCGAAAATAGGTAATCATTTAATCTTCAACACCACTTATTGAAGTTTATTGAAAAGATCGTGATTTATATTGAGAACTACAAATGATCTAGGTGAATAAAGTCTTTTTCACGGATTCTTCAGAATTGAATGGATTTATGAAAGATAAAGGTATGTGTCAGTGTAAAACACTACACACAGCATGGATTCATTATCTATACGTTGTTAGAGAATAAGAAATAATGAATGGCAGACAATCTTATCACTACTATGTTGGTGTACTGCTAAGCCGACTAAAAGTAGTTCAAACTTCAGTGGCTGTATGCGAAATAAACCTTTCCAACTATGACTCTAATAAGGAAAAAGAAATTCATCTACTTTCCTTCTTTAAATAGTCTCTTTCAATGATAATATCTAATGCATCGCATGTATCTAGAAGAATATTTTTGCATATTTCCATTAAATTGCCTAATTAAATTTAACGAGCAGACATCAATAAAAAGTTAGATTATTTTTATTATCTTTTGTAATTGCAAGACAATTTAAAATTCTTGGAATATATATATATATGTAGTGATCATTATCAAAACTCACGCATTCTCTTGAGCACAATTATTCACTCCGCCTAATTTTTATCACTAATTTAAACAATGAAATTTGAACAAAACTGTTTCTTCATGCAATTCTTCCCATTAATAAACTTGAACAAAACAAGAACAACAATTGTACCAGGATAATCTTTTATTATTTCATCGAGGATTCTTCTCAACTCTTAATATTAAGTTTACAATGGAGTATGAATATGAGGAGAAGTTCCATTTTCTTGACTTCGGTATCAAAAATCATAAGATATATACACAGAAAAGAGACCTAAAGGGCGGTTTATCTTAACTTCAAAAGCTTCTGTCCTATAAGTTACAAAAAGGGATTGGTGAAAACATTATCTGATAGTGTAAGGAAGCTGTGTTCAAACGAAAAGATTGAGGAAGACCTATCCATTTTGGAGAAATGCCTAAGCGACAGCGGTTACCCACAAAAGTTCATCGGCAAGTATGGGTGACGTCATGTTGAAAAAGTGAAAAGCAGCACAGTGGATAAAAAGCCTATCTTTCTGCAGCTTGCATTCAAAGGTGATGATACTGCTAGTAGAATAAGATGCAGACTGAACGCTACCCTAAAAAGAACATTTCCAGCCGCCAAACTTATATGTGTTTATCAAACAACTAGTTGTTTGAGACAATCAAAAGTGGACAAATACCCACCTCGTGTTACCTCAAACTGTGTCTACTAATTTACATGTACGTGCCAAAGCACATACATTGGAAGAACAGAGAGAAGGGTTGCTGTCCGCATTTATGAACACATACCAAAGAACCTGAGATGGAAAGGTGCACAAGCATTAAACAGTGCGATTGCTCGTCATCTATTGAACACTGGTCATATTGTGAACAACTTGAAGTCGTTCAAGATAATCAACAAGTAAAAGAAACCTAGCTTGCTACCCTTTGCTGTAGCAATTGCCATCAAACGACTTAAATCAAATCTATGTACGCAGAAAGAGACAGTGGTGAATCTTGCACTGCCCGGCTGATAACAAAAAAATATACAACTTTCTTGAGTGAACCTTATTCATGTTTAGAAAACCCTACTCTCTCATCTAAACATGACTCACCCTACCTTGTTTCTTATCTTTCCTTTTTTCTATTGGCTATTAGATAAAACGTTTCCTTCAGTTACGTAATCTACTATTTGTTATGCTCTTTCTAGCTAAACATTGTTTCTATACACACACATATATACGCAACTCTGTTTTCTGTTTCCAAGCCTAATTGTCTAATTATTCTATAAATAGTCAGTGTTTGTAACTCCTAATCAGTTAAATCATTCGGGACTAATGTTACTTTTACTTCCTACCAATTACTTCTTATGATCGTGGAAAAGTATGTTCAAATCTATAGTGTAATTCATATTTTTTAACTTTCAGTTTGTAACCAGTTGAGAAGAATCCTCGAAATAATAAGAGATGAGCTCATATTATCCTGGTACAATTGTTGTTCTTGTTTCGTTCAAAACTATTTCTGTGAAGCTTTATTTCATAATGATAGATATTTCAACTAACAATCATTATAACTATGCCATCAACAAACAAAATGGAGGTGATGCTATTGGCTTTACTTTGTATTCTTAATATATGGCTGAATTAGTTATATCCAGCATACAAGACCTACTTACAACTCATCGCATTAGCAAACCTGAAGAAAACAAGAACGATAAATGTACCAGGAAAATATGATCGCATTTTTTATTGCTTTACAGGTTCTTCTCAGCCGACTGCAATCTGAACAAGATTTGAATGTATTTTTTGCGTGATGACAGGAACTAAGCGTAACATAAGTTTGGAATGATGTAAATTGGTTAAATTAATAATAGTTAAAAAGACTGACTATTTTTAAGATAATTAGACGAGTATTGTACCTAAAATATTTGGTTCTGTCTCCTTTTCTTGAAGAATATTTGCCCTCTTAACTCTTAATAATTTAACAACTCACATCATTCTGAACCTGTATTACTCATAGTTTCCGTCAATAGCTACCTCGCTGAAATCTTGGCTGCGAAATTCTCCATCATCATGTTGCTTATAATTTCTTTTGCTAAGTTCGTCTTAATCGATTGAAATATGACCTGTGATGATGCCTCCTAGTCTCCTAAGTATTTAAAATGTTTATGATCTGCTAATTCTCAAGATTTTACTAAATTTGAGAAACACCAAAATCGTGGGTAGATTTATGGCCAGTTACTACTTTATTTGATGTCTGTGGGGACAAAGAGAATCTATTTTGTAATAATTTCTGCTGAAAATTCTGTACTTGATTATTATTATCATTATAAAACTCCTCTTTGTCGTAGAGTAAAATGTATATTCAAATCCTTTACGTAATTTTTGTTTTCACATTGTAGTCGACTAAGAAAAATCCTTGAAATAATAAAGGATGAGTTCATACTATCTCAGTACAAATGTTGTCTATGCTATGTTAAAACACACCAGCTTTCAGCTTTTCAGTCAGCTCTATTTACTTTTATTTTGAGAAAATTGTTTGAGTATGTTTTGAAGTTGTAACTTTTGTGAAGTTAGAATTTATCTTGTGGATGGTGACTCGCAGTGGAATCTAGGATACGCATTTCACCCTATTTGCGATTCGTCGTCTTAATGTACCTGCATTCTTCAGTGAGTGATGATGTTCCCACCGAAGCTCGAACCCAGTGCTCTTAGTCTCAAATGCCAAAGCGGTACCCAGTAGACCACTTGGGCCACGAGAGCCACCTCTTGTGCAACGGGTCATATTAATTTAATTGGATTTTAGAGTTTTCCGTCGATTGATTGGACCGAACACTTCGGCGGTCTAGTGGATAACTCTTTGATGTTTGAAACTAAGAGCACTGGGTCCGTGCCTCGGTGGGAACATCATCACTCACTGGGGAATTCAGATATATCCAGTTGACGAGTCCCAAATATGACGAAATGCGCGTCCTGGATTCCACAACTAGTCACCATCCACAAATTAAATTCTAATTAAATACCTAGACATCGTCGAAGCATCTGCACAAGAAGCGGACATGTCAACCTGAGACCGAGCATTTCGGTCCAGTCAATCGACGGGAAAATCTCAAATTCAATTAAATTTTGTAAAGTTATATCTTATAATATCTTGAAAGAAACAGGTTTACATTTTAGTGGTCATTAAGGAATTGTTTTAGTACATGAGTAAATCGAACTCCAGTACACATAACAGTCAAGTTCATCATACAGAAATTATCTGTGTTTGAGAGCTATAAGATTCCCTCGAAGCCTCAAAATTGACATACTTTTTCTCACATAATCAAATAGATTTCCCACTCCAGTTTTTAGTTTTCACCTCATTTTGACGATAACATTCTCTGCTAACTGCTTATTTGTATTTCATATACTACCATGGGAACTTTTGAAAAGGATATATGAACTTTAGTACAAAAAGGCATACAGCGGTATATGAAGTGACAGGTTTGGTAATTTTCGTATGACTTCAATATTTACTGCTTCAGTGCGTTCATTTGATAAGTCTAAATGAATAAATATTGAAATCAATAAGTGATTGATAAAATAAGATCAAAACATGTGGTCCAGCGAAGAGTCTGTTTTCAGCAAATTCATTTTCTTAGCTGTACAATCGCAAATATATATGTATTATTTTGTATATATGTGTACATATATATTTGAGATTATACAGCTAAGAAAATGAGTTCGCCGAAAAGAGACTCTTCGTTGAACTACGTGTTTTGTTTTTATGAATGCCTGGATGGGGATTATCCAGGAAAATAAGATCATTTTTATATGCTAAATAAATGTAGGCCAATCATCAGACAGCAGAGACAGTGGCTTCTCCGTAACAATCGAATATGTTTCTATACTACAGTTACACCTGAAGTTATACGACGGTAATCTTCTAAGCAAACCACTGCAATCGTACTTCGGTGAACAAAAGAAACCAAGTTCGACTGAACTAACCGATTATACAAAGGTTAAGAGTGACCAGAATATCGAATTTAAGCAATTAAAAAGTATCTTGGATATTGTATTTGTGGTTTATTGACGAGTGTTAGTAGATGAGATATAAATGAACAGTGGCTGCCTATCGAATGAATGTTGACAACTATTCAAACCAGTACCAGTTTCTCATTTTTCCCAAGATTTATATGGAATTGGGTATTAAAATATGTAGTGTAGTTTATAATGTCTAACTTAGCGAAGGCAAGTAAATTTGTAAATGTTCATTAGTGTACGCCGATGTTTAGTCTTGCCTTTTGAATATTAGCTGATGTATTACTTCACATCTTCTCTAGAGCTTTGTACATATTTCATATAGTGCGGTAAATTACCCTCGTGAATACTACTCAGACTGGAAAGTATGCAGAGAGCTGAGATTCATTCACAGCTGAGTAAAAAAAACATTAGATATGATAGAGAAGATTTGTAGCTCAGGTGGATAATTTTGATGTGGTTTTGTTCTCTGAGCTGGATAGTTAGTTTGCGAAGCTTTCATCACCTTACTGGGTGACATCTTCAGCGCATACTTCAAATTGAAGTGAGCTTTTAGGTTTCTCCACGAGTTTATTAATCATTCCTCCTGGTGACCTTGGACGTGATTGGTTGTTTATGTATGTTTTCACACCTTCTAGGTTACTTGTGTTGGAACTGATTGTTTCTGTGACTTGAACTTTGGCCAATCGTGTGTGAAGTTTCTTTCTTATTGGTTGATAAATTTTGTCTATCTCGATGTGTCTATTGATTGATGATTCACTGGAATGCCAAGCTTCTAAAAATTCTCTAGCATTCTTGTTATTTCCTTTGTCTAATATTTGAACGTTGTCCCAGTCGAATTGATGTCCGTAGTTGTCTGTGTGTAGTGAAATGAGGGAGTGGATATCATGTCTTTTGACGGCTAGCTTATGTTCGTGGATACGAAGACGAAGGGGACGTCCACTTTGGCCGATGTAGTGTTTTTCGCAGTTGTTACAGTTTATTTTGTAGATGATGTTGGTTTTGTCTTCTTTCGCTGTTGAGTCTTTTGGTTGACATAGAATTGAGTGCAGCGACTTTGTTGGTTTGTGTACGACGTCAATTCCTAAAGGTTTGAAGAGTCTTTTAGTGATTTCTGAGATATCCTTTATATATGGTAAGGCGATTTTCTTTGTGTTTTCCTTGGTGGCTTTTGTTTTGGTAGGTTGGCTTGGGGGTATATGTCTCTTGATGAAATTCCGGGATATCCATTCTTTTGGAAGACGTCCATGAGATACTTTTCTTCAATTTTCCTTAAGGTGGGAGTGCTGCAGTGAGTCCTTGCTCTCTTGAATAGTGTTTGTATGCAGTTCCTTTTGTGTGCTATTGGGTTGTTGCTGTTGTAATTCAGTATTTGGTCTGTGTGAGTTGATTTCCTATAAACTTGAGTTTCTAATTCTCCTGTAGTTGTTCGCCTGACTAAGACGTCCAAAAATGGTATTTTGTTCTCGGATTCCTCTTCTCTTGTGAATTTGATGTCGTTGAAGACGTTGTTTATTAAGTTGTGAGTTTTGTCTAATTCGTTTCTTTTGATTATTACAAATGTGTCGTCGACGTAGCGTATCCAAATCTTGGGTTTGATCTTTGGTAGAATTATGTTTTCGAGTCTTTGCATCACTGCTTCTGCAATCAAACCTGATATTGGCGATCCCATGGGTGTTCCTTTGACTTGTTCATATATTTGGCCGTTGAATTGGAAGTATGTTGTTAGGCATAGATTTATGCATTCCATCCAGCTTGTGTGTTGCATTTTTGATTGTTGTGGAAGTTGTTCGTCGTTGCTAAGTAATTGCTCCATGGTTTCTTTTGCTAGTTTTTGTCCGATAGAGGTATATAATGCTGTCACGTCGAAGGATACCATTATTTCTTGTTCATCTATTTGGATGTCTCTGATTTTCTCTAGGAATTGGATAGCAGAGTTGATGGAGTGATCACAGGATTCCGTTAGGTGTTTTAGTTTTCTGTATAATTCCTTGGACAAATTATATGTTGGAGTTCCTGGGAGTGATACAATTGGTCGTAACGGGATATTTGCCTTGTGTATTTTGGGTCTGCCGTAGAATCGAGGTAGGACTGGTCCATTGGATTTCATTCGCCATTGGTCTTGTTTTGTGATCTGTCCAGTTTTGCTGAGCTTGTTTAAGGTCCTTTGGATGCGGTTGTCCAATGTTTGTATGGGATTTGTTGGGAGTTGTTGATATACATCTTCATCTTTGAGTAGTTCTTCAGCTTTCTTGGTGTATTCTTCTCTGTCCATGACTACTGTTGTTCTTCCTTTGTCGGCTGGTAAAATGACGATGTCCTTCCTATTTTTCAGCTTTTTGAGGGCCTTTAGTTCTTGAGAGTTGAGTTGTGTGTGTTGTCTTTTCTGTTTGACCATTGGTACAATTGTTTGGCGTATCTCTTCCTGTGTTTCCTCGTTCAAGTTTGATGATTTGAGTAATGATTCAAGGGCAGCGAAGAAATCAGTTTTTGAAGCATCTCCGGTGTTGTAGTTTAATCCTTTTTGTAGTAGTTGTTGTTCCATTTTTGATAGTGGTTGTTTTGATAGGTTGACTACGCAGTCTATGGGCGTATTGTCTGGTTGTTGTTTTCTAATCTTGGCTAGCTTGGTTTTGAGGACTCTTCGTCTTTGTTCTCTGTGTTTTCCACTTGACAGTGAAATTGCGGTGATCAGCGTTGACAGGTGTTCTTGGTTGAGGGTTTTCTCTAATTTTGCTTTTTGGACATCTATTATTTGTTGATATTTGTTGATCCGATAATGTGCGTCCGTAATCATTAATTTGACCATTCGTCTTCCACATTGTTCGGCCAATTTCCATCCCATTGGGCAGTTGACTGGTGGCTTGTATCTTACACTGTTTGGTAGGATTGAATGACGAAGGCACTCATGGAGAAAGAATAATTGTTCTCTGGTGGATCCTTGCCTTTTGGCGAAGTCTTCCCACTTTCGAACAGAGAGAAGCGTATCCCGCTCGTAAGATTTAGATATGATAGAGAAGATTTGTAGCTCAGGTGGATAATTTTGATGTGGTTTTGTTCTCTGAGCTGGATAGTTAGTTTGCGAAGCTTTCATCACCTTACTGGGTGACATCTTCAGCGCATACTTCAAATTGAAGTGAGCTTTTAGGTTTCTCCACGAGTTTATTAATCATTCCTCCTGGTGACCTTGGACGTGATTGGTTGTTTATGTATGTTTTCACACCTTCTAGGTTACTTGTGTTGGAACTGATTGTTTCTGTGACTTGAACTTTGGCCAATCGTGTGTGAAGTTTCTTTCTTATTGGTTGATAAATTTTGTCTATCTCGATGTGTCTATTGATTGATGATTCACTGGAATGCCAAGCTTCTAAAAATTCTCTAGCATTCTTGTTATTTCCTTTGTCTAATATTTGAACGTTGTCCCAGTCGAATTGATGTCCGTAGTTGTCTGTG
Organism: Trichobilharzia regenti; assembly: GCA_944472135.2. Taxonomy (NCBI): domain Eukaryota; kingdom Metazoa; phylum Platyhelminthes; class Trematoda; order Strigeidida; family Schistosomatidae; genus Trichobilharzia; species Trichobilharzia regenti. The sequence goes on from OX235263.1 coordinate 38,411,078, forward strand.
TGTAGTGAAATGAGGGAGTGGATATCATGTCTTTTGACGGCTAGCTTATGTTCGTGGATACGAAGACGAAGGGGACGTCCACTTTGGCCGATGTAGTGTTTTTCGCAGTTGTTACAGTTTATTTTGTAGATGATGTTGGTTTTGTCTTCTTTCGCTGTTGAGTCTTTTGGTTGACATAGAATTGAGTGCAGCGACTTTGTTGGTTTGTGTACGACGTCAATTCCTAAAGGTTTGAAGAGTCTTTTAGTGATTTCTGAGATATCCTTTATATATGGTAAGGCGATTTTCTTTGTGTTTTCCTTGGTGGCTTTTGTTTTGGTAGGTTGGCTTGGGGGTATATGTCTCTTGATGAAATTCCGGGATATCCATTCTTTTGGAAGACGTCCATGAGATACTTTTCTTCAATTTTTCTTAAGGTGGGAGTGCTGCAGTGAGTCCTTGCTCTCTTGAATAGTGTTTGTATGCAGTTCCTTTTGTGTGCTATTGGGTTGTTGCTGTTGTAATTCAGTATTTGGTCTGTGTGAGTTGATTTCCTATAAACTTGAGTTTCTAATTCTCCTGTAGTTGTTCGCCTGACTAAGACGTCCAAAAATGGTATTTTGTTCTCGGATTCCTCTTCTCTTGTGAATTTGATGTCGTTGAAGACGTTGTTTATTAAGTTGTGAGTTTTGTCTAATTCGTTTCTTTTGATTATTACAAATGTGTCGTCGACGTAGCGTATCCAAATCTTGGGTTTGATCTTTGGTAGAATTATGTTTTCGAGTCTTTGCATCACTGCTTCTGCAATCAAACCTGATATTGGCGATCCCATGGGTGTTCCTTTGACTTGTTCATATATTTGGCCGTTGAATTGGAAGTATGTTGTTAGGCATAGATTTATGCATTCCATCCAGCTTGTGTGTTGCATTTTTGATTGTTGTGGAAGTTGTTCGTCGTTGCTAAGTAATTGCTCCATGGTTTCTTTTGCTAGTTTTTGTCCGATAGAGGTATATAATGCTGTCACGTCGAAGGATACCATTATTTCTTGTTCATCTATTTGGATGTCTCTGATTTTCTCTAGGAATTGGATAGCAGAGTTGATGGAGTGATCACAGGATTCCGTTAGGTGTTTTAGTTTTCTGTATAATTCCTTGGACAAATTATATGTTGGAGTTCCTGGGAGTGATACAATTGGTCGTAACGGGATATTTGCCTTGTGTATTTTGGGTCTGCCGTAGAATCGAGGTAGGACTGGTCCATTGGATTTCATTCGCCATTGGTCTTGTTTTGTGATCTGTCCAGTTTTGCTGAGCTTGTTTAAGGTCCTTTGGATGCGGTTGTCCAATGTTTGTATGGGATTTGTTGGGAGTTGTTGATATACATCTTCATCTTTGAGTAGTTCTTCAGCTTTCTTGGTGTATTCTTCTCTGTCCATGACTACTGTTGTTCTTCCTTTGTCGGCTGGTAAAATGACGATGTCCTTCCTATTTTTCAGCTTTTTGAGGGCCTTTAGTTCTTGAGAGTTGTGTTGTGTGTCTTAGTCAGGCGAACAACTACAGGAGAATTAGAAACTCATGTTTATAGGAAATCAACTCACACAGACCAAATACTGAATTACAACAGGAACAACCCAATAGCACACAAAAGGAACTGCATACAAACACTATTCAAGAGAGCAAGGACTCACTGCAGCACTCCCACCTTAAGGAAAATTGAAGAAAAGTATCTCATGGACGTCTTCCAAAAGAATGGATATCCACGGAATTTCATCAAGAGACATATACCCCCAAGCCAACCTACCAAAACAAAAGCCACCAAGGAAAACACAAAGAAAATCGCCTTACCATATATAAAGGATATCTCAGAAATCACTAAAAGACTCTTCAAACCTTTAGGAATTGACGTCGTACACAAACCAACAAAGTCCCTGCACTCAATTCTATGTCAACCAAAAGACTCAACAGCGAAAGAAGACAAAACCAACATCATCTACAAAATAAACTGTAACAACTGCGAAAAACACTACATCGGCCAAAGTGGACGTCCCCTTCGTCTTCGTATCCACGAACATAAGCTAGCCGTCAAAAGACATGATATCCACTCCCTCATTTCACTACACACAGACAACTACGGACATCAATTCGACTGGGACAACGTTCAAATATTAGACAAAGGAAATAACAAGAATGCTAGAGAATTTTTAGAAGCTTGGCATTCCAGTGAATCATCAATCAATAGACACATCGAGATAGACAAAATTTATCAACCAATAAGAAAGAAACTTCACACACGATTGGCCAAAGTTCAAGTCACAGAAACAATCAGTTCCAACACAAGTAACCTAGAAGGTGTGAAAACATACATAAACAACCAATCACGTCCAAGGTCACCAGGAGGAATGATTAATAAACTCGTGGAGAAACCTAAAAGCTCACTTCAATTTGAAGTATGCGCTGAAGATGTCACCCAGTAAGGTGATGAAAGCTTCGCAAACTAACTATCCAGCTCAGAGAACAAAACCACATCAAAAAAAAAACATTTCCTGAACTAATTACACTAAGATTTCCTTTCCACAAGGTTCAGTGAAGTCACGTAAAACATAGAAGATACTTGGGTTCCTGAAGAGGGAATTACTATTGTGCTAGAAATTACATATGACCAAGCATAGTGGAATAGAATGATAGTCCGGAGTTATACTCGAATGACATCCTGTCACCTTTAGCTTACTAGTTTAAGTAAAGGTTACATCAAGTTGGATATTTTATGGGATTATTATTCTGGATAAAACAGATGAGAATTTAAAAAGGAAGAATAATGTTTACCTTTAGGATCATTAGTCAGATTGTATTTTAGATTCAGTAACATTTACACGTCACAATGACACTGAAATCCTTCCTTTCTAATCCCTTGCATTCCGAGTGAAACATAGAAAGTTAAGCCTTGAAGCTTCAACAGCTGCGTGTTTTTTTAATGTGGTGGTGTTACCAGCCTAAATCACAACTCTCCCTCTTGACAATGACATAGATCGTATCGCCTAATAAGTTGTGGAGTACCATATCATGTCAAGCGTCAATTTTTGATTGTATTGTTCAACGGAATCTGATAAATTGGTGAATTCTGCTTAAAGATCTCAGGCTAGTGTATGATGTTTACCCATCGATTTTCCCCATTTTGAAATTATTTTCGTTTACAATACAAACTGCAAACTTTCTGCTGTCATTACACTGTAAAAAAAAACTTCAGGAAGCTATGAATTTATTCATGGAATTTTAGTAAATCAGTAAAATTATCACTGTCCGTCTAGAAGTTTTCACTTCAAAACAATACTGTTTATCTAGATATGTTTAATCTCTTGTAAAGCACAAGTTTATGTCGTTTATTGGTAGGAAAAAAAGAGTGATGAGAGTAAGGCAGCCGTCTACATTCACTGACGCCATGTCACAAAAAATTAGGTTTTTATTTTGTTTGTTTATTTTTTCAATTTTATAATCATACATCATAAACTAGTGTGAAGTTTTGGTATTCTGTATGTTCTATCAAAAGTCACTGAACATATGAATCGTGCATAGAATAACTAACTAGTTGTCAATTGATGACACTTGACTGTTTGTCGCATCTCTGGTAGGTTAAAAAGCCTAAACTCCAGTGAGTGTCAGCTATATCTACTAATATAGTGTCATTTATCTGTTTAAATGCTCAAATAGGATGTTAGTTAAAAGGTTTATTATTGTGAAATTGATTCCAACAGTTCGGTGTTTACAATTCAGCGTATTGAGAAGAAAATATTGTATGCGTGCAAGTAACTGGTATTATGAATAATGCATAAGATTAAAGAAGCATCTGGTATGTTTAATCTGTATGGAGCACAGTGAGTTATGCAAACACCCAGCCGTCCTGAAAATCGAATATGCAATCGGCCTTAGTTTTGTAATCCTTTTTTGTAATTTGACTCCCAAAGAGAATTTGTAGGCATATTTCAAACAGTGAGTAATGCTAATAAAACTTCTAATTTGTGAAATGGTTTACTCTAGTTAAGGTATTTACTGTGAGTAAATGATCGTAGAGGACTGCAGTAAGTGCATTGTGGCATATACTATTGATTAATTTTATACCACAGACATCAACCATTAGTACCTGATAGCCACATCGAAGTGATTTAACCGCCAGATGAATGTTTCGCCAGTATGTAGATGAGGAATTTAGCCGGTGTAACTCAGATCTGAATAATATGGTTTCCAAAAGAAACTACTAGGAATTTCCACTTCAAAATGTGTAATTTGCAAATTCGATTTCAGTAATAGTCATTTCACATGTCTCAGCATGACTATTTTTATCAGGTATTTTGGTGTACAGGATCTCATCATTAGCTAATATCTGTCGGAGAACCATTGCCAAAGGTGGGAGTACTGGACAGCTGTTTCGTCCTAGTTCGGGACTCTTCAGTAGCACATATTCACAGGGGCTGGAACCCACGGCCTCCAGGTCACAAGGCAAGGTCGTGGACTATTAATCCAATGAGACCCAATCCAATGGTCCGCGCATCAATTCCAACTTCTGCCTATTAAAAGTCTTGTCATGCTTCGTATACAAAAGAGTCCAGTGGAGCGCTTTCTAATGAATCAACATCGCCTAAGTATAAGTGTGAACTAACTATTTCATTTAACGGTGAGATGCAAGAACATACAGTCTAGCAACGAGGACATTACTAGTCAGCAATTAATTTGAAATCCAGTTGCCTATATCCTAGGCTCTATTAGCTCGCAGTGTCAAGCGAAAATCATTTAATATTATCTGAAGATCTGTTTGTTTTTTGGAAAATGTGCTTTAAACTCAAATAAGTAATTGGGACACTTCAATTAGATTTCATTACTAATCAGCAATTATTGATTTTCAATGGTTCTGTGACTAATATCTGTTCTGCAATTGATAGTGTTCTCTGAGCTGGTTGGTTTAGTTGCGGAGCTTTCGTCGTCCTTCTGGACAACTTATTCAGCGCAGTATTTAGCATAAAATGAAGTGATTTAAATTTCTTCATGAATGGCGGCGAAAGCTCCACAACTAAACCAACCAACTCAGAGAACACTATTAATTGCAAATCATCCACCTGAGCTACAAATCTCCTCTATCACTTTTAATATCTGTTCTTTCATACATTTGTTTCCCTTAACTGGCTTAGAAAAAAAGAAAGTTTGAGCATTTTCGCCGGTTAATATGAGCTCGTTTTATTTGGTGGATTCTTTTCAGCTGCATACCTCTTCAACAGTATCAAAATATAAGTTAGAACATTTCTGAAAAGTAAACCATTCTCACAATAAGGTCGCGTTGTGGATAGACACTATAAACAACATAATTCCAAGGTGATTTTGACAGACACATATTCCAGTGGTAAAAGGCCAACTATTTGTAGTTTAATTAGACAAGGAGAGAGGGGGGGGGAAATTAGAATCTGAATTCCTCCCTCCTTGTCTAATTAGGAATCTACAAGTTATACGCCATCTACTACCTTGATGCCTGGAGGCCATTTGTATCAGTTAATAGATTTTAACCACTGGTAAGCGAAAGCATTAACTTTAAATTATGCCATGATTCTAAGGATATAAGAGCCTCGGAAAAGCCTACGCTTACCTTCTTGTATGAGAAATACTGAAAACAGCTAATGTAATTCTTTATTTAAAACTTTGAAAAAAAATATTATAAAATATCATTCAAATCACTTACATTTCTGCTTTTTTGCATTTCAGTGAGTATCTACTTAAATGACGATATATCGTTTCCAATGAATAGTCAAAGCTTATGGTTATAAAACTATGTACATTAAGTGTTCAATACCCAGAAAGTGTTATCAGATGAAAAACAGTCAGTCAGATTCACATGGCATGCTTCATTCACACATTTTTATTATGATAAGAAAACTTCGATTTCAAATATGCTTTATTCTGTTGGCCTGTTTTTGTTTATTGGTATTGTTGTCGCATGAAAAGCATCTATTATTTTCATGTATATGTCATTGGAATTTATTTCATCTCTCCTCCTCCTTATGCTCAACACTAAAGATCGAGGAACAGAGAACAAGAGACTCAGTATTTGTTACGCCTGCTCAAGGAAATCAACAAAAAGTAAACAAGTATTTTAAATTCACATTCGTTTGGTGTAATTTTCTGTTGCTGTTGATCTGTGTGCATATTTTCAAGCGTTATTTTTCAAGGGTTTGACTAATTTAAAGTTATGCCTTATCAAGAATATGCATCATCTGGAGAAACGCTGAAATCCAGGGTGTTCTGGAAAGTTGTTTTTTAGTCCTAGTTTGAGTGAGATGTTCTATCACTACGCACCCATAACCCACTTGGTATTGAACCCAGGGATCTAATGATCCTGAAACAATGTATATAACAAGTTTACAGAAGTTGGAATTCATGAACTTTCAGTGGAGTCGGACTGATATACACAAAATCATTTGTTGTGTAAATTACTGAATGTGAAAATGTGACTCAGCGGAGATGTGGCTCACTGACTATTAAGTACTGGGCTTTAAACTAATGAGTCCGGGGTTCAAATCCCATTCTAACTACCTCAGTCTGGGCAAATGGATAGTACGATCAGCTCTCACAAAACCTACGTAGTCCAGTTAACTAAGTCCTATTTAACTAAAAACCGATCGAAAAAATGGCAAAGTGTGTGTGATGTCTGGGTTGCTAGACAGTTTAACTGCTTACACTAACAATTTTCAGAGTTTTACGTAGTCTAGAAATTTAATAATTGTGAAGCTCTTTATGGATATTTAGCTGAAATTGTTTGGGGCCATTAAACAAAAACGAGAAAGTAGATTGGTGCGGTATGCAGGATTTGGGTCCAGTCACACCATACTCCACAAAATGATAAGGAAAGCTCTCATATGACAAGCACTTTCCATTACAAAAATACATGCTGTCTCTATAACTTTTGCAATTATCATGTCTAGTAGCTTAAACATTTTTATTTTTACTGATTCGTTCAGTTGACAAGGCAATTTTACCACATACAAAAACCACATCTGAGTTACCATATATGATCTAAGATATATTGAACTATGGTTCACCGCTAGTTTGATAAAGCCGTCAACGAAACGTCTGTAAAACCAATACTGTTTTGTTTATCATTCACTGTGAAATATAAAATGCTTTATAACAAGGAAATTACACTGTTTAAATTGAATCTGGTGACAATTGAAATTAATTCCAAAATCCTCACAAATCCTTTAGTCTGAATACCAATCTCCAGCTCACTGATGACTACAGGGTAGATTTTCTGAAGCTGCAGTGATAAGCCGTCACCAGTCAGGTAGACTATTTCAACACGAAGTGGATGCTCATCTAAGGTACTGGTGAAGGCAGTGCTATATCATGAATCCACAAAGCTAGAATTCACGTGTCACTGCATTCCAACCCAATCGGCTAAATGATCACCTGCAGGTTATGGTTCCGATTCCTGGTGGAATCTTAGGAGAACACTGATGAAGATTTCAGAAATAGGGGGAAACAGCTGTCTGGCGATCCCTGGTTTTCAGCGATCTATCTAACTGATGTTGGTCCGTGACGAAAATCTAACAACTCAAATAAATCTGATGACTTGACTTTAAAAGGGGTTCTGATAACTATGTAAAGCTGTTGTATCTACGGCTGTAAAGTTTCAGAAACATGATGATTACGGTTCGTAACATTTTTTAAATGACTATTAAATTATACCATGTGTTGAAGTGTTATTCACAGGGACTAATTTTACCGTAAACGGCAAAGACGAGAACAGACCGTATAAAAATGCAATTCTTCGCTTCTTTCTATAACTCTCCATACATGAATTATCGAAAATCAAAGGGAATTAAACTTATGTTCAGCCATTTGAGCAGGAATTTAGTGACCCGTGAATTCCAACCTCTATCATTACGCCATGCTGAGCCATTAATAAGCAGCCGTTTCATACTGGCATGGTGGATCCCACCGGTTACAACTTCTCATGAGAACTTCAGAACATCCATTCAGCACCCACTAATGTGTTGGAGATAGATTATAAGTTAATCGGTTTTGTAGGATGGTTTGATTGATTTCATTGCAGACGGCTACTTCATTTACCTACATTTGGTCTGCCTTTCGGGAGATTAGGTGAAATAGTATGCTGGATCGAAGACAAATCGTTAAAAAAATTTTGTGAGTCTGTAGTTTTCAGTTTTGCAATTAATGTTCATGAAAAATGATATTTCATTTTGCCTATGCATAAAGTCCAAACTATTTTGCCTTCACTTTTGTGGTTGCTTTGATATTTAAAGAGCTTACACTTCAAAATAATTCCAAAAAGTTTGTACAAGTAACTTTCTATGCCTAATTTTCGATTGCATTGATGTATTTTGTGATATTATAATGAGGCTTATATGAAACGAGGCTATTTCAGTGATATGCAACTTGAAGTGTAAGATCAATTGACAAAATTTTATAAAGTTTAACAGGCATATATGATAGGACCTACTTTGTTAGCAGTGAATACTTGCAGAACCTGCACGAAACAAATCCCCTCAGAAAATGTACTGAAAAACACAATCTCTTTTTTAAATTAGAGGCACTACTCCTAAAACGTTTCTCTTAAAACAACTTCATCCGTAAAACATAAATTGAGAAGCTTTATGAGTGCGACTAACTTTTATATTGATTCATGGTTCAATGGGGGAAATTTTAATTCTACAATTAGTGTCAACCTAATGACAGAAAAGTCTTATGAAAATCGAATAGAACAAAACGTTACAGTGAACAAAACACAAAAAATTATTGCAAAAAAAAGTATTTTCATGAAGGATTCACCAAAAGCTAAACATTACTCTAGGCCAAGCAACAATCTGATGCGTTTATGCTAATTAACAGATGTCAGTCATACAGTGTCAGAAATTGATGGATGCTTTTGTGGTGGTGTGTTAGAGACAACAATGTGTGTTCCAATGGAATATTATTCTCACATATTCCCAAAGTTCACTACTGTGTTAGCAACAGAATACGATATATGTGTATTTGAAGATTCTATTTCATGTTGTTTATTGTAAGGTAAAATCACAGGCTCAATGAGTCGTTATAGAATAATAAATGACCGTTTGATCCCTTGAAAATAGACCTTGGCTTCCGTATCTTACCTTATGCTGTCATACGTTCTCTCTAAACTGACTATAATGCTTATCATAATTTTACAATGAAAGTAAAAATCATTATAGAACTTTTTTTAATTGTATGGAGGATTTAATCATGAGCTGACATCAGTTAGAGAACCACTGGAAAACCTGGGAGTACTGGACAGCTGTTTCGTCAGCCTAGTTTGGGACTCTTCATCAGTACGCACCCACAGGGATTCGAACCCAGGACCTTCTGGTTACAAGGCGAGCTCGTAGACCATTGAGCCACTGGGACCCGATCCAATGGTCCTAGAATTCTAACTTCTGCCAATTCACGACATAGCGCGACCACTTCGCAATGTCTTCTTCGATGAGTTACTGCTGTACCTGCTGTACCCTACTGGTCACGGCTTCCCACTAGAACCCCAGGTTAACTGCCTGAATAGGGCCAGTCACTAGTGAGCATCAGATTAATTTTCAAGTATTGATTTTGTCGGGATTTCGTTAATTCACGTCAACCGACAAGTGAGTTGGGCAAGAAAAAAGCGAAGGCTGGAATCAACTGCTAAAGAAAGTATGGTGCATGTTTTAAAGGATAACAGTTCCCGGATGTACATGCATAGCATGCAAAGTAATGTAATAAATTTTCATGAATGGAAAATGTGACTCTTACGGTTGCTGTGGTTATACTTTATCTCCAGGTTCCTATTTTACCATCATGATTAATTCCACAGGAAACCAAGTGAGCAGCTCAGTATTTAAACATGTCTGGTTAAGCCTTTAAAAACAACACTAATCTCTCTAGAGCTACCAAAACATTTTTTTATGAAAGGGGTTACGAGCAGGAAATGTATACATCTTTATAACCTTCAGCTAAATATATCACTGAATGTATCGCCTTTGAAATGAACTGTTAAATGAAGCTTTTTCGTACTCACTGTGTGCCGTTCAATCTTATCAGTTCTTGTAGAAATACTTGTATTGCCATAGTATATAAGTTTGGATGCAATATCAATACACAGAACACTGCAGTATTGTGTCATTTGCCTTGTGATTAGTCTAATAGATTTCAAACAGCATCCAGCACCAGAAAGGTGTACTGGTTACCACTTGAATACTGACTGTTAAGAACATACCAATGATTGAAATGCATGGTTGCTCAAATGAAATCTCACTTTCAAGTCTAAATGCTTCTTCTAAAACTGAAAGCAATTTGAATACTGTTTGATTAGAACGGGGGGTGTTTTTGAACAACTGCAAAGTTGAGTTATAGTACATACAAACTGTTTGATACTTAGTAAAGTAAACTGATTCATTTATGAATGCATACTAATGTTCATTTGACTGCTGACTTATTGCTGCTTGGAGACTTAATTTGTAAGAATAATACTACGTCACTGTCTGAAATAAGACTGTGGTATTTTATATACAACAAAATATGTCCATTCAAAAAGGGTCAGATGACTAGTGTAGTGCATACTACTTTTAAATAGCTATAAGTAGTAAATATGGTTAAAATGATACTGAACTACCTACTCATTCTTAATTGTTTGCATTTCTCTCCTACTCATAGAAGACGCTTACCACGATCGACGTATCATTTGTTGTCGGAGGTGCACAAGCTGCTCGTCAACTTGTAACATTGATCAAAAGTATCCTTATTCATCGAAACTGGCAAGGTCAAGAGGAATCATTTAAGCCGTCTACAAAAATGACAATACCTCAGTCGAATTCATTATTGCAATCCACTAAGAATAAAGAAGAAATATCATTAGTCAACCGAGGCAGTGGTAAAAGCTGTTACCTTACTAATATCAATTTACATTTACTAACTGATTATCTGGCTTATAGAAGTCTCAGTGTCTTATTTAAAACATGGAGTATACCCAACATCAATGTATACTACTACCATCTGGAGGAATATGTGGTAAATACTGGTTTTTAAAAATATTTTCTTTAATAACTTTAATCAATTTGAAGTTCATATGCTCATTGATGAAAATCATGCATGAGGAAGAAAGCTACATTTCTTAGAAAACATTTAAGCAAATGGAAAATATTTATGGATAGTTATTGATAATTTTCTCTAAAATTTGATGCTGTATGTGAAACATAAGGGATTTAATGACTAGTTGAATCGTCGCCGATACAAATTGAACGATAACATTAAGTCTGTCAGTTAATTTTGAACTTTCTCGAATTATTCGTTACAATAGTGATTCGACTAGGTTTCTGTTTACTTTGCGATAATTTAGTATTTATTTATTTTTATTTACTTTTGATTACAGCTTGATTCCACACTGTAATTTTGGTACAAGTATGGAATTTTCAGCACGGATATCGGTAGCCCAAATTTTGCAGGCTGACCATAGATATCACTTGTGCGTCGGCAGGGGATCGAACCTTGGACCATGTGAATGGTCGGCGAGAGTCCTAATCACTGTGCCACCTACGGCTTTATTTATTTGGTGAAGATTATATATATGTATGAATGGATATATTGCACTAAACTTGAATAAGGTATTCGTTTTTTAAGCAACTTCGTACAATTAGTTTCACTGATAAAATTGAATATTGAGATAAGAACACCTTTTGCAGGATAATATAAATTTCATTTTATATCAATGGATTTTCAATAGCTGCATACAACCTGAATAATAAACTGTATAAACAATAAGTGTGAAATAATTTCAGATCTCTTTTAACTGAATAGCCATTTCGTTCTATAAGAGTTAAATAACATGTCGAGAGCGGAGGCGGGGTACAAGGTTTACGAGAAATGAGAATAATGAATTATGATCAAAACAGAGACATTATATCCAAGTGTTGGTTTGTAGGGATTTGGTTGATTGGTTACAGGATTTCGTCATGAGCTGAAATTAGTTAGAGAACCATTGGAAAATCTGGGACTACTGGACAGCTGTTTCGTGCAAGTCAGGCGTGAGGACAAATACTCGCCAAAGACATTGGCTAAGGGTCGCGCTATGTTGTGAATCGGCAGAAGTTGGAATGGCTCAATGGTCTACAAGCTCACGTTGTAAGCAGAGGGTCCAGCGTTCGAACTATGGTGGTGGGTGTGAAGTGAGGAAGAGTCCCAAACTAGGACGAAACAGCTGTCCAGTATTCCCTGACAAGTTTTCTCATGCTTCTCTAACTAATGTCAGCTCATGATGAATTCCAGAGACATTATATATTGTACATGGAAAAGTGTTCTCAGATTTTTAGGGTAATTTAGACATAAGTGGAGAAAAGTGGAGGCAACTACATAGTGACGTGCAAAGTTATTCAACCGAAATGAAAAGGTCAATGATACAAATATATTAGGAATTAGTAAGGAAACAGATGAATAGATTTATCGAGTTAAAGTAAAATAAAATGAAGTTTCAACAACCTGAAGTCAATTGGTTGATGGTGAGTAGCAGTGGAATCCATGGTGCGCGTTTCATCCTATTTGGAGTATTTTTCATCTCGATGCACCTGCATTCTATAGTGAGTGATGGTATTCCCACTGAGGCTCAAACTCAGTGTCCTTAGTTTCAAACGCTGAAGTGCTGTCCACGAGAGCCCCCTTTTATGCAACGGGTCTTATTTATTATTAAATTAAATTCAGAACACCATCACTCACTGGGCAATGCAGGTACATCTAGATGACGAATCAATCTCAAATAAGACGAACTGCGCATCCTGGATTCTACTGCTAATCACTATCCACCAATTGACTTCAAGTTACATGACCAAACATCGTCGAAACAGCTGTATAAACAGCCAACATGTCAACCTGAAACCGAGCACCTCGGTCCAATGAGTCGATTGGAAAATCTAAATTGAATTAAATAAAGAAGTTACAACAAGTAAAAGTGAATGTGTTAGTGCTTACCGAGGTAGTAATAAGTTAGTGACAGTCTCTTTTTGCACACATCATCTTCGTATTTCACTTTATTATCACTTGTGCAGCTATTTCGGGCAATATCCACTGCTTTTAACCTGTAGTATGAGAAGAGTGCTACCTTTAAATTCCGTACTAATTTGGAAGTTTATTTAGGTAAGAAGCTAAATTTATGGAACAATAAATAATCATACGACTTTCTACAGTGTCAGTCATTTCATTCGCGATGAGAATATGTAGTAACATCCAACTCTTCGCTCTCATTAAAGCGCTTGGCTGCCATTAAGTGTGCCCGCAACTCCCACCACCTTAAAATGTCTGAACAATTTTCAAAAAATGAAAACGTAAAATGACAGAGATGACACTGGGTTCTGATGAAGTATAAATTATCAGCCATACACAGTAAGACGAAATTGAATGCTTTAGTAATGGAATAATGCGTTCACTCCTCACAGATATTTTCTCGTAGTAGTAGTAGTTCTACCACTGTTTTGTCGACACTGTACACATCAATGACTCTAACTCGAGAGCAGTTAGTCTTATTAATCCGACGAAATTATTAGAAATGCTATTTATAAGTAAACTAGATGATAATGAATTATTTCCGGGGCAGTTATGAAAGAAACAACCTTCTTTACCTACTCAAATGGGAAGCATCGTTTCAACTACAGGCGGACGGAATTGATGAGGATAACAAAGCTGCGAGGATTGGGAAAGCAAGACAAGCTTCCACTACTCTCAAGTCTGTGTGGAGGTCAACAGCACTCAGAATCAAAAATAAGATCCGGATTTTCAACTTCAATGTGAAGTCAGTGCTACTATACGCATATGAGACTTGCACTGAGCGTCATAAAGAGCATCTCGAACAAACTACAGACCTTCATTAACAGTTGTCTTCGCTCAATACTCAAGATCAGATAGCCAGTCAGAAAAGATCAGCAACAGAGATCTCTGGCAATGAGCGAACCAACCAGGAACCGATTGTGCAACAAATAACCAGGAAGAAATGGAGATGGATTGGCTAGCCATACTCTGAGGAAACAATGCATCAAGTGACATCGCTAGACAAGCCATTGCTCGAGTGGAACCAGGCCGAAAGGGAAGCGGCGAGTTGGTCGTCTGTGCAAGGGTGACTTGGAGGAGGTGATGTGAAGAGGAGATGAAAGCATGTGGGGAGACTCAGAGCCAGGTGAAAACTCTAACAGAGGACCGAGCGCAATGGAGACGTGCAGCTGAAGCCCTATGTTCCTCTAGGAATTAAAGGAAATAATAATGATCCAGTTAAATATAACACAAATAGGTAACATTTATTGGTAGTATATATATTTCTAAATTAGTAAAGCAGAAAGGACAAATTGATTGATGTGATAAGTATAAAGTAGTAAACATTTTCAGTAGAAATAATAAGTCGAATGTTTGGAAGCCTATTAACTTCATGTAGCTTTCTCTTAACAAATATAATTCATCTTTGTCAGATTACATATGAGTACTTAGCTTTAAATGGATCTTTTCATTGTGAATGATCAATTGCATGTTCACTTTATATTCGATGAATAAAACAACTTAAACAATTGTGTCACTCTAAAATGATGATGTATTAGTTCATGCCTATGTTAAGACAAATAAAGATTTCCCATTAATTATTAATGATTACATGGAAATGAAGGTGTGAGAGGTATATCTTTACAAGCTATTGTTTCTCTTTTAAAATAAAGTTTTATTCTATTTTTTTCCTGAAAATAAATAAAACTCTGCATCAGAATACTCTTTCTGTTGCTAAAAATCAAGTCGAATTTATTGGGTAACATCGTGTTGCGCTTGATTTGAAACACAATGAAAGCGTTGGCCATGCTTCTAAGGTAAATGACATAAATCAAACGTTCAAATTATTCATGAGAAAATGCGAAAAAAATCTAAAGAATATCCAAATGTTTGCAAACTTTTTCATAGTCAAATCTTTTCGTACAAGGTGCGATAAGGAAATACGCAAATTACAGAAATTCTGTGGTCCGTCATTTAAATCTTCGACTTTCCCAGAACACCTTGACAGATCCGTCAGGTAATCTGGTCGCCAGTCAATGTATAGTTTCTTTATCCGCATAACTACGTCAGTACTTCAGCTAAGTAATGGTGAAAATAACAGCTTTATTCTAGACAGCAGGGAATTCTTATCATACTTTATTGGAAAGTATTGACTATTCTTACGAGACCTTCAAGTAGAACAGTAGCTTTAAAATGCAAGTGAACTTAAATCAAGTGTTTGGTCTATAGAACAAGAGCAATCTGCTCTCATTAATGTCTTAATAAAAAACGTAATATTGTGAAACAATTACTGAGAGAACTTCATTGACAGGAATATTAATCTAAAGCCAAGCCAAATTAATCTAGAACAAAATATTTAGAGCGAACAGTTGTTTTCAATAAATTTTTCTTCAGGCTCTACAATTATAAATCTATTAATTTAAGCATACAATAGCCAGCCAGTAAAGGCCAATTATAATCATATCAGAAAGTGTATTGTGGAACAAGTATAAGATGGGCTGGAACAATAGTCATATAGTTATATAGTTTTTTAATATGCATGGTCAATGAGAACATGGTGCAAAATGAGATGATATATATATATATATATATATATATATATATATATAGTCAACAGAAAATACAGGTTTCGAGAGTGAGTGTATGAGACAATATGAAAATAAACCAACGAATGGGGCGGTCTAGACTTAAGTTCAAGGTTGAAAATAACAACAATAAGAATGATTGTAAAATAATAACGATGATATGGTGTAAAATTAAAATTAAATGTACTATTGGTGAATGATTGTCAAATAATAATAATGAATATAATGAAGTGGAATGAACAGGATTTTGTAAATACGATAGCAAGTTAGAGAAGCACTACTTAAACCTAAGGTAATAAAATCATAAGATAGGTCATGAAATCATAAAAGTCGAAAATGAACGTTTGTCGATGAAACAGAGGAATGAAAGAAGAAGAAAAGAAAAGAGAATTGTGAAAGGTATTTATAGTGTTAATTGAGGATTTTTTGGCTTTATTGTAGGCCAAGGTAAACATAGAGGTTGAACATACTTCTTCTGTATGCAAAGAGATGGTCTTCTGGTATTATTTGCAACCACTTCAGCTACTGATAGAAGACGTAGTCGAGCTCCTCTAGATAAATTACTAAGAACGGGATAAATAACTAAGAACGCTTGGTCAAGTTTTATCGGGTGTCCAGTATCTACCAAGTGGGCTATGACTGTACTATTTATGCATTTGGTTGCTCCTTTACTCAACCATACCGATACATGTTCACGCGCGCGCATGGATAAATCCCTCTGGGTACGGCCAATGTACCTAGCTCCACATGAGCAGTTGAATTCATAGATGCACATTGATGAGGCCATCTTTGGTAATTCACCCTTGACTTGCTGTGTGAGTACTGGTTTAGTTGAGAAGTTGAGTACCGGTTTAGCTGCAGAAAATGTTCTATCCACTGCCCGATTCAGTCGAAATTTTAGAATGTCAGCTGCAATTTCCCCTTTGTAAATTAACTTAAGATACAAATTAATCTGTCAGAATTTTGGAAAAGATTCCATTATGGATAAGATTTTATTTTGATAATTCACACAGTGTTGTACAGTAATATTAACTGAAGAAGACATTGTACTTAAACTTTAGTTCCTTAGTTATAACACCAGTGACATTATAACACAACGCTTGAAGAATGCGATAAAAAGAGTGTTCAGTGCCACAGAAGCCCACTGTGTCATCTAACCATTCCAATTTTACTTTAGGCAGTTAAGAATATACTACCTAATTTTGTCTCCTTTCTGTGTACCTATCATTTTGACTGTTCCTGTAGAGCTATTTACAGTGGGCATACATTTGTGTGTACTTGCGATCGGATTTCTGAATATAATCCTGTATTGTTGAGCAAGAGATAGACAAGAACTATCCACAGCTGCATATCAACTCATCTTGTAGATTGTGAGCACAAAGTCAATTTTATTAAGGCTTTTAAAGTAGCATACTGTATTCCAACTAATCTCAGTTTTACAATATAAGTTCGTCTTTTGCATATATCTGAAATCATCGGAATTCACCTTAAGAAGCCTAACTGACGTTAAGAGCCAATTAGAAATATGCGTATGTGTATGATTAAAATAATAAGAAATGAAGAAAAATTGATGTATTACGTGAAATGAAAACCTAGGTAGCCCCGTGATTTAAGCAAGCCGCTGAAAGACCATGGCAACAATAAGCAAGTCATTCGTTTTTCTTTTCATTTGTTACATAAATAGGGTAAATGGGCTTACCAAATGAAAAATACGCTCATTAGTTTCTCCACGGTTGTTTTCATCACCTCATAAATTAAGCACATCTTCAGTTACTTGTGTCTCTCTCATACAGACTCAAGTTTTAGTGAGAAATCAACATTAAGACTTAAAGGTTTTAGAGTCATTCATCAGTGTCATTTTAAAATGAATATTCAACATCTGTATTGATTAATTTAATGTACATTCATGTATAAATTAAATTATTGAATTGATCCGTTTTAAATGTTTTTTTAGAATAAAGTATCATGGATACCAAGTACACATTATTCTGGGATATTTGGTTTATCAAAATTACTTATCCCAGACATTCTACCAGATTCTGTTAAAAAAGTAAGCCATTCATTCGATTAATTATTTTTAAATAGTATCTTTTTTGCATTCGTGGGAGTGTTGAAATCAGTTCGTTGTACTATCGCTAACTCAGTTTCTTTCGTTAACTTCGCCTACTCACTTCCTTAAATTCTGTAAAGTTTGCCACTGCGAAAACTAGACATAACGATGTAGCTGTTATTGATAATAACGAAAACACAGTCAGATCACTCTTATGTTCATATTGATTGTATATTTTATATGCGTTTGATTGACAAACTAAACCATTGTGTACTAGTACCTCAGTATTTATTCTGGCTAAGTAATTCTGAGTTGCATTTTATGGCTACTGAATCCTAACATTCATGGATGTATAACTAGAGAACCTGAAGAAGACGACGTTACTGACAACAGTTATTCGCTCGAATTACTCTTAGCTTGGATGTACTAGGCAGATATACAACATACTGGATAAATAATTATTTTCAAAAGAATGGATACTGAACAAAGAGTACTCTTTTCGATAACCCCTGCATCATCAGGCTCTACAGTTATATATACATTATGAAGAATGAATGAACTAGTACTATGAACAACATTAATGTTGTTTAAATAACATCGAATCAATAATATTGATAGATTACAGCTCAATAGCATCAACATAAAATAAGCTGAATGTCAGAAAAATTAGGAAAGATAATACCATAAATATATGAATTTATAGTCTCTACTGAAGGCTGGCCAGGGCAGTAGTAGGGGCAGGACTTGCTTCTTTTGCCGGTATATAGATGACACCTTCATCCTTTGTGATAATGGTTCTGATAGGAGTACAATAATTACTGAATTCAATAAAGTACATGTGGCTATGAAATTCATATGCAAAGAGGAATCCCAAGACAGAATTGCCTTCCTGGATATCCTCCTTACAAGAAAACCAGATGGTAGCTTAAAAAGAAATTTGCATAGGAAAAGTACTTGGACAGGACAATATACACATTTTCACAGCTTCGTTCCTATCAAGTACAAAAGAAATTTAGTCAAGACCCTCAGTCACAGAGTTAGAGCTATATGCTCAGAAGAAGTAGTTGAAGATGAATTAAGCATTGTATATGATACCTTAATTGAAAGTAACTATCCCGACAAATCTATCACAAAACACACGACAAAGAAAGCGGGAAAAGGCTGATCACTATCCGTAAGCAAGAAGACTTTATATGTTTATATGACTGCAATTCTAGGACAATATACCAAGCGAAATAATTGCGAAGAAATTGAGAGAATCAGTTCAAAGAACTTTTACTGCTGGCGAAGTACACGTCTTATTTTCTACATGACCGATGGTGCTACCTCGACGGAAAGATGAAGTACCTTGACTAGCCAATTCAAATTGTATCTATCAATTCAACTGCACTTGTGGAGCAAGCCATATTGGCTCTTGGAACTTGATTTTTCGTGCTGTCTCGAGAACATCTCCCAGTACGGCTTAGTAAAGGGGTAGCTAAAACCATTAACAGTTCGATATTGGACCATCTGGTCCAAACCGGCTACAAAGCTAGCGTAGAAGCATCCTTCTCTGTCATCTACCGGGTGCCTAATAAACTGCAAAAATCATCGAAGCACCACATGCTTTAAACAGCAGAGGCTATTGTAATTCGTCTCAAACAACCAGTGCTCTGTGTTTAGAAGAAGCAAGTCCAGCCCCTACTACTGCCCTGACCAGCCTTCAGTAAAGACTAAAAATTCATGAGTTTGTAATATTATCTTTCCTAATTTTTCTGACATTCAGCTTATTTTATGTTGATGCTATTGAGCTGTAATCTATCAATATTATTGATTCGATGTTATTTAAACAACATTAATGTTGTTCATAACACTAATTCATTCATTCACTATAATTTATGTATAACTGTAGAGCCTGATGATGCAGGGGTTATCGAAAAGAGTACTCTTTGTTCAGTATCCATTCTTTTGAAAATTTTAATGGGCATTTTTAATGAATTAGAATAATCACTTATTTGTGCACCATAATTAGGTGAAGTCCTCGTTGACTGATTTGAAATTAAAAGTTAGTGAGCAGTGAGTTTACGCAGACATTTACACAGTGTATCAGGATGTTACCTTGACTAATTTCATGTTCTTCATGATTAAGGTTCTGAGTATTTAGAAAAATCTCACATCACCTTTTTTAAAAAATTATGAAATCCTTTCTACCAGTAATTCTCAAACGGAGTAAGAAATAAAAATATCATCGCGGAAGTGACTTACGGAAAAGACATCACTGCAAACTTTGACGGTAAAGGATTTTCAGCATGATGTATGCCAAGGTTTCCTTACAAAAGCAATTTCCGTTTGCGTATAAAGTTGTTGAGGGGTTTTTACAAAATATTTCGGTTAACTGTAATTAATTAGTAAAAAAGTGCTCAAAAAGGATTAACCATAATAATAGCTTCATTCCAAACAGTTTTATGAAGGTTCAATAAAAGAGCTAGTTGATGAATACCGTTCAACTTAATACGCCTAATGCACTGGAACAATAGTTGAGTCAAATTTACGACTAAAATTGTATCAAATTAAATATATTATTTGATGTTTTTGTATGTTATCTCTGTCAGTATCTTCTCTCAAAAAGAATCCATTTGTAGTTTCCCAAAACTTGTTCAGGGTTGGGAGACCTAAGATAATGTTAACGACAGAGAGAGATGGCTTCATCTTATGAACATCTGCTGAGTTTTTCTTTAAATTCGTGAAGCAGATCTAAAATTCACATTTATAGGTTCTTAGAATATTAAAAATGTAGCATCCACGTAGTACAGCTAGGTAGCGTGGTCGAATATAAATATGAAAACAGTCCGATAAGTCGTTAACTATTGATACCAGCTTCGTAGAAAAAAAGTCAGATTACTGGCCAGAACCTTCAGGATATTTGAGAATGATAAGTAAGGATTTTACGTAAAACGACTATAATTGTTTACCTGAAAAATTACCGAGTAGCTGTGTTTTACTACCAGTAGAAAAAATGGATAACAAATAAAACTGATGTGTAGCTATTAGAATGAAGTCAGATTTGTCACGTTTTTCTCTCAGACTACTAAAGTTAAGGCTATTGCTTTCTTGCGCTAGGTAGCTTATGATTGAACTCCATCCTGCTTAGTTTATCCTAAAGAAAGGAGTTATCTTTCATAGACATGTCGCAGTATTTCTTTTCCTTAACTGCTGAAAGGTAAACATTTCGGTGAACCTATTTTATAATTGTAATTTATTGAGCATTTGATAACAACAAAGTCAAATGGAACTGAATATTCCTTCCTAATTTTTGGGCACTTGTTACTCAGACAAAATCATTACATATAATTTGAAAAATAATATCTGTGAGCAATTAGTGAGACACTAATTGACATGATAAATCTGTCTGAGACAGCCAAACAATCGGATTTCTGACTAGTATGCATCACACATTTCTGGGTTGCTACCGGTTGCATTCTCTTACAGCCTTAAATGTTCACGTCGGACATAAAATCAGACGATAGTATTGCGTTGAATACATGTAATTTTAGTAGCGAGAAGGTAATTAGCCATTCACATTCTGAGTTATGAGTCTACATTAAATCACTGATGAGACGTGATCCTACAGACATACACACACACACACCATTGTATACTGCGTATATACACATATTTTCATATGCTTTGAAAGTGTGAAATATTCCCATATTATCAATGAAAAGTCAATCTGAAAGAAGAATATTCTTTCCAGTCCGGAAGCTGTTCCTACCGTGGCCAAACTTGGATTGATGGTTCTTCTTCTCACTAAGAGTGCTCCTTCCCCTTAACCCTCTTGGTTTTTTTTCCTTTGCTTATTATTATAAATATTATTATCACAAATAGTGTTATTACAATTATTATTATCACAATTGTTATCGTTATTATTCGTCGTAATTTATGCCCTTCATGCAAACATTCCCTCAATACTATCGAATGTTATTATTATTGCTAATGATATTATCTCTTTTCTCAACATATGGCTCCGCCTGTTTCATTTCATATATTCGTTATTTCATTATGAACCTCTCATTGGATTCTTACTATCTTCTGTTTAACATAGACCACTTTGTACTAGCCACCCACCTGACACCTTTTATAACCTTGAACTGACTTGTCAATTTTCCTACCCCACACTCTACAAATCTATTATCATTATTCACCACCATTATCTCCCGTTTTACAATATTTTTGTAATCGATTTCAGCCTAGCACGTTTGTCACACAAATACGACTATTTATCTTGACACCCCATAAGTAATATCAGTAAAAAGTTTGAGCATTGTGGATCAGATCAAATAAAGTATAATTCTATTTCAATAGTTTACACGCAATGATAAGTTTTGTTATTGGTAATATTTTGTTTTGTATGTGTATATATGTTTTGAACACGGGCAGTAATTATGCTCGAAATATTACCAATAACAAAAGTTATCATTGCGTGTAAACTACTGAAATATAATTATACTTTATTTGACCCCACAACTAATCTGTTATTTTACGTTAAAAATGTATCCATCGCATAACTGGCCTTTATTGTAACAACAACAAATATTATATTTTATAATTGTAAGAACCTGAATAGTGGAAATTATTGAAAAGAATATTCCTCGCTCAGATTGACTTTTAATTTTCATATGCAGTTATCTACGACCATGAACTTTTAGTCGAACGAAATCTGATGAAAAGTACACTTTGTTTAGAGTGTTTATCAAAAGTAGACTAATTTTAAAAGTCTGAGGTCAAATTTTGACCAAAGTTCACACAATTTTTTTTTTACTGTACGTCTTGATATCTATTTCATGACTCATAAGATTAAACGAAGTTTTTAAAAACAAGATATATCCTTTTATGTATGAACCTCTGTTATGCTAATTTCGATGCTAATTCCCCTGAAGAAGTTCGGACCAGTTTGCCGAAAGAAACTTTGGAATTAATCATTTCATTTTCGCGAAGATTTTACTAATATCATTTTACTAATTGATGAAAAAGAGAAGACGTTCAGCAAAGAGACTCTTTCCGGGGGATTCATTCACATAGCTGTATAATCGCATTTATATGTAATTATTTGTGTGTGTTTAGACAATTAATCACGTAATATAAGAATGATCTAATATAGAAACAAGGTTAATCAGGCAGCAACTAAAGTAAGATTGAGTTACTAAGTTAGATGACGTAATATAATTGACTAAGGTGTTTCAACTTAGGTCAGGATAGCAACAGAGGTAATTACAGGTAGAGATTAAGTAGAGGCGAGGTAGACAATGTTGCCATTTAAATCAGAACTAAAATTAAGCAAATAATTTGAATGACGTAACATAAGTGACTTGAAATTGAGCGTTGGTCAAGTCAATAACAGTGGTAATGAGGTGCAGAAATTAAAATTGTTGAAACCTATTAAACATGGCTTACAAGCCATAATCTTTTAAAAGAAAGAAGAGATATTTGTCGACAGCTCCATATATCATACATAATATCATGTGTCTGTTTGTAAGACTGGCGGGCTTTCAGACACTATATACTACTTATTTAATGTTGGAAAGCATAAATGAGATTCAGATACAACGGACTGTTGGCGATAGATTAGTACCATTTTTGGTAAAATGTCATAGAGTCAGTAAAAATCTTTGGATTCTCTGAACAGATAGGTATATTTTCGTAACATTTCACTTTCAAAATTGCAATCTCGTATTCATTATATTTCAGGTGATTAGTCTTGATATTGATCTGTTAGTAAATTCGGATCTTTTGGAACTTTGGAAGTACTTTGATAAGTTCAACTCGTCCCAGGTCAGTTCTCTTGTTGTTTGCACGTTCAACTTATGATATTTAACGATAGCGTAACACTTTTGTCCCCAGGTTTTTTTTATATTTCAAAGTAGATTTAGTAACAAACTGTTTGTTTCGGTGAGGTTAACCACAAATTAAACTACTCTTATTATTGCAGGATCATATTAAAAATGTATGTTTGTTGTAATAATATTATGACATAAAAGATTATATATTGTTGTTATTCGATAGTTAGAATCAATCAGAAAGAAGCCTTGGACCCAGGTTCACGCCTGTTGGTACTCGTTTGCAAGAAGTATCAGCAATCTGGAAGGGACTGAGATCCCACTTGATATTCATACCCAGTGCCACAGTCAGAGGCGTTACGACTAAGCCACTGGCCATCTGTAAAACTGTATTAGATAGTTTGACTGGACACTAGTTAGTAACTAGTATCATGAGTCTCGTCCTTTGTTTGGCGCTGAATAAATTCTAGCAGTGAAGTTTGCAATGCGGCCACCAAACAAAGGACTTAGACGCATAACCCTAGGTGCTCACCAGTATCCAATCAAAGTAATTTTAGCACCGCTGCATAACTTCTGTTTCCAAAAAGTACTTGAAATTTTAGTTATTTATACAGCAAATTACCATAAGACGTCTTAGTTGCAGACAGAATCAGTTCGTAGTAAAAGGTGAACTTAGGGATATTGACTTACTGACAACCATCCCTGACGTATATTCAAATCTTATGGACATCTATGGTTACGCTAAGTTCCAAAATAAGATGAATTATTGCTAAGCTGTTAAAATTGATATCACAAAACGGAAGACTAAATAAGGTAAGCAAATAGGTTAATAGTAAGACCAGATACATGAATAAGGAACCATTGTTGACCACTTCCCTATACAGAATTACTCTCATACAAGTACTAGTATAATACAATTTAATCAAGGCAATTATTTAGTTAGCAGATAGAGAACTCTTTAGCTCTAATTAATTGCAAGTTTGAAGGGTTTAGAGAAGAGAATTTTAAAAAAAACACTCAATAAAAGAGAACTCATTTTTCAGTTGTATTACTTTTAATTTCTATTGCAGATGATCGGATTAGTTGCAAATCAAAGTCCATGGTATTTAAGAAAGGCCAATAGAGTCGTGTGGCCTGCATGGGTAGGTAAATTTCAAATGGCTATTTATTATTCTCTTACATTTGTATAATATGTCTACATGTGATTCATTCTTTCTACATGAAGGTGGTAAATTCAAATATAATAAATGGACCGGTTAGTGAAGGATATTCCTTTCATAATTCCTCATCAAAGCTTCGTGGCTAAATTGTTTCTGAAAGGTCATGAGAAGTGCCAATAGAGGTCAGTTATTAACCTTATTCACCGACAACTAATATGAAATCATATATCATAAATAATGAAGGGATAAATTAGGAAATTCAGTAAGGAAGTCTTACGAAATTCAGAAGATACCTAAAATGGTGTAGAAAAGTGCTCATATTTGAATATGATGTTCATCTGACTGGTAAACTTATTTATATATAGTGAGTATACTAGGCTGGGGAACAGCATTAATATGAGACATTGAGAACATGTATTTAACTTTATTTTTCGTTCCATGATTTCCAGATAGGACTTAGGGCTTCGATAACACATCTCCGTTCTACACTTTACTCTGCTATCATTTTTAAATGACTCCACGACAGCTCACAATCATTCAGTTCTTCTTCTCATGATCTCCTCTATGGCACCCTAGGAACCTCGGTAAACTTGTCACTTCTCATTCATCTTTCACTCGAGATCCTACTAGGAGTGCGATACCACTTCAACATCTCTTCAACATACATCCAATCTGTTTCCATATATCCTTCTGCATAAGTGTTATGGGCGCTTCTCTGCCGAAATTCGTTTGGTTGCTTATCTTTTCTGACCGGATATCTGGTTTTCAGTATCGAATGAAAGAAAGTGTCAAAGAAAGTCCGCAGAGACGAGCGTATCATGTATCTCAACCATATAAAAGCACTAAATTGACATTAATGTTTGAAAATTTGATACTGTTCTTTCTACTGAGTGCTTTAGATTGCTTCACTAATCTCAGGGCAATGAACGATTTACTTGACTTTCCTATCCTGGCTGTGACATTCACTTTTGCACCTCTTGTGGGTCACTTAAGTAAAAGAGACAACTTTCTGTAGATTCCTCTCAATAAAGGTGATTGGTGTTTGTTATTGCTGGTCGTGAATTGTTATCGTCTCTGTCTTCTCGATGTTCAATTGAAATCCTTTCTAACTTCATCTCTGTTTCCGTCAAACTGTTGGTTTCCGCTTTCATATCTTTGAGGTTTTGAGACATAAGAAATAAATCATTCAAGAAATGCAAGTTTTCTAGGGTATTTTTGTTAGTCTAACATTTTTCTGTCTTCTCTTTCATTCCTCACTATCTGTCCATCACTATTAGGTTTTTCGTAGTGTTATCTTGTCTTAATCCTGTCTTCACTACAAATGCTTTGGTAATCTTTTCGCTTTGAATTACTTTGCCTGATATTTTATTAAATTTACATAAGGCGTAACAACCTAACTCAGAACCGAATTTTAAACTTGTTTAATTATTTTTTTACGTGTTCATTTTTAATAAGAAATCGGGTTACAACACCGGTGTTATGTTGTTGCACCTTGATCGTCTCAGAAAATTTCATTGGTCAGAACACTGGAATAGAACAACAAAATCTGCATTGTTACGTATATCTCATGCAAGTTTAGCAGACCAGGTTAGTTTATACTATATATATATATATATATATATATATATATATATATATATATATATATTCTGTATCATTCAGAATTTACATACTCGTCGCTTCTTTCAAGTGTCTTTCATTTTGAGAATTATTTATTCACCTATTTCACTTGACGTTTTTATTTTGGGCTTCATTGTAACTTCCATTAAACATTAAAACAATTAGTCCCTTTGACAAGTTTGAATAAGGCATTTATAAATGTGGCTTTCTCTAAGAAAGATTTTAGAAATTCACGGTTAAATGGAAGACAAATTTCGCGAGATGATATCATTTCGTAGTTTCTTTACAACCGCTTTACAACTAACATGGTTAACAATAATTAAATAAAGATTATGACAATTACTCAGTTATATAAAAAACAAAAGTACATACTAATGACCAATCATATTAAGATAGGTCATGTAGTCCAGGGTAGGAGAAGATTGAAGTCTATTGTTTTTTTGTACACACAATTTAGGCTGTATATGATTAATCCAAAGTGCTTCCATCACCTTCAAAAACCAACCTTGAATTAGAGTTATGTGAAATAATTGTGAAACAGTCATTAATATTGATTTTGTGACCTGACATTAATTAGTGTTTTGAAATGGATGATGCTGGATTTCTATTCACACTAATTGTATTTGGATTTTCTAGATGTTTTAGTGACCATTTTGTAACATGTTGTTTTCGACGACATTGGAACATTTTATTGGTTCTACCTTCATAGGTGTCACAGCAGCTGCAGGTGAACTTGTAGATACAGTTTGAAGTAGAGTCCACAGAATTTCGTCCTTTAATCGTAGGTACAGGGATCAAAAATGTTCGGCACGTGAGAAAAAGAGATGTGGCGGCGTAGAATGTGCGTTCGATGGCTGACCGAAGTCTTTCAGCTGTCAACTGCATAATCTGGTCACCCTTGAGTGGTATGTTAATAAAGATAGCTTTCTTTGGTGCAGAAGCTGTCTTTTCTAGATGTGGTCTATCCTTACTGAGGCAAGTGAGGAAGTTCTCTGGATAACCATAAGCTAATAAAACTGAATGTATATGTCGAAATTCATCCATCAACGTGTTACTCGTATATTATTATTTTTAACCATGTTATGTGTAAAGCGGTTGTAAAGAAACTACGAAATGGTATCATGTCGCGAAATTTGTCTTCCATTAAACAGTGAATTTCTAAAATCTCTCTTAGAGAAAGCCACATTTATAAAGTTTGCAGTTTCAACTGTCTGACGAGATTTGTTAACATGTTATTTTTCAAACGATACACCATAAATTATTGTTGTGTGCTTTGAGCAGTTGAATATATGGTGATCCTCACAAAAGTCGAAATTTCGCTTTTATGCTGTTCACATTTATGATGGTATTAAAAGCTTCTTTTTTAGTTATTTAATTAAGTCAGTGTATATTTTCAGGCTCCCATCAAAGAACTCAGAAATATTAGTAATCGATTAACCTTTCCTCTTTAAATGTATTTGTTCATTTTACCAGACTAGGTACAGAAAAATCGTCACTCTCCATAATGTCACCTCTAGCTCTAAAACTATGTAATCTTATGAAGTGCACAGTAATATTGTAACGACAGAAGTCAAGGGCCAGGCAACAGATCGTTTATTGAAAAAATCAACAGATACTTACAGATTTTTATGTACATTATTGTTAGCGTTGTTGTTAGCAGAGAAGCAACGTCTTCTGATTGAGTGTTTTCTTGCTGAAGGTTATTCTGCACTGCTTGTGACGGTTTCTTAGAAAGTTAAGTCATGTATCTGAGATTCGTATTTGCACACGTAAACTCTGCTGTGATTGGTTGGTGAGTTCCTCAAGGTTAAGCTTTGTTATTGTTTTTTCTCATGACCCCAATTCGGGATGTAAACACTGACGTAAAATTGTTGTCTACAGTTTTGGCTTGCAGACAGATCTCACAACAATGTGACATGTTAAAAAAAATCAGTTTATTTTAACGTATTATCATAATATTTATGCAAAGTTAACAATAAAGGTTTATAGTATCCGCCGTGACATTCCCTGGATATCACTATTATGTTCACTACAGTAAAAAGAAAAGCGAGCTATGTAAACATTACTAAATCTCTTGAATAAAAACAGAGAGCTTACTGACTAAACAAAAAATTATGTCTCCAGATGTATTCGAATACTGTCGTTTTGTCCTTCTATTTAATTACAGTTCTAAAAGTTAATTATTATTATTGTTCCCTTGGGTTACTAGTGGAACATAGAGCTTCAGCTGCATGTCTCCACTTGCTTCTGTCTTCCACTGTACTTTTCACCTACATCCATGTTAGTCCATACTGTTTCAGCTCCTCTTCACATGATCTCCTCCATGTCAGCCTTGCACTGACGTCCCACTCGCCGCTTCCCTTTCGGCCTGGTCCCACTCGATCAATGGCCTGACGCGCGGTGTCACCCAGTGGTCTCCTCAGCGAGTGTCCAATCCATCTCAATCCACTTTCTCCTGCATATTTGTTGGGCGATTGGTTCTTGTTTTGTTTCTTCACAGTCAGAGTTTCTTGTTGGTGATTCTTTCCGGCCCGGCCATCTGATCTGATCTTCAGTATGGAGCGAAGACAGTTGTTGATGGAGGTCTGGTCTGCAATAGGCTGTTGGAAATATTTTTTGTGACCCTCTAAGTTTCTGATCCGTATAGGAGAACTGACTGACTTGACGTTTGTATTGAAAATCCTACCGAATTTTGTTGCTGATTCTGAGTGACGAAGATTTCCAGATTGGTTTTAGGTTGGTTGATGAATGTGTTTCTCGCCTTCCCGATTCTCGCTCGATTTGACATCCTCGTCCGTTCCGACTGCCTGTAGTTGAGACAATGCTCCCTAGATAAGTGAGTGAATGAAGTAGCCTCTTTCAAATCCCTCCCGTTGATAGTGACTGATGCCGGATGTTTCTGCTGTTGTTGTCGGTTGGTTGGTTGGTTATTTTCATAACCTCCGTCTTGTTCACTTATGTTCACCTGGAGTCCTGTCTTCGCCAGCTGCTTCTTCAAACAGTTTGTTGGTCTTCGCTTGTAAGTATTCGATTGTGTGTGACATCAAACATAAATCATCCACGCGCAAGATCCAGGTCTTCTAGGTTCTTCACGTCGGTTCAGGATATCCCTGTCTTCTCGTTTCCCACTGTCTGACGCATAATCCAGTCCACCACAATTTATGATAGTGAATGGCTGTTCTTACATATATTGATTGCAAAATCAGAAAATATAAGAATACAGTTGCATACGCTTCCAACATAATTCTACTCTGACCAAACTCATAAGTAGGCAATAAGAATACGTCCACACCAGAACTGTTCAAACACATAGAAATCCATCACATAATGCAAAACGCATCAAGAGATGGTGTTTTATATAAAATAATTTGGAAAATAATTAAATCTTTTACGTCTGAGTATAACTATGCATAATGAATACATGAACAGTGCATTGTCGTATAAAAAGTCTTCAAAAATCATGCAGATTAATACTATGGCTTAGAATAACTATACTGCCTAGACCTTAATAAAAGCCTGAAAACATTATGCAATCCGTGAGTACCAGTCGGTGGTTAGGACGCTCATCGACCATGCACATGGTCCGGGGTTCGATCCCGGGCCGACCCACTCCTTTACCTCGCTAAGCGAGAAATAATCCTGGTGAAGAGGAAAGGTTGGACATGAGGCTAGCAACCCCATCATGTAAAAAATAAACACTGTTACAGAAACTTCAAGCCACTAGCTTGAAGCCCTATGTTCCACTGGGAACGTGAAGGGAAAAGAAAGAGTATCAGTAACTGATAAGGGGTCAAAAAATTATTCATAAAAGAAATTGGAAAGAATGAAATAACAAGTATACTGTACAAGCTGCCACTGTAATACACAACAATTCAATGAACATTGAGTAAATACTCAACCTGAACAAAGCAAGAACAACAATTGTACCAGGATAATATGAGCTCATCTCTTATTATTTCGAGGATTCTTCTCAACTGGTTACAACCTCAATGATAAAAAATATGAATTACATTAAAGATTTCAACATACTTTTCCACGATCATAAGGAGTAATTGGTAGGAAGTAGAAGTAACATTAGTCCCGAATGATTTAACTGATTAGGAGTTACAAACACTGACTATTTATAGAATAATTAGACAATTAGGCTTAGAAACAAAAAAACAGGGTTGTGTATATATATGTGTGTGTATAGAAACAATGTTTATCTAGAAAGAGCATAACAAAAAAGTAGATTACGTAACTAAAGAAAACATGTTATCTAATAGACAATAGAAAAAAGGAAAGATAAGAAACAAGGTAGGGTGGTGAGTCATGTTTAGATGAGAGAGTAGGGTTTTCTAAACATGAATAAGGTTCACTCAAGAAAGTTGTATATTTTTTTGTTATCAGCAGGGCAGTGCAAGATTCACCACTGTCTCTTTCTGCGTACATAGATTTGATTTAAGTCGTTTGATGGCAATAGCTTCAGCAAAGCGTATCAAGCTAGGTTTCTTTTACTTGTTGATTATTTTGAACGACTTCAAGTTGTTTACAATATGACCAGTGTTCAATAGATGACGAGCAATCGCACTGTTTAATGCTTGCGCATCTTTCCATCTCAGGTTCTTTGGTATGTGTTCATAGATGCGGACAGCAACCCTTCTCTCTGTTCTTCCAATGTATGTGCTTTGGCACGTACATGTAAATTGGTAGACAGAGTTTGAGGTAACATGAGGTGGGTATTTGTCCACTTTTGATTGTCTCAAACAACTAGTTGTTTGATAAACACATATAAGTTTGGCGGCTGGAAATGTTCTTTTCAGGGTAGCGTTCAGTCTGCATCTTGTTCTACTAGCAGTATCGCCACCTTTGAATGCAAGCTGCAGAAAGATAGGCTTTTTATCTACTGTGCTGCTTTTCATTTTTTCAACATGACGTCACCCATACTTGTCGATGAACTTTTGTGGGTAACCGCTGTCGCTTAGGCATTTCTCCACAACCAACCAACGCGCATTAACAAACATAGTAAAGATTAAGAATTCAATGATTTTCAGACCTAAAAAGAAACTAACTCAAAAAAACAAGCTATGAAGCATGGCACTCAGATAAACCAAAATTAAATATAAACATAGATATGAACACCTCCTAGAAACCATTCAACATATCCACTGAAAAATGTTTTGTTACCAATGATTGGTGTAAAAACAAGAGCTCATATGTATGATTCCTGTGTTCTTTGAATCGAACGAAATGCTTACAGAATAAAAAGCAGAGTTGTAGAAATTACAACCATAATCAGGAACCACTCTCAAATGAAACTTCCCAGTAAAGGGAATAACAACCTTCCTAGTGATTCTAGTGATAAAGAAAGTCACTGTAGGTTCTAAAAAACAGAAACAGACTTAATGGAATCGCCTTGGAATGTCTAATTAGAACAAGAACGATTCAGCAGTACGGAATAACATAAGTATGCCAATCACAGAATAAGAAAGCTCTATGAACAAAACTAAACAATCAGTGGAAGCATAGTTACTACATCGTCAATATTTTAATCAACCTAAGTAAACTTCTAGAATTAATTTTAGTCAGGAAACCACTGAAACCAGGAAGTATTGAACAGTCAGTTCGTAACCAAACTTAAAACCACTCAAATCTCCACATACACCAAACTCGAAAGTTAACTTTATTCTCACTAATAACTGATCGAGGGATGGAAATGACTGGGAGTCATAATTGGGTTCCCACAAGTTGGATGTCAGGGTAAATACGAATGACATTGGCTTATAGAAGTTTGAATTCACCAGCTGTTAGATTCTGCCACGGTGACTAAATGAAAAAGCGACTTGAATGGTAATCTGAGAGTCTTGAGTTCGATCCCTGGTAGGGTTGTGGGTGATTACAGCCGAAGAGTCCCAAAATAAGCAGAACAGTTGTTGAGTACTCTCAAGTTTTCAGTCCTTCTCTTAAGCGTGAAATCCATCAGATCCTGCAAACCAACACACTTGAAACAGATGACACTTTAATACAGGATGCGTTGTTAACACCAACGATAAATAGAAACAAATAGAAACTGTAACTTAACGACACGATAAGGAATGAAAGTGTTTGATTATTTTTGTTAGTGTTGTATTATCCTCGTCTGCTAATAACCTTAGATACTTTTTTTCTTTCTTTGTCATAATTAAGGATATAATTAATACCGCATTGATAAGATATCCCTCAAGTATTTATGAGTTACCGTGTGAATGGAATGTACAACTCACTTCTAATATGAACACAAAATTATGTCAAATTATTTGGTTTGACGAGTATTTCAGTAACCCGACAGAAGGTGTCACTCTATACAAATTTAACCGTCAGTTAAAAATTGCTCATTTTAATCATCCAATCAAAGCAGATATGATTACAATGAGTGAAATTGCCGACGATGATCCATTGCGTAAGTTACTAGGTAAATAGTTGGCTTGTTTAATCTTCCTATCACATTATTAGGGCGAAAACTACAGGCAAACCTAGAATAGATAGTTGCGATGAAGATATCTACTTGATGAGAATAATAGGCATCACACAATTTCAACGGGAAACATTTGAAGAAGGTTACCTGTTTCGTCTATCTAAGCACCATCGTTTCAACTGCAGATGGTACGGATGAGGGTGTCAAAGATAAGATTAGGAAAGCAAGACACAGTCCAAATCTATTGCACTCACCATAATGAATAAGATTCTAGTTTTTAATACTGATGCTACATCAGTTCTTCTACATATTTCACAGACTTGGCACGTGGCAAAAAGCATTTCCAACAGCCTGCTGTAGACTTTCATTAGCACGGACCTATCTCTCTGAATACTGAAGATAAGGGTGCCGGTCAGAAGGAATGTGCAATAAGAAACTCTGGTACACAGCGAAGGAACCGATGAACTATTAGCAAAAAGATATGCAGAAAGAAATGTAGATAGGCTGAATACACACTGTAGGGGCATTCAAGTGAAACCACGCCCCACGTCCTCTAGTGGAACTCAAATGGGAGACGAGAAGTCGACCATGGGTCAGAGAATGATACGGAGGAGGTCGTGTTAGCAGAAGGAAAAGAACAGCTTATGGGCAGTCGTAGAGCCAACTGCTGGATCCCTATTTTATACTCGGAAACCATCAAAATGATAATAATAATCACACTAACAATATGACATAAATTTATAACGAGTAGTTGTCAATGAGAGTCAATATCCCGAAAAACTCTTATCTTGTTTGAATTCTATGTTCAGGAGATATTTGTTGAGATCACTCAAATTTTTTTAATTGAAGTATTTATTGTCTAACATGCTCATTATTTAATCACTTTGCATGTTCTAATATTGTAGGCCTTAAGCTGAAGAGACAATTCGTTAGAATGTACCGTTATTATCAAAATCTTGATGGAGTTTTGGTGAGATCACCTATAAAACCAACAACCTGTTCAACATTCCCTGACTACACTTCGTCTTTTCAAAAGGTAATTTTTTCATCCACTCTTGTCATTTCAAAATGTTTTGACAGTTAGAGAATTGATTCACAAATTTTGAAAGTAAAAGTTATTTTTCTCTAAATTATTCAGTCACATACCAGCCAATAAGTCTAATAGCATGTAGTGTGTTTCCGTTAGCTGAATGCTTCAGTTGAAAAGCTTCCATTGTTGTACCAGGCGACTTTTTCAGTGGATACTTCAGTTTGACTTCATCCAGCTCAGATAATACATCTAAACCAAAATCACCAATCTAAACTACAAATCTTCTCCATTATATCAAAAAGCATATCATGCTTCCGATGAGGTGATTTTGTTTTCCGTATATCTAGTTTATCTATGCCAGTTGACTTTCGCATTCATAAAATGAACCGTAAACGCAAATGAACCCAAATTGTACGAAGCAATAACATCACATTTATTTATTTTATTCTATCCCTTCACGTTCCGAGTTAAACATAGGGCTAAGAACTTGAGTCTTAAAGTTTCAACAAGAGTGGTGTTCATTTTTTACGGGATAACGTAGTTGGCCTTACATCCAACCTCGCCTGTTTACTCGGCCTACTACCAGCTAAGTTAGGTTTACGAGTGAGTCGGCCGAGGATCGAACGCTTGAACAAGTGCGTGGTTGTTGAGGATTCTACTGGTAAATCACTGAAGAAACTAAGAACACATAGACCAAGATAAAATAGATCCATGTTATTTCATCAGTTGGTATCTTGTCAACTCCTCAAAACCTGAACAATAGCACATTATAGGATTATTACAATTTCAAAATACTTTCGTGTATTAAAGGAATAAACATCAAACAATAATTAATATGGATCATGGTATTCAGTAAAGGAGGATTCAGTAAAGCGTTTAGTTACTGTAGTAAAATAAACTGTTGCAAATGTATATCAAATGTGGTGGATAAAAACAGGCCAAAGGCAGTAACAAGATATTACTTAAAGCATTAGGAAATTGATTGGAGGATTTCATCATGGGCTGACATCATTTAGAGGACCGTTGGAAATCCACCAGTGAGTATTGGACAGCTGTTTCGTCCTAGTTTCCGACTCCCCAGAAGTACGCACCCACCAGGGTTCCTACTCAGGACCTTCTGGTTACAAGGTGAGTTCGCATGCCATTCACCCAGTGGGACCTCATTCATTGGCCAGTTCATAAATTCTAACTGCTGCCATTTGATGACATAGCGCGACCACAAGCCAATGTCATCTTCGATGAGTTACTGCCTCACCTTCAACCTGCTGTATCCTACTGGTCACGGCTTCCAATTAAAAAATTACTGATAAACAAAATGAAATATGCCAAAAAATACATTCAGAGTTAAGCTAATTTAGTTAGGTATAGTACATCTGAGGTATATTGTTTAGAATTGATGGTATAACTAAATAAGTACAATACTTATAATCAATTGCAGGTAATATGATCAATTAAGGATCGATAGTCAAGTTGTCAAGGCAGGGAAAGACTAAGATTAATTTTTGAATACCTAAATTCGGTCCTAACAATTCGACAGCAATGGCTTCTGTTAATTTCAGGAAGCCGGATCCCATTTGTTTGTTTATTATCGTGAAGGAGTTCAAGATGTCTACCCGATATTCTCTATCAATAAGACGTCGCCTGATTGTAGTTGAGCGATTAAATGGCTTATTGTGACTTGACACATAAATGAACCATGACCATAATGGTCTGAGATTTCATTTTGAAGATAACTGAACACCCACTGAACTCTTAATCAAAGTAATACTGGCATGATCTTACAATCTGTGCAGAAATGAATTCAGAATTCCATTATGTCGTTTTACAGACCAAGTATGAGTTCTTCCAGTGTTCGATACACATCATCCTGGCAACTGGAGATAATCTACTAACTAGCAGCCTTCTTCGAATGTCTAATATCAAAACCCCCTTAAACTCCGATATTAAATAGCTCAGACTTTCAAATGAACTATTTTCATTTGCTTATTTTATTGTAGTATAATGAAATGAATTCGGAAAAGATTACAATTGAAGGTTGTGAAGAATTTCAAGAGGATATGAACGTGAAGCATAGAATACATCCATACTTTTTGCATCATAATATTTTAAATGTGACAAGTTTGAATAAAGATAATATAACAAATATTGAAAATAGTATCAGCCTTGTTTCTCAACTCACTTTCGATAGGTAAGTTATGTTAGTTAGTCTTGTTACAAATACTATCACTAAGTTTGGGAGGAATGGCGTGAAGTGGAAATGTTTTTTACATTGATTAATGTGCTTTTATAGTGTACCATGACGTTCACAAGTTCGCTGTCACAACTGCATTTATTACCACTGTGGTACTATTAGTGTTGTTTCCGTTTGGTATGTTCTAGACAGGGGTGCTAAACATGTCTGGTATGAATTCCTAGATTATACATTTGCGTTTGACTCCATACCTTAGCCTCTATTATAAAACAAGCTTCCTATGACACAAACAGAGTGTTGTATTAATAAATAGTTCAATCCTTATTTTTATGATAGGAATCAGTACACTGTATATAAGAGAAAATGTCTTCTACTGCCCCACTTACTCTAACTGATGTCCCTGAAGGGGCTGCTTTTCCGCCTTTTCTTTCCTCTTGCATGACTTGTCCCGTTCTGATGAAGCCGATTCTTTCAAGTATCTCGATGATCTGACTCTACACACACCGGTTACTTTCCTGTCAAACTGTTCCGACATGAATAGCCTTCTATCTGAAATCAGCTGGTGGTCCTTGTCTGGTGGTCTTCAGGCAAATCCCTCCAAATGCAAGGTTGCTAATTTCACTTTCAGACACAAACGTGATTCAAATGAGCTAGTTCATTCACACGATTCTCGTACCATAGAGGTTACTGAATTTGAAACCAAGTTTGGTTATGTGCTATATCTGCTCTGAGTGTTTATTTCAATAATACATATCATTAAAGGTGGGATGAAACTTCTTGTGGCTTCTAATCAGAGGATCTGGAATGAAAACTTTCAAATTTAGTTCTTCTTGCTTTGAAAAGACGAGCAATCTGTTTTCTGTTGAAAAATCTTTCTTTCTGGATTCAAACTCGATTCGAGTGGAAAACCTTGGAACAACTCTGTCGTTAGGACCACCTAGTTTTCATAACTGGTCAACAGAACTTTTGATAACACTATGAAGCTAAAATGTCAATTTAGTTTAAATTTTTGTTTCTTTACAATATTAAGAACATCTGTGTAGCCTTATTTCTTGATAAGAGATTACATCATATCTCGCATCACTTAAATTTTACTTTGTACCGTTTAAAATTTCAAATTCGCTCTGAACAAAAGACTACCGTCAAACGAAATAATACCTTGCCTATCGACAGTCGTGCACCTTACAAGATAATCTACTATAAATGTACTTACTAACCGAGAAGTCTAGTTCACCGTCTTCTGTGACTCATACATAATCATTTCAGCTTTCTCCCAATTATTCATAATTGCACAATACATATTACAATCATTCCCGATTTATTCATTTACAGGATACATCGACTTGAAGAGCTTGCAGTCAATTGGTTAGGACCAATAAGTTTGGCGTTATATCTAACTGACAGGGAAGCAGCATTGTTAGTGGAATTTATTACCAATTCTAGAATTTTACAAAATCGTACAAATATTGGTTATCATGTTGTCTATGTGGATGGGGTAAGTGGGACATTTTTTCGAGTAAAATTTATTAAGACAGAGTGATTGGATAGTTCATTGACACAATGCTTACAAGATACTGGGGTGGGAGGTCCACGTTCGATTCCCAGAAGACTCATCCCTGAATCTCGCCTAGCCGATATATACTGACCACATCTACAGCACAGGATACACTTTCTTTTAGTTTTGTACCCATTTATTACAAAACCAATATGGTCTAGTGCTTCCAAAGTAGAGTGAATGGAGTCTATTCTGATGACTGTTTAAAAATGAATTAGTTTTTACCCATGATGCTCCGACTGAAATGGGTTATTCTAGTAGTTTTATAAGGAGATATATGAACATAATGTAGTGTACTGAAAGTAGTAACTATTAAAAGGGAGACATTTGCTCATGAAGCCTAATTTCAATTGAGATGAGATTTGTGGAGTTGTATAGCAAAGGCAGACTAGAAACATAAAAAGAGTTCATAAACCTGCCACAATTTGCTGGCCATTTTCTGACCGACTGTTTTTCATTTTTCAAGTGAAATTTGCACCATTTATAAGTGCACGGCAGCTAGGTACCTGTTGCCGTTGGTGAAAGGTTCGACAAAACCAACAAAAGACTCTGGTTTCTCCGATTTGACTGATAGCGGTCATCAAAACGACAGGAAAAACGCCCTCAAAGTTATTCATAAATAGCTTCAAACATCTTGAAAGGGAATTTAAACTTGTCGTTTACACACAAATGAAGGTAGGGAAATTCATGAAACCAACCTCCGTCTATATTTTGAAAACTAATTTTTCCCATTCTTTCTGTATATGAATTTATCTAAACCAGGTTGTGCGTTTCATGCTGGATTCTGCTGCTGTCCAGCATCGAATAGATGACGCCACGTTAATCTTAAGGCATTGTCAAAGCTTCCGTACTGCATGTCGACGTGTCAACAGGCATAGGACTCTTCTGTCCAATAAAATCTATCAAGGGAAAATCTAAAAACAGTAATCTCAACAAATAATACCTGATATAATTTATAGTCTCTTTACAAATTGTCTAGTTAGGGGAATACACTTGTTAACTATTCTTCATACCGTCTATGCACACCTCTAGAAGAAGGAGAATTTAAGCCATCATAGGTTTATTTTTAGACGTTGAATTATTTGTCAATTGTTTATTTGATCGATATGTTCTCAATTTTTCCTTCTCTTTTTCTGCACTGCAGAAATTTTATCCTATAAACACATTACGTAATATCGCAATAAAATACTGTACAACAGAATTTATTTTTCATATTGATATTGATTTCTTACCGCAAGCCAACATGATGCAGTACATTGGGAATTCTATTCAACAGCATTTAATTCAGGTGAGTACAAAGGTGATGTATGAATGCGAAATGTTTGGCTGTTATTTCCATATGAAATTTATTTGCATTTGTATTATTAAGTAGTAACTGTCTCATTTATAAATCATCTTTACTATATAACTGATATTAAGATGTCTGTGATCCATGTACTGATAATATGAAGTTGGTGAAATACATTATTAACTTAGAATGTGCACATCAGGTTGTATATGTTCGGTGTGTTGCTTATTGAAAAACATGAACATTATTCCTGTTGTAGATCTGTAGCCATA
The DNA here is from genome assembly GCA_944472135.2 of Trichobilharzia regenti. Classification (NCBI taxonomy): domain Eukaryota; kingdom Metazoa; phylum Platyhelminthes; class Trematoda; order Strigeidida; family Schistosomatidae; genus Trichobilharzia; species Trichobilharzia regenti. The sequence continues at coordinate 38,450,106 of OX235263.1, forward strand.
GTGATTTTCCATTTAATGTTAGTAAAAAGTTTGTGCATGGTGGAATAGATCAAATTACTGGCTGTAATCACACCAGTAATTTCGCTCTAAATATTAGCAAAACAAAAAAATTATTGTTGTGTATAAACCACTCACCAATATCACCTATAAAATAAATCGTAACAACTGCGAAAAACACTACATTGGCCAAAGTGGATGTCCCCTTCGTCTTCGTATCCACGAACATAAGCTAGCCGTCAAAACACATGATATCCACTCCCTCATATCATTACATACAGACAACTACTGACATTAATTCCACTGGGACAACGTTCAAATATTAAACACAAGAAACAACAAGAATGCTAGAGAATTTTTAGAAGCTTGGTATTCCAGTGAATCCTCAATCAATAGACACATAGAGATAGACCAAATTTATCAACTGATAAGAGAGAAACCTAACACACACAAAGGGTCAAAGTCAATCAGTTCCAATATAAGTAACCTAAAAGGTGTGAAAACACGCAAAAACAACTCGTGGAGCAATCTGAAATCTCACTTCAATGAATTGAAGTATGAGCTGAAGATTTCACCTAGTAGGGTGATGAAAGCTCCGCAAATTAACCATCCAGCTCAGAGAACAAAACCACATCAAAATCATCCGCCTGAGCTACAAATCTTCTCTGTCATATATAAACCACTCAAATATAATTTTAATTCAAGTGTTGGTTTGTAGGGATTTGATTGGTTATAGGATTTCATCATGAGCTGACATTAGTTAGAGAACCATTGGAAAACCTGGGAGTACTGGACAGCTGTTTCGTCCTAATTTGGAACTTTTCATCAGTACGCACCCACCACCAGAGTTCGAACCCAGGACCTTCTGGTATACCAGTGTCCCATGAATTCTAACTTCTGCCAATTCACGACATAGCGTAACCCCTAACCAATGTCTTCGGTGAGTATTTTTTTCTTCATACCCGACCAGCTGCAGCCTACTGGTCACGACTTCTCACTAGAACCCCAGGTAACTACCTACTTGAATAGGGCAAGTCACTAGTGAGCATCTCTAATTTTAATTAATTTTACAATTAGTTGTTCTAAAAGTACCTGTATAAAGAATTTCCAAATCTTACCAAAGACTGTAATTATGACATCAATTAAAACGAGTCCAAGAAGCAAATAAATTGGTAGCAGTTTAAACTCATGAGTCATTGAATTCAGACCTAAGTGGCTGAATGGTCAACTGGTTAACCTTTTAACCTGAAGATTCTGTATTAGATCCCTGGTAGGGTCGTCGCTGTGCACTACTGAAGAGTCCCGCATGAGGGCAAAAGGAAATGATCCAGTCACTATTTCTGTCTTCGCCTGCTGTGGAAGTTATAAATGCATACATGCTGTATTATCCCACAGACATACTTTGAACTGTGATCTGCTGATCTTAATAATCAGATGCTTAAAAAAAATATTAATGTTGTCAATAACAATTATACTTTAAGGATAACCGTAGAACCTGATGAAGAAGTCATCAAAATGAATATTTAAGTGTTGGTTTGTAGGGATTTGATTGGTTATAGGATTTCTGTTATGAACTGGTCGAGAATTTAATAGTCCTGACGCAAGAAAGACGGAAATCAGAAGACCACTAGGTTTGCGATGATACTTCTATTTTCCAAACACAAGGAGAATCAAAATGTCATACAAGTGTGAGAGAGAAATTTAGTGTGTATGTCCGAACAAGTGTGTGAGCGAATATTCAAAATGAACAAATCAATAGACAGTCTTAACATGATTGGCTAATTATAATGGAATATTGATCCATATATACCTAGCAAATATAACAGATTGTCAAACGAAACACACATATTATATGGGTACATATCAATTTCATCATGAGCTGACATTAGTTAGAGAACCATTGGAAAACCTGGGAGTACTGGACAGCTGTTTCGTCCTAGTTTGTGACTCTTCAGCAGTACGCACCCACCGGGTTTCGAACCCAGGACCTTCCGGTTACAAGGCGAGCTCGTATACCATTAGGCCACTGGGACCCGATCCGGTGGTCCTTGAATTCTAACTTCTGCCAATTCACGACATAGCGCGACCGCTAGCCAATGTCTTCGGTCCGTATTTGTCCTCACGCCCAACCCGCTGCACCCTACTGGTCACGTCTTCTTACTGGAACCCAGGTAACTACCTACCTGAATAGGCCCGGTGGGTGCGTACTGCTAAAGAGCCACAAACTAGGACGGAATAGCTGTCCAGTACTCCCAGGTTTTCCAATGGTTCTCTAACTAATGTCAGCTCATGATGAAATCCTGAAAAAGAATATTCTTAGGTGATTTATCAGTCGTTTAGAATGGTATTCTTTCACCTTGGAAATGTACACGGATCCTAACACCACTACATAATTTTAATTCAAACATAAGTTAGATTACGGTGGAACTCAAGTTTGATGGTTTTCATTACAATTGACCATTCACAAACTTATTAATGCTGATTGTTTACTATAGTAATTACCATTTCCCAGAAAAATTAATTTCACATACCCTTAATTCCTAATTTAATGTTTGTCTTTTTTAGGATAATAAATCAAAAAATGTTTGTTTAGTGGTGCCTGCATTTGAAACTTTTAAAAATCATTTATCATTACCAGAAACAAAGGAGACTTTGATAAAGTCATGGGAACTTGGTGAAATTTTACCATTTAGGCATGAAATATGGTCAGCTGGTCATATGTCAACTAATTATTCTCATTGGAAGTCAACGGATAATGATTATGAAGTGAGTGAGTGAGAAAATGACTAGTGCTTATAATAATGAAATAACTACAGTTTTTGTTCATTTTATGATGGCGGCTATTTATATCTTAGAATTTATATAAACTGTTGTTTTTCGTCAGTATCCTTTTTTTCAACTTATCAGTAGTCGAAAGCAGCTGCGTGAAGATAAATCCATATGGATCTATCAAACGTGCCTAGTATTATGCCCGAAAGCTGCGAATCCGAGTCCTAAATCAAGAGCCGATTTTTCCGCATACTACAATTCATAAGTATAGAGATATGAATGATAGTATTATTATTATCACTTCCTTTAATTCTTAGAGGAACATAGGACTTCAGCTGCGCGTCCCCATTGCGTCAGGTTCTCTGCCAACGTTTTCACCTGGCTCCAAGTCTGCCCACATGCTTTCATCCCCTCTTCACATGACCTCCTCCAAGTCACCCTTGCACTGACGACCAACTCGCCGCTTCCCTTTCAGGGTCCACTCGAGGGCTTGTCTAGTGATGTCACTTGATGGTTTGTTTTCTCAGAGTATGGCCAATCCATCTCCATTTCTTCCTGCCTATTTGTTGCACAATCGGTTCCTGGTTGGTTCGCTCATTGCCAGAGATCCCTGTTGCTGATCTTTTCTGGCTGGCCATCTGATCTTGAGTATTGAGCGAAGATAACTGTTAATGAAGGTCTGAAGTTTTTTGGAGATGCTCTTTATGACGCGTCAAGTCTCTGATCAGTACAGTAAGCAGCACCGACTTCATATTGGAGTTGAAAGACCGGATCTTATTTCTCATGCCGGCTGCTGTTGATTTCCTCACAGACTTGAGAGTGGTGGAAGCTTGCCTTGCCTTCCCGATCCTCGCTTTCATATCCTCGTGACTTCCTTGCGCCAGTAGGTGAAGCTATGCTTCCCAGGTAGGTAGTTAAAGTAGGTTGCTTCTTTCAGATTTCTCCCATTTATTCTGATTGTTGTCTGTTGTAGTTGCTGTTGCTTTTGGCTAGGAATCTTCATCACCTCTGTCTTCTCTATGTTCACCTGAAGTGCTATCTCTGATGCTTCTTCTGCCAATTTGTTGCTTTTCACTTGCATATCTTCCAGTTTGTGGGAAATCAGACATATATCATCGGCGAAGTCCAGATCCTCCAAGTCTTTTGTGTGAGTCCATTTTATGCCTGTTTCCTCAAAACCCGTTGTCTGTCGCATTACCCAGTTTACCGCAATCAAGAAAATCATTGGCGATAATAGACAGCCTTGCCTCACTCCCGTCCTCGCTTCGAAGGCTTCCGTAAGTTTCCCGTTGTGGATTACTTGGCATGCAGCATTGTCGTATAACTGTTGGATGAGATGTGTAATTGTCGATGGGACCCTGTAGTAGCGAAGCAGTTGCCAAATCACCTCTCGACTGACGCTGTCGAAGGCCTAATCAAAGTCGATGAAGTTGAGGGAGGTAGAGAGGTGAGTGCCATTCCAAGCTTTGCTCAATGATGATTCGTAGTGTGGCGATTTGACCAATACATGATTTGTTTCTCCTGAATCCGGCCTGTTCCGGTCGAAGTTTTTCATCCAGGTTGGTGTGTTTGATTCCCTCCAAGATGAAGCGGCTTAGTATTTTGCTTGGAATGGACAACAACATAATTCCGCGCCAGTTTTTGCATTGACTTAAGTCTCCTTTCTTTGGTAGTTTGAATAAGTATCCTTTCTTCAAATCCTCGGGTACTTTGCCCTCTTTCCACACCTTCTCCAGCAGTGGCGTCATCAGCTCCGCTGTTGTCTGTGGGTCCATTTTCAATGCTTCTGCTAAGATTCCATCTGGTATGCAGCACATTTAAATACTGTATATCCCGTCCTTTAATATGACTGCAAAAATTGTGACCTGAATTTCCTTTCATGAATCAGATGAATCTGGTTGATTGTGATGAAGGCATTACTGATGAGTAATACATTTAGACTAAAAGCAATCTCCATCCAACGATAATGACCAAGTAAAAACTTACACATTGCCCTTGAAATGCATTTTCATGAATTCCCTGTCTTAAGATTCTCACTGATTCCCTTTCATTTTCACGCGGATGAAGGTGACTGCAAGTAATCCTTTTGCAAGGAGTCTCTAAAATACTTCAAACATGATGCATTACTGAACCAAAAGTGTTCTCTCTCTTTCAGCTCCTTAATGTAACCACAAGGAACAGATGCCAAGGTGCTGTTGGTGCCTTTAGTAATTACTGTCTGATAACTGCTAACATTGTTATCGTAAAAGTAAAGGTTATATACAATGGTTTCGTAGAATTCTGTGTTAACAGACACTGAAGTGTTGAAAACAGAGTTCAGATTGTGTCCTGTTCCTCAAAAGTCATCTTTTAAGTACTTCCACTATTACCAAACGATGACGTTCAGAATAAACAGAGGTAATCTGAGGGGAGTGTAGGGTTACAGTCCTAGTATGTATTATCCTTTTGTGACGTCATACTTAAGGAGGAAATTCCCCATCCATCAATCAAGTTGCATTTTTTATCTGGGAAACGTAGTTGCTCGAGCAGGAACGAATCAAATATTCCTAGTGAATTTATTCACAAATGCATGAGGACCCACAGAAAAAAATAAGATAAACAGTGGAAATGACAAAAATAATATAGACTTCTCCGTAAATCTAGTACTGCCGTATAAAGATCCAACACAGGATTCTTTGTTGGCTTAAGGACTCCAGAGATTCAGTTAAGAATACCGTGTAATGACTGTCAGGTCAATTACATAGGTCACACTGGTAGATTGAGGTCAGTTATATTATTGGAAAATATAAATTTAGTTAGATCTAGAATAATGATTGACCCTGCTAAGTTAAAAAACCAAAAAAAAAGCTCAGCCATTGCACTACATTCATTTCCATACTATCACAAAATAGGTTCGGTAGGATAGGGTGGGAGTATCAGAAAGTGATATTGGTTGGAGGACTTCATCATGAGCTGACTTCAGTTAGAGGACCATCGGAAAACCAGATGGGAGTATTGGATACCTGTTTCGTCCCAGTTTGGAACTCTTCACAGTACACAACCACCACCAGAGTTCAAAGCCAGGACCTACTGGTTACAAGGCGAGCCTGTAGACTACTAAACCACTGGGCCCCAATCAATGGCCCATGAATTCTACTTCTACCAATTTACGACATAGCGCGACCGCTAGCCAATGTCTTCGGTGTATATTTGTCCTCAAACCTGACCTGCTGCACCCTACTTGTTACGGCTTCCTCCCATAACTGCTTGAAAAGGGCCAATCGGAAATACAGAATGACGCAGGGTGGTGAAAGTTTTCGGAAGCCAGTCAGCCACTGTGTCTTCTCTTGATGAAATCAAATGTAGGAGAGGGGATGTTGGGACTTCAGTCAAGTTCTACTAGTTAGAGGAGTTCAGTGATTCCATATCCTTATGCGTGATTCTGACAGTTATCTGATGAGGTTGAGTTGACAGAAGAATGTACACAAAAGAAATATATCTTTCTTATTTTTAAGATGGTTAACTACTATGGCATAACTAGAATTGAATATTAAGAGGAATAAATGTAACAGTTTGTCTGATTTAATATTGAATAAAACACATTTTCTAACCCTTTTTCTTTTTTCCTTATTATAAGGTGCAATGGTCAGCTGATTATGAACCATATGTGATTGTTTCACGAAATGCAACAAAATTTGATGAAAATTTCATTGGATTCGGTTGGAATAAAGCTTCTTATATTATGGCATTAGATGCACTGGGTTATAAATTCATTGTTTTAGCCAGTTCATTTCTTATACACCTACCTCATCCACCTAGTTTTGAAGTATTTCGATATCGAATGAACTCAGCGTATAGGTAAGTCAACTTCCACTTTATATAAGTAAGTAGATATAACTGATTAAAAGCATCTTAATAACGGTAGTTTATTCATCAAAGTAATCTACAACTGTGGGTTGATAGTTTGATTGTTGAATACTTGTCAGACACACAGATGGCTTAAACTCCATTCCTGGAAGATGCACCCCCTAAATTAAGCCTAGTTTAAGCATGAAGATGGCAACCCCATGACGGATACTGAAACTTCGAAGCTTAAGGCTTGAAGCCTAATGTTCACATCTAGTCAATTCATAGCGATGACTGTTATGTCCTTTCTGATTTTTCCCCAAAAATTGTAAAATGAGTTCGTCAGAAATGGTATTCATTTAGTGCGGTAGATGGAGTTTAAAAGCCTTTTAAAGTCTATGAAATATCCAGGTAAAATCAATTGGATATTCAGCTGGCTGGACTGCTGATAACTGCACAAGTACAACCGTCTGCAGAATGGCAAAGTATACTAACAAAGTGTTCCACCTTGACAGGAATAATCTTAAGATAAAGCATTATGTACTAAGCCACTTGGGCCACGACAGCCACCTCTTGTTCATCGGGTCCCACTTATTATTTCTTTTTATTTAATTTTATATTTGTTGTTGATTGATTACAATGGATCGAAATCACTGATCTCTGCTGATGTGTTGGCTGGTAGTGGGGACGTTTCATCAGCATCTAAGGATTGCCATGTCGCTAAACACTAAATGATCGGAAAAACAAACAGGCATTTTGATAGGGAAAGAAAGACCAGATTTGCAGTATAAAATGATATCATCATTCTATTTCACAGGTTCTCATCAGCTGCAAACTACCTGAAATTACAATGGTTATAAATAATAACATTTCATACTTCATTGTTTGAAATGTAATAGAGAAAACATTATAAGGTGAACGCATCTGGAATATAAGTATTATAATCTAAATCACCATCAATTTTTTTCTTTCATAGTTTGATAGTATATAAATTGATGGTGACTTAGATTATAACACTTATATTCCAGATGCGTTCACCTTATAATGTTTTCTCTATTACCTTTCAAACAATGAAGTATGAAATGTTATTATTTATAACCATTGTAATTTCAGGTAGTTTGCAGCTGATGAGAACCTGTGAAATAGAATGATATCATTTAAAGCAATTGGTTCCCTTTATGAATTTCGACAAAACAATAAGAAGACGTAGTTTATCTGAAACGTATAATGTATTGGCGCAACACATTTCGGACATTCTGATCACACACGTACTTGTCATACACAGTTTTTATATAAGGCAAGAAAGCATGAATAATTACAATACAGGTCAGATTGTGTACGGGTCAAGGTCACAAAATAATGGGTAGGGAGACGCAAAAAGTGTGGGTAAGAAAGATAAAGGGAGGAAAAAAAGGCAAAGAAAGGGTTTGAAAATATTATGAATGGCATCATTTTATACTGCAAATCTGGTCTTTCTTTCTCTATCAAAATTTATCAAGGGAACCAAATGTATGAAATTTTTAAAAAAACAGGCATTTATTACTCTTAAGTGAGTGTGGAAATCTGCTGCAGCCAGCATCAAGAAAAACCTTCAGATCTTCAACACAAGTGTCATGTTAGCCAGTGCTCCCATAAGATTTAGAAACCTGACATGCGCGTCACGAAAAGCTTTTCAAGAGGCATGATGCAGAACTTTGTCGACAGCTATTTTCGTTCTATACTTAAGATCGGTTGTCATGAAAAGATTATGCACAGGGAGATCTGGGAATGAACCAATTAGGAACTCATAGCCCAACAGGTATGTGTGATGAAACAGGGATGGATCAGACACAGGCTGAAAAGGTTGGTGAATGAAATCTCATGCCAGGCCCTCGAATAGAACTCGAATTGAAAACAGCTAGTTCGGTATCTGACGGTGACATGGCGATTGGATGAGGATGAGGTGAGAGTTTATGAGCAATCGTGGAGGCATCCATAGAAGAATTCAGAGAACAGGATGAAATAAAGATGTGTCGCTGAATCCCTACATTCCACTTGGAACTCAAGACACCAAACAGTCATTTCGCCGCATGGTTTATTTTCTTCGCGATACTCAGTTTTAGTTTCACAGTTTATCTTTAAAAGTATTGAATTGTAAATAATGTTATGCCAGTGTCTGAATGGTCTAGTTGACAACACTGTGGATTTTGAAACGATAGGTGTTAGCTTGCAGTCTTAATGGGGACATCACCACTGAATGAGAACTAGATACATTTGGAAGTAGCGCGTCCTGAATTTCAGCGCTAGCAACAACTGAACAAGCAACTTTTAACTATGAGTTAGGTAAATGTGTGTGATTTATGATTACTCCCGACCCAATTTTATCTATTTTAATTTTCACACATCGGATTTCCGTTTTTTGTAATTTTAAATATTTTAAGAAATGTATTCACCGACATTGATGTGATTTAGAAATATAAAACTGCTAATTATGCCTTATTTTCTCATATTTTAGATCATGTATAGATAATTTGAAGCTGGATTTTATAAAGCGTTTAGCAAAGAAGCATGGTGTACAAGCTTTGAAATATCTACAATTTCGTAAAGATTAACAAAGAGGTCAAACATTAATAAAATGCAGCTAGGTAAACACCAGTTTATTTACAACACAGAAAGGAACACTTCACTCTACCATGGATAACATAAATCCCCCGGTTAAATAACAACTGAAAAGAAACAGAGGGAACATGAGTTGTTGCATTCAAGCCATTTTGAAATGATAGTCGAAATTTTCTTTTTTTTTTATAGAACGACGGATCGTTCATTGAAGGCCAAATAAAAATTACTCTTTACTCCTACGGAAGCATCCAGGAAGCTTCGTCGGACAGCTTCATTGTACATAGAGTTGTGTTAAGATTAAAATGATATTGTTAACAAACAGATTATAAACCTAGTCAAGCTCCCCTTTTTAAATGGCACTTGGTACTTTACACTCATTTCATTTATGAAGAATATATGATCAGATCCTTTTCTTGTAAAGTGCTATCTATTGTACAGAATATCAGAGTGCCAAAAAATTATAATAATAAATAAAAGAATTACTCAATGAGAAATAAAGGTGCAATATTTTTTCTTTCCAAATAAGTTTGGTATCTAAATGGAAAAATAATTATCTTTCATAGCTTCTTTCAGTTCTAATTTTAAGAGCTTCGACTTGGAAAGTACTTTAAGGACAAAATATTTTGTCGTTGGAAGGCTGAACACCTGAGATTAGAAGAATTATAAAAAACATTGACGGTTGAATGGATTAGTTAGTTACCTGACTCCTGGCTGAGAACCACAGAATGTGTATGGTTTAATTATACCATCTAATTGCATAGGTTGAAGCTATATTTGATCCCAAAACCTGTTGGCTAAAATTCTGGTGCATAGGCTATTTAGTCTGAGTTTCACGATAATTGAATTGCAGTAACTACGCTTGATACCTGTGTATCGAATGCCAATAAGGACGATTATTCAGAGGAAAATAATGTGTACTTTACTTAGCGTATTATTTAATCCAGGATACCAGCAGTTTTGCAGTTGCAAATCATCATAGTGAAAAATTTTAAGGTGCTGGCTGTTTTTGCATTCTGTCTCCCTTTTTAGCTGTTATAATAAGGTGAGCGATAATTGAGTTAGGTGTAGAGTGTTTGGTAAGGAGGGGAAGTTGTTGTGGAGGTTGTGGAGCTACACTGATCCAGATGGTGTGGTTATATGTTACTCATGCCAATCGATTACTCCTCTCTTCTAGTAAGTTTAGTCGAAATATGATTAGATTGCAAAAGAGTGACCAGTGGAAAAGTCAAAATCTGGCATCAATCTGTGAAGACTTTGACATTTGGTTTGAACTATTTAGGGTGGCATAGGCTGCCTCGCTTTGTTCTCTAGAAGGCTAAGAATTAATAGCTTAAGATAGTTGGTTGATATGTCTCAAAATCGTTGTGGAAAATGCAAATGAACTGATTCTTTATGAGCTCTCAGTTCCACTTAATCCCTATTATTCTCCATGCAGTTTATTCTTTATCCCATACCTCTTAGTTTATTAAAGTTATTTTTCGTTTCCTCTTCTCTCTCTAACTTGTACGAAATATGTAGAATACAATTGCCTGAAATTCCATATTGAAAATTATATTCAATTCAGATGTGATAATTCAGAATTTTTATTCCTTCACGCTCCCAAAGGAACATAGAGCTTCAAGCTAGAGGCCTGAAGTCTCTGTAGCAGTGGGGATTATTTTTACGGAATTGGGTTGCTAGCCTCATGCCCAACCTTCCCTCTCTACCACTCTTACTACTGGCTTAGAGAGGTAAGGGAGTGCGTCAGTTGGGAATCGAACCCCGGAGCACTTGCGTGGTCGGCAAGCACTCCACCGATGTGCCACCGATGCATAGATAATTCTGGCTACTAAATATTTTTATGATGGCAACATTTATTCCCTGATATTGATTTGAAACAAGCAACAAAAGTTAGTTGAAGGAGGATTTAGTGAATTCGTCTAATTTCGGTAGAACTCTTCATCTGGATACTTTATATATAGGGATATCAGATTAAAGTAAATGCATTGCGGTTCAATCATGTCACTTAAGTAAAGAATTAGTTATCAATGATTAAAACAACTTGAATGCATCAAAAATTTCGAACTAAATAACATAGACAGTAATAGTATTCCTATTATTAGTAACAAGAATAACACTCAGTAATGATGATGGTGTTAAAATGAGTTAACATAATGGTAATGATCAAAGATAGTAATAATAAGAGGTAGAATAAAATGTTAATAGTAATGGTAACAGTTAATGAACAAAACATATTACCATGCTAGATTCAAAGTGACGACCATCTTCTTTTGTACAGAGAGACCTGGTTTATAAACTCGAATTGCACAAGCCTCTGCAAGAATCTTTCTGTTTATTTGTCTACTGAAAACACCGAATGACTTTACAGTGTTAATATCATGTTCGTAGTCCACAAGATGCTTTGTTATTGAACTTTTAGGCACTTTCACTTCAATCGTTTCTACCACCTTGAAAAATACTCTATCATGCGAGTAGACAATCGCCCTTCTTTACGACTTATGTATTTGCTTCGACAAACACACTTAAATTGATATACACAGTTTGAAGTGTCGAGGATTGGCGACTGGTCTTTCCCAAATTGTTGAAGCACTCGCTCATGGTGTTAAGGAAAGCAAGTTTTGCAGCATAATAAGTTCCACTGATAACTTTATCGAGTCTTCGTTTGACTACTTCTTGTACAACATCTCCTTTGAATGGCAAACTGATGTAGACAGATTTCTTCGGAACTGTATGGATAGTTTTTTAAGGGCTAATTTCGTTAGAGTATTTACTAATGAACTTCTCAGGAAATCCATTCTTAGATAAAGTATCATTCAGAGTCTTTATTTCATGTTCAATTGTTATGTCAAAACAATTTTTTCTGATCTTTTAAACGATGTTCTGATTAAATTCTTTTTATATTCGATTGGAACAAAACTTTTAAAGTGCATGTACTTTCCCGTCCATGAAGACCTTCTAAATATAGACCTTTCGATTATGCCATCAGTCATTTTCGTCAGAGAAACACGTAGGAATTTAAGGGCATCATTTGCCTCGTGCTCTGTTGTGAAGTTAAGATTCGGATGGCGTGAGTTGGACTTTGTCGGTAGATCTCCAGCTCTTGGTTCGCTTTCACATACAATAAAAATGTGATTAAAATATCTTAGATATAGTTGTATTTAACTGTAAACACTGTTACAAAATATCGACTTGTAGACCTGAAAAGAATAAATTCGCAAAACGTGGTCCTACGGGGATTCCCATTGCAACATCATCAACCTACCTTTATGATTACTTTCAAACTACTGTGATTTAAGTCGATTTACAGCCGGTTATTCCCGACAAGTACATCTTGTCTAACGTACCGTAATCCAGCGCAATGTTCTGGATAATACTGACTTGAGTACCATAGGGTGGTTTCATTGTGAACTACTGTCAGTAATCTAACACTGAGAATATTCGACTTCTAAGTGAGTCAGAAGCCAACAATCGGAAATCATTTTAAAACTGATAAAAGCTATTTGAGGCAAAAATATGAGTCTATCCTATGTTTCTTTCTGTTATGCTAATGTCAACGATATGTGATAGACTGAAATAATACACCTCAGAATATAATCTCAGCGTAAGTTAATGCGTCTGCAAGCAGATGTGGCGCATCAAAACCCAGTTTCCGCCTGTTTATTGTCATTCATCATAACAATGAACTAATCTGATTCGAATGTTGTACAAAGACAGTCTAACTCAACCATTGATTATTTTGACTTTTCTCACTCTTTTGCATTCTGAGTAGAAAATAGGACCTTGAGCTTTAAATTTCCTATAGAAGTGGTACTTTTGCTTTTATGGGACGGGACTGATTGTCTTATGATCGACCTTCCTTCTTGTCCAGGCTGACTTCCGAGCAGTAGAATAAACAAGATGTAAGACTGAGTCAGTGCATTGGTGGCACAGAGGTTAGGATGCTCGCCGACCATGCACATGGTCCGGGTTTCAATTCCCGGCCGACCCACTCCTTTACCCCGCTAAGCCAGATATAATGCTGGTAAAGAGGAAAGGTTGGATATGAGGCTGGCAACCCCATCCCGTAAAATTAAACACTGCTACATAAACTTCAAGCCACTAGCTTGAAGCCCTATGTTCCACTGGGAACGTGAAGGAAAAGAAAAAGACTGAGTCAACGGGGAATCGAACTCGCACCACCTGTGTGCCTGACAGGCACTGGTCTATTGGATCAGCAATGCCGTAAGCATTTCATTCTGGGAAATGTTTACTCTCAAGTGCTAGTTTGCAGGTTTGATCATTAGCTGACATCAGTTAGAGAACCATTGGAATACTAGGGAGTACTGGAACTCTTCAACAGAGTGCACCGAGAGGAGTTTCAACCCAGGACTTTCAGGTTACAATCCAATCTCTGGACCATTCAGCCACTTGAACCCAACCCATTGACGCATGAATTCCAACGTCTATCAACTCGCGATATATAGCGTAACCTCCGGTCAACGTCACTGACAAGTAACCATCCTCTTACCTGACTTTCCCTTTCTATATATTAAGCTGAAGTCAACTAAACATTCAGTGCTAAGTTTGCATAACTGCCATTGCTAAAGATGACAGCAACGAAGAAATATAGTAGACGTAGAGTAGCCACCTTTTTTATAAAAAGAAAATTAACGTAATTAATTTTATGCATCCTGTAATTTTTAAAAGTGTCCCTCTTTCTTTAGATACAACATGTTCCTTATCTTTTAGTATTCCCAAGGGTCATGCATAAATTATCAGGGAATACAACAATTTAATAAGGACACTGTTACCAAGTCAAAATATTTGTTCCTAATTACTTATAACTGAAAGTGGATAATAAATTAAATTGTTCTCCCACTAAATTACATACTGTAGTCTCAAAATCTTGGTTTCTGTAGCCTCAACTGCTAGAAATGTTGATTCATGAAAACTGAAATTTAGCTACTTATCATAGAAACATGGAGTATCAGAATATCTTTGTCAGAGGTCGACCAATTTCCTGCAGGTGATTTTATGTGCGTGTGATGAGCTACTAGGTTATTGTTATGTAAGAAAAATATAAAACACTCTATAAGGGATAAATTTACACCAGTTTCAGTCTTCTTTAGGAATTCTACCAGTAAAAAGCTTCAACTCACTCCAGTTTGTCTGGTGGAATCCAAATATAAAGCAACAAGTTAAGCGTCCGAGTGTGACATGAAGGGGAATAGGTGAAGAAGAAATTAAAAATCTCGTGGGTAATCGTGGGTGTCCAGGTAAAAGAGACGATACTGAACCGAAAAATAAAATAAAAATGCACTGCTGAAGCCCCAAGTTCCACTTCGAAACCAATCAGTAGACGAATAATAATAAAATTATTTGCCATCCGTCCTCATAGCATCCGAAATCATGACATACGCTGGGCGACATATATAGGACTCATTACAAGTGCCAGCTGCAAATGAAAAGAATTATCACCTTCTTGGTTTTAATAAAAATGATGTTTTCAAGTGTCTCTAGTCCTTGGAAGCTTCTAAATCCCTTGGTTCAAATGGTGTCCTTTCTACCATCCTCAAAAAATGTGCGGATATTTCATATCACCATATTACTGAGATTTTTTAAGATAATGGATAAATTGCCCTTACTTATCCTTGAACCTTCAATGAAGGCTTTTTATGACCCCACAGAATTTGCTCACGAACATGGTAGATGTACTTTAAATGCCACTGTTGTCTTACATCATAATATCGTCTCCAATTTAGACAAAGCCGTTAAATGTGTTTTGCGTGCCTTCTTTGATTACACATCTGATTTTGATTCCGTACAGTGGTTTCTTTTGTTAAACATTTTTACTGTGCTAGATTAATAGGTGGTTCCATTCTTACTTTTCTGATAGGAATCAGTAGACTATATGTAAAGAAAAGTCTTTCACTGCATCATTTTCTGTAGCCAGTACCCCTCAAAGTATTGTTCTCTCTCCTTCCATGCCTCCTTCCTTCTTATATTGTGGTGGAGTTTTACAGACAATATGTCCAACGGAATATTATTACACATATTTCGATAGTTCAGTACTGCGTTAGCAACAAAATACTATGTATATTTGAACATTCGATTTTATGTTGTTTGATGTAAACCAAAATAACTCTGTATTATTATTATTGTTACCTTGGGTTCCTAGTGGAATATAGGGCTTCAACTGTACGTCTCCACTTGCTTCTGTCTTCTGCTGTACTTTTCACCTGCATCCATGTTAGTCCATATTCTTTCAACTCCTCTTCGCACGATCTCCTCCATGTCACCCTTGGACGTCCCACACGCCGCTTCCCTTTCGGCCTGGTCCCACTCGAGCAATGGCCTGACGCGCGCGCGATGTCACCAACCGGCCTCCTCAGCGAGTGTCCAATCCATCTCAATCCACTTTCTCATGCATATTTGTTGGGCGATGATTGGTTCTTGTTTTGTTTGTTAATGCGCATAGTTTCTTGTTGATGATTCTTTCCGGACTGGCCATCTGATCTGATCTTCAATATAGATCCAGCGAAGACAGTTGTTGATAAAGGTGTGGTCTGAAACAGGCTGTTGGAAATATTCTTTGTGACCCGCCCACCAAGTTTCTCATCCGTATAGAAGAATTGACTTGACGTTGTTTGTATTGAGGATCCGACTGAATTTTGCTGTTGATGTGGCTGAGTGACGAAGATTTCCAGATTGGTTTCAGGTTGATTGATGAATGTGTTTCTCGCCTTCCCGTTTCTCAATTTGACATCCCCTTCCGTTCCTCTGGCCTGTAGTTGAGACAATGTTCCCTAGATAAGTGAGTGAATGAAGTAACCTCTTTTAAATCGCTCCCATTGATAGTGACTGATGCCGGATGTTTCTGCTGTTGTTGTTGTTGGTTGGTTGGTTATTTTCATAACCTCCGTCTTGTTTATGTTCACCTGGAGTCCTGTCTTCGCCAGCTGCTTCTTCGACCAGTTTGTCGGTTTTCGCTTGTAAGTCTTCGATTTTGTGTGACATCAAACATAAATCATCCACGCGCGAAATCCAGGTCTTCTAGGTTCTTCACGTGGTCGGTCCAGGATATCCCTGTCTTCTCGTTTCCCACTCTCTGACGCATAATGCAGTCCACCACAATTAGGAATATCATTGGTGATAGTAAGCACACCCTTGTCTGACTCCTGTGTTTACTCCAAACGCCTTGCTGAGTTTTCCGTTGTGGATCACTTGACATGTGCCGTTGTCGTACAGCTGTTGAATAAGGTTGATGAATATTTGGGGTACGCCGTATTACTCGAGTAGTTTCCAAATTACTTCACGGTCAACGCTGTCGAAGGCCTTCTCAAAGTCTATAAAGTTGAGGTAGAGGTTTGATTGCCATTCCATGCTTTGTTCTGTGATGATGATGCGTAGAGTTGCAATTTGGTCAGAACATGATTTGCCTTTCCTGAATCCAGCTTGTTCTGGTCGGAGTTCTGTATCCAGTGCGTCCTTTATTCTCTCCAGGATGATGCGACTCAGGATTTTACTTGGCGTCGACAGGAGCATGATTCCTCGCCAGTTCTTGCAGAGTGAGTCCTAAGTCGCCCTTCTTTGGTAGTTTCACGAGGTAACCTTTCCTCCAGTCAGTAGGCACCTTTCCCTCCTTCCAGACCTTTTGCAATAATGGAGTCAGCATGTCTGCTGTCGTCTCTGGGTCTGCTTTCAGTGCTTCAGGGGGTATTCCATCTGGTCCGGCTGCTTTTCCAGCTTTCAGAAGCTTGATTGCATTCAAGACTTCAGCTCTCGTTGGAGGATTGGTGTCAACTTGCAGTTGTGTGTGCGCTGTTGTTGGTATTTCTGGACGGGTTGCAGGTGGCGGTCTGTTCAAGAGTCCTTTGAAGTGATCCGCCCATTGTTTAATCTGTTTTTCTTCCTTGGTAATGGGCTTCCCTTGGCTGTCTTTTATAGGTTTCGCTTGTGTTGGTCTCTTCCCGGATAGAGATTTGGTTATCTGATATAGTGTCCTCAGGTCCTTTTTGCCTGCTGCCTTCTCAGCTTCAGTGGCCAGGTTGTCGTAGAATCGTCTTTTGTCCTTCCTAGCACTCTTCTTCACTTCTTTGTCCAGTGTTGTGTAAGTTGAGCTCAGCGTCTCCTTCTCCTGTCCGTCCTTGCATTGAATCATTTTCTCTTTCACCATTCTCCTCTCTTCTATTAATTTCCAAGTGTCCGTTGAGAGCCATTCCTTGTCTTGTCTCTTCTATCTTCCTTAAACTGTTGAACACGTTTCGTTGAAAATCACTTTCAGAGAGTTCCAGTGGTCTTCCACGCATGATTTTTCTGTGATGTCACGTAGTGTTTCCTGCTTTGCTCTGGCAGTTGCAGTGAAAGTGTCCTTTGTGGTTGTGTCCTTCAGTTTTTGAGACTTGAACTTGCCTTGTGGCATATCTCCAGATATCCTCAAGGCTGGGGATGTCGCCTTGTGTATATCCTTGTGTTTGAACACACTGCCACCAATCACCAAATCATTGAAGGTGTGAAAGTCTCAGAAGAGTTCACCGTTGTCGTTCATTCCATCAAGAGCCTCGCGACCCATGGTGAGTTCTCTTCCTGTGTTGTCTCCTCCCAGCTTCGCGCTCATATCACCCATCAGGATTTTGATATCGCCGTTTGAGACGTTGTCCATTATTGCTTGTAGTTGTCTGTAGAACGCCTCCTTCTTCTCTTGTTCTGAGACGTTTGTAGGCTCATAGCATTGGATGATTGTAATCTTCCTTCCTTTTGAGTTGAACCTGGCTGTGATTATCCTGGAGGAGATTGGTTCTGACTGCATGAGAGCTTTGGCTGCTGTTGGTGACATCATGATGGCCACTCCCTTGGTGTGCTCGTGATTGTCCTCTGGGTGGCCGGAATAGATTATTGTCTCCCCAGTTGGCAGTTGTCACCTACCACAACCGTTCCATCTGCTCCCGCAGATTCCCAACACATCTATTCTGTACCTTCTCATTTCCGCGGCTACCTGGGCAGCCTTACCAGTTTCGTACATTGTACGAACATTCCAGGTACCCACCCTTACTTTAGCTTTCATCGAAAAAAGGCACATCGGCTGACTAGCTTCCCGAAGGCTTTCACCAGCCTGTGTCATTTCACTTCCCCGATTCCAGCGAAAAAAGGTTACTGTTTATATTTTTAGAGTTTTTAATATATTGGTGAATTGAAGTTTCTGTAGCGGTTTGGTTGGGTTTTGGGGGTGGAGTTGCTGGCACCACGCCCCAACCCTCCTTCTTTGTCCGGGCTTGGGACCGGCTCGAAAACTAGCGAGCTTTTAGTCTAGGCGAGGTTAACTAACTCTATATAGGTAGTGGGATTTCAACCTTTGACTCAGTAAGTCGAAAAGAAGCCTGTTATCCAATGAGCCACAACCCTTTTGAGGAAGGTCGAAGGTGGCCTCTCTCTCTCTTCAACTTGTTATACAATACGATAGAAAGTAGCTTATTCTCAGCTCTTTGAATCTGAAATCCTACGAACTAAAATATCTCAATAGTTAAATAGGGAAATATATTTAAACAAAATCTAATTTATACGAAAATTAAACTGAAGATTATTCTACCTAAAATAGGGCTAATCAACCCTGAAGATTACTGAAATTTTTTCTAATTTCATTTTGTGAGCACTAATAATACTGCAACGTCATTTATGGAGTTGCAGAAGGAAGTACTAGTACAGTGACACGCTAAAAACGGGACGAAACCCTTGTTCTAGAACTCATTGCTAACCACCACCGGACACGTAACATCGAAAGCTAGTAAGTAATCTACTTAATTACGGCTAATAAACTCTGTTAACCTATGGTAGATTACGTTGTTATCATACCGGTTACACCAAGTTACGAAGTATATTCCAGTTACTCCCATTTGTTTCTGTGGACAGTGACCATTATCTATTTAATATATTTGACAGCGTGCGTCGGTGGCATGGCGGTATAATGCTTGCCAGCCACTCATATAGTCAGGGGTTCAATCCCCGGCCGACAAACTCTTTTACCTCACTAAGCCAGTAATAAGATTGGTGAAGGAGGAAGGCTGGACATGAGGCTAGCAACTCTATCCTGTAAAAATAAACACACCTGCCACTGAAACTTCCAGCCTGTATCTTAAATCCATATGTTCAACTGGGAACATAAAGGGATAAAAAATTAAAAAATTTCTGACAGCATCAACAACGAAATTCGCTGAGTAGTCGGTGTGGTTATAAATTTGCCTTCTTCAGCAAAATCAACTCCTCAACAGTTTATGTACTACTAATACAAACTAAAGTGGTTAGTTGGTATGTGTGATATAACAATGCCTAACTAGTGAGCTCTTTAACTTTAGTGAGTTTTTTTTATGCGGTGAGGCCATTAAATATACTGAGGTATAAAATTAAAACACCAAACAGTATTTAATAAATTTTCATTCCCTCTTTATGTTGATCAAGGTTTTATTAGTAACTTTAATGATATTTCCTATTAACTCACTACGATATCTCTGAAAACACTTACTTCCCCAACTAGCTTATTATATCAGCCAAATTATCAGGTATTCATAAATCTAGTGTTTTATTTCTTGTAATTTTCTCAGCAGATTTATTTGAGTAGTTGATTTTGGTTTCAAAGTCTTACCATATTTCTTCTTTTTGTTACGCAAACATATCATTCTCATTGCCTTCAAACTCTGAAAGGTCATTTGCATGAGTGAATACATACTTGAAATCAGTATAGTTTAGCCATTATGACTGAACAGAAGATCTTGGTCACCACTGGATGCGTTAATTCCGTAGACTATTTGGCCTGCTGTTGGTGAATTAATATTTTTATTATGTTTCTAGTTCCTGTAATCTTCTAACTCTATGATGAAAAGCTCTGGTAACTGGAATTTATCGTAAACTTTAACCCTCTTCTCTTGATACCGCTTTCAGGATCTCACCGTGAATTCATATCAACGTACATCAATAAAACAGAAATGAAGATAATCTGACATCGTTAATGAAGTATTTACAAAAAGTGAATTCTTTGTTTTAAGCGTTTCATTGTATTACGGAATTAAACTAAAACAGTTGCCGGTATTAAAGTAACATTTTATAGATAAAATTGCACAATTGGTTCAATACTGTCTCAGGTTATGTGAGCTATAATTGTTGTGCATCCATACTTCATGCATGTGTGACATTTCTTCTATCATTTTATAAGCAATGGATTAGCGTGAAGCAAGTGGAAGAAAGTATTAATTACTTGAAGATTTGCTGTCTTTCGGAATGAAAGAATAGGCGCCATTGATACACATATATGCATATATTAATTAGTAGTTACTACTTTTACTACTGTAAAAACTGGATTCATAACTCATAACTTCAGGGGAATCCTCTTGTTTCTTTATGTAATCTCTGAAATATGTACAAATATAAAGTAAAAGGTTTCATGTTTTTTTAAACATTTTTATAAAAACTTAAACTACTTATGAGTAGCTCAAGAAAACAGGGTTAAAATTAGGGGGGACGTTTTTTGAAGTAACAGTCTCCTAAAGTAAACAGTCAATGTGGAATTTTATATCCAGATATAAAATATAAATCACACCCAAACAATTAGTAAGAAATTCACAACCCATGGTTACCAACTATTTAACGGTGGGGATCACAAAATTACAGCTTGGTAATCTGTTACGTGTGAGAATAATCAATATGCTCAGTATGATTACAGGATTTCGTTATGAGCTGACATTGGTTAGACAACCATTGGAAAACCACCAGCGAAAAGTTCTGGGCAGTTTTTTCGTCCTAGGTTGGGATTCTTCAGCAGTACGCACTCATCGCGGCTCGAACCCAGGACATTCTGGTTACAGGGCGAGCTCGTATACCATTAAGCCGATGGGACCTGATCTAATGCCACATGAATTCTAACTTCTGCCAATTCATGACATAGCGCGACCCCTAGCCAATGTCTTTAGCGAATATTTGTCCTCACACCCAATATACTGCACTCTACTGGTCACAACTTCTCACTAGAATCCCAGGCAACTACTCACTTGAATAGGGTAAGTCGCTAGTGACCATCTCATCGATATTTAAGTGTTGGTTTGTAGGGATTTGGTTGGTTACAGGATTTCATCATGAGCAGACATTGGTTAGAGAACCATTGGAAAACCTGGGAGTACTGGAAAGCTGTGATCAGAAGGTCCTTGGTTCGAACGTTGGTGGGTGCGTACTGTTGAAGAGTCCCAGACTAGGACGAAACAGTTGTCCAGTACTCCCAGGTTTTCCAATGGTTCTCTAACCAATGTCAGCTCATGATTAAATCCTGTAACCAACCAAATCCCTACAAACCAACACTTAAATGCTCAGTATGAGTTAGTCATCGAGTCTTAGACTTTCTTTCAGCCAAAGAAATAAACTTTTCAGTAGTCAAACAATTGTAGACAATTTCCTGCGAACAACACACACTCAGTGCTTTTAAATCAGGCTAAAACAAAGTGGTTATTTAATTTGATTTGAACTTTCCCGTCGATTGACTGAACTGGAGTGATAAGCCTCTGTTGACATGTCAGCTCCGTGTTCGGATACCTCAATAATATCTGAGGATTTAACTTGAAGTAATTTAGTGGGTGAAATACAGGACACATATTTTGTCCCATCGGGGACTCATCAAATGGATGCACTTGTACTCCCCGATGAGTGATGATATTCCCAGTAGGGCTCTAACCCCGTACTCATAGTTTACTTTCTTCTCACCGTCGGAAAGTGCATTTTAGTTGCAACTCAGAGTAAATCGTCTCAAAGGTATTAAACTACACATTCATTGTTGTGTGTGTGCTGTTCACTGCTTAATGCTTACATATTGCAGGATGTTAATAAGTTTATCTTCATGGTTCAAGACAGGATTAATAATTCGTCGATCATTTGTTAAGAATAGCTATTCAGTTAGAAGAATCAGCCTGCCTTCTATTAACTATTAATCATTGATTTCGAAGCAGGTGATGTTTAACAATCATCTGTCATCTTCCTTGTGAGCTTATCAACTAGGACTGACGTTTTATTAGTAGTATATATATTTATATATAGCGAAAGAATTTAAGAAACATTTAGTGAATGAACTCTAGTGTATATGAAGCTTTATGCTAAGAGTAGCAGGTTCCAGTATCCATTCCATTATCCTTTCCCCTAAGTGGACACATCCTGATGATGAGTACTAAAAAACACGAAGTTTAGGTTAACCATATTTTACTCTTGATAGAAATATCACTCACTCATCTGATTCTCATCGATATGTGGTTAGTTTAAATAACTTAGAATACCTTATTGCATCTAAGGTAATAAATGTGCCATAAAAGCAGTGAGTCTTATTATATTACCACCCGAGTTAATCTCTGTAAATAATAATCTCTAACCATTAGAAATTACTTCATAAAATGGTAAAATTTAGTTAGCTGACTGTTAGGTTTTCAGTCATCAACTCAACGGTGCTTTCCACCCTTGTTTGACATCATACCATTTAGCTGTTCATAATCTTTGGTGTTATGTTTGTCAGCAAATTATCAACTCATATAAAGATAAGATCATAAATATCGCTAAGTTCAGAGTGAACAGAGTTCATTCAAAATATAAAAAAAAGCATTGAAACACTGTGATTACATTCTGGATTTATATTCTCATCACGATTGTAGGATACCATTATATTTAACATCAGAAAAATGATTATTAAGCAATTTATCAAAGAAATGCAGCAATTTGAAAGGGGTTAACTGGCTAATGCAATTTGTTTCACAAGACAATATGTTTCAGGTACACAGTATCTAATTATCTTCCCATTTCTATTCACTTCATTTGCTACTGGTCGCTTTCTGCTTAAGTTCCACTCGAGAGTCTGGCAACCAATTCCACGCAACAGTCTCCAGTCAATCTTCATTTCCTTTACATGTTTGTTTGCCAGTACCTTCTTAGTTGGTTCGCTTCCTGTCAGACTTCCTCAGTGTTCATCCTTTCTCGTCAGCCATTTGACATTCAGCATCTACCGAAGGGAGTAGGTATTGGTGACATCCTGCAACAGTCTATTAGAAATACTTTAGGTAATAAAAACTTCAAATTCCTGAACCATTCAGAAGCACTAACATTACTGTGGAAATTTCTAACGTTGTTCTCCATGCTAATCGTTGTAGATCTCCCCGATGATTTCAGGGTAATGAAAGTCTGTCTTGTTTTCCTAATCCGATCCTATCTGGCTTTGAAATCTGCATCTGTGCCATTATTTGCAGTTGAAACAAAGCCATGGAGATCATATAAATGAAATAGACGAATTTCTTCAGATTTCTCCCATACCTAATTATCTGTTCACCTATAATTTTAACTCGTTTTCCTTTAAGATTCAACACAAATGTAACCACCATATAAATTCTAAATACATTAAATATAAAATCAATACTTGTAATATATTGTCCCATCTGCGTATCGATCCAGACGTTGTTGTAATTCGTTTATTTGTGAACGTTTGTAATTCACGCCTATTATCTTAAATGCCAGAAATAAATAAACAGGTACATATAACTAATTAGGAAATATTAATTCAAGTTATTTATAGACAGTAGGATTTCATAAGGGACATGAGTTCCTTCAAGGTTGTAGATACGCCTTGCTGATGAGTGCCAACTAGCACGAAACCTAGGTCCAAGGCTTCCTGCCGACTGCATCCAACCATCGAATGTCATCAAATCAATGAGCACCGTGATGGTGAGCTAGCTAGAATGGTGGTCACATTACAACCTGACTGATAGAATTCAGTCTGCACTAAAGAAAGGACTAGTCACATCATACTAGTTACTAGTGTCCAATCAAAGTATAGTGGAATTATTTCTCAGGAGATTCATTACGAAACAGTGTTGCCTATTATATTTTAGGGCCTATTGATTCAAATCAACAATCACAGCAATTATTTTATTTCACTTGTTAGATTTTCCCATGAACCAATATCAGTTAGAAAGATCATTGAAAACCAGGGAGCACACAGCAGCTGTCTCGTCCTATTCTGTGACTCTTCACATCGCACCCTCACGACCCCACTAGTGGTCAAACCCGAGACTTTGAGGTTATGAGACCACTTAAGTCGTAATTCAGTGACCCATGAATTTTCACTTTTGTCAACTGATGATGGTTTGTGGTGGACTCTTACAATCCGATTCACCATAAATCTAATAACCTGAATAATTTAATTATTTAAATCATCTTAATGGTTATTTTACAAATGAACTACCTTAGGTAGTCTCCACATCAGTTAACGAACTGCTGCTGTCTGTCTAACTCAGTATGGTTAAGAGTAAGAGGAAAACACTTACCTGGACAGTTTGTATGATGAAAAACAGACAGTAATGTGTTATTCATTCATTCACATGACAGCTGGCCATTACCTGTGTTGGCAACTGTGAAATGTTGACCTGTTTGGTAACAGGGCTTAGTAGCTCATTTACAAATCGTCAAACTGGCATTTCAGAAGCCATTGTCTCAGATCGTGTCGTGGCACAGCTTTTTACTTTACCGTCAGCCACCATCCACTATATTAAAAATATGATTCTAACAATGGTGTAACTTCTATGGAAAATTATAAGTCACTGCTGTTGTAATAATGCATCTGATGATGTTGTCTTTCTTATTCAGTTTCCTGATTGGCAGTAATGGCGTCGAAGCTCCAATTGATATATTTACTGATTGGCGTATTCATGAGGATTAGGTTATAACATACTGACTCGAAAGGAGATCCATTGGACATCACTGATCAAAACAAAGAACATGTCAGTTGGCTAGTTACCAAGTTGTAACCGATACACCCGTCAGGCCTTTAATGCTTATATATCGTCTCAAGGGTTTTATATTGATGTTAATTCTAGCAGACTATCATTGGGTACTATGTATTAAGAGTTTGCTAATATGCATGCCAAGAAAGAATTTTCTCAAAAGCCCTAGTCTTCAAATTTATGTGCACCAGCCAGCCACCATGAGTTCTTCGAAGGATGAAGAATAGCACTGCCAGTGAACACCACAGTCAAGTATTCTATCAGCTAGAATCAGTCAATGCACATTTAAAACACTTTATTATGCATTTAAATCAATTTGCTATGTCGCCATGCAAACTCAATAAATTGGTCGATCTGCCTGCCCAAATTCTCATTCAAAAAGTAAACACTGTTTAGTATACCACAGTCGATTAATAGTAGGATAGTATTTTCTTCTCATTCCTGTTACATCATTCGTCATAATAATTTTCAGTTTATATTTGCGTTTCAAATAAAACATAGGTCTTCAAGCTTGAGCTTCAAAGTCTCAGTATCATTTGTGTTGATTTTTAAAGAGTTGGGATATTATGCTGACGCCTAATCTCCCATCGTTTTTGGATTACTATCTATATATTATTATTGTTTTGTTGGGTTCCGAATAGAACATAGGGCTTCAACAATACATCTTCACTTTACGAGTTGATCACGGATTGATATCAGTTAGAGAACCATTGGAAACCACGGAGTACTGGACAGCTGCTGTTTCATCCTAGTTTTGGGAATCATCGGCAGTACGCACCCACTGGGTTTCGAACCCCAGGACCTTCCGGTTACAAGGCAAGCTCGTATACCATTCAGCCACTGGGACCCGATTCAATGGCTCGTGAATTCTAACTTCTACCAATTCGTGATTAAGCGCGACCCCAACCATTGTCGTTGGTGGGACATCCATCCACACACGTGACATCTAATTGGACCTCACTGGTCACGACTTCTCACTAGAACTCAGGAAACTCCAACCTGTAGCAAGTCACTTTACTCTACTTTCTGCTGTCCTCTTCTTCTGGATCCACAATTACTCGTAATCTATCATCTCCTCCAACTCTCATGATCTCCTTCATGTCACTCTCAATTTGACAACCCATTTGGATTCTACTCCAGCAATAGCCTGCATTGCGCACGATGTTATTCGACGAATTTTTCAAAGTGTGCCCAATCCATCTACATTTTCTTTCAGCATTGGGCTCTTGACTGGTTTGTTCCTATTCAGAGTTTCTTGTTACTAATTATTTCTACCCGATCGGCCATTTGATCTTCAGTATGAAGCCAGCGAAGTGGTCAACTGTTGACAAAAATTCTGCAGTAGCCTTCTCTAAATCTTTTTGGTGACGTGCAGTGCAAATTTCTGACCTCTACAGAAGAACCGACTGACTTGGCATTCATGCTGAAAATCTGAATCTTGTTCTTTATGCTGGCTAAGTTTGTGCGGAACATTTCCAAATTGATTTCAAGTTGATGAAAGCGTATCTGGACATTCCGATTCTGTCTGGTTGGCTTTGACACTTTTGTCTGTTCCACCTGTAGTTGAAATAATACTTACTAGATGAATGAAGGAAGTAACTTGTGAGAAATCTCTCCCTTTGATGGTGACTGGCATTTGTTGTTGTTGCTGTTGGTTTGTAATCTTCACCGACTCTGTCATCTCTCAGTCCACCTGGAATGCTGTCTTCACTGGTTGCATCTTCTGCCATTCACTTGGTTTTCACCTGTAAGTCTTTGAGTTTGTATGATATTAGGTATAAATCGTCGATGGAAATCCAGATCTTTTAGAGTCTTCTTATCGATTAGTGCGGCGTATTCCTGTCTTCATACTCCCAAGTGAAGTCTGACGCATAATCCAATCCATCACAATTAGGAATATCAATGGCAATAATAGGCAGCCTTGTCTTCGCTGAGTTTTCCTTTGTATAGACCTGTGGATTACCACCTTCCTCGGAGAGATTCATTAGTTCTTCAGGTGAGAATAGAAGCCACACACACACACACAGACAGCGAGTATTCTAGCATTGAACCACTGAGTCACTCTGTCACGTTTGCTATTCCAGAAACACAGTCAAACTTAGTAATTTATAAAAGATGCTACAAATAAATCTTTATTTAGATGCTTGATTAGCAGGGATGCGATTAATTTCCGCACTGGATGCATTATGAACTGCCACCACTTGGCGAAACATTGAAAATCACAGAGATAACTTCACATCCGTTTCTTCCTGATTTAGCTTTTTTCAAAACCATTACGTCACAAGACTAGACCGATGTCTGCTCGATTTATGGTACGGAGATCGATCCATGGTAAGGTCAAATACTATTTACTCCTGAAAAGTTCCAACCTGAGAGGAAACCGATGTGTAACTTCCCATGATTTTCAATGATTCTCCACATGATGAGATCCAAATTTAAAGTTTCATTTTATAAAAATGTTTAATTCTGTCATTCATCAAGAGTCCAGTGAAATTTCGAACATTCGAGTCTTTTTAGGCCAATAAAAAAAGAGAACCCTACTCGCAACTTACTTTTAAAGCTTCCATAAATTGTGTAACACTAACTGCTCCTCTTTTGTCTGTATCCAGTTCTTGCAATATATCTGTAAATATCTTTCCATTATAATTTATATGACATTTAAGTAAAAATAGCAGATCGACAAATGTACCACCTTTTGACTGAATATCATCTTGTGTATTGCCGACGATTAATTGTGGTCCATGAGTTATGCACAAGTTAGGAAATTTCTCTTTAAGTGAATCTATCAAGTTTATACATTCAAGATTGACTGGAATATCCTAAAAGCAAAACAATAGAGAGAATATACATGTGTGAACTACTGGTCAAACTGCATAAGACTCATTGATGCAGTGCGACAGGAACATTTGAAGAAAAATGAACTGGAGGTAAAGATTGACTTTGTCGCATTAGTTGGAGGAATCATTGAAAGATAGAATACTAGGCTAAGGAATAATTATCCAGCAAATACTCACCGGAGACAATGGCTAGCAGTTGTGCTATATCGTGAATTGGCAGAAGTTGGAATTCATGAGCCATTGGATTGGGTCCCAGTGGCTTAATGGTCTACGAGCTCACTAGCCTTGTAACCAGAAGGTCCTGGGTTCGAAATCTGGAGGTGAGTGTGCACTGATGAAGAGACCCAAACACTAGGACGAAACAGCTATCCATTACTCCCAGGTTTTCCAATGGTTCTCTAACTAATGTCAGCTCATGATGAAATCCTGTAACCAATCAACCAAACCCCTACAAACCAATACTTGAATAAGTATCCAATGGTTTAACTGTATGCACTTGCCCAGTAATCCAATCGATTTGGCTTCACCCATCATGTGATTATCAATGCTCCCCTTTAAAGAAACTTTAGTTCTTCCATGGTATCACCAGGTGGTATTAGTCTGCAGTAAGATCAGTCCTGAAATTTACTCAGCTCCTACCCTAATAAGATAAGAAATCCGGGGAACAGTTCAACTATATCACTCACTACATGCAATTACACACAACTATAGGATAGGATGGATGGAATAAGATGACAGTTTTAAAATCTAACATAACAGGATGGAAAGAGAGATTAATGACTGAAGCTTTATTTATCGAATCAACTGCAAATACGTGAAATAGGAATGAATCCACACCTGTCCCAGATATCTGGAAACTTCTACCACTCCTGTGACGTAAAGGAAAGAATATATAAAACTATAAAGCAGAAATTTCGAAGCTGTGTGATTATAACTGGTAAGATTATGAACAATAATGAATTGTGTTTGAAATATCATCCAGTAAATAATACTGTTTCATTGTGTGAAATATCTGACAAAAGATTAGTGTGAAATTACGTTCTACCAAGGTGCCCAGGTTTAACACATATATTAATCCTACAGCAGGTTAGTTGTGAGGACGTATACTTGTCAATGACATTCACTAGTGGTTGCATCATATCATAAATAGGCAGAAGTTGTAATTCATAGGCTGGCCATTGGATTGGGTCCTAGTGGCTTAATGGTCTACGAGCTCGCTAGCCTTGTAACCAGAAGGTCCTGGGTTCGAACCTTGGCGGTGGGTGCGTACTGATGAAGAGTCCCAAATGAGCTAGGACGAAACAGCTGCCCAGTACTCCAAGGTATTCCAATAGTCCTCTAATCGATGTCAATTCATGAAACTGATCAAATCCCTGTAAACTAACACGGGCTGAATTTTGTTTCTGCCTGATTAGAATCTACGACATCCTAGTGAGATTACGACACACTACTTAATGTTTCAAACGCCAAGCACTGTCCATAAATCTAAAGATTCAGAGGGAACTGCCTACCTCGCAACGACTATCAATCAGTCTGTCAGAGAGAGTTTGATTCTTTGTCAAATTTCATTATATAATACTTGCAAAAATCAAAACTTTCCCCACAGCGTATCAGTTTGTGAGTACTATTCTGTCTAGTATAGTTGACGCCAAATGTAACGTAAACCACACACTAACCAATGCTAAAAATTAGGCTGAAGAATAAAAGAACACTTATATGAATAATGAGTTGCTTTTTTCCTACTAGTATAGGAGATCAGTAACCTAGAGAATAACGCTTTGAATTTTTGAAGAATGATTTAGATTTCCGTCCAAGTGGGAGTGAATTCTTTCACCAGTATTTAGGTAGACTTATGTATAGTACATCGTGAACTCGAAGGTGGATTAGCATTCAAGGAAAGAAACTCTTAGGGAAATTAGATTCAGCATTATACATCCATGAAGCCAACAAGCAAACAAAAATAGATATATCGCTTTAGCCCAGTAAAACAAACTAAAAACAACCACAAGTATATATAAACTAAAAATTTTAAGTTTATGAAATGCTTGTTTGTTGTAAACTAAGGAAATGATACTTCTCCAAGACAACTAGCAACAGATTGTTTTACAGTTTTCAAATCCTAAATAGAGCTCTGGAAGTTGACTGTGGGGCAAAAAAGTTAATCAGTAGCTGAAGCACTTCAAAACTCCACTGCTTTTATTAGAGAAGTCTGCATCACGAATTCTGTACGCCATACGACTTACCCACTCTTTCTATTAAAGCAAAACATTGCTAGAAAAGGAGTTCTTAGAAGAAGTGAAGACATATGTCATCTTTTCTGATTTCATACTACAGTGAATGGTAAAAGGTGGAGCATTCTAAAAACGTATTTATAAAACTTGTCATTGGGTGATACTCAGGAATACCTTATGAATTAGAGCAA
Source organism: Trichobilharzia regenti (assembly GCA_944472135.2). NCBI lineage: Eukaryota > Metazoa > Platyhelminthes > Trematoda > Strigeidida > Schistosomatidae > Trichobilharzia > Trichobilharzia regenti. Next base: position 38,480,321 of record OX235263.1, read on the forward strand.
AGGAACATTTGCTTGGAATAAGTAAAACCATGAAGGGAAATATAGAACCAATGAATATGTAAACTTCAGTAGAAACCTCTGTCCTAACGCTTCAAGTACGTGTATGAATACATTTCAGCTTAATATGACGAATACCAGAAATCAAGACATTCAAAAAAATGTAACTATAAAGTGGATTACAACCTGTTATTGTTTATTGTTTTGATACTTTGATTTTTAGTTTCTTTTTGCCTTCTCTTCTTTGTTTGAGTGAATCTCTGCTTCTACAATGATCCCTCCGTAATCAGACTAGAACAAACAGCCATTCTGATCATTAACATAACTCTAATTATAAATGTTATCATTATGGCCGTTTCGATAACGAGTTAGTTTCCTGTTTTAAATAGCATAGTTCCTGACCTTCAAAGGAACTACATAAATCCTACTGCATTCTACCTTATCTAAACAAACTTTCTTGTCACTAAGCTGCTTGTCCAACGCCCGCAACCGGAAAGTCCTACTGGAAGGTATTTATGAATACAATCATTTCTGCATTTCAGAGATAATTTATCCTTTTTTATCGCTAACATTCATTGCACAACACTAAATATTAATTATAAAGCTTTATTTCAGAAAACAAATCAATAAATACTACAGAAAGTCCCTTTGTGTTTAGTTGCAAAATATTTCCTCTTCTTACAAGACTTACAAGTTAAAATGATAGCCTGAAGTTTACTTTTGATTGTAGACTAGTTAGTTAATGGTGTAATGTCTCTAGTCCTTTGTGTTCTAGTGTCCAATTGAAAGTATCCAATACAGTACTACAGGAAGTTAATAGCTATCTTGAATAGCTCAATGGTAACGTCTCTGACTGCAGCACTACTGGGTGGTACGAGTTCAAATCTCAAAAGGGACATGAGCTCCTTTGAGGTTGCAGATACTCCTTGCTGACGAGAGCCAACCAGCACGAAACTTAGGTTCAAGACTTCCTTCTGATTGCCTCCAACCATCTAATCATAGTCTGCATTATATCATGTAATGCATTTTTCTTCCACATGAAGAAAGATTCAATTCTTTGAGATATTTCTCCAGCATTTCCTTCAAGGAGTGTTTAGCATTTTATAAATATGTATAAAACAATTAGTCCCTTTTATAAATTTTGATAGAGTTATTAGAAGACGGAGACTATCTGAAAAATGTTATGTATTAGCGCTATACATTTCGAGCAATCTGATCACACATTTACTTGTCAAGTCAATATATATAGAAAGGTTAAATTAAACAAAGTGAGAGAAAAAGGAATTAAGAATAATTAACACAAACGTTTGGTAATCCAATCAAATTAGGATTACCAAGGTAGGTTAAGAGTAATGACAAACTGTTTTTGAATACACAAGGGGGGCTTAAGTCTATGAATAGCTATAGCCTCAGCGTATTTCAATAAACGCCCTTGACCGTTTTGATAGATGACCTTAAAGGCTGAGTTAACATCAATCTTATGGTTCATCTCGATTAGATGTTTAGCTATAGACGAATTTGGTAGTCTGCCACCTGCATCTATTAGCTTGTCACAATTCATCTGTTTTTCTAACCATTTTGGGATGTGCTCTCCCACCCTCACGTGCAAAGCGCGATTACTCCTCCCTATGTATGTATGTCCACACGCACACGAAAATTGGTAAATTGTATGGGATGTGGTATAATCACTTGAGGTTTACGGTGAAGCATATTTTTAGCTTTTTCCACAATTACAAGCTGGGCTGCATAGTAGGTTCTACGGATGATTGAATTCAACCTTTGTCTCACAATCCTACTGTTTATTTCCCCGTTATATGGTAATTTGATAAAAACCTTTTTTCTTAGGGACGATATGGATTGTAGGTTTAGAGACTAGTTGACTTCTACACCTGTTTAAAAAAAATTTCAAAGGATATCCATTTTCAACAAGAGTATCCATTAATATTTCGTTTTTTCTGTCCAAATAAATGTGTGATTAGATTGTTCGAAATGTATAGCGCTAATACATCACATTTTTCAGATAGTGTCCGTCTTCTAATAACGCTATCAAAATATGTATAACATAGATGTTATGAATTCCCTGGAATGATTTGAGTGCTAAGTCAGACTGAATCATTAGAAAACTATTTAAAATAATCCCAGCGTGTTTATTATTAATAATGTCGCCTATAGTTCCTCGAGGAACATGGGGGCTTCATACGCACGTCTCCATTGCGTTCGGTTCTCTGCCAATGTTTTCACCTGTCTCCATGCCTGCCCTTATGTCTTCATCTACTATCCGTATGACCTCCTCCATATCACCACCGTACTCACCACCGACTCGTCAATTCCCATTTGGGTTCTACTCAAGCGATGACCTGGCGTATGACGTCACTTGATGGTTTGTTTTCTCAAAATATAGCCAGTCCAACTCCATCTCCTCCTGCGTATTTCTTGCACAACTGGTTCCTGCTGGGTTGGTTCGCTCCCGGAGATCTCTGTTGTTGATCTTTTCTGGATATTTGATTTTGAGTATTGAGTGAAGACAGCTGTTGATAAAGGTCTGTAGCTTGTTTGAAGTGCTATTCATGACTCACCAAGTCTCTGATCCATGAAGTAGCACTGAATTCACGCTGGGGTTGAAAATCCGGATCTTATTTTCATTTCCATGATGAGTTCTGTTGATCTCTACACAGACTTGAGAGTAGTGGAAACTTGTCTTGCTTTCCCGATCATCGCTTTCATATCCTCGTCAGTTCCGTGTGCCTGTAGTTGAAACGATGCTTCCCAGGTCGGTTGGTGAAGAGAGTTGCTTCTTTCAAATTTATCCCGTTCATGCTGATTGTTGTCTGTTGTTGTTGCTTTTGGCCAGGAATCTTCATCACCTCTATTTTATCTATGTTCACCTGAAGTCTTATTTTCCATGGATGCTTCTTCTGCCAACTTGTTGCTTTTCATTTGCATATCTTCCTTCCAGTTTGTGGGAAATCAGACATGTACCATTGGCGGAATCCAGATTCTCCAGTTTTCTTGTTTTGGTCCATTTTATGCCTGTTTCCTCATAGCCCACTGTCTGTCGCATTATGCCGTCTACCGGATTCAGGAAAACCATTGGAGATAGTAGGCAGTCTTGCCTTAATCTCGTGTTTAGAAATTCAAAAATTTAAACACTACGATTTCTCTATGTAATTTTACAGTACATGGCATTTTGTTAAGAGCTAAATAAAAATGTGCACGAGTTCACATTAGCGATCAATGGATATATCTGTGTGCTTAAAACAATAAGACGTGCACAAGAGTTTAAGCATTATGGTGGCTGGAAATTTTAGTATCCCAACGATTTAAGCAGCCTACCGAACTTATAAATCCACCTAAATCAAGATCATATTCATCACATGCAGCTTTCACAAACAATAAAGAGTTCAGTCTACCTAATATTCGTTGTAAAATGTATTACTGTAATGGTAGAAATACAATAGGTATGGTGAACTCTAATAACCAAATAGTAGTTTGACCTCTAATTATTTTTAACAAATGAAATATCCTACTTATAATGGGCCAAAGTAATCAAAAAAACGTTTCAAAATAAACAACCAAATCATTACCTCTAGCATTATTCTTTCCATTTTCATATATTGCGCTTTATTCAGCTGTCTAAAGAAATTCAGCATGCCTTTTGTACTAATTGGATTGCTGCTAATATTCAGCGTGGTCAGTTTCGTTTCAGCTGAATCGTTAGCTACACACAGCGCCTGACCGATAGCCTCAATTTCTGCATCGCTTATTCTATTATACTGCAAGTATAATTCATTGAGTGATGTATTCTCTTTGATAAGTTGAGCAATTTCCAGTGCAGACTTGCCCAAAATTCCATTCCATGACAGATCACAAGTCCTAATTTTAATGTTCTCCTGAAAGATAAATCAACAGAAGGGTTACTATGTTCATTGATCTACTAAGATTCCAGCACCAACTGCAACGGACAAAAGAATGCAGGGATTAAAAATGTGATTATCACCAAAAATAACTAAGTTAGAGGACATATGCTTTCCGTGAGTAACTCGAAAGCGGTTAAAATCTTCTGTAAATAGTCTCCTGTAGTGGCAAAGTATATCGTTTTCATAACATCTGCTAAGTACCTTTTTCTACCGTAAATTTGGTTTCAATATTACTATCGGTTGTTCGACTTGAGTTTTGTCCAAGAGGGTGCAAGAACACTATCCTGCATGGCTACGAAAAGGTGGAAGTGGAGCAATCAGAAGCCTAATCGTTGAATATCTGGTCGACAATGATCACCCAGTCTCTATAGAATCCGTCTCTAAATTCATCTACAAGGCGAAAAGTAATTTGCCCAAATCACGACGTACCCTACTCATCTGTATTGCTGAAGCCTTGGTTATCGAAACACAGAAGCAAGATCTCTGTATGCTGGAAAGTTCGTTCAGCCGCTCCAGCTTTCATGATCTTAATCCCTTTATGCTAAAGTACGGTAATTCCTGATCATATTTTGGCTCTACCAATTTTTTCGTTTTGTTTACATCAATTTATTGCGTCAATTGTTACTATTACTTCTCTCACTTTGAACCGTCCCCGGTTTTATTTCACTTGTTCCACTTGTCATTCTAAATCAATTCTGTTTGGCAACAATAAATTCTATGTTATCAAATTTCACACAATATTACATAACGTTTTAAATTTATTCGATTTGCCTACTAATCCTATAATTGCACACCCCTTCCAAATTCTATACATCCTATGAATTTTATTATATATGACACCACTACTGGAGAAGGTGTGGAAAGAGGGCAAAGTACCCGGGGATTGGAAGAACGGACACTTATTCAAACTACCAAAGAAAGGAGACTTAAGTCAATGCAAAAACTGGCGTGACATTATGCTCCTGTCCATCCCAAGCAAAATACCAAGCCGCATCATCCTGGAGAGAATCAAACAAGCCCTGGATGCAAAACCCCAACCAGAAGAAGCTGGATTCAGGAGAAACAAGTCATGTATGGGTCAAATCGCCACAATACGGATAATCATTGAGCGAAGCTTGGAATGGAAGTCACCTCCCTATCTCAACTTCATCGACTTTGAAAAGGCTTTCAGTGGACTGCGTCGATCGAGAGGTGATTTGGCAACTACTTCGCTACTACGGGGTGCCATCGACAATTATACATCTCATCCAACAATTATACGACAATGCTGCATGCCAAGTAATCCACAACGGGAAACTGACGAGGATATCAAAGCCAGAATCAGAAAAGCAAGACAGGCTTTCGTTACTCTTAAGTCTGTGTGGAGATCAACAGCACTCACCATCAAAAAATAAGATTCGGATTTTCAACTCCAATGTGAAGTCAGTGCTTCTATACAGATCAGAGGCTTGGCGAGTCATGAAGAGCATCTCGAACAAACTCCAGACCTTCATCAACAGTTGTCTTCGCTCAATACTCAAGATCAGATGGCCAGTCAAAAAAGATCAGCAATAGGGATCTCTGGCAATTAGCGAACCAACCAGGAACAGATTGTGAAACAAATAGTTAGGAAGAAGTGGAGATGGATTGACCATACCCTGAGGAAACCATCAAGTGACGTCGCTAGACAAGCTCTCGAGTGGAACCCGAAAGGGAAGCGGCGAGTTGGTCGTCAGTGCGAGGGTGACTTGGAGGAGGTCATGCGAGGAGGAGATTAAAGCGTGTGGAAAGACTTGGAGCGGGGTGAAAAAGTTAGCAGAAAACAGAAGGCACTGGAGTTGCGCAGGTGAAGCCCTATGTTCCTCTAGGAACTAAAGGATAAAATAATAATAATTAATTTGCTTTGCCACTTGACATTTAGCTATGATTATGATCCCGAACATTTTAAGTGCATTTCATACTACCATTATTATTTTATGCATTCACACCTATGATTTGATTTCCCCACCGGATATAACAAATTCGTTGAAAAGAGTCTCTTCGCTGAATCCACTGACAACGGTCACACCAAAAGGCTGAACTGATCACCAGTAGGTCTCTTTGATTTCCATTACCCGTTGCGTGGATTGGATCGCCGAGAAGTGACTGATCAAAAGAGGGGGTATCGAAGAAAGCTTTGCAAAGAGCTCAGCAAACTGGATAAAACACACTGAGGTGGACAAAAATGGTATCTTACCCTCAACGTTAGACTGGATTAATTGTCTGCTAGGGAATGTGATACGTAAAGTGGCTGTTTGAAATGTCTTCTTCAGACCTTTCAGAATGGGGGTCTCTAGGAATTTCGGCTTCGATATCACCAATGAATTTCAGGTTCATGAAGAGAGTTTTCTTAGGAAAATTTGTGAATTTTGGCAACGGAGGCTTCTCCTTCATGCTTTGTCGATGAATCTTGGTGAATGCCCCTTCTTTAGTAGAGTTTCATGTAACGAATTTAATTCATTCCCTCTTCCGAACTGATTTTTTTAATCCTTGAACACAATTTACGCACTGGATTTTGCTTTAGGATCAATAGGACGAAGCTCTGGAAGTTGGTAACCTGTCCCATCCATGTTGGTTTGCAATATATTGATCCTTGGATAGTGCAGTCCTGCCTTCTGGTAATTAGTACATCCACGAATGGAAATAGCATGTTTGAGTCACGTTCTAAGGTTAATTTGGTTGATGGGTGTGCCGCGTTGAAAGTTTTAAGCAGACAGTATAAATCACATTTTTCATCAAAATTATAAATGTATCATCTAAGTATCTCCCACCTAAGTACAGTTGACTTATCAAAGAATTGAGGATGTTGTTTTCGAGACTCCCCATGAAGCAGCCAGCCAAAAGTAAAACGAGAGGAGATCCCATAGCTATACCATCTTTCTGTATATAGAGTTTTCATTGAATATGAATTGGATATTAAACGTACATATGAGAATTAGTTCTTTCAAGTAACTGATGGGAAGAAGAACTTCTAGGTTGTTGGTTTCGATGTAGTCACAAATGAAGCATATTGTTACAGTCAGGGGGATGCTTGTGAATAGAGAGGGGACATCTAGTGAAAGCACTTTTTAATTCAAACACTTTGATATCTTTCACTGAATCGATGAGGTCAAATGTAATACTAAGGTTACAATAATCATAAATTATAATACACACCGGTAAATTACCTTTAGTCCTCTTGCAAGGGACAATGCACCTGAACCAGTGATTGAATTCCATGAAAGATTAATTTTGTACAGTGTATCATTTGAGCTAATTGCATCACCAAGTTGTTCAGCTCCATCACTGCTGATTTGATTTCTTGACAGATTGAAATATTGTAGCACACGATTCATCTAGAAGGAGTTTATTCATAATTATTATATGCGCTATTCATAAACATTCTTATGAGATGATTAGTCTCAAAATTCCTCGCAGCTGATGGAAATGAAGACTTCTGACTTCTTAATTAACTGTCTGTTGAATATATATGTATGTATTTAAGTGTTACACTGTCTACCTTTGCTAATTATATGCTATGTCCAGATTCTGTCTTCAGAAGTGTCATACCAAGTGACACTTTAAAAATAATTATACTTCAAAATAATCTTACAAAAACTATTGATAACCAAATTATATAAATGTAATGTGTAAAGTAGGCAGGTAGATGGATAGCCTAGTGATGTCTAACTACATAAATATGATTGGTGAATTTCACGGACAGGGTCATAAGTCACCGACTGGCAGTTACCACTGATCTTCAGTTATTACGTATGCCGTTTGACGACATACAGCGCGACCGCCTGCCAATGTCATTCTTGAGTATTTATCCTCACCCCGCTGATCAAAATTTCCCACTATAAGTAATTACTTCAGTCCAGAGATCGAGGCATTTGGGACAAACGAAGAGCGATATTTAATGATTGTACATAGAATCATTTAGACAGATAGTTAGTCGGTGTAAAACTATGACAGTGAATTCTATTTAGGCCCCCTGGTTTCACTTGCAGGGGTTATAAATGCTGGAGAAGTCAGAAAGCAACATTTAAAAGTATAGGTAGAATTACTATGAACTATTTGTTCTGTTTTCTGAATTAAGGGTAAACTATATTGGTAGTGATTTATATTAGAGTGGAAAGTAAAAATTTATTAAATTTCTTCTAATTTTCGGCTTAAGGTTTATAAATTGTAAATAATTAGGGGTACTTCACAGAATAGAACCTGTGAAAATGGCTGATTACATAAGAAATGAAACGAACGTTTACCTTGATAGATTATTGTTATAATTATCACTAAAATGTTGAAATGACATGTTACACACGATTCTGACTTACAGTTAATATTTCAGCCAACATACTACAACAAGAATCACCTAATTCACAACCTAATTGAGAAAAAATAATAATTTTAGGATTAATAACTAGGAATAATGATAAGAATACAGAAAGTCAAACTGGATATCAGCTAAAGCTGTGGTGAGAGCTGGCTGCGAACAAGCTAAAATTATAAACAATAATTTACGTCAGTGTTTACGTCCCGAATCGGGGTCATGAGAAAAAACAATAACAAAGCTTAAGCTTGAGAAACTAACCAACGAGTCACAGCAAACTCAACGTGTGCAAATAGGATTCGCAGATATACAGCTTAACTTTCGGAGAAACGGTCACAAGCAGTACAGAATAACCTTCAGTAAGAAAACAACCAATCAAAAGACATTACTTCTTCGCTGACAATAATGTACATAAAAATCTGTAAATATCTCTTGATTTTCTCAATAAACGATCAGTTGTCTGGCCCTTGTCTTCCGCCGTTACAAAGCAGCTTCATGGTGACGGAATAATTTGATGAATAGCTTTTATGCCACAGGATTGAGCAGTCATTGAGAATCAGGTATCCCTAGAGAGCCAGTCATCTCCCCTATCTTGAGGATGTTCATCCATACACAGTGTGTCATTTGCGAATCCCAAGGTTTAAGGTAGGATTTCGCTTACTGTTATTTCTGGAGTCATACAAATGTAGTCAGTGAGTAATGGTCTCTACGATCCAGCAAAAATCGAAGTTCGTACATATTTTTATAATTGCTGTCGAAGGATCCAAGAGACATCCATTGTCTGTTTAACGACAAACACTATAACTAACCCATAATTCTGTACTTTTTGTCATCACGAGCTGGCTTCCGCTGAATAGGAAATCAGGGTTTACTAATTTAAATTAAACCTTGTTGAACTAAAGTCAATCGATGACATAACAGAAGAAATTTCAATGCACTCCTTGATTGTGTAATATCCTGCCCTAGTGAATGAGTAACAAAATCTGAGACAATAAATTAAATGATTGTGAAACTGTCTGAGACAGCTATGTGTTGAAAAACTGCTATGGATACGTTAACTGGCGCTGGTTCCCTCTTGATTATTAGTCTGACAATCTATCAACTAATCTATGAGGTATGAGCGCTGGACTGGTAATTCGGATGTCGTTGGTTCGATTCATGCTTCGAGCATGATTTCCATTCCACCCTTTATCATAATCTGTTACAATAGTTTAAGTGTGTGTGTTTAAGTTTAAGTTTGAAATTTGATTGGAAGAATTATTTTATTAGATGGTTAGAGGTAATCAGCAGGAAGCCTTGGACCTAGGCTTCGTGCTTGTTGGAACTCAACAGTCAGCAGGGTATATCTGAAGATTTGAAGGAACTCATGTCTCTCTCTTCTGAGATTCGACTCCTGGTCACCCAGTGCTGCAGTCAGAGACGTTACAGCTGAACCTTCCGGGATGGTGACTGACCTTCTGTAGGACTGTAATGCATACTTTCTTTGGACATTAATTATTAACATATGCCGTGCGTCTAGTCCTTCGTGTTGGTGCAGACTGAATGCTACCGGTCTGTCTGCACTAATATCAAGGGTTAGACACATGACATAAGTACCACCTAGGGTATAAAGAAATAAGTATTCTCCAATAAATTTCTTTAAATCTTACTACCATAGAGTGTTTTCCGTGATATCAATTATTTGTTAGAAAGGTTTAGTGATAAAGTGACTTCACAACCCTGTGACAAGGTAGTTTTGTTGTAAAATAAGACGAACATTATAGGCAAGTACTAAACTTTTCTAATTCTGGTCAACATGCAGTGTACAGTGAATAACTTCCAACAACATCCCTTAGTATAGACTGTTGTTGATAACTTTTAATACCACAGAAGTCAAGTAAATTGCTAGGAAACGCAAGAAAGTAAACGCTGCTCCCCTTGTCTTAAGTACTTAAGAAATTTTTACTGACTTCACCATGGTTTTCATTGTACGACACCGATTAAACCAATATACATTAGAGTTATTAGATGGCTCCAAGTTGAGATTTAATCGTTGTCTACCAACGTGCGACTGTAGCACAGCGGTAGAAAACTCGCCGATCACGCATGTGGTTCGGGGTTCGATCCCCAGCCGGCGCACTCCTTTACCTCGTTAAGCCAGTAATAAGACTGGTTAAAAGGGTAGGTTGGGCATGATGCTAGCAACCTCATCCCATTAAGATAAACACCACTGCTACCAAAACTTCAAAATACTTCTGGCTTGAAGCCCTATGTTCCCCTGGGAACATAAAGAGACAATAAAAATATGGAATTACATTCTACCATAATGCCCAAGTTCTACACTTACATTAACCTTAATATTGAAACTATTATTCTTACCTGATAAATCCAAATTTCTTATACATACGTTTTTCATGAATACATCATATAATTCCATTAAACCGTCTTTCCGTATTTTACATTCGCTTAAAACCTAATTCAACAAAAAGGAAAATATTCCCATGGTAGAGGATTACATAAGAATATTGCATATTGACTAATAAGAACTATGGAAAAGAAACTCACATGTGGAAGTGGTGTTTTATAATTAGGTTTTCTACTTAATGCATCTCATCTACAACCTCAGACGGAATCCATAATGTCATTTATTCTAAAATCTAGACGGGGACTCTTCACTAATGTGAATAAAAGAATTTTAATCAAATAAAAAAAACTACGATGATATCTTTGATACCGGAAGTTTGAATAATGATGACAGTACTGTACTTTCAGGCTATGCAATCCAGAATGATGACTTATTCTTCGTCTGTTGAGACAGTTGGTGCCACCTGAATATCTCAACTGAATTTGATTCTCTGCTGTCACTTTCAACTAGTCTGAAGACTGCTTACAAGTCTTCATTTCCTCACCATATGATCTTTTTTGTATCACCCTTTGATGACCAAATACCCGCTTGCTTTCCAGGTGATGTCACTTGAATGTCTCCTCAGAGTATATCCAATCCATCTCTATTTCTTGATGCAAATGTGTTGCGAAGTAGGTCGCTGGATGATTCGTAGCCTACCAGAGGGAAGGGGAAAAGTGTTGATGAAAGTTTCCAACAGGCTGCCTGAAATGTTTTTTGTGACGAACTCACAATGACATGAGTTCCATCCACATATTCTAATGGCAGTGTTAAACAATTGTTGACAAAGCATGTAGAATAATAAAATCCTCCAGAATTGCCAAGTTTTCAAGATCCTGATGACTACCCCTTTAATTTCTTAAAACCGACCAGTTAAGGTTCTGTTAAACATGTCTCTTTGACTCTCACTATTAAAAACTTACACCCAACCCTCAAACAGTTACTTTGTTCTCACTTGAAACTGTAAATATTGGACAAATATCTGGGTGAATTCTTAAAATGTAGCTTACAATAAAGTTTATCAAAACTGACATACAACTCCAGTATGTTACTTTCATACACTTTAGATATCTTTCGATTCTGGTTTGCCTCATACAGAGACGTGTTTACCTTACAACAAAAACTACTGAAGCTGTATAAAAATTCCATGAAGGGAATTGATAACGATTGGCTTAAATGTAACAAATAGGCGGTAAAAGTGAATAGTCCTGTTTTCAACTCAGAATGTTATTTTTAAATATAGGCAGTTAGCGTTCCATTGGGAGAGAAATATGTCGATTTTATAGTATTCTAAAAGTGAAGTTACTTATTTTATTCATACTGATGACCATTATCTACAGAAAAAGAACCAAAAATATCAGCTTTTAAAATGGGGATAGAATGGGGTAACCACAGATTTACTAAAAACCATATTCCCCGTTGACATGTTTGCCAAACAGACATTCGAATCAGTTGTTTAATTGAAGGGGATGATTTCAAAGCCTTTTCAGAATGGTATCGCAACTGAATCCATTACTATCCATAAGCTTTCATTTTCTCATGACACTATAACTTCCATCTCACCCTCAGAACATGCCTAACTCATTGTTTCTCATCAAAGTCCCTGATGTCACTTAACGGTCTGTTCTGCATACGTGCAATCTATCTCCATTTCCTCCTGTAAATTTACTGGGCGATAGTTTCGTGGCCGGTCTGTTACCTGTCAGAGTTTCTTGTTGCTATTCCTTTGTATCTAACCATAGAACCTTCAAAACGTAGCCAGAGGAGGCAGGTGTTGATGCAAACCTTCAGCCTGTCGGAGACGCATTTCATGATACACAAAGTCTCTGAAATACGCAAAAGCACCAACTCGACACTGGCGTTCTTTACGCTGAGTGCAATAGCTTTAGTCTTTGATTTCAGAAGAATGAAAGTCTGATTTACCTTCCTGATCCTGCCTCCTACGTCTTCGCCTGTATCATCTGTAACTGAAACAATGTTGCCTGGATAAGAGTAAGAAGTGATTTCTCTTGGTCATGGTGATTGCTAGTGGTTTTTGATAATGATGGTTAGTTACAGGATTTCATCACGAGGTAACATAAGTTAGAGAACCACTCGAAAACCTGGGAGTACTGGACGGCTGTTCCGTCCTAGTTTGGGATTCTTCACAGTAGGCACCCACCACCAGGGTTCGAGCCCAGGACCTGGCTACAAGGCGCGCTCGTATACCATTAAGCCACTGGGATCCGATCCAGTGGCCCATGAATTCTAACTCCTGCCAATTCATGACAAAGCGTGACCCCTAGCCAATGTCTTCGGCAAGTATCTGTCCTCACACCCGACCTGCTGCACTCTACTGGTCACCACTTCCCACTGGAACCTCAGGTAACTACCTACCTGAATAGGGCCAGTCACCAGTGAGCATCTCATGGGTTGTTGGATAGGGTCCCAGTGGCTTAGTGGTATACGAGCTCGCCTTGTAACCAGGTCCTGGGCTCGAACCCTGGTGGTGGGTGCCTACTGTGAAGAATCCCAAACTAGGACGAAACGGCTGTCCAGTACTCCCAGGTTTTCCAATGGTTCTCTAACTGATGTCAGCTCATGATGAAATCCTGTAACCAATCAACCAAATCCCTACAAACCAATACTTGAATGATGGTTGGGTTTCTTCATCAACTGGGTCTTCACTGTGTTCATTCCAAGTCCTCTCTTCTCAGTCTTTAGTATTGTACATCATCTGGCATTCTTTTGATAGTTCGGTGGCACCGGTGTGGCAACATACAGTAATCTAAATATTGTAGATTTATAGTGAAAACTCTAGTGGAGTTTCATTTCAGACTATGTAATTCATAAAAATGCTAAATTCTATTCGTTGAAATCATAAAAGTTACATAATGCTATTGTCTTAAATCGATATATTTACTCACCAGTGTCTGTATAAATGTGTTCTCCTTTAATACTTTAGCTAAAGACTTTAGGCTTTCACTTTGAAGTATATTATGCGATAAATCTAACCAAGTCACTGTGTTATTGTACTGGAGAAAATAGAATATTAAAAAAGTAAGTTATTGTACAGATTAAAAGGCAACCATCTAAATTAGATATATTATAAATGACGATTAAATACCATAATGGTGAAAAATATCTGTGAAAAGGACTTCATTGTCAGACACTATAATGATATGCCCGTAAGTATCATTGTGATTCAAATAGGTCGAAAAATAAGTTAAATATTCCTGTACTCCTTGTTTTTACTTTTCAACCATACGAATCTCTGATCTTGATTAGCCAACTGCATACTCAAAGGAGTTAATCTTTGAATGAAATATTCCCATACTGAGTTATAAGAAAAGCACGTAAACAGCGAAGAAAATTTCCTTTTCGACGTATCATTCTCATAAGCTGTACAGTCGTGATAATATTTAATAAGGAATTCATTAGACCAATCAGATACTGGTAAAATTTGTCCTCGCAAAGGTATCATGTAATGTAGGGTGTAATCTAGAAGGGGGAGGGGACTTATTGGAAATTAGAAAAGGGGCAGAAGTTGGGATGACCTAATAAGTGTGAGAAAACGACTAATCGATATAATTGTGTAGCGTGGAGAAGAACTAGCGGAAAGACGACAAAGTGTTTTTTATAAAATCTGTACGCAAATGCAATGTTATTAATAAGCAATAACAGAGTGATAATAAAATAAGGACAATGAGAATAACAATAATAATAGTGAACTTACATAATAAAAAACGAAGCAAAATTATGGTAAGAACTTTACTCTGGCCAAAGTAGAGCCAGTAAATGTATGTAGTGCTTTTAAATTCAGAGGTCCGGTTTCAGATTACAAATAGCCAGTGATTCAGCTATGTACAGATGGCGTCCTGTATTGAGGAACTCTGTGTAGCATTCATACGGTGTTGCTCGGTGTTCAGAGTCGACAAGGTGTTTGAGGATGGAGCTGCTGCCATTCTTCTTTTCTTCTCTGGCTAACCAAGCTGGACAGTGTTCCAGAATACTTTTGCGGACTTGACGTTGCGTAAGGCCAATATACTTTGCTCCATGTGAACAAGTAAATTAATAAATGCACATTGAGGTCGCCAAAAGCGGTATCAGATCCCTAAAGTTGGACTGGATTAATTCTCTTCTGGAGAATATGATGCATAAGGCGGCTGTTGGACATGTCTTCTTCAGACCTTCCAGAAAGGCGGTTTCTAAGAATTTCTGCTTCGATGTCACCTTTGAATTCCAGGTTCATGAAGAGAGTTTTCTTTGGAAATTTTGTGATTTTTGGTGACGGAGGCTTTACGTTAATGCTTCTGTCGATGAATCTCGGTGGGTACCCGTTCTCTATTAATGTTTCATGTAAAGAATTTAACTCAGTCTCTATCATGTGTGCCTGCTCATAAATACCTACGTAACACTATGGATTGCGAAATGAGGAAAGTCAACTTATTAGTAGTGATATTCTATCTCATTTAATGCATACAAAAGGTGAGGATAAACTCACCAAGCTTTCATTAGCATCTAATTCCCATCGAGTAACCTGCAGAAAGGACATGATGTCCATATCTCATACACAGATATTTGAAGCCACGTGAATCCACTTGTGAAAATATGACTTGTTTATTTCAAACAGTCAACAATTAAATCTTGAAATACTTCAAATCAATCCAATAAAGTAGGTTCTAACCAAACACAACAACACACAATGTCACATTCCACAGAATATCAGATAATTTTTTCCTCACCTGAACGGTTTGCTTGAGACCGATAAATTTCTGAGCAGATTTTATGACTAAAGGCGATAAGACAGAAAATCACGGATAAATTTTGAGCACTTTGGATTGTAATTTTCACTTGCACGAACTGATACAAAGAAGAATATTGTTTTTCATTTGTGTAATTTGGCAATTTTACCTGATTAGCTTTCATATCACTGTTCCATCATCACTTACTGTATCAATAACAGCCTAACAACTCGAGTTTGCCTTAGCCTCATCACCGTACGACAACCAGGTTCTTTTCACCGAATTTAATATTATTGGAACCGACGGCAAAAGACCTAACTGACCAGCTAGTCTGATAGTAAGAGGAGTGTAAGGTTTTAGTCATTCATATTACAACTGAGCGTTACCCATAGTGGTGACTGCAGCGAAATAATAACTTGGCTAGCGGCTTGGCCACATGCCGAAGCTAATGGAGCTCCGTACTGATAATTCGGAAGGCTCTCGTTCTAATCTTAGCGTGATGCAGACTTTTATTTTACCCGTTACGTCAGGAATAGCCTGTCAATGTAAAGTTAAGCATCACTATCTACCTGTTGTGCCTTTAAATGGCAATCAGCATTGAACCAATTTCTCAAATCCAGATAGATTTATTTCAATTCACTTATTATGGTGACCATTTCATTCAAAATTCTTTTATCGGTTTTAATTATTTGGAATAAAGCTACATTCACAGATTTATGACTGCATAGCCGGAGGAAAAGGATACTGGGAGGAGAACTTCCATTCAAATATATTCTTTTGTAATTTCAATATTCCAATGTGCACGTTTGAATTATTATGGGGACTAGGAAAACAGGCTGTTAATAGCAGTTAAAACGGATTAAGAAACTAAAATATAATATCATGAGCTGACATCAGTTAGAGAACCACTGGAAAACCTGGGAGTACTGGACAGTTGTTTCGTCCTAGTTTGGGACTCCTCATCAGTACGCACCCACCGGGATTCGAACCCAGAACCTTCTGATTACAAGGCGAGCTCGTAGACCATTGAGCCATTGACCTTGTAACCAGAAGGTCCTGGGTTCGAATCCCGGTGGGTGCGTACTGATGAAGAGTCCCAAACTAGGCTGACGAAACAGCTGTCCAGTACTCGCAGGTTTTCCAGTGTTTCTCTAACTGATGTCAGCTCATGATTAAATCCTCCATGGAATCAAACAAAATCCCTACAAAAACCAATACTTAAAATATAATAGGCAAAGTTTTTGCCGCTGGTTCATTTTATTCTGAAGCTTATTATTTAGACACCTCCCATTATTTCCTAGATGGTTTAAGCTAGAGAACACTGCATTTCCGTGCCTAAAAACATTTCACTTCCTAATGTTGCACAAATCGGTCAGTCCGAGGTATAGTGAATCATTATCTTTTGTACGAGGATCTCCGGTTTCTCTCTCTCTCTCTCTCTGAATGATCAGAGATTCAGAAATGAACAGAACACGAAGCATTACTGTCTTTCGCAAGTTGCACTTCGCTTTGTAGAAAACTTTGAATGAGAAGTTTGCTGAGATAAAATGTCCAGTGTCTGCAAGGTTTTCTCACTTCATATCCTGCAACTGCTACTTTCCTCCAACCATGAGACATACTGCTATTGAACCGTTTTAGACACAATATGCGTCAAATGAACAATATTCCTGACCCCAAAAGGAAAAAGCGAACTGATGTAACCGTCCTATCTCTTTCCAACTCTTAGGTATTATCCCATTTTCCCTCATTCCTATGTGCTTCCTGATTATAACGCATTCATAAAACACAAAATAATCGAGCAAAGAATATTCTTTTCGATAAATTCCTCTTCTGGCTGTACAATTATATACATGTTTATATACACAAACTATTCAAGATTGGTAGTTAATAACAATATTAGTGTTTTTTAAATAATATCGATTTGTAAAGTATGATCAACGCAATGACAGTTCACTAAAAATACTTAAATTATAATAGTAATAAAGATAAAATAGCAAATCAAATATCAACTAAAATTAGGAAATTTCCACAAAAATTGAGGATCATTCAAACCTAGGTGGATACAGAACATAAGATTGATGCTAACCAGGCTTTTAAAGTTATTTACCGGATACCAACAAATCTCAACTTCACCTTAAGAGTTCGATTACTAAATGTTGCTGAGGCTGTTGGGATCCACATTAAGAAGCTTAATTTGTGCGTCCAAAAGAAGTTAATTCAGACACTGTCCTTACCTTGGCCATCTAGGTTTGAATGACCCTCAATTTTCGTGGAAATTTCCTAATTTTAGTTGATATTTGATTTGCTATTATATCTTTATTACTATCATAATTTAAGTATTTTTAGTGAACTGTCATTGCATTGATCATACTTTACAAATCGATATTATTTAAAAAACACTAATATTGTTATTAACTACCAATCTTGAATATTCTGTGTATATAAACATATATATATAACTGTAGAGCCAGAAGAGGAATTTATCGAAAAGAATATTCTTTGCTCGATTATTTTGTGTTTTATAGATGTCTGAATGAATATTTTTGCTATATAACGCATTCATCAAATTATTTGCCTCACTACTTAACCCTAATACCCATATTCAACTCCACCTATATATTGATTAATATTAGAAACTGTGATTATGTCAACTTATCTCTTTCGTCACTATCCTCTTTTGTGAAAGTGAATTGTGTGTAAATGTGACTGTTTGGCTAGAGAAAATGAACTTGCCGAAGAAAACCTCTACATTATCCTGCTGATTTCACTTTTTCCCGACATATGCCAGTTAGTATTCCCTTCTTATTTTAAGAAACAAATTCTCTTTATAATCAAATAAAATTATTCACTTTGTGAATAATAAAACTTTAAATGAATCAATACTAAATTCATATGAAAAACCGATATGGTCAATTTTAACTTATCAGGAGGGACAGAAGACAACATCTTGATTAATGCTACTTATGTATGTTGTAGATGAAATATTCATCCTTAATCTAGAAGATTAAAGTTTACATCATTCGAACTTGTGATCGCCACATTGGTAGCCAGTAAGGATAAGGATTTTCTATCCTAACCATGAGTTGCTGAGTTCTATTTTATGGAGCAAAATTAAATTAAATAGTCATATTTCCATTTTCTCGTAGTCTTTTCCCTCTGAGATAGGGATCTTGCTTCCTTAGTTTGGCTTCTGATTATTCTCAGTATTGTGGGAGCAACGTTTAAGTGAACAGTTAAACATTATCATGGGTCATGTTACTGTGAGTGTGTGTATAAAACGATGACCTTTTCTATTCGCAATCCATTAGTCATATGAAATGTTTGCAGTCATTTCCAACGGGCTACTGAAAACTTTCACCAATAGATGCCTTCGATGGCTCATTACTGAAGACCATATAGTCGAACAAGGAGGGATGATCAACTATCTGTTACCCACTAGGTATGCTAAAGAGAATAGGAATGAATTGGACATACTTTGACGAAATTATACACCAAGACGTTGAGTGGAACGCCAATCGGGACAGATAAACTGGTTATCCAAGGGTGACATTGAAAGGATGATATCGGGAGGGAACAAAAGCTAGAGGGAAGTCATAGAGTTGGCTGAGAGTGGTCACAGAGAACTGAATGTGGTGAAAATGTTCCGCTGAGATCTTATTTCCCACCGGAAACTTAAGGAATGAAAAATTATGAATGAAAATATTTTTCAATAACATCCATTCTACTACTGAAAAATGAAGTCTGTGTGTATTCTTATATATTCACTGTGTCAGGCTTACTCTTTCTTTCCTACTTAAGACGGTTTCTTCTTTAATTTAATAAATTTTCAATTATTCTAACTAAATATATATTTTACAATCGATATCACAAAAAATAATCAATAACCTAAACTGAATAATTTTTAAATCAATCGATTTCAAATAATTCTTATCCCAATGAGATAATTTTTGAAAATGACAATGAAAACTTTCTTCACAAATTGCATTTTATCACGAAGTTCTCATAATTTCCTTTAGATTTTCCATTATATATACATATATAATCTTGCATGACCACCAAGCATTTGTCTGATGAGAATTCAAATTTATCTAATTATATTTCTTAAAAGTATATTTAAACATATTTTTGGCGGGATTATTTGTTTTAAGAAGTAACCGTAATCTGCTGAAATGATACCAAGGATTTGAAGAAAGCCTAATTCCTTTGGAATTAATTCCTCATTATCGGCTGTACACTAACGTATAATTCTCTACGACAGAAGAAATTTGTACAGCCTTCTTTTTTGTTATGGCCAACATTATAATATAAATTAAGTTCTTAAAAACATTTCTCCCCTCCCCTTGTAACTATTTTTAAACTTTGCTATTTTTACAATTCTAGCTAATTCTATTAACTAGTTTGCATTTTACGTAATTCTTCTGGGTCACCCTATCCTTCTTAGTCATGCTTATTTTACAGGATTTTGTGATTACTTAATAACACCTATGGCTAACGCTTACGAATTAACTTATCTTGAACTCCGTAATTAATTGATTTGCATCCCTCCTTCAAGATAGTTAGATATCTTGTTACTAACATCTATTAGTTAATTATTTTGATGACTTTTAACCTATTAATCTCACCCCCCCCACCTCTACACCTAAAACTGATTGACTGGAACAACCACCTAATTGATAAAACATTTTTGTGTAAGAAAAACTGTGCATTAGTGTAGAGCCGATGATGAAGAGCTAATTGAAAAGGAGCGCATACTTCCTCGCTTAATCTATTGGATTTTTCTAAAATGCGTAAATGGGAATTTGGAAATTACTGAAAGTGTGATTGTCAGTTACAGTGATTTGAGTTAAGATGTAAAGTATCCTAAATTAAGCACTGATCGGCAGTGTTAGTCAGTATGTTAAAGCAATAAATCATAATATCATATTAAAAACAAGTATTTTGAGGGTATGCAGAGATATGACCCATTGGCTTATGCTCTAGACTTTCAGTCAGCGAGTCCCAGATTTGATTCCCTCTCCATCTATTCCAATCTGGGCAAATGGATATTTTCATTGACCCTCACTCAATAAATGTGGCTTATAGCCTAGTAATGCGAAAGGCAGGTACATCCAGATGACGATTCCTAAATAGGACGAAATGCGCATCCTGGATTCCACTGTTAGTCACCATCCACCAATTAGTACTGGATGGCTGAGTTTTAACTAACTAAATTATTAAATTTGAATAAGGTTTTAAGAAGACAAATTTCGCGAGATGATATCATTTCGTAGTTTATTTACAACCGCTTTACAACTAACATGGTTAACAGTAATAAAATAAAGATCATGACAATTACTCAGTTATATAAAAAAAAAAGTACATACTAATGACCATTCATATTTAAATAGGTCAAGTAGTCCAGAGTAGGCGAAGGTTGAAGTCTATTGTTTTTTTGTACATACAGTTTAGGCTGTATGTGATTAAACCTTGAATTAGAGTTATGTGAAATAATTGTGAAACAGTCATTAATATTGATTTTGTGACCTGACATTAATTAGTGTTTTGAAATGGGTGGTGCTGGATTTCTATTCAGATTAATCGCATTGGGATTTTCTATATGTTTTTAGTAACCATTTTGAAACATGTTGTTTTCGACGACATTGGAACATTTTATTGGTTCTACCTTCATAGGTGTCACAGCAGCTGCAGGTGAACTTGTAGACACAGTTTGAAGTAGAGTCCACAGAATTTCGTCCTGTAATCGTAGGTACAGGGATCAAAAATGTTCGGCACGTGAGAAAAAGAGATGTGGCGGCGTAGAATGTGCGTTTGATGGCTGACCGAAGTCTTTGAGCTGTCAACTGCATAATCTGGTCACCCTTGAGTGGTATGTTAATAAAGATAGCTTTCTTTGGTGCAGAAGCTGTCTTTTCTAGATGTGGTCTATCCTCACTGAGGCAAGTGATGAAGTTCTCTGGATAACCATTAGCTAATAAAGCTGAATGTATATGTCGAAGCTCATCCATCAATGTGTAACTAGTGCATACTTTTTTGTCATGAACTTTATTTTATTATTGTTAACCATGTTAGTTGTAATGTGGTTGTAAATAAACTACGAAATGATATGATCTCGCGAAATTTGTCTTCTTAATGCCTTATGCAAATTTATCAAATGGACTAATTGTTTTAATTTTCGTAAGCATTATTAAATCAGCTGAAAATGATTGTCATTCATGTCTTTCTGATATCGAAATAGCTGTTGAATCTTCCATATAAAACACTCTGATGAGAACATTAAACCAAATTGTTGGGAACAGATATCAGTTACTTTAGCAATTCTACAGAAACACAAACACGACGAATACTGTCAATGAAGTGCTTACTGTACAATCGATGAGTGTTAACCAGTTTACCTTCGGTTCAGTTTATTTATAGAACACTGAATCTCGCTTTGATCTGTTAATAGGCGTTAGTGTTGATGGATAGACATTAGTTATTTTGAAGAACATTTGAACCCCAGTAATTATTTTGATTTCTTTATGTTCTGAGTAAAACATAGGGCTTCGAGCTTGAAGTATGGAGTTCTGGTAGCGATGATATTGCTTTTGCAGGATGGAGTGGCTAGCCTTACGCTCAACCGAGTTTACTATCTGCCAAGTGACATTTAGGAGTGTGCCGGCTGTAAAACGACTCTGGATGATGACGAGCTTTCTACTGCTGAACTACCAGCTCCTAGCGGCAGTAAATACCATTCGACAGCTGATTCGTTTACATCAGTCATTCCCATATATTTGTCATCCTTTTCTAAATGATTCATTCACTGGTAAAGACTCTAACTTCAGATTTTCAGCAGAATAAAAGTTAATTTAGAATCTAAAAATTACTTTTTTCGTTTAGTCCCGGTGAAACACAAAACTACCTCCGTAAACTTCACACAAAGTGGCTTTTAGTGTATAACTAATATCAGCCTATTATAAGAAACTTGTACACTTACAATTTTTCTTCCAATGTTCACCAAGCTTGGATTATTGTTGGCCTCCTTGTCAAAAACAGAAGACTTTGTTCTCTGAGCCAAATGAGAAATCCTCCACATGGAGATTCATCCATTTTATGCTGAATAAAGGCATGGATATCTCCCCTCCATCTTAGCGTATCTGATGCAGACTTAAACAACAATGAAAAGGGTCGACATCCTTGATGATCACGTTATTGTCACTTATATCTTCTATTGAGATTTTTTATGGCAACAACCAAACTTTTGTGGAGTGCCTCCACATAGTGATAAGTGGTTCACAGTGCAGAAACGGGCACTAATATTTGCTTCTGCATATTTTTTTCCATTATTTGCGTCTCGGGCAAAAAGTAGGAATTTAAGCTTTAAGTTCCCACTAGCTACAGTGTTTTTTTACTGGTTGAAGTTACTGGCCTTATGCTCCACATTCTCCCTTGCTCAGGCTTGCTTTTGGTTATTAAACTGGGTGAGGTTTAGGAGTGAGTCAGTCAGGGATCAAAACCTGACCACTTACTTGGCTACCGAACATTCTATCATTGAACCACTGAAACACGATTGTATATAAATGTGCACACATATCATTCAGTATGGAAATGAGTAAAGCCAGTTGACTTAAACAGAAAAATGTCAAGAACCTAAATAGATGTACATGGTTCGAAACCTCCTTGTAAGTTTAAAACATTCGTTTGATATATTTAAGTAAAATAACAATGATACAGAAATGAGTGGGCATCTGAAGTTGATATGAAGGAGGTCTGCAGAGAACAGGATGACGTGGAGATGTGCTATTAAAGCCATATGTTCCACTGGGAACCCAAGAGAATAGTAATAATGACCAAATGAGGACAAAGAGAATGAAAGATGTAAAGTCTTGGAAATGTCTAATATATTAGACAAAAGTTGGGGGGTCATTGCGAATCAAACTTTTTCAAACTGCAGAAGCTATGGAGATCTACATGTGAAATACTGAATTCTCCATACATTAAAAGTTTTTCAGTCATTGGATCTACAATGACCCTGATTTGTCCCAACTTTTGATGAGTTTTTTTAATTTTATGTTTTCGCTTGACCCACTAGTAGATCTCTACTTCTTGTGATACGAGCCTCAACTTGATCCTACTTCACATTTAGTTGTACTCTACTCAGTCCTACGAATTATGTTACGTCACTCAATTCACTTATTTAATTGCCCTTTAGTTCCTACCAAATTAATATTTCTGTACTAAGTAATTTAGAACCTCTTGACTGTTATCTAAAACTCAAAATCTTAGTGACACATTTTTGAAAAAATCGCTTCAGTTGCTATGGAAATGTATTATTTATGTGCAAGTGTATGGCTTGTGGATGATATCAGTTAGAAGAGTAACTCTTTGCCGAACTCTACTACAAAGTATTAATTTCCTCACAAATTGAAGTCATTGGTTGTTTTCTTCAATAAAAATGAATGAATTTGTCTGACCTTAGATGTGTGACCTTGTTAGTAGTCATGATCAATCCACATTTTTATCACTATAACTTTCGTCACGAAGACACACTAGCTAGACAGTCACTGAAAGATAAAAAAATGTGGAAAATTGCTTCATTCTACTTCCTGAGCCCCCGTGAACCACAAATTATCTAACCGATGACCTTGAAGTTACAAGACTAGCCCGTCTACCATACAGTCATCAGCCTGTAATTCGGCGACCCACAAATTCAAACCCCTGTCAGACTGCGAAATAACTCTACTGTCAAGCTGTGCCATCGATGGGCATTCAATAAAGTTAAAAGACTGGTGATGACAGCATGTTTGCACATAATAAATTAAGTCTCGTTATAATACTCATTATGGTGCGTCGGTGGCACGACGGTTAGGACGCTCGCCGACCATGCACATGGTCCGGGGTTTGATCCTCAGCCGACCCATTCCTTTACCTCGCTAAGCCAGAAATAATGCTCGTAAAGAGGAAAGGTTCGGCATGAGGCTAGTAACCCCATTCTGTAAAAGCAAACACTGCTACAGAAACTTCAAGCCACTAGCTTGAGGCCCTACCTTCCACTGGGAACGTGAAGGAAAAATTATTAAAAATTTATTATAATACTCATTATGATGAAACACTAAACGAATAAATAGTTCGGAGTGTTTTCCCCTAAAATATAAAATACTTAGTATGTTTTCTCGGGAAGCTATTTCTGGTGAACAGCTGATTTGGATTACATCTTCAAAAATATCACAAATCTGGTGCTCTATGACCCATCTAGAAGCTTCTCTACAACACCAAATTTATACTCATATATCACTCATACTCCATAATTCTCCTCAAATGATACAATCAGACAAAGGATTACCATGGATTATCAAATGAAATACATATGAAATGTCAACTTACTCTTAAAGCTTCTGTGATCAACTTCAACTCAAGACTTGCCAACCCCCTGTGGTGCAGAGACAACTTTTCCTTCCCGAGATTGTTGACAACTGATCTCAATGGAGTAACTTTGTGTAGAGCACAAAATAGCAGATAATGTGAAATTCCTATTGTATCATGCTTCAGATCATTCGCGGAAGTAATATTTCCTTGATTTGAGTTTGAGAAGTTTTTTAGTGTAAAAGACTTCGGTTTTTTCAAATCAATATTCGACTGTTTTTCATCATTTGTAGATTCGTCAGTGATGCGCGTACCACCACATGTCTGAGTCTTTCTTGAAGATCTGTGAAGAACTTTGATATCTTTTAAGTTCATTTTATCAACCTCTTTGTCTTCTGTTGTGTCTATAAAATAAAAAGCATGCTGTCAGAGAGAACGAGCGTAAAAAAATCAATTTACCCGTGTAAGAATAATTTTATCAATTATCTGTTATGGCCTGTACTGGCTAATAGTATGAGGAGCTGGAAACCAGTCACGTCAAGCAGAAGTGTTTGCCAGTTAGATCGAAATGATTCAAACATCAAACAACCGTTTCGGTCACGTCAGGTGGAGATTATCCACATTGTACCCGGTTCGGCTCAGCTGAAACAGCCAAACCAGTCTAAACCACCCGAGTTCTGATTGTATATTGGGACAGTCTCAAGATGTGAGTATTAGGATAGGTAAAAAGAAAGTCATGAGGTGTTAAGAGTTGTGATATCAAGATGCCTTGTAACCGGAAGGTCCTGGGTTTGAACCCCAGTGGGTGCGTACTGCCGATGATTCCCAAACTAGGATGAAACAGCTGTCCAGTGCTCCCCGGTTTCCAATGGCTCTCTAACTGATATCAATCCGTGATCAACTCGTAAAAATATCAAGAACTGTCATTTATAGTAAGTCATCTAGCAATACATAATCCTAAGGTTTATGAATTCGGAACGGATTGTTTTCTTTAGGCAGGTTGTTATTGCATAACTAATAGAAACTAGAAAGTGCTGGATTATGGTTGTATTGTTCTAAGGAAACACTGACTCTTTTCTAAATCAAAAGTGGAACAACCTCGTACCGTTTCACGAACTGGAATTTGTCTACCAAAATCCAGCTTCACCAGTTGTTTAGCCCAGAAATCAGTTTCGAATCAAATGCGATTTATTAAGATGAAAGAGAAATCACCTTTACTTTTGATAATAATTTTTGTCTGTATCAATATATTTCTTAACAGTAACTTACATAGCACTATTCAAGGTAAATTTTAATATCTCACTGAATATTCATTTCGAGATGAATTCCATCACGAACAAAAGCAGCGAGTGCTAAGCAGCTCTTTTGCCCTATTTCGCTATTCTTCAGTAACATGTACCCATTATGCCGTCAGATATCAAAAGTGGAATCTTGAGGTTACGATGTGAACAAGTTTTCCTTTAGCCATTGGTACGAGATTCAATGGTCCGTGAATGTTGGTTTATGTCATTTCGTGATGTATAACTCCACCACGAGTGTTATCAGTGAGTGTATGTCCTCATACCAAACTGGATAGATTCTGACAGTTATAATTTCTCATCAAAACTCTAACCCGACCGAAAGCTGCTACCTTGACGTGGTGGTCGGGCTTGAACACCGCAATGACCTAATCAAGCTATACTGGCTGAGACTTATGTCTCTTGAGGTTCTACCATGCCAGGCAGGTTGTTTGGATAGCGGTTAAACAAAAAGCAGCTACCCAATCCAACACCATGATTCAAACAAATTCACAAAATTTCATGCCGGATCGGCCGTGGCCCGGATTAACAACGACCGCGCTTCCTGCTGCCGTGTCACAGGGCAGGAGTGATAAGTATGCTACTGAGGCACACCAAACAAAAGAGAACGAACAAAAACAGGCCGCGTGTGACCGGCCACAAGCAGTTGTCCCCTGGGCTCTGCGGTCACGCAACCAACTTCCACGGTGTGGGCAGCCGGGAAGTAACAATCGCCCTCACAATCCGAAATGCACACAAAACCTCTCTAATCCTCACTTATCTTTGTCTTCATCTTCATCTCTATTACCTTGCCTTCCTTCCACTGATGCAACTCCTCTACTTGATGGCTCCTCACTCCCTCTTCACTCTGTGTCCACTAAAAACGACGGAAGCCAAAAAACCACCACGATAGTCTCCTAAAGCCACGCCACCAATTTCATATAGGAGCATTTAATGTTAGGACACTTTGCCAAATAGGACAACAAGCATCACTAGCTAAGACCCTGGCATCCGAGCCATTGATGTATGTTGTGTTTCAGAAACACGCATACAAGACCCAAGTGTGGTTATTCACCTAACCCCACCTGGCCAACAGGATGAATCTTCAAAATTCACCTTGAGGGTGTCAGGAGATGCCACAGCTAGTTCACGAGGATTAGCTGGCGTAGGGATAGCTTGAGTACTAGGGCAGAAAAGACATTGCTTGACTGGATCCCGGTAGATAGCCGAATGTGTGCTGTCCGTCTGAACGGATCAGTAAGAAGGAGAAAGGACTGCACTACTCGCCGATGCCTTTTCGTAATCTCCGCCTACGCCCCCACTGACTGCAGTTCGGATGAAACGAAGGATGAGTTCTACCAAAAGCTGTCTAGTTTGGTGAGAAAGGCTAAACGCTCAGATATAGTCGTTCTAGCTGGTGACTTTAACGCTCAAGTAGGGAAATTGTGTCAATCTGAGAAGGATGTCGGTGGCACCTATGGAGTTCCGTGCCAGCGAACCGACAACGGTGACCGTCTCCTACAGTTCTGTTCAGATAATCATTTGTTTCTTGTAAGCACTAACTTTAAACACAAGGAGAGACACTGTTTAACCTGGCGACCCCCATCATCAAACCAACGCTGGACACAAATAGACCACATAGCAATAAGCTATCGTTGGCGTGGGTCGGTAGGAGATTGTCGCTCCTTCTGGAACACGTGTGTAGATACCGATCACGCACTGGTCCGGGCTCGTGTGTGCTTACGACTGAACGGACGTAGGAAACAGCTGGCGGTAAAACCATCACGTCCCCAGCTCGATCAGGAAACTAAATCCCTATTTGAGGAAGAACTAGCTAAACGCATATCTGTATTCGACAGCTGTGCTCACCCTGGAGAAGCCTGGAAGAATATTCAGTCAGCTATAGATACAGCTGTAAAAGCTGTGAATAAGGCAAATCCAAAGGTGAGTAAAAACCACTGGATTTCGACTGCCTCATCCGAACTGATAGATGCTAGAAGACTTATTCCGGCGAGCTCCGAATTCAATGAGGAGCGAAAGCTGCACAAAAGGAAACTTACTAAAAGTCTCCGCAAGGACCGTGAACAGTGGTGGGTGACAAAGGCGAAAGAGATGGAAAAAGCATCGGCGATAGGCAACACTAGGCAACTCTTTAGACTCATCAGAAACGGGTGGGAGAAGGCAATTCATAAGTGAGACTATTTCTGAGAAAAATGGCTCCTTAATTAGCTCTCAGGATAGACGCCTTGAACGCTGGAAAGAACACTTTGAGGAACAATTTAACTTGCCTACAGCCACACTGAACCTCCCCGCATCCACCACACACCCGAATGGGATATAGACACTGGTCCGCCGTCTGTAGTGAGGTCACAAAAGCTATCAGTAATTTGAAACGAGGCAAAGCGGCAGGACCCGACGGAATTATTCCGGAGGTGTTTAAATATGGGGGTGACATACTAGTTTGTAGATTAACTGAGGTACTAGGCAAAGTCTGGGAATCAGAGACAGTACCATCAGACTGGGGTAAGTCACTTATTATACCGATATTCAAGAAGGGAAACAAGTCCTCGTGTGATAATCATAGGGGGATCAGCCTAACGAACATAGTCTCTAAAATCCTAGGCTCAGTAATCATGCATAGACTAAGCAGAACTCGGGAGGAACAGACAAGGGAAAATCAAGCAGGCTTTAGACCAGGTAGAGGGTGCATAGATCATATCTTCACTCTTCGACAGATTCTAGAACATAGACACACTTTTCGGCGTCCAACAATTGTCATATTTCTTGACTTGAAGGCGGCCTTCGACTCCGTGGATCGAAAGGTACTATGGCAATGTCTGACTGTGAAGGGAGTGCCAAGAAAGTACATTGCACTAATCAAGGCACTCTATTCAAACTCACGTAGTCGTGTAAGGGCTTATGGGGAATTGTCATCTGAATTGGTAACAACCAGTGGTGTCCGACAGGGATGTCCACTTTCCCCATTTCTGTTTAACTTCATCATAGATATGCTAATGGAAGTATCCTTAACTGAACGTAATGACTTAGGAATCGACTTGTTACCAGGGAATAATCTTATGGACTTAGAATATGCAGATGACATAGTCCTGTTAGGGGAGGATGCTGACAAAATGCAGAGTCTTCTGAACACCTTGAGCAGCAATCTTCGTATGTTTGGCATGCGATTCGCCCCTGCAAAATGTAAGATGCTGCTACAGGACTGGACCACGTCAACTCCTAACTTAGTGATAGGGAGTGAAGTGATAGAACATGTTGACCACTTCACCTATTTGGGAAGTTGTATTAGCACCAACGGACTGATTGGCGATGAAATCTCAGCACGGATCCGAAAAGCTCGAGCTGCTTTCGCTGACTTACACCATCTCTGGCGTAGGCGTGACATCCGGTTATCAACCAAGGGACGTGTGTACTGCTCATCAGTTCGCTCCGTCCTTCTCTATGGCTCTGAAACATGGCCAATACGCGTTGAAGACATGAAAAGGTTGACTGCTTTCGATCATAGATGTCTGCGATCTCTGTCTCACGTTAGGTGGTTTCACAAGGTAAGTAATGTTGACGTTAGGCGTAGAGTGTTGGGCAAAGAGGGAAAATCAATCGACGAGGCTATAAAGTTACATAGACTAAGATGGCTAGGTCACGTGCTGCGCATGCCTAACCACCGCCTCCCCCGACGGGCATTGCTAGCTGATATAGGTTCAGGTTGGAAAAGAGCCAGTGGTGGCCAAACAAAAACATGGCATCAATCCATGAAATCCTTGACAGTTAAACTGAGTCAGGTAGGGAGATGCAGACTCCCGGGTTGGGGCCCTCGGGACTCTAGGAATCAATGGCTGGAGACAATAGGTGACATGGCTCAAAATCGTTGTCAATGGCGCAGATGTATTCAGTCTCTGTAATCTTTCATATTCCTTTCTACCATTACCCATTCTGTTTCACTCTTATACTTGTCAGACTCTATTGATTCTCTTCACTCATCTTTTTGTCTACCTCTGTGTGCTATTTGGAACGTGGCAACCCGAACTGGTGCACTTCGGTGTGAAGTTCTATGTTGAATCCAGACATCAAAACTCTAAGAAGTTCAGCTCGTATCAGTTTTTAGTAGTTGGTGAATATTTTCTCACGTAGAAACTGTTTGATCCCTGATTCAATCACAGATACGTACTTCCACATTAGATAAGTTCATTTTAAATATCACACAGTGATGCAATATTGACAACTGGATGACCTGTTGAGTGCAAATTAGTGCTCGACAAGTCATCCAGGTGTTATTATTGCATCACTGTGTGATATTTAAAATAAGCTTATCTAATGTGGAAGTACGTTCTACCGCAGTGCCCAGGTTCTGCACTTACATTAAACATAGATACGTACTGTTTAGGAGTCCCGAACTAGGAAGAAATAGCTGTCCAGTGCTTCCTGCCTTTCAGTGGTTCTTTAGCTGATGTCATTTTATCATGAAATCAACTTTTTCTATATAATGCTGATTAGAATGAGAAGTGTACAAACACCAGAAACAAAATCTAGGAGACTTAAAACTTATTTGGAACTTCACAGCAAGATTCGATGAATACCTAACATTGTCTGACCTTCTGCGATATTCAGTAATGACATCGGGTTGCAGGAAAAACCATATCTGAATACATTTATCACCTCCAAGGGTGAAAATAATGTCTTATCACTTCAGTGACCTGGTTAATACTGACACTAACTGGCATTTATTTCTCCTCGCCTTATTCACTGAGAGTGTTAAAATCCCTCTTTCTCTCTTATAACTTTAAGATAAACTTATGTGATTACTTAGAGATAAAAATGTTCTCATTTCGTCATAAAAATGCTTCCAAAAAGCAAGCAAAGTTGATGAATTGGCAAGGTTCAAAGAGGCGTTTTACTTTTACAGATGATCACAGGAAATGAAAGTAGCGACGCCTTTTTCAAACTTCATAATTACAATGTTTCAGCCAGTAGTCGCTTTATTTTTGGAAGTGTCGACTTTTTTTAAAAAAAACCTCGCATGTATTCAGTGTTGCTTTGGCGAACAAATATTTACTGATAAGTACTTCTTTTGTTTCTAATCACACATTGAAATATCTGCGACTAAGAAGTAAACCTTTGAGTAGCTCAATTATAACGTATCTGATTAACATAGGACAACAAGTAAAGATCTAAAATTCCACCCAAAGTAATACATCAACAAGGGAGTTCATTTTTATGTGAACAATTTTCTAGCAATTTCCGTAATCTTATGATAATGGGAAGTCCTAGAAGCCTGGTGCCCAGGTGAATTAGCAATTAACAGAAACATTATTATAGGCATTAATAAGACAAATTTCGCGAGATGATATCATTTCGTAGTTTCTTTACAACCGCTTTACAACCAACATGGTTAACAATGATAAAATAAAGATCATGACAATTACTCAGTTATATAAAGAACAAAAGTACATACTAATGATCAATCATATTTAGATAGGTCATGTAGTCCAGGGTAGGAGAAGATTGAAGTCTATTGATTTTTGTATACACAGTCTAGGCTGTATGTGATTAATCCAAAGTGTTTCCATCACCTTCAATAACCAACCTTGAATTAGAGTTATGTGAAATAATTGTGAAACAGTCATTAATATTGATTTTGTGACCAGACATTAATAAGTGTTTCGCAATGGATGATGCTGGATTTCTACAAAGATTAATCGCGTTAGGATTTTCGATATGATTTACTAGCCATTTTGGAACATGTTGTTTTCGACGACACTGGAACATTCTGTTGGTTCTACCTATATAGGTGTCACCGCAGCTGTAGGTGAACTTGTAGACACAGTTTGAAGTAGAGTCCACAGAATTTCGTCCTTTAATCGTAGGTACAGGGATCAAAAGTGTTCGGGATGTGAGAAAAAGAGATGTGGCGGCGTAGAATGTGCGTTTGATGGCTGACCGAAGTCTTTCAGCTGTCAACTGCATAATCTGGTCACCCTTCAGTGGTATGTTAATGAAGATAGCTTTCTTTGGTACAGAAGCTTTCTTTTCAAGATATGGTCTATCCTTACCGTGACAATTGATGAAGTTTTCTGGATAACCATAAGCTAATAATAAAACTGAATGTATATGTTTTTTTTCCATTTTGAGAAGAAAAAGATCTACCACGGAAGTTTGCTGACATCCTCTGGTCATAAATGGTGCACCGCTGCTTGTTACAACCAAATAAACTTATATGTAATACTAAACTGAATTCAGAAAGACAAGCACTTTCATTATTGGTATTAGATGTGTTGGAGGCAATCGGCAGAAAGCCTTGGCTGCACCTAGGTTTCGTGCTAGCTGGCACTCATCAGCAAGGCGTACCAGCAACCTTGAAGGAATTCATGTCCCTTCTGAGATTCAAACCCGCGTCACCCGGTGCTGCAGTTAGAGACGCCACCACTCAGCTATTCGATCTCGCGATTGACCTCCTATAGGGCTGTTTTGGATATTTTTGATGGAATTCAGTCTTCAGTGAAGATAGGACTAGACACATTACACTAGTTACTGACTAGTGTGCAATCAGATAAAACGTTGATTATTTTTTTAATACTATTAACAAACATGGAAAAGTGGGCTTTAATTGACAGTTCCCTTGACAATCAGTTTAATGCAAACAGGACGAACAATTTATATACACATACATGTAGTAGTATGATACATTAAAGCCTACCATTTTCAAGCTCCGTCTCACAATACTCATCCAACTCAAATTTCATTTCACTAGATGAATCAGAAACATCACCAACACTATCTTTTTCTATTGTTTCATATTTCGAACGACTCCATAACCGACTACGTGATCGTGGTGTATCCAACTCTGCATCCATCCAACTAGAAGCTAACAGAACAGTAGAAGTTTCTTGTACACTCAGCCCCTCTAACTCATCTGAAAAACAAATTAAATTCTGATATAGTTTAGAACTGCTTCAAGCCTGGAACATAGAGAAAAGCAGTGAGATAAGATATTTTGTGGTGAGTAGCATTTATCTAGTCAACGTTGAATTCCATACTCTGCTGTAAAGTCAGTGACCACGAACCTTATTCGTTCGACAAATGTAACTAATATGTTAGGTAATTGAAGACAATCATCAGGAAGGCTTGTTCATTCAGGTAATGAAGTAATACTGTTTTAAGAAACTGAGTAGTATTCGGGTTGATTACGAAACATCTGCTATCAAATGACAAAATCGGCTTATAAACTCATAAATCAGATACGGCTTAACGCTTTGGAATTAGGAAATATTTCATATGCACCCAAGAGGTACTATACTTTGTTAGTATCAAATTACAGAACAGCTCACAGGTTTTCATTGGTATTATGTAAGAATGGGTTTTATTGGTCCAACCGAAGATAACATAAGGGGAAGCACACCTCTGTTGCAGATACAAAGTGATATCTATCAAAAGGCAGTCAACATAGCAGACTAGTGAAACAATCAAAATCTGTGCAGGTAAAACAAGGTGAACAAGAGTTTTGTCTTAGTTTTGAGTTTTATGCGACTTTCCATCAAGGTATTCATTTGATCAGTGGAAAGATTAGTTTCTTGAAAGAACTTATCTACAAATCTGCTTAACATTCAAACAATAACAATAAAGAGTATTTTCAGCTCAGGTGGATGTATTTGGTGTCGTTGCATTCTCCAGCTTGGATATTGTAACTGTCCTTCTGTACAACATTTTCCATGCTAATTTCAAAATAAAATGAACCTGAGAATTCCTGATGACTGAAATAACCAATTATTCTAATGAATTCAGTTGTGGTTATTTGCTGTTTGAAATTTTCGTACCTTCGAACATAAATTCATGGACCATTGCGTCGGGTCCCAGTGGCTCAATGGTCAACGAGCTTGCCTTGTAAGAAGAAGGTCCTGGGTTCGAACCCCAGTTGGTGCGTACTGGTGAAGAGTTACAAACTAGGCTGACGAAACAGTTGTCCAGTATTCCCTGCTGGTCTTCCAGTGGTTCTCTAACTGATATCAGCTCATGATGAAATAATCCATCCAATAAATTTGATGAGATGGTCAGTACCGATACATGTGAATACAACGTTAAGAAACTCTACGGGGATGAACAATCACAGTTAAGGTAGTCGAGAATGATGGATATTTCATACTCGAAGAATTCTAAATGTTTAATTTGTTTTGAAGTTAACTCTATAGATGCTGTCTGGGAAGAAAATGAAGGCTTCTCAGTCATATGTTTTAGGTCAGATGACACAGAGGCGTCAAACGTTAAGCTCTAATAATAATAAACTACCAATCACTGAAAAAATGTCTATTTCTCCTAGCTTCCGGTAAATTAAGGCCATTGGTATTAGTGTATACCAGTTTAAAGGTGTATACACCTGTCAGTCAGCGATGATATATCCAAGAAGAAATAAGTCAGCTGAGTTGAGGTTGAATTACATAACAGCCGAATAGACAATTGGTTACATCTTATGACGTCTCCTATAAAACTTGTTTTTGAAAAGTTACAACGTGAAAAGAAACAGACAGGTCCATTCCTACCGTTGTTTAGTCATTATATAACTAATGTTAGTGTATACCTAGAAGGCTGTTTTGGTGCAGGGAAGTAGTAATCAACAACAATGTAGTTTCACAAGTAACTAGGTATATATATATATATATATATATATATATATATATATATATATATATATATATATATATATATATAATGACTGCTAATAATATGAAACAATGAACTGAGCTTCATTTCTTCTGTGTTCACTTGAAAAGCCATGGTTTCAATGAAGCCATATTCTTATGCCGAATACTGACTACTGAACTGATTGGATTACTTAAGTCAGCAGTAAAATTGAAGACACATTTCCTTTATACACACAACTCATTGTGTCTCAATGGCTCTATGGTAGTATGATCAAGAGGCAGGTAGGACGTTCACGTTCGATTCCCTGCTGACGCCTCACATAGCCTAGTATCAGGTAGTATGCTGGAAAAAGATGGAAGGTTCAGGGTGAACCCATATACATTGACGGAAAACTGAATCCTTCTTGGACCTGAATCCATGTTATTAGGTGATGGCAGTAATGTCTTAACAAATCCGTATAAGCCATGGTACAATATTGCAACTTAGATACTGTGGTAGCATTTCCTTACATCTCAGTCTGACTATCTTTTATCTTAGAAACAAGCTGGTGAGGAAATTTTCCCTTGTAACAAATATTCACATCGTTTAAAAAGATGGTTGAAGTGAAGAAAATTTTCTTGTCGACAAAGTCAGCAACTAGGCTATACATTCAAGTAATTACAGTAAATGTGTGAATGTTTAATTTTGGGGGATTTCAGAATTGTGATTTGAAAACAGATTGTCTATCAAAGAGATGGTATCCCGCCATTATAAACTAACACAATGACCTCTTTCGCATATTCGGCCATTGTTTTGAAAATTACGCTATTTGACTACCGTAAATTTTTCAGTGCTGCACATCACCTCATACTATTCTGAAAATAGATGAAAGAGGAAACCTTGAATACTCTAGAAATCCAGACTACTGCGTTCGACTATTCGCTACTATTTCTATGTATAATTGTTGGATGAATGAAGACATTTGAAATAAACCTTGCTTCATCTGGAATATCGAACAGGTTGACACTCACTAGAAATACAAAGCAACTAATTTCCTTATATGTTTCTCAATTTTGCAGTGAGTGATATTAACACGACTAACCTCTTGTAAGATCAAATTATGTACTGATGAAATGACTATCTAATCCAAAGTGAAAATCAGGTTTTACAAATGATACTCTCAAGGCGTTCGAATAGCACTTATCACTCATCTGACCATCAAATCACTCTTGACCTTAACAGTTCAATTAAAATTTAATTTAATTTGAGATTTTCCCGTCGATTGATTGAACCGAAGTGCTCGGTCTCAGGTTGACATGTCGGCTTCTTGTGAAGATGCTTCAACGATGTCTGGGCATTTAGTTAGTATTTAATTGGTGGATGGTGACATGTCAACCTGAGACCAAGCACCTCGGTCCAATCAATAGACAGGAAAATCTAAAATTCAAATAAATAATTAATATGACCCGTTGCACAAGAGGCAGTGGTTGTCGTGGCCCAAGTGGTTTAGTGGATAACGCTTTGGCGTTTGAAACTGAGGGCACTGGATTCGAACCTCGGTAGGAGCATCATCACTCACTGGGAAATGCAGGTACATCCAGTTGACGAGTCCCAAATAGGACGAAATGCGCATTGTCCTGGATTCCACAGATAGTCACCATCCACAAATTAAATCCAATTAAAATGTCTTTGACTGAAGTACTTGGTCATCTATCTTGTATATTTAAAAGCGCGATCACTCTCTTCAACACGATAAATAACACAACTGGCTGATTAGTGTCAAGTAGCATGAAGCCTACCTACATGATGTAAGGCTTGATCTTTTTGGATCAATCGAAAGCCACTTTCCTACTTTCGTGAATAAATCTCTAAGCTCGTCTAATGATATTCTGTCAGTCGGTTGGCTCAAACAAAACTCCAGTGGTTATTTTACTTATCAATTTCCTTGACAGATTTCATGAAGACGAAAAAAAAGAGGAAGATTAGGAGAATATCACTGCATTTAATGTCACAACTTTCATTTCTTTTTAAAGACTATAGAGTATAGATACATTCATGATGCAATCAACAGTATAATCTAATTAAATATTTAAATGCATAAAGAGATTGATTGATGTATAACTGTATCTTAACAATGACTTTTCTGAAAAAGCTGAAACTGTATTTCTGAAAGAAACTCAGTTGAATCTCAATTTTTTCTTCAACATATTTATGACCAATATGGAAATAAACAAAGTTAAATGACAGAAAAAATTCCTATCAGACTTTTGTACAAGTTACTGGGGATGACATTTACATACCTGGCCTATAGAGATATGAAAATTAACTATAGATTAATCTCAGTCTAAAGCCGCATATTTGTCTCTCAACCGTATGTACGCGTAAATGGAAATTATGTTAACTTCTATACACTTCAAGCACTAACAACGCATGTATCTCTTACTCTGTATTATGTACTCGTCGCCAAATTATTGTTATGTACTGGTCGAGAATTTAATAGTCCTGACGCAAGAAAGACGGAAATCAGAAGACCACTAGGTTTGCGGTGATACTTCTATTTTCCAAACACAAGGAGAATCAATCTCACACAAGAGTGAGAGAGCAATTTAGTGTGAATGTCTGAACAAGTGTGTGAAACAAGTGTGTGAGCAAATATTCAAAATGAACAAATCAATAGACAGTCTTAACATGATTGGCTAATTGTAATGGAATATCGATCCATGTATACATAGTAAAATATAATCGACTGTCAAACAAACACACATATTATATGGATATATATCACTCTGTTAATTTTATTCAGGTCAGAAATCGATGATCAAACAATCGGATTAAAAAAGTGATAAGGCTGTTAGAAAGGTGTATATCAGAAATTAGATGTGCTCTAATATTTAAATATATATCTCATAGGACAGTATGCATTAAAGAAATAAATTTTCCAAATACTGAGATGGAATTAACTCTCAACAATAATAAAATTGTAAACGAACCAATATTTGACACAAAATCAATAAAAGATTACAAAATAGGTTGGAAACAATAAATTGAGTGACTAAATATTATAAAACAAAAGTCTATATGCACCAATTAAAAAGTATCATTACTCTTATAATTTTATTGCTATATGTATTAGTCAAAATATATTTGTGACCCTTGGTGAAATAACAAAATACTATATATGCCTATATTTCTTACTAGGCATCAAAGTCGATTTTAACACTAAATGACGCCAGATAGAAGAATCACTGAGAACCAAATAGTTTTCGGTGAATAGTTAATTTGTTCTAGTTTTTAACACCCTGTGCGTCAATGGCACAGCCAGGCATTTGGTACGATCTCCGGCCACAGACGCACTTATTCACCTCGCTAAGCCAGTAATAAGACTGATGGAGAGGGAAGGTTGAGCATGAGGCTGACAACCCCATCCCCTAAAAATAAAAACTGCTGCCGAAACTTCACAACCCTAGCATGAAGTCCCCTATGTTCCACTAGGAATATAAAGGAATAAAATGATAAAAAATAGTGAGCTTTACACCCTTCCATAAAACGTATCCACGACAATATGAGAGACCAAACTTAAAACTGCTAGTGTACTAAGTGTCTTCTTTTTCCTTCACGTTCCCAGTGGAACATAGGGCCTCAAGCTAGTGGCTTGAAGTTTCTGTAGCAGTGTTTACTTTTACAGAATGGGGTTACTAGCCTCATGCCGAACCTTCCCTCTTTATGAGCATTATTTCTGGCTTAACGAGGTAAAGGAGTGGGTCGGCTGAGGATCAAACCCCGGACCATGTGCATGGTTGGCGAGCGTCCTAACCGTCGTGTCACCGACGCTAACTAAGTGTCTTAACTGTCTGAAATAAGGTCACTTATGATGTGGAATTCTAAATATGAAACAACTATGGACTGCCTCTTCGCTTCCAATAAATCTTCCAGTAAATTTCAGTTTGCGGTAAATTAACCCTGAAATCAATCAAATCCACATAGACGTGACAATTGAACTCGGAATTTTGGCTCATTGTGAACATCTGTCAGTTAAATTTGATCTGACTTCGACTGTTTAAAACAACGAGAGAAAACCTGAAGTGATAACAGTTATTTTAAAAGGTATCAACAGCGAGAAGATTTATTAGGCGTGGGGTATCGGTCCTCAAAACTAGACACTTAAGTTAGTTTCAGTAATGACTTGACTAGTTAGTGATACCAATTTGAATTTTGAAGAAAATATGGATTTTTGCATCTAATACTTCAGATATATCTTACACATGAACACCAATAAAACCAAAATCCTGCCTATTCACTATGGACATCTAACATGAAGTGTTTCAGTTGCCTACGTTTGCAAGAGGATTACAAAACCAGGTTGGATTTGTCTACCAGTCAGCGGAAAACCGTTCTGCCTTCGAGGCATGAGGGAATGGAAATTTTATTAAATATTCCCTTGACCAGTTTATCAGTTTCTTAGTCTCACTCTCAGATATTCAAAGTGGAAAATAAGACTTAAATTAATTTTATAAAACTAACTATCCTTCCTGATGAATTTTTCACTAAAGCGCTAGGGGTAAACTGTTGGTTCGTGACATGAAATGAGATCAAAATCAATCTTTTCAAAAATCCGGAATTAAAACGTTAGCAAAATAAATAACATTCGGTTTGCTACAAATTCACGGAGTTGGGTTTTGTGTATAATCATATATTATTCAAGGAATAATTTTAAAATTGATCTTTTGAGGTCCTGACAAAACGTTATAGACAACGGGATCCATTTAGTCAAGCATGAGGTCAATTATTCACTAATGATACATAAAGACATTTATGCTATGCTGCAAATCGGTGAAAGCTGGAAGACAGAGGTTACTGAAATCCCATCCACCTTTTGAGTGGAAGTCCACACTCCTTGTTTTCTGACATCCATACGCCTGCACACACACAGGACTGTGTATTCCAAATTATGAGGAATTAGCTCTCCAGTACTCAGTGGCTTCTAATTATTCTCTACGTAATACCAATCAGTGATGAAAGGTTCCATCGAAAAAAGTGTCTGTTTCTCAAAAACCTTTTCACCCTATGTATTTTAACAGTGTGGATGTAACCAACAAAATAAACCTTGAAAGTGAGACAAAATCAGTCTTTTTAGATAGTAATCATGATCAATCAGATCATTCCAAATGGAATCTGTTACTGCCTAAGTAAAACCCCTTATAAAAATTATATACATTTAAACTTATAAATCAGTTTAAACGAAGATAGAAAACAAATATAATCCTTACCACAATATCATTTTGTTTTTCATTCATTGAGAAATATGAAAAACCTTTGTTATATTGAATATCATATACCAAAAAGATTCCTAGCCAACAGCAACAACAGCAGACAACAATCAGCAGTAAATAGGTGAGATCTGAAAGAAGCAACCTCCTTCACCTACCTACCTAGGAAGCATCGTTTCAACTACAGGCGCACGGAACTGATGAAGATATCAATGCGAGGATCTGGAAGCAGGGCAAGCTTCCAATATTCTCAAGTCTGTGTGGAGGTCAACAGCACTCAACATGAAAAATATGACCTGGATATTCAACTACAGTGTGAAGCCAGTCAGTGCTACTTACTATACGGATCAGAGACTTGGAGCGTCATAAAGAGCACCTCAAACAAACCACAGACCTTCATTAACAACTGTCTTCACTCATTACTCAAGATCAGATAGCCACTCAGAAAAGATCAGCAACAGGGATCTCTCGAAGTGAACCGATTGTGCAACAAATAGGCAGGAAGAAATGGAGGTAGATTGGCCACACTCTGAACAAACCATCAGGTGATATCACATGCCAGCCATCGCTCTAGTGGAACCCGAACGGAAAGTGGTGAGTTGGTGGTCAGTTCAAGGGTGATATGGAGGAGGTCGTGTGAAAAGGAGATAAAATCATGTGGGCAGATGTGGAGCCAGGTGAAAACGTTGGCAGAGAACCGAATACAATGGAGACGTGCGGTTAAAGCTCTATGTTCCTTTATGAACTAAAGGAAACAATAATAATGATAATGGTAATAATACATCCAATTCCCAAATTTTTTCAAACTGTTAAAAATGAACTGGTTTTGGACATATATAACTTACCACAGCCTTCTAAGAACATTGCTTTTATATCCTCCTCTGACAACAGATAGTTATTATCTTCTATCCAACAATATGCTCCAGCATTTCCACTGAGTGATTCTTCTTTTTGAATCTCTATACTGTTACTATTATCAGTAGTATTATCCTCCATCTAAAGTTGTAATTTCTATCTCCTTCCAATGCGCCCAGCTCTTTGTTAAATACTTTTGTTAATACCCTAGTTGACTGAAATTAGAATTGGCTAAGTGAGATCAAATCTGTTGTAATGAAGTGCTTTCAATAACATCATTTTTTCTTTTCCTTTTTATATTTCAGCTATTCAAATAGCGTTCCTTTGTTATTCGATTATCAATGATGTGTGTGTGTGTGTACCGCTGTTGTGTTTGACCTTGTCACTATAACAACCCGAGTAAAATTTCGCTTTTAATTTGCAATTTTCGATTATGTTTCACTTTGAAAATTCAACAGTTATTGAATATTTTGAATTAATTCTGTGCACCATTTTAGAAAGTTAACTTTGGCGGTCACTAATAGAATAAATTGCTCAAGAAGAATTACGGAATTATAGTTGCAGCATACGTCTTAAGAAAACAATAATACCTTAGGCTCGGGAGTTTCAGTAACGGTGATGGTATTGGTAAAATTCGGTTGGGTTACCAACATAACACCTTTTCCAGTGAAACAGATTAAGTTTAAAAGTATTTCAGTGGAAGGTCGGACTCAGACCTCCTACGTGAAGGGGAGCATTCAACAATTGAACTCCTGACAAGTATGTAGTAAGTGCCCACATGCAGCACGGATGAGAATATCAAGTCCAAGTGAGATCAGAAATGTAAAACAGACTATCAATAATCTGAAATTGGCGTGGAAATGTACTGCACTCAGCATAAAGAATAAGATTTGAATTTTCAACATTAATTTCAAATCGGTGCTTTCAAATGGTCCAAAGACTTTGCGCATCATCAGAAGCATTTCCACCAGTCTTCCATAGAAGACTTTCATCATCAGGTGCTTCTGTTTCATACTGGAGGGCGTGTGACTAGAAGGGATTAGCAACAAGGAACTCTAGGAACGCCAAGAAACTATTGCCGAACAAATATGCTGAAGGAAATGGATATGAATTTGGCAAATTCTGAGGACACCATTGAGTGACATCACGCATCAGCCTCCCAGAGGGATATGATTGGGAAACGATAAATTAGGTGCTGGTCCGAGGGTGACAAAGAAGTGGTCATGTGAGGATGAAACAAAAGCTTATGGATAGTTGTGCAGCCAGCTGAAGCAGACTGTAAAGAAGTGCATGAAATACAGATATGTTGTTGAAGCCCTATGCTCCACTCAGGACCCCAAGAAATAATAATAATCTCAATATTCGAATCTCTATTACGTATATACATTTACATATGAAATCAGTAACTGCGTCGGTGGCACAGTGGTTAGGACTCTCACCGACCATGCACATGGTCCGGGGTTCGAGCCCACACCGACGCACACCTGATATCTATGGTCGGCCTGCAAAATTTGGGCTACCGATATCCACGCTGAAAATTCCATACTTGTACCAAAAATACAGTGTGGAATCAAGCTGTAATCAAAAAAAAATAAATAAATAAATAAAAAAATTAGTAAGGCACTAGTGGAAAGTGATTCGATATCGAAGGATATCAAACGTTTTTGAGAAAAATTCTTACATCTGTATACAGTTAATAAAATTTGAAGGTGTTGTGTGTAAACTATTGAAATATAATTATACTTTATTTGATCTAATCCACAATGCTCAAACTTTTTACTGATATTAGTGTTATACTGAGGTTTTGTCTTCTAAGCAGAACAAGACGTGTGAGTGAACAACATTGTTTTTAGTTAGATATTATTGCATATATGAAACTCCACATATGAGTATTAAATGTCAACCAATAATGATTGTTTATCAACAGGATGATAACACTGGTGTGTTTCAGTTACATACCAACTAACAACAACAGCAACAACAACGATTATGATAATATTTGTTTTAAGGTTACATTTGCCTTTTCCATTGACTAGTTATGTTAGATCGCAACGCTTTGATGGTAACTAAAGATTAACGTGAAGTTATTTCGTTTAGTGGTGGTTACCAGTGGAATCTAGGATGTGTCGTTTCATTCTGTTTTAAAGACTCAGCCGGATGCATTTTTTTCCAGTGTGTGATCATTTTTTTTCTCTGAGACTTGAACCTTACACTCACCGTTTCAAACGCAAAAGTATAATGATAGTATTAAAACAATTAGTCCCTTGGATAAATTTGAACAAGGCATTAAGAAGACAAATTTCGCGAGCTGATATCTTCATTTCGTAGTTTCTTTACAACCGCTTTACAACTAACATGGTTAACAATAATAAAATAAAATTCATGTTAATTACTCAGTTATATAAAAAACAAAAGTATATACTAATGACCAATCATATTTAGATAGTACAAAGTGGTCTGAGTTAAACAGGAGATATTAAGACTGGAATGAGAGGTTCAT
The DNA here is from genome assembly GCA_944472135.2 of Trichobilharzia regenti. Taxonomy (NCBI): domain Eukaryota; kingdom Metazoa; phylum Platyhelminthes; class Trematoda; order Strigeidida; family Schistosomatidae; genus Trichobilharzia; species Trichobilharzia regenti. The sequence continues at coordinate 38,523,535 of OX235263.1, forward strand.
AGTGAGATAACGAATATGTTAAATGAAACAGGTGGAGGCATATATTGAGAAAACAGATAAAATCACTAATAATAAGTCCGTATAAATGAAAATTCGATAGTATTGAGGGAATGTTTGCATAAAGGGCATAACTTATGACGAATAATAATAATAACTGTAATAATAATATTTATAATAATAAGTAAAGTAAAAAGAAAGAAAAAAAAACCAAGAGGGTTAAGGGGAAGGAGCACTCTTGGTGAGAAGAAAAATCTTCAATCCAAGGTTGGCCACAGTAGGAACAGCGTCTGGACATGTTCTTTTTGGATACACAGTTCCGGTTTAGTCGATCTTATTGCAATTATTATTATTATTCGTCATAATTTATGCCCTTTATGCAAACATTCCCTCAATACTATCGAATTTTCATTTATGCGGACTTATTATTAGTGATTTTATCTGTTTTCTCAATGTATGCCTCTACCTGTTTCATTTAACATATTTAGATAGTTCATGCTGTCCACGGTAGGGGAAGATTGAAGCCTATTGGAGAATTTATGCTGTGTAAACATTATGTAGGTGATACTCTCATTATTGGTAATAATAGTAAATCTATCGAAAATTTTATTACCCTATTTGATCATATTCATCCAAATATCCGAGTGACTTCCGGACTAGAATCGAATAACAAACTCGGTTTCCTGGATATTACTTTGACTAGGAGAGATGATGGAACGATTCAACGATGTATTTTTCGTAAACAGACATGAAGTGGACAATATCTTCATTTCACCTGTTTTGTTCCTATCCAGTATAAACTTTCCCTAGTGAAATATTTGTTCTCAAGGGCCCAAAAAATATGCACCAGTGACACATTGATGGATGAGCTTCGACATATACATTCATTTTTATTAGCTAATGGTTATCCAGAGAACTTCATCACTTGCCTCAGTAAGGATAGACCACATCTAGAAAAGACAGCTTCTGTACCAAAGAAAGCTATCTTTATTAACCTACTCCATTCAAGGACGACCAGATTACGCAGTTGACAGCTGAAAGACTTCGGTCAGCCATCAAACGCACATTCTACGCCACCACATCTCTTTTTCTCACGTGCCGAACATTTTTGATCCCTGTACCTACGATTAAAGGACGAAATTCTGTGGACTCTACTTCAAACTGTGTCTACAAGTTCACCTGCAGCTGCTGTGATACCTATGAAGGTAGAACCAATAAAATGTTCCAATGTCGTCGAAAACAACACGTTCCAAAATGGTCACTAAAACATCTAGAAAATCCCAATACAATTTGTCTGGATAGAAATCCAGCATCATCCATTTCAAAACACTAATTAATGTCAGGTCACAAAATCAATATTAATGACTGTTTCACAATTATTTCACATAACTCTAATTCAAGGTTTAATCACATACAGCCTAAACTGTATGTACAAAAAAACAATAGACTTCAACCTTCGCCTACTCTGGACTACTTGACCTGTCTTAATATGATTGGCCATTAGTATGTACTTTTGTGTTTTATTTAACTGAGTAATTGTCATGATCTTTATTTTATTACTGTTAACCATGTTAGTTGTAAAGCGGTTGTAAATAAACTACGAAATGAAGATATCGTCTCGCGAAATTTGTCTTCTTAATGCCTCATTCAAACATAATAACAATAGTTATTAATAAATAATGAAGAAATCTTTGATGATAAGAACGGTTGAAACAGCATACTTTTGCAAAATAAATGCTAAAGCAGACACAACAGTTTAAAGTGAACTAATAAACATTAAGATTACACAATTCGAGCATGCACGGTAGGCTAATGTGTTAGCAAAGATGTAGATAGACTGACAAAAAGCAAGCTGTAGGAAATGCTTTTGAGCTCAATAGTGTGCCAGCAGAATCTCCATCTACTCATCTGTAGTGTGCAGTATCGAAGATAAAATGTACATTGACAAAATATTTGATAATCGGCTCCCTAGGACTAGAGGGGGTTATTCAATGTTAATTTGTCCTTAAACGATTAATCATGATGCAATCATGAATATCATGTGTCTTTCTTTTAGGTTCACCTTTGTTTCCTTGTAGCATAATTCAAAAGTGGGATCCACCAAGTAATGTAAGAGAAAGGTTGCTCGCTGGCGACACTGTCCGGCGTTGCGCAATATATATATATATATATATATATATATATATATATATCGAATTGAAAGAAGTTAGAATTCACAGGTGGTTAGACTGGGTCCCCATGGCTGAATGGTCTAAGGGCTCGTCTTGTAGCTGGATGGTCCCGGGTTCGAACTCTGGTGGGTGCATACTGTTGAAGAGCCCCAAAGTGGGACTCCCCAGCCCTCCAGTGGTTGTTTAGATGATGTCATCTCATGATCAAACTTGTGACCAATCGAATCCATGCAAACGGAAGCGTGATGATAAAAGAAGTCATTTATCCTAGAGTTTACAAACTTTCTATGCAAAGATCCCTAGATTCAGAAAAACCAATATGTGACTCTCTCTGATATGAAGGATTACACATGTAAAATAAGACAAAGGATTTATTCAAATTATGTGAGCTTTAGAAGGATCGTATAACTATAATCTGATACTCACACCTGGATTCATTCAAAAATGTTGAAATTATTCCTCATTTGCCACATTTCATTTGATCAGTTTCTCAGTAGTTTCTTGTTTTCATATTTTCCAGAATAATCACGAAACATGTGTTGTGTTTACTTTTCACATCAAAAAGGCCCTTGTTGTTTAACTGTATTGATTAATTCTAAAGTATTCTCTTTATCTTTCTATATACTGAAAGGTTCACTAATGTCTCCTGAAACCTGTGTTTCATTTGAATAAGATGAATATTTTCAAATTAGGTTATACATCATTGACAAAGTCTTAAGGGACAAAATGATGTCATGTTATCCTGTTTAAATTTATGGATGCGCTTTGTTTAAGCAAATGACGTTTACTGGGAAACCTGTCCAGGGAGGGGGAGAATTATTGACTGACCGGTAAAGTTTAAGAGTTATTGCGTCTGGCTATTAGTCTTTAGGACATCTAATACAAGTTAGTGAAATGGGTATATATACTACACGACTTTTATTATCAGTCATTGCTATGATTGCATTCAGCCAAATATAGGATGTACGAAATAAGGGTTTTAAACCTGTAATAAAGTGCACTTTTAACATTGCCTGGTATTTAGTGGGAGAAAGCTTCTTTTTATGACTGATACTGAATGCTAAACGTACCAGTTAAATCAAAATGAAACACGCATCGTTAAGCAAATTTAGAAAGAGTCCGTCAGACAATTTCAAGGAACAAACAGAAAATGTTTCAGTGTCCGTTGAAAAGATCAGCTTTCTTTGGGAGTAAGCTTGCTATAAGCAGCCTCATTCGTCGCCGGACGGTCTTTATTCATTTGAATCTCTGATAAGCTGTTCGGTCAGAAGATTTTGGTTAACATTATAAAATGATTAAAATCTGGTCAGTCTGAGATAGTCTGCGACTCTCTAGGATTAAAATATCATGATCTCACCATGGTGTTGATACCAGGACCTCCAATTAACGAAGCCAAAATATTGACCTTTCAGTCACCTCTTGATTCATGGCATAACATCATTACCAACCGATTCCATCTATAAGCAACCATCTCACCTCGATATGGTAGATACTTCGTTGTTTGTAAGTATATATGAAGTTTACAGTTGTCAGTAACTGAACTTCAGTTTCAGTTCTATATCTTAGGAGGGGAATAAACAGTCAAAAATATCATATCATAAGACGAGACATATTATTTAATTTAAAATGCTTTGATATCAATAACTAGTAATCTATGTATGTGCTTAACAGCCTCCTTCAGTGTATCAGTTCAAGGTGACTGTTTCTTGAAACCTGGCCACCAGCTGTTTAAATGTTGGTTTGCAGGGATCTGATTGGTTTCAGGATTTTATCATGAACCCACATCGGTTAGAGGACCATTGTAAAAATTGGGAGTACTAGTCAGCTGTCTCATCTTAGTTCGGGACTCTTCATCAATACATACCCAACCCTGGACCTCCGGGTTACAAGGCGAGCCCGTAGACCATTAAGCTACTGGAACCCAATCCAATGGCCAGCCCATGAATTCTAACTTCTGCCAATTCATGACGCAGCACAGCCACTTCGTAATGTCTTCTTCATGAGTTACTGTCTCACCTTCAACCTGCTGTTCCCCATACCGGTCATGGCTTCAAACTAAAACCCCAGGTAAGTGCCTGAATAGGGCCAGTAGGGATTTTAGTTTATTGTTTGTAGGATTTTATCATGAGCTAACATCATTTAGACAACCAGGTCCTGGATTTCAACACCTGTGGGTGCGCACTGCTGAAGAGTCCCAAACTAGGACGAAACAGCTGTTTAGAACTCCCAGCTGGTTTTCCAGTGGCTCATGATGGAATACCCCAACCAACCAAACCAAATCTCTGCAAACCAATACTTGAAAATTATTCTCTGTTAACTAAATCAACATTACATCAATGTGTTCACAAGACTTCATAGTTTTCGTTAGAGCAGTGTAAATTCACCGATGTGATAGGCAATGAATTGTGCTTGAAATATCCTCTACTTTTTAATTCTGTATCACTGTATTCAAGTGTTGGTTTGTAGGGATTTGACTGGTTACAGGATTTCATCATGAGCTGACATTGGTTAGAGAGCCACTGGGAAACCATCTGGGAGTACTGGACAGCTGTTTCGTCCTAGTTTGGGACTCTTCACAGTACACACCCATCACTGCGGTTCAGATCCATGACCTTCTGGTTACAAAGCGATCTCGTAGACCATTAAGCCACTGGGACCCGTTCCAATGGCCCATGAATTCTAACTTCTGCCAATTCACGACATAGCGCGACCCCTAGCCAATGTCTTTGGTGAGTATTTGTCCTCACACCCTACCTTCTGCACCCTACTGGTCATGGCTTCTCACTAGAATCCCAGGTGACTACCTACCTGAGTAGGGCAAGTCGCTGTGTTTTACATCATAAATAATAATCAGATACTTAAGCAAGAATATTATGACGTTCAAAACTTGAAATTCATCCACAACCATGTATAGGACTTGTTCAGGTTCAATAGTATTTAATAGCACCATAGCTGGTCACCTGGATGATACAGGACACCAGATTGAAACAGTAGGATCTTCTTATGTGGTAAGAAGGCAAAGTGCTTTATGATCAATTGGAACTGTTGAAACTGTGACCATCGAAAAGTGAAACCCGAATTATGTGTGCAGGAAGAGACTGTTACTAACTTATTACTTCCTTGGTAATCAGTGACTCTTTCACCTTAACTTGTCAGAATTTCATTTAATTTTTATGACGTAACTTCAGCATTACATTCATCTGTTTTATTTCTAATTTTAAATATCTCTGTGTCTTTGATCCTTTTCATTTCGGGTTGAATAACTTTGCTTGTGGCCATATAATTGCCTCCACTTATGCATGAATCACCCTTAAATTCAAGGACATTCTTTTCTGTGCAAAATATTTTTTTATTTTTATTTTTTTTTTGATTTCAGCTTAATTCCACACAGTATATTTGGTACAAGTATGGAATTTTTAGGACGGATATCGGTAACCCAAATTTTGCAGGTCGACCATAGATATCAGGTGTGCGTCAACAGGGGATCGAACCTCGGACCGTGTGCATGGTCGGTGAGAGCCCTAACCACTGTGCCACCGACGCACGTATATATATATATATATATATATATATATATATATAGTGTCTCTTTTTTCTCATTCACGTTCCCAGTGGAACATAGGGCTTCAAGCTAGTGGCTTGAAGTTTCTGTAGCAGTGTTTATTTTTACAGGATGAGATTGCTAGCCTAATGCCCAACCTTCCCTCTTATCAATCTTATTACTGGATAAGTGAGGTAAAGGAGTGCTTCGGTGGCCGGGGATCGAGCCTCGGACCATGTGCATGGTCGGCGAGCGTCCTAATCGCAGTGCCACCGACGCATTTACTGTCCCTACCTCGGTCATAATTGATTATTTTGACTCCTTCCATGTTCTACTCTTATAAAATGAACTAGTTGTTCAGTTAAATTATATTTAAGTTAGTTCACTTTCATTGCTTATATACATAGTTTATTACTCAGGTTGCATGGAGTTTATGAAAATCCTTTGAAATAAGACGAATTCATCTTATCCTGCAAAAATTGTTCAATATGGCGTTATTCAAATTCGTTGATAGAGCTGACTCTGTGAAGGCTTTTCGTTATATTTTCCGTCTTGAGTTGTCTGGATTCCATCGATTGCTGTCTGTTGACAAATAGGTATATTGCATGAAAGAAAGTTTAGACACAATAAACTGAAGGGAGGTAATAAAAATGCAACAACAAAAAATTGATAGAGAAGAAATTTTATGGCAATGATTGAAACGGGAAAAAAGAATGGTTCCTGAACAACGAATATTGTTTTCGATAACCTGTTCTTCATCAGTGTTGTACAATAATATTAACTAATGACGTTTCGAGCACAAACTATTGCTCATATCACCAGTTAATATTACTGTACAAAACTGTGTGATTTATCAAAATAAAATATTATCCATAATGGAGTTATAATCTATCACAGTGCCCAAGTTTTATACTTATGTCAATGCTCTTCATCAGGTTCTATAGTTATATATACATACACAATAGTGAATGAATTAGTGTTATAAACAACAACCTAGACTAGCCACTTCTAAATGTATCTATCAATTCAACTGCGCCTGTGGTGGAGCGAGTTATATTGATCGTTTCTCTAGGAACTTGAGTCTTCGTGCTCACTCGAGAGCATCTACCAGTGTGGCTAAGTAAAGATGGAGTGAAAACTATCAACAGTACGATATTAGACCACCTGATCCAAACCGACCACAAAGCCAGCATTGATGAATCCTCCTCTACATCTACCGGGTACCAAACAAATTGCCGAAAACATCCGGGTGTCGCATACACCAAACAGCAGAGGCTATCGCAATTCGCCTTAAATATCAGGCGCTTTGTGTGCAGAAGAAGCAAATCCAGTCACTACTATTGCCGTGGCCTTTAGTGAAGACGTTAACTTCATGAGTTTGTATTATTATCTTTCCTAATTTCTCTGATATTCAGTTTATTGTTATCTTGATGCTATCGAACTGTAATCCATTGATATTTTTATTAATTCAGTGTTATTTAAACATCATCAGTGTTGCTAATAACATTAATTTATTCACTATTATGTATGTCTATATAACTGTAGAACCTAATGAAGAGCACGTCGTTGAAAGGACCATTCTTTGTCTAGTAACACCATTCTTCTGAAAGAATTTTAATGGGCATTTTTAATAAATAAAAAAAAGGATTTCGATAGGCAGGCAGTTATTTTAGTCTGTGGGTCATATCAGTCAGTTTCAAAGTGAACTGTCCAACTGTTTTGTATATGCATACAGCTAACAAGCCTGATTATGTACGGCTTAAATTTCGGAGTTACATGCAGGTTCTTCATGACTGTAGTACTAACGGTTATTAAAAGTAGTTAAATGGATTTCGTCAAAGAAAGAAATCACTTAGAGACACACTAAATGGCAGGTAGTATTGGATGTCTATTTGGTTCTAGTTTTGGGGATAAAAAAGACCTGTCTCCCACTTACCCTAGCTAACTATCAGAGGACCAATGTATTCTTTAAGAGATTATCTTGTCGAGATAAGAGTAGAACTCGTGCAGTGTGTAAAGCACAATTCTACAGTAGAATTATTTTGTTTAGCCTAGCACACTGTGACACAGTAATGTTTATTTCATGTCAGAATTTTTAGGAGTAAAGTTACTCATGCGGAATGAGAGATCTTGAAAAAATGAGTAATTTAAAGAGAAGCCTTCAGCCATTTCACTGCTTGGACTAAAATGCCCTCTCACATTAAAGTAGGTCAATCCTATAAATCTGAAAGTTCACATTGTTAAGTGGTGATAAGAGTTTGACACTGAATAATTATTCATCTAATCAACACCTAACACGTGCAATAACAAAGATGCGACATGAATATTATGAATAGGGAAAATGGTCAGCGGTGAGAGGAGCATGAAAACAAAGTAGAAAATTCGTACTCTGATATTATAAAGGGTAATAATAAACTATCCTATCATAGAGCTTACCCTGTAATTGTGATATGATCCCTGAACATAGGCGTTTTAAATTGGTGGATGGTGACTAGCAGTGGAATCCAGGATGTGCATTTCGTCCTGTTTTAGGACTCGTCAACTGGATGTATCTGCATTTTCCAGTGAGTGATGATGTTCCCACCGAGGCTCAAACCCAGTACCCATAGTTTCAAACGCCAAAGCGTTACCCACTAGACTACTTGGGCCACGACAGCCACCTCTTGTGCAATGGGTCATATTAATTATTAAATTGAATTTTAGATTTTCTCGTCGATCGATTAGAAACCGAAGTGCTCGGTCTCAGGTTGACATGTTGGCTTCTTGTGCAGATGATTCGACGATGTCTGGCGCTTGAAACTATGAGCACTGGGTTCGAGCCTCGGTAGGGAACATATTCACTCACTGGGGAATGCAGGTACATCCAGTTGACGAGTCCCAAATAGGACGAAATGCGCATCCTGGATTCCACTGCTAGTCACCATCCACCAATTAAATTCTAATTGCATGCCCAGACATCGTCGATTCATCTGCACAAGAAGCCGATATGTAAACCTGAAACCAACCACTTCAGTCCAATCAGTCGACGGGAAGATCTAAAACTTCAATTTAAATAAGCATTTTTGTAGAAACAACGATATACATATATATGTATAAAAGAACTACTTGGTTAGTAGTATTAAAACCAGCTGAAGAGTTTTCAATTCATTAAAAAGAATTCATAGCTGACTATAATTTCTAAGACCTGTGTTACTCCAATCATGGAACTCTCTTCCCAGAAAAGTCATATTTACGGAAATAAAAAGCAGCTGGTGTTAATTTGACTAAAAAATGACATAAGTCCATGCTTGCATAAGTCATTTGAAGATGGTTGATGCGAAACCAGCTAACAGCAGACTATGTGAATTGTGCATCAGATCATCATCAATGCAGCTATTTATCCCTAGCACTTCACTAAAATGTGTCAGTCGACTTAGGTATATGGTCACGCATCCAAGTGTTACAATGCGTCTGATTACTGTGATTCATTGTGATTGAACACTAAATTTTGGCTTAGTGACCGTATTGCATATACGATTGATGGATATCTCTAAACACCCTTAGGAATAGATGAACAAATAAATGACCATCTGTTGACTTATTCACGCATATATACTTCAATCATCATGGTATAGTTGTAAAGCCCTGCTGCAATTACTAAGGTGAAATGAGTAATTTTCCAAGGTTTAACATATGCTTTATTCATAAATGTCAACAAACACCGGAGTTAAAGCCAAAGTCTCCTTTCTGTTAGTTACTTATGCTATTTTAAAACTACAAAGTATCCAAAATACATATTCAGACAACGAAATCAAGCTGTAAAGTGTAAATCATAAAAATAATTTTGTGTCGCAGCTGCTATTCTGATGATGGGCTGTTCCAAAAAAGCTTTGGAACGAATTCATCACCCTTATTATTTCTCTTACTTCCCTTTAATATCCGACAAAATGAACCAGCTTAAAAGCTCCTTTTTCTAACATATAAGTCAGCATTCTCATCTTTCCGCTCAAGATTGTGGACGTACATACTTTGATTAGTCCTCAGAAAAATAATTCAATTATCAAGTGTCGGTTTGCACGGAATTAATAGGTTACAGGTTTGGTCACCAGGTGACGTTAGTTAAAGGACCACTGAGAAACCACAGAGAGCTAATCCGTCCTGGTTTGGGACTCTTCATCACGAGCTTCCTGTTTCTGAAGAGCCTCAAAGTAAGATAATAAAGCTGCCCAGTTCTTCCTGGTTTTCCAATGGTCTTCCAGTTGATATGAGTTCGTGACCAAACTTGTAAAACAATTTAAATTTCTCAAAATAATAGATTAAAGCACCAAGACCAAAAGTGATTGATTGACAAACGCATAAATCCACAAGACACAAGTTTCTAAACCCACAAACTGATATGGATAGATTTAACTACCAATACGTTCCAGTAGTATATTTCTCTTAGCATAAATATCTTTAGAATTTTTAAGTTTATATCTTTTTGATATATTTCAGTCATCACAAAGAACACAACTACAGAGAGTAAAGCCTTTTTTCTTTTTGACAAGCTCACCTACTAATCCATGCACTTCAAAGCATAGATTAGGTAGGCTGGCCCTATTCAGGTAGGTAGTTACCTGTGGGTTCCAGTGGGAAGTCGTGACCAGTAGGGTTCAGAAGGTCGGGTGTGAGAACAAATACTCACCGAAGACATTGGTTAGGGGTCGCGCTATGTTGTGAATTGGCAGAAGTTAGAATTCATGGGCCATAGGATCAGGTCTCAGTGGCTTAATGGTCTACGAGATCGCCTTGTAACCAGAAGGTCATGGATCCGAACCGCAGTGGTGGGTGCGTAGTGATGAAGAGTCTCAAACTAGGACGAAACAGCTATCCAGTACTCTCAGGTTTTCCAATGGTTCTCTAACCAATGTCAGCTCATGATGAAATCCTGTAACTAATCAACCAAATCCCTACAAACCAATACTTAAATTCTGGTTATTGGTCAAGAGAAATTGATTAACAAACGGAAAGTAACGCAATCTAACTAAGGATACAGAATGGGATGTAAAACTGGCGATTAATAAATGATCGATTTGTGCGGTTAGTGACTTATCTGAATAGGTCAGCATTTTATGATGACTACAGTGATGACAAATGTTTCATGTGTTTGTCTGAACCCCATTCTTTATTAGTACCTCATGCACATCTAGATACTTTAATCGCTATTCCTTAGTAGTTTCTTTCGACATTGTAACGTTACAACATGGTGGCATATATCAACTCATGATTTCATAACAGATTTTTGAGTGGCGGAAATCAATTTTATGTCCCAAAGCTTACTTTTGACCGACTAGCTTCCAAAATCTTTCATTTAGTGACATCATCCATCCTTGAAACGAAAAGTCTTCCCGTAGCCATTGGACGGTAAACGTATATATTCTGTGCTCTGCAATTTTAGTCGAGACTAGGTTATTATTTAATTGGTGGATGGTGACTAGCAGTGGAATCCAGGATGCGCATTTCGTCCTATCTGAGACTCGTCAACTGGATGTACCTGCATTCCCCAGTGAGTGTTGATATTCCCTTCGAGGCTCAAACCTAGTGACCACAGTTTCAAACGCCAAAGCGTTATCCACTAGACTACTTGGGCCACGACAGCCACCTCTTGTGCAATGGGTCATATTAATTATTTAATTGAATTTTTAGATTTTCCCATTGTTGGGAAATGCACTGAGAAATGCAGGTACATCCAGTTGACGAATCCCAAAAAGGATGAACTGCACATCCTAGATTCCACTGTTAGTCACCATCCACCAATTAAATACAAATTAAATGCCCAGACATCGTAGAAGCATCTGCCCAAGAAACTGACACGTCAACCTGAGACCGAGCACTTTGGTCAAATCAGTCGACGGGAAAATCTAAAATTCAATTAGAGACTAGATTATTCTTTTATATGGCTTGGTTACACACCCGACCTATCTTCTCTTACAAGCTCAGAACCAGGTAGTTAACTGGTTATGCCCGAAGACGAAGTGAAGTGGATTGTGTGAAGAGTAAATGAAAGGTTTTAGACAGTTGCAGAGGCTGCTGAAACTGATGGCAAAGAACCAGTTAGAATGATGATGTTTGACTGAAGCATTAGGTCAGCAACATTTCTACCATCCAACAGTCCGGGAATAAAATATCAAAATGGAACTTTTCAAAGCAAAACCTCTAAGGTTATCAGAAACTTTCCTATCACTCTAGTCTCTAGACGTTTCGTCATTGTAAGTATTCTCTTCATGCCACAATAAAAAGCACAAGAACAAATTTGTTAGGTAAATAACGATAATAATTATTATTATTATACATTGGCAATACAATTTGTACAATTTGTTTTGTATGAAACAACGATAGGAATAACTCAGATGAATTATCATAGACTTAAATTTTATTTTCATCTGTGTATACACTCAACTGTAAAATAAAGAAATGAACTAATAAAGTAAGAATAAAGAAACACTTAAATAAGAATTAAATAATTATATATTTACATACAGGAGAACTGATTTACATGCTAGAAAAATGATAATATTAGCTATCGTGTTATATATATGTGTAATTTGTTATTAATAAGAAAGAAAGAGCAAAGTAGAGTAGTAAAAGTTGAAGACTATCTTTTGAAGTTTATTGTATATTATGCAAAGGAATAAATAAATGAAGGCGGATTGTCTGAAATAATAATAATGTTGCTAACATCTAAAAAACTCGGGAAATTGTACATCTAACATAGAAATTTTCTTGTATATACTTTTCTTCCATGCTGGATTAGCATCACGACTATTTAATACTGCATCAGCGAATTCCCATACAGTTATTTGAATAGCGTCCAGAAATTCTTTCGGAGTCTATTTAAAGAAAAATAATATGAAATGTGAATAGATGCGTTAGGGAGCTTTATCGTTTTCATCAAATGAATATAAACCTCAAATGTAATGGGATGTTAAACGAATTTCCATCGGTAACTTGTGCCTAATATTAATTCTGTATAATTCTGCAGTACAAAGGGGAAGTCCCTCCTAGATATTGTTTCGGTACATATCTTTCTCAAAGAGAGAGATTAACAGAAGGATATGCTGAAGTCGACTTATGCAGTTGATGGTCATATGAATGCTTATTCTTAAGATCCTTTTGAGACAATAGAGATGAGGTAATGACTGGTTTATTAAAAAGTCTACAACTTTTGAATACGTCAAGTATAATACCATGGAACGTTTCTATAACAGACGATCTCTCTTACTCACGCAACTACTAGAGTTAATTTCATTGAACTCAATATGCCTCAATCAGAAACTAAAGTTCTCAATACATTTTTTGGGTTTTTCTCATACAAGATGAAGAGAATATGTTGTTTATTCGTCGAGATCTAAAAAGATTAAATACTGTTATCTCGAGTGATCCATTTTCATGTGGATATACCTAGTCGTCACCTAATTTAGAAATACAACATAACTGCTTAAACTCTGAACACTGAGTGGTCTTTCAGAAACTGTCGACATTCCATTGAAAAAAATCAGAAGAAGTCATATAAATAAACAGTTTAACTCTTAAAAAAAGGATTTCAATAACTTACTTCAATTTCATCGCCTTTATTGAAATGCATTTCCATGCTACGGATTAATTCATGTTCACGAGACAGCATTATATCATCGGCTTTCTTCAAACCAGCTGCTTTCTGTTGACGAACAAATTTTTCTATCTGTATGTAAAAAAACTCTCTACACACCAGGGAAAAAAATACCAAAAATATGGATATAGGAAAGAAAAAAAAGTAAGAGGTTAGTTGTTGCATAGATGAGGTAAGTGTGTAGTTCTTTTTCTCATTTACAAAACTGTGATATACTGACAGGTATCTAGAAGCATAGTGAAACATTCACTCATTGGATCTACTAGCCCTGCCAAATGATAACATTTAACATCATGGCTTGTGAGATGTTAACGAAAATTTCTCGCTCCAAGTGGTCTTGATTGAGACTAAAGTCTTTTTTTTGGAAAGATCTATCAATCTAAGCACAGGAATGATCCAGCTTAGTGATTCTTTTCTCACCTAAATCCTTCCCATCAGTAGTCAATATCAGAAAATATACTTCCACTGCTCTAAGCACACATTCTATTCTTCACCATCATCGTGAATAAAGCACATTTAAGCATTGACGCATTAACAACAGAGAATGAAAAAGCAAGCAAGAACAAATCACCACAATGATAGACAATGACAATAGTAGAAAACATGCATATAAGAGGAACAACACTTCTCACCAATATTGTGCAGACCGATTTCATTATGTTCGATTCATCATCATCATCATTATGATTATCGTATTTATCGGCGATTATAAATCCCTTCCCGATAGAGTATTTTTTTGTTTTGAAAATAGTGAATGGATGATGAGAACATTGTCAATCGGAGGATGTTGTGCATTCATTCATTCATTTATTATCATCGATCATTTTTGTTTAATAAAAAAAGGTTTTAACTAGCTTACCGGAAATTACTGAACCATTTTACCAATTGTGCGGTGGATCCTCGATTGAAAATTACTTCAGGAAAATAGGACTTCAGTAGACTTGATGTTGGATAACGCGAGTACATAAACATCATTTTAGCTTTTTTCAAGTGAACGGCACTCAGTGTTGTCGTCTAAATTTGAACAAAATAAGAGATGAAACCATTGTTAGTTGTGATCAAATGTCTAAAAAACGTTTACCAGCTGAAAATAGATTAGCTAATTATATATAATTATTTCCGGAAGCTGTAACTATGCACGTATATACTTTTAGTTAATTAAGTTGAAAGAATTCAGCAATGTGGAACTTACTCTGGTATGATTGCTCAGTATCGATCTCTTCAAACGTGTATGGGAATAATTATTTTGAAGATTATGAGATGATATCGCCACTTCAGATTGACTTTTGTCATCATCAGCAGCTTCGTGATGAATTCTCAAATCGAGTGACTCATCCAAGTGTGGGATTTTGTTCGGTACCTCCTTTTCATCACTATGTATCTGGCGTTTATTGTCAATGGGTGATTGAGTGTTCGATTTTTTCACCTCATTCTTATTCACAAATAGCTGGCTGTTGAATTGATGAATTCTTAATCTACGAGTTTTGTTTGCAAGACGTAGCTGTCGTGTTCTCGATGAATCCGTTGGTGAATCTTTTGTGGGAGTTGTTCTGCACGATGAATTGCTTAGTTTCAATTCAGAGGACACACGATTATTGGGGTTGAAGTCTTCTTCATTTCGTAGATCCTCACCAGGCATACTATTGGCGTCACTTGCTGATTCTGCAGTAATATTACTTTTAGAGAATTTCAAATTGAGCGGAGTCACATTTAAATCTTCCGGAAAGTTTACTTGAACAGATTTCAAGGAGTTACAATAATCCAAGAAATTTGATGAAGTATTAGTATCTTCAAAATGATTATTCTGTAGATACGTCTCTAACTGTTGCATACTATTATCAATAAGTTTAATCATTTCCCGGCGAACTTGACTAAGAATCTGATTACACATTCGACTACGACGTTCAGGTGACTGGGGAGAATTATCATTATTAGTAGCATCATTATCAACTCTTGTTGAGTTTTCAAATTGTCTATGATGCTTTAACTGTTCACTAAGATGTTGTCTATATAAATTTTGAGAGATATTTGTTGTAACTGATGGTACTGGTCTTGGATAGAATGAATTGTATTGACTTAAATGAGCATATTCATTGCTTCCGTTAGCTACAGATGGATGGTTAAAATTTCCAAATCTCATATCTGGTTGTGATAACAGTTGACACTTGTCATTAAATCCACCAAGAAATTGAAAATTATTTGCGTTTACTTGACTTCTCATATTTTCTTCACAATTACTCAAAATATCTCTATTCACTGGACGTCCAAAACAAGCAGGATGCGGAATTAATCGAGCTTGATTAAGTAATTCTAAAGCAACAATCTCCAACTTTTCTCTTTGATTAGAAGGATTATGAATACACGCAGGATGTGAATAATCCTTATAATGATTAAAGAGTTCAAAAGTTGGCATATTGTTAAGCATACCAGTTGGCGTTGAACTAGATCCAACCGAAGAATATCCTTCATCGGTTAAAGGACTATACAATGGAGTTATCTTCTCAGTATTAGACATATCCTTCAATCCATTGAAACTTAATGAGAGTGGATGGAATTGATGCGGATTTGACTGAGATACTGGTGTTGAATGAAGATATAATCCTTCTAAACCGTGAAGTTTAGACTTCTTGGATTCAGGGGAATGAAATCTTCTATCATCCTCCAAATAACTTTCCATGATTTTGTCTATTTTTTGATATTTATAAATTTAAAATATATGTTTCTTTTCGTTTCGTTGTTTCTAAAATTTACAGAAATAAAAATAATATTAGCATAAATAAAAAAATCATTACCATAGGAAACGACAGCCACTTTATCTTGTAACATAAACTAAATAAAATCCTCTTATATCAGGTATAGATTGGGTATGTATACGTTGGTGGTTTAGGCGTAGAATGCTTGCAAACCACATATGCGCTACGAGGTTTCACTCCAGACAGCATCCACTCTTAAACCACACCTAATTTACTAGATGGTAGTAAGATTGGGAAAGAAGAAGGGTTGTGTTTGAGGTTACTAACATCCAGTTGACGAGTCCCAAATAGGACGAAACGCGCATCCTATATTCCAGTGCTAGTCACCATCCACCAATTAACTTCACAATCTTGAAGTCTTATTTTCCACTTGGAACTCTAGGAAGTGACAAATAAACGATAAGATTTATTGTTGCACAACTAACAAGTGCATTGATGAGGTTATTTTAACACGCGTCCACATTCCGAATGAAGTATCTTCACATTTCATTTATTCTGGAGTGTTATCCAAGCAAAATACACAATGTTGAAGTCTTCAATAATGAAATCGCTACTTAATAAGAGATATACTATCTAATATCATCTAATCTTATCGGTGGGTATCTACATTAACGTGGCTTAGTAGACTCTGTCGGTCAACACTTGTCATTATCACTCTAATCTCATAGCTAGTCACCAATTAACAAGTTGAGAGTTCGTAGAAAATTAGGTGGTTTCATAGTTGATTTCGCCAGGAATCTAAGTGAACCAGGGAAAGGTGTTTAAAATTCAAGGAGTAATAACAACATTGCTACTACAAGGAATTATGAATTTAATCAGACAGAAATAGGCAACAAGTAATCTGTTATTGTCTGTGTATACCACCTTCAGCTCATAATATAGTCTTAATATAAAGGACAATAATACTGACAGGCATAAAGACTGTTATCATCAAAATTGAACACCAGGTGTTTATCCTAGTAACACTATTTCACTCTTCACAATTCCTTCATTCTTATTATCCATTGGAAGGCAAAAAAAATGGGTATTTATCAATTTAGTTCCCATACAACGATGTTTTGAATAGAAAAGTTGAGTGTCTTGCATAACTTAGGCAAACATGTCTGTCTACATTTTAAGGGGGAGAGGGGAGGGGATGGAATTCTCTTTTGAACTATGACTTAAATATAAAATAAAGTCATTCCAAATTTCTAAGAGAAATCTAACTGTTGATCAAAATTAATTTTATCGCAATTAACTTAGTTGATAGCGACTGACAATGGAATCTAGAATGCACATCTCGTCCTATTCAGGACTCATCAGTTTAGATGAACCCACAATCTCCACTGAGTGATGATGGTATTCCATTCTAGACAAGAACCTTGCACCTACAGTTTTAAACGATATAGTCTTATTCACTAGGCCATGGAGGCCACGATAGCCACCTTCTATGAAATGGGTGTCAGTTATTATTTGTTTTCAGAATTGAATCCCCGCTGATTGATTAAAGTGAGCCAAATTGCTCAGTCTTTATTGACATAGGCATCCTAGATCCTACTGATAGTCACCATCGGTCAAAATCAAAGTCTTAAATAATGAAAGTCTGCAACTAACTGACAAAGTTAAAAGGTTTACAGTGTAGAATTATCAGTAAAAAGTTACACAAAAGTGTAGTTAGGACACTTCCCCTACTACTCATCACATCAATCTGTTGGAACAAAATTATTACAATACAAATTTCATCATGTTAACACTTTCCCTCTCTCTCCCTCTCTCTCTCCCTTACTTACAGTCTACTAATTTATACATAATCAAAGTTAAATACGTACAACGGGGTATCAGTATGAGACTCCTAGAAAAAATTTCCTATCGCTTAAATAAAACTCTCTACACTAACGACCAGTTATGACACAGCAAAGAATAAAAAAAGGCATTTGACTTACTTGAAACGATGAGTCTGACAAGACGGTGTATTACCAATTGTAATAATAACAGTAATAACAGATGATTCGTTCTTAATTGAATCACCGTAGTATAATGTATGTATTTCTCTTAACTGATCAGTAAAGAGAAATGAGTTGACTCGAGAATATTTGCAAACGCAGATAACGAAGTAGTTCACGTTAAAACTTTTAAGATTTTAAAAGCTTTAAAGGTAAATGCCTACTGGCGTTCAACCTCCTTATATACCCTTTTTTATTCCCTCACTTTCCAGTCCTCCTATCCACCTACCAATCCCATAAGGGAATATTAAATTGACACGAGTACACTATTTCTCTTTATTTCTGTCTTCTTATCAAAAAGATCTTAGTTGCTGTGGTTTATGAAACACTGGTACAGGCATACTAGAGATAATAGTAATATTAATAATAATAATAATAACAATAAGGAAAATTATGATGAAAGAGGGGAGTAAATGCTTCATATTATTTCATTCACACAATATTCTCACTTACCCCTGATTTCTGCTTATTTTTTTCCTTCTTCTCCTTTGTTGACTTGTTCGTTTGTTTGTCTATTTAATGATAAGATGCTGGTTAACCAGCTAATTCTGACTTAGACTTACGTATTTATTACAAACATGCCTTTCACAAAACGTTCTCTCTCTCTCTCTCTCTCTTCCCCTCTTCCCCTCCCCCCTCCATCTCCGTCTCTATCCCCCTTCCCTCCTTATCTTCCTCACCTCCCTACCCCACCCCACCCCACCCCACATTTTCCAGATCCAACATTTTTGTATATTGTCGTCAGCTTTTCAGCTTTCACCTTTGAATTTCTATCTATTCAACTACTACTCATTATAATCTCTCACCCATCCTGATAATAATAATAATAATAATAACATGCTCAAGCATACATGTAAATACATGTGTCAGTTCAAAGTTAATCCTCTGTAACCACGTGTATATATGACTTGTAAACAGAGATATGACTTTTTTTACAGATCGAAGAAAGAGTAAGAAAATGAAGAAAATATTATAAGATTAATTATATATGTGCATATATATGTATGTGTGTGTAGAATAAGCCACGTTCTTCTCTAAAACCCTGTATACCTGTACACACCGACCAAAAAAAAAAAATGAAGGATATATATCATTATCCCTTTTCACTTCATCAAAAACTCTTTTAGACAGCAAGTTACAAATTATGTGAAAAAGGGTACCCTGGTTTCATCTTCAAAAGACAAATAAATATTTTTAAAAAAATGAAAATAAAGATTAGTAAAAATGAAATGAAATAAAATAAATGTTTATATATGCTGGTGCCACGTTCCATTTCTGTTTGTAAAAGAAGTCACAATGACTGTGTGAGTAAGAACAGAAACAGCGCATAGACAAACAATATCAGCACCATTAAACAGTAAGCCTAATGGTAGTAATAATAATGATAATAGGTTAGTTAAGATTTCACCCTAGGGGTATATTCTAGATACTTCTAGATAATTCATCTTAGTGAGATGTTCTCATTCTTCATAAATCCTAGAGGAAATGCTAGAAATATACACAAGGAGTTAGATTTTGAGATGTATTTCGCATCTTGGACCTAGTTAATAATAATACCTCCGTCTTACTTTCAGTATTTATCAGTAGAGTACTTGTTTCTTCAATAGTAAATATCTTCAGTTTTAATATGGTATTAAGTTCCACAGCTAAAATGCGGCGGGAAGTATTACCGTGTACTGTTTACTGACTGCGATTTTCGTAGGTAACACCTTCGTGTCAGCCTTATGGGAACTTAGATTTTAAAGAAAGTACCCATTCCTGATACTTTATGCAATTAAATCCCGACCAACACTTGAAAATTACATGAATGATTTCATCATGAGCTGACATCAGTTAGAGAACCATTGGAAAACCAGCTGGGAGAATTGGACAGATATTTCGTCAGCCTAGTTTTGGACTCCACCACCAGAGTTCGAACCAAGGACTATCTCGTTACAAGGCGAGCTCGTAGACCACTGAGTCACTAGGACCCGATCCAATGGTCCTTCTGCCAATTCACGACATAGCGTGACCATTTCGCAATGTCTTCTTCGATGAGTTACTGCCTCATCTTCAACCTGGTGTACCCTACTGGTCACTGCTTCCAATTAGAATCCCTGGTTAACTGCCTGAATAGGGCCAGTCGCTAGTGAGCACCAGATGAATTTTCAGGTATTGGGTTTTGTTCGATTCCATGGAGGATTTCATCGTGAGCTGACATCAGTTAAAGAACCACGCGCTATGTCATAAATTGGCAGAAGTTAGAATTCAAAGATCATTGCATCGAGTCCCAGTGGCTCAATGATCTACGAGCTCTCTAACCTTGTAACCAGAAGATCATTGGTTCGAACCCCGATGGGTGCGTACTGGTGAAGAGTCCCAAACTAGGACGAAAAAGCTGTTCAGTACTCCCGGCTGGTTTCCCTGTGGTTCTCTAATTGATGTCAGCTCATGATCAAATCCTTCATGGAATCAAACAAAATCCCTACAAAACCAATACTTGAAAATTAGTCTAGTCCTTACTGGTGACTGACTACAGGATAGATGTGCGTGATTTTCTGGTTAGAAGTCATGACAATTGAGGTCCACCGAGTTGCACATGACAACAGATACTCATTGACGATATATATATATATGTCGTATACTGGCAGAACCAATGGGCCGTTGGACTCCGTTCGAGTGACTGAATGGTCAATAATTTCGTCTTCTAAA
The DNA here is from genome assembly GCA_944472135.2 of Trichobilharzia regenti. Lineage (NCBI taxonomy): Eukaryota > Metazoa > Platyhelminthes > Trematoda > Strigeidida > Schistosomatidae > Trichobilharzia > Trichobilharzia regenti. Next base: position 38,544,297 of record OX235263.1, read on the forward strand.
TAGAGAGTCTTGGGTTCGATCCCTTCTGGGCTCATAAAGTCAGTTCATGGTTACATTATACGCAATTCTTTGTATCTTACAGATCATTACGGGTGGGTGTATCAGAGGCCTTAGTAAGAAGGATTACAAACAGTTTTGAAAGACGAGTGGAATTGATGGCTACATTTAGTTCATAGATTTTTGATAAAGATCACCGTGATACATTTGACAGACTCAAAAACAACTGGTCATCTGAATCCAGGGTTTATTAAGATAGGTTGATTGAAGTCGGAAAATTGACGATTGACTGACAATGAGACATTAAATTTCTGAGTTTGTTTGCAATACACGTCAATATAGAGGTTACGGTCTTCGTGTAACTTTTATTAATGGTTTCGTGAGAAGCCTATATTAAAGGAATATCACAGTAGAGTTCTTGTGGCAATTTTCATAAGGTTGTATAATTACTGTCTTACACTATAAATCTCTTTCCAACAGGTTTTGCTTTAGCCCAAGCCACATCAAACAACATTGTGAGAGAAAAGATGGTTTACATATTCATCAGTTATTTGTTACAAAGTAAAGATGCAGATCACTGGTTATTCTATCCACAAATCTATCTGAAAGTCACTTCAAGTTTTTAGCAAGCAATGACTCGATCTATTTATATCTGATAGCCTGGAAGACACATGTTATATACAACTTATAACATATCTATAATCGGTTACAGGATCTCATGATCAGCTGACATGGGTCACAGAACCATTGGAAAACCACCTAGGAGTACTGAACGGCTATTTCGTCCCAGTTTGGGACTATTCATCATTGTAGACCCACCGGGGTTCGAACCCAGGACCTTCTTGTTACAAGACCCATCAAACCAATACTTGAATATTAGTGAGATGCTCACTAGCGACTGGCCCTATTCAGGTAGGTAGTTACCTGAAGTTCTAATAGGAAATCGTTACCAATAGGTTTCAACAGGTCACATGTGAGGGAAAATACTCGCCAGAGACATTGGCAAAAGTTGGAATTCATACACCGGCTGTTGGATCGGGTCCCAGTGGCTTAGTGGTCTACGAGCTCTCTAGCCTTGTAACCAGAAGGTCTAGGGTTCAAACCCCGGTGGTGACTGCGTACTGACGAAGAGTCCCAAACTAGGACAAAACAGCTGTCTAGTACTCCTCGGTGGTGGTTTTCGAATGGTTATCTAACCAACGTCAGCTCATGATAAAATCCAGTTACCAATCATTCCAATCCCTACAAACTAATACTTGAGTAACTATCATTAATTAGCAGTACGTGTAACTGATATTATTGTGAAAATGAAGAGATTTTTCTGGTAGATCTTTATAAATAACGGTAAAGTTGTTGAAATTCCATCACTGTATATAATGCCGATTAATATAATTACTTTGAAATTACTCACGCCAAATATTTGTGTTTGACAGCCTAATCGAAATAATCTCAATACCGAACAGTCATCCAGTTTATAATGAAGCTTACCAGAATTGCACACGATTAAACCATCTGAATTTTGGTTAGCTACTGATGGAGTATTACATAATTTCACTTCAAATAACACACAATCATACAGTATTGATAACTGGAGGACTTTTCAAGCAGAATTTATTGCTGTTAATCCTATCAATTTAGTCACACTGCTTCATAATTTGCTCTGCATATTTTCCTATCCCCTGTGCTATTTATCACAATTTTCTATCTATCCGGTGTGGGAGTTGAGTTATTTTGACTGCACGCATTTGATGTTGATTCGATGGACAAATATTCAGTGACTAACCTCTCTCTCTCAACCCAACAATATTACTTCTGAATACTGTACACCCATGATTGCATGTAAATGAATGTATTACATTGAATGGGATTTTTTCTAGATTATTTGACTAGGAAGCTGTAGGCAGATTTCTATGTGCCAACAAACTTAGTGACCTCAGTCTACTAGTTTGACTTGTTTAACTGACTTCACACTTATTAGATGTGCATGTTTTTTTCTTAATTTTAACAGAATAATGGCGGGATTATGCAGCTAATTGATAAGGATTCAGAATATGAACTATCCAGTTTTAACCAGTTAGTTCAGTGATATAACCTTCATTATGACACTTATAAGTTATCAGTGCATTCCAAAATTAAATGTTGGACTGTGTGCTGCTGAAGACTGCAGGACTATAATGAAAATTTTGTATGTTATTCTTTTGTATTTTTTTTGTATTCATCTTAAGTTAGTTCATTTTAGATACCATTGTGAAAAAATCATATTTTCTGAGAACGTATTTAACTCTTGTCAAATGGTGAAGAATTTGTGCCAGTTAATCCATCTCTATTCTCCTAATATCTAACATCCAGTAACGTGCTATGCATTCGCAAATTTCCGTTGAAAGTCATCAATACGAGTTAACATTAATCTAAGTGTAGAACTTGAGCATTATGGCAGAATGTAAATAGTGGAGGTAGAGTAATATTAAGTGGTGACGTTTCGAGCACAAACTATTGCTCATAATCATATCAAAATAAAATCTTATCCATAATGGAGTTATACTTTACCACAGTGCCCAAGTTTTATACTTATATCAATTAATAGTGGAGGATCACTCATCAGGCTAAGTCTAACTAATATCAGCTCATGATGAAATCCTGAAACCAATCAAATCCCTACAAACCAACACTTGAATATCGATGAGATGCTCACTAGCAACTTGCCCTATTCAGGTAGGTAGTTACGTGGGGTTCTAGTGAGAAGTCGTGACCAGTATGGTGCAGCCGGTCGAATGTGAGGGCAAATACTCGCCAAAGACATTGGCTAATCGTCACGCTATGTCGTGAATTGGCAGAAGTTAGAATTCATCGGCCATTGGATCGGGTCCCAGTGGTTTAATGGTCTACGAGCTCGCCTTGTAACCAGAAGGTCCTTGGTTCGGACCCCGGTGGGAGAGTACTGGTGAAGATTCCCAAACTAGGACGAAACAGCTGTCAAGTACTCCAAGGTATTCCAATGGTTCTCTAACTAATGTCGGCTTATAATGAAATCCTGATACTAATCAAATCCGTACAAACCAACACTTGAATAATTCTAGCTAAATTTTTATTTTCGGCGTCAACTGGATTATTGGAACATAAAAATTTAGCTAGACCTGAAATGATGATTGACCGTGCTAAGTTAGATAACCTAGAGACAAACTTAACCATCGCACTACATTCACTTGTATGTAATAACAAAATAGACTGGGTGTGACTATTAAAAAGTAATATAATTAGGTGAAGGCAGAGAGAGGTTAATTACTGAAGCTTTGTTTATTTATTCAACAGCATACATGTGCAATCGGAATGACGCAAAGCCTATACTGGAGACATGGAAATCGGCAACAAACAACAAAGAAGAGTTGAAGAGACAGAACAGAGAGAAATATATATCAGACAAACTGTCAAAAGGTGTGACTAAAACTGATATAATTATAAGCAATAATTAATGCTCGAAACATTGTTATCCAGTCGCTAATACTGCGTCACTGTGTGATTATTAAAATAAACTTATCTAATATGGAACAAGTTAACACTGTTATCACTACGGTTTGGTGGAAAAAGATACATTGATATAGTTTATTTAGTTTCGTAATATCCTTTCAGCTGGATAGTCTTCTCTACTCACCATTAAGCAAGTGAATAATTCTGCTTCTGTCACAGAATAAGTTTATTTCATAAAAGAACACAGCGATATTATACACTAATGATAGCGTTTCGAGGACAGTTTACTGCTCGTACTGATATCAAGACATTCATATCGATTTCAAACCTCATTTATATGGTATGCTAAGTGGTTAGGACTGTCGCCGACCATGCACATGCTCCGGGGTTCGAGCCCTCGCCGACGCACACCTGATATCTATGGTTGGCCTCCAAAATTTGGGCTACCGATATCCATGCTGAAAATTCCATACTTGTACCAAAAATACGGTGTGGAATCAAGCTGTAATAAAAAATATATATATACGCCAAGTAATCCACAACGGGAAACTTACGGAAACCCTCAAAGTGAGGACGGGAGTGAGGCAAGGCTGTCTACTATCACCAATGATCTTCCTGATTGCAGTAGATTGGATAATGCGACCGACAGTGACGGGCAATGAGGAAACAGGCATAAAATGGACTAACACAAAAAAGGAACTTGGAGGATCTGGACTTCGCCGATGATATATGTCTGATTTTCCACAAATTGGAAGATATGCAAGTTAAAAGCAACAAGCTGGCAGAAGAAGCATCAAAGATATGACTTCGCTTCAGGTGAACATAGAGGAAACAGAGGTGATTAAGATTCCTGCCAACACCAACATCAACGGCGGAAACAACAGACAACAATCAGCCAGGATAAATGGGAGGAACCTGAAAGAAACAACCTCCTTTACCTACTTACCTGGGAAGCATTGTTTCAACTACAGGAGGACTGAACTGATAAGGATATCAAAACAAGAGTCGGAAAAGCAAGACAAGCTTTCACTACTCTTAAGTCTGTGTGGAGGTCAACAGCATTCACGATCAAAAATAAGATCCGGATCCTCAACTCCAATGTGAAGCTAGTGCTAATCACTGTACGGATCAGAGACTTGGCGCGTCATGAAGAGCATCTCAAACAAACTACATACCTTCATCAACAGGTGTCTTTGCTCAGAACTCAAGATCAGATGGCCAGCCAGAAAAGATCAGCAACAAAGATCTCTGGGAGCTAACCAACCTGGAACCGATTGTGAAACAAATAGGCAGGAAGAAATGGAGATGGAATGGTCATACTCTGAGAAAACAAACCATCAAGTCACATCACTAGACCAGGCATTGCTCGAGTGGAACCCGAAAGGGAAGCGGCGAGTTGGTCGTCCAAGGGTGAGTTGGAGGAGGTCATGTGAAGAGGAGATGAAAGCGTGTGAGCAGACTTGGGGCGGGGTGAAAACTCTAGCAGAGAACCGAACGCAATGGAGACGCGCAGCTGAAGCCCTCTGTTCCTCTAGGAATTAAAGGAAATAATAATTTCTTATCCTTTGATTTAATTGTTAACAGTAATTTCCATATTTCTGGTATTAGAATCGCGTTATTTCTGTTGTTCATGTTAGGTGTAGAGTAGGTGAACAGAGACTGAGTGATCAACCACTTCCTCCACCCATCTATATTCTGTTCCCGTGAGAATATAAAAATTTAACTGTGTTGAATGATTGACCATACGAAGATGAATAGCTGAGAGGAAAACTCAGCAGTCACAATGCATGCATTATCACGTAGTCACACACTAGGGTGGAAGGGAGTGGTTGATCGCTGACTCTCTGTTCATCCCGTCTACACCTAACAGGTGTAATAGAAACAACGCAGTGGCTATACCAGGGATATATTTTTTTCCTTCATGTTCACAGTGGAACATAGGGCTTCAAGCTAGTGGCTTGAAGTTTCTGTAGCAATGTTTATTTTTACAGGATGGGGTTGCTAGCCTCATGCCGAACCTTTCCTCTTTACCATAATTTTTTCTGGCTTAGCGTCGGCTGGGGATTGAACCCCGGACCATGTGCATGGTCGGCGAGCGTCCTAACTGTTATGCCACCGACGCACATACCAGAGACATAGAAAATACCAATAAAATCAAAAGATAAGCAATATCATAATTAAATAAGAGAAGTTCGAGAGCTACGTGAGGGTTGTGATATGATTATAGGCAATAAACGTTGTCATTAGTAAATACTACTATATTACTGGGTTTTTATTAAACAGAATTATTCCATGGTGGAATTACACCAAAATTCCCAAGTTCTTCTTCTAAGTAGACTATGGCTAATTATGTTTTCAAGTAAATTTTTCTACAACACGTGAAGGTGAATAGTCTTACCCGTATGTAACGTTGTTTTCTGTGAGATTTAGTCTTGTTTTCTAACAAAAGATTTTTGTTTTACTTATGCATAGTGTTATAATCTGGGTTGAATTACATAACTTTACAAGAATGTATATCGATCGATTAAGCTATTTTATATGGTCACTGCTATTGTATAACGATGAAAACAAGTGTACTGAAGTTGAAAGGAAACACTCGTAGGCGTAAAATTCAAAATATCACTATATCCTTTAAATTCTGCTTGTTTTAAAAGCGGGGTGATCTTATCAATTGCTTATTCTTCAGAATTAAAGGAAGTATAAGCAAAATTTTCATAACATAATACTTTTAGATACCAACAAACGAATATCCATCGATCTAAAAGATGTACCTATGGTATGAATGACGGGCAATGCTGTACTGTGTCTGGACTGTAACCCTGTCACTCACTGGTCTGAGTATTTTCGTTTGTTTGGTATTACGATATGATAACCCATAGATGTTATGTAGGAAATTCAACAATAGATAGGAAGTAGCGAGATCAGTTAAGTCCTTCATTTCCAATTTAAACAGTCTGATGTGAAATTCCGGCACTTTTCTATCTGAAAACTGAATGCTATTGATTTCTAAAGAAAACCCTGGAGAATTTTCACCTCGAACTGTACTCTTCACAAATGGCATCTTCATCTCGATGCATTAATGGTTTGATTGAATAGATGACCAAAATTCTGGGTATTTGAACTTATTCGACTCTCTCAGCTGAGTCTAATCGTGTAGAGTGCTGGTGAGCTCATCCTCAAGCTAACTAAACTGTCATCCCGTGTTTAATCATTTCAGTTTGGCTAGCAAACATCACTGATTGATGTGAGGGATCTTCAGCTATTCTTAGTGAGTGCCACAATGCCACAATGTGAAGGAAATTAGGTAGGGAAAACCATGATAGTGCATCGGGGACCAGATATATTCAAACAAAATCCAAAGGCACCACTGAACAGTCACAGATTTTAATATTAAACGTTAAAGGTCAATTGGCAGGAAGTACCGCTTAATTAAAATTTCAGTTTTGTCAGCAAATATTACAAATCATAGCTAGAAGAAGAAGAAGCTTTTAGGGATTTATTCAGTATCGCAGATAAAGAAGCATGCTATTTTGTATCAATGCCAAGGAACCGATTTCTGGATTGTCCATTACTCAGTTATGTAATATCGAATCTCCTAAGGAACTCAGTTTTCCCCAAGAGTGAAAGTATACCTTACTGAGCAGTGCAATAGGCACTGAAATTCTAACCAACTACCAAATGAAATACTACCAACTACTACCAAGTCTCAAAATCGAGTGATTACAATTGATATGATTATGAACAATAAATTTTGCTCGAAACGTCATCCAGTAAATAATACTGTTTCACTGTGTGATATATCTAATAAAAAAACTAATATGGAACCAACTACCTTCTCATTCATCATATTACACTACAGTATAGAGTACTGTAATACATATCACTTAACTTTCCAGTCATATTGCAAACTCGACCGATGAATTCTGACCAGTGGTACAATTTCATCATTTTTACATTCAGCGAATAATCTTTATCACTAGTAGTTATACTCTTCTTTATTAGAACTAAAAATTAGAATAAAGGTTGATTCAAACAAAAGCGTATGTGATACGATAAAATATTATTGTGTAGGTAAAGTACAGAGAATTTTGGAGCATGGAATTTATGTTTGCCAAAGACAGTCAGAAAAACTAAAACCCTTTGAAAACAGTAAAGAAAATGTTTCCTTTGAAGAACAATCGATAAATTGACAAATTTTACTTTCTAAGAATAGAAATATCTAATTAAAAACAGTTGAGGAATTTTCTTTCATGAGACACTAAATTAAATTACAATGGAATTCGCAGCTTTGCTCACCACGGTTTCTCATGGAAAGGAAAAACATTCAGAACGCATACTGCTATCTGCTTGACATGATAAGCAACTAATCAATACTACTGGTTGACATGAGTAGTTTGAAATACGTCAAATAGGCCCCCAAAAAATAACACTTTCAATTTTCCATTCATTGTTTAAGTAATTGTGCACTGATGTTCTTCAATCCCTGGTGGAGACTACAGAAAACCATCTAGCGTCAAAAGAAATAAGGTGTCACGTGTCAGATTGAAAGATATCTTGTATAGTAGGCCTAAATAGCATTAGTTACTGCTATGAATGATAATACAAAAGGAATTTACACATAAATCTTATGCTTTTGACCATGTTACCCACACTTATACTGAGAACAGTCCCCATGTTGGATTGACGCTAGAAATGTACTGACATATTTGTTCAGATTTCATCTAGTACCTGGCCAATTTCACTTTAAGATGATAAATAGACATAGCCTTTCTTTCAAACACCTACCCAGTAACTAACTAATTTTCGAAGGGATTATCTTCATCATTTTTAACCCCCCCCTCCTTTGATAAACTTGATAAACCACCAACACATGAGTATTTTTTACAAGAATTTATTTCTGTTATCACTGTTATATTTATCAGTATTATCAATTCTTTAAGTTTATTTGACCTTTGACTTATATGCATATGTGCATATCGCATAGTCACTACTGCTTTCACCCACATCCTTATAAAAATCAAACACACACTGGTACATCAGAAAAAAAAAGATTCTTTTCTGTTCAGATTTAAAAATGAAAATTTAATTGACATAAGTGTGACCTGTACATTATAAATTATGTCAAATATTTTTATGAATACTATAAATATAAAGATAGATAGAACAATGTATTCAACCAACCTTTGAAGAAGTGAAAAAAACAAAAAGCTTAAACTGTTCACTAGATTTAAAGGCACACACATATCTCAGTGATATCATCTGATAAGCAAAGTCATTTATTTGACATAACAGTAGATGTTCCACTCCACTGGTTACTAACCCTTATTTACTCACATGTATAAATGGATTTCTGCATAGGAAAGGAGTAATCCCACATTCACCGCATGAATTTATTCAGTCGGCTTTTTTCCCTTAAATTATCAATAGTATTAAATGAAACAAGTGCTGCTATAATGGGTATTTAATACAAGTGAATAGTTATCAATAATGAGTTGCATAATATGACAAGATATTGACGAGATCGGTAATGATTGAAAGCCAGCTGAAAAGCTGGATAGCAGCAGGGACTATTAACTTGTAGCTCTCCCGCTTAGTTAAATAAAAAGACCGGTAGTTCAAATCTCAGCCACCAGAATAATATCGGTCTACTGATCCAAGGCTACTCCCGATAATCTGTCATAATTTACAGGAAATTGCTTCATTGTGGCTTTCGGCTTTCCCTGTTTACCGTAATGGGAAATTTCGATGACTTTGATTGATTGGTTGGAGGATTTCATCATAAGCTGACATCAGTTCGAGAATCATCGGAAGACCAGCTGGGAGTACTAGGTAGTTGTTTCATCGGTCTAGTTTGGGACTTTTCATGAGTACTCATCCACCGCCAGGATTCGAACCCAGGATATGGGGTTCAGATAGGAAGCTGTGATATTATATTTTATTTTTTTGATTACAGCTTGATTCCACACAGTACTTTCTGGTACGAGTATGGAATTTTCAGCATGGATATCGGTAGCCTAAATTCCGCAGGCCGACCATAGATATCAGGTGTGCGTCGGCGTGGGCTCGAACTCCGGACCATGTGCATGGTCGGTGAGAGTCCTAACCACTGTGCCACCGACTCACATCAGGTCGAAGGTAAAGGCAGTTACTCATCAAAGGAGTGGTCGCGTTGTGTGGTGAATTCGCAGAAGTTAGAACTCATGGACCATTGAATCGGGTCTCTGTGGCTTAATAGTCTACGAGCTCGCCTTGTAACCAGAAGGTCCTGGGTTCGAACCCTGGTGGTGATTGCGTACTGTGAAGAGTGCCAAACTAGGCTGACGAAACAGGTGTCCGGTAATCTCAGCTTGTCTTTCAATGGTCCTTCAACTGATTTCATCTCATGATGAAACCCTCCAACCAATCAAACACAACCTCTACAAACCAATATATCAGAATCAAAAGTTATTCTACTATGAGGAATGAAGAAATACTCAATGCACAGATTTTCGGTGCTCTCCTACAGTCTCTTCATCAACTCTTTGATAATGTATAGTCCTTTGACTGAATCAAGAAATAATTCAGTTTACACATTTGTCCACTTGACATTCCTCTCTAGTGGTCAGAGATTATTTCACAAACCCAGCTTCATTTAAGTATTTAAGGGAAGCATTTATATTAGGGTCCAGATGGGTATGTTTAAATACTCTACAATGATTGCATAACCTTTCGCATTGTAGACTAGGTTAAAAGAACACTTGTAGCTTGGTTATCCACACATTTTTATGGAATAATAAACTGCAAGTAGTTATATCTTTATAGTTTTATCTTTTAATAATGAATCACCCAGGAACGAAGCTTGGTAACCGTGTAAAATGTTCTACTTCTTGAACAGCATGACCTATGGGTTTACTATATAAAATCCTCCTACCTAATTCCATATGCTTGGGCCATCATGTTCACCTATGTGTATGTAAGTCACTCCGGCTAAATACTCATTAAAACAATTATTTTCAAAGTAATCTGCCTGCATCTATGATTTTATTATTGTCTCAGAGAAAAAGCCTTGCAGGTGCATATATTTCTTTACTTTATTCCAACTAACTGCTGTTATATGAACATAATGGGCAAGTATTGCTTTATAGTTCAGTGTGAGTTACAATGACTGAACTTTCAATTCTTTAAATCCGCCAAAATTAGGTTTAGAACAATAAAACCGAAGATAGTGACTGTTATTCCATAGGTAGACACATTGTGATAATGGTCTAGAAGATACATCATACAGTCGTTCGTACAACAGATGCACATTGATGAGGCCAACACTGGTAGCTTATCGTTCACGTTCATGTAAATCGTCGGTTTCGTTGAGAAGGTTGTCCGAAGTTCAGCTGTGAAGAAGGTTTTCTTCAGTGAAGGGAGCAGGTAGTTTCTCAGTATTTCTACCGATGACTCTTCACTGAATTATAGATTCAAGTCGAGGAGATTTTTTGGAAGCTGAGGGTGTGGAAGGTACTGGTGGTTTAGGTTTAGGGTAGCCATTTTCCAGGAGGATTCTCTTTAGAGTGTATAGCTCCTTTTCCATAGTATTTGAACTGCAAATTTTGCGGATTCTGTGGCTAAGTGAACGGATTATAGGGACAACCAACTGTGAAAGTTAGCAAGTTGTCCGTTCCATGGTATTTTAGTTTCTACTCGATTAATACACTCTAAATTAGGTAATTTTTTATCTAAAATTTATTTTTCCACTGAAAAATCTTTGGAAATATTCATTTTGTTGCTAAGACAATTTACTAAATATGTACGATTGTACAGATTGAGAATAATATCGCTGAAAAGAGCAACTCTTTTTCTGAAGGCCTTTTCTTCTTTATGACTTAATGGCAATTTTTAAGTTTATACAATAATCCAGTGATACTGAAATATTTTCATCTAGGTCACTCAGTGTCATTATTTGGTGAGAAAGAAATCAAAACAGTTCGCATTTTCGTTTCATGATACCTACAAGTTTCAACTTTATGGTATTTGTGAGGAAAAGATTATTTATCATTATTATTATATCCTTTAATTCCTAGAGGAACATAGGGCTTCAGCTGCGCGTCCCCATTGCGTTCGGTCCTCTGCAAACGTTTTCACCCTGCTCCAAGTCTGCTCACACGCTTTCATCTCCCCTTCACATGACCTCCTCCATGTCACTCTTGCACCGACGACCAACTCGCCGCTTCCCTTTCGGGTTCCACTCGAGCAATGCCTTGTCTAGTGATGTGACTTGATGGTTTGTTTTCTCAGAGTATGACTAATCCATCTCCACTTCTTCCTGCATATTTGTTTCACAATCGGCTCCTGCTGTGTTGGTTCGCTTATTGCCAGAGATCCCTGTTGCTGATCTTTTCTGGCTGGCCATCTGATCTTGAGTACTGAGCGAAGACAACTGTTAACGAATGTCTGAAGTTTGTTTGAGATACTCTTTATGACGCACTAGCCAAGTCTCTCATCCGTATAGTAGCACTGACTTCACACTCGATTTGAAAATCCGAATCTTATTTTTGATCGTGAATGCTGTTGACCTCCACACAGACTTAAGAGTAGTGAAAGCTTGTCTTGCTTTTCCGACTCTTGTTTTGATATCCTCGTCAGTTCCGTTCGCCTATAGTTGAAACGATACTTCCCAGTTCGGTTGGTGAAGGAGGTTGTTTCTTTCAAGTTCCTCCCATTTATCCTGGCTGATTGTTGTCCGTTGTTGTTGTTGCTGTTGGTGTTGGCCAGGAATCTTCATCAGTTACCTCTGTTTTATCTATGTTCACTTGAAGTCCTATCCTCTCTGGATGTTTCTTCTGCCAATTTTTTGCTTTTCACTTGCATATCTTCCAGTTTATAGGAAATCAGATATATATCATCGGCGAAGTCCAGATCCTCCAAGTTTTTGTGTGAGTTCATTGAGGAAAGGATGAACATATAATTTTATACATATGAGGGAATTCTATATAACTTACTGGTGAATGTATCTGTAGAAGCTGAAGAAATTAAATGACTACGAAACAGCAACATAATTTAGTTCTAAGTAAGAAAACAATAGAGCTGCTAAGGAATTTCATGTAATTCCTCTCATTAACAAACTCCAGTGAAGCTGTAGACAAATAGTTTATCGGATTACTGAACTTCATTTGATAGTTCACCGGTTATTGTTTTTTTCTCAGTTTCAATTATCACTCAGTCTCGGGTAGTTTATACTTTTCCTAACCCAGTTTCATTCATTGATTTCTGAATGTAACAAAGTTCTTCAAGCTTCTAACTTTAAAGTCTCAGTAGCGAAGATGTTGCCATTGTTGTTCATGAGGCGGGGTCGCTAGTGTTACCACTAAACTTACCTCCTTCTCGAGCTTAATATCGGCTAGAAAAAACAGGCGAACTTTGAGAGTGCATTAGTTAGGAATCAAACTTGGTCCAAGTAGGCGATTGGTGAGCATTTTGAACCATTGAAGCACAGGTAGTTAGGATATGTATTCAGGTAACTAAGATCTCATGAACTATCAACATTATTCAAGAAACTGATAACTGAGTTATTCATCTACCAGAATATCTGACATGACTAGACATTTCGATAAGGTTCTTCTAAAGTGAAAATAACATAATGTACTATAGATACTCCTAATGGAACCATAAAAATTGGCGAGTTTCCTTTAGAAGAATCCATTCAAAATAATTGTACAATCACATATATTTACAATTTTTAGTGAAAGACAGGTTCAGTGTGTTTGTTAAAGTAGTCAGTCGGTCGTGGCGTGGAAAAGAGGAAACTGACAATGACATTCAAAAGGGATACTTATGAATCATAGTGAAGACTCATCAAAATATAATAGATAATATATAGGGATCAATTTTTTCCCATCAGCGGTTACGTAATATTGATGAACCATTCGGATCTATCTATATAAATGCAACTGAATAGACTTCTTCTGTCTTATGAATGTGAATACAGCTAGGAAAACGGTTTGTGCAGAATATGATGGTACTGTCACTTGTTTCTTTGTTTTTTCATCAGCTAGGTCTAGACTAAAGAAATAAAAAAAACAAAAATTTATTTACTAAACAATTTTAACATTCTTGCAAGTTTTGCATCATATCAGTTGACAGAAAACTTGAAACCTATTGAACAGTGCTTAGAAGTTAAACTTATATAGCTGATACCCAGAAAGTTCAAGTTTAATCAAAAAACAAATGCTTGGAAATCATGGAAAAGGAGTTGGATATTAAAGACAAGAGGTGGTTGAGATAATAAGTAACTAATAACGTGGTGAGTTCAACTTTAGTCATAGGAACAAAATGCGAGCAAAGTTACACTACAGCAAAGGGATGAGAGTTTAAATTCAAAGATTACGTTGCCGAATGAAAAAGAGAATAAAGGCATCAAGTTACCAGGGCAAAGAAAGATTGAACACAGGATTCGGGTTTCAGGTGTTTGATAGAGACTGCTTCAGGAGAATTGAACAAATTTTATCGATCGATAATTTTAGAGGATTTCACAATATTTCCCTCGTGATCTGTATTGACGAGATGCCTGACAATAGCAGTACTACAGGCGTCTGTTCTTTTGTGGCGTAAACTTTTTGGTGCACGTTCAGAAAATTGAGAGTATGTCTTTCTTTCTGTTCTTCCAGTTTAACCGCTACCGCTGGTACATTAAAATTTGTATGTACAATTAGAGTTAACATGAGGAGGGTATCTACAGATCCTTGATTGCTCCAGACTATGCTGACCAAAAAATGTAACTTCACATCTATGAATAAGGTCACCGAAGTGTGACCCTGAGCTAAATTGAAATATATCTCAGAAAGAATGCATATACCAAGAGACTGAAATCTGGAAAACAGAGGACTTTAAAAAACCAAATACCCATCTGTTGAAAAGAGGAAATTATCTTTCTCCTACTGTTCAAGGGGGGCGGAACAGAGTCCAAGAAAATTCAACCAAATATGTAAGGAGCACTAGAACGTTGTTTCCCAGGTGCCAAATATGTATAGTTATAAATCATTGTAGACTCACTGAATCAATGCAAACTGCATAGGCACTCTCATGTCGTCACCTTCAGCTGTTTTATGTGTTCATACACATTTACGCTAGCAAATATATCGAACAAACGAAGAGGAGGGTTTTCGTTAGCTTTCCTAAGCATATCCTAAGAGAGTTTTGCCTTGAGGTAGGCAAACAACCCACTAACAAACTGTAAAAATACAGTATATTCTACTGACGACCTTGAGTCCTTTAAAGTATTAGTTGTGCATAGGATTCAAGGATTACCACACTTCGCAGAAAGCAAATGCAATAAAATTTTCTTAAGCAAACTTATGTGTGTACATAAAGAGAGTGTAATCAATCTCTTACTACCCTGTTTTGATCTTGATTGAGTTAACTTTACAATCGCTGTCCATCTTACCAATTGTAGCTCAGTGGACTGATTTCACTCTTGTGATCTATATATTTTTGGCCTGTCACGCAACGTTATAAGTTAGTAAAAATTTCTACCCCGTTTATTTTCTAAGACCTCCCTTCTCTTCCGTCTCGTTATACACTCCTTGAAATATTCTACTTGACAATGCATGTTGTTAACTTGTAATGTTAACTTGACCTACGAATTGTACATGTTTACTTTTTCAACAGCTCTGGATTTTGGATTCCTTAATTTACAACGTTTTTTATCCCATTGTTTCAACATTTAAAGTATTTTTTGTTTCCCTTCATTCATTTATAAGGATTGCATTTTCGGGTAGTGTCTGCAGCTGATGAGAACCTTTGAAATTAAATGATACTGTCTTACACTGTGATTTCACTCTATCTAGGTTAACAGAATAGTGATTCCTCTTTTGATTGACATGAATGTTTATAATTATTGCCTGTAAATAATGTACATTGCTGTGATGGGGTTATCTGATGAGACCAAACCCTTTTCTTCATAAACCGTTAAAAAGTAAATAAAAGAGACTCATTCCATTGTTATACGAAATAAGCCTATTAATCTAAAATGTCATTAATAATCGCCTAATATCTTTATTGCTTTGTGCAATGACATAGGTTTTGTCATTCTTATATGACATAAAACATCAATAACTTAGTAACATTCTGTCATAGAAATGAAGCAAAAGAAAAATGAGAGTTTTTAATTCAATTTAGATTTTCCCGTTGACTGATTAAACCGAAGCGCTCGGCAATGGGTTAGAGCCTCAGTGGTAACACCATTACTCACTGGGGAATGCAAGTACATCCAATGGAATAGTCCCATATAGGACTAAATGCGCATCCTGTATTTCAGTGTTAGTCACCATCAGCCAATTGACTTCAGAAGTGAAAGTACTCTGTACAATTTATATCTGCTCTTTAATTCAAGTTTACGGACTCGAAATGTTTACAAATACGTATATGTATGCATGCAAGTAAAAAACCTTCTTGTCTGATTACCAACATCAGTTAAGTAAAAAAAATAGGTCAGCATAGGTTAAAGTGTTGTGATAATCGGTCCGTTTCCACATATAATGTTCGAAAACTTTACTTACCTATTTGTAGGTAAGCTATGCTGTCACACTGGACTAAATGACACAAATAACTGACCGCCAGCTTAAATCTTTGGGTTACATAATATTTTGCACAGCATAATACGTCAGATTTACTCAGTTACACTCAGTGCGTCGGTGGCACAGCGGTAGAATGCTCGCCAACCAAGCAGATGGTCCGGGGTTTGATCCCCTGCCGACGCATTCCTTTACCTCACTAAGCCAGTAGTAACACTGGTAAAGAGGGAAGGTTGGGTATGAGGCTAGCAACCCCATCCTGTGAAACTAATCACCACTGCTTCTGAAACTTCAAGCCTCTAGCTTGAAGCCATATGTTCCACAGGGAACGTAAAGGAATAAAAAACACTTTGTTTTAACAACCTGCACTCCTTCATGAAGACCAATCTGTGCTCACCTGTATTTTATAATTGCTTTCAACAAATCACTTGATCCATTTTGAAGGCACAGATACGTCGAGGGCCGCAACATTTTGTAGGTAGGACAAAATTTTGTCGAATGATATGCCGTAAATTACTCTTTGAATAGATTTTGTATAAGAATCTGATAAAACCAAGCTGAAAATTCTGTACTATATGTAAACGTGTTATTCAGAATAAAACCATTATCATTAAACTGATATTTAAGACACATGTTTAAACGCAATCAGCAGAAATTAATAGCTGACCTATACTTTCTATGTAGGTCAACAGTAACTTTGAGTCACTCAGCTTAGTGCTGACATTACTTGAAAGACTGAAGATATTAGGCATGATCCTTCAAGACAGTGATATTTAAATGCATAGAATCATATACAGTCTAAGATTTAAAAGGGGGGATATTTCAGAGTCTTCGAGTACCCTGACAAATTTCTTCAAAATTTCTCCCCACCTACCATATGACCGATCTGCTTCTTGAATATATTCGTTCGAATGGACTAGTAAAGCATTTCGAGTACTACAAATGTGTTATTGTTGATGAATGACAGGTAACACGAGAACTATACACAACATTTTGACAATCTTCACCAACTCACCAATAAAGTTATTTTAATCAAATGAAACAGAATATAACTCACAAGATTTCATTGTTTCTGACAATAAATAATTTGGAAACTCACATTAATGCTGTTCAGAACTTAAAACCATCGACTTTTCATTTCTTAATGTACCGAGGGAAACAAAGGGCTTCAAGCTTTGGTCTTTGACGTTTCAGTAGCACCTGTGTTTTTACTGGATGACGTTGTTAGCCTGTTGGCCAACGTTCTCTCTTTTGCGAGCTTACTGCAATCTAGGCGAGAGTTAGGACTACGTCGGCTAGGAATCTAATCAGGACCAATTACATTGTTGGCAAGCATTGTACTCCTGAAAACTGCCGACTGTAGAAGTTTATTAAATAAATCATTGAAGGAATTAATGCAACTTAAATTATGATAATTTATGTTGTCATGCCAGCTGTTAGAAAAAATAAATTTCCCAAACTTATGATATATGCATAAAACATCAGTAGACGGCATAATGAAGTAATCTATCATATGAATAATGACGTCAGTATGCTAGTAGCAGTGATTTTCATTTTAGTTGTCCTTGCCCAACCTAACAGGTTCATTTGCATTGAAACATTGAGTGCATTAAGTGTTAGTTATTTGGTTGTGATTACTAGTGATGTTTGAAACCGGAATTTTGTCTCATTTTGAGCTCACCAGCTGAATTTGTACTGTTACTCATATTTAAACAGAATATAGATTACTATGGAACTGTCTAACAAAAAGGTAGTACGATTTGAGCGGATGTCGTTCGCTTTCAGCTCTCACTAAAAGTACTTATTCTGAAATACATTGAAATTCGGCTGATAACTTGCAGATGTGAGCTGAATTTCAACTAACAGATTTCCCAGAACAAATAAAATGAAATTCAGAGTTATTTCACATTGACGTTAGAAGTCAGATGTAGTCTAGAAAGACAATGAAAGCTTGGCAGTCAAACTACCTGATTCAGAGGATAAAACCACATTAAAATCATACACGCTAGTTGGAAATCTCTATTATTCCAAAGGAACTTTAGGGGTACAATTCTCGCTAATCTACAGCCGCTGCACTTCTAAGTCTCACCTAGCCGTAGTATGTAGCTGTAGTCAGTGAACTTGAAACTAAGTCGAATATCAAATAACTTGGATTGTGTCTTTACTCTGATCTTTCCTGACCTCCCCTCATCATGTTAGTTTCTTAATAGATATTTCTTCTAACCCTTTGTACTAGGAAGCTACGATAATCCGGTAGCACTCAGTTTCACAATTAGTTAATTCTTGTATTCTACATATTCTTCATTATAGCTCCTCCTTAGTCTTTCCTGGGCTACTTAAGAAAGTTTTTGTTATAGTGCGATAGGCAATACAAGTTGTTGGTAGGGAGAAGGGGGTCCCGCTAAACTCAACTGTTAATACTGTTGTAGATAGACATATGAGCTCATATAAGAAATTGGTCAATAACATCTTGTCAAATTATGAGCGTTCACTCTGTACACAACTCTCTCCTTGCATCTCATCAGGTAGGCCTAAAAGTGATTATAGAAGACTATATGTTAGGGCGGCTAAGTGTTACAACTCTACATTACCTTAGTTAGTGCAGGTTTTATATGATTAGAAAAGTGTAAGACATGACACTAATAATTTACTGAGAACCACTCAGTGAATGACTCTTTCCTCAACTCTTTCTTTCATTATTACATTGTTGTTAACATTTCTGTTTAATTTTAATTTTTACGTTCATATTCTAATGGAACAATATTATCAGCATAAATACCATGTTTGTATTAGATGTGTTGGAGGCAATCGGCTGAAAGCTTTGAACCTAGGTTTCGTGTTGGTTGGCACTTATCAGCAAGGTGTATCCGAAATCTTGAAGGATTTCAAGTCCCTTCCGATACTGGAACTCGTATCACTCAGTGCTATATTCAGAGGCGTTACTATTGATCTATTTTGGCTCACCACTGACCTCCTGTAGGAGTGTATTGGACACTAGTCAGTAACTAGTGTAATGTGTCTAGTCAATCACGAGTCTGAATTGCTCAGTGGTAACGTCTCTGACTACACCACTGAGTGACGCGGGTTCGAGTCTCAAAAGGGACATCAGTTCCTTCAAGATTGCAGATACGCCTTGCTGATGGGTGAATGAAAACTAGCATGAAGATGAGGTCGAGCAAAGCTTACTGCTGACTGCCTCCAACCATCCAATACCAACAATTCACAGCGCACCGTGATGGTGAGCCACCTAGTGGCATGGTGGCCACATTTCAAACTTGACTGATAGAATTCAGTCTGCACCAAATACAGGACAAGATATACACATTACACTAGTTACTCACTAGTGTCCAAAAGAAAAAATACCCTGTTTATTTATTTCTCTCTGTACTATGTAACGCGAAAATTAGACGCAATAATGCACTGCACTCCTGAAACACCACAATGTATCGAAAATTCTGTTCGGAATGAAGCTGTCATTACTATAATTAAACATTTCAAGTATTGGTTTGTAGGGATTATTTTGTTTTTTAAGTTAGATGATTTCATAGTGAGCTGAAATCAGTTAGAGAACCATTAGAAAACCACCTGGGAGTATCAGACAGCTGTTCCGTCAGCCTAGTTTCAGACTCTTCATCAGTACGCACCCACCGCCAGGGTCTGAACCCAGGACCTTTGGGTTACAAGACTAGCGAGCTCTTTAACCATTAAGCCAATGGGACCCGATCCTTTGACCAATCAAACAAAATCTCTACAAACCAATACCTGAAAACCGATCTGATTCTGATTAGAGACTGGCCGGATTCAGGCACTTACCTGGGGTTTCAGTGTGAAGCCGTTACCAGTAGGGTATAGCAGGTTGAAGGTGAAACAGTAACTCATCGAAGAAGACAGTGTCTAGTGGTCACGTTTTGTCATGAATTGGCAGAAGTTAGAATTCATGGGCTGGTCACTGGATCGGGTCTCAGTGGCTTAATGGTCTACTAGCTCAGTGTCCTCGTAATCAGAAGTCCCTGGGTTCAAACTCTGGTGCTGTTTGCGTCCTGTGAAGAGTCTCAAACTGGGACGAAACAGGTGTCCAGTACTCCCAGCTGGTTTTTCAATGGTTTCCTAACCGATGTCAGCTTATGATGAAATCCTCCAACCTATTAAACATTTTGTCGCGTGCTGACATCACTGTAAATTGTATTTCTTCAAAATACCAACATAAGTGACTATTTGAAAAAAACAACAACAGATACATCGTTAGAAATAAATCACAATCGTCTGTGTACCATAGTGAAAATATAACGAACCACTTTCCTCTTTCCCTTTTTTCTATAGAACAATTATGCCAGTATAACTGATGGGATATAGATTATTTCGTTCAGTTTTGACCTCCAGCATATTAAACACATCATAATGTAGTCGAAAATTCTTACAAGATTAGAAGTAGCCCGGAGTTAAGCATTTAACTAACCCATACAGAATTCATAATAAATGAGTACACTCATGTAAGATGGGAATATTGTCGTTTCTTTTCCCCTTCTTCAGTCATTCATCTATATCCTGTCTACTACATATACTACATAGAAGGGGACATTGTTCGACATATATGGGGAATATTGTTAATTTATGCAGGTACCCTGAATTATTTAAACTTCTTCTTCTTCAGATTATACAAGCATAAATAACTGCCAATCATCTTTTACCCCAAAAACGTTATATATGAATGTTTTATTCCATTAAAGAGATAGAAGGATGGGAATAAGCGGGTTAGTCGAACTTTTATGTTCTTCTTCAACCTCGACTTCTTCTGCTTCTCCTGTTTCTACTTCTCCATTCATTTAATTAGTGTAATAATTTAAGTAAATTGACTTAAAACAATAAGTTCTAACATGTAAGAAGGTAGATACACACATACAATATGGACACACAGACGCAAAAACACATACATACGCACACATAAAATCATGCCTTTATGTTTTATTATTAATCTTCTTAAGAAACACGTGTAATTAGCAAACTCATACCTTGTTATTGTTATTATTATTATTGAATATACATCTTGAGTAAGCTGAAGGACTTCTGAAAAGATAAAAAGATTCAGATTAGAAACAGACTCAGATCACTGATAAATAAATAAATAATGTCTAGCCTTTAAAAAGGGAATCTCTTGTGTTCTTAGGATTATTCATATTAATATATCTTTGTTGATACGGGACATTAAGATGGTATGAAGAGATCCTTATAATTTATTCACTATATTTCATCTAATCATATTTATGCTTTATCAGTTAAAACTTTTAAACACATCAGAAACAAAGTGGATCAGTTTGAGTACAGTCAGTTACTAATTACTATCAACGGAAAATATCTGAAGGACGTCACTTCTTTCAGCTACTTGTCTGGGCAGCATTGCTTCAACTACAGGTGGAATATAAAAGGATGTTGAATGTGAAATCAAGAAAGGCAAGACAGACCTTCATTACACTGAAATCAGTTTGGAAATCTTCTGCACTCAGCGTAATGAACAGAAGTCGGATTTTCAACAATAAAGTTAAGTCACTTAGTGATTTTATATGCTCTAGAGAATTGTCACGTCACGGAAAGCACTTCAAACAGTCAGCTAAAGACTTTCATAAGCAGCTGCCTTTACCGATTCTTTAGTGAGCATCAGATGGTGAGAAAGGATAAATGACAATGAACTTAGTAGTACAACGAACCAACCAAGAATCAGTTGGTCAACAAATATGGAGATGGATTGAATACTCACTGAAGAGAACTTTGACTGGTATCTCACACTTGAGTAGTTCGTCGGTGGTTCAGCAGTATAACACTCGCCAACCACACATATGGTCCGGCGTTCGATTCTCCACTGACACAATCCTAAACCTTCCTAAGCCAATGGTAAGGCCGATAAAGAAGGAAGAATGGGAGTAAGGCTAATAATCTCATCCCGTAAAAATAAAACCACTGAATCCGAAACTTCAAAGCTCTAGGATGAAGCCCTACGTTCCACTGGGAACGTGAAAGAATAAAACAGTAAGGCTCTTGAGTGGAATCTGAATGGTAAACAACGATTTGAGCTTGAGAGTGATACGGAGGAGATCTTGTGAGGAAGAAATCAAGATTTATGGATAATCTTGAAGCCAACTGAGAACAGAGTGAAATGGTGTATATTCAAAAGAAATTAGGTCAACCAAGTTGTCTCAACTACATTCTTCAACGTGCATATCAGTTTAAGAGAAGGACTTCAGTAGAAGATCAAGACACAACTCCATGTTAGATAAATTTGTTTATCAGTGACTGGTATTTGTGCATAGTTTACTGTTCATAATCAAACCAAGGAATTCAATATACATACAAATGGTTTAAGAATCCCACCATCTTGTGTTTATCTTGGAATTTTCTAACTATCACTAACTCATAATGTTTATCCACTGTATCTTTTTAATCTCATGTTGTGAATAACACTTTAGTGTCTTAAGCCATAGTTAGTGGTTTCCAGGTTGATTGAGAGTGTCGTCAATCACGCTGGGATACAGGAATATCTAAGTAGGACAACACAGCTTATCCTGGACATCACTACCAGTCAAACAAATAATCATCGTTATTGTTTTAGACTACTTTATTTTACTTCGTTGTCGCTAATTTTCTTCACAAAACTCACTAAAATTATTCACTCGAACAGGCGGTGAAGTAATATCGAATTAAAGTCTTTTATACATTGGATAGAAATCAAGGCTATTAGTTAGATTGTTAAAACCATCACTAAAGAATCACACGCTTATTGTTTCTGTATTTGCTCGTAAAAAGAAGTATTCCATGAGCTTTTCTAACCTTTTATTTTGTAGTGGCTTTAACAAACCTACAGTCTTTTGAAGTTATCTTCCTTTTCATTCCTTCAGGTTCCGGGTGAAATACATTTCTTCAAGCTTTCCGAATTTTGGTAGCAGTGGTGTTGTTGTTTTTACAGGATGGAGTTTCTGGTCTCATGACTGACCTCCCCTTTTCTTCTGAGCTTACTTTCAGCTAGTAAACTAGATGTATGAGTGTGATGGCCAGGAACAGAACCCAGACCTAGCGGATGGCTGTCCAGCATTCTGCCAATGAATCACTGAGGAGAAAACATTTTATCTGCTGTTTCGTTATTTAAAAATGTGATTCTTGATATCGTTTACATGTTTTTGTCATTTTGCATTTAGAAAGTCAACTGATTAGAACAAATCTTAGTAATTTTCGATTGGACACTAGTCAGTAAGTAGTGTAATGTGTGTGTCTAGTCCTATCTTTGGTGCAGACTGAATTCTATCAGTCAAGTTTGCAATGTAGCCACCATGTCATTAGGTGGCTCACCATCACGGTGCACTGTGATTTGTTGCTATGAGCTGGTTGGAGGCAACCAACAGGAAGCCTCGGACTTAGGTTTCATGTTAGCTGGCAATCACCAGTTAGTAAGGCGTATCTGTAGCCTCGAAAGAACTCACGTCGCTTCTGAGACTTGAACTCGAGGCACCCAATGAGTGATGTAGTCAGAGACGTAACCACTGAGCTATTCGGGCTTAGGATATTTTCGTTTGGATACTAATCAGTAACTAGTGTAATATGTAATGGAGATACGTCTTGCTGACTGGTAAGTGCCAACTAGCACGAAACCTTTGGTCCAAGGCTTGCTATCGATTGCCTCCACCTATCCAATATCAACAATTCTTGGTAATATTCTAACTTGGTTTAAAAGTTATCATATTTGTTTCTTGTTTATTAATATGAACATTAAATATTTTAAAGGATTTTCATCTACTTCATTTTTCGTAAGTTTTTAATAAAAGTTTCACAATGTTTAATACATTCCTCTTTTCATCCACTATATAAACTTCGTAATTTACATTATTTATCCATGAGACAGTAAGGAATATATATGTCGCCCAAATCTCTGGTGCTGAAAGAAGTTTATGGATGAATTGTGATCTGTTGTGATTAAACTGGACCACAGAGTTCTGTTGTTTGTTCACTATAGTGCTAGAATATGTAGAAGACAGTCTAAAGAAACCTCAACTTAACTCATGTCTTATTTCTTTAGGTATGTATCAAAACAGGGGATCTACAATCTTGATTAATTTTATTCTCTGTCTTTGTCACTCTCTTTCTCCCGGAGATTCTAGCCTCCGTTAAATAGTTTAATGGTCAGAAAATTTATCATTAAGCTCTCGGCTCACTAAATAATAGATATGATTTCATAGGTTCCATGGCTCTCAGTTGTTATTCTTGTTGTTGTTATACTGTCCATGGAGTGAAGGCGCCTTCGTTATAACCCAATATGATTTTTCTTTTCTTAACGGTAAACAAAAGACATTAATATGACTTTATTATATTATAAATCCTTCTATATAATTTCAACGAAATCAGTTAGAAAACCATTGGAGAACCATGGATTACTAGACAGCTGTTTCAGTCTAATTTGGGACTCTTCTGTAGGCCGTGCCTAATAGAGCTCAAATGCAGTGACAAGTTGAACTAGTAGACTATTCAGTCACTGGGATCTCATCCAACAGCCCACTAAGTTCAACTTCTACCACTTTGTGATCAAACATGTAACCTCTCAAATCCCAGTAAACCAGCACTCGGTATTTTCAATGCATAAGCATATAAAAACAAAAATGAAGAACACCTATCGACAAACAGTTAACTCATAATAGGTGAATCGTTTTACAGAATACTATACTGTTTATTTTCAACATAGGAGATTACGCATGAAAGCCAGGTGATATAAGTTTCACAGAGCTACTAATAGTAGATTTGTCAGAAACAATGTTTTTTCTATATAGTAATGTGCTCTTAGTGAACCACTGTGAAGTTACAAGTGAATTAGTTGAGAATGGAATACTCATTTTGGACCACGTGGTTCTAAGTGATCTCCTTAACTAATATCAGTTTGAGATGAAATTCACCTTTAAATTACCAATATGTTCTAGGTCCACTTCTTACATATCATTTGTGTTTCCATTAAAGATCAGCTCTAAATTTTATGCATGATAATTTATGCAAGCTTATCAACTTACTTAGCCATATACAAATGTTATGTATATATCTAATTAAATCTGAAATTGGGCAGTCAAGACAGTGGATTTCATGTCTTCCAGATTCAGTCACATTTTAGTGATTTTACCTAAATAATAAATGAATAAATGAAATGTTCCCGTGGTTAACTCCATCTGAAGTGGGCGCCTTAATCATCAGTCTGATTGCAAATTATTGTTACTACTCTGCATGAATCATTTAAACTCATAAAACATATTCATAAGTGGATTTCAAATCTTAAATATCCAAGAGCTAAGATGTTAAACACTGTGATTTAATAATCTGTTAGGAAAGTGATAGGGAAAGAAAGAGAGAGAGAGCGCGTACTTTATCAGCTTCAAAATGTATCTAATTCATTTACTTGTCTAAAACTTCTATATATATCCCTTTAATCGAATTACCCTAAGGCGAGAAAAGTCGTTTGTGTTCATGTTTCGCAGAAAAATAAACTTTGGACACAAATTAACAACGCTTGATAGAGATAATTGAACTGGCTTAATGTTTGATTTGTTCCATATATATTTTTGTTGTTGACTTTTTATGTGTTAAAGATGTTTTGGTTAAACTTAACATGTGCGAAATTTCATTCTATATCACTGGCATCAAATAGTTGCAAAGAGCTACTGTTCAAGGTCCATTCCTTCCACTTACATAACACAGTCAGTATACTTTTTATAAAAAAGACTCTAAATAACCACCTTAAATATTTAGGATGGATAAATAAAACAAATAAATTAAAGAGCATTATCTACCCAATCTCACTGTGTTAGATTTCGTTACGAAACAACACTAGTAATTGAGATCACAAAAAACCTGAGAGTACTGGACAGCTGTTTCATCCTATACTGGAACTTTTCATCACTTGACACCGATGACTCCATCAAGGATCAAACAGTATACCTTTAGGTTACGAGACCAAGCTCATAGGTTATTCAGCCAATCTGATTGAATGTGATTAGGCATTACTGAGGAATTCCAATATAGGATGAAACAGCTGTCCAGTACTTCCTGGTTTTCAACGATCTCTGTAACTGACGTTGATTCGTGACGACATCTAACAAATGGAATTAAATGAATCCAAATCCTCACAAATCCCATAATCTAAACAGCATCATCCATCCACTGAACCAATATAAAACTAGCTAAAAACAATAATATACTACTTTTAAAACACATTTTATTCTTAACTTTGGAATCCTCTGATTTCAACCTATAGTCGGTTCTCTGTAAAACAGAATCATACTTATGTGATTATATAGCTGAAGATTGAATGATCAATTTCGTGGTTGTTTGCTCAAACCCAACTCCTCCATATTTTTCGCGGAAGTCATCGATAGTGCAGTCATCGTCTCATAGTTCGCTGTTCAATGGAAGATCGAAAACTATCATAAGTATTACCGTGATTTATTGTTATAACATTTATTCTTAGATCTTGTGTAATAACTTTATTGTTGGTTACATGTTGGCGTAAGAATAAAGGACTCTCGAGTCACCAGTCTGTGTTCTGGTTTTTGCGTTGGTTAGTACAAAGTGTTTCTGAAAGTCTTCCAGGGACAGCGTGAGGTCCAGCGTAGTAAGAGCTGGACACTGACAGTTTATGAGAGTTGGCTGACAACGTATGTATGGAATTAGTATTAATATGAACCTATAAACCTGTCGCTATTGTCAATGAGATAGTAGAATCAGTACTCAAGTGTTATATATATATATATATATATATATATATATATATATATATTCAGCTAGATGGCTGCAGAATAAAGAGTTAATTGAAAATGGTATTCTGAAATTTAGCACCAGTGTTGTGAATGTGTCTTTATATAACGTATGATATTGTTTAGTATCATTAACTAATAAGTTAGAGATGAAGGTATTCTCCATAAAGACAACGAAAGCTTCACAATTAAATCATCCAGCTAAGAGGATACAAAAACATCCTCCTGATCTACAAATCCAACTCGTTATGTGAAGAAGAAAAGCTGACATATGAACATTTATTGTTGTCAAAAAGTCAGATGTTAAGTAAAGAAACCGTCTATTTCATAAGTATTAAATCCTCTAGATCCATGGTAAATCTACATTCTTTTAGAAATATCCTAATATCTGACCACTAGCCTGCCTGACATGATTGCTAGGTGACCAAGATTTCGTTAAATTTGCCAAGAGCATCGACAATTATATACCTCATCCAACAGTTATACGAAATGCTGCATGCTAAGTAATCCACAACGGGAAACTTATGGAAGCCCTCAAAGTGAGGACGGGAGTGAGGCAAGGCTGTCTACTATCACCAATGATCTTCCTGATTGCAGTAGATTGGATAATGCGACCGACAGTGACGGGCAATGAGGAAACAGGCATAAAATGGACTAACACAGAAAAGGAACTTGGGGGATCTGGACTTCGCTGATAATGATATATGTCTGATTTTCCACAAATTGGAAGATATGCAAGTTAAAAGCAACAAGCTGGCAGAAGAAGCATCAAAGATATGACTTCGCTTCAGGTGAACATAGAGGAAACAGAGGTGATGAAGATTCCTGCCAACACCAACATCAACGGCGGAAACAACAGACAACAATCAGCCAGGATAAATGGGAGGAACCTGAGAGAAACAACCTCCTTTACCTACCCACCTGGGAAGCATCGTTTCAACTACAGGCGGAACTGACGAGGATATCAAAGCCCGAATCGGAAAAGCAAGGCAAGCTTTCACTACTCTCAAGTATCAGCATCAAAATGAAAATAAGATCCGAATTTTCAACTCCAATGGGAAGTCAGTGCTACTCTCTATATGGATCAGAGACTTGGCGCTTCATAACGAGCATCTCGAACAAACTTCAGACCTTCATTAACAGTTGTCTTCGCTCAATACTCGAGATCAGAAACGATCAGCAATAGGGATCTCTAGCAATGAGCGAACCAGCCAGGAACCGATTGTGAAACAAACAGACAGGAAGAAATGGGGATGAATTGGCCATACACTGAGGAAACCATCAAGTCACATCACTAGACAAGCCATCGCTCGAGTGGAACCCAAAAGGGAAGCATCGAGTTGGTGGTCAGTGCAAAGGTGAACTTGAGGAGGTCATGTGAAGAGGAGATGAAAGCATGTGGGCAGACTTATAGCAGGGTGAAAACGTTGGCAGAAAACCGAACGCAATGTAGATGGGCATCTGAAGCCCTATGCTCCTCTAGGAATTAAAGGATATAATAATAATAATAATAATTATAATAATAATCGATAAGTCTAGGCGACTACTGATAAGTATGAACAAGAGTGAAATCTCGATCACTTAAGACATTCAATCAATAACCTCTAACCATACAACACAACTTAAGAAATGAATGGCTTTTTTCCAAAAATAACTACTCCAGAGAAATAACATTCGAATAAATCTTTAGGATTTCATAAATCTGCAAGAGAATAATCGTTTCTCGTTGAATTAGATCAACTGGGATTTAAATTCATAAGTAATACAAAAAGATTTATTTTTTATTACAGCTTGATTCCACACCATATTTTTGGTACAAGTATGGAATTTTCAGCATGAATATCGGTAGCCCAAATTTTGCAGGCCGACCATAGATATCAAGCGTGCGTCGGCAGGGGATCGAACCTCGGATCATGTGCATGGTCGGTGAGAGTCCTAATCACTGTGCTACCATAATTCAATAATGAACAGAATTTGTATTGGAAATATCGCACACCTGTAAAAAACTTAAATAACTTTGCTGGTTGTTAACGATAGATATATGCCACAATACTCAACAAAAGCCTGAATACGAATTAAATAATTATGAGCCAGTATTTCGGAGAAGTCTCTTATGAAATGAATTTTTAATACTGGAAACTTTGTGGTGGTTATCAGTTCATAATGAAAGTTACTCTCAAGTCAAACGATTCTCCCCTAAATTATCCACATAACTTAAATTTTCGACCAAAATTCTATTTTTCATCTGTATTCAAGATGTTTGTTAAAGAGGAGAGGAAAAGAGTTAGGCATGTTCATACCGAAACCTGTCATCAATTGATGAAATTTTTTGCAGTTATTTTGAGCCAGCCAAATGAGGAGGTGTGGACTACCTGGTTAGGTTCCTTAAGATGCTAAGGATCAAAGGTTGGAGATTATTGGTGACATTTCTCAAAATTGTTCTCACTGTCGCACAGATGCACTAGCCGCCATGTAATCTTCTAAATCCATCAAACTCCTATGTTTTTCTATGTCATTGTTCTTTCTTCTGTACATGCCTGCTCATTACAGTTCTTTCCAATTTTTATTTTATTTTCCTTAACCTATAGGTGCCATGTAATGTGTGGCTACTTGAATTGTTACAATTAAGTGCAAAGTTCTATGCCAACAATTAATTGGTAGGTTGTAACTAGGACATTTAGCATGCGCTATTCTCAAGTATCATGTTTACTGATGCCTTGATACAAATAACGATTCAAGTATCAAGAATTAGTTTTTCGTTTATACTATCTACTTGGATTTGTCTAGACAGCCGAAAATAACAATCTGAAATATTCAATGTCATCACCCCGTGTAAATCTCAGTAGTACAGAGAGAAATTATTTTTGAAATCTTCAGTATCTTTAAAAATCTTGTAAATATTAGCTAAATCTTTTCTTTTTCTTCTCATGTCTTTTTTGAAATTTTAAAATATCATTTTATTTGGTTAGAGGGTTAGAGAACTATTAAAAAACTAGCTGGGAGTACTGGACAGCTGTTTCGACAGCCTAGTTTCGTACTCTTCAGCAGTGCACACTCATCGGGGTTCGTCCCAAACTAGGACGGAACAGCTTTCCAGTACCTCCCACTGGTTTTCCGATGGTTCTCTAACTGATGTCATCTCATGATAAAACCCTGCAACCAATCAAACAAAATCCCTACAAAACCACCATTTTATTTTACTCTTTCTACGTAGTTGAGAAGTGTAACAGTTCAAACTTTTTCATTTCAAAAAAATCTTCAGAAGTATAAAACTTTCCCAGGTAATATACATTAGGAACAAATAAATCAGCAGGGAGGTCCTATTTGCAGTTTCTCATCAAAGCTCTACAATTATTTAAAGGTATATATGTACAATATTAATTGCCAACAGGGATGAAATAAATTGTTTGAAAGTGAGTCACAAAAAACTTAATGTAGAATATACTATTCAACAAATCAACAACATGGGATTGAGTCCAACACCTGTGTCTCTGTACTCAAATTCCGAGTTTCGCCCTATAGATGGCGAAATTTTTGTCTGCATGCAAAAGACGTGGACGAAACCTTTTTGACTAGCTGTATAACTTCGAATGAAGTCACCATCTATACTTCATAATCAAGAAGTAATAATATGTTCTAGAATTGAGTTATTGACTGTTCTTCATTCCCTTTTTGATAACCATGTTGGTACGTGTTCATCAGTACCTCTAGGAAATGTCCTACTACTACAACTTTTGTATTTGACTTCACAAGAGCAAATGAACTGATAAAAATACATTGAAGTTACAGACAGTGGGGTCGTGTTTTTGACTTTCTGACGAAAAAGAGTTTATGTGGATAAAATGAAACGTATAGATGTAGTAGAGAACTTTTTTCGAATTGTTTTAGACCTATGACTCCCGACAAGTTCATTTAAAGTTTGATTATGAATTGATATCAGCTAGACAACCACCGTGTCAGTGGCACAGCGGTCAGGACGCTCGCCGACCATGCACATTGTCCGAGGTTCAATCCTCGGCCGGCGCACTCCTTTACCTCACTAAGCCAGTAGTGAGACTGGTATAGAGGAAAGGTTGGGCTGCTACTGCTACTGAAACTTCAAGCCACTAGCTTGAGGCCCTATGTTCCACTGGGAACGTGAAGGAAAAAAGAAAAGACAACCACCGAAAATCAAAGAGTACTGGATAGTTGTTTCATCCTAGTTTTGGATTCTAACTGAAATAAATCCGTGATCAAACCTCGAATGAATCAAATCCCTACAGGCTAATACTTGAAAATTCATCTGATTCTCGCTAGTGACTGGTTACAGGATGAAACAGCTTGAAATTCTAGTGAGAATTCATTATAGGTAGGATCCTCCAGAGTTGGACGTGTAGGCAGGTACTCACCAATAACACTGGCTGCTGGTTGCGGTAAAATCATGAACTGGTGTAACTCAGAACCAATGATCTATTGGATTGGGTCACAGTGTCTGCATGTTTTACGACATTGCCCCGTGACCGGAAGGTCCTGTATTCAAACTCCACTGAGCGTTTTCCTTTGAAGAGTCCTAGATTAGGACGAAACAGCTGTCCCTAACTCCATGGTTTCCGATTGGTCCTCTGGCTAACGTTATCTTACTTGCAACCAATGAAATCCGTGCAAACTAACTTGAAGACATTATGGGCTTTAGCGTAGGACTTCTCTACACTTATAAATTCTATCAGAGAGCCAAAGCGCCTATCACAGATTCATCTGATACCATCATGACAAACTCTGAATGTCTTACTTTCCAAATGGATAAAGGCTACTTTTCAGAGGCAAGATCTCAACCATTTCAAATGGCTTTGCTTGCTTTTTGCTCTTATTATGATTATACTGCACACTAGTTCAAAAACGAAGGACCAAGAGCGGGAGAGAGAGAAAGGGAAATATAGGGAAAAAATAGGAGGAATTGCAGGAAATACGAAGCAAGTGATTTCATAGAAAAGACATGTCGACAGAGATAAATCATATCCGTCTTAAAATGACTTCCTCTTTTCTTTCTATAGAGTGAACAAGTGAACACAAACCAATGAACTGGTATAAGCATAAGTTAAGAAAAAAGGGGATAGAAGTTCTCTATATCTGATCTTTTAACATTTTTGCTTTATAAGGTTGAGCTCAGATTTCTTGATTTACATTGGTATTATTTCTTATTCACTCTGACTACTTCCTTTTTTGTTTGAATAAATCCATCTACAATTACTTGTCATCTCGGTTTATTATACTATTGCATATATCAGGCTTACTTATTATTATTATTCAGCTCTCATCTCAAGTTTTGAAGGGATTTACTTATCTTCTCTACTTTCCCCCAACCTGAATACTTTTCATTTATGATACTAAGTGTGATTTATTTGTTAATATTCCTATTTTGTTTACTTGCTTTCATGGAATTGACTCAAATCAGAGAATAATATTCATATTTTTTTTGTACTATATTTCATTATGAGAGACGCCAATCAACTGCAAATTCATTGAAATGCATTTATCAAAACTAAAAATAGAAAATACGTCCTGTCTCCTCCTTACATCAGTGTAATCAATGTGGAAGGATGCAGTCAGGCGTAAAACTATGCATTGATAACACAGTGAGTTTATTGTAAGAAGGAATACAACATTTCACCTATCAAATGGTACTTGCAAGATTAACGCTTAGTCTTTCTTAAGTACTTGTGTCAATTTCAACTCTTTTTAAATAAAAACTAAGTAAAGCTTCTTCACATAAAGTCATCTGATTGATGATGACTAGCAGAGGAGTTCGGGATATGCATTTCGTCCGATTCGTGAATCATCATCTGGGTGTATGTGTATCTGAAGTGTGTGTGTGTGTAGTACACTGGCCTAGTGGATAACATTTCGGAGTTTAAAACAATGAATTCTGAGTTCGAGTCTCTGTGGATACAGATATATTCAACTTGTGAGTCCCAAATAGAATGTAAAATGCATATAGATTTCACCAGTAACCGTCATCAATCCAATGATATCATGCTAACCTTATAGTATCATCCGTACTAGGGGAACTGGAAATTTTTTAATAGTAATTTCAATAAATGATTGACAGTTCCTTTATTCAGTGTTGTACTAGTTGACATAATACTCATCTTTATTTTGTTGTTAGCTAAAGCGAAACAGTAAGGGAATCAAGACAATCTATAGATTCATGGCAAAATATGCAATGGCCTATGACGCCAGAACCTTCGTGCGATCAAACGATAACGACTCCATCATTATTTCCAGGTTTTTCAATACTAGTCTGTGCTTTTTGATTGCACACTAGTCAGTAACTAGTGTAATGTGTCTAGTTCTATCTTCACTGCAGACAGAATTCTATCAGTCAGACTTGCAATGTAGCCACCATACTGGGTGGCTTACCATTATGGTGCACCGTGAATTATTGGTATTAGGTGGTTGGAGGCAATCGGCAGGAAGCCTTGCTGATACGCCTTGCTAACGAGTGCCGATTAGCACGAGACCCAGATCCAAGGCTTCCTGCCGATTACCTCCAACCATCTAATGCTAGCCTGTGCTGTTTAGCACATAGTTTTGACTGTGCACAAGAAAAAATGTGATGCTGTTCTGTAACATTGACCATATTGAACCCCAGACAACCTTTTCTACCCTAATTTAAGGAAATCAAATCAGATAATTGATCGTACAGACACTTAAACTGCGTTTCTGTGTCAATTCTGCTGAAAGACATGTCGCAGACTTGGAATTTAAATCCTAACGACAGTTTCAGTTTCATGTTCGTTTGGTTCTACTTTTGACTGATTGAAAAATAATAGTAAAAGCTTCATTCTAAGCAATGTTTTTATAATGTACACAATTTTGCCGGGGACTGTGGAAATTCTTCATGTAGTTTTTCTACTACGAAAATTTCCTGAGTTTCTTCTCGTCTGAATTCCCAGTTTGAAGCTGTTAGTCCTTTATGAGGTTAATAATCTTTAAATAACACACCAAATTTGCAAATACTTTCTTTCTTTCCTTGTTCAAACTTGAAAATTACTCCACTACTCCTTAGCGATAGGCTACGGGATGAACTTCATGAATTTCTGATGAGAAGTCGTGACTATTGGGATCTCACATTTTGGGTATCAGGAAATATACTCGCCAATGGTACTGGATAGTGGTAGTGCTAAATAGCTTGTTGACTGTTAGAAATTAGAATTCAAGGGTTACTGGATTACAAACCATCAAATGAATGGTTAACAATCTGGCCTAGTAACCTAAAGGTCTTGAATTCGATAACAAAAAAGGTTATGCATGTGCAACTATTAAAGAGTTACAACCTGAAATAAAACAGTTCTCCTGGGCTCAGTGGTTCGCTAAATGATGTTATTTAAGGAACGAATCTACCCTGAAGTTTTATTCATAGTTTATAATTACACACAAAGACGGTAAAAACAGGGAAGAAGTTAACTGGTAAGTAGATTTAATCACCATGTATGACTCTATTAGGGTCAGGTTAGATAAAAATTAACTCAAGCTTATAGACATCAATTACAAAATTTCAGTCAACCAACACTTGAATATCAGATTTATTTCAGTAAATTCACTATAAAGAAGGATGTCAATCAAATATACACTTAACATACTGGCAACTGGTACAGTAGTCTATTTTCACTTCCATATATAAATCATTGACGTCAAGATTAGCGTATAAATCTATTCAAATGGAAAATAAATCTGTAGGTAAACAAAAGAGCTTCCCAAACCTCCACATCATAAACACCAAAAACATTTACTGTTAATATTTATGAAATTTTAATCATGCTATCGATGTGCACTATCAACATTATGGTCGAATAGAAACAAAATCGCTACTGTGGGATTTTTCTCCTTTGTTTTATCCCCTGAGTTAGTTCACTTAATAATAAGAATAAACCTGAGTGCTGTATTCTTATTCGCCACATAAGTGTGATCATATAATTGATAGTGGAAATCTAAGACGCACATTTTTTCGATTGGACACTAGGTAATAAGTAACTAGAGTCATGCTTCTAGTCCTGCGTTCGTTGCAGAATGAGTTCTTTTAGTGAAGTTTACAATGTGGCTGTCACTCTAGGTAGCTCGTCATCATGGTACACTCTTAATTGTTGTTTTAAGATGGTTGGAAGCAATCGGAAGAAAGTCTTACTTGAATTGGGTTTCGAGCTTGTTGGCACTCAACAGTCAGTAAGGCGTATATGCAATATCATGTACTAGATAAACTGTTACCTGAGACAGTAAAAGCTCCCACCAACGAACGGTCCGTCTTCTGTCTCCTTTTGCATGCGGAGGTACCAGCCTACTACATTAAGAAACACAGACTAACTGGAGTCACTCAACTTCTGCTTTCACAATTTGTCAACTCTCGTATCCTACCTATTCTACTTTACTGCTCCCCGTTAGTCTTTCCTGGGTTACTGGAAAAGAACTATACCATCCTGAGAAGGATGTTGAAGGTAGTTAGTAGCACTAGTGGTGTAAACCTCTGTCAGTTCGTTACTACATTGGTAGAAAGGCATCTAAATACATGTGAAAAATGGTCTAAAACAATACTCTCTGACCCACAACACCCCTCTATTCCCAACTCTATCCTTGCATCTCATCAGGGAGAACCAGAAATCAGTGCAAAATAATACATGCTCGTACTACCAAGTATAAGAACTCAACGATACCATATTTGGCCAGCCCGTGTTCTAAGTGACAGAGACAATGTTAAGCGCGAAACCTATGACTTGCTTTGCTGTTAATCACATAATTTTGGCTCTTTTATTTCTCTCTTATTTGTATTCTATAGTGAACGCCTTCTTAAACATACTTAGCTACTTAAAATTATTATCATTGGCTTACTTTTTTGTACTTTACTCTATTCCTTCTTTTGTGCATCTACTGGTTCCGACTATATCAGCACTATGAGTATTACAAAATTGTCCTGTCATTAACCATCATGTAATATTAGTTTTGTGGGTTTTTTTGTTCGGAACTATTAACTGACATCCTTGGTTGTAAACGCCATTATCACCATCTTAAAATTTTGTACTATGCAGGATCACTCACACTACCACTACAAACACCGCACTAGACCTGACAATAAAAAACCCTGAAATGTTTATGTTCTTAAATATCATTTCATAACTTCTTCTATGATTATAGCTTTACTGTTCACCACGCATACACATATCATAGCTTCCACTACCCAATATTGAGATAATATTTATTATGTTGTTTATTTTCCTTTCTACTTTTTGGTATTTTTTTCGCATTTTTATTATTATTTTGTGTTTCTTTTGTGTTGTTTTTATATTTATTTTTGAAATACTTTTAAATGTTTGATAAAATTAGATGCAATATTGTAGATATGTGCTGAAAAATTCCACACTGTACCACTAGTACTGTTTCTGGAATAAAGCAAATTATTATTATTATTGTGGTGGTGGTTGACGTTGTAACTGCGAATTATCAGTTCTTTATCCCTGCAAGAGGTTTGAGTTCGAATCCCGGCTGACTCATTCCCGTACCTCTCCTTGCTTACTAGACGGGTAGGAAAGAAGTTTTGGGGTGAGGTGAGTAACTTCACCCCCCTAAAAACAACATCACTGCTACTGAAACTTCAAAACTTGAAGTCCTATATTCTGCACGGCACGTAAAGAATGAAAAAGAAACACAATATTGATTCAGAAGTTTAGTTACGTTTCAAATGGACGGGGTTCTGAGTTCAAGACCCATCGCTCCTGAATTCAGACACATCAGCTTAACAAATCCTAAATAACTCATACATCTATTCCCCTTTATTAATTTAATTAAAACAAGAACAATAATAATAAAATAGTACCATCACTTATTTCTTTGGATTCTCATCAGCTGCTTACAGTCCAAACACATTTAAGTTTATGTATAGCCAACTTGAACAGAATTGTTCTAGATGATTCTAAATTGTTTGTGAACATAAACTTAATAATGTCTTTGGGTGGTAAGCAGCTGATGATAAGACAGCCAAATAAATGATGGAACCATTTTATTCTGCACAATCTGTTGTTCTTGCTTTATTTGAAATCCTAAATAATATGAAATTTAGAGTTTTAACCTGTGCTAATATTTACCGATAAAAAGTATAAGTAAGATGCAATTGGAAATAGTACTGAGACATCTGTGCAATGAATCCCACATGCCAGTCTTCAAAATTATCGACTAGAATGATTAAAATTCAAAATAACAGTCCTACTAACAGTTTTCAAAACTCATGCATCTCTCTTTTATTGACATACCTTTATCAAGCATATAATCTTTTTTCTGTGATGAAAAGTAGTATATTTATTTATTTATATACATATATTAATATCGAAAAAATGTGACTCAACAGTTGAGTAAAGGGTATGTCGACAGCAAACAGCTAATTTGAATGGAATCGTTCTAAATCATTCTAAAATTGGAAGTGAACAATAGAACAACTGGCATAAAATTTTAGATGTCTACTCAGATAACAGGGAAACAAAAGCAAACATCTGGCATGATGACTCAACATCACTTTTCAATTGAAATCTCTCTCTCATTTATTATTTTTGATTTTCGCTTGTTGGTTTTCAGCTCTCTGGTTATTTTCATGCTGCATCATAGGTTGACATCTATTACAGAAACACTTGGAAACTAGGGAGTACTGAACACCTGTTCATCGTAGTCTGGGACTATTCAACAGTACTCACCCACGATCCCAACTTACTTAGGGCCTACAGGTGACAACGAGGCTAGCGAAGTCTAACTTCTGGCTACTCGCGATATCAAGTTCCACCGTCAGCTAATTTCATCAGCGAGTATTTATTGTCATACCCAAACTGGGGGACCCCTATATTTGATATAGACGAAGATAGTGAAGTTTGCCGTTTACTATGATTTCTTCACATATGGAGTTAAAACTGTAGGTCTGGTTGTCATTTGAAGTGTTTCGTTGCTGGCTGCTGACCTGTGCGGCTGAATTCCCACTAATCCTCTCTATTGGAATAATGCAGTAGCAACAATACTTTATAAGGTGAAATGAATGCATTTTGTTTCATAGTGTTTTCGTCAGCTGCATATAGCCTGAATAATAAACGACAATTAATCCATGTGACATAGTTTAAGCAGACTTTAACTGGTGCTCCGGTGGCACAGCGGTATAATGCTTTCCAACCAAGCAGGTGGTTCGAGGTTCGATCCTCGGCGACTCACTGCTCTACCTCACTAAGCCAGTAATAAGACTGATAAAGAGGGAAGGTTGGGCATGAGGCTAGCAATCCCATCCCGTAAAAAAACCCTCCTACCGAAACTTCAGGCCTCCAGCGTGAAGCCCTATGTTCCACTGGGAACGTACAGGAATATTTAAAAAAAAATACTTTAACTGAGAATAAGAATGGAATAACGCGCCGAAAATGGAAATAAAGAACTAATTATGCAGGAAGTTAGAATGATCAATTACAATTAAAACAGAAACATTATATATTATACAGAGAAGAATTTAAAAGTAATTCATACATAAATGGAGAAGGTTATATAATCATGTGAAAAGTTATTCAGCTGAAATAAAAGAGGTCAAGGATAACAAAAAGATCAATAAAACTAGTTAGAAAATAAATGAATGTAAATACCCACTTGTGTCATAAAAAATGAAATGAAGTCTCGGAGAGTTGAGGTGAAAGTATTAGTGCTTACTAGGGTGGTAAACGGTTAGTAACAATCTCTTTCTGTACATATACTTCGGGTTTCACTCTTTGGATAGATACAGCTTCAGTAAGTTCAAGTGCTTTGTCTACTCATTACGTCAAAAGATTTTATTATAATGTTCTGGTGTACCAGGCAGGCTCTGGCGCCTTTAAACAACGCTGAACTTCTAAGACGTAGACTCATGGAAACATTCTCAACAGTCTTCGTAGACAACCGTTTGTCTGTTCTTCCTACGCGTTTGTCGCACTGTGTACATGTGAATTCATTAACACAGTTTAAATTAATGAGAGTCGTGCTGTGTAATCGAACAGCTTGTCTTATAAAGGAGGACCAGTTTAGTGACTGAATACGTCTTTGAATTGCGTCTTTTATTAATCTGGTAATTTTTCCCATTAAACCCATTCTTGAACTCTAGTCGGATAGAGGGATGTTTCTTCATTCTTCTAAGGTAGATTTATGTTCTTCAGACAGAAGTTTACATTAAAGGAGCGTAGGTATCTAGTACTGGTTAGCAATGTCAAGCAATTTGGATTTCAACCGTCCTTTTTTATCTTCGTATTTGAGTTGAGGATCATCGAAATGATGGAATAAATTCTCAAACTGAGATGATGTGTCTATTCTGTTGAAGACATTCCTTGGGAGATGAAGTTGTGGTTCAAGAGGAGGAAACTCTCTTCAAAGTTTTAGCTAACTTTTCTGGGAATTCTCGAAATATCTGTTTCCTGATTGGATCTCTGGTCAGATTTTTCCTGAACATCTTGTAAGAAACTATTGAGTTTGACTCGACACCTTATATGTAATTTAGTGAATACTTTATTTTCTAGCCGGACTACTTGATAGTATCATAATCTCTAAACAAATAAGTAGACCTTACAGACTAGAATGAAAGAACTTACACTGAACGAATGAGATCCATGATATCATTATCAGAAAATTAAGGTTCTTTAGTTGATTGTACTAACATTTTTGTGTTCTCAAACGTACCACTTTTCACTT
Source organism: Trichobilharzia regenti (assembly GCA_944472135.2). Classification (NCBI taxonomy): domain Eukaryota; kingdom Metazoa; phylum Platyhelminthes; class Trematoda; order Strigeidida; family Schistosomatidae; genus Trichobilharzia; species Trichobilharzia regenti. The sequence goes on from OX235263.1 coordinate 38,583,769, forward strand.
CGAAGAGTTGTACTGTAGTTTATTAAGCTACTGACTTACAAAATGTATCATTCTTTCAATAAGTAGTACCTTTTAGTGTTGTGAGTTTTCAGGAACGTTTATTTACAAAGTTATTACATGAAAATAGGTTATACCCTATTATTTACAAAGTAACGAGTATGCTAACAAAACACTGGTAAGTTCATAGAATTAGATTCTTCATTTTCAGATTACAGATAGTAATTCTACAGAGTTCCCCTTAGAAATGACCTACTGGATAGTGCAACTATCTTCAAAAAACAAGCTCAGATGCAGAGTGGTTTACACTACATACTGATATGAGCAACTTGAAACGACTCAACCTTTTAGGCCTAATCTAACCAAGTTAACTACCGATAAACTCACTCTAAAGCAAGCGAAACCTCTACCTGATATTTAGATAACTTCAATCAGGCAAGCAAGTTATACTGGTGATGTCAACAGTTAAAAGCTAATCACATCAACCAGTAGTATATAGTTATTAATTTAGTAGAACAAACTTATCCATCCATATTAGTGAAAGTTGAAATGAACTAGGCATTATCTAACCATTGTAATGCAAATATTTACCTGTTGGACTTAGTGGTTCACCAAATCGATTGTAGAGTCAATTATTCAAGTATGGAGGCAACGTTGCATCAGACTAATACTGATTATGAGACAACAGATTCAAATTCAGTAGATGTACTTGGGCGTCATGATCTAGTAAGTTGACGGTTACAGAACTAACCGTTTAGTGCTAACAGGAAGACTCCATTACATACGATTGCTATCCAAAGGTGATGTACCAAGCGAAATAATAGCCAACAAGCTAAGAAGTTCTATTCAAAGGACTTTTAACGAGGGCAAGCTGCAATTTACATCTTCCACGCGACTGGTTATGACTTCAAAACGGAAAGAAGAAGTATCTAGGCTAGTCACCAGTAATGGTATCTTCCGACCTAACTGCTCCTGTGAAGCTAGTTGTACTGGCTGTTGCTTTAGGTACTTAGTTTTTTGTTCTGGGGAACAACTACCAATGTGGCCAGATACAGGCGTTGTTACAACTATAAACAGTTCCATATTATATCACCACAAAGCTAGCATTGAAGAGTCTTTTTCGATTATCTGTCAAAACCGAATACATTGTCAAAAGCCACCAAATGCAAAACACCACAGAGAGTAGAGGTGATTGCAATTTACTCGAAACAACCAGACCTCTGCGTTGAAAAGAAAAAAATCCAGCCAGTACTACTGCCTTGGACTGCTGTGGAACCTATGATCTCAGTAAATTCTCCATTATTTCTCTTAATCTATTTGATATTCAGTTTAGTTGAAAACAATCAGTCCCCTAAATGAATTCACACAAAGAAATAATAAGAAGTAATTTGTCTGAATCGTAATGTATTTGTGCAACAGATTTCGAACAATCAGATAACACACGGACTTGTCATAGGAATAAATATGTATGAAATCAATAAAGAGTTAAGAGGTGAGAAAATCAATTCAGGTCAAGTTAAAAGGACATAATGGAGGTGTAAATAACAATGAAGATCACTGAACCAAATAAGAGAGGTAGTAGTACATCTACCCTAGCTGGTATCAAAACAAAGTTTACCAAAGAAGGTTTAGTGTGATGATGGATTGCTTTTGAACCCATAAAGGTGGTTTAAAATTTCTAATTGCTAGGGTTTCCACAGACTTTAGGCAGCACCCCTAACATGTTTTATAGATTGGTTTAAAAGATATGTGGACATCGATGTTACGTCCTGTCTCTGCAATATTTTCTCAATAGTAGAGCTAGGTCTCCTATTCTCACCATTAATGGGTTCTGGGGATTCTATCTGCTTCTGGGGCTATTTAGGAATATGCTCTGAAGCCCTTACTTCCAGAGATAGATGAGTCCTCCATGGGTACATTCAAATTGGTAAATACAGTGGCATGTGACATCATTTTTCGCATGTTAGATGGATATACTGGCTTCACAGTCTCAATTATTATGATATTAGCATCATAAAAAGTCTTTTTAACAGCAGCGTTTAATCTTTGTCTAGTTATCAAGCTGCTATGATGCCCCCCAATATAAGGTAGCTTGATGTACACGTCTTTCTTAGCGGCGAGTTATAGAGTGGGTTTTGGTGCTCTGACTACTTTATATCTCCCGATAAACTTGTCTGGATAATTTTTACCAACTAGAATTTGCGTCAACTTTCTTTCTTCCCCATCAAGTGTGTTTTCAGTGCATATTCGTTGGATTCTACTGAAGAAACACCTTGCTATATCTCTTTTGTACCAAACAGGGCAGAAACTTTGATGATTAAGATACTGTTCCGTCCAGGTAGGTTTTCTATAAATAGATCGTTTTATTGATCCATCAAACCGTCGACTAAGCAATTTATCTAGGAAAGATAAACAATTATCTTCCTCTTCTACAGACGTTAGTGATATGTTATTCTGAACTTCATTCATTCGATTTAAAATTAAGGTGGCAGAACAAGGCTTATCAGGAAAAAAAGCTTCTGTTTCAGTGTGGTGTTGATTATCATCACCAAAATAATCAACAGTTGAATAATGAATACCGCTAGTGTATTAAAATAAAAATAAAATAGTCAACATTCTCATTTTTCCTCCAGCTGAACACAAATGAAATGCGAAAGTGGGGAAAGGGCTGGAGTGGGGTGATGATGAAAAAGATAAATTATGATGATAGATAACACTTTCTAATAAATTTTTTCGCGTTTCCTTTCAGCATCAAATGTTAACGAACATATTTTTACTTTATTTTTGTTTACAAGTCCCTATCGCTTGAAACAGAAAGTTTTCGAACTTTTTTTTACCTTTTTGTTTCTGCTATTTTTATCAACTTGATATTCAACTAAATATTTAAAAAGTTAGTGGGACAAATACAACAGGGAAATTGAATACCATGAAATAAAGTACAAAAAAAGAAAGGAGATTCGACAATTAGTAGTGCTCTACCCTTAGAGATTCAATCTTATTAAATATAGTATGATGTTACATACCTGGTCTACATCAACTGCTCATCTAGAGATAAACAGTGTGAAATGATTAAGCATGTTGACCACTTCACATAATTTTGGGAAGTTGTATTCACTTTATTGCACTGATTTCTAATGGAATCTCAGTTCGCATAAATGAGGCTCTTGTAACATTCGACTACTCACATCATCTCTCTTATCGATCAAATGGCATGTGTACTCAGTAGTAGTTCTTTTGCTCCTTCCTCATGGCTTTGAGATGTCGTCATCGTAGAAAATTAATCTGATGCTCGCTAGTGACTTGCTACTGGGTGGAGTTTCCTGGAGTTCTAGTGAGAAGTCGTGACCAGTGAGGTCCAATTAGATATCACGTGTGTGGATGGATGTCCCACCAACGACAATGGTTGTGGTAGCGCTAAATCACGAATCGGTAGAAGTTAGAATTCATGACTTGGCCAGTATGTCGGGTCCCAGTGGCTGAATGCTATACGAGCTAGCTTGCCTTGTAACCAGAAGGTCCTGGGTTCGAATCCCAGTTGGTGCTTAATTCCGATGATTCCGAAACTCGGATGAAACAGCTGGCTGTCCAGTACCCCCTAGTTGGTTTTCAACGGTTCTCTAACTGATATCAATCCGTGATCAACTCGTAAAAAAGATATGAAGAGGCTAGATATCTTTGACTGCATATGTTTGTGTTATATATATCCCGTGTTAGGTGATATAATATTGTGAATAATATTTAACGTATATTTAGAGTTTTTTTAATTCACTTTTAAATTTTCCCATCGACTGATTGGAAAGAAGCGCTCGGTCTCAGGTTGACATGTCGGCTTCTTGTGCAAATGCTTTGGTAATGTCTGGTCATGTAATTAGAAGTTAACTGGTGGATGGTAATTACCAGTGGAATCCAGGATGTGCAGGTACATCCAGTGACGAATCCCAAATAGAACGTGATGCGCATCTTGGATTCCACTGCTAACCACCATCCACCAGTTAACTTCTTACGTTTGAAGTGTTAAATAAGGAGGGAAAGATAGTCGATGAAGATGTAGAACTTCATCGATTGAGATTCTTCAGACGCAAACTTGCTTGTCTCCTTCCTTAGTCAACGTTAGTTGGCATAGGAATAGGCTGAAAAAGAGTTAGGGTTGATGAGAATAAAACATTGCACCATTCCATGAATTCTTTGACTGTTGGTATGAACCTACCACATTGGGAGGTGTAGAATGCCTGGTTAGGGTCCTCAAGACACTAAGAAGCAGTGACCTGAGAGTATCAGTGGTATGGTTTTAAAATCATCCTCAACCGTGCAAATGTATTCACTTTTTGTAATCTCAGTAGATCCACTAAATCCTCATGTTTCTTAATTCACTTATTTTTTCTGCCGCCTATTTTCGTTCATAAAAGTTTCTTTGAATTTTGTGTGGTGCATGGAGTGTAGCAACTTGAACTCCTGAATTTTTATGCAAAGTTCTATGTTAAAAACTCAGTCTGCCTTGTAGTCAGAAGTAATAGAATTAAGCATGGTAAATGCATGGTGTTACTTGTTTTGTTCTGGTCAACAGGGGTTAATCCAGGCTACTCTGTCATCCCGTTTGATACTTAACAGCTGTATGCGTACCTGAATCTCCAGTAAGTGATAATCGCTTGGACTAGAGTGAGATATATCAACACCGACTGAGAATTTCGTTTCCATAAAACTCACTCAACAGGATATTCAAAATAACTACAGTAATTCCACCTCATTTAGTTTGTTTAATGTAGTACGCAGTGGTACTGCGGTGTCATCTATGCAAGAAAGGTTACAGGATTACTCCGTACTAAATAAAACAATCTTATACTAGTGAAGTCGTTATAAGGTAAAACACACTTTCAGATTGTGAGAATGTGAATTGAGGAGACAATCAATAACATTCAAATATTTTCAATGTCTACTCACATACGAGGTTTTAATGAGAAAATAGAATAGTCTTAACATCTCTAGCCATTGATTCAAACCTTGCGATAAGATTTCGATTTACTACCTCTGATTTGAATAATCATGTATATGTAATGAGTGACCATTTACTCTATCCGACACTAGGTAAATGCTCTTGTATTGTTATGAATGCATTTAAAATGTACCTTTTGTCATAAATTTAAGTAAGGTTCATTGTTTTCTATCTTGTTTTTCTATTCGGTTTCTATTTAGCATTTTTATTTCATTTCTGAATTTCTTCCCACTATAAATTTTCAAATCACAAGTCGACTACTATTCTAGATGACATTAAAATAAGTCATATTCAATGTTTTTAATACTGAATATCTAGACAGACTACTTATAATTCACTCCACTCGTAATCTTAAGACCCTGGCCTAATTCTCTGGTGGGATAGTTAATGCACACTACTGAAGAGACCCAAAATGGGGTGAAATGAATGTTCTGTGTCACTTGGTTTATAGTTGCTTTATAACTGATAGCGATTTACAAATAAAACTACTTTAGAATTAATTACAAATTGACGAAAGGAGAGTTTTACTTTCTTTCTTGTACGTTCCCCAGTGGAACATAGGGCTTCAAGCTAGTGGCTTGAAGTTTCTGTAGCAGTGTTTATTTTACAGGATGAGGTTGCTAGCCTGCATCATGCCCCAGTTTTACATTACCAGCATCTAATTCCATATAATTTATGTACATCATTATTTTTTTAATTATAGCTTGGTGCAAGTATGGATTTTTAAGCATGTGATATCGGTAGCCCACATTTCGCAGGCCGACCATTGATATCAGGTGTGCGTTGGCAGGGGACCGAACACTGGCTCATGTGCATGGTCGGAAAGAATCCTAACCTCTGTGCCACCGTCGTATGGACTGTCTGACAACGTCCGAGTATTCCCATGATGCTATTTGTTGGGTTGTGACTAGCAGTGGAATCTAAGATGCACGTTTCGTTTTATTTGTGTCTCATCATCTTATTGCAAAAAAGATGACCCTTGTGACCCAGTTAATCTAACGGATAACCCTTCAGCATTTGAAAAGGGAGGGTTTAGGTTTGAGTATCATTTGGGGCACCATCACTCACTGAAGATCTCAGATACATCAAAACGAAGAGTCCCAAATAGGATGAAATGAGCATCTTGAATTCCACTGCTAATTACCATCTATCTGGTATACAACTGTTAACCTTATCTCTGCTAAAATTTACCACTTACAAAAGCGTTCTAAATATATGTGAAAAATGGCGATGGTGGCACAGTGGTAGAATGCTCGCTAACCAGGGTCCGATCCCCAGTCGATTCATTCCTTTACTCCGCTAAGTCAGTAAAGGTTGAACATGAGGCTAGCAACCCTAACCCGTAAAAATAACCACCCCTGCTATCAAAACTTTAAGTCTCTACCTTGAAGCTCTATTTTCCACTGGAAATGTTTACAAAAATGTTTAAAAAAAAAATTTAATTTAGGAATTTTTACAAGGATGACTGACTATTGTTAAGTCCTTATTCTATTGAATTCTTTAAATGAAAGTTTTGTTGAGAATTATCCCCACGAAAGTAGAAGAAAGAAGAATGTGAATAAGTAATTAGCCCTATAAAGTTACGGTCCAGTACATTCAACTAAATGAAAATACGAACACTATTGATATAATTATATGCATTCAACCTTACAGGAATGGAATTCGATGAAATTATTCATTTTCTTTCTGTAAGACATATATGGAAAAGACTACAGAAGTGATATATACATATACATATTTAATTGGTTCTCCTTCCAACACTAGTCACTCTCCATTTCATTATGATGATAATAATAATAATAATAATAATAAAATAGATAGAATGTTTCTCACTTCTTAGGCCAGAATAATTTCAGGTGTTATTTAACATTTTCGAACTATGTGAATGTGTGTGTGTGTGTGCGCGCGCGCCCACGCGCACGCAAAAGGCATAATAAAATACCATTATACTTTAGATTACAAATATATTCCTAATTTAGTAGATACAATTGTTATTGCTTTTTGTTAGAAAAAACGAAAGCCACCTCAAATTACAAAACAGACGATTTCATTAAAGGTAACCTTTAAAAGTTTACCACTTTTTTTCACTTCTTTGCGACCAGAGTGGAATATACAACTGCAAGCTACAAGTTATATTAGCGCTTGAGTTGTTTTTTTTTAAGAATGGAGTTGCTAGATTCACACCTAACCTTCCCAATTCCTCAAGTATACTTACTACTGTAGTGTGTGCTACTGATAACTTTTATAAGTAGTATATAAACACAGATATAAATGTGTATATTAACAGCAAGATTATCAGATACAGGATAGGTGGATTTAATGGCAAAAAGAAGAAATGAGCGATTCTTGTGGAATAACATAGAAAACACGAAAGCGAGGCAAAAGATATATACAACCTGTGATTCTGTTATATGGGAGATGTCTTTAAGTCAAACTGTCAATAAGTAATTCCGTTACACCTTCCCGCTTTTCAAACCTTATTACCAACTGGGAGAGATTTAGGAGTATAAACATTAAGTCTAGTGCCTAAAATTATTTGAAGACGGAGTAGGGTGAAATAAAGTGTAATAAGCATATTCCATCGCATAAACACATGCTGATTTTATAATCTAATAGTTTGTACACATTTACTATCTTTACTAAATCATTCACTTAACAACGAAGTAGTTTATCATGCAGAAAAGCTTTGATTGAATTACCATGTATACAAACGGAGATTCTTTAAATTCGGGTTTACTATTATTCTGGTGAATCTGTTAGCATTAAATTGCAAAATGTCACTTGAAACACAACACCGTTTTGCCTCTCATTCATTTTAGCGTACTAGATCCTTTATCATAATGTTGTCTGAAATCCTCGGATTTGTTAGCTACAACACTAAACTTCTTACATTATATTTGCAACCAATAATGATATTATCTCTATGCCTGTACACTGATTGGTTTGTTACTAGAGTTCTCACCAGTATCATACGTCTAGTGCTTAGTTTTTGGTGCTGACTGAATACTATCAGTCAAGTTTACAATATAGTCACTAAGCCTGGTAACTTACCATCGCGGTCCACTATGAAGAGATGTTATTTTTTTTATTACATCTTGATTCCACACTGTATTTTTGGTACAAGTATGAAATTTTCAGCATGGATATCGGTAGCCTAAACTGATCAGTGGCAACCAGCTGGAAGTCCCAACCTCCCATATCCATATAACATAAAGAAATAACTGAGTATTAAGTTCAGAAGCTATTTCTGCAGTACACTGGACAGTATAAAGTATAAATAAAATTAAACTCAAATTTCACACATTTGGTTCCCTTGATAAATTTCGATAAAGAAAGAAACACGAAATTATTGTTATTCTCATAGGTTCCAAGAGGAATATAAGTTTTCAAAAACACACCTCTGCTTCATTCTGTCCTCTGAAGTCATCTTTAATAGTATTATTCCTCGACGATTACCCTTAAGCCTTCCTGTCCTCCATATCACACTTGAACCCACTCCGAACTCATCGTTTCACATTCGGGTTCCACTCGACGGTCTAGCGCGAGATTTTTCAGTCAATGGTTTCCTCAGCATGTCTTCTGTCCATTCCCCTTGGATTATTGGTTAGACAATAGTTCCTTGGTTGCTTCGTCGCCTCACTTCCCTCTTGTTAGTCTTTTCTGGCCATTTGACCTACAGTATAGAGTCAGTGAAAGCAGATGTTGACAAATGTCTGAAACCAAGTTTCTGAACCATAAAGAAGTAATGATTTGACATTAGTGTTGAAAATCTGAGTCTGGTTGTTGATGCTGGCAGTCCTAGATTTTCAGACTGATTTCCGATTATTATTGCTTTTCCGATCCTGTCTGCCACTGAAATCTTCATTTTTGCTATCTGTATTTGAAACAATGTTGCTGAGGTAAGTGAAAAAGTGACCTCCTTCAAATTCCTCCCGTTGATAGCGACTGGTGCCTTTTGTTGTTGTCGGTCACCACTGTGTCGATCATGTTCATTTAAAGTCCAGTCTTTGCTGCTTCTTTCTGCTTGCTTCCCCCTCCCCCTTGCAGTCCACCGGACAGCCCAGTCCACGGCAATCAAGAATATCATCGGTGACAGTAGGCCGCCTTGTCTTACTCCTATCCTCACTTTAGAGTTTTAGTTCAGTTTTCCATTGTGAATCACTCGACATTTTGCGTTGTCATTTAGCCGCTGAATGACGTCGATAATGGTTTAGTGTACCAGTATCAATCTTCCAACATAAGGATATCATCAACAATCGGGATTTATTCTTTCCAAACTGTTTATCTCTTCAATGTCAATAGATTGCCCAACACGCTTCACAGCCTATCAGGATGCCACTTTGTGTTTCAACACTTCTCATATTAATAATTAGAGACTGTAGGAAAACTGATAGTCGTTCATCTACTTACTTCCCTCTATCATCCGGTTTCCTCTCAGGTTTTTCACAACCAGACATTACTATAATTTTCAAAGCAGTAGTATTAAAGAGTCTAGCCTGTCACACCATTTAGTGATCATAACAACTAAAAGATAAGAAAAGATTACACCCATTGATAATATTTTCAGACGACAATGATAAAAATTTATTCAGTAAATGTGTACGACATAGACCATACTACTAACAAGTAGTTTAAAGATATATTTCATAACATAGTGAACCATTTCACGACTGATCCCAGCTATCAGTTAAAAAAAGTAATAAATAATAATAATAATTTCGCCTTTATTCCAGAAACAGTACTTGTGGTACAGTGTGGAATTTTCAGCACATATCTACAATATTGCATCTAATTTCATCGTACGTTTAAAAAGGAGTATTACAAAAAAATAAATATTAAAAAAAAATCCAAAAAAGAAACACAGAAATAACAAAAAAATGCAAATAAAAATACCAAGTAGAAAGGAAGATAAACACCAATAATGAAAAATATTTCAGTATTGGGTAGTGGAAGCTATGATATGTGTATGCGTGGTGAACAGTAAAGCTATAATCATAGAAGAAGTTATGAAATGATATTTAAGAATTTAGATACGATAGAGAAGATTTGTAGCTCAGGTGGATGATTTTGATGTGGTCATCTCATGATGATTAATAAACTCGTGGCGAAATCTAAAAGCTCACTTCAAATTGAAGTATGCGCTGAAGATGTCACCCGGCAGGGTGATGAAAGCTTCGCAAACTAACCATCCAGCTCAGAGAACAAAACCACATCAAAAAGATATTTAAGAATGTTTATCGCCAAGATGATCAGTTAGTTTGATTGAACTACACTAAACAATCATAAAATCAACATTTCAGGTTTTTTTAATTTTTATTGTCAGCACTAATGCAGTGTTTGTTGTGGTAGTGTGAGTAATCCTGCATAATATAAAATTTTTTAAAATGGTAATAGTGGCGTTCACAAACAAGATTGTCAGTTAAATAGTGCCGAACAAAGAACAACCACAAAACTGATATTACATGATGGTTAATGACAGGACAATTTTGTAATACTCATAGTGCTGATATAGTCGGAACCAGTAGATGCACAAAAGAAGGAATAGAGTAAAGTACAAAACAGTAAGCCAATGATAATAGTTTTAAGTAGCTAAGTATGTTTAAGAAGACGTTCACTATAGAATACAAATAAGAGAGTAATAAAAGCCAAAATTATGTTATTAAGAACAAAGCAAGTCATAGGTTTCGCGCTTAACATTGCCTCATCTCTGTCACTTAGAACACGGGCTGGCCAAATATGGTATCGTTGAGTTCTTATACTTGGTAGTACGAGCATATATTATTTTGTACTGATTTCTGGTTCTACCTGATGAGATATAAGGAGAGAGTTGGGAATAGAGGGGGTGTTGTGGGTCGGAGAGTATGGTTTTAGACCATTTTTCGCATGTGTTCATATTCCTTTCTACTAATGTAGTGACGAGCTGACAGAGTTTTACACCACTAGTCCTACTAACTACCTTCAACATCCTTCTCAGGATGGTATAGTCCTTTTCCAGTAACACAGGAAAGACTAACGGGGAGCAGTAAAGTAGAATAGGTAGGATACGAGAGTTGACAAATTGTGAAAGCAGAAGTTGAGTGACTCCAGTTAGTCTGAGTTTCTTAATGTAGTAGGTTAGACGAAACACTTTCTTGGAAATCATTTGGATATCAAGGTTTAAAAAAAAACAAAGTAAGAATTAAGGGAAAATATCATTATCTATAAACTTTTGAAGATTATAATTCCATTCACAAGGTTGAAAACGAGCCTTCTTCTTAAAATGAATAAATATTTAACTGACCAATCCAGAAAAAGGAGAAACTTAGATAAATTTTTGTGATTTTGTTTACAATGACGACATATTATGCAAATTACAGGCTAGGCTAAAATCACGACGCGTTTTTTCCATCTTATCAAATGGAATATGTAGCAAGAATTCAAAGACTGGGAAAGATAACTAATGCATCCTTAATTGCTTGCTATTCAGTAATCTATTATGCAATCAGTTAGTTGGATTATGAAAAACAGTCAAGTATTAAAAAAATAAACGAAATACAAAACAAGAATATCGATAGCAATTTATGGCAATCTAAGGGACTTAATGATTAATCTTTGTTTAATATCTACGTCTAGAAATAAATCAACAAGAAAGGTATAATGTCTAACTAAATTAAAATGCATCACTTTATATTGGTACTATAATCATTATGAGTACAAAAGAATACTGCCTTTCCATTCCTAACGGTCCGAGTGGAACATAGAGCTTCAAACTTTTAAAGTTTCACTAGTTGTGGTATTGTTAGTCTTATGCTCAACCTTTCTAATGTGTTTGAGTTCTCTAAGCTGGATAGTTAATTTGCGAAGCTTTTATTGCCCTACTAGGCAACATCTTCAGAGCATACTTATGCCCAAACTTTCATACTTTCCAGACTTCAGCAACACATCTCTCTTTCATTCTATCGTCTGCTGGCTCTACAACTGCATGTAGGCGATTATCTCCTCCTCAAACTATAGCTTCCGTGCCATCTTCGGATGCGCAAATTGTCATCTGCCAATCAAATTCCACTCGAGCAATCGCCTGAAGCATTATGTCACTCAGTCGTCTTCTTAGATTGTGTCCAATGAATCTCTAATTCCTTGTGAATAATTTTTGGTCAGCAGTCTTTCATTTGGTTAGCCACCACTCTTACTTGTTGATAATTCTTTACTGGCCATATGATCTTCAATGTGGGATCAGAGAAGGCACCTGTTGATACATTTTTGAAGCCTATTGGAAATGCTTTTTGTGGCACGCTGTCTCTGAACCTTTAAGAAGAAGTAAGCTGTTTTATTTCGGTGGGTCGAAGTTTCTGTAGAGATTTGGTTGGTTTTCTGGGTTAGGGTGACTAACCCCACACCGAACCTTCTCTCTTTCACCAGGATTTTGACCAGCTGGTAAATCAGGCGAGGTTTTTATGTACAATGTTAAATAGGAAAATTTTTTACATAAGATACTTCTCTTGAGATTGGATTATCAGTACTTCTAAAGTAAGCACAAAAAGTAGCCTACGTTCAGATACCTAAGCTATAAAAGTTAATGTTTATGTTTGTTGACTTGTGATCTGCTTAAATCTCAGGAGTACCTTATTTTCCAATCATCAAAATACATCACATTTACTCTATTTTATATACTCTTTTAACCAGTTATTCACATCTCTGAAAGAGTCTATGCCTAAATGCACACTTTTCAAAGGGAATAGAGGAAAAAGATAACGGGTTTTTAGAATATGATTGACTCGTTGAATCTCAACAATGAACTTAGCATAGAATTGTAGCGGTTCAAGTTGCCACACTCATGTACCATACAGAGGTAGACAAGAGAAAGAGAAAATTAGATTAAAATGTAATAATTATTATTATTATAAGCGGAAATATGAGAGAAAAGGATAGGAACATGGAAAAACATGACGATTTAGTGAATATAAGGGGTAGCAAAGAGTGAATGTATCTCCAGCATTGAGAAGGATTATCAGTCATATTTCCAAAAGTCTCCAGCCACTGGTTCATAGTCTCTCAAGGACCACAATCAGGTAGTCCACACCTCTGTACGTGGCTCACATCAACTGCCAAAGACTTCATGGATTGACAACAGTTTTTGGTTTGACCATCCCTCACCTTTTTCCAACCTAAGCTGATGTTGGCTAACAATGCTCATCGAGGAATGCGGTGGCTCGACATGCACAACAACATGTTCTAGTCATCTCAACCAATGTGGTTTCGAAAGTTCTTCAACTAACTTACTGCCCCCCTCTATCTAATACTGTATGCCTAACTTCAATACTACTCAACATATTATACTACTTAACACGATGAATAGAACACAAACCTCTTTGGTTAAATACAGCTAGCCTTTTCATATTTTTCAATACTGCAATGTACTTTAAATACAATACAATACTTCAAATGATACATTATCGATTATTATATTAAATTTTAAAATTCGGTATGTCAAGTAAATAATTTGAAGTAAAACATTCTGAGAATTCCGTATTGTATCTAGAAGCATTTTTTTCAGAATAAAGCTACCATTATCACTGTTATTATTAGTAGTGTTATAAAAGATTTCTTGAATTGCAGAAATTTGAAATAAAATATTTCTACACATAAAATGTTTCATCTATTCACTACAAAAAAGAAGCATTCAATACATGCGGGGTTTTATAGCTGAATATCTTGTCTGAATAAATCCAGTGAATTTCAATTTCCGATTTTACAAATAAGCCTTATTGTTGTAATCCTGATCACTGTATCTCATCCTACACGTCTCATAATCGAAATGGCATAACAAATGACTCTATATACTATATGAGTACATGTTGAGCTATACTGACTGGGGCCGAATTCTATCCCATAGCTCAAATGGTTCCAACCAGCTAAAATTAGGAAAATACAAAAGTATGCCATTGTTACTGAGTCCCACTACTACACCAGACATTAGATCATGTTGTCGTTTACTGACTGTGATCGTACAGCGTGATTCAAACTCTCCGTCAACTATACTCATTATTATTATTATATCCTTTAATTCTTAGAGGAACATAGGGTTTCAGCTGCGCGTCTCCATTGACTTCGGTTTTCTGCCAACTTTTTCACCCCCTCCAAGTCTACCCACATGCTTTCATGTCCTCTTCACATGACTCCCCCTAAGTCACCCTTGGACTGACGACCAACTCACCGCTTCCCTTTCGGGTTCCACTCGAGCGATGGCTTATCTAGTGATGTCACTTGATGGTTTCCTCAGCGTATGGCCAATCCACCCAACTCCATTTCCTCCTGGTTATTTTTTGCTCAATCGGTTCCTGGTTGGTTCGCTTATTGCCAGAAATCCCTGTTCCTGACCTTTTCTGGCTGGCTATCTGATCTTGACTATTGAGCGAAGACAGCTGTTGGTGAAGGTCTGTAGTTTGTTTGGTGTGCTGTTTATGACGTGCCTAGTCTCTGATCCATACAGCGAGTAGCACTGACTTCACATCGGAGTTGTATATCCGGATCTTATTTTTGACGCTGAGGAGTCCTGTTGACTTCCACACAGACTTGACAATAGTGAGAGCTTGTCTTGCTTTTCCGACTCTTGTTTTGATATCCTCGTCAGTTCCGTCTGCCTGTAGTTGAAACGATATATATATATATGCTTCCCAAGTGGGTTGGTGAAGGAGGTTGTTTCTTTCAGGTTCCTCCCATTTATGCTGATTGTTGTTTGTTGTTGTTGCTGGTGGTGTTGGCCAGGAATCTTCATCAGCTACCTCTGTTTTATCTATGTTCACTTGAAGTCCTATCTCTGATGCTTCTTCCAATGCCAACTTGTTGCTCTTCACTCGCATATCTTCCAGTTTGTGGGAAATCAGACATATATCATAGGCGAAGTCCAGATCCTCCAAGTCTTTTGTGTGAGTCCAGTTTATGCCTCTTTCATGATTGACCCCGAAGTAGAAAAGTAGTTGCCAAATGATCCCTCGATCGACTATATTCATAATCCTAGATATTACTACTGATATTATTATCCATCCTGTTCAATTATGAATCTGATTGACTCAGATAAATTTCACATAACTATTTAATGATTTTATAATCTAATCTGTCCTAAAGCATAATCAAAAATTGCCTTCCAACTGTTTATCTTATAAAAGTATGTCTAACTTTTCTAATTTATTCCAGCATTTGTTTTCCATTAAAAAAGATGAAGATGAACGCAGATATTCATCGCATAACTCTATATGCTTTTTGCATACATATATGAGCATACTGGTGTGAAATTTTTCAAGCATCACTTATTTATTGCTTCAGGTTGTTATTAGCTGATGAAAAGTAAGATGAGATAAGATAAATATATCGGATTCTAATAATCCCAATTCTTTTGTTTATGTCCAGCAGACTGATTATAATTTAGCTACAAATGATCAGTCACTGTTACATACGTTTAAACAATATATATATATATATATATATATATATATATATATATATATATATATATATATATATATGAATCACCTTTAATGCGATTGAAATAATGAATCCAGGATTTTATGGCACGATTTTCCGCTCAAATATATGCTGCTATGTACCACTGATTGCTTGGTTGATATGAGCATTTGAATAGCACTTATTTCAACCAGTAGAGCCTGCTAGTCAGATTGAGGTGACCTGAATATCGAACGCCTGTTTCATCCATTTACTGAAGAGTCATTAGTAGTCTATTAATTTCGACTCACCCAGACAGCTGAATGAGTTAATTTTCTATAGTTTGGTTTGCAAGGGTTAGTTGGTGCGTACTGCCGATGATTCCCGAACTAGGATGAAACAGCAGCTGTCCAGTACTCCCTAGTTTTCAATGGTTCTCTAACTTATATCAATCCATGATCGACTCGTGAATCAGTTAAGACTACTTGAATTCTGACTAGCTGATTAGGGTATCTATATTCATTTCATACTATATAAGTTTATTTGATGTCTGCATATAGCATTATTGAAGGCGTTTGTTCCTTTGAGAAAAAGTCTTTTTGTTACATGTTCAGATCTTCGATTGTATGAATACTTCTTATCTTCTGAATTAATAGAGAATGAAGTCTTTTCCGTATAATTCAAAATGGGAATATTTTGTTCATTTTCTGAAATATACCAACATGAACTGGTTTACATGTGTGCGAAGATCTACGTTAGTAATTCAGTTCAAGATTTTAGCTAATATTTTCATCCTTAAATCATGATTGTAACATAGTAACTCGACATATACTTGTATGCAGGTCAATGAACTACATTCAATATCTGAGCGTTCGTGATACTATCCGGTTATCGTCCAGGGTGAAGTAGCTGGGGCGATGATTGAGCGGGAAATTCTTTATTTGAGAGTTACTCCATTGTTCCAATCAATGAAGCACATTCCCTTCATTCATCCTGAGCATTAACTTTGAAGTAAAGTCGGTTAGATAACGTATTGTGTATAAGTTACGACCACAATTGATCGCTCTTTTCTTCTATCTAACTGTGACCACAAACCTGTTGTCATCCTACATACTCAAGAGTTGCTACAATGGATGCTTCACATCCTGATTTTGTCATATGTTAACATGAGTTTTAATACTTGATTTTTAGTTGAAACGAATGGGTTAATCGTGTTAGTTAGATGTGTGATTCTCTTTGTTCCAGCGATAACAGAATATTTCTTATTGGTTTGTTTATCGGGTAAAGGATTACACACTTACTAAGATTTCGAGAATAACTGACTACTCATTATCATATCAAGGTTGTCGAACCGCTTTGACGCCGTACTGTTGTATTTCTTCATCCCGTTATCCCTACATACTCATCGGTAGTAGAACCCTCAAGATAATCGGAATAGTTTTTCATTCATTCCCGTAGTTTGCATTAAATATTGACTTAACGAAACAAATCCATTGATCAGTCATTGTCTTCGACCACTGAACTGTATCGGATTGTATTATCACTAATTCACACGGTGATTACAAGTTGCTGAATTTATTGCATTTGTGTGAGCGTTTTCAACAAATTACTCACTAGCTCACTAGTGACTTACCCTATTCAGGTGGGTAGTTACCTGGGGTTCTAGTGAGAAGTTGTGACCAGTAGCGTGCAGCAGGTCGGGTGTAAGGACAAATACTCGCCATAGACATTGTCTAGGGTTCGTGCTATGTCATGAATTGACAGAAGTTAGAATTCATGGGCTAGTCATCATATCGGGTCCCAGTGGCTTAATGGTCTACGATCTCGCTAGCCTTGTATCCAGGTCCTTGGTTCGAATCGTGGTGTTGTATGCGTACTGATGAAGAGTCACAAACTAGGACGAAACAGCCGTCCAGTACTCCCAGCTGGTTTTTCAATGGTTCTCTAACTAATGTCAACTCATGATGAAATCCTGTAACAAATTATTTATCTGATCGTCACTAGTGGCTGACCACTGGACAAAGTTTCCTGGAGTTCTAGTGAGAAGTCATAACATGTTGGATCCACTAGGTCATGCATGACGATAAATACTTGTCGATGAGATTGTCTGGCAGTGATTTTAAAAGTTAGAATTCATAGGCCATTAGATTCCATCCCACTGAGTCAGAGATTTCCACTCGTAACCTTAAGATCCTGGGTTTGATCCCCTGTGGGGTAATATACACCCAGTAGTCTCAATTTAGCATAGTACAGCTGTTCAGTATCTTTTGACTTTCAATAAATCTCTAGCTGACATGAATCCGTGATGAAATCTGAAGTCAGTTAAAGACCCCAGAGATAGCAGTGACGGTACTATTAATTTCTTGGATTGCAGCGGACTTTTTTATGAACATTTAGAAAAGTAAGACCTTGCAAACATGTACCAACCTATTTAAATAGTTTAGTAAAGATGTGATGTTGTCTTGCGTATTGAAATCCGAATATTAAGGACAAATGAGTCAGTAAAGAGATCCCGGGAAGTGTTCACAAACCATACATGTATATAATTCCCTCAGGTTCCAAATGATACATAAGGCTCCACCAGCACATCTCCATTTCATTCTGTTCTCTGAAGTGATCTTCAGCTGGCTTCACGGTTGCCGATAGAATCTTATCTCTTCCTCACACAGCCTCTTCCATATCACCTTCGGTCGCCCAGGTCTTCGCTTAGCATTTGGGTCTCACTCGACAGCCTGCCTGATGCGCGACGTCACTGAACAGTCTCTCCAGCATGTACCCAAACTCTCTCTATTTTTTTCGGCATACTTGTAGAGTAACAGGTTCTTGGTTGATTCATTCTTAGATTCATTCCTTGTTGTAAACCTTTTTCGACTATTCGGTCTTTAATATAGAACTAAGACAGCTCTTGAAAAAATGTCTGAAGCCTGTTGGAGCTGTTTCTGGTGATACGCCAAAACTCTTAACCATATAGAAGAACTGACCGTGCTATCTGAATTCTACATTTTTATGCAAAATAACGGACTTATGCCTTTGTTTTAATTATAAGTGTGATATTTATGCCAAGATTTTCAATAATTGATCTGTTTATCTGAAATCAATTGTCTGTAATCTGTTTAAAACATATTTTTCTATGTTGGCAATGTTAAAGAAAAGCATTCCGATATTCCTTTTTTTAACCAGCTATTAACAGAAGAGAGTAATAATTGGTTTCAAATGTTTTATGCATTTTTTGTGGTAGTCACTTTCAAATGGATGAGCCTATGATAAGTTGAAAAATAGTAGACTTAATGTATAGCTTACTTCTTGTGCGTTGGTAGCGTAGCGGTTAGGAGGCTCGCCGACCATGCACATGGTCCGGGATTCAATCCCCACCGACTCACTCCCTTACCTCGCTAAGCCAGAGATAATGGTGGTAAAGAGGAAAGGTTGGGCATGAGGCTGGCAACCCCATCCTGTAAAAATTAAACACTGCTACAGAAACTTCAAGCCACTAGCTTGAGGCCCTATGTTCCACTGGGAACGTAAAGGAAAAAAAGTGTGTAGCTTAACAATAAATGGTGAGACGGAAGGGTTGCATATCGAAGGAGTAAAGTAAGCGGCGAAATATTGTGATTTTTAAAGAGAAGCTGTGTAGTTCAAATGCAAGGCTAATTGAAAGCAGAGATGATTAGGATAATACCTCAGCTTAATGAACGGTCTTCATTTCTGTTGCTGTCTGATTTATTTCCAGGGAAATGGCACGCACTGATGCTCTAGGTTATGTGAAAAAGCAAAGTACCTTTGTAACTTAGTTATCTACTTACTCAGTGAGGTGAAGATTAGGTGCTGGTGTCGCTTTATTTCATTACTTGTGTAAAAACGGAAGACAAGGGCCGGCAACAGATCGTTTTAATACGGAAATCAGCACGTATTTATATATATATATTTCATGTACATTATTATAGCTTATTTAAGCAGACAAACACAGTCTTCTGATTGGTTGTTTCTGCTTTCTCGGAAAGTTAAGCCACATATTTGCGAATCTTATTTGCCCACGTTAAGTCTGCTGTGATTGGTTGTTGAATCAGCCTTGTTCGTGTTTTTTTTCACTGCCAATATTAATGACCTAGACATTGACGTAGATTAATGTCTACCAACTGGCTAGCAGCCTGCTCTCACCACACTTGAAGTGAGATAGAAAGCTTTCAATAAAACTACTTATTATGAGTCAGTGGTTATAATAGCTTAAATATAGTGTGTGCTATTCAGTTGTCCATCAAACTGATTTTATTTTACAGTGGACTGCAGATGAAGCAGTCTGCCACAATCTTAAGGCGAAAACAATTTGGAAATATTTTCGAAACACATAGTTAGATGATATAAACTACTGAATTTACTTTTTATTTGATTTTGTACATGAGTAACTCCTCTTTTACTTGACTTGGTGGATCTCGCTGGTCATGGCTTTAGACTAGAACTCCAAGTTACTTTGTGTATAAAGCAGACAGTCGCTAGTGAGCATCAGATTAATTGTCAAGTATCAGTTTGGAGAGAATGAATTGGTTGTAACATGTTTGATTAGGTAGTCTGATCAATAAGAAGTATGAAGAGTAATTTGGATTTGGATGACTTAGTTCGCGCTCGAAGGTTGAGACAAACATACAGTAAATAATCAGTTTACGAAGATGCTATTTGAGCACTTTGTTGCTACAACTGTAGTTACTTTTGATACAGATGAAACTTTTCTAACATTTGACCTTTATATATATATATATATATATATATATATATATATATATATATACGAATAGATATTCTTGCAGATGTGGATAGTGTATTTCGACAAATTGATAATTATTATCTAATAAATAAATAAATTGATTTTTGACCTTGGAAGAAATGTTGTACTTTAGTTTCGGTAGATTTTAACCCTGTTTAACATATCTACAGCTCTGCGTGCAGAAACATGATTGACTAACTGATTGCTATAAACTCATTTAGTGAATTTCAAAAGAATGCTTCGATATTGAAGCAGGTTCCACCACAGATCTGTATCTGTGAGGTGTGAGGAAGAATACTCGCTGATGACATTTTCTAGTGGTCATGTCATATTATGAATTGGCAAAAGCTGGAATTTATCGACTGGTCATTGGATCGCTTTCCAGTAGCTTAATGGTCTACGAGCTCGCTAGCCTTGTAACTAGAAGGTCCTGGGTTGGAACCCTGGCGGTGGGTGCGTGCTGATGAAGAATCGCAAACTAGGACGAAAGAGCAGTTCAGTACTCCCATTTGGTCCTGTAACCGATTTTGTTTCATGATGAAATCCTGAAACAGATCTGTATTATTTAGAGAATTGTGGGGCATGCTGTATTGTTGGGTCTGGTTAAGCATCTATGATCGAGACTATAGTCGTTTGTCTTATCAGCTAACATGTTGTTATTTAACTAACTCAACTAATACGTGAGGGTGTTCTCAAGTATTCAGACCTGGGTGTTACTCATACACTTTGACTTATTTTGTTACTAACTGACTATAATCTCTTACATTTCTATATATTTTATATATAAACCCTCTAAATAACTATACAATCTTGAAGTGCGGCTACGAAAAGAGATATCACATGTTCCTAACACCCTATGTGTACGTGTGTGTGCGTGTGTAATTCATGCATTCACTATTGTGTTGATTAGCGGATAGGATTAACTACGTTTCTAAAGACCGAGAGAAAACTCTAAGTAGTACATCAGAGAACCTAAATAGTCAAATCGAGCATATGGAATGAGCACTGATACTAAAGATTTACTTAAAATAAAGAAAAAAATGGGAATGAAACTTGTAACTGTAACATAAATAAGAAAGAATTTGAGATACCTGTATGTTTAGCATATAAGGAAGGAACATCTGTAGGAATTAGGACAGGCTCTGTAGGCTAAAGGCCCCTGTTGACGCAATTAGACAAAATAATTGACTATACAAAGATTGGGAGATCCTGAGCTGTCAGGTTATTGGAACATAGGAATTTAACTAAGGGTAGAATGGTTGATTCCATGAAGATAAATAACTTGGAGAAAAATTCGGCCATCGGATTGCATGCACCAACGAACCAATAATCACACAATAGGGTGGGACAGAGCTGCACTTCTAAAAATTAATATGAATAGGTGGAGGGAGAGGTTAACCACTGAATCTTTGTTCATCGAATCCACATCTATTTCCCATTTTTTTGATTGCAGCTTGATTCCACACCGTATTTTTCGTATAAGTATGAAATTTTCAGCATGTGATATCGGTAGCCCAAATTTTGAAGGCCGACCATTGATATCAGGTGTGCGTCTTCAGGGGACCGAACCCTGGACCATGTGCTTGGTCGTCGAGAGTCCTAACCGCTGTACCACTGACGCACACAGTAATAGTAATGATGTGACACTAATTCCAGAGATATGGAAAATATTACTACCAATTACATCAAATGGTTAGAAATAACAGAATTATCCAAATGAAGTTTGAAAGTTATATGGGTGTTTCGATATAATTATGAGTAATAAATTGTGCTGGAAATGTCGTCATCAGTAAACAAAAGTTTTTAACAAATTATTATTATCATTATTATATCCTTTAATTCTTAGAGGAACATAGGGCTTCAGCCACGTGTCTTTATTGCCTTCGGTTTTCTGCCAACGTTTTCACCCCGCTCCAAGTCTGCCCACACGCTTTCATCTCTTCTTCACATGACCTCCTCCAAGTCACCCTCACACTGACGACCAACTCGCCGATTCCTATTCGGTTTTCACTCGAGCAATGGCTTGTCTAGTGATGTCACTTGATGGTTTGTTTCCTCACAGTATGGCCAATCCACCTCCATTTCTTCCTGCCTATTTGTTGCACAATCGGTTCCTGATTGGCTCGCTCCCAGAGATCGCTGTTGTTGATCTTTTCTGGCCTGCCATCTGATATTGAGTAGTATTGAGCGAAGAAGGTTTGGAGTTTGTTTGAGATGCTCTTTATGACGCGCTGGTCAAGTCTCTGATCCATATAGTAGCACTGACTTCACATTGGAGTTGAAAATCCGGATCTTATTTTTGATGCTGAGTGCTGTTATCTGCTTTCACATATTCCCAGCACTTGGATTCCGTATCTTTTCATCTCGTTTGCGTTCTGGGCAGCCTTGCCAATCTCGTACATGGTGTGGACGTTCCATATCCCCACACAGACTTTTTCTTTTGGCGCAAAGAGATTCATCGTGCTGAAGTTTCTGTAGCAACTTTGTTTACAAGGTGGGGTTGCTAGCCTCATGCCTGAGGAAGGAATTGTTACCTTAAGATAAAGTTTAGAGAGAAGCGACCTTGTGGGTTGCTACCCTTAAAATCGGAAAACAAGGAATACAAGGAATAAAACAATCAGAACAACACCAGCAAAGGAAAATAATTCACAGGAAAAAGGGCAACAAGCGACAACAACAATACTATACAACAACATACAATACAGTTAAGCACAGTTAACTAAAATGATACCAAAACCATAGATTCACTGACTTTGGCCAACTTGAACATATAAATCCAACAATATATGTACAGTTACAGATATGAGTTTTTATTAAAAATTCACAAAATCCAAACAGTTAGTTATAGGTATTATCTGTCAATAAGATTATATCCGCAGATTCAGTGTTCGAAAGGTAAATAATTGTAATAATTTTCACAAACTCTTGGCATGAAATTCTACAGAAACAAGAGTTTTTATGAAAGTAGGTAAATGTAGCGTAGTAATCGAAAAGCGCGCGATTCCAAGTTCTTAACAAATACAATTATTCTATGCTGCAGTTATACTCTACTACACTGCCCAAATTGTATTCTTACATCAACAGGCAATAAGATCTGATTGTATCATCCTATGGTAGAATGCTGATCACACGAGTGGTCAGGGTTCAGTTCTCTAAAGCTCGCCTAGTTTACTTGCTATTAGTAACCCTCAAAAAAGAGGGAATGTTGAGCGTGAAGAATCACACACCGTTACAGCGATTTCAAAAGCCTAAATCTCTGTATATCTCACTCAGAACACTGGTGAGTGAGATGATGCGTCATCTAATGTAATAAAGATGATTAATTATAAATGATAGATCACTTAAAATTAGTCTCTTATAATATGTAAGCACAACTAAGTTAATTCATTTAGACTAATCCATCATCCCTGCATTGATTTAATAAAATAACTGTTTATTGATGTGTCAACCCTTCAGTTGATATCTACCTTCATTTAAAATTCATCTGCCTTTCTTTGTATTATTTGTTTAAGCTATTGCCAGTTATAAGCACAAGCGGTTTTTTTGTTCTAGAAGAGCCTTAATTGGATGACTAGAATTATTAGTTGAATATTTTTTGGTTGTCTGCCCAACTAAGATTTCTTAAATATATACATGAAATTTATCGACTAATCTATGGGTGAACTGTAGGCTTCTGTAGTGAGATAAAATCTCTCTTAACAAAAATCTCATAAACACACTATCATTTCATCCAAAGACTGAGGTAAAATGAATTATATATAGAGTGTTGATAGATTAGTTGACTGAATAGAATAATTAGAGAAATATTATTCGTTGATAATTGGTACTAGCTTTTACTGGTGCTACTGACAAGAGTTTGTAAGTAGTATGTCTTTTGAAAGAGTTTTCTTTATTAACAAAGCAATGGATACTTGTGAAACAATATGGAAAGCATCAAATGAAGACGAAAGAAGCGGAATACTAATAATTTATGCGAATGGAAATGTTGATGTGAGGTTTCTGTATCTTGCTATCACTGCATATAATTTGTTAAATAAAAAAGTTGGCTCCCAGATACTACTACCTCCTGACTTTACAGTAGGTCTGACCACACCGACTGATATCAGCTAGAGAACTACTGAAAACCAGGCAGTACTGGAGAGCTATTTCGTCCTCGTCTGGGATTCACTGGCAGGGCGCACCAACTGGGGTCCAAACACAAGGTGTTCTGGTTACAAGGCAAGCTCGCAGATCATTCAACCACTGGAATCCGATTCAACAGCCCATGAATTCTAACTGCTACCAACTCCTGATTTTAGCGTGACCGCCAGCTAATGTTTTCAGTGAGCCTTTGTCCTCATTCCTGACCTGGTGATCTCACTGGCCATGACTTCTCACGGGAATTCCAGGCAACTTTGTCATGTAACCAGTCATTAGTGGGCTGAAGAGTTTCACAATAGGACGAAACAGCTCTCCAGTACTCCATGGTTTTTAGTGGTTCTCTAACTCTATATCGGTTTGTCGTCAAACTTGAAGCAAATCAAATCCCTACTAACTAACTTTTAAAAGTTGCAATAGATTTCGATTCCGTTTCCCTGGAACTTTAAGGTATACTACTTACAGAGAGTGGGCTTTAAATACTGTTTAACTGGCCTAATTGTTAGTGCTGAAGGAGCCAGACGTTGAATAACATATTCAGAGATGGTGAAAGAGGTTTCCATTGATATAGCAATTGATCCATGATTCAAAGAACTTTTTACCATGTACCATAAATGTATATCCCTTTTTCGGCAAGGAATTCTGTAGCAAAGCTCATAGCGTTACCGGTTGGAGTAATCTTGGCCTTTGTTTTTTCTTAATGAATGCAAAACAGGTTTTTGGGACGTTTTACGTTTCTAGAAAGCAATTATAATTCTGAAGAACAAGAGTTAAGTAATGAACAAACCTTACAGTGTTTGTTAAACTGTTTTCTTTACCATCAGGAAAGAATACGTTGATAATATTCCTTTGCCAATTATCTTATTTCTATTCATTGGCATGCTGAGTAAAATGTAGGACTTGATTCCTTTAGCTATGAATTTTCTGTGGTGTTGTTCTTCTGCAGGGTGGGGTTGCTAGACTCAGTCTTAACTTTCTTTATTTCTTAGGCTTGCTATCGACCAGTAAACTAGGAGAGGTTTAAGATTACGCGGGTGGGGAATGCAATCTTCGAACATCTTAATGAACAGAGAATAGACAGGAAAGTAAGATGAAGCTCATTACGAAAATCAGCAATTTCGAGTTGTTTTTTTCTTGTGTTCTAGCTGCTATTTACTCTAGGAACATTCTTGGTTCACTGAGCTAGAGAAATTTATTCAAATAACTTTCTTGTAATCATATGTGGACTGTTCAGTAAACATTGATATGTATTTTCTATAGTTTGGTTTGTAAGGGTTAGTTATGTTTTTACGAGTTGATCACGGATTGATATCAGTTAGAGAACCATTGAAAACCATGGAGTACTGGACAGCTGCTGTTTCATCCTTGTTTCGGGATCATCGGAAGTAATTACCCACTAGGATTCGAACCCAGGACATTCCGATTACAAGGCTACCTCGTATACCATTAAGCCACTGGGACCCGATTGAATGGCTCGCGAATTCTAACTTCCTTCAATTCGTGATTTAGTGCAACCCCAATTAGTCTGATGCTCGCTAGTGACTTCCTACTGGGTGGAGTTTCCTGGAGTTCTAGTGAGAAGTCGTGACCAGTGAGGTCCAATTAAAAATCACGTGTGTGGATGGATGTCCCACCAACGACAATGGTTGTGGTAGCGCTAAATCACGAATCGGTAGAAGTTAGAATTCATGACTTGGCCAGTATGTCGGGTCCCAGTGGCTGAATGCTATACGAGCTAGCTTGCCTTGTAACCAGAAGGTCCTGGGTTCGAATCCCAGTTGGTGCATAATTCCGATGATTCCGAAACTCGGATGAAACAGCTGGCTGTCCAGTACCCCCTTGTTGGTTTTCAACGGTTCACTAACTGATATCAATCCGTGATCAACTCGTAAAAATTGATATGTGTACCAGATCCTTGGGCTCCTAAGAAGCTACTCTTCTTAAAAATTTAGTTTCATAGTAACCTTAAGTTTAGACAGTGTCGTAACTAGAACATTCCACACAACACAGTTATTGTGGTTCTACCAAGACATCACTTAATTGTCCGTCTTTTGTATGTACTTAGCATTTCAGTTATTTTTGTGGAGCCAAGTGCATTGTGACTATTATTATGTCCATCCATAGTTGCATTTCCGATAATCTTGTATGGTTGACCAAGTAATGGATACATTCAATTAATATGTCTATTCTCTGGTATATTTTGTTGACTATGGATATAAAATTAACATTAAAAAAAGCTTTTATTTCCTTATGGTATTATATGGTATATTCCAATTAATTTTACCAGCAGCAGAAGAAGTCATGGTGATTCACTTGGATAAGCTGAATCTGTGTATTACCATTTTTTGTAAATTTACCCAGCACAAAATTAAAAATAATCATCTAATCTCTTCAGCAATATACAGACTAAACGTAGACATAGCGTACCTGTGTATTCAGAAGAAGTCCAGACAACCTCTTTTTCAACCTGTTGGCCATTTTCCTGAATAAATATTTCCCTAAACTGCACAAAAATGGTTACTCCACCTCCTCCTACCACATTCAAATTAAAAGCTGTTTGTGAATAATATTATTACCATTCAACAAATAATTATATCAATTGTATTATTATTTTTATATGAGAAAGAGGAGACGTTCAGCGAAGAGACTCTTCTCCGCGAATTCATTCACATAGCTGTACAATTGAATAGTGGTTAGGACTCTCGCCAACCATGCACATGGTCCGAGGTTCGAGCCCACGCCGACGCACACCTGATATCTATGGTCGGCCTGCGAATTTTGGGCTACCGATATCCACGCTGAAAATTCCATACTTGTACCAAAAATACGGTGTGGAATCAAGCTGTAATCAAAAAAATAAATAAATAAATAAAAAATAAAATAAATAAAATAAAATATATAATTATTTGTGTGTCTGTGTGTGTACATGAGGTTTGTCAAGTTTAGATAATTGATCAGGTAATACAAGAATTATCTAATATAGAAACAAGGTTAATCAGACAGCAACTAAAGTAAGATTGGGTTAGTTAGTAAGTTAGATGACGTAATGTAGTTGACTAAACTGTTTCAACTTAGGTCAGGGTAGCAACAGAGGTAATTACAGATAGAGACTGAGTAGAAGTGGGGTAGAGAATAATGCCATTTAAATAAGAACTGAAATTGATCAATTAAGTTGGATGACGTAACATGAATGACTAGAAATTGAGCGTTGGTCAAGTCAGTAACAGTGTGGTAGTGAGGTGCAGAAAATGAATCGGGTGGGTTTAGAGAACAAGAGAGTTGAAAATGCAAAATATTACAATTGAGAAGACAAAATAATACTAATGAAGAGACAGAAAAAAAAGATTAGGTAGAATTTACTTGTCGGGTAATAAGATAGATTAAGTCCATTGTAAGTGTAGTGATTAAACGAACTTCTTCTGTATGCATAGTTCAGGACTTAGCAAGTGAATCGCCATTGCTTCTTCAGTTTGGAGAAGTCTGATTCGTATACCTTTAGGAAGACTACTTCTTACTCTATAGACTACTTTGAAGTTTGTTTGGGGTGCAACTTGGTGTCCGGATTCTATCAGATGTTCTAAAATGGACCTGCGGGTGCATCGTTTTTCTCTTTTGTAAAACTATGTTGGTAAGTGTTCGGTGATACGTTTGGTAAGCGAACACTGGCTGGGTACGGCCGACATATCTGGCTCTACACAAGCAGGTGAATTGATAAATACACATTGATGAGGCCAGCAGTGGTAGGTTATCCTTCCCGTTCACATGAATCATAGGTTTTGTGGAGAAGGTTAGTCCGTAGTTCAGCTGCGAAGAAGGTCTTCTTGAGTGAGTGGGACAGTCGATTTTTTAGTATTTCTGCAGATATATCTCCATTGAATTGAAGGTTCATGTAGAGTAGTTTTTTGTCGGGACGCTAAGCATGGGCGGGCGGCTTTTGTGGTCTCTAGGATTCATAGAGTTTGCAATAAATCGTTCTGGGTAACAATTCTGGACGAGGATTCTCTTGAGATTGTCCAATTCATCTTCTACGGTGTCCGGGGTACAAATTCTGCGAACTCTGTAGCTGAGTGAACGGATCAGGTTGCGTTTGGTGCATAGGGGTTTCCAACTGTGGAAGTTAATAAGCTGTCCGTTCCATGTTGATTTTTTGTAGATAGATCTTTTCAGTGTTCCATCCTATTCTCATCTTGTTAGTTGGACGTCAAGAAAGGATATTTTGGAGTTGGACTCTTTCTCCAGGATGAACTGAATTGCGGGTTGGCGGTTGTTAAACGACTTCAAGATGTCGTCTAGATTCTCTTCATTGTTGACGATAATGAAAGTGTTGTCGACGTATCTCTTATAGATTTCGAAGGTATCGATCATTTTCTTCATGCATGTGTTTTCGAGTTTTGCCATGAAGAAATCTGCAAGTAATGGGCCTAGTGGTGAGCCCATAGCTATACCATCCTTTGGGCGATATATTTCGTTACTTATTCGCTTTGATTTACGATTAAATGATTGATTTTATGTATCTAATCACTCTAGAAAATAACTTATTTTCATATGAACTGTCCATTACGCAACAGTTTGTATTAAGTTTCATCAATTCACAATGTAATTGATCCTTCCTACTCTTAAGTTGTTGTCGGCGTTTGTTTAGTTAAATATCACCCCTTTGACATATTACGAATTCGAATTAGTAACAGAATAATTTGAAAACCAGGAAGTACCGGACAACCGTTTCATCCCGCTATCCTAGAGCGGGACCACATGACATCCATCATCCTACCGTCAAGGATTGAATCTGTTACCTGTGGGGAGAACTTGTCGACCATTCAGCAAGTGAGACAAAATTCAGGGATCCACCAATTCTAACTGTTGTCGGTTAGCGATTTTTAGAGTCACTACTAGCCAGTGTCATCGAAGAGTATTTGTCCTCAGACCCCACCTGTCAAAAATTCTCACTTTAAATCCAGGAAACTTTATTTTTTAGCAATCATTTATTCTCGAAATCTTAGTAAGTGTGTAATCCTTTACCCGATAAACAAACCAATAAGAAATATTCTGTTATCGCTGGAACA
The DNA here is from genome assembly GCA_944472135.2 of Trichobilharzia regenti. Taxonomy (NCBI): domain Eukaryota; kingdom Metazoa; phylum Platyhelminthes; class Trematoda; order Strigeidida; family Schistosomatidae; genus Trichobilharzia; species Trichobilharzia regenti. The sequence continues at coordinate 38,613,134 of OX235263.1, forward strand.
AAGAGAATCACACATCTAACTAACACGATTAACCCATTCGTTTCAACTAAAAATCAAGTATTAAAACTCATGTTAACATATGACAAAATCAGGATGTGAAGCATCCATTGTAGCAACTCTTGAGTATGTAGGATGACAACAGGTTTGTGGTCACAGTTAGATAGAAGAAAAGAGCGATCAATTGTGGTCGTAACTTATACACAATACGTTATCTAACCGACTTTACTTCAAAGTTAATGCTCAGGATGAATGAAGGGAATGTGCTTCATTGATTGGAACAATGGAGTAACTCTCAAATAAAGAATTTCCCGCTCAATCATCTCCCCAGCTACTTCACCCTGGACGATAACCGGATAGTATCACGAACGCTCAGATATTGAATGTAGTTCATTGACCTGCATACAAGTATATGTCGAGTTACTATGTTACAATCATGATTTAAGGATGAAAATACTAGCTAAAATCTTGAACTGAATTACTAACGTAGATCATTGCACACATGTGAACCAGTTCATATTGATAAGCTTCAGAAAAAGAATACATAAAAACAAAGGAATAAGGAATATTCACATAATCGACGGTCTGCATATGTGCCCAAGAGACTTTGTCTCAAGGGAGCGAACACCTTCAATAGTGATAATGCCAGACATTTTGTTGATACAGATCATGAGGTGAACACTCTGAAATGTTTTAGAATTATAAGCAGACAATATAGGTCAATTCTCCTCAAGTTTGCCGAAACTATCGCTGTCAAACTCATGAGACCCGATTTACGTGTTCAGGAAGAAGTGGTTATCAATCGATGTCTTAAATCTCCCACTTGCTTGATTACGCAGTCTTTAGATTTAATCCCTTCCTGTTTCGGTATAATGCAATTTCGCTTATTACATTATTATGATCTGAGTTAAACTCACCAAGTTATAACTTAACTTATTGGTGATTCATCATCTTATCCACCGTTTATCTTTATTGCGTAACTCCTTTTTCATTTTTAATATAAGTATAGAATTTCCGTACTGTGGTAGAATATTATTCGGTACTAGATAAGTTTATTTCACATAATACACAGTGATACAGTATTACTAACTGGATGACTTTTCCAGAGAAAGATATCCCTCATAATCGAACACCCCTGAATGACAGCTTCACAGAGTTCCTCATTATCATACGAAAGGCCTTCGAATACACCATGCATACATATCTGAATAATTTTTTTTATTCGGGATCTGAAACCGAATCTCTGCATTTAAAAGCACTACATACATTCACTAGGTCTACTGTGGCCATAATTTTGCTTCATTTTATTATTGGTTGAAGGATTTCATCATGAGCTGACAAGTATTGGAAAACCAGCTGGGAGTACTGGACAGCCAGTTGTTTCGTCAGCCCGCACCTACCAACAGGCTTCGAACCCAGGGCCTTATGGTTGCCAGGCTAGTGAGCTCGTAGACTATTAAGCCACTGGGACCCAATCCAATGGCCAGTGCATGAATTTTAACTTCTGCCAATTGACGACGATATAGTGCGATCACTTCACAATGTCTTCGATGAGTGACTGTCCATACCTTCACATTTTATTATGTAAGTTTACTATTATTATAATCATTATTTTCATTGTCCTCATTTTATTATCACTCTAACATTGTTTACTAATAACACTGCATTTGCATACAGATTATTATTGAAACACTTTTTCGTGTCTCCACTAGTTTTGTCCACGCTACACAATTAGTCATTTTTCACGCGTATTACATCACATCCTGGCCTCCACCCTCTTTTTTCTAATTTCCGATCAATTAGTCATTCCTCTATAGATTACACCCTACATTATATATTATATATTTTATAGAACAAATTTACCAGTATCTGATTGGTCTTTTGAATTCTTTGTTAAGTATAATTACGATTGCACAGCTTATGAAAATGAATCATCCAAAAGAAAATTTTCTTCGCTGCTTGAGTCGTTTTCTTATTCTTCATAATTATATCGATGTATTCATTCATACGATTTCATAATTTGCTTTCTGTATATATTTCTCCTCTCTTTTCCTTGTTATTCATCGTAATTTTTCATATATATATATATATCTGATGTAGGCTTAGCGTTATCTCAACTACACGTGTTCAGTTTTGATTGAATGAATCTTAATTCGGTGACTTAACGTCCCTCTCCACCTAGCATTCCCACTTTTCAAACAGAATGCAGTACACCGTATACAAAGGTGAATTCTCCTCTGCTGTGCCCATTGAAGCTGGTGTCCACCAAGGTGCCGTACTCTCCCCACTTCTCTTATCCTTCTTTCTACAAGACCTACCATCTTCAAATGACATTAACTTTGTCAAATATGCTGATGACCTAACTGTATCTTTACCTGTCAAATGTCAAAGTGACTGCTCTAAACTAAATGGCTTCTTATCAGAAATCAGCCAATGGTCCAAGGAAAATGGTCTCACCTTAAACCCCTCCAAATGCCAAACAGTTAATTTCACCTTTAGGCACAAATCTGACCTAAACAAACTGGTTAGCACTCACGAATTGTGCAACATAGATGGCATTGAAATAGAGACCAAGTCGGAAATTAAATATCTTGGCGTCATTCTATCTGCTGATCTTTCCTTCCTGGTCGTTTCATATCTTGACGATTTCTCAGAAAATATTCCGTCTTACCTTCTACATCAAGAAGTTAAGACATTCTGGTGTAACCCAACCCTTACTCCTACAATTTGTTAACTCCCGTATTCTGCCTATTATTCCCTATTGTTCCCCCTTAGTCTTTTCTGGGCTATTGAAGAAAGACTATACCTTATTACGTAGGATGTTAAAGGTTGTCAGCAGGGTAAGCCACAGGGTGCCACTTAGCCAGCTTGTTAATATTCTGGTGGACAGGCACATGAACTCATGTGAAAAATGGGCGAAATCCATTTTATCTGACTCACAACACCCTCTACATTCACAACTCTCCCCATGTATCTCTTCAGGGAAAACAAGAAGCCTATATAGGAAACTATATGCCCGCACTAGTAAGTACAAAAACTCATCCATACCCTACCTAGCTCGTGTTCTGTGCGATAAAGAAAGCATTAGGCGTGAAACCTTTAACTTATTAAATAGTCAGTAGAACAAATGGATCTCGTCTTTCCAACTCACATCATTTACAGGTACAACGTTTTTCTGTCTAACTTTTTTTCTCTTTCTGTATTTATTTTTGTTATGTGCCGTTTTGTTTCTCTCTTCCTTACAAACTCTACTTAAAACATTCTTGTTCGTTCTTTCACACTCTGTATACCTCGACCATTTTGTTATCGCTTACGTCAGTAAATATGCTAGTAGTATCCACTTTTCTAACACCTTCAAACACTGTTTAAATTTTGGCTTTGCTACCGACATGCTAATATGTTGTTGTCAAAACTGACTGAGATAACTTCAATCTATGTAGAACTTTATTTATTGTTAACGTACTAACTGGATGCAATATTGTAGTAAAAATGCTGAGAATTCCATTCTGTATCACAAGTACTGATTTGGAATAAAGCTATTATCTTATCTTAGCTATATTACTTTTTTAATACTTTCACCCTAGTATGTGATTACATGTAAATGAATGCATTGAAATCGCTGAGTGCTTTTCTAGATTATTCAACTTAGCAGGTTCAATTATTCTAAGTCTAGTTCAATTCCTACGTTCCGATAAAATAATTAACTTTGATCTACTACTGTAACCCAAGTAACTGACGTGACAATCTTTACATGGTGTTTGGTAAACTATATTATGTTTCTTAATTGAATACAACCAGTCCTTAAGCGGATAACCTTTGTCTCTGAGTTGGCCGGCTTAAATGCTAATCTAATACCAACCTCAATAAGGCTCCTGATGTTCTTTCTTTATATGACAGTACTATCACGGCTTTGAATTCCTTACTGTTTATATTATTCTCAATACTTACACTACTATTCTTATTTTCTTTACGAGTCTTCATACATTTTTGAATAAAATCTGATGGGTAGTTATTGACTATCTTCTAACTTACTAATTAGGTTTCTGGCCTGATTTTATAAACAGCTAACTAAACCTACCTTTACGAATTTTGGGTGGGAGACGGAATTTTCGGAGTCATATCCAAACAAAACTTCTTACCTCCAGCTAAGTACCCTTCAAGAGTAAGTCGAATTGTACAATTTTTGTGGTTGACACTTTCCAATTTCTCTTCAGAGTGAAGAAGCAACATAGAGAGTTTACCCGTCACTCCTATCTCAGAGTAATACAACTTGGCACCGACCCATATGCTTCTAACTAAACCACCATGCATGTGATAGTCACAGCAAAGCAGGACCTGCAGGAACATTCATTTCAGGAAGTATAAGTCATTGAATCATTCAATCCCCTTCCTACTACTAACTATCAGTTAGGATGGAAACATAGTAATAATGTTAAGCATTCACGACTCCAATCTCTGTCTGCAAACTAAGAGTTGATACAAATTAGTGAAGTGGAATCATCACACATTTGACAGGGACACACAATGTATGCAGGATACAGTGAAAGCCTTGCTTATACAGTTTACACAAATGCACTCCTTCACTGAATTCACCTCACATAACCGTATTCCCCACATATATACTTCAAGTCAGCAGGATGTTTTCATGATAGCGTGCAGATTTCCGAGAAATTTTTCTCCCTCGTTTTGCTTTTCAAGTGAAACATAAAACTTCAAGATATAGGCTTTAAAGTTTCCAGTCGCAGTGATGTTTTATCTTCAACAGAATGCGATTGTTAGCGTCATATATCTAAGCTTCTATCCCTACTGCACTTACTACAGGCTGATCAAGGTTTACAAGTGTGCCATTCGGGAATCGAACCCGGGCTACATCTGTAGTTGGAGTCTATTATTACACATAATAACTCTACATAAACTCATTGTACGATTGTATCATGAGTTGAATTCGACGTATTCTCCCCAGTTGACATTACACCTGTGGGAGGCCTGTTCTCAATGAAATTTTATTCACCCTGATTTATTTATCAATAAATAAATAAAGGATAACTTGCATGTCATCAATTTCAAAAACAACTACTTAGGGAACGAACATTTCTCAGCCTAACAAAATAGGATATTATTTTTTTCAAACATTATACTACAAACTATGATACGAATAATAAATAGTTATTTGACAACACAGGCGAATGGATAATCAAATTAATAGAAGTGTCCTTGTCAAGCAGTTAGTCAATATCGATCATCACATAAAGTCAAAAACTTACACCCGAAAAATGACAGACAGAATTACGAGTTTAAGGACACAGTTCTATTTCTGTGCATATATATACATATGACACAAATCATAACAGGAATAATCGATATGCTTTTCAGTTTTCATTGGATATTTTTTTGTTGTCTTGATAATTGTTTTTCTTCCTAAACTTTATCGAATAAAACGCCACCACGAAATATTTCGGTACGGCTAAAATGAGTAGATTTCCGTCTTTCTCACGAAATCCTCTCATGTGACCCCACGCATTCATAGCTTCTTCTACCAAGTAAGTCCAATGCCTTTAATGCCTTCGTGTGACGAACATGTTCCTCACAAAGGAGAGATAGAGCAAATGAGAACGACTTGCAATTACAAAACTGGACTAGTGGACGTACAAGTGTATCTAGGAGGGCTAGAAAATCGTGATTCCAAATCGATTGTGTAAATTAACTCCAGAATCTGAAAGGATTGAATGACTTATGAATGTTTTTACCGTAATCAACAATGATAACTCAACTCCTGACGCTTTTCCACTGCCTTGTCAACACTAGACTTCAAGTCAAAGGCTTTAAAGATGAGCCCCCTCCCCCCACCTTTAAGACAACCATCTCCTTCGGTCGGTCTCAGCGTCCGGACAGTATCCTAACCCTAACAAAAACTATTAGCTTTTATGTGAAGCATCTTTTTGTACTGATAATATACCAAGTTTGCTTTCTCCAATAATATTACCGACAATTAGTTAGTATTTACACCAGAAAGGAAACATAACGATACCTAGTCACTCCTGTCCTTCCGCTTCCACCCATATTCCTGGAGAAGAAACTGAAATCCATTGAAAACAAATTAAAAAGTTAAATAATGAAGTCTATTTCTCGTTTTATTCATGTCATTATTATTATTATTGTTATAATTATTATCACCTTTTCTCAGTATTACATTGCATACATATCAATTAAGTAGAAGGAGACACACATACACATACGCACACATAGAGTGTCTGTGATGCAACGTGTAAATTGAAACAACGAATATGTAAGTAGAAGAGGAGACCAGGAGGTGATAAAGAGATTTTACGAAAAGATACAAGGTTAAGAAGTAGTATTCAATAGTATAAGGAATAATAATAATAATAGCAATAATAATAAAAGAGGATGGTTTTCTTGGCGCATTTTCACATACAAAATGAATAAATAAATAATTAAATAAATAACAGTGTTATTAAAATGAGAAGTAATCATTAAGAAGTAATAAACAACACCTTCAACCTACACTTATTCCTTGAATAATCATGGTAATAATAATAATAATGATAGTAATAATAATAATTATTATTATTAAAGGTCAAGATAATAAATAATCATTGTAATGTTAAGAAGCCTGAAGATTTTTGTGACATATAGCGATTTCGTAAGCACTACTACCTATCGTCGTCTATTGGAAAGCCTAAGTCTCTCGTTTTTACACTACATAAGAAGAAGGATAAAAGGGGTAAATAAAATAAAGGAATAAAACGCAAATATACACAAAATGGGAGAAGGACAAAGAAGCAGAGGAAAATTAAGAAGTTATACACATGAATGAATATAAGTCAGAATACATGAACTCTTATCACTATCATCGCCTTAGAACTACCGTTTCACGGCATGCATAAAAAATAGTCTTAACAGGTTAGATATATTTTTTCCAAGAAAAGAGAGAAAGGGATACAACCGTTCTTCTTCGTCTTTGTCATCGATCCCGACACCAGTCCCCGCATCCTCTTTCCACAGACACACACACATGCACACTCACTCGCTCACCTCAAATACAAAAAGCTGAAAGTATTGTGTGTATACAACAATTGTTTTCCAGATTCAAAAGTATGATGGGAAATGATAACACAGCATGGAAACAAGTTTACCAACACACATACGCACACACACACACACGGAGAGGAGACAAAAGATGTCACACAGAGTTGAAGAAAACAAAATGGGGGGAACAACCCTAGCCCTAACAACAACAACAACAACAGCGTTAGTGGTAGTAAAGCAAAAGATAAATAAATAAGTAATGAAGAAACATTTCAGCTTTTTTTAATTACACAACGACAGTGAGTATTTTTATTTATTTATGTCAATGAGAACAATTGACAAGAGGGAGAGAGAGAGAGAAGAAAATTAGCGAGCAGCAGTAACTAGAAGGATAAAGGACGTAAACTATTACTCCAGTGAAGTATTTCTCTTGAAGCTTACAAATCTACATGTGTGCGTCTGTGACCATATGAGGAAACAGGTGACTTATACACGACAAACAGACAGAGAAAGAGAGGGAGGGAGGGAGAGAGAGACATAATGACACAGGGCAAAAGCAGTAAATAATAATAAATAGATCGATCACAGTAATATTAGATATATATTTCAACTGTTTATAACTTGTGCCATTTTCATTTCATAATATGTATATTTTTATGATGTGTACATAACTGTTTATTTTCGAGTTAACTGATGAAAAGGGGAGGGAGGATACGTCAATCCCTTGATATCGCATTCTTCCGCCCCCCCCTATTATTACCATCGCCGTCATCAATATGAATAAATGTATAAGACAACAAATATAAATAAAATGGGTAATATACATACAGTATGAAAGAAGAGCCGTGTAAGGAATGAAAACATTCTCACACACTTACCCACCCACATCCATACACACATACATACATAGACAGATACATAAACACAAACAAATTACATATGAGTTCATGTATATCCCCTGTAAACTCAAAACCTCTCAAAGTTGCTATGGTTACGCTATCTACCAAGTGTACTTTATGAAATGAAAAATAACAGATAAAACAAAAAAGAGAAACTAAGAAAGAAGCCAAAAAAGAGAAAAAAAGAGGCAAGCAAACAATATTTTAAATAAATCTACATTACAAAGAAGTTTCATCTATCAAAATAAAACCAAAAAAACTTTTTTTCTACTATATATCGCTTGTTAGAATTCCGTCTTCAAAAAATATAATACAATACAAGTAATAATAGTAATGAATAAATAATAAGCATTTACTACTATTATGTTGTTTGATTATGCACAAATGTATCTTGATTGAGTAAAGCATTTCGATTAGTTATAACAAAGGGATTAGATAAAGTTTTATCAGTTGATGATGTATTCGATGATACTGATACCACACTAGCTGTTGCTCTATCAACCCAACCCAAGTCGAATGGATCAGAAAGACAATCTGGTTCAGGAGGTAGAAGACCCGGTGTTAATGATGATGATGCTACTGCTAATCCTGATGCTGATGATGTTAGCCATGTATTATCGTTATCGTTATTTGTATTATTGATTCCACTAAATGAAGACCATGGATTTGTTGAAGTTGAAGAAATCGGAGAGACTAATGTATTGATTTCGTTTCGAAAAGAAAGCGGAAAAAAAAGATGAACGATCTGTGTATTATTAACATTAATAGAGTAGAATAGTTCATTTAAAGTTGAAAATACAAAAATAGAAATGTAATTTGATACACACTGTCGTCTGGTATCGTCTGTTTAAACCCATCTGAAGAGAATCCTCGTTGAGAATTGTTATCCAGAAAGATTTATTGCAAACTCTATGAATCCTAGAGACCAGAAAAGCCGCCCGCCCATGCTTAGCGTCCCGACAAAAAACTACTCTACATGAACCTTCAATTCAATGGAGATATATCTGCAGAAACACTAAAAAATCGACTGTCCCACTCACTCAAGAAGACCTTCTTCGCAGCTGAACTACGGACTAACCTTCTCCACAAAAACTATGATTCATGTGAACGTGAAGGATAACCAACCACTGCTGGCCTCATCAATGTGTATTTATCAATTCACCTGCTTGTGTAGAGCCAGATATGTCGGCCGTACCCAGCCAGTGTTCGCTTACCAAACGTATCACCGAACACTTACCAACATAGTTTTACAAAAGAGAAAAACGATGCCCCCGCAGGTCCATCTTAGAACATCTGATAGAATCCGGACACCAAGCTGCACCCCAAACAAACTTCAAAGTAGTCCATAGAGTAAGAAGTAGTATTCCTTAAGGTGTACAAATCAGACTTCTCCAAACTGAAGAAGCAATGGCGATTCACTTGCTAAGTCCTGAACTATGCATACAGAAGAAGTTCGTTTAATCACTACACTTACAATGGACTTAATCTATCTTATTACCCGACAAGTAAATTCTACCTAATCTTTTTTTTCTGTCTCTTCATTAGTATTATTTTGTCTTCTCAATTGTAATATTTTGCATTTTCAACTCTCTTGTTCTCTAAACCCACCCGATTCATTTTCTGCACCTCACTACCACACTGTTACTGACTTGACCAACGCTCAATTTCTAGTCATTCATGTTACATCATCCAACTTAATTGATCAATTTCAGTTTTATTTTAAATGGCATTATTCTCTACCCCACTTCTACTCAGTCTCTATCTGCAATTACCTCTGTTGCTACCCTGACCTAAGTTGAAACATTTTAGTCAACTACATTACGTCATCTAACTTACTAACTAACCCAATCTTACTTTAGTTGCTGTCTGATTAACCTTGTTCCTATATTAGATAATTCTTGTATTACCTGATCAATTATCTAAACTTGACAAACCTCATGTACACACACAGACACACAAATAATTACATATAAATTCGATTGTACAGCTATGTGAATGAATTCGCCAAAAAGAATCTCTTCGCTGAACGTCTTCCCTTTTTCATATAAACCACTAAAGGCTAGTAGAATTTCCTTCCAGTAGAATGCATCTACTTTTCTTTGTTATTGGATGTCTCAATCATCCAATTCACTCCTTTGATAGCCACATGAACTTACGCAAACTTCTAATTGGCTTCTAATCTAACATTGTGTAGTGCTCAATAAGAACCTGAATAAAAAATTTAGATTATGAGATTTGTAGGGATCTGAATTTATTTAGTTTCAATTGTTAGATTTCGCCATGAACCAAGGTGTATTTGACACCTACTTCATCTTATTTTGGGGGCTATTTAACAGTGTCATCTGGTTTTCATTCATCTCTCTAACCGATATTGGTTCCTGACGAAATCTAACGATTGAAATGTTAGGGGGACCCAGCAAAAATAGTATATGATCCTTTCTCACGAATCCCGTCATTTATATCTTTTGATGGAGTTAATATGTTGATCTATCATTTCTTACGCACATTGTGATTTAGTGTGTGATCACTTCATCTTCTTTTGTCTCACCTTCGTCTTTGTCGGATCAACAACCAACCAGAATAGACAGTTTTAGCCAATAAGAACAATCCATTAACACGGTTGTGAGCCAACTTTATTATGGTAAAGAAAATGTATAAATATCATGTGTTGTTTCTTAAACTATATGGTATAACACAATACAGTATCTTACAGTCACAGGCCAGCTTTTGTCTTTCGACATAACAAATTAGCGACGGGGTTTATTCAGTTCCGTTCAGTTCAGTCATAACATATAATCAATCCAAATACTCACAAACTCCATAATCTAAATGTTTGTCATCAGCTTCATTGATGGCCACTGGATGAATAATGAGAAGTCGTGTCCAGTGTTATTGTTTGTTTATTTAAAACAGAAAAAACCTAGCACAATATAGGCACCAAAAAGATGCGCCACAAAATAACAATAATAAAATAACAACATATGAAAAAAATAGGTGCAGAATGAATAAAGGATTTCACCCGGAAAAGAAGCGGCTATATTTAACGAGGTCAAACAACATTTGTGGAATTATTGTCAGAAAGGGAAGAAGGAAGGAAATCGCAGCACCTTCACCAATGACTGCGATTCCTGGAGATATCTGATAACGTTTCAAGCCACCGATTACAGCTATCTCTAGGATCCCAGCCATGGAGTCATGATGTACCAACAGATGTTAACCTAACACAAATATCCTACATCCTACGATGCCACTTTATGGACTGACCACCTAACGCTTTTTCCATCCCGTCCTAGGGATAGCGAACAGAGACAGGTACGCAAGCCTCTGAGATGAAATTTGCAGCACCGAAGTCAGCGTTTCCATATGAAGACACTTAACGAATTGTGATCTCCACTGTGTCCAAACACACACGCCGTAACTCTGAATTACTCTCACGATGACGTCACTGAAGGCAAGCAATTCTACATGGACAGGGATGGTCGAATAAGAGAAGTTGTCGCACATCCTCAACTCGAAGAGGCCGGGTTTCACAGGCATAGAGCCCAGTTTAGTGAAGTCCACGAAGTCAAGGTGAATTGGATGCCCATCGAAGGCATTGGGTGAGGGGAGGACTATACCACAAGTCAACTAAGCTAGAATTCTCACCGAACATTAAATTTCGGCCGAACTGACTGAATAGCCAACGAGCTTGGTCTTATAATCTGAAGGTCTTGAGTTCAATCCTTTGTAGGATTGTGCATGCACACTGTTGAAGAATTCGACAAATAGAACGAAACAGGTGTCCAGAGCCACTGGCTTTCAATCTTCTCAATGAAATCTAACCATTGAGGGAAAAATGTCGTAGAAGATTGAATTTTGTTTCAGCTAGAAAGACGCTACATCATAGGATATATATACTACTAGTGTACATTCACTTGAAGTAGCAATACGGGGAGTAAATATCTTGCTGACAAATTACACTGAGAATTATGTATTGTGTGTGAAAATAATTTCCACAACAAAGCTGATATTATTATTACAGACAAATATACTTAATTAATTCATTACTCAGCTTACTTCTAACACATTTTTCAATATATACAAACTGGACATCTTTTTGTTACACTACACATATTCCACAATAAACAGACACAATAACATGAGAGAGGAAAATCAATCGAAAGTTTAAAAAAGTCATTAGGCCAACAAAAAAAGCGGCGGAAAAAAACAAATAATGACGTAACACCTAAAGTGAGGAGAATGCATGCACTCTACCATATACCTCTTAAAAATTATTCCACTAAAACGCTGCCTCACTAACTGATCTTCATTAGTACTCTATGCGTAGACTTTATGTCACACTTCTGCTGTGGTTGCTTCACACTCGTGAGAAGAAGGGTACACAATGCATGGCCTACTATCCGAATCCTTCTCAAATCTATAATCAGCCTCATTACTCTCACTTGTCTCCAGAAAATTAAGGTAATTTCCTCAAGAAAAAGGAAATCTATGTCTTTATAAATATGTTAGGAGACTTTGACAAAGTCGGTGTGCTTTTTTGGCATTAAACTGATAAAGACATCTGTTAGCTGATACAATTTACTCTATTTTGGTTAAGCCTGACTCTGATAGATAGGCTATTTTGTAATGGAAATAAGTGTTCACGTGACTGAATATTGACAACAGTACAGCATGCATATTGAAAAGACGAGACGGTAAACAGAAGACAACAATATAATATGCATTGTTATTTAAATTTCCTTCTTGAGAAATGAAGATTTCAGAAATTGAGAAAACTACATTGTGTTATAAAATTATTGTATTTACTATACACCACACTTCAATTTATAGAAATGAAATAAATCGAAAAAAACTACGGTTATTTAAGGCTTGATACACCCACATTACTTCGTTCTATGAACAAATATGACATTTATAAGAATGAGATTTTGTTCCGTTTAAAAAGGAATAAAAATTGTCCCAAAAATGGAACAATGATATATATATATATATATATATATATATATATATATATATATATATAGGATATTAGGCAATAACAGATTTCGTGCGTCTCAGTCCATTATTTGGTGTAGACTGAATATTATCAGTCATGTTTGCACTCTGGCTATTATGCTAGTTGGCGAGCGATCGCGGTGCAATCTGAAATGATAATAGATGGATGATCCAGGCAAATGCCGAGAAGCCCTGGCTCCATCATTTTCGTCCTTGTTGGCACGCAACAGTCAGCAAGGCATGTCTGCATTCTTGGAAGAACTCATGTCCCTTCCGCGATTCGAACCTGTGCCACTCAGTGCTACAGGCAGACACGTTACTATTGAGCTGTTCGGGTTCTCCATTAATCACATACTCCTGTGCAGCTAGGTGTATAAGTCGATCATATGACATCTGAAATCTGTGGTTGAAGACACTAGAAGACAAAGTTTGATCGAATCCCACTGGTGTCGATGAGTTCATGTCTTATCTCTTCATTTTAATCGTACATTTCTACTGCTTATCTTCAAGGACTCAACGACTTGTCGTTACGTGGTCATTATCTTTTCCCTTAGTCTCTGTTTCGTACAGCTGATGTAAAGATTTGAGATTTGTCAAAAGGAACAAAACTCACCAGTGAATAATTCAAAGTTATCCAGTCAATATACTTCTTCAAATCATATATATGCATATTTTTCTCCTGTCATTTATCTTTGTGAAACTCTTTAACAGTGAGGGGGAGGTAGTGATATATCACTTGTCACTCATTGTATTTTTCAAAAATTGTTTTTTATCAAAAATAGAAGGATATTTGTTTCATACATCGAATAATAATTGATGTGATTAGGAGACTGTGCATTGAAATACAGCTGGGCTAATCAATTATCCTCCACCTACTGAAATATGTATAACTACTAATGTGTTGATTTAATAAGAGTTCAGTTCGTGTCAGTATTATTACTACTATTATTAAGTGAAGTTTGGTCACGGATTGATATCAGTTAGAGAGAACCATTGAAATTACGTGAGTACTAGACAACTGTTTCCTCCTACTATGTGACTACTGCTCATCAGTATTCGCTCACTACTTCATCACAGAGAGAATCCAGGACCTTCCAACGAGTGTAATATAGTCGTTTTGCTCTACTTCGTGACCCTAAACCAGTACAGTACACAACGATTACACCATCGCCAGAGATCGAACCTTCCGATTACATGGTGAGCTCGTTTACCATTCACCTACTGGGACGGATTCCAATGGCTCACGAATCGTAATTTCTAACAATCCCTGGTATATAGCGTGACTTCCACGTAATATTATTGGTATCTGTCCTCACAAGCAACTTGGCTGGCCCCGCTGGTCGCAACAACCTGCTAGTCAGTTACTAGTGTACACTAGATAAAATTTTAAGTGTTGGTTTACTGCAATTTCACTGATTTCAAATTATATCACAGGGAGTGCACTGAACAATTGTTGAATTACTCTCACGATGACGTCACTGAAGGCAAGCAATTCTACAGGGACAGGGATGGTCGAATAAGAGACGTTGTCGCACCTCCTCAACTCGGAGAGGCCGGATTTCACAGGCATAGAGCAAGACAGTCCGCACTGAAGCATTGTATACCCAACCTTTGACAGCCAAGCTAACGTTGCAACGGCGACAGAGGTGGCTCAAGTTGATGTATGCCGCCCTAGTCTTCATTACACGGTTGGAAATCTCATCCGTCACCCCTCTGCCAGCACTCACACAACTACTAAGATACACAAATTTATCAACAACTTCAAGTGGTTCACCCACAAGAGTGAATTCAGGTACAGGCTGCTGCCAATCCCTAGTGTGGCACTCTTCAGTATAATAATTGTTTACCCTGTAAAAAATACCACTAACCATTAGAATGATGGGAAAAATGACTCAAAAGAAGTATAAATATGAGAGATAAACAAATCAACCGAAACAAAGGAAAAAAATAAAGAAAGAGGCAACGAGTGCACTAATAATTATTCGGCTTATGCATATGAAAACAAAATTGAATCACTAATTTCTCTTCAGAAATCAGCATACAGTGGATGCTTCTTCCTTCTTTTTTTCGTTGATAAGAGAATTGCCAAAAAAGAACAACAAACAAACAAGTAAACCATTCATTAACCATAAATCTTTGATTAGATTTAATTCTTAAATGTAATTATCACATGTTAAATTATTGGCGAACGTGTTAACAAAAGGCTCTGTCATCCATCTATCTAATATCAATTCAGTTATATACAGGAAACGCACTGACTCCCTTATTTGTTTTGAATATTTTTAATGCTATAACTCACTTATCTGATACAGATCTTTCATGGATGGGGCTGTAAGCTGCCATGATTGTTGTGTAAGGATTGAAGATACACGACTCATTGGTCAAGCCCAAGACGGATGCAGTGAAATTTGAATCCAGCACCTATTTGCTGTGAAGTAGACAGTTTTGGGAGATAATTTACACAATATAGGTCCGTCAACTCAGACTAAATTCCTTGCTTCACAGTATTCAGTATTCGATCATGCAAAGTAATCACAATGTGGGAATACGCGGTTTATACATCGTTTCAAATTAATTCAGTTTACACTCAGAAATATGTAAACCCAAATGCGACTTTATTTTTTCCATAATGAAATACGTTAGTGTTTAAATTATGACGTCACAAGTATTGATATTTTTTCTTGGATAGAACTCAGTTACCCGGAACAGATATTTCACACAGAAACCAGTGGGCTACACTCGTTGATGATTCTAACAAATCTCTAAGGATGGAGTAGATGGAGCAACGCTGGAACTACTTGGACGGTGGCAGAGGTGTTGTATAGCAGAATTTCCCAACTATTAAACTGTAACTCAATAGCAAAATTGTGGACATGATTGAATTATAACCTGAAAAGTCTAGGTTCAATCCATGGTGAAATCAGGGACAAGTTACTGAAGGATCTCAAGCTGGAACGAAACAGCTGCCTAGTGCTCCCTGTTTTTCTTTAACGATTCTCCGATTAATCTACAAAACTGAAAACGTCATAGACTCTTCTATAAAGTAGTAGTAGTGTAGCGTGTGCTACTGACACTCTGTATCAGTAGTACGTTCATCGGCACAAAGAATTCGAGTAGCGGAGTGATAGACTTAACGTCAAAGAGAGCAAATGAACCAGTGTTGCGGCAAACCGCATGGGAGACACGAAAAGAAGACAAAGAAACACAATACGAATGGTAGAAGTAGCAAGCAGAATGCGGAAAATCTGTGCAAATGACGATTTTCAGATAAGGTGTACATAACTTCTTTACATAAAGGTGTCAAACTCAAAATAAACACTCCGTTACCAAGTCTTTTGTCTTCCACAGTTACAGAAGTTGGGATTATGCTATGAACTTCGAAAAAAAATCTACACTATTGAAGCCAAAAGCCTGCGCATCAGACCCTTACAGAATACATGCTAAAAATAAAAGGAAACAGAAGAACACCCATGCCAGACAGATTTGAAACACATGTGTTTATTTTTTTTTGCTCAGTAACATATCTTTTTTCAGAAAAAATACAACTTGCTGAGGTTTGAAAGTTTTAATTTACTAGTAAACTTTAGTGTGGCTAGTTAAATCAAGCATAATAGATTAATTCTTCAACGTCACAGTGCACTTATAAAACTTTGAACAATCAGATTAGCGTTACACTCATTCAATTAGGGATTATTTAACTCGTTGCCTTACATAACACACTTGTAATGCTGGCGAACTACACGTATAATTCTCTACACGACTGATGGTGCTATCTCGACTGAAAGATGAAGTACCTAGACTAGCCACTTCAAACTGTATCTACCAATTCAACTGCGCTTGTGGTGGAGCGTGTTATATTGACCGTTGCTTTAGGAACTTGATTTTTCAGGCTCTCTCGAGAACATCTCCCAGTATGGCTAAGTAAATGTGTAGTGAAAACCATTAACAGTTCGATATTGGACCATCTGGTGCAAACCGGCCACAAAGCCAGTCAGCGTGGAAGAATCCTTCTCTGTAATCTACTAGATGCCTAATAAATCGCCAAAACCATCGAAGCACCACATGCTCCAAACAACAGAGGCTATTGTTATTCGCCTCAAACAGCCAATGCTATGTCTTCAAAAGAAGCAAGTCCCGCGCCTACTACCGCCCTGGCCAGCCTTCAGTAGAAACTATAAATTAATGAGTTTATAGTATTATCTTTCTAATTTTTCTGACATTCCATGTTTATTGTTATGTTGATGCTATTGAGCTGTAACCTACCAATATTGTTGATTCGATGTTATTTAAACAGCATTAATGTTGTTCATAACACTAATTCATTCTTTCATTCATTCACTATAATGTATATACAACTGTAGAGCCTGATGATGAAGAGAAGGTTATCGAAAAGAGTATTCATTGTTCAGTATCCATTCTTTTGAAAACTACTGAATTGTTGTATTAATTAATGAGTTGAGCACACACTTTTGTTATATATTGAATTAGAAATTATTTAACAAGAAATTAAAGTATTTCAACAGAACGGTGCATCTTTATGATAAGAGTATCAATCTGTGAAGTCTTGGACAGTTGGTTTGTGTCAACTTCGAAGGGTGTCGGTCCCCTGGTTAGAGTCCTCAACAAGTTAAGAATCAATAACTTCAGACTGTTGGTATGATGTGGCTTAAAATAATTCTCAATAGTACAGGTGCAGTCAACTCATGTAATCTCCCAGATCCGCCAGATCTTCATGATTTTCCACATAAATTATTCTTCGTCCCGTACATTTCTGTTCAGTATAGTAGCTATGAATGTGTTTCTCTACACCTTTGTGTGTTTTGTGGAAGTGTGCTTATTTGAAGTGCGAAACTGTACTTTGAAAACTCAAATTCACTAGATCAGTTTATGATCTTCATGTGAAAATTATATGATAAATTATTTATATATATACTTTCATTTATAAGCAGTAAGCTGTGCGTCAGTGGCACAGTGGTAAAATGCTCACTGACCACGCAGATGGTCTGGGATTCGATCCCTGATCGACTCACTCCCTTATCTCTCCAAGCCAGTAATAAGACTAGTAAGGAAGGAAGGTTGGGCATGTGACTAGCAACCTCATTCTGTAAAAATAAATACCAATGCGATTGAAACTTCAAGCCTCTAGCTTGAAGCCCTATGTTCCACTGAGAAAGTGAAGAAATAAATAATGAAAAATATTTTATTCTGACTAAGAATTATTTGAAAACATAATTGTTTAAGTATACAATTGGTGGATGGTGGCTAGCAGTGGAATCCAGGATCCGCATTTCGTCCTAATTGGGACTCGTCAGCTGGATGTACCTGCATTTCTCAGTGAGTGATGATGTTCCCACCGAATTGGTTAAGTTCTTCAGAAAAATACAAGTTAACACACAAAGTGTCCTATATGAATATCTTAACGCCATTTCACAGAAATAATTCATTTGATTATTCAATTTAATCAAATGCCCCACAAACGACCTGGTACGGTAGAGGATAGAGCAGACTTTGGTCTTCCTGTCGAAATGCTCTGAATGCATATTATCTCATATTGATTTTTAATCAAATATCTAGTCAATTCCATACATGCATATAAATGAAGGAAAAAAGTTGTGTGAGTAACTTGATATGATAATGAGCAATAGTTTGTGCTCGAAACGTGGTCATCAGTTAACATCACTGTACAACACTGTGTGATTTATCAAAATAAAATTTTATCCATAATGGACTTATACTCTACCACAGTGCCCAAGTTTTATACTTATATCGAAATGCTCTTACATGGCGAAGCGTAAATAACCTTTGCCACTCACTACCTTCATGTGCCGAGAGTGTTCTTCACAAAAGCGAAAGTGAGCATGCAAACGACTGGTGGACATGGAAGTCTGCACCTAGGGGGAGGCTAGAAAACGCTTATTCCAAACCTATGGTGTACATGGACTCCAGAATACGAAAGAATTGAATGGCGTATTAACTGGTGTTGGTCACTGTCAACCAGCTCTTGATGCTGGTCCAATGGCTTGCGGATCAGACTTCAAGTCAGACTCTGTGAATGTGGACCTCAAGATAATCGCCTGCTACAGTCTGGGTGTCCGAGCAGTATTCTAGCCCTGACACAAACTATGACATTTTGTATGGCACATCTCTTGGTGCTCATGATGCACCAAGTTTGCTGTTTAATGATAATAACAATGATAAATTTAATCAATAAGTCTTTTAAAAAATGCCTTAGTATGTATTATTGCTATACGCCTACATAAATCCACATGCACCTGATCAACAGAAAATATTTGGCAAATGCAAAAACAAACTGGTAACAACCAGTTTATTTTATATATGTAACCTCGCCTAGTTTACTACCTCGTTAGTTTTCTAGCTGGTCCTAAGCCTGGGAAAAGAGGGAGGGTTGGGTGTGGGGTTAGCAACCCAACCCCAGAAAACCAATCGAACTGCTACAGAAACTTCAGCACATAACAGAACAAAGTGGAGATGCGTTGTCGAAGCCCTATTTTTCACTCGGAACTTAAGGAAATAAGAAAATAATAAATAAGTACATTTATGTAAATATAATTCTCCAGATATCTCGGGTAGGTGTTGACAGCAACTCCTAAATCACTTATTATTCCACGTTGATTTGATAAACAAGGTATCTCATTTATAAGTCACTTACTCCATTCTATCATACTATATTCCACGATCATTACCTTATCCCACCTTACTACCTGGTTGAATCTAACTGACTACATGGCTTCGGCTGAGCTATTTTTCTATACTTCTTATCTTTTCAGTAGAGTCTGTTAGTCCAGATTTCGTTAAAGCCTTTGTGTTTTACTAAACTAACTGACCCTCGCCTAATACTTTGAGCCATGGTATTTAACTTCACAAAGATTGCAGTGTATTAGCATTAGAGCTAAACCAAAATTATTTAGCCCAGTGGACTACACAGAAATATATTACCGCAGCATTTCAGTTTTATACACATATCAGCAATGCTTGAATAGAAAAAAAAAACTCAGAGAATTGGAACTGATTATAGGAAAACAGTCGTGGAATGATAACCTCCACATCTAGGCTGTCGTATGTATATGCACACCTAATCTATGTCTTCTTCAATGAGTTACTGACTCATCTTCAACCTGCTGTACCCTACGAGTCACCGCTCAAACACAATCCCTACAGAATCAATACTTGGAAATTAAAATGGTATCTCCTAATTAGTGATAAGGACTAAAATTCTCCTAAAGATGAAGAAAGGAGAATAATAAAGTTTATCTACCATTTATACAGGATCACTTAGTTAATAAAGGTCAACGAAATCCAACTTATTTGTCTGGTAAATGATTATATTCAAAACTATGCAGACCAAAAGACCCAAAAGTAAAAGAAGACAAGATCAACACTATCTATAAAATAAGTTGTATAAACTGTGTTAAACACTGTAGCAGTTATTAGATGGTTGGAGGTAATAGGAAGGAAGCCTTGCTCGACCTAGATTTTGTGTCTGTTAGTAGTCTAGAAGGGACTAAATATCCCTTTCGAGATTCGAACCCATGGCACCCAGTGCTGCCAAACTGTCACAAGCTTTACCATTGAGCTATTCGGGATCATGATTGACCCTCCTGTAGGACTGTGTTGGATACTACAGCTGGACACCAGGTAGTAATTAACTAGTGTCATGAGTCTAGTCCTTTGTTTGGTATAGACTAAATTCTATCAGTCAAGTTTGCAATATAGCCACCATGCTAGGGGATTATCCTCTTCAATTCCGAGTCCAAGAAAAAATGTACTTTCACACTGAAGCATGTGGACAACTAAGGACACCAATTTCATTAGGGAAACGTAGAAATTCTAAACAGTGGAAACTCCTGAAATTCCAGAAAATCTCTAAAAACCTGGTACTCAGATAAATCCGCGATCAACAGACACACTACCATAGACTGCATTTATCAACTGATATAGAATGAAGCAATTGACAGGAAAAAGTTACAATCCAAGTCACAATAAAATGATCAATACTAATGCAAATTAACAACTAATCAAAACAAAGGTTGCCAGAAGAGACAAATATATCATTCATGGGGAATATAAATAAGTTCACTTCATGTTGAGGTATGCGCTGAAGAAGGCAATAAAAGCTTCACAAATAAACCACCAACCAGCTGAGAGAATACAACCACATCAAGACGTCTTTTTTTAAGAATTCATTCTTACACACTCAGTGAAAACAAAATTGTCTTTTTAAAGAATACATAATACTAAATAGACGTCCTAAGTCAACAAAACAGCATATGCACAACTTGAGTCAAATTTGCAACCACTACTTAGGGCATAGAAATCAATAAATTAGACCTATAACAGAAATCCTTCTTAGAAGAAAAAAAGAGATCCATGCATGATATTAACTCATAAAATATTTTTCTTTTCATTTAAATCCACATGAATTAGTTACTTAATTTGTTGTTGTTTTTTCTTTCTTAATATATACAACACAAACGGACTTTCTATTGGTTCTTTATTCTTTATCCCACTGTGTACATGTAACCAATAACAATGAGTATTTGCCTTTTGGCTTTTCTTACATATATTCAACAAGCATAATTCATTAAAAAGTGGAAGGATTTACATATATGTATACACACACCACTGAGGTCATTAATTCACCTGTAATCAATTGTAATATAGTGACAGATAAAAAAAGGTATGCGCGACAAAAATGCTTGCTTAGTAATCTAATGAATTTTCTTAACTTCATTCATTCATTCACATACATACTAATTCACAATAATTATGCAAAATACTGAGAGAATTGAATTGCCGCCAATAAATTATTTTGGAAATTAAAACAATTAATAGCTAAATAAATAAGTAGAAAGGCAGTGAATAGTTTAATACATTACATGTTGCGTCAATGGTCCACTGGTAAGAATGCTCGCCAACCACCATGCCTCATGTGGTCTGGGGTTCGATCCCCGACTGACGCACTCCTAAAACTAGACCAGCCAGTAGGAGGCCAAGTAAAGAGGAAAGGTTGGATGTGAGGCTAGACAAGCCAACCCGTGAAAAAAATAGCACTACCGCTAGTGAAACTTAAAAGGTAAAGCTTGAAGCCCTATGTTCCACTGGGGACATAAAGGAATAACGGATATTACTAATTGAATCAATTTTAACATAGAACTTTGTACTGAGGTGCAACCGTTCAGCTTGGCATATTCCATGTACCACACAAAGACTCTTTCTTTTGGCGCAAGGAGATTCATCTTGCTGAAGTTTCTGTAGCAACTTTGTTTACAGGGTGGGGCTGCTAGCCTCAAATCCGGATCTTATTTTTCATGCTTGCAAGTCTGTGTGGAGGTCAGTCAACAGCACTCAGCATCAAAAATAAGATCCGGATTTTACACTCCAATATGAAGTCAGTGCTAATGACTGTACGGATCAGAGACTTGCACTGCGCGTCATAAAGAGCATCTCAAACAAACTTCAGACCTTCATTAACAGTTGTCTTCGCTCAATACTCAAGATCAGATGGCCAGTCAGAAAAGATCAGCAACAGGGATCTCTGGCAATAAGTGAACCAACCAGGAACCGATTGTGCGACAAATAACCAGGAAAAAATGGAGTTGGGTGGATTGGCCATAATCTGAGGAAACCATCAAGTGACATCACTAGACAAGCCATCGCTCGAGTGGAACCCGAAAGGGAAGCGGTGAGTTGGTCGTCAGTACAAGGGTGACTCGGGGGAGGTCATGTGAAGAGGACATGAAAGCATGTGGGCAGACGTGGAGCCAGGTAAAAACTTTAGCAGAGAACCGAACGCAATGGAGACGTGCAGTTGAAGCCCTATGTTCCTCTAGGAATTAAAGGAAATAACAATAATGTACCACACAAAGGGAGAGCAAAATGAAATTTAAAAAAAACCTGTATCGAAGAAAGAATAGTAACATGAAAACGCATGTGTAGGTCTAAGGCATATGGGAGATCAAAAAGAGTGAATGCATCTGAGACATCGAGAATGATTTCGAGCTATATCGCCAATAGTCTCTAGTTATTGGTTTTTATCATCTCAAGGACTCGAACCAAGCAATCTACACCCTCCTATATAGGTGGTTCAAATCAACTGCCAAAGGTGGATAATGACAAGTCTCCGCCTCTAATACTCATCGATAATTTGTACTTGTCAAATTAACACGGCGTCATTTGCTGGTGTGAATTAGATGGTTTCTAACAACTCATATTAATCAGGAGTATATAAAACGTTGTGAACATGCTAACCATGTAGGCAGTATTCACGGTATATATTGAACTACATTGTGGTCTGTAGGAGAAAACTGGCAAGAAACCCTAGATCAAGACATTATATTTGTCGGTACTGAATAGTCTCATTAAAATACCTTTTTTTTCTGTGAGTTAAAATATGAGTTATTCTGCCCAGCTCGACTGAAACGGCCCCTGTGACATGAACATTTTTCATTTTCAAACGAAACCTCAGACACTATGCAGTAAGCGTAAAACTTATTCTAAGTACAACTAACCAACAAGCAAATTCACATCAAGAATTCGCCATCATATACCTGATAGGACCAGCTAGATATTACTTAATCAAAATACAGGCCCTGGCACATATCTATGCAAGTGGCAATACCCTATTATTATTTCCTTGGATTCCGAGGAGAATATACAATTTAAACAACATATCTCCACTTCATTCTCCTCTCTGTAGTCGTCTTTAACTGGATCCACGATTGAGAATAATTTTTCACCTCCTCATCACATGATCTTTTCCATGTCACCCTCGAACTAAGCCTAACTCGTCGTTTACCCACCCTTAGGGCTCCACTCCAAGTGCCTGGCGCGAGATGCCAATCAACATATATCCGATCTATCTATCTACATTTCCTTCGTCATATTTGTCGTGCGATAGGTTCTTAGTTGATTCACTGCACTGCAGAGTTCCTTGATTCTAATCCTTTCTGGCCATCATCTGTAATTCAGTATCAAATGAAGGCAGCTATTCAAAAAGAGTTTGAAGCCTGTTCGAAATGCCTTTAGTGACAATTCAAATATCTGACCTATATTGAAGAACTGACTCAACACTAGTGTCGAAAGTCTGAATCTTGATTTTTATGCTTAGCGCAGTAGGTTTCAAGACTGATCTCAAAGACAAAACACTTTTCCGAAAATAATGCCTACAATTCTAAAACATAGTAGGAAAGCGAACGAAACGAAGGATGATATACCAACTGAAATGATGGCATGTACAACATGGAATTTCCAAACTTCTCGCCAGCCAGCCAGTCCGCAAGTGGCCCATTGTTCAATTTCCCAGCCTAGCATGTTAACCAGTAGTAAGCCTGGAGAAGAGATGAGGTCAGCCTTGAGGCTAGAAACCCCACACCATGGAATCAATGTCTCAACGCCTGCTGAAACTTCAATACTTAAAGCCCTAAGTTGAATCCAGAACGCAAAAGGAATGAAAAATGATATAATGTTTAAAACTTGTTTTATTTTTTATTCATTTACGTTCCCAGGGCTTCAAGCTAGAGATTTGGAGTTTTTGTAGCATCGGTTTTATTTTTGTGAGGTGGGGTCACTAACCTCACGCCCAACCTTCCCTCTTTACTAGCATTACTCTATAGGCTTAGCGAGGTTTAGGAGTGCGTCAACCGAGGCATGATTGGCGAGTGTTCTACTGTTGAACCATCAACGCACACATTTAAAATTGACGGACATTTAATTAAGATTAAGAAAAACCTAAAAAGGCTTCTTTTTACATCAAAACCAAATTTTATCAAGCACATAATAACGTGACTTATTGTGACTCATAAGCAGATGAATTCACTATCGATTTTTGGTCACCTGACTCCTTAATCATTACATGAAGTATCAGTGCAGATCAATGCTGAAGCAAAAATCTGTACTTAGATGACAGTAATCTCGAAAGCCACCCATTCAGGGTATTCAAAAGACTGACTGTTCAGAACATTTTCATCTGAAACCTACTTGCATTCTACTATTCCAGAAACTATGATTCCATGGCATGGTTAATTAACATATCAGCTCTCAATTCGAGTATAAGTGGGAAAACCATTACACAGTAGGAGGGGCGGGGTCAGAAACACTCAGCTGATTCCACCGCTGGTGACCAACAACCAAGGAATATATAAAAAATGTTATAATCTTGAAATAACCAATCCCTACGTTTCCCTTTGGCAAACTGTTTCTAATTTCTTATAGGGTTAAACAGCAAAATTTGGTCCCTTTCATTCAAAATGATATGAAGATGATAAATGTAGGTCGACAGTGTATTCCTAGACATAATGAAGTTGATCACCTACTTGTTCAGAAGTAAAACATCACAATTTAAAATGAGTAACAGCCCATTCGAGGACAATATAATCAATAAATGAAATGGTCTAATATAACAAAGAGAAATGCAGAGGAAAAATGACAGTCTAATGGAAAATAATAAAAGCGATAACTAATACCAATCGCATAAAAGGTAGCTTCTGTACCCCGAGTGGTCTAACCGATGACACTTAGGGGTATGAAATGATAGGTACACAGTTCGAGTTCAGTCACGTGGAACTGAGGTTCATGTGGCTGTAATGTGTCCCAAATGCTGAAAATAGAAAGAAAAGGACACTCTGAATTCTGCTGTTGTTAGTCAACGTTCATCAAAATACTAAAAATAATGGGAAAGATTTGTAGCTCAGATGAATGCCATTTTAGTGTTTTTACGTCCTCTCTGTTGAATGATTTTAGTCGTGAAGTTTCCATTATCCTTCAAAGACGACATATTCAAAAATGAACCTAATCAAAGTGTCAGCGTCATCAGGAAAGACAGTTTCCTTCGCATTCATAGAGAATTCCAAAATTCATCATATTCTGAAGTTAAAGCTTCAGATGTTGTCAAAAGGAGATAGTGAAAGCTTTGAAAAATCGTACAATTCAACTCAAAGAACATAATGAAACCCCCCAAAATTGAACTGTATTTTCCTTTAAAGAAATAGATTATGTTATAAAGGAGAAAACAAAATATGCAACGCTACAAAGAAAAAAGGATTGCCTTTACTTTATAGACAATTCTAAAAGAAAACAAACAGACAACTGAGATTTATTTGTTCATTTGGGAAGGTGGGAGGGGTGTGTGTGTGTGTGTGTGTGGAGTACACATAAGTTAAAGGAAACGCAATGAATACTTTTCAAGGGTGATAAAGTCAATAATACGGCAAGACATTTTAATTTTCTATTGTATGTACCACACAACTTTAACACGACACAGAAATTAATTCTATGATATGTGTTGAAAGCTAGTCAACAATAAGAGAAAATGTTCTTTGCATTCATATTCAATCGGAGACAATTAATAAAACTGTTTTCTTTTTAAGAAATATACTTTTCCGGGTTGTTATATGTTAAAAATTAAAATATCATTATGCTATACAACTTAAAAAGAGAATACAAGAAATGAAAATACCACCAATTACAGGATATGAATTTTCTATCGATCCAAAGCGAGTATACCTTCTTTTGTTTGATGTAATACATAGGCAAAATTACGTAAGAATATAAGTGTCCGGTTGATTTGTCTACAGAATCTTCAGTTATTGAGCCAATTTTTTTTAATTCCTTAACGTTCCCAGTGGAACATAGGGTTTCAAGCTAGATGCTTGAAGTTTCTGTAGCAGTGTTTATTTTTACGGGATGAGGTTGCTAGCCTTATGCCCAACCTTCCCTCTTTACCAGTCTTATTATTGGGTTAGTGAGGTAGAGTGCATCGGCCGGGGGATCGAACCCCGGACCATGTGCATGGTTGGCGAGAGTCCTAACCGCTGTGCCAACGACGCACTATTGAGTCTATGGCTAGTACTTTTCCATACATATAACCACTGGGAAGTAGTTTTTCTCATTGTCTGTAAGACTGACCATACTAATTAAAACCTCTTACTAAAACTTCTAATGAGCAACCAGTTGATAATAAACACCAGTAGACCAAACTTCGGTTAGCTTGACTGCTTTGAAGACTACTTTTATCATGAACCGGAGATATCTAGTGCTCCTTATCTACGAAATGCCGAATTGATTATAGACTCATGTAAAAAAATGTATGAATTAAAAAGACAGAAGTCAACGAAGAAGAAGAAGAAAAAGAATTCAGGATACTTGTTTCATCCCATTTGGGACTCATCAGCTAGAAGTTACATGAATCTCAATCTGTCTGTCTGTTTTCGACATAGAACTTTGCACATATGTGCACCAGTTCAATTCTCCACACTCCCCCACCCATGTAGCACACAAATCAAGAGAAGAAAGCAGAAGAAATTCATAATAGACACAGTAAACGCAGGTGTGAGACAAAGGAATAGTAATAACGAAGAACAATATAGTTTCATTGGAAATCATAAGTCACAAGGAGTGGATGCATCTGCGATAGCCACTGAGGACGATTTTGAGCCATATCACCAATTGTTTCCAACGACTAGTGTTTTTCGTCTCGAGGACCCCAACCAGTCAGGAAGTCTACACCTTCCTACGAGGCTGGCTAAAACTAACTGTTGAGGATTTCATTGACCGATGCGGCCATGTTTTGGTTTGACCACCGCTACCTCTTTTCCAGCCTGACCGTATGCCAGCTAACATTACCCGCCAAGGAAGGCGATGACTAGGCATACGTAACACATGTCCTAACCATATCAGTCAATGTAGCTTCACAACCTCGTCAATTGATTTCCCCTTCTTACCTAGCACTCGACCGAAACCTAACCTCAATATTGCTCACCTTATTATACCACTTCACAAGGGAGATAGAGCGCAATGAATCTCAATGAGTGATAATGTTCCCATTGAGACTCGAACAGTTCACCTATCGTTTCAGACGCAAAAGTGTTATCCTGGCTACTAAGCCACGATAGGTGCACGGTTCGAGTCTCAATGGGAACAATATCACTCACTGAGAATACAGATACATCTATCCGTGATAAGTCCCAAATACGATGAAATGAGCCTCTTGAATTCCATAGTTAGTCACTATCATCATTACAATTGTTTAATAGAAAAGGAATTACTTTTAACAGCTCATTGCTACTCACACTACCTAACACTATTGGGTATTAATGCGTCTAAATAACATGCAAATAACTATTATTAACAAATGTAACATGAACAGAATACACTATTATTACTACCATTATTATTATTATTATTATTATTATTATTATTATTATTATGATCAATATTTTGAATTTGCGAAATTTTGAATTGTCTTTAAATTCTGAAGTGTTTTCTCAGTATTACACAAATATCTTTTAAAAAATTATAACAAATAACCTTAATGGAATAATTTAACTTTTCACATGCATATGGCACCAATATATTGTCATAGTAATTTTTGATGTGTGGATCAACAATAAAATTTTTATTTACAGCTACTGCTGTTATCATCATTTTACTTAGATGACTACCATTTATGTGTAGTATGCATATATATTATGCCAAATAGACAAACCAACAAAATTATATCTGCACAACTATGGCATCATAATCGCATCAGATAAACAATAAATAACATTGCACAATATCACTGGATCTGATAAGAACAATCGAATTCCTGATAATAAATAAGCATGTTAATAACACTACTACTAATAATAATAATAATACCATTATTAACGATTAAAATAATTAGTCTGTAGGCACCTGATTGGTTAGATCACTAAGTGATATCAGTTAAAGAACCGGGAAAGCCAAAGAGCACTGGACAGTTGTTTCTTTCCTGAATTGGGAATCTTCAGAAATATATATGTACTCAGGACCTTCCGGTTATATATATAGACTGAAAGTGGTTCACCATTGAGCTACCGGGGAGGAATCTACTGGCCCATTAAATTAGCGACTTTTAGTGCTACCACCGGCTAACATCACTAAGGAGTATTTGTTCCCACGCTGGTGGACTAATTGGCAAGTGATACTGAAGAGTCTCACACACTTGGATGACACAGCCATCTAACAATCCCTCTCTGGTTTATAATGTTTTTCTGACTGATATCAATCCACAATGAAAACTGAAACAAATCAAATCCCTACAAACAAACCAATACATGAAAATTGATTTAGTGCTCACTAGTGATTGACCACAGGATGACGTTCCCTAACGTTCTAGAGGTAAATCGTAACTAGCGGGACCCACAAAGTTCCCTGTGAGGACAGATACCAATAATATTACCTGGAAGTCACGTTATATACCACAGATTGTCAGAAATTATGATTCGTGAGTCATTCGATTTCATCCCAGTGGGCGAATGGCGAACGAGCTCACCTTGTAACTGGAAAGTCTCGGAATCGATCTCTGCCGGTGGTGTAATGGTTGTGTACTGTACTGGTTTAGGGTCACGAACTAGAGCAAAACGACTATATTACACTCGTTGGAAGGTCCTGGATTCTCTCTGTGATGAAGTAATGAGTGCATACTGGTGAGCAGTAGTCACATAGTAGGAGGAAACAGTTGTCTAGTACTCACGTAATTTCAATGGTTCTCTCTAACTGATATCAATCCGTGACCAAACTTCACTTAATAATAGTAGTAATAATACTGACACAAACTGAACTCTTATTAAATCAACACATTAGTAGTTATACATATTTCAGTAGGTGGAGGATAATTGATTAGCCCAGCTGTATTTCAATGCACAGTCTCCTAATCACATCAATTATTATTCGATGTATGAAACAAATATCCTTCTATTTTTGATAAAAAACAATTTTTGAAAAATACAATGAGTGACAAGTGATATATCACTACCTCCCCCTCACTGTTAAAGAGTTTCACAAAGATAAATGACAGGAGAAAAATATGCATATATATGATTTGAAGAAGTATATTGACTGGATAACTTTGAATTATTCACTGGTGAGTTTTGCTCCTGTTGACAAATCTCAAATCTTTACATCAGGTGCAAGAAATAGAGACTAAGGGAAAAGGTAATGATCACGTAACGACAAGTCGTTGAGTCCTTGAAGATAAGCAGTAGAAATGTACGATTAAAATGAAGAGATGAGACATGAACTCATCGACACCAGTGGGATTCGATCAAACTTTGTCTTCTAGTGTCTTCAACCACAGATTTCAGATGTCATATGGGCGACATATACGCCTAGCTGTACAGGAGTAGGTGAACTGATTTTGTACAATGCCGGATATTACCACTCCTATGTGCATATATCAAATCACCTGTTTCTTTGGAGCTAGGGGTGCACACGTCGTTCTATGCATATCTTTTCCAACCTTGTTGGAAAACACTATCAAGCACGGTTGCAAAGAGGTGGGCACTGGTTCAATGAGTAGCACTATAATTGAACACCTCGTCAGCATTAATCACAGCATCTCTCTACTGGCACATCATTCAGAGTGATTTACAAAGCATATAAAAATCTACAGAAAGTAGTGTGTTTCCGACTTCTTCATACTACATGTGCCCTCACCATCTGTGTCGAAAAGCCGGAGCTATATTTCCAATAGGGGAACTAGTTCAACCTCTACATTTATCATAGTTCTAGTTTTAGTTTTCAGTATTTTTGCTTTTTCACTCACTTCATTTTTTTTCTCATCTTCAGTTATCTTATGTAATTTTGTCTCCTGTGTGATGTATATTCACGCGTAGATATTGTGGAGAAGATTTCTGGCTTAGATGGATGATTTTGATGTAGTTGTGTTCTCTAAGCTGGATAGTTTATTCGCGAAGCTTTCATAGCCCTAATAGGCCACATCTTCAGCGCATACTTCAATTCGTTGAAGTGAGCTTTCATACTTCTCCATGAGTTTATTAGTCATCTCCCCGGTGACCTGGAACGTGATTGGCTGTTTTTGCGTGTTTTCACATCCTTTAGGCTACTTGTATTGGAACCGATTGTTTCCCTGACTTAAACTTTCACCATTTGTGTATGAGATTTCCTTCTTATCGGTTGGTAAACTTTGTCTGTGTCAATGTGTCTATTAATTGACGATTCACTGAAGTGAGAGGCTTCTAAAAACCCTCTGACATTTTCGGTGTTTCCTCTGTCTAAAATTTGAACATTGTCCCAGTCGAATTGATATCCGCGATTGTCTGTATGTAGTGATATGAGCAAGGGAGTGGATGTCGTGTCTTTTGACGGCTAGCTTATGATCATGGATACGAATAAGAAGACGACGTCCACTTTGGTCAATGTAGTGTTTTTCGCAGTTGTTACAATTTATTTTGCAGATGATATTGGTTTTATCTTCTTTAGTTGTTGAGTCTTTTGGCTGACATAGAGCCAGCTGAGTGAAGTGATTTTGTTGGCTTGTGTGAGGCGTCAATTCCTAAAGGTGTGAAGAGTCTTGCAGTGATTTCTGATATGTCCTTTATATATGGTAGGGAAATTTTCTTTGTGCTTTCGTTGAGGGCCTTTGATTTGATTGGTTGGCATAGGGATATATGTCTTTTGATGAAATTTCCTGGTTATCCATTCTTTTGGAAGACGTCCATGAGATATCTTTTTCTTCAATTTTCCTTACGGTAGGAGTGTTGCAATGATTCCTGGCCCTCTTGAATAGTGTTTGTATACAACTTCTTTTGGGTGTTGTTGGATTGTTGCTGTTGTTGCTATTGAGTATTTGGTTCGTGTGAGTTAATTTTCTATAAACTTGAGTTTCTAATTCCCCTGTGGTTGTTCGCTTGATTAAGACGTCCAAAAATGGAATTTTGTTCTCAGATTCCTCTTCTCTTGTGAATTTGCTGTCGTTGAAGATGTTTTTTTATTAAGTCGTGAGTTTTATCCAACTCGTTTCTTTTGATCATTACAAATCTGCCTTCTACGCAACGTATCCAAATTTTAGGTTCACACCTTCACGCTTACATATCAATTCAAAAATTATCTCCTTTAATCTCCCTTCTTTAATATATAAACTTATGCATAAGAACGAGAGCGTATGGCCTTTGAGAATGAAATCGCCAAAAAGATATCTGTGTGTCCTGAGCTTCTTGTACTCTTCTCTCCAATCGAGTGTTTAACAAACCGGTGGTATATACAAACTAGAGTCAGCAGCAGATTGAGATAGAATGTTTACAAGTCAAATGATAACATAAGTCTAGCAGAATTCAGCGATAAAGATAAACAGTGGGCAAACCGATCGCTAACATTCCCATGATCAATATAGTGGAAGACGATGCCAAGAATGTCAAAATGTAACCGCAGAGATCTTGTATAACTGAGATGATGATTATTCTGAGTTTACATTAGACGTTTGAAAAATACGCCTGATACCTCCTCAAGATTGTAGACAGCTATGAAATTTGATATAAGTATAAAACTTGGGCACTGTCGTAGAATATAACTCCATTATAGATAGGATTTTATTTTGATAAGTCACATAGTGTTACACAGTAATATTAACTGATGACCACCTTTCAAGCACAAACTATTGCCACTCATAATCATATCAAGCCACTCACACAACTTGTTCCTTCATTGATATACATGTGTGGAATTGATGATTAGACATTTGAATAAAAATCAATATAGGATAGTGTACATTCAGAAATAATAATATGAGTGTTATTGATCAGTTACAGTCAGATGGGAAATGAGACGAGTGTTTTTATAGTCATAATAAGTAACTTGTTAGAATGTTGTGATGTGCTTGAATTGAAATAGAATTTTTAGATTATTTATTGTCCTCCTCTGATTTGACTGACTAGTGGTAATAATATCTTCCATATTTCTGGTAGTTGCATTGAGTCCTTTCTGTTGCATGTATTGGGTGTAGACTCGACGAACTGGGCAGGATTCAGTAATCATCAATCTCTCTCTCCACCTACGTAGACTACTTCTTAGAATTCTAACCCTATTCCATCCTATTGTGTGGTTGTGTGTTAATGGATGTAGTTCAACTGCTGAGCTTTTTTCTAAATTACTTATCTTCTCGGGGTCAACCATTCTTCCCTTAGCTAAATTCTTATGTTCCGTCAATCTGATTACCCTCGATCTACTAGTTTGACCTATATAGTTGATCTCACAGAGTATTTTGTAAATTATATTATTTTGTTTAACGGGGTTCACGCGGTCTTTTAGCCTAAAGAGTTTGTCGTCTATGAATGAGTTTGTACGTTTGAATGCCACCCTAATTCCTGCCTTATTAAGAATTCTACGTAGGGTCTCAGATGTCCCCTCTTTATATGGTATAACAGTGGATGACTTACATTCTCTCTTATTTATGTTATCATTCTGTCTGTCTGTCTGTATTCAACATAGAACTTTGCACATATGTGCACCAGTTCAAGTCGCCACACTCCCTTCATGTAGCACACAAAGAAAGAGAAGAAAGTACAAGAAAACCATAATAGAGACAGTAAACAGAGGTGCGAAACAAAGGAATAGAAGTAACCAAGAACAATGTAGTTTCACTGGAAATTATAAGTCACAGGAAGTGGATGCAACTGCGCCATCACTGAGAACGATTTTGAGCCATGTCACCAATTGTTTCCAACCATTGGTTTTTACCGTCCCGAGGACCCCAATCAGGAAGTCCACATCTTCCTATGTGGCTGGCTTAAACTAACTGTTGTAGATTTCATTGACTGGTGACATGTTTTGGTTTGACCCCCGCTAGCTCTTTTCCAGCCTGACCCTATATCAGGTAACATCGCTCGTCGAGGAAGGCGATGACTAGGCTAGGCGTGCGTAACACATGTCCTAACCATCTCAATCGATGCAGCTGCTTCACAACCTCGTCGATTGATTTCTCCTCCTTACCTACCACTCGACGACTAACATCAATATTGCTCACCTTATTGTACCAATTCACACGGGAGACAGAACGCAGGCACCTCTAGTCAAAGACAGCTAGCCAACATTTTCATGTCTTCCACTCTCAATGGCCAGGTCTCACAGCCATAAAGGAGGACAGAGTGGACTGGTGAGCAGTACACACGTCATTTGGTTGATAGCTGGATATCATGTCTACGCCAGAGACTGTATAAACTGGCATATGCGAAACTAGCCTTCTGTATCCGTTCTGAGATTTCGTCAGAGATCAACTCGTTGGCACTGGCTGATGGTACTTCCCAAATACGTGAAGCGGACGATATAGTCCTTCAAGGCGAAGTTCTTCGTTATGTTATCATTACTAGTTTCATAATTATTTTTATCTTGTTTTTGGCCTTTACTAATCTTCCTAATGAATTTTATAGGATAGTTATTTAAAACCAACGCCTCTTCTATATAAATGAAGGAAAAAGTTGTGTGAGTAGCTTGATATGATTATGAGCAGTAATAGTTTGTGCTCGAAGAGTAGTCATCAGTTAATATTACTGGGTAACACCGTGTGACTTATCAGAATAAAATCTTATCCATTAATGGAGCTATGAAATTTAGTTGCACTTGTACGACACCGAGTAAATCCCGTAGAGACACGTTGTGAAGTGCAGCAGATGAAGCTACCACAGTAATCCAATAAGAATACACAAAGAAAGAATGAGTACAACAACAGAATGACATCAAAATAGATGAATACATTCAGAGAAAAAAGAATAGAAAAGCTTCAAAATATAAAATCCCACCTTAGTTCACCTAATTCTGATATGATTGCTTTTCTTTCTCCTAAACTGTAGCCTGCAATATCCGATATGACCTTATGAAACTACATCTAGTTTTCCAAACGATGATATATGTTTGAATTACTTAAACGTAAAGGTTTTTAATAGCTGCTTTAAATACTCTTAGAAGTAAGGCATTATACTCAGAGATTTTTTTCTAACTAAAACTTGAAACAGACTTCACAACTTTGACAAGGTGCTGAGAACTGATCTTCACGTTTCATGCAAAGGTGATAGGCTAAAAACAGGCGCATGCCTACATGGAAGTTTAACGAACCCATAGCTCATGAAATCTTACGCTTTTAATATTCAAACAATGGTTTATACCCATCTGTTTTTTTATCCTATGGGATGGGAAGAACGACGATTAATTTGGCTGATTAGAGTGAAAATGACGTCCTAGCGATGGTTAAGACAAAAGCAGAGCGAAATGAGCCAAGATCAACTACAGCAGGTTGAAGATGAGGCAGTAACTTATCGAAGAAGACATTGCGAAATGATCGCGCTATGTTGTGAATCGGCAGAAGTTATAATTCACGGGTTGACCATTGGATCGGGTCCCAGTGGCTCAATGGTCCATCAACTTGCCTTGTAACCTGGAGGTCCTGGGTTCGACCCTGTCGTGGTGGTTGCGTACTGATGAAGAGTCCCAAACTAGGACGAAACAGTTGTCTAGTACTCCCAGGTTTTCCAGTGGTTCTCTAAATGATGTCAGCTCATGATGAAATTATCCATGCAAGGTCAACTACAATTACAATTTCAGCTTGTCCTCAAAATGAATGCGCCTTCCAGGTTGAATATGAAAAATTTATTCAAAAAAACCATTTAACTCAGGAAGAAGGAACAAAGTAGTGATATTAGGCTAACAGATATACAATCTTATTTTAAGGTGATCTGAATAATACTACGACTGGTAAGGGTCAATCTGATAAAAAGCATTGAACTCAAATCTTTCAGTATTTTAGTTCATATTGTTTTTTCCAGATAAATAACTTTATCCGAGATTTTTAAAAAACATGTCCTGGAGCACCACAGAGTTTAGAAAGAAGCCTATAAAAGATATACGAAAAATAATATAACTGTTTCACTCACCTGGCTTTATTACACTACTCACAAGATGATTACTTAAATTCGATTGTGGAACAATTCCTGTGGTCATTAAATGTGAATTAACTGGAAGTGTACTGCGTAGAGCTGAAGATCTATTGAATTGTTGCGGTGGTGAATATGCAGTCGCCCATGGAGTAGAATTATATGCAGAGGAAACAGCTGGAGCGGCTATAGGTGGTCCACCCAAAAATGGTGAAGCCGGTGTAGAATTGATAGTTGAAACAACGTTCACAGGAGGCTGAATCTACACGCATCATTATGGGAATAAAACAACAGCAACAATAACAATAAAAAGTCTTATAGATAGGTTTATAAAAGAAGTGTAAACATCAATTTTATGCCGTTTAATCTATAACATGTTTGTCAAATGAAGAGTTAGGCTGTCTGTTTTCAGTATTAATGGATTCAGGGGATTAAATGTGCTTCTGAAGGCCTTACTTGCAGAGATTGATGAGTCTCCTCCGTATGACCACGATCAGAACACCAAGATCCATTCGCCAACTCGCTGCTACGAAAGATTTGTACTCAAATTACACCGCGCAAGTGATCATAGTAGCTTTATACAAAGCTTCATGCAACTAATCTCCAGATGATTGAAAATATGAAGTCTCTATATCCTAATAGAACATACGTGAGATGATGTTAGATCCCACTGTATCTCCAATTTAAATTTATGTATGGTTACAGACACATAGGGAGGATTCATCGATCTCGGAAAGTAAAGACTTCAACACTATAATCATCCATCTGCGGTAGCTTGATATATATATATATATATATATATATATATATATATATATATATATATATATATATATATATACATCCTTCGTAGCAGCGAGCTGGCGAATGGATCTTGGTGTTCTGATCATGGTCATAGAGAGGACTTATTGATCTCTGTAGGTAAGGACTTCAGAGCATATCTCTAAACGGCTTCAGAAACAAATCGAATTCCCTTGAACCTATTAATAGTGAGAAAAGAATCTAGTATACATGTATGATGTAACAAATTAAGTGAATGAAACTTACAAATAAACAAAGCAAAATATATAATATTTCAAAGAAGCGTACACATACACGCCAATATCCTATATTAATTCTATCCGCCTTACTTACTTCCGGTTTGAATTAAAAAGTTGATCGAAAATTATATCAAAATCTGTTGACATTATTTATATGTTCAATTTAATATATCCAATTTAAAGTGGGTAGTTATTATCATTATTACTACTGTTATTTATTACATGTAAACTAAGAGACCAAGAATGTACTTTACAAACCCCACATGCAATACACATACATCATCATCTTGAATGTTACCTAGAAATGATTGAAACTAAAACTTCTATAGTTTGGTTTGTAAGGATTAGTTATGTTTTTACGAGTTGATCATGGAGTGATATCAGTTAGAGAACCATTGAAAACCAAAGGGTACTGGGCATCCGCTTTCGCCCTCTCACTTTGGTGAGAAACACCTCCGCCACGTGAAGGCAGTGAGTAGGACTTCCTCAGGAGAGGCTATGTAAGACGCCCGGTCATATGGGAGCATTTCAAGAGGTGTGCGGAGGGGTGGCCAACTCGCAGCGGATGCCCGGCGCTCTCCACCGGGTTGACTGTCCATTGGATGACGGTCTAGGGGAGATGGCTAAACCCTGATTCCAAACCTCCAACGACTGGCGTATGAAGCTCACTGGAGCTCACCGGCAGACGTATGGACAAAGGGCTTGTTGGATGTCCTGGATGTCTGGCCCCATTCAAAAAGGCGTATGAACCGAACTCCGGTCACCGGCTCCCAATGGATAGTGGACTCCTTACTCCACTCCTACTGCCTTGTAGGTCACACTTGGCTGTGTAAAGGCTAGAGCTGCACTCTCAAACAAAAGGCCGAGCGATGCTGGGGACATCACTCGTACCAAATTCCCATGAAACTTCATGAACTCTCTTACAAATTGCCGCGCCTCGGCAGCGATGATTCGAGACGTTCATGAAGCCGGCTCATCCTCCCGTAGGAGATAGCCGAAGTAAAGTAAAGTAAAGTAAAGTAAAGGGTACTGGACAGCCAGCTGTTTCATCCTAGTTTGGAAGTCATCAGCAGTACGCACCCACCGCCGGGGTTTGAAACCCAGGACCTTCCGGATAGGTCAGGTGAGGTCCAATTAGATAACACGTGTGTGGATGGA
The DNA here is from genome assembly GCA_944472135.2 of Trichobilharzia regenti. NCBI lineage: Eukaryota > Metazoa > Platyhelminthes > Trematoda > Strigeidida > Schistosomatidae > Trichobilharzia > Trichobilharzia regenti. The sequence goes on from OX235263.1 coordinate 38,650,970, forward strand.
TGACCCACCACCAACGACAATGGTTGGGGTTGTGCTAAATCACGAATTGGTAGAAGTTAGAATTCATCAGCCATTGAATCGGATCCCAGTGGCTGAATGGTATACGAGCCAGCTTGCCTTGTAACCGGAAGGTCCTAGGATCGAACCCTGTCAGTGGGTGCGTACTTCCGATGATTCCGAAACTAGGATGAAACAGCTGGCTGTCCAGTACTCCCTGATTTTCAATGGTTCTCTAATTGATATCAATCCGTGATTAACTCGTGAAACTAAAACATAATATGAATTAGTCGCCAAATGATAATTTTAGTTACTATTCAATCCTTAATGTTAGTTTATCGAACAAGAGTATCAGAAGTGGCTGTATCTGCAATCCTCAGCGAGTGATGGTATTCCCACTGACACCCAAACCATCCATTATCTACTAAACCACTTAAGTCAAGAGAGCGATCTCTTATGCCAAGGGTATCAGTTATTATTTGCTTAAGTTAGGTTGCATTTAATCGTTGATTGATTGGACCGAAATGTTCAGTCTCCGTTGACATGTCACCCCTCTCCTAGTACGTACGCTTCAATGAAGTCTGAGGATCAACATGATATGATTTGCTGGATGATAACTAGCAATGGAATTCAGGATACGCGCTACATCCTATTTGTCACTCGTCAGCCAGGCGTACAAGTAATTATCAGTGATTGATAGTGCTCCCACTGAGACTCAAGGCCTGTACCCATCGCTTCAAACACCGAAACACTCTTTGATGTGGTTGTGTTCTCTGAGCTGGATGGTTACCTTTAGGAATTGACATCGTACACAAACCAACAAAATCACTTCACTCAGCTGGCTCTATGTCAGCCAAAAGACTCAACAACGAAAGAAGATAAAACCAATATCATCTACAAAATAAATCGTAACAACTGCGAAAAACACTACATTGGCCAAAGTAGACATCCTCTTCGTCTTCGTATCCATGATCATAAGCTAGCCGTCAAAAGACACGACATCCACTCCCTTGCTCATATCACTACATACAGACAATCGCGGACATCAGGAATGTTAGGGAATTTTTAGAAGACTGGTATTCCAGTGAATCGTCAATCAACAGACACATCGAGATAGACAAAATTTATCAACCGATAAGAAAGAAACCTCACACACAAAGGGTAAAAGTTCAAGCCAAAGAAACAATCAGTTGCAATACAGGTTACCTAGAAGGTATGAAAACACACAAGAACAACCAATCACGTCCAAGGTCGCCGGAAGAGATGACTAATAAACTCGTGGGGATATCCAAAAGCTGACTTCAACGAATTGAAATATGCGCTGAGGATGTTGCCTGTTAGGGCAATGAAAGCTTCGCAAATTAACCATCCAGCTCAGACAACACAACTACATCAAAATCACCCACCTGAGCTACAAATCTTCTCCTTCATACCGGAAAACTCATTATCCACTGGGCCACTGCGGCTACGGGAGTCACCTCTTTGGCATTTCAGTTGAACATAATCACTCAAAGGGAGATGCAAATAACCTAAAAACTCGTTAGCTTAAGATCCCCGGCAGTGTTGTGTACTACCAAAGACTCATAAAATGGGACGGAACAGTTGTTCAGTACTCCCCACTGGTATTCAATGGTTCAACTGATATCAATGCGTGGCAAAATCTAAAACAAATCAAATCTCTACAAAATAACTCTTAAAGAAGATAAATTCAGTATGCTTCTTTGATAGGGTCTAATAAATCTCGCTAAATGTAAACCTGTGCGTCGGTGGCACAGCGGTTAGGACGTTCGCCAACCATCCACATGGTCCGGGGTTCGATCCCCGGCTGGCGCACTCCTTTAACTCGCTATGCCAGTAGTGGGACTGGTAAGGGGCAAAGGATGGGCATGAGGTTAGCAACCCCATCCCGTAAAAATTAACACTGCTACAGAAACTTCAAGCCACTAGCTTGAGTCCCTATGTTCCACTGGGAACGTGATGGAAAATATTTAAAAAATGCAAATCTAACACAGCTATGAGATTAACACACATACCTTGGTATTTAATAAAGGAGAAAGCATAATTTGTTGTTGTTGTTGTTGCTGCTGAACCTTTTGTTGTTGTAATTCCATTTGATAATGTTGTTGTATTGTAGCTGGATTGACAGGAGCAGCAGCAAAAGGATCAGCGAAAACTGACATAAATGCTTGTGAAGTTTTAGGATCAGTACTTTGATTGTTGCCTATCAATGGAATACTGGGTGCAACAGGCTGAGTTGTTACAGCTAAACCGTTGACAGACGGAAAGGCAATAGACTGGTTGGTTGTTTTAACAGGACTTGTAATAGCTGGTTCTTTTTTCTCTATTTGTCCATTACTTTTTACAAATTGTGATTCAAAGTCAACATCTGGTTCTTCAGCTATAGGTGCACCTAAAACAAGCGTAGAAAAGAGAGATTTTATCACTGAAAAGTTATAATTTTTTGAATTTTTTTATTACAGCTTGATTCCACACTGTATTTTTGGTACAGGTATGGAATTTTCAGCATGGGATATCGATAGCCCAAATTTTGCAGGCCGACCATAGATATCGGGTGTGAGTCGACAGAGGATCGAACTCCGGACCATGTGCATGATCGGAGAGAGTCCTAACCGCTGTGCGACCGACACAGTTATCGAGTCCATGATAAGTTAGTAAGAAAATACCTGCATATGTAATCATGGTTCTACTACATGAACCCAGTAGGTAAGAGGTATTCAAATATTTCAATGTTTTAACACATCAATATGAAGCACTATATGAGTACTAATAAGGCTAAAATACAGTCTGAATTAGAGTATAATTTGAAAAAAGCAATAATAAGACATAAATCAGAATAAAATGGATCCATTTCATTTGGTCGGTATCTTGTCAACTGCTTAGAATCTAAATGATGAAAACCCGACCGAAAGCTGCTACATTGACGTGGTAGTCGGGCTTGCACATCGCGATGACCCATCAAGCTACACTGGCTGCAACCATTGTTCCTGAAGGTCCTACCATGCCTGGAAGGTTGTTAGGATAGTGATTAGACTAAAAGCAGTTACCGACATACTGTAAGAATTATTTTACACTATGTTGGGAGTCTGTGGGCGAAGTTGTACTGCTGGGGAACAGGGATACAACAGCAGTAAAGTGTTTCCCTCAGACGACTAGTATGTCAGATACGCTGCCTTTCCACTCTGGAGAGAAAGGGTAAGAAAGAGTCGACCCCAACAGTTGTACATTCTGGCTTATCCTACGGTGGTCCATAACCGGTAGTAAATTTACTGATAAGGAACCACTCCCAGAAACCAGTCTCAAGCAGTTGTCCCCTGGGGTCTGCGGTCACGCAACATTAACTATCTTTCTGTTTCAGGTACCTGAAGAATCAATCAACTTCCACAGTGTGGACAACGGGGAAGTTACAACCGCCCACACAATTTCACTTCAAAAATGATGAAAATTAATAATTTTTTTACTATTTTAATGAATTCTATTTTATCAAAGAAGTATACCTTTGTTCAACAGCCACTAATTTAACTGTCCAACACTTTATCAATTAATTATAAAAGACCCAAATGCTTTCTAAATCTTAGTCTCATTTCAATTATTAATGACGGAATCCTCTCCCATCACGCAGGAGATTCGGGTTCGACTTCCCGACACACACACCTGAATCTTGCTCAGTAGAAATCCTGGAAAAGAAAGATGACTGAGGGTGAAACCCGCCGGGTAGAAACAACAACACCACCAACACTGGAATCTCAATATTTGGAGCTCAATATTTCACTCAGAATGCGAAGGATGGGAAAGAATCTAGAGCTGCCTTAGATAACCTTAACACCAAAATTTTAAGATTGTATGAGAACTGACACTGAAGAAATTTTCCTCAAAAAACGAAAATAAAGTCTAATAAATGAAATCCTTTTAACAATATCTATGTTAGTAAGCGTGGACAAGATTATGCGTCAGACAGTGGGAAACGAGTAGACAGGGATATCCTGGACCGACGTGAAGAACCTAGAAGACCTGGATTTCGCGCGTGTATGATTTATGTTTGATGTCACAAAAAATTGAAGACTTACAAGCGAAAACCAACAAACTGGTTGAAGAAGCAGCGGGCGAAGACAGGACTCCAGGTGAACATAGACAAGACGGAGGTGATGAAAATAACCAGCCAACAACAATAACAGCAACATCAAGCGCCAATCATCATCAACGGGAGGCATTTGAAACAGGTTACTTCATTCACTTATCTAGGGAGCGTTGTCTCAACTACAGGCAGTCGGAACGGAAGAGGATGTCATACCGAGCGAGAATCGGGAAGGCGAGAAATACATTCATCAACCTGAAACCAGTCTGGAAATCTTCGTCACTCAGCCAGCATCAACAACAAAATTCAGTCGGAATTTCAATACACACGTCAAGTCAGTCAGTTCTTCTATACGGATCAGAAACTTGGCGGGCGGGTCACAAAGAATATTTCCAACAGCCTGTTGCAAACCTACCTTTATCAACAACTGACTGTCCTCACTCTATACTGAAGATCAGATGGCCGAACCGGGAAGAATCACCAACAAGAAACTATGGGCACTAACAAACAAAACAAGAACCAATCGCCCAACAAATATGCAGGAGAAAGTCGATTGAGATGGATTGGACACTCGTGGCTGAGGAGGTCGCTGGGTGACATCACGCGTCAGGCCATCACTAGAGTGGAGCCCGAAAGGGAGACGGCGAGTGGGATGTCAGTGCAAAGGTGACATGGAGGAGGTCGTGTGAAGAGGAGTTGAAAGAGTATGGACTAACATGGATACAGGTGAAAAGTACAGCAGAAGATAGAAGAAGGTGGAGACGTGCAATTGAAGCCCTATGTTCCACTAGGAACCCAAGGGAATAATAATAATAATAATGTTAGTTAGCACAGTGTGATGTGGAATATCCCTATCAGACCTAATCTGTTGATCACTTGTCCCGGTGATTGGAGCATGTATTATTATGCATTTCGAATGCTTGTTTTCTTCGCAGATCAACGTCAGTAGATACCGGATTAGGTCATAAAAATAATACGAATGGTGAAATCAAAACACAAAGCCAACCGATAAAATCAATGACTCTTGCTCTGATCCACTTAGGAAGGTTAATTGAGTAAAAGGTTGGTTGAGTAATTCAACGTCCTGGGAATGCTAAGAACCAAAGATTACAGACATGTCGGCAACATAACTTAAAAGTATTTAAAATAAGGCAGATATAGTTATTCCTTACGATCGAATATCGAATAGTAGGACTATCGCTCTCTTATACACACACACTTCAAGTATCTTTTTCCAATATATGTGACAATTTGAATTGATACACATCTGTAGAAAGTGTTACATTATCTCTTCAATCAGTAATTTAGAATATGGAATAGAATTACTTGAAAAACAACACGAAGAAGATATGAACAAAAAGAGTGGTAACATCAACGATAGTTTTGGTACAAAATTGATTTTTTTTTTCCTCATCTCCTCTTTAATCTTACTATCTATCCATAAAGATAGATGTACAAAGAAGAGAGAAAATTGAAACACTCAAACATATTTTTAAAAGTTCACCATCACTTTATACAATTTATCTTTATATATATACATTGCATAAATTATCAGTGTTTAAATAACTTGAAACATGGTGAACATCAAACTCGATGATGTTATATAATCAAGAAATCTATACTAAAAGAGTCAAGGTGTAAATATTTTATATTTGGTAGCTTATTCATTTTCATCAAGTCACTTTTTATTAAGAATTTAGACTGTCTATCTGTTTTCCACATAGAACTTTGCACATATGTGCACCAGTTCAAGTCGCCACACTCCCTTCATGTAGCACACCAAGAAAGAGAAGAAAGTAGAAAAATGCATAATAGAGCCAGTAAAGAGAGATATGAGGCAAAAAGAATAGTAATAACGAAGAACAATATAGTTTCATTGGATATTATTAGTCACAGGGAGTAGATGTATCTGCACATCACTGAGAACGATTTTGAGCCATATCACCAATTGTTTCCAACCATTGGGGATTACTGTCCTGAGGACCCCAACTAGGACATCTACACCTTCTTACGTGGCCGGCTTAAACTAACTGTTGTTTTGGTTTGACCACCGCTAGCTCTTTTCCAGCCTGACCCCATCTCAGCTAACATTGCCCATTGACGAGGAAGGCGATGACTAGGCTAGGTGTGCGTAACACATGTCCTAACCATCTCAATCGATGCAGCTGCTTCACAACCTCGTCGATTGATTTCCCCTCCTTACCTACCACTCGACGACTAACATCAATATCGCTCCCCCTATTATACCGTTTCACACGGGGGACAGAACGCAGGCACCTATGATCAAAGACAGCTAGCCAACATTTTCATGTCTTCCACTCTCAATGGCCAGGTCTCACAGCCATAGAGGAGGACGGAGCGAACTGATGAGCACTACACCCGCCCTTTGGTCGAGAGCCAGTCGGATATCACGTCTACCCCAGAGACGGCGTAAACTGACTCTGCATTTTGTCAGCGTCAACGCTTAGAAGGACTATATCATCTGCACATTCTATGTCAACGAGATTATTCCCTGGTAGCAAGTCAATCCCTGAGTCTCTGAAGTGAGTTAGGGTTAAATCCATTAGTATATTTACGATGAAATTGAATAGAAATGGGGATAATGGGCATCCCTGACGGACACCACAAGTCGTCACCACTTCAGATGACAACTTGCCTTAAGCCCTCACCTGGCTGCATGAGTTCGAGTAGAGTACCTTGATCAATGCACATCAGCTTCTAAATGCTTAGGAGCTGATGTTCAATACAGTGTCCTGAATAAAAGTAGTTTGCCAAACCCCCGAGAGAAAAAAGAAACATTTTCCGTTTTTATTTTGCCGAATACTTGATTGTGCTCCTGATGAATCAGTTTGAATTCAACTACACACAGTAGATTATTCACGTACCCAACTATGAGCTTCACATATTGTGAGATCTGGTGATAGTACTCAGTTGTCCAGGTTGAGGCGTAAGCAGGCTCTAGACCTGGATTTCTTGACTGGTTAAACAGAAGAACCAAATCCATCTGATCCAATAAAATCCATTCTCCTTCGAATATATTCCTAGACTTAATGTAAGTGAGGAACTTGAGCATTGTGGTCAAATATTATGGGTTTTCTTATTTGATAGGAGACAGACAAATTTACACTTCACCAGAGGTAAAAGAAATACAGTCAGGAAAGAATTACTGATACCGATAGGTGTATTACAATAGATAGAATTTCACCTCAAATTTCTTATTTTTACATAGTGATACAGTGAAGGGAATTTTAAGTGTGGGACTATGCATAAAAGTGTAAACATCCTCATTACCACATGCTATAAGATCATAAATAAAGGAAGGAACTGCACGGGAAGGGGCACAATTACACAAACAATAATAAGGATTTATTGGATATGAAAGACGGCAAAGTAAATGCAGCTGCTTCGCATTGAGAATGAATATCAGTCATATCAGGCTATTAATTCTGAGCGTCTAGAAGGCACCAGTCAATACCCCACTATGTGGTTGGCTCAAACCACCAACAGTCAAAGACCTCACATAGATTGATGCCATATCTTCTTCTAACTACACACAACTCTTTCTCAACACAATCCCGTATAAGCTAGCACTGTTCAACGAGGGAAGCGATGTGGTCAGCATACGTAGCATGCATTTTATCCGTTGGAGGCAATCGGCAGGAAGCCTTGGACCTAGGTTTCGTGCTAGCTGGCACTCATCGGCAAGGTGTTTCTGCAACCTTGAAGGAACTGATGTCCCTTCTGAGATTCGAACCCGCGTCACCCAACGCCACCCACAGTCAGAGTCGTTACCACTGAGCTTTTCAAGCTCACGAATGACCTCCTGTAGGACTGTAGTGGATATTTTGACTGGACACTAGTAACTGGTGTGTGACGTGTTTAGTCCTTTCTTCGCTGCAGATTGAATTCTATCAGTCCGGTTTGTAATGTGGCCACCGTTCTAAGTAGCTCGGCATCACGGTCCACATTGATTTAATGATATTAGATGGTTGGAGGCAATCGGCAGGAAGCCTTGGACCACATTACAAACCTGACTGATAGAATTCAGTCTGCAGCGTCACACTAGTTACGAGTGTCCAGTCAAGATATGCATTTCATCCATCCCAAGTGATGCAGCTTCACAACTGCATCGATTCACTTTCCTTGCCTAACACTCTGCACTCAAACTGATTATTATTACTGACCATATAATATCACTCAACACGGGTTATGAAACGCAGACACTTATGGTCAAAAATCAGCTAGCCTCTCCATTTCTTGCACTTTTAACGATCATGTCTCAGCCTTAAAGAAAGACAAAGCGAAATGCTATGTAGTACATACGTCATTTCATGGATAGCTGGACATTATTATAGAGTAGTGTTTATGGAATGACTTCCCGAACACCAATTATTGCAGTGATACAACTTTATGACTGTATTTTTATAATTTTACTTTTTTTTAATCCTTTGATTTTATGGATAATATTATTTTCCGTATATCCAACATGGATGTTTTGTGATATTTCTGTTATAAACGGATTAGACGTTGATTATAGATGAAGAAAGATTCAGTAGTCAAGCTCTCCACAAAACTATACTAGACAGAATGAAAGTAGCAAGGTGAAGAGAGAGAGAGAGCGAGAGAGGGAGACGAACTAGTGGATCTCTGTCTGTAGAATACTATCGAATCAATAGTAAATACATGTAACAGGAATGATCCAACAAAAACTATTGATAAGACTGTTTTTTTACTAATTAAGTGAGAGGAATAAGAAACTAAAGAAGTGTTTTTTTTAAACATCGTCAAACAGCTATGCGAGTATTAATTGTATGATTATGAACAATCAGTCACGCATGACGAATAATCTGTTACACGGCAATGTGTTCCTGTGTCCTACATCAAATAAATAAACCAACATGGAATTATATCAATTTTTTAAACTACCAGTCTGTAGCTATTCTAGTTTTGACAATTATCCTAACGTAAATGTGCATGGAAGCCAGGATGAGTGCCGGACAAAGTTCAGTTAAATCCAGAGAACCCACAACCAATGTAAACGATTAAGACACAAATCATTACAGACAGACAAGTATAACAGTATATTTAAAATCAGTTACTCAGAACAGATTTCTCAACTACCACACACTAAGAGCAACACTTATCATATAAAGGTTGATGATACTATCCAGTTGCCCAGGCTAAAGTAAGTGGAGCGGGACCTACTGACTGAAAGCCTAGTGCTTGAGAGCTAGTGAGTCACATCTCTTCTTGTCACTCTCATGTGAAAGAAAGCACAAGCTCTGTAGCCTAAAAGGTCCAGTGGACCCAATTAAACGAAATAATATAATTTACAAAATACTCTGTGAGATCAACTATATAGGTCAAATTAGTAGATCGGGGGTAGTTAGATTATCAGAACACAAGAATTTAACTAAGGGAAGAATGGTTTACCCTGAAAAGATAAGTAATTTAGAAAACAGCTCAGCACTTGCACTACATCCATTAACACACAACCACACAATAGGATGGAATAGGGTTAGAATTCTAAGAAGTAATCTAGGTAGGTGGAGAGAGAGATTGATGATTACTGAATCCTGCCCAGTTCGTCGAGTCTACACCCAATACATGCAACAGAAAGGACTCAATGCAACTACCAGAAATATGGAAGATATTATTACCACTAGTCAGTCAAATCAGAGGAGGACAATAAATAATCTAAAAATTCTATTTCAATTCAAGCACATCACAACATTCTAACAAGTTACTTATTATGACTATAAAAACACTCGTCTCATTTCCCATCTGACTGTAACTGATCAATAACACTCATATTATTATTTCTGAATGTACACTATCCTATATTGATTTTTATTCAAATGTCTAATCATCAATTCCACACATGTATATCAATGAAGGAACAAGTGGTGTGAGTGGCTTGATATGATTATGAGTGGCAATAGTTTGTGCTCGAAACGTGGTCATCAGTTAATATGTTTGGCATGCGATTCGCCCCTGCAAAATGTAAGATGCTGCTACAGGACTGGACCACGTCAACTCCTGGCTTACTGATAGGGAGTGAAGTGACAGAACATGTTGACCACTTCACCTATTTGGGAAGTTGTATCACCACCAACGGACTGATTGACGACGAAATCTCAGCACGGAATCGAAAAGCTCGAGCTGCTTTCGCTGACTTACACCATCTCTGGCGTAGGCGTGACATCCGGCTGGCTATCAACCAAGGGACGTGTGTACTGCTCAGCAGCTAACTTCGTCCTTCTCTATGGCTCTGAAACATGGCCAATACGAGTTGAAGACATGAAAAGGTTGACTGCTTTCGATCATAGATGTCTGCGATCCCTGTCTCACGTTAGGTGGTTTAACAAGGTAAGTAATGTTGACGTTAGGCGTAGAGTGTTGGTCAAAGAGGGAAAATCAATCGACGAGGCTATAAAGTTACATAGATTGAGATGGCTAGGTCGGTCACGTGCTGCGCATGCCTAACCATCGCCTCCCCCGACGGGCATTACTAGCTGATATAGGTGCAGGTTGGAAAAGGGTAAGTGGTGGCCAAACAAAAACATGGCCTCATCAATCCATGAAATCCTTGACAGTTAAATTGAGTCAGGTAGGGAGGGAGATGCAGACTTCCGGGTTGGGGCCCTCGGGACCCTAAGAATCAATGGTTGGAGACAATAGGGTGACATGGCTCAAAATCGTTGTCAATGGCCAGCGCAGATGTATTCAGTCTCTGTAATCTTTCATATTCCTTTCTACCATTACCCATTCTGTTTCACTCTTATACTTGTCAGACTGTATTGATTCTCTTCACTCATCTTCTTGTCTACTTTTGTGTGCTATTTGGAACGTGGCAACTCGAACTGGTACACTTCGGTGTGAAGTTCTATGTTGAATCCAGACAGACAGACAGTTAATATTACTGTGTAACACTATGTGACTTATCAAAATAAAATCCTATGTATAATGGAGTTATACTTTACGACAGTGCCCAAGTTTTATACTTATATCAAGGACGTCTTTTGTAAGCAAAGAATGTAGATAAAGGAAACACAGCGAATGAAAAGAGAATGAAATATAAAAATACGACCTGTATAACATAAACGTAGTGGACACAGATACGACAGAGGTGATTACGCCGCCTAACCAATAACGAACAAGCACCAATCACTATCAGCGGGAGAAATCTAAACAAAAGTCACCTCTCCCATTCATCCAGGCTGCGCTATTTCAACTAATGGCGGCATAGATGAAGATGTAACCAGAAGGTCCTGGGTTCGAACCCTGATGGGTGCGTACTGATGATGAAGAATCCTAAACTAGGCTGACGAAGCAGCTGTTCAGTACTCCCAGGTTTTCCAATGTTTCTCTAACCAATGTCATCTCATGATGAAATCCTGTAACCAACCAAATCCCCACAAACCAACACTTAAATGAAGATGTCAAAGCCAGAATCGGAAAGGCAATAGACACCTTCAAATAATCTGAAATCGTTTTGCATAAAGAACAAGATTCGGATTTACAACACTAATGTCAAGTCAATTCTTCTATATGGTCACAAAAAGCATTTCCAACAGGCCGCAGACATTTAGCAACAGCCGTCTTCGTCCCATACTGAAGATCAGGTGGCTCGTTGTAGAGGATTAGCAACAAGGGACTCCAGCGACGAACTAACCAAGAACATTTAGCCCAAAATATATATATATATATATATATATATATATATGCAGAAAATAGAGGTCGATACAACAACATGACAAGACCGCTGAATGACATCGTAGAGATCGCGTGAGGAGGAAACGGAAGCTTATGGGGAATGGTGGAGCCAGCTAAAAAAAAGACAGTTGAGAACAGGAAGAAATGGAGATGTGCTGTTGTAGCCCAATGTTCCACTTGGAACCCAAAAATTATATATAAATATATACAGTCCTTTTAAGTTATGACGTGGATCGCGAAGAAACGTTTGTCATTATAATCGCAGTGAAACATTAAGCGACAAAACATTAATTACGTCCTTTATAAAATGGTTCTTTCTTTTTTATTCCTTTACGTTCCCGGTGGAGCATAGGGCTTCAAGCCAGAGGCTTAAAATTTCGGTGGGTCAAACTAGTAGATCAGGAGTAGTCAGATTGTCAGAACATAAGAATTTAGCTAAGGTAAAAACGGTTGACCCCGAGAAGATAAGTAATTTGGAAAAAAAGCTCAGCAATCGCAATGCATGCATTAGCACACAACCACACAATAGGGTGGGTGGGAGAGGGCTAAAATTCTAAAAAGTAATCTAAATAGGTGGAGAGAGAGAGAGGTAGTTGATTACTGAATCCTTGTTCATCGAATCTACATCAAACACATGCAATAGGAATGAGTCATCACTCATACCTGAAATATGGAAAATACTACTGCCAATCAAATCAGGTGAAAATCAAGTGAAAAATAATGGAACTATATAAATGAAGTTAGAAAATCGTGTGAGTACCTTGATATGATTATGAGCAGAAATAAATTGTGCTCGAAACGTTGTCATCAGTAAACATTACTGTATAACACTGAGACTTTATCAAAACAAAATTTACCCATAATGGAATTTCGGTAGCAATGGTGTTCATTTTTACGGGACGGGGCTAGCAGCCTTATGCCTAACCTTCCTCCTTTACCAGTCTTGTTACTGGCTTGTCGAGGTAAAGGAATGTGTCAGCCGGAGATCGAATCTGAACCACTTGCGTGGTTGGCGGGGTTCATGGGATGTATAAATCTTAGAAAGGAGTGTAGAAGTTATTCATAAGGCAAAAAATAACCTGCTCAAATCATTACTTCCCCAACTCATCTGTATTTCTGAAGCTTTGGTCATCGAAATAGAAAAGCCAGAAATTTGTACACAGAAAATTCCATTCAACCACTCCTTTAATGGGCCTGATCTGTTAAACTACTATAATCCAATATCTTCCTTGACCCTATTTATTTTTCGCCTTGTATTTTCAATCTGTACATCCATCCCTTATTATTACAATTGTTATTATTAGTTTCACCCTGGGTAATCTCCGGTATTATCTCACTTGTTGCCCTTTATTTATTTAATTCAATATGATTTTCATCTTGTTGCATAATGTCGCAATCGCCTACTTATCTTATTTATTCTTCAGCCCCCTCCCCCACACCACTTCTAAAATTTATACATTCAATGAACCATTTTATAAAGTATAATACCCAATTCTTGTCGCTTGACGTTCAACTACGATTATAATCACAAATATTTCGTCACAATTCACATTATTATTTAAAAATTACACAGTTTGGTAATAAATTCGTTAAAGTCTCTTCGTTGAATCACCTGTTTTAATTTTCTATAGATAAAACAATGGCCTATAGAAACTTTCTTAACGGTGTGGTTGTTCTTATTGACATGTTTTGGTAATACGGAATCGATATAATACATAAATAATAAAGGCATAATTAACATAGTGGATAAAATAATGATCTCAAAAAGGAACAACAAACATCCTAAAACCCTATTGGTTTGATATATGAGAACCAGCTATCAGATCGTAGACTGTGAAGATGTAGCAAGTATTCAACTTACAGCCGATGAATCTTAGATTCGAAACTAACTCCACCTGAATGATCAGGTAGCATCATCAACTCTCTCACACAGTAAGCGCGGCTAATTAACCCGGTAGTTCAAATGTGAGTTCTGAGTAGCCGAGTTCGAACTAGCCGATTATGGATGCCGTGGACATCAAGCACTGATAGCATACTATTGATAAAGTTCTTCAATGAAAGAAATATTCCCATATTGAGTCATAAGAAAAAGGCACAAACAGCGAAGAAAATTTCCTTTTCGACGATTCACTTTCATAAGCTGATGTACAATCGTAATCATAATTAACAAAGAAATCTTTAGACCAATCAGATACTAGTAAACTTTGTCCTTGAAAAATTGTATTACATAATGTAAGGTGTAAGAAGGGATGACTAATCGCAAATTAGAAAAGAGACAGAAGTTGGCATGACGCAATAAGTGTGAGATAATGACTAATCAATAAGCTCGTGTAGAATGGACAGGAACTAGTGGAAAGGTGATAGGGTTTTTATATGAAATCTGTATGAAAAAGCAGTGTTATTAATAAACAGTAATAGAGTGGTAATAAAATGTGGATGATGGGAATAATAATGATAATAAAAGTAATCATACTAACAGTGAACTTACATAATACAGGAAAGAAGCAAAATTGTGATAAGAACTTTACTCTGGCCATAGTAGGGCAAGAGAATGTATGTATCGCTTTTGAATGCAGAGGTCCGGTTTCAGAGCAACCGCTCGATCCTCGAACACCTTGTCATCTCCGGACATCGAGCACCCCCACATGAAAGCTTCACAGTGTTACACAGATTCCCTCAATATCGTACAAACGGACTTCAGATACGCCATCTGTACATAGCTGAAGCATTAGCTATTCGAGATCTGAAACCGGACCTCTGCATTCAAAAGCACTCTTATGACTCTTTGGGACTCTTCAGCAAAACGTACCATCGCGCGTTCCAATGGTTCTCTAACCAATGTCAGCTCATGATGAAATCCTGTAACCGATTATAATTACGATCGTACAGCTCATGAAAATGAATCGTCGAAAAGAAAATTCTCTTCGCTGTTTTTGCCCTTTTCTTATTGATAAAGTATCAAATCTTGTTAGTAATCTGGAAGAAAGGTAGGATACTACAGTGAAATTTTTAAATATTAGATGTCTGAAATAAATTTACATGTATCCTTGTGATTGTTAACAACCAATAATCTTAAAGAAATCCTGAGATGTTGTCATGGGGATTCGAACTTGGTGAGAAGACTAGTAAAACTGAGCACAATTTAAAATTCAACAAAAACAACCAATTTAACAGGTAAATTGAAATTTAATTCTCCTAAAGCAATTGGGACGTACCCTGGATCATTCCGGTCAATCGTCGTAGATTTGAAGGCACACCTTCAAGACGCAATGATAGATCTCTTTTGAAAGGACTGTTTTCTTGTAATTTTGGGAATATTCTAAGTGAGCCCTGATAGAAAAAGACAAAAGAGAGTGAAAAATAACAAATAAAAGCAAAAATGAAGAAACAAAACCATGCGATCAAATGAAGGATTAATTTTGAAACCTCACATGTTATCAACCATTAGGTTTTCAAAACCTTGAAAAACCTGAATCTGATAGTAGACTACACCTCTGTAAAATGTTTAGATTAAATATTAGGAACTTTATGGATTAATGTCATACTTTAATATGATTACTACTGAATTTCATTCTACCTTATTGTACTCGATGATACTTGATAGATGTTGGATGGTAGTGGAATTCAAGACTGAAAAGAGACACCCACCATGCTCAACCCGTTGGGGTTGATGGTACTTCCAAAATAAGTGAAGCGGTCAACGTGCTCTATCACTTCACTCCCTATTTCTAAACTAGGAGTCAGTGTGGTCCAGTCCTGTAACATCACTTTGCATTACAGGACTGGACCAAACTGACTCCTAGTTTAGATATAAGGAGTGAAGTGGCAGAGCACGTTGACCGCTTCACTTATCTGGGAAGTTGCATCAGCCAGTGCCAACGGGTTGATCTCTGACGAAATCTCATCACAGATATAGAGGGTTAGTTTCGCATATGCCAGTTTATACAGTCTCTGGCGTAGACATGATATCCAGCTATCAACCAAATGACGTGTGTACTGCTCACCAGTCCACTCTGTCCTCCTTTATGGCTGTGAGACCTGGCCATTGAGAGTGGAAGACATGAAAATGTTGGCTAGCTGTCTTTGACTATAGGTGCCTGCGTTCTGTCTCCCGTGTGAAACGGTATAATAGGGTTAGCAATATTGATGTTAGTCGTCGAGTGGTAGGTAAGGAGGGGAAATCAATCGACGAGGTTGTGAAGCAGCTGTATCGATTGAGATGGTTAGGACATGTGTTACGCACACCTAGCCTAGTCATCGCCTTCCTCGACATCGGGCAGTGTTAGGTGACATTGGATGGATCAGGTTGGAAAAGAGCCAGTGGTGGTCAAACCATAACATGGCTTCGTCAGTCAATGAAATCTGCAACAGTAATTCAAGCCACGTAGTAAACTGTAGACTTCCTGGTTGGGGTCCTCGGGACAGTAATCACCGACGGCTGGAGACAATTGGTGATATGGCTCAAAATCGTTCTCAGTGATGACGCAGATGCATCCACTCCTTGTGACTTATGATTTCCAATGAAACTATATTGTTCTTCGTTGTTACTATTCCTTTGTGTCACACCTCTGTTTACTGTCTCTATTATGCACTTCTTGTCTTGCTTTGTGTGCTACAAGGTGGGAGTGTGGCAACTTGAACTGGTGCACATATGTGCAAAGTTCTATGTCGAAAACAGACAGACCCACCATGCTACCAAGCTACGAAATCCACCTTTGTGCAAAGAGTATCAGCTGTTATTTCTTAGAAATTATGTATTTCTTTTACTGTCCATCTATCAAACTTCGTTGAAATGAAATTAAAGACTTCATCTAGCAATCCGATCTGAGAGTCTAGTTGTACTTCATAAAATTCTATACGTCTAATCACTTTTATAATAATAATGATAAAGCTTTATTTCAGACACTATGTCAACATATATTACAGAAATTTTCACCGTATTTGTATCCAAAATATTCGCTTTCAATACAGGGTTTGCTTATAACGTAATAATCTGAAGTACATCAAATGACATAGCATTGCTGTATATCAGAAGAGAACCAATTCTGTAAGTTTTTTCTTCATTTCTTTCAAGAATTGCATAGCGTCTAGTTGGAAGCCAATTAGATTGGCGCACGAATTCACGTACCGTTCATATGATATAATTGCACGATTAAAACAATAAGAAATGTAGAAAAGTTTAAGCATTGTGATGGACGCGAATCCTGGTAGCTAAGTGATTTAAACAGGTCGCCCTAGCAGAGAATAGAGGTATTTCAGGCTTCACTGAAATAACACAGTTAAAGGACGACAATCACTATGACTTCTTTATCCTCTCTAAACTCTTAACCGCCTAACAAAACATTAATCTACTAACCAACCATGTGCGTCGGTGGCACAGTGGTTAGGACTCTCGCCGACCATGCACATGGTCCGGGGTTCGAGCCCACGCCGGCGCACACCTGATATCTATGGTCGGCCTGCAAAATTTGGGCTACCGATATCCATGCTGAAAATTCCATACTTGTACCAAAAATACAGTGTGGAATCAAGCTGTAAATCAAAAATATAAAAAAAATAAAAAAAAATAGATAAGTTTATTTTGTATAACATACACCGATACAGTTTTGATAACTGGATAGATGACGTTTCAACCACAATTCTTTGTTCATTATCATATTTCAGTGAATCCACACAGCTTGACAACTTGCTTTATAAATTTTCCCTCTTCCCTCTTGTTATTCACTGCAATTTTCCATATCTCTGATACAGAGATGTTGAGTCATTTCGATTTTACTTGTTTGGTGTTGATTTGATGAACGAGGATTCGGGGATTAATCTTTCTCTCTCTCTCTTTCCATCTAACCATGTTACCTTTCAATACTTTAATCCCTCCTCACCCTATTGTGTTGATCACATGCAAGGGAATGCATCAGAATGGCCGAGTGTTTTCAAGATTATTGGACTTAGTAAGGTCAGTTATTCTAAATCTATCTAAGTGTTCCTATGTTCCGATAATCTAACTGACCCCAATCTTTTAATTTAACCCATGTAAACAACGTGACAATCACCACATAGTACTCATATTATTATTTAACAGACAAATTTTGTCTCTGAGTGAATTAGTTGGTTTTTAATACCACCCTAATTCCAGCCTCATTAGGAATCGTACGTTATGTTTCGGGTGTTCTTTCATTACACCGCAGTACTACTGAGGCTATAGATCTCTCATTGTTTCTATTATCTCCACTATATAAATTACTACTCCTATTCTGTTTATGGGTCTTCATACATTTCTAAATAAAATCGAATTGGTAATGTTATTGACTATTACTGTTTCCTTTATTTCTTTGATTTCATTACTTAAATCTCAGTTGCTAGTTAGGCTATTGGCTCGATTATATAAACACTTCACTAAACTTACCTTTACCGATTTTGGGTGTGATATGTCAAAGTATTTATTAGAATATGCCAGTTTTTTATATGTACCAGTATCCAACCCAGTATTGTGTTTCCGTTCGCTTTTAGAGTCTAACATATAGCTAACTCACCTTGTTGATTTTCGAGCTCAAAGGTGAATTGGATTGCACTTACCCATGGTTTATATTTGTGAAGAATTCAAGGATATGTTTAGATTTTAACTCAGTGAATGTGTCATACACATATATCCCTGTCATAACCTAGGATCAGGATTAAACGTTCTAAGAGCTTCACATGCTCAATTATCCATATGTCTGCAAATATTGCGGAAACTGGTGATTCCATTGTCACCCTATTTGTTCGTTTGTATATGCTATTTTGAAATTTCAATAAAGTGGGGGTTAAGCATATAATTGTACACACAGTATTATTTCACCAATTGAGAGTTTATTCCGGTCTATGAGTTCAGGACCAATGACAATTTCATTTCTAACCGCCTCCACAGCCCTATTGATTCGGATACAGAATAAGTGATCCTGGCAAGTTAAATTGTCTAGAAAACGATATTCACTAGTATGTGATCAACACAATAGGGTGAGGAGGGATTAAAGTATTAAAAAGTAACATGGTTAGATGGAAAGAGAGAGAGAGAAAGATTAATCCCCGAATCCTCGTTCATCAAATCAACACCAAACAAGTAAAATCGAAATGACTCAACATCTCTGTATCAGAGATATGGAAAATTGCAGTGAATAACAAGAGGGAAGAGGGAAAATTTATAAAGCAAGTTGTCAAGCTGTGTGGATTCACTGAAATATGATAATGAACAAAGAATTGTGGTTGAAACGTCATCTATCCAATTATCAAAATTGTAACAGTATCTGGTGTTATGTAAAATAAAACTTTCTAATATGGAATTATATTCTACCATAGTGCCCGAATTCTACACATAAACGAACTGAATTGAATCTTGAGAGAACAATTAAGCTATAATACTGATAATTATAATACCTATTCCCATTTGCCTAGTAAACCTAACAATATATAAAAATTGAAAGATTTAAGTAAACTTTTAAACAAGAATAATGACCACTTGCTGAAAGTCTTCACCTTTAAGAACCAGTAACTTATAAGCCCTATTAAACTGGTTTTACTAGGGACTAGTGCAATTATCTATCTATCACATTCAAGTGCTCAGAAGATGAATATTAAATCAACTAATATTTAAAACATATCAGCAGACAATTTAGAAGATAAAAAAACGTACCTGACGCTCAATAATAGATGGACTAGCATGAGGACGTGGGATAGCTCCACTATGGCTTATTGGTGATGACACACGGCTTAATCCAGTAGGTGAACTTGAAGGTGGGTTATTGGAGGCTGGTAGTGGTTCAGCTGTAATTGTTGACTGAGGATCTAATAACCGTTCAGCCAGTGTAGCCTTTGAAAACAAAAACGAAACACAGTGTGGAAAACGCATGAGATACAGAGTAAAAACTCTTACATAAAATAATCAATAAAAAGATAGTATCAAACAGCGCTCGTTTAACCATCTAACCAACTGATAAATCAACATGGAACTCTACACAAAAGTGCCTCATTCCAAGTTACCATGCTTCGATCAAATGGTTAGAAAGAATTATGAACAAGAGATTCCGGGAACAAACATATCAAGAACCTATTGTTAGCAAATATGCAGCATAAAATGGAGATGGATTTAACATGTACTGAGGAAACCATTAGGTGACATCGCAAACCACGCTCTCGAATGGAACCCAAATGGGGAACAACGAGTTAGGAGACCAAAGGTGACATGGAGGAGACCATGTGAGGAGATGAAAGCTTAAGGGAAAATCGTGGGGCCAGCTAACGAGGAGTGCAGAGAACAGGATCAAATGAAGGTGTGCTGTTGAAGAAGTCTTCTGTTCCACCCAAGGAAACAATAATAATGCTTGGAAAAAGCGTAATAAATAAACAGAACGAAAAGATGACATTACAATGGAATAAAAAATAAATGAGATGAGAAAGAATAGTCGAAGTTAGTGAAAGATTTAATAATCTCCATTTGAAGAGAATGAATTTATCTTCAATGTTGTAAACGATTCTCAACCATTTCACAAAAATTCAACAGTTACCGACTTTTAATATACCAAATACTCAACACAGGCAACCTAAAAACTCTTCTAAATGCTAGCTGCTACTCTTGAACCTATGCGCCTCATTGCAGGGGACTATTATTCCCGGGGATCCTGCCATGCAATAAACGTCGGCTATGACAGTGTAAGCTGCTCCTATTATAATGGGGAATAAAGTTGAAGTTGTAATGACAGGGGGATGTGACAACAGTAAGGTGTTTCCTTATAATGGCGAGTAACCCATCTATGCTAACTTGCCACTCTGCGAAGGATGGACTGAATAAAATCATTGAAAAAATTTGTATATCCCGAACTATCCTACAAGGTCCTACAGTTGATAGGCAAGAGTTTCGCACGAATGAATCCCCACAAATCTCACTATGACTAAATGAGGTGCACGTGACTTGCCACAAACAGATGTTTCCACTGCTCTAAAGTCACCCTGACTCACTGACTGGTTTCAACATAGAACTATGCACCGATGTGCAACAGTTCGAGTCGCCACACTTCACTCAGCACACAAAGCCAGAGAAGAAGAAGAAAGTAAAAAGAAATGCAAAAGAGAGACAGTAAACAGAGGTGTGACACAAAGGAATAGTAACAACGAAGAACAATATAGTTTCATTGGAAATCATAAGTCACAAGGAGTGGATGCATCTGCGTCATCACTGAGAACGATTTTGAGCCATATCACCAATTGTCTCCAGCCGTCGGTGATTACTGTCCCGAGGACCCCAACCAGGAAGTCTACAGTTTACTACGTGGCTTGAATTACTGTTGCAGATTTCATTGACTGACGAAGCCATGTTATGGTTTGACCACCACTGGCTCTTTTCCAACCTGATCCATCCAATGTCACCTAACACTGCCCGATGTCGAGGAAGGCGATGACTAGGCTAGGTGTGCGTAACACATGTCCTAACCATCTCAATCGATACAGCTGCTTCACAACCTCGTCGATTGATTTCCCCTCCTTACCTACCACTCGACGACTAACATCAATATTGCTAACCCTATTATACCGTTTCACACGGGAGACAGAACGCAGGCACCTATAGTCAAAGACAGCTAGCCAACATTTTCATGTCTTCCACTCTCAATGGCCAGGTCTCACAGCCATAAAGGAGGACAGAGTGGACTGGTGAGCAGTACACACGTCATTTGGTTGATAGCTGGATATCATGTCTACGCCAGAGACTGTATAAACTGGCATATGCGAAACTAGCCTTCTGTATCCGTTCTGAGATTTCGTCAGTGATGAAACCCGTTGGGAAGTTGCATAAACCCCTGATGAAACTCCACGTAGTAGTTACATGTCCATTTTTCGGTGAATTGGCATTGGGACACACAGGAGAGATATCGATACCTGTCGATGTATTTCAATACTTTTAGCCAACGCATCAAACCGATTGTAGTCCTGGAATATTTTAGGCAGAACCTCTAGAGAATATTGTCGCGTCTATTACAAAGGACAAACACTGAGATGCAGTAACTACAGGGTGACTCAGATATAAAAGTAGAGAAAATAAGCTAAGCAGAAAGAAATTGAGATAATCACATCTCATAAAATTGATATTTAGCATTTAAATTTAGAATGAAATATTATTTTAGATTATGATTTGGGATAACATTTTTTATTTATTTTTTATTTTTTGACTACAGCTTGATTCCACACAGTATTTTTGATACAAGTATGGAATTTTCAGCATGGATATCGGTAGCCCAAATTTTGCAGGCCGACCATTGATATCAGGTGTGCGTCGGCCGGGGATCGAACCCCGGGCCATGTGCATGGTCAGTGAGCGTCCTGACCGCTATGTCACCGACACACGACGACTTTAGTATACTGATTTATGGACATCAGAACATTTGTTTTCCTACAAAGCTGATACAGTATTGTATGCTTCCCAGACTACAATATAGGTGTTTAGACATTTCCTTAGTAACAACATTACCAATGATCAGAGTGGTTTTTAACATCAGATTAGTTTAAATTTGCATCCAACTTTCTGTTGAAGGTATATTGCTCTCAGTTTACACTGAAAAGTTGATCAATACAACAGCATACTCAAAGAACAAGTGTACAACAGAAATCCAGTTCGATTATATATTTACTATTTAATTTGTACTTTATAAGCACAATCAATTGGCAATTATAATATTCATACTGAACAACCTGTTTCGCCTAATGCTAAGGATTCTCACCAAGGATTAAGGACAATAAATTCTCAACAAACAACTGTTCTTAGGAATTTCATCTTCTAATTGTGTAAGGATATACACGGATACCCTGAATGTTTCACAGAAGAGATGAATACTTCTGAAAGTTATCAAAACAGCGGTAGAATGCTGACCGACTAAGCATGCGGTCCTGGGTTCGATCCCCGGCCGACTCACTGCTTTACCTCGCTAAGCAGGTAATAAGACTGGTAAGGAGAGAAGGTTGGGCGTGAGGCTAGCAATCCCATCCCGTGAAAATAAACACTACTGCTACCAAAACTTCAAGTCTCTAGCTTGAAACCCTATGTACCACTAGGAACGTAAAGGAATTAAAGAATGTAGAATGTAATCTCATGTTGCTTTGTTCGTTAGACACGCTACTTATGAAGTGTTGGTTTGCAAAGATGTGATCAGTTTAAAGCTAGATCTTAAGTAATAACGAGTAGCTTCGTCCTGGTTTGGGACTCTTCAACAGCACGTATTCGCGACACCACGAATAGAGATCAAACTCAGGACCTTCAGGCCAACCGTCTACCGTACAGTCATTTGGAAGGAATCCAACTACTAATGAATTCTAATTTTCACCAATTCGTGATAAATAGCGGCACCTTCAGCTAGTGTCACTGGTGAATATTTGTCCCTACAACCGACTTGGGCGACCCCGCTGGTCGCAACTTTTCAGTAGAGCTTTAGTAGGCTTCAACCTGTAGCCAGTCACTAGTGAGCGTGAGATTGACTTTCAAGTTTTGGCTTGCAGGGATACAGCATTATTTACTGAATTCCGTCCTCAACACAATGCATAACTCACTATCAATTTGAGACGTAAATAGAAAAGTTCTGGTTCTTCCCTGACTCTGCTGCATAGATAGTAAGTTCGTAAATCAGCCGCTAAATTTCAGACGCAAGCTTTCTGGGCAACCCAACTAAGCATTTCATTCATCCAGGACCTACATGATTATTTCATCGTCTAACTCAGTCTCAATTCACACGAGCTTTGATTCTTTAGCCGTCTAGAGATTTATCTTTTGGAACACATAATACATATAATGTTATCAGTAACCTCAGTGAGAACACTCGACTAAGTTGGTTTCAACCAACCATTTCTCAAATATCAGGGTAACTCAATCTTAAGTCACTAGCTTAACAAGTTATTTAATAAATGAATAAATGCATAAATTGCTTTAGCATGAACAAAAGCAAAACCAAGTAGTATACACAAGCCATTCTAAAACATAACAACACACACATCAATAAGTTTTCAATCCCACAGCGTGACTCCTTCAACACAAACGAACATAGAAGTAGTAGCTTTATGGGAATAATTAAATATCAAAC
Organism: Trichobilharzia regenti; assembly: GCA_944472135.2. NCBI lineage: Eukaryota > Metazoa > Platyhelminthes > Trematoda > Strigeidida > Schistosomatidae > Trichobilharzia > Trichobilharzia regenti. The sequence goes on from OX235263.1 coordinate 38,674,868, forward strand.
AGAAGAAACTATTGGTATTTCGCTGCTATCCCACTTCGCAAACATTGCAAACTGCGTTGAGAACTAATTCGCAAAGAGCAGACTGAGTTTTGCTTAACTCGTGAGGGCACTGATTGCCTCTTTGCATTCTGCCAACTGCGTGAACATCATCGCGCACATTACAGGCAAACAATCATTGAATTTCTTGACAGTGAAACTCTCCGTGTATTCTTGTACAGAACTACAGCTCGGAATTATCCGTTAAGGAGGGGTGCCTTTTGTAAAATTTACCAACTTTCTGAAAGTCCTAACGTCATGACGACGACAGTGCTGAGGATTTTGTCCTGAGAAATGATGAAGTCATCTTCAAAGGCTGTAAAATCTTATTCAGACACTCTTAGATGGCTGAGGTGCTGAAAATTCGGTAATTCAACATTAAAACATGTGTTGCTTGCTTCAGATTTACTATGGGGAAGACATGTTTTTAAATAATTTATTATTATCGCTCTTAAAATATTTCTCCAACGCATTTTAGTTTTGTTTCCCCCACATTCGTCACACTTTTCAAATAAATAACTCATTAGGCAGGCTTGCTTCTTATCCAATAGTGATCTACATCTGATCAAATACCATACCTTTACTCCCATTGTTTTATCAATTATTACGTAATCCTACTGCTCCTATACTTTTGCCAGTTGTGTTCAAATCTTTCATCATATCAATAAAGGGAAAGGTATCCGAACCGGATAAGAGGCCTGGAAACGTAAATATGGACAGACATGGTTATATCAACAAGATGAATTCCATACCAGATGGCGAAATAAAGTTTCAAAAATCGAAATTAATGAAAGATTCAACCCAGAAAGCAGGACGAGACATAACTAACTTAATAAGGGATCTAAGAGAAAAAGGGTGACACTCCGTCCCATATTAGACATGTCTCAATCACTTTTTAACGAGATTGCGAAGTGGCAAGTACAGTTACTGGAACCCACCCACCTGCACGATCAGCTAGTGAAGCATAGCGTTAGGGATACCTTTCAGTTTGTTGAAAAGATTTTTAGAAAAAATTGAACACAAATGACAACCATACGGCATCCCTGGATATTTCATCCTCATTTACTAATCTTCTTGTATTTAAAAACCGGTTCTGTCATTGTATTAATGACATCATTCACCACCATTCTCCAATTATTCAATAACAGTGTTGTAAATTTAAGTACATATAAATATCATCACATAGATCCTAAAGGTATCTGTTGAAAAAGCAAATTTAACTGCACTTAATATCCTCTATATACCTCTGTAAAATCACGTTATTCTAAGTGTTAGAAACTTACTGGTCGGAAAGAACCAACTCGAGCAAAAGTTGGACGTTCATCTGAAGACTCCAACTGAAGAGCATCTCTTTCACGTTTTTGTTTCTTTTCCAAACATATTGCAAATGCGCATCCAACAGCATGAGATAAACGTTCACCCTGATTGAATTAAAATTTAAAAATAAACTCAACATTCATTGTGACTAGAATACTGATACAGCGTTGGTGGCACAGCGGTTAGGAAGCTCGCCGACCATGCACATGGTCCGGGGTTCGATCCCCCGCCGATGCACTCCTTTACCTCGTTACACCAGAATTAATGCTGGTAATGTGGAAAGGTTGGACATGAGGCTAGCAAACTCATTCTGTAAAATTAAACACTGCTACAGAAAATTCAAGCCACTAACTTGAGACCTTATGTTCCACTGGGAACGTGAAGGGAAAAATAAAATAGAATATTGATACAAATGACATTAAGAACGTGGCATATATATATATATATATATGTGTATATATATATATATATACCCAACAATTTTTTGGCTATTAGCTGCTTAGAGTTAATTATAACTCACATGTTGTTCCTGCTTTTCCATTAGAGTGTGAACTGTTAGTTACACAATATGAAGGACAATTCCAGAAACAATACAATCGAATTACACAAACTTCTTGCTAAAGTATATTGAAAAGACATCGCAAACTTACTAAAAAAGAAAACTCTTACCTTTTACAACCGAACACGACAAATAGGCAGTTAAATCCCGTGTGTTGGTGCCATTTGAACAAAATCAAATTAATGATGATAAGATAATTAATAATAAAAAAAGATCTGTACACAAAGGTGACAATGGTCACTTCAGAACCTGGCGCCATGGGACGCAAAATAATTGAATACAATTGGCATCTGCTGTCATTTTATTTTAGTTTTGCTTTCTTAAATGCGTATTTTTTTAAGCGAAGCAATTGATATAACTTTGTGTAAGGTTTTACATTTATCTCTCTCTCTCTCTCTCTCTCACCGTCCGCCAATGAATTTCGTCAAGTAACTTCAAAGATAATTAGTTAACTATAACATCTAAATTTGTATTCTCTCTCCTTCCAAGGTTTTAACCCAGTCACCAGTAAAAGGCGAACACAAATAGAGCATCACTATGAAGTGAATAGTCGAATAAATTGCGCAATACTAAAGTCATAGTTATAATCGATCTTGAGTATGACTGATCATTATACCATGAATACCTTAAATGAGACAATACTTTATCATTAGATAAGTCAAGTTAGGAGTTAAAACAACCTCATGAAAACTCAACACATAATAATTGATAAAGGCGGATTGCTAATAGCACACTATCGTATCCCTCACAAGCTATAAATAAATGTGACAGCTGATATTCAGCAGGTTCAACATCACATGGAGATATATATATATATTTATACCATTCAGCCGCTGGGACCCAATTCAATGGCCCATGAATTCTAACTTCTACCTAGTAGTAGTTTTAGCACAACCATCAACCAATGTCATCGGCGGGAAATCCATGGCTGGATGCACCCCTCACTGATCACGACTCCACACCTGAACTCCAGCAAACTCTATCCCGTAGCAAGTCAATGCCGAGCATCAGATTAATTTTCACGGGTTGATTTGTCCAGTACTCCCTGGTTTTCAATGGTTATCTAACTGATACCAATACGCGTTCAAACTCAAAAAACAAATTAAATCCTAACAATAATATATATGTAATATGCTAACGATATTAGTACAAAAGTGTAAGAAAAATAGAGACATTTACAGATTCTTTGACAGCTAGAAAGGCATGACACATCCAACGGCGAGTTGCACCATCACGACATATATAAGCGAAACCTTTCTCATGATTTCTATCAGGAGCACAAAAAGACACTTTTTCAATAGTTTGATCTACAATAAGATGCTTAAAACAGGTAAATGATACGTGCCAAAAAATAATTACCTGGCTGACATCATCTGAAACACGTAGAGCATCGCCGCTAACAGATAGTATAGCTTTTTGAGGTTTTTTCTAAATTGAATCAAATGTTAATTTAAATATAAAAACAGCAAACCTTGGATTTTCTTAAAGCTTTAATTGCTTCTTCACATACTTGCATTCCTCTAGATTCATACACTTCAATATTACCCAGATACTACGATAAAAGCCAAATTATAATTCATACTATAAAAACAAACCTTAACTTGAAAGCTACAAAATCCTTCCTTGATTTTAACTTCATCATCTAGCCATTGTTGCGGCTTCGAAGAATCACTAGCCTCGCTTTTATTTTGCTTTTTACGTTTTCGAAAACTGAATGTTCTACGCAAACGATTCATCTTTGATTATAAGACTGTGGATATATTTTACAAGTTGCATAAATCATTCAGTGAATAAGCTAAAATGAAGAATAAAAAAGAGAAATGTTTAGGTAGAAAGTGGAGTACCTTCAGTGAAAGATTAAAATACTCTATCCACTGAATATTTAGATGCTGAAACTCCAGGAAGTTTCCCAGCATAAATCAGTCACAATAACCCACTTGTATTAAAGCTGTATATTATCTAAAGTTCCTAACATATGGTTCGGTGACTTTTACATCCCACTTGTCGCTCTCCAACCTTTCATTCATCTCCTCCAATTGAAGACCCTGCATTTTACAAGTGTTCTCTACTAGAAGGACTGTCTGTCTGTTTTCCACATAGAACTAGAAGGACTATATCATCCTCATACAATAAATCAACAAAACACTTCCCTGGTAACTAGTTAATACCTCAGTCGATTCAGGTCACATCCACTGATACAGCTACGAGACAATCAAACAAAAACACGTAGAACTTGGGTATCCCTGATGAACACCACTGCTTGTCATCACTTTAAATGACAAGTATCCACAGGGTTGTGTTAATTCAAGTAGAATTAGCGTTTTCATTAGTGTGACATACTTTCTCGACAATTCATTCACGAATAAACACACAGAAATCACCTCTCCGTCGACGGACACAAACACTGCCTTCAGGTCAAGAAATATGGCAAGGGTTGTACTTCGGAAGGTATGCCTGTGTTTCAGAATCTGTCGAAAAGTGAAGACAAGATCAATATGCCTTCACCCAGTCTTAAAGCCTGTCTGACTTTCACGGGTTTATTTCGTCCGAACACAGTTCAGTCTGCACATGCATATTGGACCCATTGGTCTAGATACCATATTAGTCAACCTAACAACACCCCCATGATTACATAAGGACTTGTCTCCCTTCTCTTAAATGGGATGACCAATTATTCACAAACGTCCAACGGGAACATCTCGGATGAACAAACATTATCCAATATCTTCGTTAACCCAGTCCACAATTCACCACTATGCTGCAAAACGTTGCGTTAACTTTTAATCACCTTGCATCTGAGCAGCCTTCGCTCCTGGCCACGCCCCAACTCCGCTGGAACCAACCTCATTACTTCCATCAGTTCGGAAGAAGCAATAGAAATCCACCGACATTTACTAACCGGTTTCGGTTGTCACGAGCCTTCAATACTATTTCTACAGCTGACTGGATATTATGTCAGAATTCCTCAGGTTACGCTTTTCTGTCAACCACAGATAAGCATTTAGTCATTTCTTCCCAAGGTAAAGACTTACACGTCAAGGTGTGTGAAATGGATTTGAACCATTAATAAAATAGCTGAGTAGAGCATCCGCTAGCCAACTGACAGAGCTACATTCCTTTATCTCCAATGTCTTGACTTCCCTGAACAGTTTGAAAATATAGTGAGTTGTTTATATCAAGCAATTATTAACAACTTTGGAAGATATCTGATAATCAATTTGAGATCTGACTACAAAATGGGATGACATTAGGAAATGAACCTTTCATCTAGGACATTACAACACAAACACCGTGAAGTGGGAGTCACAATCTCAAATTCAACCAACGAATACAAGTCTTAAATCAATGTAAGTATTTCGAAAGTGATTTACTGATGTCACAATGTATACCACACTGGCTGAAAACTACAGACTAACTCAAGACAACTGTGCGTCGGTGGCACAGTAGTGAGAACTCTCGCCGACCATGCACATGGTCCGGGGTTTGAGCCCACGCCGACGCACACCTGATATCTATGGTCGGCCTGCAAAATTTGGGCTACCGATATCCAGGCTGAAAATTCCATACTTTTATCAAAAATACTGTGTGGAATCAAGCTATGATCAAAAATAAAAAATAAATTAAATGTTTTACAACTAGAAATATGTGCAGTTACTTGTAGCTTGTTGAAAAGTCTTGACTTTGATTAGCAAATGCAGATGAGTGAAGGGAACTTGAAGCAAGAATAAAATTAGTTATTCAGTTTCACAATCAGAACACAGGATAAAAAGCTGTCTAGTAGTAGTCGCCGAATTAGTAGTAAATGAAATGGGTAAAGTGTATTCAGTAAAAAGCCCAAAGGCAATCGATTAAGACAAACAACCACACAGATCATCTTAGCCTATTATTTACAGCTGACAAGCAGTCTATTATTAGGATACAGTACTTATCCGATGCAACTATTCAATACCCAAGCACATAGGGGTGTCAATAAATGCAGATGGTGTACAGCGGAATAACCACAAAGAATGCGTAAATACCTTGTCTATCATAATTAAGCAGACATAAATACACAGCTGCGCACAGAGCCACCTCAAACATCTACAAAATACTAAATTATTATTAATCTCACTCTACCAACTGACACTTTAGCTAGAAGAAAAACTGCCATATTCCTAAATAATAAATAATAATGCAATTATCTGGTGCTTATAAAATTTTCAGGTGATATATGAAAACACGCAGAAAGCGAGGTTTTCAAATGCTTAAGCAGAAATTATGGTAATTTTTGGTCAAGAATAGAATTGAGCAATTTACAGAGGATAGCCCAAAAGTGTGAAGTTAAACTATGGTAGCTACCCTGTAACACAACCTCCGCTCACCAATTGGAGTTACATGTAATATGACTAAACAAGATTTTACCAATCGTTCTAAATTCTCTAGACGAATTCCCGAAAGATCGAGTGTTAGAATACCATGCGAATAATGGAGTTAGTGAAATATACATGTGTGAAGGTAACTGGTCTTACGAAAAGCCTGTGATTCTGTGGGAGATTGATAAGAAGAAACAGAAACAGAAGCGAAACCTAGAACACAATCATCTGTGACCAACTTTGCAACTACTATAGCAGTATACTGCTTCTCATGTAGTTAGTTATTAGAACTCCCCCAAAATAAGTGGTAAGGTAGCCACCAAAAGTGAGATAGCAGGCCCTGATGAATCTGTTTTGAGACCCCAAAGTATAATTCCATCGGAAAAACTGAATTCCAAAAGGGGTACACGTCTAACGCTAAGCTTCTATCATTTACTACTTATAAGACGTGAAAACGTCTTTCTGTCAAGAATCTTAGGAGGGAAAATATAATATTAATACAAAACCAACTTTAGTGAGTATTCCTACATGTAAGAGTCGTGCAGAAGACCATTAATCCCAAAATGCAGTTGGAACCACACAAGTCCAAATTAACGCCTCGGGAATGACCTCTGTGCGAAATTCAAAACTGTAGACCTGAATACATTGGGTGAGGATAAAGACTATCGCGATTTATTTTAGCGCATCGTATGGGTTACCATGTTACTAAGAAGGAAACCATACACAAAAATGACTTTCATTTTTGTTTCTGGCATCTGGTCTGGAGAGATGTATTTGGATTGATTTTGAATTGGACTCAAAATTTCTTAGCAAGCTAGTGGTAATGGTACAAATGTTTGATAGGAAAACTACTTATAGGAAATGATTAGATTGTTTACAAGTAAGCGCTACTGAAGACCCCTTAATTCCTGCATTATAGATATGCAAGGTTAAAAATGACGCCCAAATATGAAGGCATCGTCTACTTGCTTGACAAAAAATGTAATGTATGTGACAGTTGAGACCACAGATAAATACGCTCATTACCACAGTAGGAGAACAAAAATGAACCGTTGTGAGAGAACGTAGTGGAGTAAAAAATTATGTGGCTTTTATATTACTTTCTTCTGATTGCAGCACAACCAAAACATCATTCGCTTAGATTTGGAAGTCCAGTAGCACCAGTCAGCCTGGCTACAGCAGTGCAATACAGGCGAAATAATTATAACTAGCAACTGAGTGCAGAGAATCACTTGTTACTATGTTTCATCAAATGTAAGTCTCATCCTGCTGAGTACATTTGTCTTGTTCTATTTGAGTGAAGTTGGAATTCTTATGATGACGATATGAATGCTCGACTTATTACTACGAGGTAAAAACGTGGCTGGTGACAAAGTTCAGTATAAGTGGAATAGTGCTGTGCTGGATTTACTCACTTATTCGCCCAATGCAGAGGTCGCGTAAAATTCAATGTTGACACCTGTCAATGTAGTTGAAGATTGAACGATCAATTCGTGGTTGCTTGCCCAAACCCAAATCCTACATAATTTTTGCGGGAGTCATTAATACGGCAGTCATCATCTCATCGTTCGCTGTTCGTTGGAAGAGAGATAACCACCAGAAGTATTATTGTGATCTGTTGTTATAACATTTATTCTTATACTTTGTGTATAATAACCTAATGGATCTGTATTGGTGCAAGAATAAACGGTTATTGAGTCACCGATTTGCGTTCTGGTTTTTCGCGTTAGTTATTACGCGTAGTTTCTGAGAGTCTTCCAGGGACAGTATGAGGTCCAGAGTGGTAAGAGCTGGACATTGACAGTTTCTGAGAGCTGGCTGACAAGTTCTGATAGTTATGGATAGTTTCTGTTCGTTTTTCCTGGTGCCTGCAAGTCTTCTTTGGACAAGTATTATCTGAAACTTTTCTGGAATTTTGGTCAAGTTCGGTTACGCCTGGGTCAAAGAAGGGACGAAGCCTCTTAGAAGCAAGCAGGAAAGTAAGTAATGCTGAGTTGCTTGCTATTTGTAATGACATGTATGATGCTCAGCATTGTGAGTCCGTTGTTGATGTCTCGCAGTCTAGGGATAGCAGGCCTAAATTTGAACCTCGTAGTTTCTATGGAAACCTTACCGTCTATCCGCAGTTTATCACAGGGTTCTAGGTCATGTTGAGCGGGTTTGCAATATGTGATGAAATGAAGTTGATGTATTTGATGAGGTGCTACACTGGAGTGGCTTCAACAGCTGGACAGTGCTGTAAATTCATGCCCCTTTACAGGTTCACTGTATAGACGTTCGCGAACATTACTTGGTATATTAACGCAAGCTCTCATACCAACAACTTCCAATGTATTTCAATCTCGCGTACCAAGAGCAAAGCAAAAGACTACAATCCTTTTCCAAATTACGACATATGTTTCTAAACCAAATCGCGGATTGAAGTGGAAGCTAAGCTAGCTAGATATCGTGCACGACAGTGACACGACGGAGTACCAGATGGCGGGGATGCCTGACCGAAAGCCCTCAGATGAACAAGTCGACTTAAACTCTAAGGGTCAGAGTCCAATGTTTACTGATGATTCATATGGTCAATGATTTTGGGGAATTATTTACCGCTTCAGCTCACTCCTCCCCTGGTGGGGTTGTGAGTACCCTAAGAGAGAAGCAGCAAGAATTTAAAAAACCCGATGTTTCCCTTTCGGGTGAAAAAATCTTCCGAGAGGCTTGGTGGCGTGCCTACTGGTTTGTCTGCCTATGATAATAGGGTGGTTGTACATAGCTTCCTTGATGTTGTTGGCTGGACCCCGTGCTTCGTTTGTTTTTTGTTCAGTACCCGTCGCACCCGGAAAAGAAAACAAGATCGCTAAGAACCTTGTTGCGGAAAATGTACCAAATCAGCGTCTTTTTTAAAAAATGATGTGCATTCACCATAAAGTAAAATAATGCAAAATTTAGAACATCGAAAAAGTATACATCTAAATTTTTAGGTGCATGTAACATGTACTGTTAAAAAATTTAGTTGTGTTTAGTGATACTTTATAAAAAATAATGCGTCTGAAAAGAAAAAAAAATTAGTACCACAGACGAATGAGTTGGGTGAATCACACGACTTCGTTATGTTATACAGGTGTGAAAATATTCCGGGAACCTTACGGTACGTCCAGAACGGGTTTTCTTAGGGGGCTCGACAGAAGATTCAGTAGCTGTCACCGTGCTAGTGACTTCATCGAGGTCTAAACGATCTTCGGTTACTTGTGGATTATGGGGTACGTTGAGCTCTATGCTAATAGGATTACCCTCCAAGTAAGCCGGTTTCAGACGGTCAATGCTGACGGTGTCCTCGCGGCCTTTTTTGTCCAAGACAAAGAATTTATCAAAACGTTTAATTACTTTATAAGGTCCGTCGTATGGGGGTTCCAGGGTCTGCGCACAGAGTCGCGACGAACAAATACATGTGAAGAAGTTTTCAAACACGGATGAACGAAAACATCAATGGACTGTGGACGAAGGGGAGCAGGTTTAACTGAACGCATTGCGTTTGTAAGCCTGCTGACGTATGAAGCGTGATCTACCACTGGTGGGAAGCTCGAGGGAGAAACAAATTCACCAGGCAGTCGTCGTGTCGTGCCATATACTAGCTCGGCGCTAGTACAACCAGCATCGGTTTTCAAGGCGTTTCGTATCCCTAGGAGAACTAACGGAAGGGATTCAGTCCAATGGGTGTTGTTTGCAGCTGACAGACCAGCTTTCAGCTGTCTGTGTAGACGTTCTACCATACCATTAGCTTGAGGATGGTAGGCTGTTGTTCGAAAACGCATGCAACCTATGATTTTAGTCAGGGCGAAGAATAAGCCACTTTCGAATTGCCGCCCGCGATCAGTTGTTATGGAAGATGGGCATCCAAAGTTAGCGATCCATCTTTCTACAAAGACGCGTGCGACTGTTTCAGCAGACACGTCCTTGATGGGTACTGCTTCCGGCCATCGTGTGAATCGATCGATGCAAGTTAAAATATAGGTACATCCATGTGATTCAGGAAGGGGTCCAACCAAATCTATATGGACGTGTTCAAAACGAGCGTCGGAGAAGAAAGGTGCCAAGTGGGCTTTTGGTGTGTCTTATCACCTTGCACTTTTGACAAGCTAAGCACGTGTATGCCCATTCCCTTACTTCTTTATTAATGCCAGGCCAACAAAACCGACTAGTTACGAGCTTGACAGTAGTTCGAATACCTGGGTGAGATAAGCCATGCAACGTATTGAAGACGTTACGGCGATAACTTTTAGGCACGATGGGGCGAGGAGTACTCGTGGAAATGTCGCATAGAATAGTATCTCTTCCCATACCTAAGGGTTTCTCAGCTAATTGTAGAGTTGTTTTCGACAACTCATGTTGAAGCTCGGTATCTTCTTTTTGAAGACGAGCCAGTTTTACAAGGTCTATGCCGTAGATTTGGGTGAGGGAACAAACGCGCGACAAGGCATCTGCCACAGTGTTGTTTACTCCGGATACATGGCGAATATCTGATGTAAACTGTGAAACGTAATCCAGTTGTCGTGATTCCCTGGGTGAATACTTATCTGAAGGTGAGTTCAGAGAGTACGTCAGAGGTTTGTGACCAGTAAAAATTATGAATTCACGACCCTCTACTGAATGTCGAAAGTGACGTATAGCACAGTACATAGCCAGAAGTTCTCTGCCGAATGTGCTGTACTTCGTTTCAGCTAATTGAAGGCTCCTGGAGAAAAAGGCGAGTGGTTGCCACTCTTTGTTAACTAGCTGCTGTAGAACTGCGCCGATTGCAGTGTTTGATGCATCAACCGAGATACTTAACGGTGCCGTTGGATCCTGATACATCAGAAGCGTGGCAATTGCAATAGCTCCTTTAACTTGGGCAAAAGCATTTCGAGCAGACGCGTCTAGTTCGATAGACTCGTTATTCCCTCGAAGAAGGTCTGTCAGTGGCTGAATTAGAGAGGCACACTTGGGAATAAACCGCTGGTAATAACTTACCAAGCCGTTAAAAGTGCTGAGATTTTTCACCGTCTGTGGCTCTAGAAGGTTCAGTAAAGACTCGACCTTATGAGGCAGTCGTCTAAGTATGCGTATACAAAGTCGAGACCGCGAAATACTTCATCGATGAAGCGTTGGAATGTTTCGGCTGCATTCTGGAGGCCGAATGGCATACGTAGAAATTCAAAAAGTCCAAAAGGCGTAATGATAGCCGTTTTCGGGATATCTTCTGTTGCCATCGGGATTTGGTTATACGCTTTAACCAAGTCGATTTTAGAGAATATAGCCTCACCAGATAATGTAGCCGTCAAGTCGTGTATATGAGGCAATGGATGGCAGTCAGGGGTTGTTTTGGCACTCACTCGCCGGTAATCACGAGTGGGTCGCCAATCTTTGTCATCCTTTTTCGGCACCATATGCAGTGGGGATGCCCATAGGATATTCTATGGTCGAATGATGCCAAGGGTGAGCATATGGTCAAACTCATTCCTAGCGATTCTTAGTTTGTCAGAGCAAGCCGTCGTGCTCTAGATGTCACGGGTTGTCCTGTGGTAATAATGTGGTGCAAAACATTGCTGGTTATGCACGTTAGGTCATTAGACGCGCAATTAAGTTCCGGATATTTGTCAACCATAGGTTGAAAAGTTGGATCAGGGATTGCCTTTACCTTAACGAGTGACAAGCTGGGGCCTATATATGTAATGCCTTTGATAGACAGACTAGTAGTATTATCAATCAGTCGTTTTCGGTGGGCATCTATGAGTAAATCATGATGATTAAGTAGGTCCGTGCCAATGATGGGCGTCGTGACGTCAGCGAGAAGGAAAATCCACCGAATGGGTTTGCGTAAACCTACGTTCAGATAGACGTATTTCCTACCAAAGGTTGCGATTGGTTTTCCATTTGCAGCCTGCAAGTTGAAGGTAGGTTCCTACCGCCGATTTGCTGCTGTAGCAGGAAGGACGCTGACTTCGGCGCCTGTGTTGACTAAATATCGAGTCTGGATGATCACATCATGGATGTAAAGAAGGCGGCTAGTGCTACCGGCGACGGTTGCCGCTAACGCGTGCCGGCGGGATAGTTTCCCACAGACTTTAAGACATTTCCAAAGTTACAAGGTTTACGGCAACATTTCGCTGCTTGGCCATAGGTGTTGTAGTACCAGCATCAGTCAGGGTTTTTCAGAAAACCAGGCTTGAACTTAGATCGACCACGTGAGTTTCGCCGTTGAGGAGATTTAGGACGACGGTCAGAGTCAGAAGGCATGTTTGGCCTAAACATCTGCTGGATGGAGTTGCATAACTCTATCATTGCAGGATCCTTACTCGAAGTCTGCTTAGTCATCGAGCATATTTCGGGAGCTGACCGTTTAGTTATTCCTAGAGTCTTACCTGCAGAAATGGCTAAGTCATCTATAATAACACCCTGAAGTGTCACAAGTACAGTCTTCACGGACTGTGCGTCGGTGGCACAGTGGTTAGGATTCTCGCCAACCATGCACATGGTCCGGGGTTCGAGCCCACGCTGGCGCACACCTGATATCTATGGTCGGCCTGCAAAATTTGGGCTACCGATATCCATGCTGAAAATTCCATACTTGTACCAAAAATACAGTGTGGAATCAAGCTGTAAATCAAAAATCAAAAAAAAATCAATAAGAAGAGTTCTCTAAAACTTCATCGAACTGACTTTGGCCAATAACCTCTCTCATTCTTGTTAGCATGCTCACGGCTGACTGATCCCTTAACATGATGTAACTCGTACGAGGTACTTACCTCGCGACTCGACATCTCCAAAGTTATGAACTTGCTGAATTCCCACGGTAGAACGTAAGTAAGAACGCAAGTAACTGTGAATGGTGATCAGTTATCCCATGTTCACAAAAATCTGATTCCGCTATTCCGCGGATACGAATGACCTAGTAACTAAGATCACTCATGATGAAAAGCATGTCGAATAAGATATAGTACAAGAACAAATACAAAAAGGAACGAACTCACCGGGGTTATATGCGTATTTATCGAAGACGAAGTTCGCGGTTGGGCTCACCAGTTTACAGGTTGACGGTATAGACGTTCGCGAACATTACTTGGTATATTAACGCAAGCTCTCATACCAACAACTTCCAATGTATTTCAATCTCGCGTACCAAGAGCAAAGCAAAAGACTACAATCCTTTTCCAAATTACGACATATGCTTCTAAACCAAATCGCGGATTGAAGTGGAAGCTAAGCTAGCTAGATATCGTGCACGACAGTGACACGACGGAGTACCAGATGGCGGGGAGGCTTGACCGAAAGTAGTTTGAAATCATGTTGAGTAGTCTTTTATTAAATGATGACATGAAGTTGATGTATTTGATGAGGTACTGCACTGGAGTTGCTTCAAGAGCCATACAGTGCTCTAAGTTTATTACCCCTAACGAAGGATACACTGGGGCTATGAGTATACTGCCTCAAAGATTCGGAAGGCCCTCGATGACTGTAAGGAGCGCATTCGAGGCTGTTAAAGGTCATGGTAGTCAATTACAAGATGACCCCAAGGCTCTATCTGAGTTTCGAGATAATCTGATGACTTACAAGAATGCGTTGATTTTGATGAATTGCATGAGCGATCTGAACTCAAGTTCCGCCCTAGAGGTAATAGCGAGACGCCTACCTACTCGAATGCTAAGGAAGTGGGTGAAGATGAGCTCTCTTATAGAGGATGAAGATAATGAGCCAAAGTTCGATGATATTCTGAAACTGGTAAAAGATAGTGGGAATCAAGCTATGAGCAAGTTTGCCAGTATATTGCATTCCACCCCTAGAATAGAGCAGTCAGTTTTATCTTACCTACCTGGGTCTTAAATAGGACTGAAAGTTACTCTTTCCAGTTGTATTACTCGCTCGCTTAAAGTCTGATTGCTCTGGTGGGAAAAACATTACAACGTTACAGATGTTTGAGCAAAGCTATATTTTCATTCTAAACGTCATGGTTTCTTTGGTGAGACCAATATTGTTAGCATTAAACACTGCAAATATACGTCACCACTCCAAGGAATATGGCTAATTCTGCTAAATATATGGTGAATGTGCTTTCAATGATGTATTTTCCCCTACTGTATTTTGTACGGTGAAGTTCAAGCATGGCGTTCCAGGGGTGCGAACGCTCCAATGACCTTGAATAATAATAATAATAATAATTTATTTTCATATAAACATAAATTTACATGAAAATGCATGCCATTTTTACAGGCACGATCAAGGATGATATAATGTCAAATCTTAAATTGTCTACAAGTTAATAATGTTTCAACAGTTAAATATTTGATATATATATAAATACACATTGTCTGAACTAGGCTGTATAGTTATTGAATTGTACAATTGTCCTCCAGGCTTCGCGGGAAAATCGACTTCGTTTCGTTTTCATCCCGTGGTTGTAGGCATACGATAATCAACCAATATTGAGGTAAGTACAACGTTTACAAGGAATTGGAAGCTGTTTTAGAAAAATTAAAGTGCTGTGGTGTAACATTAAAGTGTAATAGAATAAGTGAGTGAAATATATCATTAATAAACACATTTATATAGAAAACAGAATGGGGAAGTAATTAATCCTTAGGCCGACAACGTTCATTTGCAATGTATAATGAAACCAATATATTTTATACTATCATGCGTTCACTTTTGGCTTTAATACAATTATTTTCAAGCCAGTTGTCTTTATTTCATGTCTTTTTTTCTATTTGGTGCACAACCGTACCCTCCAGAGAATAGGAATAGAATAAGTCGAATCAAATTCATAAAGAGCTATAGAATGTTAGGTTTAATGGAATATAATGAGAATCAAGTAAAGACGTTATTAGAAAATAAGTGAGACAAGATATTGTGAAGTGGTATTTAAAGATCTGACAATGGATAGCAAGTTAATTCATAAGATGCCCCATAAATCTGTGCAGATCCCACGTGGTCGCATCTCAACAATAGGCTGAGCGAATGGTATATATTTAAAGGTAGAAGCATTATCTGTCAAGGCGTTCACTATTATCTTTTTCAAGATAAAGATTTAAGCCCTCATAAAAATCAGAAATATCTCGAGCCTTTAATTTGTATATTGCTGTTCCTGCAGAATGGGGCGATTCACCTTAGTGACCACCACCATATCTACTGATCAGCTAACGCCACCCTCCCATGCCATTCGTTAGCTAACGGCACCTGTCATTATAACAACTAAAATATCAACGCTATTTACTAACCTAGATGCGAATTTTATTAAGATCACATTTTTAAATACCGTTTGGACAGTGCATTATTAGGTAGTTTGGGTAAGACTGGGGTTAAGATAAGTACTGGGTTAAAGTAAGGGTTAGGGCCAGGGTCATAATTAGGATTAGGGTTGGGTTTACGGCTAGGATAAGGGTTGTAATTAGGGTTAATGTTAAGTGCAGGGTTAGTGTCGGAATTAAGGTGAGGATTGCGATTAGGGATAGATTTAGAGTTGATGTCATATATTTTGTATTTGTTTTGTTATCCACATTTTCCTGGTAAGTGGTCGTCAACACTCTTACGGCAAACCATAGTAATTCAACCGGGGGCTTTTGGGGAAGGTTGCACATGGGGATAAGAGAGATAAACGATTAAAAAAACAGCTCAGCTCCAGTTACCTCGGTGAATGCATGTACGGAAACCAGTCTAACTTTGCAAGTGATACTCTCCATCATAAACGGGACATATTTTTAAGTCGTATTGGAGAAAAATACTCTGTTGAATGTGTTTTAATGCATTTTATTGTGAATAAACATCAAATTTTGTGCAAAATTTTGTCATTTTTATGGTTGGTCGGCCCAGGGTCACTCGCACGTTCGCATCCTCGGGGCGCTATTGTTGAGCTTCGCCCTTTGTACCATTTCACTGTTTCTCAGGACGTCCTTCTCTTCCTGAAACAGATTTTAACCACGTGGGTGCACAGCGCTTACACAAATATACGCTGTTCATCGGTTGACCATAACTATCAGCCGGAAACGGAATGAAGTTTGGGTTGAATCTTGATTGTGACCTTAGTGAGGGGCTTACAATTTAACATTTATACGAGCCTGCTCTGGTTGTTTGCACTAAAATCCAGTTATTTAGGTTTTTGAAAAAGTGATAATTTATGATACTTCACGATTGTGATTTATAACATTTCCGGTTGTGCTTGTTAAACTGGCATGCATTTCTTGTAAACTTACCGTTTATACGAAATATTAATTACCATTATTAAATGTCCATTTCGTCAAGAGTTTGAACAGTTAAGACACGTCAAAATATAAATCTGTTTAGGTAAAATTTATTGTGATTTATGGAATGGATAGTTTAATCAGGAATGACTGTGGCGACCCAAGAAAGTGGAACATGCTGACCCATAAGGTGTCTCACAAATATGTTGTCAATGTCCAGGCCTAACTACGCGCTGTTCTTAGAAGACCTTCAGCAACAATGTACCATAACCAGCGCGAAAAACAGAACACAGATTGGTGACTCGAGAATCCTTTATTCTTACGCCAATATGGAACCAACCATAAGGTTATGATACACAAAGTTTCTGATAGTATTTCTCCGTCTCATAACGAATAGAGTACGATGGAACGATGACTACAGTATCGGTGACTCCTGCCAAAATATGGAGTCCGTTTCGACTAAACAACCATAAATTGATCGTTCATTCTTCAACTACATTGACATATGTGTAGGACGACAGGAACGTATCTTGGGGAGATGCTGAACGAAATCGGTAGATGTTGAAGGAAGAAGTATCATTCGTTATCTGTATCCAAGCAACCACTATTGTTTTTTAAGATTAGAATATAAACTCATGTTTAAATGTCGAGTTATCGAAATGTAGATTTCTGTTCCATAGATTTTGGAGATTTGGATTTGTGACCACCATCATATCTAGGGCTTATAAAACCTAAATATCCAGGAGATAGAATATTCTGAAAAGCACTACTGTCAGTCACGTCTGGTAAACCGTTAATGCCCAGCTCTTGCTATGCTGGGACTCACGCTGTCCCTCGAAGCTTCTCAGAAACGCTTAGTACGAACGGACTCAAAAACCAGAACCCAGTTTGGCGACTCGAGAATTATTTATTCTAACACCAACATATAGCCAATGTGCAACTAAGCTTTACAACTAAGATCTATGAACAAATATTACAATAATAAATCACAAGATTACTTCTGACGGTTGTCTCCTGACTTCTTTCTGAACAGCGACCGGTGACTGGCTGATTGATGCCTCCGCGAAAATTGGGGAAGTTGGTTTTGAGCAGACAACCATGAATTGATCGTTCAATCTTCAACTACATTGACACTCCCCGGCAAAAAAGCGATCCATCCCTTGAATGACTGGTCATCATATTGTTCCCACAGACCTAAGACAAAAACGCCAGCAACCATGTAACTTAACCATGAACCAAATTTATGAAATTTATATAATGCTTATCCATGCCTGTATATTTGGTGTGTCCTACACAAGTAGGAAAAAATGTGTATTTTATTAAAACATTATTATTATGATTGCTAATCGTATATGTAATTTATCATATTGATGATGCCTGTAAACTGGCGTCTCTCATGTACAAAATGAGAATATACTATTATTATTATTAACTACTCATGAAGGTTTTTCGAACAGATTTGCTAACATGCTTATTTTCCGCATACCTATTGGGTACAATGTATCCCATCGTTATGAGACACGATCTTGAGGAACGTATTCACCACATTGTGATTGCTTCGTTTACATGAACCTATCCTTGGACCACTTTCGGCGGTGTCTGCTACTTTTGTTCGTTTTATGCAGATCCGCTTGTAGGGATGCTGGAACCTAAATCAGATTGTAGTTGCAATGGATAACATACAAGCTGCTCATTTTGCTGAGTATCACTCTCAACACTAGCTGACGATTCTTCCTCACTACCCAATTTGTTGCGTTTAAGTCCGAAGACGTGGAGGAATTTCCGCTAAGCATTATCCTGCGTTAATAGGGTGTTTCGCCCTGAGTCATAACAACAGACTTTAAACCGCTGCTGAACTTCAGATTGTCCTGAAATCTGATAAAACTGCTAGCACCAAGGAAGCTACTGAACTTAAATATTATTAGGGAAGTTTGACCTGGTTTACTCCTTACAAAGAAGTTTACATTCACGTAGGACGCTGACCACGCCACTAAATTTCATGGCCTTGTTTTTGAGTGTCTTCAGAGGCGTTGGGCCTGATGTACTGTAAACTCTAGTTTGCCAAGGTGGATCCATACGTTTCATCACCCTGGCGACCAGGCAGCCAGTGATTTTTTCCGCCTTAATTCGGTCTTCCGGAACAATTTAGGAAGTTTCAGCGGCAGGCTAGCTAGTGGGTCTAAATAAACAAGCTTTCTCTGGGCCACATCCATTAGAGACTTGTATTGCCCAATATCGGAGAGTTTTCCACGGCATCTGATGCTGACTGGGATATAGTATCAAGTATAGGAGTTTCTATGGACAGGCTTTCTAGAATTTTGGTCCACAATCTTCAAATATTTTACATCAGAGATAATAAACTAACGTAAGCGAAACCACATGCCAAAGTTTTATTGATTTCGAGCGGCTCGCGTTCAGTAGATTTCGAGTGACCACGTAAACTGGTACCAATAAAGTTGGGCAAATGCGGATGCTTTGTGCTCCAAGAAGGTGCCTATGACAGTTACATAGCAGTTGTTTCAGGTTTAGCACTCGAAGGTCGTCTAATGTCAGACCAAACTTCAGTGGCTGGCAGCCTCGAAATTTCTAGGATTCTATTAGAAGTTGGTAGATCATCCATGATGACTTTTTGAAATGTGCAGTGGCCACGGTAACTTGGATAAAACAAATCTCCAAAGGGTTGCTGGACTAATCCCTGCCGGTTGACGATTTCATATATACGCGAAACCACAATACGTGTTCATGTATTCATCCTTAATATTCTATATTCCTTAATCACTAGGCAGCTGATGGCATCCCCCGTTCTGAGCGAAAAGATGGCTAAGCCAGCATAGGGTTATTGAAGTTTCCTGTTTGTACTTAACCGTTACTTGAGCTACCCCAGATCTAACGCACACTGCAAACATCCTCCACACTTGGCTTTCATGCTTCTTAGCCGCACGCTGAGTACGGTAAACCACTTGTATGTTCACAACGAGTGTTCACATAGACCGGCAATAACCAAAAATAGCTCCCTCAATTGGAGTTCACAGTTTTATTCACGAGTGTGGTATTCTGTTGGATAACCGTAAATGGAGTTTCAGAACTCTGTGTTTAGTATGCAGTTCGGTGTCCTTGAGAAGTGGTCATTTAAACTATTAAATTTCCCACCGTTATTCTCCTCCTTCTTATAAAAACTTACCTCATTAGTTTTCAGTCTGTATCTTCTCGGTAACGTGGAAGCAGTGATGCCGTTTACTGTATTGGAGCGCTTTAATAATAATGATAATTTCCTTTATTCCAAAAACAGTACTTATAATGCAGAATGGAATTCTCAGTATTTGTCACAATATTGCATCTGAGTAACTTAAAATATAAATAAAATTTCATCATGAGCTGACATTAGTTAGAGAACCATTGGAAAACCTGGGAGTACTGGACAGCTGTTTCGTCCTAGTCCCAAACTAGGACGAAACAGCTGTCCAGTACTCCCAGGTTTTCCAATGGTTCTCTAACTAATGTCAGCTCATGATGAAATCCTGAAACCAATCAAATCCCTACAAACCAAGACTTGCATAAATAAAATCGAAAATTAAAACAAAAGCAACCAGAGGAAAGCCCACGTGTACGATATAAAGTCAAAAATATACGAAGCACGAAATGACAGTATTAAGTGTGGGAATATAGGATATAACCATCTGTTTCCGCGTAATTTGCGGGTTAATGCGCTCACGCCTTTAGGCGTTATAATCGCTTATTTTCATGAAATGAGATTCTTTTCGAATAGTTTTAGATGTGTGTAGCCAAAAGGCAGTATTTTTCTGTATTAAGTTCGTAGTAAAGCGTAAAAATATTCTTGATACCGGGGAACAATTTTTAATAAAATGTTCATCCCTTTTAGGAAAGTTCGAATAGGAAGACTATTACTCGCGTTATAGTTCGTTGAGGGTTTATTTTTTGTGAGTTGTTTCAGATATTAAGGTTGTAAATAGAATACAGGCAATGGCTGTTGTCATTCCAGTTATTATTTGAGAATCGGGCATATGAAAGAGAAATAGCCTGCAGACATAAGTTAGATGTGTGTTTTGAGGATGTTAAACGCTTCTGTTATCATCCATGATGACTGATATATTCCATAACTTATCGACGATATCATGCAATGAATCAGACCGGCTGCAGAATTTCCTGGTGATTATATCTATTTTCATAAAATTCCTAGTTAAAATGCCTAGGCTACTACACCTGTTGTCAATGCAGTTGAAGATTGAACGATCAATTCACGGTTGTTTGCTCAAAACCAACTTCCCCAATTTTCGCGGAGGCATCAATACGACAGTCATCGTCTCATTGGTCGCTGTTCAGAAAGAAGTCAGCAGAAAACCGTCAGAAGTAATCTTGTGATTTATTGTTGTAATATTTGTTCACAGACCTTAGTGGAATTATTTTTTATATGTTGGTGTTACAATAAAGAATTCTCGAGCGGCCAATCGGTGTTTCGGTTTTTGCGTCCGTTATTACTAAGCGTTTCTGAAAAACTTCAAGGAACAGCGTGAGCCCGAGCGTAGCAAGAGCTGGGCATTAACGGTTTACGAGACGTGGCTGATAGCATGCTTGACCGGTGCTCCCTATGACTTTAACTGCTTACTATACGTAAGTTTAATTCTGCAGAAACAATATCGGTGGGTATACGTGGTAAAATATAATTATTTTAGTGAAGTTACGGCGGATACGTCTCATAGTCATATGCAAGTCTTTAGGGACCAATAGCAACAATAGGCAGAACTTAGGCACTGTATTCGAGTTCCAGTTCGTATACGGTTAGGTGTATTCGAGAGTGTTGCATTGCTAATGTTTCACTTAAAGCGTGATGTCAATCCATATGACTAAGGCTGCTAACATTTAGCGTAAATTGAAGTCTACACGAGACAAATTACTGAATTCGTTGAGCTGTAGTAATCGTAGTCAGATCTACCCTACACTGAAATATGCCACCAATTACTTTGTCAGGTCTCATTGATAAGTCATGCCCGCATCTATTCATCATGACAAATATAGCTTCACTGAGATAGAATAAGAAAGGTCTGGTAAGTAGTATGTCAAATATATTTAATGAAAAATAATAACAAGCATAACACCATAACACTAACACATGCTTAGATGCTGTCATTCCACTCCAAACACTAAAGGTTTCCCCACACAGAAAGTCATTCATAAAACCAAAGGATCGTATGAAACTGAAGAAACTCTCAACAAGTTACTTCAAACAGCATGACTTTGGCACTCTAGGTCTAATACTTAACACCCTTAGCTCCGTCTCACAAGCTCGAGATTTCCGTATGAGAAACGAAGAACGCATCGCAGTAGCCAGTCCTGCTAGAGTGTATGCACTCACAAAAATCTTAAGGAAGCGAATGAATCGCAAAAACCACAGCATTTCTCTCCTCATAGACAAAGGTAGGCTATGCACTAACTCTGCAGACATATGTGAACTATTCAACAAAACGTTTGCAGGTAACTACATTAAGCCCTCAGTCCAGCTACTCGATATACACCCTATTAATAATATGGCACAAACACCATCTCCACTCACACCAAACCAAATTAGTACTGTAAAATTCACTTATGCTAATATTAACCAAACTATAAGAACCCTCAAAAGTTCAAAAGGTTTCGGTACCGATGGTATATCATCTTACTTCTATAAACACGGTGGCCCTGACATTCCTCTACTGCTGCTTAAAATATTCACAATGTCCCTAGAAACTCAAACTTACCCTGACATATGGAAGACTACATTCATTATGCCTAAACACAAATCTGGCTCGAAAACTGAAGTCAGTAACTACCGGCCGATCAATATCACACCTATAGCATCTAGAATCATGGAGAGACTAGTCAAAGATAACCTAATCAAACATATGCTTAGCTGCAATATTATAAGTCCGAACCAACATGGATTCCTGAAATCCAGATCATGTTTAACGTGTCACCTAGACTTCTTCAATTTCGTAACCAGCAGTCGTGACAGACGGCAACTAGTACTTGTCATCTACTTTGACATTTCTAAGGCATTTGACCGTGTTGACCATCTACTGCTAACAAATAAGCTGAACTCCCTAGGAATACGTGACCCACTATTAGGCTGGCTTAAATCATTCCTTAACAATAGGTCCCAAATAGTTAAACTCGGGTCTGCAACCTCCAAACCTAGCCCTATCACTTCTGGTGTAGTACAAGGTAGTGTCATTGGACCCCTCCTATTTACGCTATACATCAATGACATATGCGCTTGCTTCACGCACGGGAAACCATTCATCTTTGCGGATGACCTAAAAGTAGCTTATACATTCCAAAGTGATGACTTAGGGAACTTCGAGAATGTAGTGCAGAAGGAATTAGATAAAATGACTGCTTGGTCGTCCCTATGGAATCTCCAATTCAATCTGAACAAATGTGGCTGGATCTGCTTTGGCGCACCCTCAATTGACCTGAAATTAACGCTCCAATCTGCTAACCTAACAAGACTCCGAAGTGTTGTTGACTTAGGCCTTAGGTACTCTAGTGACCTGACATTCTCTGAGCAAGTAGCAGCACAGACTAGAAAATCGAGGATGCTCTTAGGATGCATACTCAGGAACTTTCACGACAATGAAGCCAAGCTAATTTTGTACAAAACATGTGTCAGACCACTACTAGAATACTGTCCATTTATTATAAGCAGCACTCGCACACGTGACAAGCTAAGGATGGAAAGTATCCAACGATATTTTACCTCAAAACTCCTAGGCTATGATTGTAAGAAAGACTACATCTCACGGTGTATGATCCTAAAACTTGACCCACTTTGGACAAGGCGACTTATTATAAACCTAATATTCTTCTTTAAGGTCCTTCACAAAATATCATTCTCAGGGAACAGGGACATACAATTCGCACAGGAAGGTTCTTACGATCTACGTAACCAAACTTCCACAGTGACAACTCATTCTTTTAGGTTAACACTCCGTGAAAACTTCTTCACAGTCATGTATTCTAAAATATGGAATAGCCTGCCTATAGATATCAGAACTTGCTCTTCAGTTACAAGCTTCAAACGCTCTCTATACAGACTGTTTCACTCTACTGATTATATTAATAAACTATTTACTCCTAGAACGAATCAATCACTAATCTACTACAGCACCTAAAAGACGCACTCCAACACCCTTAGCAATCTTTAAACTATAAATAAACTAGCAGCATGGATGCATAAAGACAGTACGGAACATACAGGATTAGTTTACCCTTAGAAATAGGACGTGTCACTTTATTGTAACCTTCAAACGCTTGCTATATAAACTGTTTTATTCCAATGACTACCCCTACCAGAAACCATTAATTACTTCTAAAACGCATCAGTCATTAGAACACTAAAACGCTCAGACTCATTAATACACATTATGACACTAAATAAACTCTAAGACTTCGCATAAATAAAGTGAAAAGACAACTATAATTAAAAGTAATTTTTTACTTATATGTTATAAAATTGACATAAACATTTACATATATAGATTAATATCCTTTTAATGTTCACATACTTTCTCTTTCTGGTATTCTGCTGCTCTTATTCATCTTCTGGTCGAGGTCGAACAACCCTGCATCTAAACTGAAATGAGGATTAATTCCAAACCATCTATATCATAACCACTCAAATTCCATGAACGATCCAAATCTACCATTTGAAGACGCTGGCGAACATGCTGTAAATGAGTATTCATGATCTGAAATGAAGAAGCAACTGGTTTTCAACATTTTTCTGAACTTACGAATACAGTCCGCCATGCAGACACAAATGGAGCAAATGGAGAATTCTGGAATCGACCTCGGCACCATTTGATGCAGTAAAACAACCCAACATGACCTTATCTAGTTTTCGTATCCACGGTCAAATTTCTTTCCTGTTATAAAACTAAAATAAGACTGCTGAAAAAGTGGAATAAATATATCACTGATCTCAACATAATACATCAATAAACTTCAAACCAAGGGTGTTGCTCACAACAAAGTTATATAAGAGAATTGACTTCAAGCTTTTTTTCCCAGATATCCGTATTACATTCATCTGATGTCTGGTTTTTTTTAATGCGAAGACAATATTTCTATATCTCTTTATGTGCTACACAGACTTTATAGCAGACTGTTCCGACTGACTCTCATGTCAGAGAGAACAACCAAACTGTAAATTCATCATACATCAAATTATGTGTAATTTATATAATAACTTATCCATGCCTGTACAATTGGTATGTTCCTGCATAAACAGGAAGAAATATATATTATTAAAATGTCTTTACTCAGTTGTTTGTCGTAATAATTTGGGCAGTGTCGAATTTTTGTGACCGGGTTGACTGGCGTTACCGGATATCTGCAAATAAGTGAACAAAGTGTATTTTTTAAATCGCTGAAGTAAGAATGAAGTAATATTAAAGTTAAACGCATTATATTTGCCTTTCCTTGCTGAAAATGGTTCTTTCTCTTTTCTAATTCTTCGTTCATGACAGCATTCTCCTGTGGTTTTCAGTGTCACACATATTGTTCATCTTCTAAAGGATAGCAGCAAGCAAATAACAATAATTAGAACAGGTTATGATTAGAGTTAAATTGTAAACCCTTAACAATGAACACTGTACATTTGGCTAAGTGCTATGCCCTCACGTAGTTAAAAGCCATTTCAGGAGGAGAATAACGTCATGAGAAACTGCAAAATGGTATAAAAGACATTTATCAATAATGAGTCATTGAAAGTCCATCTACAAGATACATACGGCAATTGGCTATAGAGTCCTTGAAATGTTAGTGTACATTTGCAATATTCAGTGCCAACAATATCAGTGTAAGCATGGAAACTATGACGTTTTCCATGAAAATACAGCTTTGTTCAAACACTGGTGCTGTTATGTTTCTAATCAAAGCAACCAGACTGTAAGCAAGCAACTAATAGGCACAAAGAGTAAGTCTCAGCTTTAATAAAGGCCCATGCAGTCAAGATAAAATGGAGTGTAATAGTGTGTTAATAAAAAGACTCTCGTGGGGTAGATGAATGATATTTCAGCGACAGGTGAACTGAAAGTTTTCCAAGCCTAAAATTCGTAAGGCGACATGATATGTGCGATCTCTCACGAATTTTTGTAGGGCCCACGGGCTAGCATTGAGGTTTCGGCGTCATTTTGAACTTTGGAAAGATGATTTAAAAATGTAAAAGGCAATAATTAATGAAACTGCGACAATATTTTCCAGCTATTTGGAATTTTTTCCTTTGATGCAGTTCCTTGTCAACAGTCCACAGTGTTCATCGTGAGTTTATAGGAAACTTCAATCTGCCTTCACTTTCACCAACTTTCCCTTCACGCGCAGAAGCAGTGTAACGAGAAAATCACAAAATCCCTACAGATAACTTGTTTAATAATAAATCCTCTAAAGATATGAACCATAAATGCATCTTTCATATCCCTCATAGCCACAAGTAATTCATTAGGGATCTCAAACTATCTTATGGATCAGAAAACGTATAATTATTAAGACCGGTATAACTTATATAACAGGTGTCAGCCACGTCTCGTAAACCGTTAATGCCCAGCTCTTGCTACGCTCGGGCTCACGCTGTTCCTTGAAGTTTCTCAGAAACGCTTAGTAATAACGGACGCAAAAACCGAAACACCGATTGGCCGCTCGAGAATTCTTTATTGTAACACCAACATATAAAAAATAATTCCACTAAGGTCTGTGAACAAATATTACAACAATAAATCACAAGATTACTTCTGACGGTTTTCTGCTGACTTCTTTCTGAACAGCGACCGACGAGACGATGACTGTCGTATTGATGCCTCCGCGAAAATTGGGGAAGTTGGTTTTGAGCAAACAACCGTGAATTGATCGTTCAATCTTCAACTGCATTGACACTCCCCGGCAAAAAAGGGATCCAACCCTTTTTTTCTTCACGACCAATACACGTTGACTTGGATGCCATTGCGAGAGCCTGGGTCACATGGACAGAGCCGAAATGGAAAACAAACAGAAAAGCCAACACACCGCAAGCATACTCACAGCCCAATCTCACACATCGCTGACGACCTGCGCCTTCCAGTTAAAGGCATCCTCTTGCAACACAATCTCCACTTGCTAGAATGACTCTTGCAGAATGCAACGTGACTATAGCAGCACCTCACGATACTCTACGCTCATCCTCTTATCTACTCACTACCAATTACCACTGAAATCGCTTGTCACTCATTCTGTCTCAGTCCTAGTAACGGTGACGTATGCGAGCCTCAGTCGTTTACACTCTTTCTCCCCGGCGTGTGTGACCACAGCTGACAATTATCTCCGTGTGCATGTCATTCTCAGCAATAGCCTCCCCGGCGTATACGACCCATCTGCTGTCCTTAACATCAATCAATTCATTCACGGATGTAGAATACTCGAAACAACTTCAGAAGTAAGCACGACGAAAATTTTAACAAAATTACGCAATAACAACAAGGTACGAAAACAACGAGTAAACACAATGAATCCAAAAAACAATTGATATGACACACCACACATATATACAAACAGTACACACAAACTCGCGGATCATATCTTGATGGAATTCCTTTGAAGAATCGCAGGACTTACACCAGTACGCCTAAAACCCTTCACAGTTTGACGATTGTAATTTGTGCAATGTCCGGACACACACAAGATTAACCAACAATTACAATAATTGGAACTCATACAATTATTTAACACAAACATATGTACAATCAACACATCAAGTGTTTTGGATTCTGGCACGACAAACTACCCTTGAAGAACTGTAGGACGTACAGCAGTACGCCTACATTCCTTCTCAGGTTGATGACACAAGTGGAAGACGTCCGTACACAAACAAAATTATCAACAGACAGATGAAAGATGATATCAATTCAGTATATACAATATGAACATATGTACAAAATCACACACCAAGCAAATTGGACTGCTCATTGATGCGCTACCCTTTGAAGAATTGTAGGACTTACAGCAGTACGCCTACAACCCTTCTCAGGTTGACGCCCTAGGTTGGAAAATCGGCTAGTGTTTCATCCTCCGACTCTCAACTCTCAGCACCTTCCAGTAGACACAGTTTTCTAATATCTCGCACCAACATTCCACAACTTGTTCTCACCTCAACCGTCCTCGCCAATCCATCACCACTACAGATTAGCCTTACTACCACTCCCAAAGGCCACCTACCTGTGGCACATTTATCTGCTACTAATACTATGTCACCAACCTTGAATTTTCGGCACAACTTTTTCCACTTGTCTCTGGTTTGCAGTGTTAGAACATACTCCTTTAACCATCTTTTCCAAAATATATCTTTCATGTGCCTGGCTTGTTTCCATCTTTTAATCGTAGGTATTCCTTCCCCGCTTGAGTCCTCCATCCCAGGGTTGCCTCTCAATAACAATAATTTGTTTGGGGTTAACACATCAAAATCCTTGACGTCGTCCCTCACAGGTGAGAACGGCCGGTCATTTAATATTCGTTCAGCTTCACAAAAAAATGTCTCCAGCGTTTCGTCATTCAAACTCTGGTTTTTAATTATGGAGCTTAAAATACGCTTGATAATTCCTATAAGTCTTTCCCATAGCCCGCCTCTTTGGCTGGCATGTGGTGGGTGGAAGTGCCACTCGATGTTCCTTTTCAGTAACTCCTCAGGAACTCTCGTTTGGGGACCTTAGAAGTACTCTTTAAGCTCGGCGTGACAGCCAACAAAATTAGTCCCTCTATCACTGAACATCATCTTCGGTAAAACTCGGCGCTTTATAAATCTATGTTGTTTCAGATCTTGAGGTTGAAATAGAATACAGGCAATGGCTGTTGTCATTCCAGTTATTATTTGAGAATCGGGCATATGAAAGAGAAATAGCCTGCAGACATAAGTTAGATGTGTGTTTTGAGGATGTTAAACGCTTCTGTTATCATCCATGATGACTGATATATTCCATAACTTATCGACGATATCATGCAATGAATCAGACCGGCTGCAGAATTTCCTGGTGATTATATCTATTTTCATAAAATTCCTAGTTAAAATGCCTAGGCTACTACACCTGTTGTCAATGCAGTTGAAGATTGAACGATCAATTCACGGTTGTTTGCTCAAAACCAACTTCCCCAATTTTCGCGGAGGCATCAATACGACAGTCATCGTCTCATCGGTCGCTGTTCAGAAAGAAGTCAGCAGAAAACCGTCAGAAGTAATCTTGTGATTTATTATTGTAATATTTGTTCACAGACCTTAGTGGAATTATTTTTTATATGTTGGTGTTACAATAAAGAATTCTCGAGCGGCCAATCGGTGTTTTGGTTTTTGCGTCCGTTATTACTAAGCGTTTCTGAAAAACTTCAAGGAACAGCGTGAGCCCGAGCGTAGCAAGAGCTGGGCATTAACGGTTTACGAGACGTGGCTGACAGTTTCTGACGGGAGAAACAGATTCTGGCGGATTCAGACAGTTGGTGAAAGTTTGGATAGTCACCGTTCATCTTTCCTGGTGCCGGTCAAGTCCTCTTTGAACAAGCAATATCTGGAACTTTTTTGGAATTGGGTCAAGTTCAACAATGCCTGGGTCAAAGAAGGGACAGAGTGTCTTGGATGCAAACAGGAAAGTAAGTCATGGTGACTTGTCTGTTAATTGTAACGATGTGTCTGATGTTAAGCATGACATGGTTGATGTTACTGTTTCGCCGTTCAGGGATAATAGGAACATCAAACTCCCTAAATTTGAACCACGGTGTTTCGATGGAAACCCGGCTGATTATTTACAATTTGTAAAGGAGTTTGAGATCATGTTGAGTAGTTTTTTATTAAGTGATGAATTGAAATTGATGTATTTGATGAGGTATTGCACTGGAGATGCTTCAAGAGCTATACAGTGCTGTAAGCTCATGCCCCCTAATGAGGGATACGCTGAGGCTATGAGCATATTACGTCAAAGGTTTGGAAGACCTTCAATGATTGTAAGGAACGTATACGAAGCTGTCAAAGGTAATGGCAGTCAACTTCAAGATGACTCCAAGGCACTTACTGAGTTTTTAGATAATCTTATGACTTATAAGAATACCTTGATTTCTATGAATTGCATGAGTGACCTCAACTCGAGCTCAGTCCTAGAGGTAATTGCGAGACGCCTACCTACTCGGCTGCAAAGGAAGTGGGTAAAAATAAGCTCTCGTATAGAGGAGGAGGGTATCGAGCCAAGGTTTGATGATATTCTTAGACTGGTGAAGGACAGTGTCAACCAGGCGATGGGCAAATTCGCCAGCATTTTGCATTCTAAGGTAGAACCTAAGGAACCAGTGAATATAAGGAAGGCATTTGTGGTGAAGTCTCAAGACACAACGAGAAAGGATGAGTGTATTGTTTGCCATAACATGCATCAATTGAGTGATTGTAATCGCTTTATCGCTATGTCACCCGTAGAAAGGTTAAAAATGGCAAAGCAGAAGCGGCTGTGTTTCAGTTGTTTAAAGATTGGGCATACAAAGTGGAATTGTAAGGCGACAAATAAAAGAAGTAGTGGTTTAACGGATATGCACCCACTTCTGAGAACAGTGAACGAACCTGGGAATTCGGTTAATTGTAATAGTATCTCTAGACCCCTTGACATCCCACAAGTTTTCTTAGGGGTATTACCAGTTAAGGTGAAAGGACCGAAATCTTCAGTAGAGACTTATGCATTGTTGGATAATGGTTCAGACGTTACATTGATAGATGCTGAACTGGCTGGTTGCTTGGGTATTAAAGGCCCAAAGCAACCCTTGGTTGTAAATACTTTCAATTCTGCGAAAACAGTAGTATGTGAGCGAGTGTCATTTCAGTTAGAATCCTTGGCTACTGGGGAGACCGTGGAAGTGGATACTGCTTACACTACCTCCAGTATGAAACTTGGCGAAGCTATAGTACCTAGTCGTGAAACGGTTGTCGGTAAGCCATACCTGTGTGACATACCTCTTCCAACACTGCAAGATGGAAGAGTGAGAGTACTCATTGGATGTAGTGTGCCAGAAGCTCACAAGGTATTAGAAGAGAGATTTGGAGGTAGAGATGATCTGTTTGCGACGAAAACACCACTGGGATGGACAGTGAGAGGACCTATACCCATAGTCCACATATCATCATTAGTTACAAACGATGGGGACAAACTAGAAACTATGATTAAAAATATGTATGACAAGGAGTTTTGTGACTGCGGTGTCCCAGGGAAGGGTCGTTCTGTAGAAGACTTAAAAGCAGTTAAAATAGCCGAGGACTCTTGTAAATACGAAAACGGGCGTTTCAGCGTTGGCCTACCATGGAGATTCAAAGATAGACAGTTGGTTTGTAATAGGAAAGTTGCTCTTAAGAGACTAATGGGTTTACAGAAGAAATTTCTGTCAGATGCAGAACTCTGGTCCAAATATAAGGAAGTCGTCGATAAACATATAATGAAGGGTTACGTTGAAAGACTAGTTGATCAAGGTGAGCCAGGGAAGTGGTATTTGCCCCATCATCCCGTCTTTAACCCGAGGAAGCCAGGTAAACTCCGTGTGGTGTTTGATTGTTCTGCGAAACATGAAGGAGTCTCTTTAAATGATAATCTGTATAGTGGCCCAGATTGCGTGAGCTCATTAGTGGGACTGCTATTGAGATTCAGAAAGTTTACAGTTGCTGTCGCGGCGGATATTGAGGAAATGTTCCTACAGGTGAAGGTGCCAGAGAGTGACAGAGATCACTTGAGGTTTTTGTGGTTTGATGACGGTCCTTGTGGTAAGGTGTCAGAATATAGGATGACAGTGCATCCATTTGGTGCCACGTCCTCCCCGTTTTGTGCTAATTTTGCTCTACGAAAGGCAGTGTCCACATTTGGTTCTAATGATTTGCTGGACGTCATAGATTGTTGCTTCTACGTGGATGATTGTTTAGCCTCCTTCGATGATGATAAGTCTGCAGTTAGATTTGCAACAAGCATCACTGAAGTGTTAGCTAAGGCCGGCTTTCGTCTAACTAAGTGGGTCTCGAACAGCCTAGACGTTTTGAAGCATATAGATCCAGAAGACAGAGCACCTACCGTACGAGATTTGCCTGTTGATACTCTACCAGTTGAACGCACATTAGGTATGCGATGGGATGTGAACTCTGATACCTTTGGATTTAGTGTTGGTGATATTGATAAGCCAGTTACTCGGAGAGGTGTGCTCTCTGTGTTGTCGTCCGTGTTTGACCCACTTGGATTAGTAGCACCTTATCTACTTCCGGCTAGGAGGTTATTTCAAGAGACATGCAGGAAAGGGTTACAGTGGGATGAACCATTAAGTGAGAGGCAGAGAGAAGAGTGGAAGGGGTGGGTTAACAGTTTAAGAATGCTGAATCTACATTCCGTCTCACGTCCACTTAAGCCGTCGAGAAATCATGATATAATTGACTTCCATGTTTTTTCTGATGCCTCTGAGGTTGGATTTGGTGCAGCCGTATACATCAGAACCACCTTAAGGAATGATATAGATGTTAGCCTGGTGATGGGTAAATCTAGAGTTGCACCTCTAAAGACGGTTTCGATTCCGAGATTAGAACTTAATGCAGCCTTACTAGCTGCGCAGTTATTCACAACGGTGTGTAAAGAGTTGGATTACCCCAAGCATCCCGTAACGTTTTGGACTGATTCGATGTCTGTGATATATTATATACGCAACGAGTCAGCAAGATATGCATGTTTTGTAGCTAACAGAGTATCTCAAATTCGTGAACTAACAACTGTTGAGCAGTGGAGGTACGTACCGTCTGGAAAAAATCCAGCTGATCTAGCCTCGCGAGGAGTTATTGATATGAATGTGGTTAAAAATAAGTGGTGGAAAGGTCCAGAGTTCTTGCTAAGGGCTGATAGTATGTGGCCTCGTAGAGAAGATGAACCACCGATAAACGAGTGTGCCTTGGAGTTGAAGACAAGTGTCAGTTTAACATCTACTCAAGAAAGACATTCAGGTTTACATCCACTTTTTAAATATTATTCTTCTTGGTACAAACTACTGAAAGCTGTTGCGTGGTTGACACGATATGTTACGTATTTAAAGGTCATGCATCTTGCGGGATACGAAAATATGAATGTGGGGCCTTTGAGAGTCGAAGATATTAGAAATGCAGAGTTAGCGATTTTGAGGGCTGCTCAGTGGGAAGCGTGGGGTGAGATTGCCAAGGAGGATAGTCCCGATTTCGCAGATTTCAAGGTGCGGTTAGATAGATTATCTCCGATAGTTTCCGAAGGGATCGCTAGAGTTGGTGGACGTCTACAAATGTTAGAATCGTCATATGAGACCCGTCATCCGGCTTTATTACCTTGCTACCATCCAGTCACTGATCTCATTATAAGACACTACCATGTTCTTGAAGGTCATTTGGGTACTTCGCAAGTACTATCAAGTATTCGATGTAAGTTCTGGATAGTGAAGGGAGGTACTGCTGTCCGTAAAATAATTGATAAGTGCATGGAATGTAAACTCCGAAATGCTCGTCCAGTACAGCAGATGATGGCACCACTCCCAGCGTGGCAAGCTTCTGAAGGGAATTATCCATTTGAGTACGTTGGGGTGGATTTGTTCGGACCTTTTGTAGTGAAGAGAGGCAGAACCCTATGTAAAAGATATGGCTGTTTATTCACCTGTTTGAAAATGAGAGCTGTGCATATTGAGATGGTTCATTCGCTAACTACTGATTCATTCGTGCTAGCATTACATAGATTTATAAATCGCCGGGGTGTACCGAAGATGATGTTCAGCGACAGAGGGACTAATTTTGTTGGCTGTCACGCCGAGCTTAAAGAGTACTTCGAAGGTCCCAAACGAGAGTTCAGGAAGAGTTACTGAAAAGGAACATCGAGTGGCACTTCAACCCACCACATGCCAGCCATAGAGGTGGGCTATGGGAAAGACTTATAGGAATTATCAAGCGTATTTTAAGCTCCATAATTAAAAACCAGAGTTTGAATGACGAAACGCTGGAGACATTTTTTTGTGAAGCTGAACGAATATTAAATGACCGGCCGTTATCACCTGTGAGGGACGACGTCAAGGATTTTGATGTGTTAACCCCAAATAAATTATTGTTATTGAGAGGCAACCCTGGCATAGAGGACTCAAGCGGGGAAGGAATACCTACGATTAAAAGATGGAAACAAGCCAGGCACATGAAAGATATATTTTGGAAAAGATGGTTAAAGGAGTATGTTCTAACACTGCAAACCAGGGACAAGTGGAAAAAGTTGTGCCGAAACTTAAAGGTTGGTGACATAGTATTAGTAGCAGATAAATGTGCCACAGGTAGGTGGCCTTTGGGAGTGGTAGTAAGGCTGATCTGTAGTGGTGATGGATTGGTGAGGACGGTTGAGGTGAGAACAAGTTGTGGCATGTTGGTGCGAGATATTAGAAAACTGTGTCTACTGGAAGGTGCTGAGAGTAGAGAGTCGGAGGATGAAACACTAGACGATTTTCCAACCTAGGGCGTCAACCTGAGAAGGGTTGTAGGCGTACTGCTGTAAGTCCTACAATTCTTCAAGGGTAGTTTGTCGTGCCAGAATCCACAACACTTGATGTGTTGATTGTACATATGTTTGTGTTAAATAATTGTATGAGTTCCAATTATTGTAATTGTTGGTTAATCTTGTGTGTGTCCGGACATTGCACAAATTACAATCGTCAAACTGTGAAGGGTTTTAGGCGTACTGGTGTAAGTCCTGCGATTCTTCAAAGGAATTCCATCAAGATATGATCCGCGAGTTTGTGTGTACTGTTTGTATATATGTGTGGTGTGTCATATCAATTGTTTTTTGGATTCATTGTGTTTACTCGTTGTTTTCGTACCTTGTTGTTATTGCGTAATTTTGTTAAAATTTTCGTCGTGCTTACTTCTGAAGTTGTTTCGAGTATTCTACATCCGTGAATGAATTGATTGATGTTAAGGACAGCAGATGGGTCGTATACGCCGGGGAGGCTATTGCTGAGAATGACATGCACACGGAGATAATTGTCAGCTGTGGTCACACACGCCGGGGAGAAAGAGTGTAAACGACTGAGGCTCGCATACGTCACCGTTACTAGGACTGAGACAGAATGAGTGACAAGCGATTTCAGTGGTAATTGGTAGTGAGTAGATAAGAGGATGAGCGTAGAGTATCGTGAGGTGCTGCTATAGTCACGTTGCATTCTGCAAGAGTCATTCTAGCAAGTGGAGATTGTGTTGCAAGAGGATGCCTTTAACTGGAAGGCGCAGGTCGTCAGCGATGTGTGAGATTGGGCTGTGAGTATGCTTGCGGTGTGTTGGCTTTTCTGTTTGTTTTCCATTTCGGCTCTGTCCATGTGACCCAGGCTCTCGCAATGGCATCCAAGTCAACGTGTATTGGTCGTGAAGAAAAAAAGGGGTTGGATCCCTTTTTTGCCGGGGAGTGTCAATGCAGTTGAAGATTGAACGATCAATTCACGGTTGTTTGCTCAAAACCAGCTTCCCCAATTTTCGCGGAGGCATCAATACGACAGTCATCGTCTCGTCGGTCGCTGTTCAGAAAGAAGTCAGCAGAAAACCGTCAGAAGTAATCTTGTGATTTATTGTTGTAATATTTGTTCACAGACCTTAGTGGAATTATTTTTTATATGTTGGTGTTACAATAAAGAATTCTCGAGCGGCCAATCGGTGTTTCGGTTTTTGCGTCCGTTATTACTAAGCGTTTCTGAAAAACTTCAAGGAACAGCGTGAGCCCGAGCGTAGCAAGAGCTGTACATTAACGGTTTACGAGACGTGGCTGACACCTGTTATATAAGTTATACCGGTCTTAATAATTATACGTTTTCTGATCCATAAGATAGTTTGAGATCCCTAATGAATTACTTGTGGCTATGAGGGATATGAAAGATGCATTTATGGTTCATATCTTTAGAGGATTTATTATTAAACAAGTTATCTGTAGGGATTTTGTGATTTTCTCGTTACACTGCTTCTGCGCGTGAAGGGAAAGTTGGTGAAAGTGAAGGCAGATTGAAGTTTCCTATAAACTCACGATGAACACTGTGGACTGTTGACAAGGAACTGCATCAAAGGAAAAAATTCCAAATAGCTGGAAAATATTGTCGCAGTTTCATTAATTATTGCCTTTTACATTTTTAAATCATCTTTCCAAAGTTCAAAATGACGCCGAAACCTCAATGCTAGCCCGTGGGCCCTACAAAAATTCGTGAGAGATCGCACATATCATGTCGCCTTACGAATTTTAGGCTTGGAAAACTTTCAGTTCACCTGTCGCTGAAATATCATTCATCTACCCCACGAGAGTCTTTTTATTAACACACTATTACACTCCATTTTATCTTGACTGCATGGGCCTTTATTAAAGCTGAGACTTACTCTTTGTGCCTATTAGTTGCTTGCTTACAGTCTGGTTGCTTTGATTAGAAACATAGCAGCACCAGTGTTTGAACAAAGCTGTATTTTCATGGAAAACGTCATAGTTTCCATGCTTACACTGATATTGTTGGCACTGAATATTGCAAATGTACACTAACATTTCAAGGACTCTATAGCCAATTGCCGTATGTATCTTGTAGATGGACTTTCAATGACTCATTATTGATAAATGTCTTTTATACCATTTTGCAGTTTCTCATGACGTTATTCTCCTCCTGAAATGGCTTTTAACTACGTGAGGGCATAGCACTTAGCCAAATGTACAGTGTTCATTGTTAAGGGTTTACAATTTAACTCTAATCATAACCTGTTCTAATTATTGTTATTTGCTTGCTGCTATCCTTTAGAAGATGAACAATATGTGTGACACTGAAAACCACAGGAGAATGCTGTCATGAACGAAGAATTAGAAAAGAGAAAGAACCATTTTCAGCAAGGAAAGGCAAATATAATGCGTTTAACTTTAATATTACTTCATTCTTACTTCAGCGATTTAAAAAATACACTTTGTTCACTTATTTGCAGATATCCGGTAACGCCAGTCAACCCGGTCACAAAAATTCGACACTGCCCAAATTATTACGACAAACAACTGAGTAAAGACATTTGCTTGTTATTATTTTTCATTAAATATATTTGACTTACTACTTACCAGACCTTTCTTATTCTATCTCAGTGAAGCTATATTTGTCATGATGAATAGATGCGGGCATGACTTATCAATGAGACCTGACAAAGTAATTGGTGGCATATTTCAGTGTAGGGTAGATCTGACTACGATTACTACAGCTCAACGAATTCAGTAATTTGTCTCGTGTAGACTTCAATTTACGCTAAATGTTAGCAGCCTTAGTCATATGGATTGACATCACGCTTTAAGTGAAACATTAGCAATGCAACACTCTCGAATACACCTAACCGTATACGAACTGGAACTCGAATACAGTGCCTAAGTTCTGCCTATTGTTGCTATTGGTCCCTAAAGACTTGCATATGACTATGAGACGTATCCGCCGTAACTTCACTAAAATAATTATATTTTACCACGTATACCCACCGATATTGTTTCTGCAGAATTAAACTTACGTATAGTAAGCAGTTAAAGTCATAGGGAGCACCGGTCAAGCATGCTATCAGCCACGTCTCGTAAACCGTTAATGCCCAGCTCTTGCTACGCTCGGGCTCACGCTGTTCCTTGAAGTTTTTCAGAAACGCTTAGTAATAACGGACGCAAAAACCGAAACACCGATTGGCCGCTCGAGAATTCTTTATTGTAACACCAACATATAAAAAATAATTCCACTAAGGTCTGTGAACAAATATTACAACAATAAATCACAAGATTACTTCTGACGGTTTTCTGCTGACTTCTTTCTGAACAGCGACCGACGAGACGATGACTGTCGTATTGATGCCTCCGCGAAAATTGGGGAAGCTGGTTTTGAGCAAACAACCGTGAATTGATCGTTCAATCTTCAACTGCATTGACACTCCCCGGCAAAAAAGGGATCCAACCCTTTTTTTCTTCACGACCAATACACGTTGACTTGGATGCCATTGCGAGAGCCTGGGTCACATGGACAGAGCCGAAATGGAAAACAAACAGAAAAGCCAACACACCGCAAGCATACTCACAGCCCAATCTCACACATCGCTGACGACCTGCGCCTTCCAGTTAAAGGCATCCTCTTGCAACACAATCTCCACTTGCTAGAATGACTCTTGCAGAATGCAACGTGACTATAGCAGCACCTCACGATACTCTACGCTCATCCTCTTATCTACTCACTACCAATTACCACTGAAATCGCTTGTCACTCATTCTGTCTCAGTCCTAGTAACGGTGACGTATGCGAGCCTCAGTCGTTTACACTCTTTCTCCCCGGCGTGTGTGACCACAGCTGACAATTATCTCCGTGTGCATGTCATTCTCAGCAATAGCCTCCCCGGCGTATACGACCCATCTGCTGTCCTTAACATCAATCAATTCATTCACGGATGTAGAATACTCGAAACAACTTCAGAAGTAAGCACGACGAAAATTTTAACAAAATTACGCAATAACAACAAGGTACGAAAACAACGAGTAAACACAATGAATCCAAAAAACAATTGATATGACACACCACACATATATACAAACAGTACACACAAACTCGCGGATCATATCTTGATGGAATTCCTTTGAAGAATCGCAGGACTTACACCAGTACGCCTAAAACCCTTCACAGTTTGACGATTGTAATTTGTGCAATGTCCGGACACACACAAGATTAACCAACAATTACAATAATTGGAACTCATACAATTATTTAACACAAACATATGTACAATCAACACATCAAGTGTTTTGGATTCTGGCACGACAAACTACCCTTGAAGAACTGTAGGACGTACAGCAGTACGCCTACATTCCTTCTCAGGTTGATGACACAAGTGGAAGACGTCCGTACACAAACAAAATTATCAACAGACAGATGAAAGATGATATCAATTCAGTATATACAATATGAACATATGTACAAAATCACACACCAAGCAAATTGGACTGCTCATTGATGCGCTACCCTTTGAAGAATTGTAGGACTTACAGCAGTACGCTTACAACCCTTCTCAGGTTGACGCTGTAGGTTGGGGAATCGTCGCAGTGTTCATTTGCTGACTTCCTTCCATCATCTATATCCTCAAATCTGAATGGCAACACGCCCATGTCATTGTATCGTAGAATATAGATGACGAACATACACACGACATATCTAATCAACCAAGTGTAGAAGGAGAGTAATCTAAACCAAAGATAATAACATTCAAATAGTAACTTGAAACTAGAAATGCCTTTATTCGTGCAAGTCAATTTAACAATTACTCTCTCCTTTACACTTGGCTTATCCTCACTAAACCGACCAATATCTTTCGTCTCTTCAAACGGACTGTTACTAGCATAGTCATTGCAGAAGATACTAGAGTTGATGGGCGTCTGTTTCATTGTGGATGACAGCACCAACGACGACTGATTGAT
Source organism: Trichobilharzia regenti (assembly GCA_944472135.2). Lineage (NCBI taxonomy): Eukaryota > Metazoa > Platyhelminthes > Trematoda > Strigeidida > Schistosomatidae > Trichobilharzia > Trichobilharzia regenti. The sequence goes on from OX235263.1 coordinate 38,713,821, forward strand.
ACCAGTTGATGAAGTTAGCGGTGGATCAAAAGCTGTTGCTGCTCGGCTTTCAGAAATTTGTCTACCTGCAAGACCACCACCACTGCCGTCATTTACTATCAGCTCAGGCTTAGCACTGGCATCTGATGATAGGTGGGCTACACGCTGATCAATTACACTGACTGTCTCACAAGTATGCACACCTTTTGGAACTGCACCTGCATTTATTTCTACTTCACGTTGTCGTTGTACAGAACCTTTATTTAACTTAGCAGTAGTAGGCATATCCCTCATCTCATCATGATCAACCGAAGACAAATGTGAAGTATCATGATCCCTATCACAAATATTCAATTTACCATCATCTATCTGGTCGACTTCATTAATTTCAAACTCTTTAATAACAGAAGTAGACAATTTTGGTTCCTCCTCGCAAATCCTAAAAGGTTTTATAACTTCACTCTGACTAGTTATACCTTGTAAACTTGTAGAGCCAGTACTGCACTCTGAGGCAGCAACTCTCCTCTGTAACACTCTATTCAACAATCGCTTACCAGTTGCAACTACAGACTTCTTCACCGCACAGTTATCGTCACACAATTCGGAGTCCGGCCTGGAGTTTACATTTAGCTTATCACTGAACTTGCTCACTTGTTCACAGTTCACCTCTGTATGCACCTCTTGCAAACGTGTAAAACACAACCGTGCTTGTCTTGCATCTTGTAACTTATCTGTTGACAATGTACTACGAAACCTGTTACACTCACTAGGTCTATATGCATTACTAGACATCATGGAGCCTTCTCGGTATCCATCTCTCTGAGGCCTTTTCGTCATCAATGATTGCGTTTTGCCCTCAGACTGCGTCGGTGGCACAGTGGTTAGGACACTCGCCGACCATGCACATGGTCCGGGGTTCGAGCCCACGCCGACGCACACCTGATATCTATGGTTGGCCTGTAAACTTTGGGCTACCGATATTCACGCTGAAAATTCCATACTTGTACCAAAAATACAGTGTGGAATCAAGCTGTAATCAAAAATAAAAAAATAATAAAAAATAAAAATACTGGCAAACTTGCTCATAGATTGATTGACACTATCTTTTACTAGTTTCAGGATATCAACAAATTTTGGCTCGATACCCTCATCCTCCATACGGGAGCTTATCTTCACCCACTTTCTTTGCAGCCGAGTAGGTAAACGTCTCGCAATTACCTCTAGGACTGAGCTCGAGTTGAGGTCACTCATGCAATTCATAGAAATCAAGGTATTCTTATAAGTCATAAGATTATCTAAAAACTCAGTAAGTGCCTTGGAGTCATCTTGAAGTTGACTGCCGTTACCTTTGACAGCTTCGTATACGTTCCTTACAATCATTGAAGGTCTTCCAAACCTTTGACGTAATATGCTCATAGCCTCAGCGTATCCCTCATTAGGGGCATGAGCTTACAGCACTGTATAGCTCTTGAAACATCTCCAGTGCAATACCTCAACAAATACATCAATTTCAATTCATCACTTAATAAAAAACTACTCAACATGATCTCAAACTCCTTTACAAATTGTAAATAATCAGCTGGGTTTCCGTCGAAACACCGTGGTTCAAATTTAGAGAGTTTGACATTCCTATTATCCCTGAACGGCGAAACAGTAACATCAACCATGTCATGCTTAACATCAGACACGTCGTTACAATTAACAGACAAGTCACCATGACTTACTTTCCTGTTTGCATCCAAGACGCTCTGTCCCTTCTTTGACCCAGGCATGGTTGAACTTGACTCAATTCCAAAAAAGTTCCAGATATTGCTTGTTCAAAGAGGACTTGACCGGCACCAGGAAAGATGAACGGTGACTAACCAAACTTTCACCAGCTGTCTGAATCCGCCAGAATCTGTTTCTCCCGTCAGAAACTGTCAGCCACGTCTCGTAAACCGTTAATGCCCAGCTCTTGCTACGCTCGGGCTCACGCTGTTCCTTGAAGTTTTTCAGAAACGCTTAGTAATAACGGACGCAAAAACCGAAACACCGATTGGCCGCTCGAGAATTCTTTATTGTAACACCAACATATAAAAAATAATTCCACTAAGGTCTGTGAACAAATATTACAACAATAAATCACAAGATTACTTCTGACGGTTTTCTGCTGACTTCTTTCTGAACAGCGACCGACGAGACGATGACTGTCGTATTGATGCCTCCGCGAAAATTGGGGAAGCTGGTTTTGAGCAAACAACCGTGAATTGATCGTTCAATCTTCAACTGCATTGACGCATGCTGTGCCGACAAAGCGAACACATGAATTGATAGACAACAATATTTACGTGAAATTTTAATTTTAATTATGATACAGACTTTGTCTATTTACACATTAAGAATACGATTGCTTCCTGCGATTACTTTTGCTGAATAATTAGCTGCAAACACTTCTCGAAATTTGTCACTAATTCTCATAAGGCCCGCATTGATAATACTCCTACTGGTTTTCATTTTGGACACATTGATTTCGAGGGAAAACTGCTGACGTGCTTTGAGATGTGAACAAGTTGCGTGACCGCGTCCACTGTTTACAATTCTGCAGCACATGATTAACTACAAAAGGTGGAACAAAAAACGTAAAGATAATTATGAACAGAATATCCCAGGTTTAATTATGGTAGTGCTTTTGTCCTGTTTCCAGTTAAGGCATTGTACACACGAATACGATTATAAAAATTACAAATTTCAGTATGTAAGATTTTCAGTTACTTAAGGTTAGGTCGACGTACATTAAAAGTGGAGCCATAAAAACACAAATATACCTGTAAAACATGTCTTTTTGAAATGAACCGACAGCAAGTGTCGGTAGGGGTACCGACAAGTCTGAAAGGTCACACAAGTGCATCTACAAGCACGCAGATCAACCTCTACTCTGTTCCTATTGTCTTGGAAGAAGACATAATCGAAAGCTTCAACCTCAACAGAAGCCCATCGTCGCCTTTCGTACTCACAGATTACCTCCCTCGCGGCGTATGGCGTCAGTAGTCGTAGGATTGATATGAGACGTTATGAACAGGAATACGTGAAGCATTGCGACTGAGCAATCATCGAATCCTGCTGTATTCTTGAATAACTTTGTTGACACCATTTATAAACCTTCAGCATGCTTTTTCGCTGACTGTCTGATCTTTGCAAGTAACGCTTCATTTGGTTGTGAGAACTTTTTACTCGATTATTTGTATCATTACCAAAAGTCAGCACATGGTCTCTGAAACATGCTGCCCACAATTCTCGTTGATGCATCCAACGACGTTGTATATATTGACTGACACTTACATCCAATCTGCTATAACTCTTAAATAGAAATTAAATCTGGAAAATGAGAAAATTAAAGGCATTACTATGATCTCCTTCTACACTGCACTACGGAGCATAAGTAGTTCTTCACAATAGAATTACGTGTCTACTATAAAAATTTTGATTATATTTTAAAAAACTTACTCTACGACAGAATGCTCGACATACATGGAAAGAACACAGAACAATGTGCGCTTCTCTGTGCGTTAACTTGACTGCTGCTATTTCAGATTGTGCACAATCCATAATGAAAGTCTTTGTTTTAGAAGTATCTTCCATTATTTGACGAAATGAGTCCAATATCCAAACTACATCACGTTTGAATTCCTTTCTAGTCGAAGTAAATAAAACTGGACGTCCACGACCAAAATTATCCGTCACAACTAATTGGAACAAAGAATACCTGCATGCTGATTAATGAATTGGTAAACTTACTTCCCTTTATTTGTATTATGTGTAGAGTCAATACCAACAACCTTCGGAGACTGTTTGCACAATTCGATTTGCTCATAGGTTGAAAAGTAAACTCTTGTTAGTGAATTCCTGATCGGTTCATCAGAATAATACTCCACTAACTTCCCACGGGATTTCAGGAATTGAAAAATGTCACGACGACTCGAAATACCTTAAGTAATTAACAAGTACGTCAACGTTACCTTTATTAACTGCGGCTTTCATATTTTTAACGTCGATACGAGTTATATCCTTGCGGTACTTTTCCTTAACATGCATTATTGTTTCATCGGATGAGTGGGATTGCTGAAGAAGTGGTTCTACGTTTTCTTTCTCTTCCACTGTTAGTCGTCTAAACCATCGGTCATTCTGCATGTACACCATGCTGCATGGATGGTTATGTACCATCTTTTGGGAAGCAATTATGTATTCACTACAACGCAAAACCGCGCTAAATGAAGACGAGCAATTGCAGCATTTAGACCTTAAATATTCATCGAATCATAGTACACTTCTTCTTACGACTTGTTTTTCAATTTAAACACAGGCATTCTACGAGTCACTCCGAAAGTGCATTTAAAACCAACGTAAGGGTACTTAAATCTGCCATCCGGTATTGTTTTGCTATAAGTATGAACATAGTGAGTGCAGGACAACTACACTGTTACCATTAAATGACTTCCTCACTTTTTGAAATTCTGCTAATGACTTCTCAAATTCATCCCAGCTGAAGAAACGCCTTCCAAGTATAAATTCACCAAAAATTCCACTTAAGTCTGCTCTCCTTTCACTCGAATTGACTACCTGCAACGAACTAAAATAGATTTATCAATAAGTATCCATCTATGTCACAACTATTCCAAGATAATTCGTAATAAAACAACATTAAAATACATGAATGATCAATAACCATCAAGAAAATACCGCACGTATAACCTTAATTACAGAAAAGCACAAGAACCCACCGGTTCGTTGACTTCGCAAGCAACCGCTGGGCCAAACAACGGAGTGTATGACAAGCCAAGCCTAGTACATGCACAAATAAAGAAAAACAAAGCTTTGTAACAGTCAAAATTTACATTTATACTCATCACATATGCTGGCAAACGACGTAAACACAACCACACAACACAGCACCCGATAGCACCTACTCAGGACAAATCAAATATCCAATTGACCGCCACTGTTCTAGCCAATGAAAGACGAGAAAACCTGAGGCGCGGAAAATATAACAGGTTGTAGCCTATATCCTCACCCTAAGTTGTGTTCACACCTATGAAAAAATGAATAAAAACACAAACTGAGTGGACCATAGTTATAAGAAATACAATAACAATAAAGTTTGGTACTGTAAGGGTGAAAGAGATCTAAAACCTATTCAAGAAGAAACACCAAAATTCAGCACCACTGCCGACAGACTATCAATTCTAATCTTATACACCTGAACAGGTGTAGCCATTATTATATGATAAGTACTGTGAGAAGTCCTATGCAAAACTTACTGGAACCCGCACTCACAAAGTCTCAGCGCGATCGCTCGATTTCCGGTCGAAGAGTCTTCTTATGATGTGAAGGCTGACACTTCTTTTGGTTCGCATTCCGTCACGTTATCTCACTGTTGCAAGCGAAATCGGCTGAACTGGCTACTCCAGCAAGAATTTATGTTCTTCTACTGACTTAGACATGCCAGTTTTACCACTGCAATCAGCTTTAAACTTCACCTAACCTAAAATCGATGGCTTCACTTCTCATATATAGTCATACCCGTCCATTATGACTACTCACTGACCTTTGTCAGATTTAACATCAAGACATCTTTGTTTCAAATCAAGACATTATTTGAAAATGCAGGGGGAGCCGTTCAGATGGTCGGTTACAGTAGGACAGAGTTCCCTTAGCGATACACTTAACCAGAAGTCGCTGTCGGCCTATTAACAAACGCTTTAAAAAATAAACCAAAATAACATCGCAGATGGTTTCCGGGCGGAAGTTACATGTTATGTTGCCATTCAGGACAGATGCAGTCATTCAAAAGATGAAATGTCTCTTGGGGAAAGCTGTAGGGCGAGTCTTCTATGCAACTTATGTGACTATCGTTATCACAACCAGCAGGTTAGTGCAAACAATAAGAAATTACAAGTTGAAAATCCTCGAACTATAAGCATGTATAAAACTGTGCAAGGGCTTACAGAACCAAATATATTTGGCTCCCAGGGGGATTTCAAGGAAGCCTGAGGGTTAGTCCTCAATTAAACTATTGAGAATCCTCACTCTAACTGCTGGTTTTCCTGAAAATGAAAATCAGCTTCTGAGAAGCTGTGTGCAATTTAGAGACGTAGTAGAGGATGTAAAAAGGATTTCACTAGGTTGTTGGTAATGCTATTCACTCAGATTCACCCAGACACGGCTTAGTGTCCGATACAAAACACGAATCAAAGCAGTGTTTGCTCGATAAACTCTGAGAAAAAAATTTTAAATCCAACAACTGACACTATTTGTTATCTTCCCAGGAATTCTACCAGGAATATTTGAAAATTGTTAAGCCAAGCCAGATGTGATGTTTCCTTCTTGTCAGAGAACCTCTAATCCTTGTGCTCCCCCACTTAAATACTTTCACTAGTGCCACACATAAAAAGTAGAGTGGCGAAATTAATTAGCAACCATGAGTAATATAACAGAGTATTTTATGTAATCCTCAGATAACCCTGGCGACTATATCCATGCAGTTATTCTCCATCAAAAAGTGAAGTTATATGTGCCTTCCCGTCCTTCCTACTTGGCAATTCAGCTTTACCATCACCTGATATCATCAGTAAGTACTGTTCTCACAATCCACCCGATGGATCCCGTCGACGATAACACTCCATTAAAACTTCGTAAATTCACCATGAGACAACTGATTATTTGTCGACTGGTATTCAGCGACCTAAATAACCAGTGTAGTTAAAACGGTCACAACTATGCTAGACATTAAACACTTCAGTCAACACGTTTATATCATGTTGACAGAAAAAACAGCCTAAGAATAGTGAGAAGTGTGTGGCATTATGGTTTGGCATTTAATACAGTTTCAGTGAGCAATCTAAAATACGGAAGAGTATATATCTACTGCGATTTTTATGATGGCCTGTGTTGCAGTAAGGCGAACCATCATGAGATTCACGCTAGCTCAGAAATGAATGCACTGACCTGAATAACCGTTCATTCAGATGGAGAGTGAAATTCAGGAGTCGAATTTTCAAAGCTGAAAGTGTCCCACATATTCTCCTTATTCATTGAAATTCGTTCGTGGTCCAGCTTTTGATTAGTCTCTCTAAGTCACTTTCTAGCTTGTCCTAGTAGTTACCTGAAAGTGACATCGAAGCCAGTTTTATTCTATCTCCTAAAGATATACTGGGAGCCGGTATGTTTCGGTCACCATAGTTACAAAATGACTGCCTATGGCTACCTAATATAAGAAAGTTCAAAACGATATGCCAAGTTCATAAGATATTCTTATGTCTTAGTGGGGGCAATTGTGATATAAATGCATAACATAATAGACAGAGATAAGTTCTCAGAAATGTTAGTCACTACTTTTTGTTATAATCACTCAAATATATCACCGTGTCTCCATTTTCCCTGCCATTAGTAGGCTTTCTGTCCGCCATATTGGATTTTACGTAAATGACCCCGCGCCATATTGGAGTGGGGCCAAAACAATCAAATATTTAAGGTTATTTGACTGTAATTGCTATGATAAATGTTAAAAGATAGGTTTATCATGTTAAGTAGCGTCTTATCCTGGTTTTATGATGTGAAACTTCATTGCATTCACAATTTGTGACCCCCCCATTTTGTTCTTATTTTCCAGCTATGAGCAAAGTCTCATTTCGTGCTCGACAAATAGATTTTAACAAACCATTACCTATCCTGAAGCATGGTTCCGAACTATTTCTTGAGATTAGTGAAAATGCACTGGTCAATCGTGGCGTTCCACAGATACCCAGCGGGATGGAGAAGGAAGAGGAAAATGTAATCATGTTTGCGCTTTTATATAGTGTTACGATGTATGTAAATGTATTTGCCTGTCAGATATCAGCTTGCCTATTTAACTCCTAGGGTGGTGGGCTCCCAAGTTAACTCTCATGTTTTTGACCCTCCTTCCAGGAACACCACTTTGTGGAAGTTATCCAAGCTTTGCAACTTCGTGCCGATTCAGACGTAAAAATACCCGTACCTGAAATAATTGACAAAGAGAATGAATACAAGAGGGTTTATCCAGATGGCTTTAGTCTCCCAAAGCAACTATTACATATCAGGAGTAAGTCCGTATACAGCACTCCTTGATGTTTTGTATAGCAATTGTATTCTCGGAAGAGGAACCAGTTGAATATGATATGGATAGTGAGGATGAAGAATGGTTTCGACAAAGTGATCTGGGTATCACTCCTGAGAAATTTGAATATATGATAGACCGTCTAGAGCGTGGTTGTGGTCAAAAGGTACACACTTGCACATCTAGTATAAATTATTTCTAGGTTATGAATCTTGAAGAAGCAAAGTATCTCCTCCAAGACCATCCATCACTCGTTATCGCCGTATACGATTATTGGCTCAACAAGCGTGTTCAGTCAAGACAGCCATTGCTTTATGCTGTTCGGCAAGAACGCCGCGATGGGGGCAGTAATACCGACCCATACGTGGCTTTCCGGAGACGCAGTGAAAAAATGCAGACCCGTAAGAACAGGAAAAGCGATGAGCAGTCGTATGAAAAGATGTTGATTTTACGGGAACAGATGGATTCCTTGGGGTTAGAATTTATTACTTAATATTCACTCTCTTAGGGAGATCCTTGGTCGCCTTGTTAAGCGTGAGGCAGCGAAAGAAGCTATAGTCAGCTGTGATTATAGATGCTTTCAATTAAGATGCAAGCTGTGCGACTGGGAGGGTTCAGATCTCCTCGAGGCTGAAAATTTGGTGCGTAAGTTTGATGACAATGAGGAAAGTGCAGTAACAGAAAAGCCTATAAAAGTAAGTCATCTAACTAGTAATTCTAAATCTTTAGGACAACAAAAAGCGTCCTAATCGGAAACGGAAGCTGGCCAGGAGATTCAACAATCTTCCGAATCCTACAAGTTCTGATGAGGTTTCCGACAATGAAGATAGTCAAGATGGACCATTTTCCTTTGTTCGGACTCCTGGTTGCAGATATTTGAAGCCAAGGTATTTGGTTACCCACCCAAGCTACGATATTTATGTGCTAAACTTTTGTGTATTTGTTGAGTTATGCACATCGTCCACTTCCGTTTACCTGCAGCTCTTCATAAGTAGTATAAATAGAAACTTCATGGTTTCCGTGAAATCATAGTCCATACCTCCTGACCACGCATTTTGCACATGGAAAAGAAACAACCTACCTGTAATTTGCAGGCGTTCAATGATCTCACAAGACTTCTGCTTGGCGAATGGTTGCTCAAGTTTTTGTACATAGTACTTGAATAAATTCTAATGGTTTACAAAGGTTTATTGTCTAATATAAGCTTTTTCACTATTAATCTTGTCTGTTTCCCTTCTACGCTGTTCATGTGGTTCTTCAGTAGTGGGATTATTGCTCAATATTGCGTTAAGGTCGATGATAATCCGTAGAACATGTAGATTTCTCCCATGCATAAAACTTCAGGTTCACATGATAACGGGTTTGGTATTCTCAAATAACAGATGTTAATTCGAACCTACCAGTCGTGTACAAACTTAATTTTGTGTCGTGTATTATATCTATTACTCTAATCGAAGTCAAAATAGGATTAACATACATCTGGATGTTTCGTTGAAATCGTACTCCACCCTTTGAAGGTGGTAAATTGTGTATTTTGGTCACACAAAAGTCAAAGTACTACAACTTGTCGTTTTGCGCGAATCCGAATAAGGACTTAGTGGGAGTGTAGGAAATGGAGACTATAATAGAATGTAATTCCACATTACATAAGTTACTTTGAAAATTGCTTTGGTTTTCACTCTTCGAGATTACCGACCGTCCCTTGTAATTTCATCTTGACGTTTATGAACTTACTATCGTGAATTGTGTAGGCTCTGTTTGCAAAGTAGGTAATTGGGTTGTACTGTACTAAACGTCTTTTTGTAGCAAATTCACCCCTAATTGGCTATTTCGGCGAAATTGAGTTGCCTTTGGAGCTCGTTCTTGTTTATGGTGCTAGTCATTGCGTAGAATCCATACTTTGGTTGACAGTAGCCACCCAGTGTGAGGGAAGTGACGCCGAACTATTTGTGCGATTCCAGGTTTATATTGCTGCAAATTCACAAAATCAGCAACATTTCAAATAACTTGCCGTTCGGACCCTAACCCACCACTTGAATTCACAAATCACATATACGGTTTTCATGTTTAAATTCACATCTGTTTTCCAATTAGAGTATTGGGTTTAATTACAGGATTTTTATGAGTGCTGGTAACCATGCTTTAACGTTCGCTATGTTTGACGTATAAGAATATCTCCAGCTTACCTCATTTTTATGATGTTTCCGTGCTGTTTATTTTCTTAGGCCTTTGATGGAGGAATGCCCTATGCTGCCCAGCTCTCATCCTTTCCGCCCACCCTATTCCTGCTACACATTGGCGACAGTTCCATGGCTGTGTAATACGAAGCATCCTACATATACTGGTTACGTAAGACGTCGCCTCGGTCGGGGTGGTCGGGTAATTTATGATCGTGTTGCGGCTCCTGCAGCACTTTCTTCTTATCTTGAATCCTACAATGCCAGTTTGCAGTATACGGACCTACCTAATGCAAGACATACACCTTCAGATTCCTGTTGGCGACAATCACGAACAAAAGATGTTGCTTTGCTTGATAGGTTGAAGACTTCCATTCTAAGTTCTCATCGCGGACGTCCGTCATTCGCTTGGCCCATTTGTAAAAAAATCTACCCTCCAATGAACTTTGAACCCCTAAATAGTGAGTCCGAAAGGTCTCCACATCCTCACTCCTCTCCTCCTCTTCCACAAAAAATGGATCCTCCTGAAACTCCAATCGAGAGCATCAGTGAAGTGCCCCTAGATGGAGTTGGTCAAGATGAAAAACGTGAGTTAACTGATATTCCCGATGATAACTTGTCGACTCAAGAAAAGCATTCTCCTTTGCATCTGACGATCGACCAAACATCAAAGAAATCAGTTAACACACCATCGACGGCCATGGTGAGCCTTTTTTATTTGTTCTCTTTTTCTGCTTTTTGAGTTTTACAATTTCAGAATTTTGAGGGATACTTACATAATGTATGGCGTTTGTGCAGTATAATTTCAGTCGTTCATATTATATGACTGCAATGAAGATTATTCATTCAACCTTTCCGTATTATCAGGTTTATATGTTCTATAACTTATGATAACATGGTTTTGCATTTGTGATTGTTAAAAACTAAATTTCTTTGGGCTTGCTTCATATAAATATAGCTTCCCAACACATATTCAAATATGCTTCAACTCTCGCAACCAGTAATATTGCCCAAGCCTAGCAATAGTGTGGTAGAAAACCATCGCCTATGGCGGAAGTTGGCAAGGCCGTATAATGCTACCCTTCAGCCTTCCGAATTTCCCAGGTCGCTTGGGGCTGAGGTCTCGTACAGCACATCCAATGGCAATTGTGTCTCCTCATCAGACAACAGAATGCTGCTTACAGATCCTTCACTCTTGCCACCACCTAAAGTGCGCTGCCTAACTCGTGACTGTGGGTCTAGAGATTCAAAAGTTCCTGGACCTCAGCTACATGCCACAAATGGAGTGAGCCCAACACAGATCTTTCAACTTCCGACATAATTATTCAAACATTGCAATATTAGATTTATCTGTCTGTGGTTCTATGTTAGCATTTAATCAACTCTTCACTTTAATTTACAAGTATTACCTCATTAACCTCTTTATAGCCAATTTATTTACAATCCCAGTGGTACTCAAAACTGCGATTTTGAGACTCTTTAAACTTTATGTTATTGCGCATTAGCGCATCAGTTGTACATAGGGCCTTCATGGCCACCCCCTTCATTCCCCTGTACATTATCCCCTTTTCGCGCGAGCGAGCTTGTACATTTTGTCGGCGCATAGCGTCATGTGTCATATTTGAATCAATGCATAATCTGAATGATTTCTTTTCTTTACTCTATGTGAGATTATGATAAATTGGTTTGTATCGTAGTAGTGAATATTTTTGATTGTATGGTAATCTATTAATGAGTTCTTAGTGTTAAACAATATCTCAATAGGTTTCATACACCCACAAAAAGTCTTCAGATTCTTTGGACATTATTCGGGTTTCAGCAAATGAGCTATTGAGAAAGAGTGAACTCAAAAGTAGTCGAATTTTTGTGAGTATATTCACAATAGCTTCCATTAACATGGGCTGAGTAGATTTTTTGATCCTATTTTTCATGTCCTAGTGTAATTTGGAGATTTCCGGCTTTTTATGATGTGAAGTGGATTAACTTGTAACAACAGATGCATCACATTTTGTCATTTTTCTCCTAGGTTGTTAAGCTATATTATTTAACTCCACTTTTACAGTATCATGTGTTCTAGGCGGTTCCTACTTTATTCTCGTGTAGTGCATTGGTAAACACGAAATTCTAGTTGTGGTAAGTTGTGAGATGGCTGGTCATTGTTTACATAGAATAACTAAGGACTGTCACGTCTTCTGGACTAATGGACATAAGGAGGCTGGTCCCGACGAACCTCGAGCGTGGTGAGGAACGAAAGCTGCTCAAATGCAGGGTGACTTCCGTGAACAGTGGTGGCCGACACTAGCGAAGGAGATAGAAAAGGCGTTGGTTGTAGGTAATACCAGACAACTGTTTAGAATGATTAGGGAAGTCATTGGTAAGTGAAGCGATTTTCTTGAATAATGTGTTAATTCTTTATCAGGATAGACAAGTAGCACGCTGAAGGGGATACTGGAGAGCAGTTTAACTGACATACAGCCACAGTAAATTTGCCAGCATCCAACACTTAACTGAGTAGTATGTGGACATCGGAACTTCAATTATGACTGTGGTTGTGAAGACGGTCTCTAATCTGAAACGAAGCTAAGCAGAGGGACGCAATGGTATGACTGCAGGTGTGTTTCAGGATAGTGGTGAAGTACTGGGTTAACAAAGATATTGGATAATGTTTGTTCATCCGAGATGTTCTCGTTGGACGTCTGTGAATAATTGATCATCCCATTTAAGAGAAGGGAGACAAGTCTTCGAGTGATCATGGGGGCGTTGTTAGGTTGACTAATATGGTATCTAAACCAGTGGGTCCAATATGCATGTGCAGACTGAACTGTGTTCGGACGAAATAAACCCGTGAAAGTCAGACAGGCTTTAAGACTGGGTGAAGGCATATTGGTCTTGTCTTCACTTTTCGACAGATTCTGAAACACAGGCATACCTTCCGAAGTACAACCCTTGCCATATTTCTTGACCTGAAGGCAGTGTTTGTGTCCGTCGACGGAGAGGTGATTTCTATGTGTTTATTCGTGAATGAATTGTCGAGAAAGTATGTCACACTAATGAAAACGCTAATTCTACTTGAATTAACACAACCCTGTGGATACTTGTCATTTAAAGTGATGACAAGCAGTGGTGTTCATCAGGGATACCCAAGTTCTACGTGTTTTTGTTTGATTGTCTCGTAGCTGTATCAGTGGATGTGACCTGAATCGACTGAGGTATTAACTAGTTACCAGGGAAGTGTTTTGTTGATTTATTGTATGAGGATGACGTAGTCCTTCTAATAGAACACTGGTAAAATGCGGAGTCCTGTACGCATCGTGAGCAGAAATCTCAGCACGTATGGCATGTGATTTGTTCCTGTCAAAAAGAAGTTGGTATGGTATGGGTGAGTAATACAAACGTTAGGTTTTGTGTTAGGACACTTTGCCAAATAGGACAACAAGCATCACTAGCCAAAACCCTGGCATCCCGAGCCATTGATGTATGTTGTGTTTCAGAAACACGCATACAAGACCCAAGTGTGGTTATTCACCTAACCCCACCTGGCCAACAGGATGAATCTTCAAAATTCACCTTGAGGGTGTCAGGAGATGCCACAGCTAGTTCACGAGGATTAGCTGGCGTAGGGATAGCTTGAGTACTAGGGCAGAAAAGACATTACTTGACTGGATCCCAGTAGATAGCCGAATGTGTGCTGTCCGTCTGAACGGATCAGTAAGAAGGAGAAAGGACTGCACTACTCGCCGATGCCTTTTCGTAATCTCCGCCTACGCCCCCACTGACTGCAGTTCGGATGAAACGAAGGATGAGTTCTACCAAAAGCTGTCTAGTTTGGTGAGAAAGGCTAAACGCTCAGATATAGTCGTTCTAGCTGGTGACTTTAATGCTCAAGTAGGGAAATTGTGTCAATCTGAGAAGGATGTCGGTGGCACCTATGGAGTTCCGTGCCAGCGAACCGACAACGGTGACCGTCTCCTACAGTTCTGTTCTGATAATCATTTGTTTCTTGTAAGCACTAACTTTAAACACAAGGAGAGACACTGTTTAACCTGGCGACCCCCATCATCAAACCAACGCTGGACACAAATAGACCACATAGCAATAAGCTATCGTTGGCGTGGGTCGGTAGGAGATTGTCGCTCCTTCTGGAACACGTGTGTAGATACCGATCACGCACTGGTCCGGGCTCGTGTGTGCTTACGACTGAACGGACGTAGGAAACAGCTGGCGGTAAAACCATCACGTCCCCAGCTCGATCAGGAAACTAAATCCCTATTTGAGGAAGAACTAGCTAAACACATATCTGAGTTCGACAGCTGTGCTCACCCTGGAGAAGCCTGGAAGAATATTCAGTCAGCCATAGATACAGCTGTAAAAGCTGTGAATAAAAAATCCAAAGGTGAGTAAAAACCACTGGATTTCGACTGCCTCATCCGAACTGATAGATGCTAGAAGACTTATTCCGGCGAGCTCCGAATTCAATGAGGAGCGAAAGCTGCACAAAAGGAAACTTACTAAAAGTCTCCGCAAGGACCGTGAACAGTGGTGGCTGACAAAGGCGAAAGAGATGGAAAAAGCATCGGCGATAGGCAACACTAGGCAACTCTTTAGACTCATCAGAAACGGGTGGGAGAAGGCAAATCATAAGTGAGACTATTTCTGAGAAAAATGGCTCCTTAATTAGCTCTCAGGATAGACGCCTTGAACGCTGGAAAGAACACTTTGAGGACAATTTAACTTGCCTACAGCCACACTGAACCTCCCCGACATCCACACACACCCGAATGGGATATAGACACTGGTCCGCCGTCTGTAAGTGAGGTCACAAAAGCTATCAGTAATTTGAAACGAGGCAAAGCGGCAGGACCCGACGGAATTATTCCGGAGGTGTTTAAATATGGGGGTGACATACTAGTTTGTAGATTAACTGAGGTACTAGGCAAAGTCTGGGAATCAGAGACAGTGCCATCAGACTGGGGTAAGTCACTTATTATACCGATATTCAAGAAGGGAAACAAGTCCTCGTGTGATAATCATAGGGGGATCAGCCTAACGAACATAGTCTCTAAAATCCTAGGCTCAGTAATCATGCATAGACTAAGCAGAACTCGGGAGGAACAGACAAGGGAAAATCAAGCAGGCTTTAGACCAGGTAGAGGGTGCATAGATCATATCTTCACTCTTCGACAGATTCTAGAACATAGACACACTTTTCGGCGTCCAACAATTGTCATATTTCTTGACTTGAAGGCGGCCTTCGACTCCGTGGATCGAAAGGTACTATGGCAATGTCTGACTGTGAAGGGAGTGCCAAGAAAGTACATTGCACTAATCAAGGCACTCTATTCAAACTCACGTAGTCGTGTAAGGGCTTATGGGGAATTGTCATCTGAATTGGTAACAACCAGTGGTGTCCGACAGGGATGTCCACTTTCCCCATTTCTGTTTAACTTCATCATAGATATGCTAATGGAAGTATCCTTAACTGAACGTAATGACTTAGGAATCGACTTGTTACCAGGGAATAGTCTTATGGACTTAGAATATGCAGATGACATAGTCCTGTTAGGGGAGGATGCTGACAAAATGCAGAGTCTTCTGAACACCTTGAGCAGCAATCTTCGTATGTTTGGCATGCGATTCGCCCCTACAAAATGTAAGATGCTGCTACAGGACTGGACCACGTCAACTCCTAACTTAGTGATAGGGAGTGAAGTGATAGAACATGTTGACCACTTCACCTATTTGGGAAGTTGTATTAGCACCAACGGACTGATTGGCGATGAAATCTCAGCACGGATCCGAAAAGCTCGAGCTGCTTTCGCTGACTTACACCATCTCTGGCGTAGGCGTGACATCCGGTTATCAACCAAGGGACGTGTGTACTGCTCATCAGTTCGCTCCGTCCTTCTCTATGGCTCTGAAACATGGCCAATACGCGTTGAAGACATGAAAAGGTTGACTGCTTTCGATCATAGATGTCTGCGATCTCTGTCTCACGTTAGGTGGTTTAATAAGGTAAGTAATGTTGACGTTAGGCGTAGAGTGTTGGGCAAAGAGGGAAAATCAATCGACGAGGCTATAAAGTTACATAGACTAAGATGGCTAGGTCACGTGCTGCGCATGCCTAACCACCGCCTCCCCCGACGGGCATTACTAGCTAGATGCAGGTTGGAAAAGAGCCAGTGGTGGCCAAACAAAAACATGGCATCAATCCATGAAATCCTTGACAGTTAAACTGAGTCAGGTAGGGAGATGCAGACTCCCGGGTTGGGGCCCTCGGGACTCTAGGAATCAATGGCTGGAGACAATAGGTGACATGGCTCAAAATCGTTGTCAATGGCCAGCGCAGATGTATTCAGTCTCTGTAATCTTTCATATTCCTTTCTACCATTACCCATTCTGTTTCACTCTTATACTTGTCAGACTGTATTGATTCACTCCACTCATCTTCTTGTCTACCTCTGTGTGCTATTTGGAACGTGGCAACTGGAACTGCTGCACTTCGGTGCCAAGTTCTATGTTGAACCCAGACAGACAGGTTCTGTGTTTTCGGTGGGGAGGGATAGTGAATCGATGAGACTGTAGCTATAGCGATCGGTGTGGCATAGATATGTGTTACACATGGGGAGCCAATGCCTCCCTCGTGCATTTGTAGTTGACATAGAATTAGGTTGGAATAAGGTTGTGTTTGGTGAAATCAAAGCATGACAACAATCCGTGAAATCCCTGACTCGGTGTGATCCATGTGTGAAGACGTCTCTGTTCTCCAATAAGTATTGGGTGAAGAACGTTGGTGATATGGTTCACAGTAGTGCTGATGTATGTCGAATTTCATTAAATCTCCAGAAAAGATAAGTAACGATCAACTGAGGTGACAAACCAACCAAAAATGTACTGTCCAGAAAATATGCGGGAGGAAAAGGGGATTTTCAGTTATTATCACATTACAGGAAACTCGAGTGAAATCCGAATAAGAAACGACGAATCGGGCGGCAAATGGTAACATGGAGGGAATGGTGTGAAGAAGATAAAAACCTATGAGTAATTTTTGGATCGGCCAGAAAAGAATGTAGAGAACATAGTGAAATGGGGATGTGCTTCTGAAGCTGAATGTTCCATTGGAAACCTTAGGGATCAATAAAATATATTCTTTCTTCTGTTCCTTATAGTTCCTTGGAATTGTTCCCGGTACTGCTGTGTTATACAGATTTTGAAAAATTTAACTGCTGCTTGTTTTGTGCAAAGTTCTTTATTGAGAAAACTCAGTCGCATTCAGTCATATTTCGATTTACTTTACTGCAGAATATCGTATGATCTCAATTTGGTTGTAGTCAAATAGTCTTAGGCCGACGACTCTTGCGGAGTCTTATCCAGCTGTTACTCCGATAGTAATTTAGATTTTATTATACGTCTTTTAAATTGAGTAGGAAAATTAATAATCATGATTACTGTAAATCAAGTTGTATGACGTTATTACGTTAACTTATTTGACCAAGTGTGAAAAGCTGATTTTCATGTGTTTCATTGCCTTTCATCACTAACTGAAATGTATTGTTATGGTTCAACTCGTCTTTTTTTATAAACTATGGGTGATTCAAAGGTAGGGATTTTTTTGTACTCAGTAGTCTATCCTATAGTAAAAACTAGGCTGGTTTTGAATACGCTTTCCGGTGAAGAGTATACAAATCATTGAATTATCATCGTAATATATTACCCCTTTTACTTGATATTGATCCGATAGAATAATAGAAACCTAAAGTCGTATTTATTTATTTATTATAATGCTTTAAAACTGACTTCAGAGGCACTCTAGTAGAAGTTGAGAAGCTAACTGACATGTATCATTTCTATCTAATGAAATGAATTCAATTTAAATCTGAAAGTTATATGATGATACGTGTAGATTCTGTCCGTTGTGATTTCTTATTTATTCACAGTTAAAACTATAAAGACCAAGTGTTTACAGGGCTATCAGTGATTCCAGTGCTCAGATCTGAGTATGCAAGAAACAGTGTTTCTTTTGCAGGGATTTGATTGGTCACGAGTTGAAAACCAGACAGTATTTGATAGCTGTTTCATCCAAAATTGAGACTTTTCAGCAGTGTACACCCTGGTTTTTCAGTGGTTCTCTAACTGATATCAGTTTGTGATCGAACCTGTAACCAATCGAATCCCTGCTAAAAAAAACTTTAGAAAACTAATCTGGTGCTCACTGGCGACTGATTGCTTACAGGAAGTTACCTGGAGTTCTAGTGAGAAGTCCTGATCCGTGGGTTTCACCCAGTCAGTCACTGACAACATTGACTGGTGGTTGCACTATATATCACGAAATGACAGGAATTGGAATTCATAGACCACTGGATCGGTTCTCAGTGGGTGAATAGTCTACTAGCTTGCCTTGTAGCCATAAGGTATTGAGTCTAATCCTGATGGGTGCGTACTGTTGAAGAGTCCCAAACGTATCGCTTATATTATTGCACATTAGATTACTGTGCTAATTATATAAAAAATTAAAAAAGATCCCAACAATGTAATGCGATCACTTGTGATAGAAGATTATTATGTTAAATGCTACTAGACAGAAAAATCTTTACCTAGGTTTTTAGAATTTCTGACAATTACTTTCAATTGCTTATCTACAACACAGTGATGTATTCTCGGGTATTCTCATAAATTCATTTTTTAAAAACTCATTTAGTAGTAGTGATTGACTGACTGAATTTTAACGTGTAACTGTGTACAGAAGTGAAAGAATTCAAGTTGCCAAACTCCAAGTAGCATGTCAAGGTAAAGAAACAAAGGAAAAGAGGAGAAATTCGAAAGAGTTATAATGAGCAGAAATGCACAGGAGAAAGCGTAGTAACACGGAAAAAAACATGAGGATTTAGTGAATCTGTGAAATTACGAAGAATGAATGCATCAGCGTGACTGACAACGATTTAGAGCTCTACCATCAACAGTTTCAAACGACTGGATCTTAGAGACTCGAGGACTGCAGCCAACTAGTTGATATCTCCTCTATTTGGCTAGCTCAAACATACTGTCAAAGATTACTTTATTTTGTAAAGTCAATTCGACTGATTGAACCGAAATGTTCGGCCTCTGCTGACATGTCGACTGCTAGTAAGGACTTTTGAAACGATGGGTAATACGTTCGACACTCACTGGCGAATGCAGTTACATCCAGATGACGAGTCCCGAATAGGGCGAAATGCGAATCCTAGTTTCCACTTCTAGTCACCACCCATCAAATTACTTTAAACTATCAAAGACTTAATGGATTGATTGACTATCCCTAAATTCTTTCCAGCCCAATCCTATGTCAGCTAATAATTTTTTTCAAATGGGAAGGCGATGGCTCGGCCTATGTAACACGTGTGTGTCTTTGCAATTTCAATCAATCCAGCTTCACAACTCAATCCAGATTATTTCAAGTTATATGTAACTCACTGTTAGAGTAGATTGTTTGTTCTTCATAGAAATCTTTAAATTAAGCCTTAGGTAGACTGCTTACCACTAAAACTTCCTAAATTTAAGTTTACTGTTAATAAAAGTATCACTGTTCATTGATTTGTACTGAAGAGAAGGGTTGAAGCTGATATGTGTATATTTAATGCTGATTTATGAAACATTACATAGTTAAATTTAGTAATATAATTAACTTAAAAGCGTGTACATTTTAATATATTAAAATATGGTTTATTTAGTTAACGAATATCTTTCTAAGTGTCGGTTTGTGGGGATTTGATTGGTTACAGTAGCTGACATTAGTTAGATAACCATTGGAAAACCTGGGAGTACTGGACAGCTGTTTCGTCAGCCTAGCTTGGGACTCTTCAGCAGTACGCACCCACCGGGGTTCGAACCCATAACCTTCTGGTTATAAGGCGAGCTCGTATACCATTAAGCCACTGCGACCCGATCAAATGGTTGATTTGTTGATCAATAACAGTAATTTTTGCAAAAAAAAATAAACAAACGTATTAAACTGTATGCTCTTGCGTTCTCTCTCTCTCTCTTTGGGTTCAACAAGTGATAAACATTCTAGGAAACATATACACTGACGTTTTGGTAAGACAATAGTTTCACACAAAAATTTCTCTGAGAATAAAATGAGCACATATATAATAAATTTTTTTATTCTTTTGCTTTCCCAGGTGGGACATAAAGCTTCAAGCCTAAGCTTTGAAGTTTCAGGAGCAGTAATGTTTATTTTTTTTACCGGGTGAGGTTGGTAGCTGAATACACAACATCCTGTCCTTACCGGACCTACTGCCTTCTAAGCGAGTTTAAGATGTGCGTTGGTTGGCGTGGGGGCGATCGATCCCTGGACCATATGGGTAGGTGACGAATAATCTGCCACCGACTCACAAATAAAAAACGTAGATGCAGAATAATAATAATGCGTAGGCTGATGCCAATTAGTTACATTTTTCACGTCATGTACAAATATAATAATAATGTGTGCGTGTGTGCCTTACACTTTTCCATAGAATGGCTCATGTTGGAGACCATTATTTAGTGTTATTGGCAGTAGATTAAGATTAAGAAAAAGTTATGAGTAGGGAATATTAATTTAGGTACATATATTCTTTTCAAACAGAAATGAGTCTATCGAATGGTGAATAGGAGTTTTTGAGTAATCACATCTAATAATAGTAATAATAATTTACTTCATTCCAAAGGAGTACTTATAATACAGAATGGAATTCCTAGCATTTGGTGCAATAATGCATCCAATGCACTTATGAAAACCACTACAGGGTGTATCTTCACCCATCAACAGATTCTGGGACATAGGCATACTTACCATAGGTGTCCAACAATCATCATATTTCTTAACCTAAAGGTGGCATTCAATTCCGACGACCGAGAGGTACTATCGCGATGTTTGGCTGTGAAGGGAATGCCGAGAAAAAATATTGCACTGATCAAGGCACTCCACTTGAACTCGTGCAGCCAGGTAAGAGCTTACGGCAAATTGTCATCTGAAGTGGTAACAACTAGTGGTGTCCGTCAGAATTCCCATTATCCCTATTTCTATTCAATTTCATCATAGATGTACTAATGGAATTAACCCTAACTCACTTCAGAGACTCAGAGATTAACTTGTTACCTGGGAATAATCTCGTTGACTTAGAATATGCAGATGATATAGTCCTTATAGGTGAAGATGCTGACAAAATAGAGCAGAGTCTTCTGAACACCTTGAGCTGGAATCTACGAATGTTTGGCATGCGATTCACTCCCGCCAAATGCAAGATGATGTTACAGGACTGGACTACAGGGACTCCTAGATTAGAAATAGGGAGTGAAGTGGTAAAGCACGTTGACCGCTTCACTTATTTGGGAAGTACCATCAACCAGCGCCAACGGGTTGATCTCTGACGAAATCTCAGCACGAATACAGGGGGCTCGTTTCGCATTTGCCAGTTTACGCCGACTCTGGCGTAGACGAGATGTTCGACTATCGACCAAAGGGCGTGTGTACTGCTCATCAGTCCGCTCCGTCTTCCTTTATGGCTGGCCTCTGAGAGTGGAAGACATGAAAAGATTAGCTGTCTTTGATCATAGGTGCCTGCGTTCTGTCTCCCGTGTGAATTGGTATAATGAAATAAGGTGAGCAATATTGATGTTAGGCGTCGAGCTCTAGGTAAGGAGGGGAAATCGATCGACGAGGTTGTGAAGTTACAAAGACTGAGATGGTTAGGACATGTGTTACGCAAGCCTAGTCATCGCCTCCCTCGACGAGCAATGTTAGCGGATATAGGGTCAGGCTGGAAAAAAGCTAGCGGCGGTCAAACAAAAACATGGCACCAGTCAATGAAATCTACAACAGTTAGTCTGAGCCACGTAGGAAGGCGTAGACTTCCTGGTTGGGGTCCTCGGGACGGTAAAAATCTGTGGTTGGAAACAATTTGTGACATGGCTCAAAGTCGTTCTCAGTGGCGCAGATGCATCCACTCCTTGTGACTTATGATTTCCAATGATCTGTTTTGTTCTTGGTTATTACTCTTCCTTTGTCTCACCCCTCTGCTTACTGTCTCTTTTATGCTTTTCTTGTACTTTCTTCTCTTACTTTGTGTGCTACATTTAGGGAGTGTGGCGACTTGAACTGTCGCACATATGTGCAAAGTTCTATGTTGAAAACAGACAGACAGATTAATCTTTTTGCCTCATGTTTCTGTTTATTATCTCTCTTTTGAATTTTTCCTTACTCTCTTCTCTTGCTTTATGTACTAAGTGAAGCGTGGCAACTCGAATTGCTACACATCTGTGCAGAGTTCTACGTAGAAATCAGTTAGTCGGTATAGGTAAACAAAAGTGATAATAATTAATTTTTTTTTGGTACTAACAGTATCAATAAAGTCAAAATTGTACAAAAAGTATAAAGTGATAATAATAACAATATAACTAAAATAATGAAATGATAGAAATAGTGTCACCATAAATTACAAACAGGAGACGATCAAACAGGCATTTATTTAGCTAATTACATAATTATAATTCTCACACTTTACACTTCGTCTATCAAGTAGAACGCGGGCCAAATAGGGTATCTTTGAGTTTTTGTATTTAGTTGTTCCAGCATATAATCTTTTATGGTAACTTTTAGTCCTACCTGATAAGATGCAAGGGGGGAGTTTCGAATAAAAAACGTGTTGAGAGTCAGATAATATGGATTTAGAGCATTTTTCACATGAATTTAAATGTCAGTTGACTACAGTATGGTAGTAAGGAGATGACTTAGTGGCCCACCACTTTCCCATCCGACAACCTTTGGTACTCTTCGGAATATGACATAGTCCTTTTTGAGTAGCCCAGGAATGACTAAGACGGAGAAATAAAAAAAAGCAATAGGTAAGATGTAAGAGTTAACAAACCGTAATAGTAGAGGTTGAGTGATTGTATTAACTTCTTAATGTTAGTCGTTTAGATGAACCACTTTTTTAGAAATCATCATGATATAAGACGAGCAAGAAAGGTCGGAGGAAAGAACTGTTCCAAGGCATTCTATACTTGACTTAGTTTCCATTTCAGCAATGTGGACGAACCAACTCGGGTAGATCACGTTTATGCTTGAGGGTGAAGTTAACTGTCTGGTATTTGGAGGGATTTCAGGTAAGACAATTTAGATTAAACTGATTTCAGACGAAAAGCTATTAAAGTTTGGAACAGTCAGATTGGGTTGTAACTGGCAATCAGACAGTCAAATCATCAGTGTATTTAACGAAGTTGGTCTCCTCCGAAAGAGGCAAGTCATGTAAGAAGAAAGAAAAAAGAAGAGGAGAGAGATCAGCACTTTGAGGGACACCAGCTTTAGTAAGCCAGCTGGAGGAAGTATTTAATTGGTGGGTGGTGACTAGCAGTGGAATCCAGGATGCATGTTTCGTCCTATTTGCTGAATGTACCTGCATTTCTCAGTGAGTGATTATGTTCCCACCAAGGCTCAAACCCAGTGCCCATAGTTTCAAACGCCAAAGCTCTATCCACTAGACCACGATAGCCACCTCTTGTGCAACGGGTCATATTAATTTAATTGAATTAGATTTTCCCGTCGATTGATTGAACCGAAGTGCTCGGTCTCAAGTTGACATGTCACCATCCACCAATTAAATACTAACTAAGTGCCCAGACATCGTCGAAGCATCTGCACAAGAAGCCGACATGTCAATCTGAGACCGAGCACTTCAGTCCAATCACAATCGACGGGAAAATCTCAAATTGAATTAAAGCTGGAGGAAGATTTGCCTTTATATACAACATACTACATTCTGTCAGAGAAACAAGAATGCAACCAGTTACCAACACAGGACTCGTTTTGTGTTAAAAACAGTCCAGGAAAACACACTGAAATTATTTGCTTCCTTTATCTAAAAAAGGAAGGAAACAATATTATGGTCCAAGAAAACCGTCAATGAATTTAATTTAGCGACTAAATTTAATTAAAAGTAAATCTCATATTCATTTCATTCATCTCCCAAATATTTTCTCCATTTTCAAATTCAACCACAAACAAAGAACTGGAAACTGTAGGTTGTTACAACACTGTTGTGATTGTCTTGCATACTAATATTCTGAGTTGATTAATTTTTAATTCGAAAGTTGGCTTCATGTGGTTATCTGCTATGTGTGTGTGTGTTGGTGTGCTCCTTTCCATCGTGAAGGTTTGAAATTACCACTATTTAAATTAAAAACAGACCACCTTAAATGCTGAACGAAAATATAAAAAAAAAAGAATTATATAGGCACTGGTGTTCAGTATTGTCTTCATTAAACAACAGAAATCAGTTATGAATTGAACATTTAAGTTTGCATTTTATGAACTGCACAGTTTGAGGTGAGAAAACATCATAGTTTCCTTTGGAAAACAATCTATGGTCTATTTGATACGATGAATGCTGGTCGAGAAAGCAAGTGATAAACCTTGATGGTATATACTACTGATGGATATGAGAAGTTGGGAGCCGCCCACGTCAAATAAGTAGCGCTTTCCAAACTTATCGGTGTGATTGAAAAACACTGGACAACCCTTCCTTGTCATTTGGGACCGAGGTCATCAGTAGTGTATGTCCAGTGTGGAGGTGACTTTACTCTGGTTGGCAAACACTAGTACTTGATGTGAGTGGCTACTAGCTGAGCACTGTCTCACCCCGGTTTGGTAGTCCACAGTAACGCTAACCTTCAACCCCATTTTGGATCAAATCCAGCACCGTCAGGTTTCATATTACCGTTCAGGAAAAGGTTTCAAATCCGATGGTCAATCTTGTCAAATTTATGCACCTACTAAAATCAATCAAATCCTCGCAAATTTAACAATGCGATTTTCTCAATAAACTTAATCTTCTGAACATCATTTTCAGTTTAAGCTTATTAAAAAAATTAGTAGGGTCATTTAAACTCGAAGTAAAACTACTAGACATGTACAAGGTGTATAGCAAATTTGACCAGTATTATTATTATTATTCGAGTTTATGGTTTTAAGTAACTCATTAATCTGTGACCTGACACCGGTTGAAGAACCAGTTGAATGTTTCACTGTTTATGTGTCATAGTCACACCTATAAATAGTCTCTAAAATTAAACCTTAGCGATCCGTGAGTAGAAGTGAACTAATGACTTTGAAGCTACTACTCAAATAAAACAGATGAGAATTTAACTCGGAAAAAGTCAAAAAAAAATGATGAATGTATTAAACAGGATACTGTTCACAAGAATAACTCTCAGTTCGCCGTTGGAGTGTTTATGGTAAAGTCAAACCGCATCCTACAAATATATTCATTCTACCGTCTATCCTCTATGTGGTTATGGTTTGGATTAAGAATAAGGAAATTCTTTCTTTTCCTAAACGTATACATCTGAGTATGTGTCCACGAGTGACTTGAAACCGACATTGTGTAGTCATGTTACCTTCACAAGGTAACCATTCGGTTCATTGTCTGGTCACTGGGGAATAAATGTCATTTGTCTCGATGTTGATTAATTTCCATTGGTGAAGTTTTCAATGTGTTCACGAGGTTATGCAACCCACTGTCATAGTGTAATTTCAACTGATGTTGGCTAGTTAAGGGTGGTCGATGGGTTCTCTGATATGGTATCAATTCTTTCCAAGTTGCATATATATCATTGCTGATGAGTGCCAACAGACGCGAAATTAAGGTTGGTGTCTTCCTACAGATTACTTCTTCTGGAAAGACAGTTATCGACACAAAACTGGGAAAGCCTTCAGGTAGCGAACGTCATCAATATTGAACTCAATTTACTTTTTACGCTAAATCCGCTCGGTGCCTCCAACACATGGTCATTAGTGCACTCATAAGCTTGAATTGTAATAGTGTAACTTGGTCAAATAATCAATAGTCCTATGCTAATATCATTGTCAGTTGGCTTGATCGAATCTACACATTGAGTAGCTTTCATTTTCTTCGAATTTAATGATATTCATGTCACTTTGACAGTCTAACAATTAAGTGCTAATGCAAATGATACATGTGAATGCTCCTCGGTTTACTAGCTAAATTAAGGATATATGAATTAGTAGTTGATGGCAACAATTGTGGCTGTCTAGTCCTAAGTGCTGAAAAAAATCTGTTCATTACATGAAAACTGAGTTCACTGTGTTAAGTAACTGTGATGTCGAATACTGAATCTGTATATAATAATAATAATAATTTGCTTTATTCCAAAACAGTACTTGTGATACAGAATGGAATTCTCAGCATTTCACTACACTACTGCATCCAGTTAGTACATTAACAATAAATAAAACTCTACATAGATTATGGGTAATCTCAGTTAGTTTTGACAACAACAAATTGGTATGTCGGTAGCAAAGGAAAAATTGAACAGAGTGTTTGAAAGTGTTAGAAAAGTAGATCCTACTAGCATATTTACTGGCGTAAGCGGTAACAAAATGTCGAGATATACAGAGTGTGAGACAACGAAGAAGAATGTTTTAATAGAGTTTGTAAGGAAGAAAGAAACAAAGCAGCACATAACAGAAAAAAGAGAAAAGGAAAGAAATAAAGAAAGAAAATGTTGTTCCTATAAATGATATGAGCTGGAAAGACGAGATCCAGTTGTTCTACTCACTATTTAATAAGTTATAAGTTTTACGCCTAATGCCTTCTTTATCGCACAGAACACGAGCTAAGTAGGGTATGGTTGACTTTTTGTACTTGCTAGTGCGAGAACATAGTTTTCTATATGGGCTTCTGCTTTTGCCTGATGAGATACAAGGGGAGAGTTGTGAATGAAGAGGGTGGTGTGAGTTTGATAAAATGGATTTAGCCCTTTTTTCACATGAGTCAAAGTGGCTATAGACCAGAATATTAATAAGCTGGCTAAGTGGCACCCTATGGCTTACCCTGCTGACAACCTTTAACATCTTGCATAATAAAATATAGTACTTCTTCAGGAGCCTTCGAAAAACTGAGGCGGAACAATAGAGAATAATCGGCAGGATGTAAGAGTTAACGAATTGTAAGAGTAAGGGTTAGGTTATTCCAGAATGTCTTAACTTCTTGATGTAGAAGGTAAGACGGAATATTTTCTAAGAAATCATCAAGATATGAAACGACCAGGAAGGAAAGATCAGCAGATAGAATGACGCCAAGATATTTAATTTCCGACTTGGTCTATATTTCAATGTCATCTATGTTGCACAATTCGTGAGTGCTAACCAGTTTGTTTAGGTCAGATTTATACCTAAAGGTGAAATTGACTGTTTGACACTTAGAGGGATTTAAGGTAAGACCGTTTTCCTTGGAACACTGGCTGATTTCTGATAAAAAGCCATTTAGTTTGAAGCAGTCACTTTGACACTTGACAGGCAAAGATACAGTCAGATCGTCAGCATATTTGACAAAATTAATGTCATGTAGAAAGAAAACAGAAGTGGGGAGAGTACAGCACCTTAGGGGTCATCAGCTTCAGTTAGCACAGCAGAGGAGGATTTACCTTTGTACACAGTGTACTACATTCTCTTTGAGAAATAGGAATGCAACCAGTTTGTGACCCAGGACTCAGTTTGTGTCATCGAGAGCTTATTTAGTAAGGGATAAGAAATGAGTTGTTTTTGTATAGTGATGATCACATAATGTTTGAATAGGAACTTTTACTACATTGAAACCTTCTGAACAACAGTTTCCGTTAAAAATGCCAAATGAATAACTGAGGTACAGCACAAGGCTCAGTGAAGCAAGAATCTTTGTGGATTTTATCCACGAGTGTATTGAGATAAACCAGTATTCAAAGTAATGTGAACAGGTTATAGTGAAAGAAGCTTTCAGAAATTGATAACTGTAAATCAGTGTTCGGGGAATGTCTAATGTGCAGACGAGAAGCGTTCATTCTAATAAGATAAAGTCAAAGTATATTAATAGCTTTTTTTGTCTGATTTCAAGTAAAGACTTCAAAATCAAGCAGTATTTAAATCCCACTGTTTCAGCCTTTTTAAAACTTTATGACTACCTATTCAAGACATCTGCTGGCCACTTAGCATAAACAAGAAAACTCGGATTTTCAATACCAATGTTCAGTCACTTCTTCTAAGTGGGTCAGAAACTTGCAGTGCGCTTCACGAAAAGCATTTCCAACAGGCTTCAGACCTGAATCAACAGCCGCTTTCACCCCATACTCACCAGCAGATGACCAGAAAGAATCAGGAGTAAGGGACTCTGCCAATGAACCAATCAACAACCAATTGTCCAAAAAATATGCCGAAGAAAGTGGATACGGATCAGACACACTCTGAGGAAACCGTTAGGTGACATCCTGTGCTAGGTCGTCGAGTGAAATCCGAATGGGAAAGGAAAAGTTGAGCTTCCGAGGGTGACAAGAAGGTGCTCGTATGCGTAGTTGAGAGTCTATGTGCAGTCGTGGAGCCAGCTAAAAACAGACTGAAGAGAACAGGGTGAAATAGAGACGTATCGTTGAAGCCCTATGTTCGACTAGGAACCGAAGGAAATAATAATAACAAGACGTTTTGGTAAATTTTATTGTCTATCTGAAAATTAAGCAGTATTCAACGAATTGTAAGAGTAAGGGTTGGGTTATTCCAGAATGTCTTAACTTCTTGATGTAGAAGGTAAGACGGAATATTTTCTAAGAAATCATCAAGATATGAAACGACCAGGAAGGAAAGATCAGCAGATAGAATGACGCCAAGATATTTAATTTCCGACTTGGTCTCTATTTGAGTACCACCTCTGTTTCAGCCTTTTCAAAACTTTACAGCTACCTATTCGAGAAATTTAAATTTATGGAAAATTGTATGAATTTAGCACTTAGTAGTGTTGGTGCAAATAAACAGGATGAATACCAAAAGACGCAAAGAAAATATAAAGCAAAATTTTGCGCTGATCATATAAAGCTACACCACTGAGACTGTGATAGACTATCATCCACACATAAGTCTCTCATTATTTTATGTTGTCTTGGTTATAACAGTATTGATTATTATTCATTTTATTGCTTTGCATTCTCAGTGGAACATAGGGCTTCAAGCTTTAGCTTTTAATTTTTATTAGCAGTTGTGTTTATTTAACTCGAATTAGATTTTCCCGTTGATTGATTGGACCGAAGTGGTCTGTCTCAGGTTGACAAATTGCCTCCTTTTGCAGAGGCTTCGACGATATCTGGTCATGTAGTTTGAAGTCAGTTGGTTGATGTTTGCTAGCATTGGAATGCAGAACGCTCATTTCGTCCTTTTTGGGACTTGCCATCTGGATATACTTGTAATCCTCAGTGAGTGATGATGTTCCCAACGAGGCTCAACCCCAGTGCTCATAGTCTAAAACGTCAAAGCGTTATCCAATCAATCGATGGGAAAATCTAAACTGAATTACACAATTATTAAGACCCGTTGCACAAGAGGTGGCTCTCGTGGCCCAATTGGTCTAGTGGATTACGCTTTAGCTTTTGAGACTATGGGTATTGGGTTCAAGCCTCAGTGGGAAAAGCAGGTACATCCAGATGATGAGTCCCAAATAGGACGAAATGCGCATCCTGGATTCCACTGCTAGTCACCATCCACCAATTAAATTGTGTTGCTAACTGTCTCAAGTGAATTATTATTACGTGTTGGCCGTATACCTCGCACGCAGGATCTGTCAGTAGGATTCCCTTTTAATGTACAATATAGACAGAATGATGTCATGAATAATCAAAAGGAGGAAGTTACCATGGTGGCTCCTCTAGAATCTCTCCTGGCAGACGTCCTCATGACGAGCTTAGGAAATAATCCATTAAAAGAAACTGTTTCGAGTTCGAAAATTAATTATTAGCGATCTGAAGACTCCGGGAAGACAATCTGCACTTCTTTACGAGGGGCGAACTTTTGATTAAGATATGAGAATACACAAATCAACAAAAGGATCTCTATTTAGAACTTCACTTCAATGTGCACAATGTTGATTGACAGCAAAGGTCAAAGGTTGTCAGGTTGTTGTCAGCTAGTGAAAAATAAGTCATAATATGAATAACAACAGTGTAGGTGTAAGAGAGAGGTTAACAACTAATTAATTATGTGATAAGTAGTCATTCGGAAATAACTGATTGGAAACAAGAGAACAAAACATTGAAAATGTGTTACAAAAAAATAAAAAACTACATAGGGTTTAGTATGCAAAATTTCAGGAAAATGAAATTGACACTGAGATCATAGTGGTAAAGAGGCCGGATAAAATTTTACTGAATATAAAGTTCCAGTATTTCCTTATTGATTATTAGAGCTCCTACTGCATGAAAAAGATGCGAGAGGAATTCTTTTGAACGATTTGATTTTACTTTATATATGACTAAATAAAGTCTCTGCTTGACCTGAAGTAATAATGTACTCCAGAAAGGAATTGTTAACTTTTATGCATCCTCCTGTCTACAGCAATGTTGATAATTGTTCACACCAACGTCTAGATAATGTCCTTCTTGTACGGTGTACGTAATTAACTGCAAAGAAGCAAGTGAAGTGGTCAATACACATTGAAGTAGCCAACAATGGGAACTGATCTTTAACGTTTTAAAGAATCTTTGAAATTATCTCGATTTATGGGTTCTGAGAACATTACTGGTCGTATCTTCGTTGAGTTTCAGATTTACAGTTAGTTTATCGATGAAGCCCACTGAAGATCCATTCTTGGTTAAGATGTTTCCGAAGGATTCCAATTCCTTAATCAGTCCATTTTTTAAGATATCAAACAATGAAATATCTATGTGACCATTCTAGTTTTTTCATATTTGTGAAACAATTTCTTTACAGTACTTCTGACAACATAGTGAAATAAAATTTACAAAAAGCACACTTATGTATGTTGATAGATGAAGTCAGATTAAATATCTGAATAAAACCTCGTCCACCTTTAAATCGTCTTTCTGTTTGAATCTACTCAGTGCTACAATAGTTGATCACAAGCTGACTTTTAATTACAAGCAAAGTTAGATACGTCATGATGTTCATTTACAACACAAATGAGCAGTCAGAATTCATAATTCAGTCCACTATTTGCAAACTGTGTGTGTAGTTTAATATTCAAGTATTGGTTTGTAGGGATTTGACTTATTAGTTACAGGATTTTATGGGTTAGAGACATTGGCTAGTGGTCGCGCTATATTGTGAATTGGCAAAAGTTATAATTCATTGGCTGGTCATTGGGTCGCGTCCCAGTGGTTTAGTGGTCTACGAGCTCGCTAACCTTGTAGCCAGAAGGTCGTGGTTTTGAACCCTGTGGGTGGGTACGTACTGATGAAGAGTTCCAAATTAGGCTGAAGAAACAGTTGTGCAGTACTCCTAGGTGGTTTTCCGATGGTTCTCTAACTGATGCCAGCTCATGAAAAAAATCCTGTAACCTACGCAGTTTAATTTGGAAACCCCCCAAGGTCAACTTTAAAACGTAAAATAATATTCAAGAGTAGTAAACAAACGGGGGGAGGAGTGCATACTACTGACTGGTCTGAACAGCTGGAAACCACTCACGCTAAACAGCGATGCTTATTAACCAGAGCCAAGTGATTTGAACACCACACAGTAGGACAGATAATGAAATTAGCAGCCTGAGTAGATAAAATGGGCATATATATTTATATATAATTTAACAAAATATCATACGGAGCGTAATTTCAGCAAGGATGGTTCGGGTGAAATTTTTTAAAATAATCACGTCTTTAAATAGAGTTTATGAGTTAGATTCCTGTATATATCTTAAAGAGATTATATCGAAGAAACTTTTACTTTCAAGAGTTAGCTCATAGAGATTTGATTTGTTTCAAGTTTGATCATGGATTGATGTCAGTTAGAGAAACAGTGAAAACCAGGGAGTACTAGACGGTTGTTTTGTACTAGTTTGGGACTTAACGGCAATAAGCACCCTCAGGGGTTCGAACCCAAGACTTACCGGTTACAAGCAGATCTCGTAGATCATTCATCCAGTTGGAATATATAGGCCACTGAATCGGCTCCCATTTTCTGAATGATCCCCGAGCTTGTCTTGTAACCAGAATGTGCCTTGATTCGGACCCCAGTTGGTATGTACTGTTGACGAGTCCCAAATTAATACGGTATAGCTGTGTAGTACTGCCTGATTTCTAGTGGTTATCTAAATTATGTCACTCCGTGGTGAGATCTGAAATTTATACCTTCCAAATTACTTACTCGAAACTGTTTCCTTTTTCTGTCCTTTAATCTCATGAAATAACTCAGAAGTACTTTTTATAAGTACAGTTTTCGAGGTGGCATGGAAAAACAGTAAATTGTGTGGTCCAAAAATTGAAAACAACGATTTTAAACACAATGAAATTTTTACTGATTACTTTTATAAGTGACTCTTTCATAATTTAATTCATATCAAATCAGCGGAGATCATTAACCCTTGTACTTTTAGTCCTGAGTGGTTTCAGACAGGTATTAAACGAGTCAATCTGCTAACTGTCTGAACTATAGGATATTTAGGAAGAAAATCCACAGATAATCGTCTAAAGATAACACTAATCTCTCAAATCTTTGAATGTCTAATCAAGGCTGTGTAATGTGAACTAGATACACATAAGACAATCAAAAATAGAGGAATGGAGGCTTAAACGATATTATTCATATTGTAAAAGTTCCACAGATCTGATCTTTCTTTACCGGCTCTTCTTTCGTGTCTCAGGGCGTTCTCTTACTGTTTTTGAAATAGTGGAGAAGATTTGTAGCCAAATGGATTGTTTCATTGATGTTATTATTTTCTCTGAGCTGTGTTGTATATACAATTGTGAAAATTTCAATGTACTTCCCGATAAGTGATTTAGCGTTAACTTCAGCGTGAAATGGGCTTCAAGAATTCATCCATGGACAATTCCTTTGTGCAATTTACTACAGGCAATACAGATGAGGATGTCAAAGCTAGGATCAAAAAATCAAGACAAGCCTTCATAACTCTGAAATAATTTGGAAATCTACAGTACTTAGTATAAGGACATACTAATGTCAGATCAATGAGTTCAGAGACTTAGCGTGCACGGCACCACTAAGTACAAAAATTCTACAATACCCTATTTAGCCCGTATTTTATGTGATGAAGACTCTGTTAGACGTGAAACATATAAGTCACTATGTAATTAGCAAAGTGAATTGCCCCTTTCATCGTTCATCTTTCTGTAATTTTATGGTGTCACCCTTTCTATCGTTTAATTATAACTTTGCTATTTTTATTTTAGTTGTTATTACTATTATTTTATACTTTATGCATATTTTTCTCCGTATTACATACAGTAATTTGCTACATAGCTGCTATAACAACGTTTTATTATTATTATGTAATGTTTACTTCTATTTTTATCTTTTTTGTCGTTT
Source organism: Trichobilharzia regenti (assembly GCA_944472135.2). NCBI lineage: Eukaryota > Metazoa > Platyhelminthes > Trematoda > Strigeidida > Schistosomatidae > Trichobilharzia > Trichobilharzia regenti. The sequence continues at coordinate 38,747,410 of OX235263.1, forward strand.
TGAGTAAATTAGATGCAACATTGTACTGAATGCTGAAAATTCCTTGCTGTATCATTAGTACTCTTTTTGGAATAAAGCAAATTATTATTATCATTATTATTAAAAAAGGTATTTCCAACAGCCTGCTGGAGACTTTCACTGACAGTTAACTTTGCTAGATATTAAAGATCAAATGGTCGGCTAGAATGGATAGGCAATTTAGAACTTTGGCAGCTAGAGAATCAGCCAACAACCTGCTGCCCAACAAATGTTCCGAAGAAGATGGAGATAAATTGGACGTACATTAAGGAAGACAGTTGAGTGACATCTCACACAGTGCCGAAGACTGGAACTCTAATGAGAAGTGGTGGGTTGAGTGTGTGTTCAAGAATACTATGCGTGAAGTCATTCGAAGAAGAAATCAAAGCTTATGGGCAAACGTGGAGCCAGATGAAAATGGTAATAGAGACTACAGTATAAAAGAGGTGTGTTACTGAATAAATGAGCAACAATAATAATAGTTTACTACTCCATCCCAAGCCCGATAAAGAAGGAAGGTTAGGCTTGAGCTAGCAAGGTCATCGCTATTTAAACTTCAAAGCTTAGAAAATATAAATTCATTTATCTCTGAAATCGGGAAGACTCCTTATTTCCAGGAAGGATGACACCGGGGGTGAAAGTCTTCGAGAAGCTAGTCGGCTCATATGCCTCCATTGAGTGAGAGCAAAAGCAAGCATAAGGACATGGAATATCTGGTTGGCATGGATGCTTTTTTCTCAGAAGAAATATAAAGATAATCACGTACTTGTAGATGTGGATGGTTATACTTCTTATTCAATAACGCATTAATATTCTTCTTATATCTATTTGATTAACACCTAACAAACAAAACTTTCCACTAAATGTTTTGTGATAATCATTGTAGCATACTTTGTACATCTGATACTTATTCATGTTTGCTTATCTACTATATGGAAAAAACATGGTAATCAGTATTTATTTGTTTTACTAACACCAACTCTGTTTCAATGTAAGTTCTGTCACCAAGTAACATCAGTTACTGAAACGTTGAAAACCATGGAGCACTGGGCAACCATTTCGGCCTACTCTGAGATTCCTCAGTAGTGTGCACTCATGATCCCATCAGGGATTGGCCCTGGGTCCTTCAAGTCATGAGCCCAACTCATTATCCATCAAGTCAGAACTAAATAACCCGTGAATTCTAACTTTTGTTAGGTAATATAGCACTGTTGCAAACCAGTGCCATCAATGGATATCCGCTTCACACTGATATAGTGAACCTTACCAACCATAACTTTTCATTAAGACTTAGCGTTCTCTATCCAGTGGCCTCCATTTAGGCGGATATTGATATTTAAACTGTGAGTTTTGTACGAATTTAGATTAATTTCAGTATGGATTTTTTCACTAACCAACTTGATTTAATAGTGAAACATTAGCAACTGTGAATATCATGAGCTGACATTGGTTAGAGAAGCATTAGAAAACCAGCTGTACTTACTGCACAGATGTTTCGTCGGCCTAGTTTGGGACTCTTCCTTGGGTTCTAGCGGGAAGCCGTGACCGGTAGAGTACAGCCGATTGAAGGTGAGGCAGTAACTCCTCGAAGTAGATATTGTGAAGTGATAGCACTATGTCATGAATTGGCAAAAATTAGAATTCATGGGCTGACCATTGTGTTGGTTCCCAGTGGCTGAATGGTCTACAAGCTCGCTAGCCTTGTAGCCAGAAGGTCGTGGTTTCGAACCGTCTGGGTGGGTGCGTACTGATGCAGATTCACAAATTAGGCTGACGAAACAGCTGGCTGTCCAGTACTCCTAGGTGGTTTTCCAATGGTTCTCTAACCAATGTCAGCTCATCATGAAATCCTGTAACCAATCAATCAAATCCCTAAAAACTAATTCTTGAAAAACTGTGATAAATATGAAAATACTGTGAAATGAATTATCACTATATATCTTCACCTTGTGAATAATCTTGTGTACTATTATCTTAATTAGAAGTTAAATGACATCTTTCTGTATTAAGAAGAATTTTTAATTGAATTTATTGTATTCTATGTACATATATAATATCATATTTATTGTTCATTGACGATTGAACAAAGTTCATTATTTAAACAAATGTCATGATTATAGGCCAAGTTCATTGTATTCATTTTTATTCAAAAGAACAAAAATTAAAAAAAAAGCGAAAAATATTATTTTAACACTGTAAATAATTTCTGTAACGAACTCTTTAATAGGTCATTCAGTCTACCTTATTTTTAAAGATCATGTGAATTAAAAACTACCACAGTTTAAAGCGAAAATATTTTTTTTGCTGTTGTCTTACTTATTTGATATCTACATAAGATTTATTAATTGTGAAACAGTTTTAGAGTCATAGAACGTGAATAATAATAATAATAATAATTAAAAATAAAGAATGAAGTAGACTTTGACTTAGCAATTATTTCGACTAATTTCAAGTCACATGATGTATTGATGTCAATCAAAAAAAGCCATATGAAAGCCGGAGAATACTGGACAGAAATACGCACCGTATGACACCACCAGAGATGATACCAAAATAACTTCTAACTGATTAAAAAGGCCTATAAACATTCTTTTTCAAAAAGAATAGTTACTGAACAAAGAATAGTCTTTTCGATAACCTGCTCTTCATCAGGTTCTACAGTTATACAGACAAAACAGTGAAAGAACTAGTGGTATTAACAACATTAATGTTGTGTAAATAACATCGAATCAGTAATAATAATACCAATGGATTACAGCTCATTATCATCAACATAACAATAAACTGAATGCCAGAAAGATTAGGAAAGGTAATAATACAAGCTCATGAATTTATAGTCTCAATTGAAGGCCGGCCAGAGCAGTAGTAGTGGCTACCTGGACTTGCTTCTTTTGCACACAAAGCACTGGTTGTTTCATGCGAATTGCAATAGCCTCTGCTGTTTGGAGCATGCGGTACTTCGATGTTTTTGGCAATTTATTCGGCACCCGGTAGATGACAGAGAAAGATTCCTCAATGCTGTCTTTGTGGCCGATTTGGACCAAATGGTCTAATATCGAACTGTTGATGGTTTTTACTACACCTTTACTTAGCCACACTGGTAGATTTTTTCGAGCACGAAAAACCAAGTTCTCAGAGAAACGACTAATATAAGTCGATGCACAAGTGCAGTTGAATAGGTAGACACAATTTGAAGTGGCTAGTCTAGGTACTTCATCTGTCAATGGAGAAATCACCATCAGTCGTGTATAAAACATGATATCCAGGTACTGCATGCTCCAAACAGCAAAGGCTATTGCGATTCGCGTGAAACAACTAGTACTTTGTGTTCAAAAGAAGCAAGTCCAACCACTACTACTACCCTGGCCTTCAGTTGAGACTATAAATTCATGAATTTGTAATATTACTTTACCTAATCTTTCTGACATTCAGTTTGTTGTTATGTTGATGATATTGAACTGTAATCCATTGGTATTATTATTACTGATTCGATGTTATTTACACAACATTAATGTTGTTAATACCACTAGTTCTTTCACTGTTTTGTCTGTATAACTGTAGAACCTGATGAAGAGCAGGTTATCAAAAAGACTATTCTTTGCTCAATAACCATTCTTTTCAAAATAACTTTATTATGTGATTTTATTTGTTCTCGTGAAATTCAAGAGTGCATGAAAAAGAGATCTTATAAACAATGGTGCCTTTTGTGTGTTGATTAGTACAAATCGCCAAAAAATAAAACAGTCAAATCGATCAGACGACGTGTGTACAACGCAGACATTGGTTCCCTTATGGCTATGAGACGCAGTCATTGAAAGTGCTAGTTCTGGAAAGGCTAACTGTCCTTGATCACATAAGTTTGCGTTCTATATGCCGTGTCTTACGGTACAGCATGGTGAGTAGTAATGAGATTATGCACAGTGTTAGGTAAGGAAGATGCGTCAACTGATGAGGTTGTTAAGCCACATAGAATGAGAAGGTTAGGATGTGTTAAATATACCCAGTCATCGCCTTATTCGACGGCCACTGTCAACTGACATGGGATCAAGTGCTAAAAGAGTTCCTGGGGGAATTTTTCAGCTCTTCGTCATTACATAGCTTGTTATATACTCCTTCAAGAAAGAGAATATAGGATATTTCTCTTTATGCTTAAGAGGTTACAGTCTTGATGGAAACTGGTTTCCCATCCAGATTCATAGACAAGAATCTAAAACCAAAGAAAGCTTCAGAACAGGTCTAGGTCACCGCTAAAATGATGCTGCCGCTTAACTTCCAATCGGAAAGTGATACTGAAGGAGAAGTTCTCCTAAAATGGTTTTCAAAATTTTTCAGTAAAATTTACCTCTCCACCAGCCTACGAGTGATATTTTCTTGCAAGAGACTATGCAACCAGGAGGTGAAAGACAAGCTATCGTATTTGGTCACTTCAACATGCAAATACAAGTTCACTTGCTCTTGTGGAGTTAGGTACATTGGCTGTAGCATGCAGCCGCTTGTAAAATGCACTCTGGAACACTATGATATACATATATATGTATGTATATTACGGCTTTTTATTTTCTACGGGATACACATTTTTGAGTGATTTTCATTTAGTATAGACATTCACCGATGATATATGTCTGATTTCCCACAAACTGGAAGATATGCAGGTGAAAAGCAACGAGCTGGCAGAAGAAGCATCAAAGATAGGACTTCAAGTAAACATAGATAAAACAGAAGTGACCAAGATTCCTGGCCAACACCAACAGCAACAACAACAGACAACAATCAGCCAGCATAAATGGGAGGAACCTGAAAGAAACAACCTCCTTCACCCACCGACCTGGGAAGCATCGTTTCAACTACATGCGAACGGAACTGATGAGGATATCAAAGCGGCGAAGATCGGAAAAGCAAGACAAGCTGTCATTACTCTTAAATCTGTGTGGTGTAGATCAACAGCACTCAGGATCAAAAATAAGATCCGGATTTTCAACTCCAATGTGAGGTCAGTGCTAATGACTGTACGGATCAGAGACTTGGCGCATCATAAAGAGCATCTCAAACAAACTTCAGACCTTCATTAACAGCTGTCTTCGCTCAATACTCAAGATCAGATGGCCAGAATAGATCAGCAACAAAGATCTCTGGGAGCGAACCAACCCAGCAGTAACTGGTTGTGAAAGAAACAGGCAGGAAGAAATGGAGATGGATTGGCTGGCCATACGCTGAGGAAACCATCAAGTGACATCACTAGACAAGCCATCGCTCGAGTGGAACCTGACCGAATGGGAAGCGGCGAGTTGGTCGTCCAAGGGTGACTTGGAGGAGGTCATGTGAAGAGGAGATGAAAGCGTGTGGGCAGACTTGGAGCGGGTTGAAAACGTTTGCAGAGGACCGAACGCAATAGAAACGCGCAGCTGAAGCCCTGTGTTCCTCTAGGAATTCAAGGATATAATAATAATAAATAATAGACATTTGCTAAATAAATATTTAAAACTAAGCTGAACTAAATATCGATTTAATTTTACCGACAAAGTCCTACTCTCCAGTGGTGCTAATCTATACACGGTCTCCTTTAAGACTGAAATTATGACCACCAGTTGTTGTTGTTATTGTCGTAAGCTTAGTCAAAATTCAATGGTCCAAATGTGATATCACGCCACAACCATTCAAAATAGTTTAAATAATCATTTCAGATCTCACAATGGCCACTAATTCCCCTCCAAACTATAAGAAATCAGCCATGCAAATGAAAACTGACCAATTCCCAAAAGACCATATGCAGCGTGAATAAGTGTTTCACTAGAGGAAAAAAACATCATATCAATAAAACAGCATAAAAGTCGACATTTTATGGTCGGTAAATGCAGGTGAACATAATTTCTAGCAAAACATAGTTCCATCATGTAACAAAAATTCCCCAAAAGTGGATAGATATGGTTTAAAAGATACAAGTCTGCCATAAAAAGACTTGTTTAACTTTTCAGAGAAAGTTAGAAGAACAACAAGATATCGACTGATTCAAGAAACATATTATAGATTATTCAGTTCAATCGAACAGAATCAATAACAAGAAATCAAGAAAATAATAAAACTGAACAATTATTGTTTATTCAGTGATCAAGTCACTTTCAGTTATCACCTATTTCATTAGCGATGGTCTCCCAAATCAAGACTATCGCACTCAGATAGTCTGATCACCAAAAAAATAACTTGCTCCTGTCATTCTAACTGAGTAAGCTTCAGATTAACTCTAGCTGACCGACTAGTATCATTCAGTCGTATGACTTTTGGGTATTACCCTTGACGACTGTAGTGTAGTGATGACCTCGGTTATATATGTGTCTTCAAGCTTAGTCAGTAGAGTGCCGAAAAAGTAATTCTCAGGCCTCCAGTTCTAATCCGACTGAGACACAGATTCTCATCTCACCTACAATCATCACTGACTACAAAATATGGTATACGAGCTCGCCTTGTAATCAGAAGGTCCTGGGTTCTAACCCTGATGGGTGCGTACTGATGAAGAGTTCCAAACTAGGCTGATGAAACAGCTGTGCAGTACTCCCAGGCGGTTTTCCAATGGTTCTCTAACTAATGTCAGCTCATGATGAAATCCTGTAACCAATCAAATCCCTACAAACCATCACTTGAAAATATGAATAGTTTAATTTAGAATTCACTTGTCTGTCTACTTAAGTAAGAACTGTTGAATCGCTTATGAAGCATTTTTAAGTTGCATTACGCGTAGACATCCTGTGAAGAGTCGCTAAAAACCAAGGAGTACTGGACAGTTGTTTTGTCGCAATCTGGAACTCTTTAGGCACAGGAGAGAACAATCCTTTCGGAGATTAAAAGCAGGACCTTTGGGTTTCAAGATGAGTCTGTTAACCGCTTAGCGTTTTGAGACAAAATTCAACAGTCCATGAATTCTAATTTTTGAAGGTTGTGGATTCCACCTCCGACAGGAATCTTCGGCAAGTACTTCTGAAGAGTTCCAAACTACAATGAAACAACTGTCCACTACTCAATGGATTTTAGTAGTTCTATAACTAATGATAATCCACGATCTAACTTAAAAACTAATCAAATCACTGCAAAACTAAGATTTGAAAGTGAGACACGTTTGTTTCACTAGTATTATTATAGTTGTCATTATTCATTGAATGAATCGTTTGAAGCTAATTTAGGCGGCATGTCAAATTTTAAATCACAAAATAATACTCAGACAATAACAATAAAATCAGCATAGATGAGTAAAAATAAAAAAAGATTTAAAATGGAAATCAATAAATACTAACGATAGAATAGAAAAGACTATGAGAAGGTAAACAGTAATCCATCATGTTACCATGTTATCAGTAGTATACTTTTTTATGGTTTCTTTGTTATAAAGTATGTTTATTGTATCACTTTGGTTACTGTTTCATTTTCTGAACTGTTTATTGGTGATATTACCATAGTTGTTTGGATGCAGCAAAGATTGATGGCATATTTTTCAGGTTCCATCAACTTTTGACACTGATGACCATTATTTTCGGTGATTAATAACTTACTGATGAGTGTATTGTATTCAGTTCCACTCACCTCAATGCTTTTTATTCATGTTAAAGCAAGAAGAATGAAATTTACAGTATGAATTGTGCATATTTTATTTCGACGCCTCTCTCTCCAGTTGAACACAGTCTGAAATATACACACTGAATTTACAAAATAACAATATACAATTATTCAAATATCACTTAGCAGAAGTTAAGCCTGAAAATCGTAGATTAAGGAGACAAACAAATGAGTGAAATATGATGAAATAGTCATCGCAATGGACATAGAAAGAAACTAGTTATCTGTTATACATTTAGAAGAAGTTTCGGTAAATGGCTTAACAACAAAATGCTAATTAGTCAGGCTGTCTGCAGTTGAAGAGAGGCCTCGAGATAAAATGCTCACACTTTTTTTACTGAGACTTTTCTCCTGCTTGCTTTGGCGATAATGGTCATGAGAATACTTCATATGAGCCGTTTACTTTCACTAGGCTCGAAGATTTATTTCCATTGGGATCTAGATATAGCTATTCACAGTGAACAGTAAATCTGGCAGTACTGGACAACTGTTTCGTCATAGTCTGACACTTCTCATCAGTATTCACACATGACCACATCGAAAATTGAATCTAGGATCTTCTGGTTACGACGGGAGACAGTTAACCACTAAGTCCATTGGGTGATGATGCAAAAAATCACAAATTGACAACATACAGAATTCATGGACCATTGGATTTCGTCCCAGTGACTGGATGATCAACGAGCTGAGGTCACAACCTAAAAGGTCGTGGGTTTGTTTTCCGCTGCTGTCATGAGTGAGTGCTGATGAAGAGTTCCAAAGTGAGACGAAGCAGTGGTTTTTTAACTGAAGTCAGTTCGTGACGTAACTTGAAACCAATACTTGATAACATTAAACTACCTATTTCAATAATTTTCTGTAATCTATATGCACAAACCATTAAAATAAATTACAAAAGTAATGGGAGTAGAACCTGTGCTGTTATTACTACTGTTATTGTTATTATGATGCATGCTTTGAGTTGCCAGTAGAATATAGGGTTTCAGCGGCACACTTCTACTTCTTTTGATTCCTTACTGTCATCTTCATCTGACTTGATGAACGCACACAAGCTTTCACTTTCAGGAGTAATGCGTGTGTAACATCTATTACAAATGAAAATTTCTCTGCAGTAGCTGTTATCTTGTTATATATTTCAAATTTGTTTATATTTATGATCTATCTGAGGTATTGACTAGCTATAATTTTGATTCCTGCAAGTGCTGTGACTTTAGGTAGGTGGCATAAGTTGGGAGCAGGGTAGAGTGGATACTAGTATCCGATTTGACTGTAACTTGATAGAAATGTTATGTCTAAAGTGTAAAAAACACCACTTTCATTGGTCAATTTTACTTTTGTGACATCAGTAGAAATCTTTAATAAGTCTTCCTTAGAGATTACATTGCGTTTTGATTGTATTATTGCACATTTTTATGAACAGCCGCCTTCTCTCCATACTGAAGATCACATACCCAGACAGAAAGGAATAACAACAAGGAACTCTGGGAACGAACCAATCGAGAACTTACTGTCTAACAAATTTACCAAAGGAAATGGAGACGTGTCAGGCACGCTGGGGAAATCGTCGAGTAACATAGCGCCACAGGCCCTCGAATAGAACTTGAATAGGAAGCTCTGTGTTGGGCATCTGAGAGTGACATGGAGAAAATCGTATAAAGAGAAGAGAACTCATAGCCAGTCATGGAGTCAGCTGAAAAGCACTCCAGAGGACAGGGTAAAATGGAGATGTACTGTTGAAGTTCAGCATTCCACTTAGTACCCAAGGGAATAATTTATTATTTAATCAAATTGATTTTAATAACTTTTTGGTTAAAATGTTGAAGATATATATCACTGAACACAAAGTAGTGTCAAAACAATATTCGCGTAATAAAATTTAGCATATAATTTCTGGGATCCATAGAAACTAGGTATTACATTCACTGACACCCTGCCACAATGCTTATGTGTTATAGTTAGTATATAACTTTCGGTTTAAAGTTCAAACTAGCACTAATGCGGAGTGTAATGAAATCAGAAATGTAATCTTATGTCAGCAGATTTTATAAACCAATGGAAAAGAAGCCCTAATCAACTTCGATTTTGTGTTTTATTGTGCTCATCGAAGAATGAATCCTGAAACACTCTCAAATTAAGTCAACAAACACTTTATTTAGAAAATATATAAGCTGATAGCATCCTTACTTACTAATGTCTAGAGTAAAGTCACAAAGTGTTCAGTATTGATAACATTTATCATGAATTTATCAAGGCGAAAGCTAATCTTCTGTTGATAAGACTAACAAAGGTTTGAAATCATAGACCGTTGTATTTCAACATTTGTATGCAGCCTCAAATTGACATTTAGTGATTCTCTGCTGACTGATTGCATTTTGTAAGAAAATCAACCTTACGATATGTGTAAAATTAACCGGGTTGGTCAGTTTGAATCCTGCCGAGTTTAAGGATATTACTTTCTTCCAGTTTTCACATTTATGAACCTCACCTATTATGACACGTATAAAACCTAGCCATTATGGTATTATATAATTCTGTTCCAACTTCTACCCCTCTTCTAATTCCCGATTACTCATCCCTTCTACACCTTACATTACGTAATACGTTTTTCAGGAAAAATTTTATCAGTATCTCATTGGTCTTGTTAAGTATAATTACGACTGTTAAGCTTATGAAAACGAATCGTCGAAAAGAAAAGAAATATGACCACTTCAATGTGCATTTATCAGTTCATCTGCTCTTGCGGAGCTAGGTACATAGGTCGTTCTATGCGGGTCTTATCAAAACCTGTTAGAGAACACTATCCAGCATGGCTGCAAAAAGGAGGCACTGGTTCAATCAGAAGCGCAATAACTGAACATCTCGTCAATACCTGTCACAGAATCTCAACCGGCTCTTCATTTAGAGTCATTTACAAAGTAAACAAAAAATCTACCAGGCAGTGTGTTTCCGACTTCTTTGTACTGCGGAAGCTCTCACCATATGCATCGAAAAGCCAGAGGTATGAGTTCAAAAGAAACTAGTCCAGCCTTTACAACTACCATGGACCTAGTTTGGTATGTTCCCTTCAGTTTTTGTTTTGTTATCTGTGTGTGTAATTTCCTCTCTTTGCCTTCATTCAATTCATCCTATTTTTCAGTTATATAATCAGTTATTTTAAACGAAACAGCTGTCCAGTACTCCCAGGTTTTCCAGTGGTTCTCTAACTGATGTCACCTCATAATTAAATCCTCCATGCAATCAAACAAAATCCCTACAAAACCAATATTTTAAATTTGTTTCCATGCTCCTTCTGATCACACTTGTAAACCGTTTAGAATAACCATTTTACAATTATATTCTAATCCTGTGTAATACTTATTTGTTTCTATGCCTCTTGTAATCTGTCTACATTCACACCTCCTCCTAACTTACATTTCAAGTTGAAGAAAATTTTGATTTCAATTTGTTTCCATGCTCAGTTTGTTCACACCTGTAATTCGTTCTATCCCTGTGTCTCTAAGCCTCTTGTAATTCATATCAAGTTGAAAATAATGATCACCTTTTATTCGCCTTTAAAATTATTTCTCCAGTTATCAAATATTAATTTTGCATACATTGTAGCTGTTTTCTAATCTTATGCAATCTTGTCTCTAAGCCCTTTGTAATCTATATTCCTACCTTCGAACTTTCATGTCAAGTTGAAAATTACTATCACCTTCGTTACTATGTGGAATTAAACAAATAATAATTGTATCCATGTAAAATAATCTATATAAATGCGATTGTACAGCTTTTGAGAATGAAATCGCCGAAAAGACGGATATCAGTTTGCTGAACTTTTTGTTCTTTTCAATCTAATTTGCTGTTTACGTCTTTTTCTTGTGATCCTTAGTAATTTGTCTATCGGATATATCATACAGTGAAACAGTATTAATGAACATTTGCAAAATGCTACCACCTTTACAACAATCATGTTTCAAAGTTGTGTAAATACAATCAATAAGATTACGGACGATAAATTTTGTTCGTAATGTCACTCAGTAGACCATACTGTTACACTCTGTGAGGTACCTAATGAAGAAATTAATATACAACCTCGTCTAGATTATTAACCACTCCTAAGCCCGACCCTACCGCGGGAAATCAATCCAGTCGCTACAGAAACTTTAAAATACAGAAAAAAAAATATTAATTTTTAATTTAAAAATCTCATCTGTAAGTATAATATTTGTTTATTTGAATTAATTCAAATAGCCGCTAATATCAAATAAATAAATGAAACCATATGTTATTATCTTATACAATGCACAAAAAAGGAACAAAATATATAACTCCTTCTTCATCTCTCTTAAATAGACACACACACACACAGAGTGACAGACAAAGAAAAGTATATAAAAGTGAAAATAAGAGAGAATAATTTGTTTACCCTTAAGCATCATTCACAGTATGTGAAAATATATAAGTACAATTGGTGTGCTTTTTCAAATGTCAATTACTTAATCTAAATATCAACCTTAAATTGAATTATAATTGATGAATAAAAAGCGACATTGTCTGTAATATTACCAATGTAACTAAAATTCATTAAAAAAAGGAATTAATATATGCTAAATAAATCCTATTGCGTCGGTGACACAGTGGTTGAATGCTCACCAACCACACAAGTGTTTCGGGGTTCGATCCTCGGCCGACACACTCCTTTACCTCACTGTCTGTCTCTGTCTGGATTCAACATAGAACTTGGCACCGAAGTGCACCAGTTCGAGTTGCCACGTTCCAAATAGCACACAGAGGTAGACAAGAAGATAATTGAAGAAAATCAATACAGTCTGACAAGTATAAGAGTGAAACAGAATGGGTAATGGTAGAAAGGAATATGAAAGATTACAGAGACTGAATACATCTGCGCTGGCCATTGATAACGATTTTGAGCCATGTCACCCCATTGTCTCCAACCATTGATTCCTAAAGTCCCGAGGCCCCCAACCCGGAAGTCTGCATCTCCCTCCCTACCTGACTCAGATTAACTGTCAAGGATTTCATGGATTGATGGGGCCATGTTTTTGTTTGGCCACCACTTACTCTTTTCCAACCTGCACCTATATCAGTTAATAATGCCCGTCGGGGGAGGCGATGGTTAGGCATGCGCAGCACGTGACCTAGCCATCTTAGTCTATGTAACTTTATAGCCTCGTCGCCTTTACCTCACTAGGCCAGTAATATGACTGGTAAAGAGGCAGAGTTGGGCATGAGACTAGCAACCCAATCCCGTAAAAATAAAAAGCACTGCTATCAAAACTTCAAAGCTTTAGCTTGAAGCTCTATGTTCCACTGAGAACATAAAATGAATAAAATAAATAAAAACAAATAAATCTCATTATAGACAAAACCTCCATTTATTCCTAACACTACCTCAGCATAAATACAGAGGTTTTTACTTTGTGCCGGCAAGATATTTTGTATTTTCTTTATTGTAAACTGCGTAGAGAAGTTGGCTGAATAACGCGTTGGTGGCACAAAGGTTAGAACTCTCGCCAACCATGCACATGGTCCGGCGTTGGATACCCTACCGACGCACACCTGATGTCTATGGTCGGCCTGCGAAATTTGGACTACCGATATCCATGCTGAAAATTCCATACTTGTACCAAAACTACAGTGTGGAATCAAGCTGTAATCTAAAATAAAAATTTAGAAAACAGAAAGATTGAGAAAAAATATTTACTTTTCAATTAGATCCTCATCTCTGACTCTACTCCAGTATACACAGCATTGTATTACAATACACAACAGTTTACCAATGAAGTGGTGATGTGTTTGTTAACAATAATTAGTTAGTGTCAGCGTGTCAATGGGGTGATAATTAACGAAGAAAATTAATATACATAATTAAATGGTAGAAATGGCTACAACAAATGGATTGTATAATGCATAATTTTGGAAAAATGAAGAGTAATTAAGGAATAAGCGTGTGCACAGGTTAATTACCTAACAGACCGTTAAAGAAAATAAGACGATTTGGACAATGATAATTTGTAACTAAGACTGAAGTGGTCAGAAAAAATAAAATAATTTGGACAATTAAAATTTTTATAATTTTTAAAAGTTTATACAGTCATGTAACTATGGCCACGTTATGGAAAGTGGCTGTACAAATTTCTGAACACACAGGTGTGGATTCTTCAGGTGGATTCCTATTGCTTCAGTTGTCTGTAGAAGATGAACTCGTAAAGCAAAATTAAGATTAGTAGGAATGGGATAAATAATTTTAAATGCAGTATTAAAGTCAACCTTATGCTCACTATCTACAAGGTGTGCTACAATAGAGCTACGAATAGATCCTGTTTGTTTCTTGCTTAACGATACTGGATGACGTTTGGAAATACGACGATGAATCTGCCTTATTGTGCGCCCTATGAAGCTGACTCCGCAGCTGCAGCCAAACTGGTAGATACACATAAAGGAGGCAAATTTAGGTGGTTTATCCTTATTTCTCGAACGTAGAATAGGGGTGGTTGTGAAGAAACAACGTACCTCTGCTGCACAATAAGATCTTTTAACTGCATTCTTCAGGCGCCGTGTTATTATTTCGCTGATGTTGTCACCGACGAAGTGCAGTTTTATGAACATTGGTTTTTTCGGAACTGTGGCCATACTGACTCTCCTAGATGTTGAATTCATATTTTTCTCAATGAATTTACCTGGATAGCCATTTTTTTCTAAGTAATTCTCTAATAATCTTAAGCTCCTCATTGAGACAGTCGTCTGAAAAGATTAACCTAGCTCTATGAACCAGACACTTTACCAGGTTACGTGTATATTTCAAAGGTACAAAACTCAAAAAAATGAGTGTACTGACCTGTTGTTGTAGGTTTCCTATACACATTCCTTCTAAGTGTTCCATCTTCTTTCCTTGCCAAGAAGACGTCTAGGAATGAGATACTGTCATTACTTTCTTTCTCTATGATAAAGTTTATTGCTGAATGGGCATCATTAAACATGTTAAAGATGTTCATTGCATCATTATCGGTTTTCATTACCAGAAATGTATTATCCAATCTCTGACTTGGCGAGGAAAAAATCAGATAGAATTGGACCTAATCGGGAACCCATAGCTACACCATCAGTTTGTCTGTAATATTCCTTATTGAATAAGAAATGAACATTCATTGTGCATCCTTAAATAAGTTCCTTCAAGGAGGATACAGAAACGCCAATGTCTATGTTTCGCGTAGTAATTTCATCACATATAAAATCCACTGTCTCCATTAATGGTACATTGGTGAACAAGGAGGATACATCAGAATATATCATAAACTTGTTCCTAACAATAAGATCTCTTATTTTTCCAACAAATTCAAAACCACCGTTTACGCTACGTTTTACCAGTTCATTATGCAGAGGTTTCAGGAGCTTCAATAACCATTTTGCTGTGGCGTGATATGGGGAATTACACATGTCTAACACTGGTCGAAGTGGCAAACCAATTTTGTGCACTTTTGGTAGTCCATATAATCTTGGTGTAACCGTGTCAGTAGGCTTCAGAGATTCATACAAACCTTCTATGATGCTACTTTGTTGTTTAAGTCTTTTTAGTGACTCAATTAGTTGTTTCTCTACTTTTTCTGTCAGATCAACGGAAGATGTAATTTTTTGAAATTTTCGGTGATCACTGAGTATTTCATTCATCTCATCTTTGTATTCAGTTTTATTCATTATTATTATTATTATTCCAGAGCCTTTATCAGGTTTCGTAATTATTATATTCTCATTATTTCGCAGCTTATCTAGGGGTTTCCTGTATTTCTTGGTCAATCCACTTGTGGCAACCATTTCTACGTAATAATTATGTATATTAATTTTCTTCGTTAATTATCACCCCATTGACATGTTGACACTGACTAATTATTGTTAACAAACATATCAGTGCCACTTGATTGGTAAATTGTTGTGTATTGTAATAAAAATGCTATACGTGTATATTAGAATAGAGCCAGAGTGAGATGAGGATCTAATTGAAAAGTAAATATTTCTTCGCTCAATCTTTCTCTTTTTTAAATCTCATTATGCCGATAAGTTATACAGATTTAGATTTCTTCGTGAACTGACATCAGATACAAAAATATAGGAATATCAAAAAGCACTGAAGGGCTCTTTCACCCTAATTTGATACTAGTCAGCAATGCATATCCACAAATCAACCAATGAGACTAGTTGGGTTTTGTGACACATCACACACAAATGAACATACGCTACAGTTTGTGGGTTATTGGATTCCGACCATGTGCTTGACTGTCTATTTGAAGGTTTTGGGTCCGATCCGTGATAGGGTTGTGGGTGCGCGTGCTAGAAGAGTCCCTAATTGGGACTAAACGGCTGTTCAGTATAATGTCTATATTAAAATTAATCATCTTCCGAAAAACCCGAAATCCAAAAAATTTCACCACTGGGGATCGATAACTGATGGAGGAATCCCATGTATATCATTATGGCCTAATGAAAAAACTGAAAAAGAAAGATTTTTAAATGAAAATGGCTGAATTTCAGTGTTTCAAATAAGAGTAATGTAATTTCAGATTACATTGGTATACAGTAATATATTTTTTGCGAGTTGACCACGGATTGATATCAGTTAGAGAACCATTGAAAACCAAGGAGTACTTGACAGCTGTTTCATCCTAATTTGTGAATCATCGGCAGCACGCACCCACTGACAGGGTTTGAACCCAGGGCCTGATGCTCGCTAGTGACTTGCTACAGGATGGAGTTTCCTGAAGCTCTAGTGAGAAGTCGTGACCAGTGAGGTCCAATTAGATGTCACGTGTGTGGATGGATGTCCCACCAACGACAATGGTTGGGGTCGCGCTAAATCACGAATTGGTAGAAGTTAGAATTCATGAGTCATTGAATCGGGTTCCAGTGGCTGAATAGTGTACGAGCTTGCCTTGTAACCAGAAGGTCCTGGGTTCGAATCCTAGTGCGTGAGTACTGATGATGATTCCCAAATTAAAATGAAGCAGCTGTCCAGTACTCCCTGGTTTTCAGTGGTTCTCTAACTGATATCAATCGGTGATCAACTCGGTAAAAACATAACTAACCCTTACTAACCAAACTATAGAACTTAGTAATCATATCAGTTTTTCCTATTAGCCCTCTGGACTCTCAGTGGAATATAAGGATACCGTTTTGAGCTTTGAAGTTTCACTAGCAACGGTGTTCATTTTACAAGGGGCAGGGCTGCTAGCCTCACTCTTTGCTGAGATTAATACCAGCTAAGCAAGGTTAACGACGACATCGTCCAGAAAGCGAACCTCAGACCACGTGTGTGGTTAGTGAGTATTCTACTACTGAATCACCGACGCATATTGATCTACTTGAAAGAAACATAACCAAGACTTACTCAAGAAATTAAAGTCAAAGTAGATAATGTATATACTCTTTTTTCATAACCAACGGAAATCCAGTTTCACATTCATTATTATTGGTTACAGGATTTCATCATGGGCTGACGTCGATCAGTGTACGATTGGAAAACCAACAGGGAGTACTAGACAGCTGTTTCATCTTAGTTTGGGACTCCTCACCCGGGCCTCGATGGGTGCGTGCTGATGAAAAGTCCCAAACGAGGACGAAAAAGATATCCGGTAATCCCAACTGGTTTTCAAATCCTTCTCTAACCGATGTCGACTCATGATTAAATCCTGCAACCAATCAATTAAAATACTACAAACCAATATTAGAATTCATTTTTATAATTGTTCCCTCGGGTTCTGAGTGGAACATAGGACTTCAAGAAACACATCTCCACTTTCTTGTATTCTGCACTGTCTTCTTCAGCTAGCCAGCTCCACGATTACCCATAATCTCTGATCTCCTCCAACACACAATCTCATTCATATCACCCTTACACCGATGACCCACTCTTTGCTTCCTATTGGGATTCCACTTGAGCTATGTTCTATTGCGTGATGTCATTCGGCGGCCATCTCAACGTATACCCAATGCATCTCCATTTCCTTCTACATGTTTGTCGAGCTATCAGTTCTTGGTTGGTTGATTTTCAGTATGGAGATAGCGAAGACAGCTACTGGTAAAAGTCTGCAACAGGCTGTTGGAAATCCTTTTCGTGATATGCAGAACAAGTTTCTGACAAGTATAGAAGAACTGATTTGAAGTTTCTATAGGACTTTGAATGGTTTTGTGAGGCCGGGTCGATATCCCCACGCTCAACCCTCCCTCTTTGCTTTGGCTTAAAACTGGCTAAAAAACTAGCGATCTAGTAAACTAGTAATTATTTATTTATTCTGCTTGTTATCTTACCAGTTGTATTTTCTTCTTGACTCATTCATTCTGTCTTCTATGATAACTAACCTACATTTTATCATATTTTCTGAATGAAATTGTTTGTTTAAACTTTACAGGAAAGCAAATATGCTAAGAATCTGGTGCAGGTCAAGCTTGTCTTCCTACAGACTGACTCCCTGAGCCTAATACATATATAACATAGCTTAATCGGCTGGTTAGTTGACTAATAATTTTGCCTAGTTATATTTATTCAGTTACTCTGACTGTGTAAACATATATATATATATCACAGTGGGCGGATGATTATTGACTATCTCTCATTCCATTCTAGTAACACTCTTTTTTGTCATTTGGGATTTGATTCTAAAATTACCACCTAGAATAACGTATGCAATTCTATCTTTCAACGAAAGATTATTTCATTTGGATTCTGTGAAATAGAAAGAAATGCATTAGCTTAGAAGAAGAAATCAGTGGTGATAATGAATGAACGAATGATAATGAATGCGTTGCAAACTAAGTGAGATGAGGTTAAATATCATCAATCAACAAATTCTTAATATAAGAGAATAATGAGGTCATATTAATTCAGTGACCTCATTATAATATGAATGCAGCACAACGTGCTTATGAACTGTGGCGATATACCACTGACTAGATTAACCTAAGGTACTATCTTCAGCAGACTACTATGCACCACTGTTCATCCCAGTCTATAAAAAGAGAGAGAGAAATCTTCCTGAAGCCAAGTATGTCAGCCGTACTCAGCGTTCGCTATCTAAAAGTATCACCGAACATTTACCAACATGGTTTTACAAAGGAGAAAAACGATGCCCTCTGCAGCCCTATCTTAGAACATCTGATAGATTCCCGACACTAAGCTATACCCCAAACAAAATTCAAAGTCGTCTACAGAATATGAAGTAGTCTTCCTAAAAGTGTACGAGTCAAACTTCTTCAAACTGCAGAAGCAATGGTAATTCACTTGCTAAGTCCTGAACTCTGCATACAGTAGAAATTCGTTTAATCACTACACTTGCGATGGACGTGATTTGTGTTAATACCCGACAGGTAAATTCTATTTCTTTCTGTCTCTTCATTGGTATTATTTTGTGTTTTCAATTGTAATAGTTTACATTTTCAACTTTCTTGTTTTCTAACCCCACCCAATTTAATGTCTACACCTCACTACCACACTGTTACTAACTTGACCAACACTCAATTTCTAGTCAATTATGTCACGTCACTTAATTTATTTGCTCAATTTTAGTCCTAATTTAAATGCTATCCTGACCTCAGTTGAAACATTTTAGTCAATTATATTACGTCACCTAACTTCCTGTGATAATCACATAATGACTAAGCGAAGCCACAAAAAACGAGGCGAAAGGAAACCAGATGGATTTTAGAGCTTGATGAGATTGTTTTGGCCATACTTTCAATCTCTGATAAGTTTTGGAGCATTGACACACTTACTGGCGTGCTATACTTGCCATATTTCTTGATTAAAAACACAATATTCAGTGAAGAGACTCTTTTCAACGGATTTATTATCAAGCTGCATAATCATATATATATGGTTTTCAAGAAGTCATATCCGGTAGGCGACTTGAATCAAAGTTGTAAATATATAAAATAATAGTAGTGTGAAATGCACTAAAAATGTTTGTGATTATAATCATAGTTAAATATCGAATATCAAGCGGCGAAACAAGTCATTGTCATACATGGAATAATTATCAATTATTGGTTTGCAGGGATTTGATTGCTTGACCATGAGTTGACATCAGTTAGAGAGCCACTGGAAAACCTGGCACTACTGAACAGGTGTTTCGTCCTAGTTTGAGACTCTTCATCAGTGTGCAACTGGGTTCTAATTCAGGACTTTCCTGTTACAAGGCGAGATCGTAGATCATTCAGCCACTGGGACCTGATCCAGTAGCCTATGAATTCTAATTTCTACCACTTCGTAATATATAATAGCATAACTTCCAGTCAATGTTTTCGGACAGTAAGTGATAGCTTACCTGACTTGGTGGACCCTACTGGTTACGACTTCTCACTGGAATAGTTCATAGGATATGTAAATGCTGCGAAGGGGGTGTAAAATTATAGGATTAGTAGGTAAATAAGAAACGTTGCATAACATGATGTGATGTTTCATAAGGTAGAATTCAACATTCAAAAGGAATTTCAACTTAGAGCGATAAGTGGGAAAAGTGGAACAATAATGGAACAGTTTATGGTGAGAATACTAATAATATTTATTAAGCTAAAAGGAGGTATTTGACCCTGTCAGTAGAGAAGTGCTACTGCAATGACTGGCCGTGGAGGTAATGCCAAAAAGTATGTTGCACAAACCAAGTCACTCTTCTTTAATTCATAAAGCTATATAAGACCCTGTGGGGGATTGTCACTTGAAGTGATGACAACTGGTCAAGTCTTTCAAAGACATCCAATATCACCATTTCTATTCAATTTCAATATAAGTGTACCACTGGTTGTGATGTTAATCGACTTCGCTGTTTTAGGGATTGATTTGTTATGAGGGAATAGTCTCCTTGATTGAGAATATGCAGACGGTACCGTCTTCCTAGATGAAAATGTCGATAAAATGCAGCATCTTCTAAACACCTTGAGTAAAAATACTGATACGTTTGGGACGTGATTCGCTCCAGTCAGATAATGAACGAGTAAGCAAGGATGGTCTGAACTGACTCCTAGTTTAAGGTTAGGGAGTAAAACAGCTGCGCGTATTGACCTCTCCCTTTATTTATGAAGTTACATCAGCCTTGATGGACTGATTCCTGACAAAATCCCAGCACGTATGTAGAAGGGTCACTTGGCACTTGGCAACTGGCGCCAACTACAACTATTCATTAAAGGATGTACCCATTATGCACCAGTTCAACTTATCCTTCTTTCAGGTTGTGGAAATTTTCCGTTGAAAGTGGGCAACTTCAAGAGGTTAGCCTGCTTGGTCATAAGTCCCTGTTTTCTGTCTTCCTTGTTAAGTGGTACAATAATGTGAATACCTGTGAGGTGAAGTGTAGAAGGTTAAGTAAGGAGGGAGAGGGAATTGATGAGATGTTAAAGCTGCATCGGTTGGGATTGCTGGGATACATGTCATTGTTTTCAAGCCATCGATCTCCTCGAAGAAAAATGTTAACCAATTATGGATTAAGCTCGAAAACAGTTGAGAGAGGTTGAACCAAAACCTGGGACTAACCCATGAAGTCACTGACGGTTATTTAGGGTTAGATATGTTTTGACGAGTTCATCACGGGTTGATATCAGTTAGAGAACCATTGAGAACCAGGGAGTACCGGACAGCCAGCTATTTCATTCTAGTTTGCGAATCATCGGCAGTACGCACCCACCACAGGTGGGTTCAAACCCAGGACCTTCTGGTTACAAGCCAAGCTAACTCGTATAGCATTCAGACACTGGGACCTGACATACTGGCCAAGTCATGAATTCTAACTTCTACCAATTCGTGATTTAGCGCGACACTAACCATTGTCGTTGGTGGGACATCCATCCACACACGTGACATCTAATTGGACCTCACTGGTCACGACTTCTCACTAGATCTCCAGGAATCTCCATCCTGTAGCAATTCACAAGCGAGCATCAAATTAAGCTAAGTAAGTTGGCGTAATGTGCTTGCACTCCGTCCTCGAGATTCTAAGACTGATAATAACATGGCTTAGAATCATTCCCAATAACACAGATATATTCACACCTTATCATCTTCCAGATTCATAGAATCTTCATTCGTCTTAATGTAATTATTCTTCCTACCTTAAAGTGACGTTCATTTTCATCCCATTAAACTTCCTTCCTGTGCATTTATGAAAATTCATATGAAAATTCATATGAAAATTTAGATCATTTAGATCCAACTTTATTACAGCATGAATTTATTCTAATGTTAAGTGAACGAAATGTAAAAATAATAATAATAATAATAATAATCTGCTTTATTCCAAAACAGTACTTGTGATACAGAATGGAATTCTCAGCATTTCACTACACTATTGCATCCAGTTAGTACATTAACAATAAATAAAATTGTACATAGATTATGGGTAATCTCAGTTAGTTCTGACAACTACATATTAGCATATCGGTAGCAAAGCCAAAATTGAACAGAATGTTCGAAGCATATTCACAGGCGTAAGCGGCAACAAAAAGGTCGAGATATACAGAGTGTGAAAGAACGAAGAAGAATGTTTTAAATAGAGTTTCTAAGGAAGAGAGAAACAAAGCAGCACATAACAAAAGCAAAAAAAGAGATAGAGAGAACAGGAAGAGAAAGAAAGAAAACGTTGCACCTATAAATGATATGAGTTGGAAAGACGAGATCCAGTTGTTCTACTGACTATTTAATAAGTCATAAGTTTCACGCCTAATGCTTTCTCTATCGCACAGAACACGAGCTAAGTAGGGTATAGTTGAGTTTTTGTACTTACTAGTGCGAGCATATAGTTTTCTATATAGGCTTCTGGTTTTGCCTGATGAGATACAAGGGGAGAGTTTTGAATGAAGAGGGTGGCGTGAGTCTGATAAAATGGACTGAGCCCATTTTTCACATGAGTCCAAGTGCCTGTCAACCAGAATATTAACAAGCTGGTTAAGTGGCACGTAGCTTATCCTGCTGACAACCTTTAACATACTGCAGCATAAGACCATCTGTTTGAATCACCAATTAATCTTAATCCCTGTCATTCCAAGTAATCGGTAGCTGATTAGAACCTATTTAATGGAATGATAACAATTTTTTAGTACACCAGTGGTCTGATTCTTTTTGTCGTAAACAATAATCGTCACTTCATACTCAATGAGTGTTGCTTTTTGGTTAAGCATCTAGTAGTGTCTGAAATTGACAAGAAATTGTTTTAACTCTGAACAGGTAAGCCTTTACCGGTACACTAGTTTGGGGGTGAAAAACAAACTTTAAAAAATGTACGCCTCACTATGGAGTAGAACAAAATACTTATGAAATTGGAAAAGCTAGTTACGCAACATTGCGTATGTAAAATAATTTTGGTATATATATGTACAGAAAATCACACCCCTGTCTGTGCAATGGTCTGTATTCTTGCCTCTTTAAGTGTCACAGATATTTATGAACAGCATTGTCAATTCCCACTCCTCAGAAAAACAGTCATTAACTATGCTTCGCTTGATGAATTATTCATTACGAAGTTGTCTTAGTTGAATCTTTGATTAAGATTGTCACGGTTATTATTTCTCCCTTGGGTTCTGAGTAGAACATAGGACTTCAACAACACATCTCCACTTCCTTGTGTTTTCTGCTGTCCTCTTCAGCTGGCTAGCTCCAAGACTGTCCGTAATCCCTCATCTCCTCCGCCAACTCACACGATCTCCTCCATATCATCTTCACACCAACGACCCACCCATGGCTTCCCATTTGGATTCCACTGTAGCAATGGTCTGCATTACGCGCGATGTCATTTGGCGGCATCTTTAACGTACGGCCAATCCGTCTCCATTTTCTCCTACATACTTGTTGAGTAATCGGTTCTTGGTTGGTTTGTTCCCAGCCAAAGTTTTTTTGTTACTAATTCTTTCTGCCTGGCCGGCTGGACATTTGACCTGGAGAATAGAGCCAGTCAACGAAGTAGGCAACTGTTGATAAAAGTCTGCAACAGGCTGTTGGAAATCCTTTTCGTGACATGCAGTGCAAGTTTCTAACCCATATAAAAGCAGTGACTGACTTCACACTTGTGTTGAACCTAGCCTAGTTTACTAGCGCGCTACTTTTCTAACCGATCTCTAGACCTGGTAAAGAGTGAGGTTTGGGCGTGGGACTAATGACCCTTCCCGAGATAAGCAATAAAACCGTTATAGAAACTTCAACTTGCATTGATTAAAATCAGCGGTGCATTATTTAAAGACAGTATACTTAAGAAATTCAAATTCTCTGAATGGTCATGATTGTAACCATTTCTGTTTCAGTAGTTTCTGCTTTAGACTGTTCTCTTATGAATAGATTCTTGTCTGAAGTTAACAAATGGTTTCACCTAAATGGTCTTAAACTAAATCCATCTAAACCTCATATTGTCGATTCTAGTTTCAGAGGCGAAAAAGACTTGCGTGGACTGTTTCAGTCCTATGATATTTGTAATATTGACGGCAATGTAATACTGAGTAAATCAAACATCGCCTGTCTTGGCATCAAATTTCTCTTCGAATCTTGTCTTATATTCTGTTGATTTTTAAAATATGTTTGGTTTGACTTAGTTGTTACTTGAAGTTGTGACTTTCCACTGGCATAACTCAACCTCTCCTCTGAAAATTTATCAATTCATGTATTCTGCCCGCGTTCTTCTTCATTATTGGCCATTATTTTTCCCTGAGCTTCTCAAAAAAGACCATGTCATATTACGTAGAACACTGAGGCCTGCAAGTAGGGTTACTGGAGTTCCTTTGACTCAGATAACTGATATTACTCTCAATAGGAACTTCAATTCTTGAAAGCAGTTGGCTAGAGTTATCTTTTTGCAATATGCATAAAAAGGGTGGAAATTCCATTCTGTATAATTACTATTGTTATTTGGAATAAAATGATAATCACTACTGTTATTATTAAGGTGACTGGAAAAACTTTGGAGTCTTCAGGCGGTGTGGATTTATTCACCAAAGTATAGCACTGCTGCATCACAGATTTATCCCAACCATTAGTCACTTATCAGAGTTATTTTGTATTCAATAAGTGTGACGCAAACACTACATAGTGTAGAATGCTGAATGAAGATTGAGTCGAATATCACTTTACTATGACAGGAGTACAGTATCTCAAATCTCATTGACCTTCCTCTATTCTTGTCTATTCATAGTTGAATAAATATATATATTCCCATCTTGGTGAAACAACTTCAACTCACAACCCACCCCACCATTCTTTAATTCAACTGACGATTTAAAATGAGACAATATCACCATGAAGATTTCAATGAACTGACGAAGAGAGTTGCATTGTCTATACTCAGATGGTCTTTTTCCGTGGAAAATTATAATATCATTGCACAAACAGGTAGCCAGCATAAATATTGATCTAGTCTAAATGAGCACTCAGTGTCTTATTTAGTGAGGCATTTATCTGATCACATATCGTTGAGTTCCTCAAAAGTGAGTGTGCATAGCTTCACCCATAATTTTTTATTCTTTTACGTTCCCATCGGAACATAAAACTTCAAGCTAGAGGCTTCAATCTTCAGTAGTAGTGGTGTTTATTTTCACGTGATGGAGTTTCTAACCTCATGCCCAAGCTTCTCTCTTTGCCAGTTTTATTAGTGGCTTAACGAGGTAAAGGAGTGCGTCTACTGGGGATCGAATCCCGGACCACATGCACGGTTGGTGAGCATCTTACCGCCGTGCCACCGACTTATACTACTACTACGTCAGTGTAATAGCTGCTCAAGCACTTCTCCCTGACAAAACATCACCTATAAGAAAAAGGGATTAACATGAATTAATAATATTTAACTTAAATGACTGCATACTTTGACAATCTGTTATGTAATCAACTTGAATACTCTTCATTCTTCAAAGGTTATGCATAGTGCAATCCACTTGCTGTAACCATTTCTACCCTTTTATTGTGTCTGCAACCTTTTAATCAGCCTATCATCCACTACCGGTTAATTCACACTAAACTAGTCGAAATAAACATCTGTCAATTTCCTGTAAATGTTATATTGAACAGAACTGAATTCCATTCATATTTATCCTAAAATCAGTTAATTCTCATTAGGTTGGCAATCATTCCATTGGAATAATCGTAAGCTGCCTGACAAAGAAAGAGAATATTCTATGTTCATGTGTCTAATATGGGTGATATGGAATGTTGAATGGTTGTTTGTTTGTTTATTTGCTTTATTTGTTTGTTTTCATTGTTTATTTTGTTTTGTTTTGTTCCAGTGAAGTGTTGATTCTGGATCACATGTGGATTATATTATATCATAGTTTATCATAATGTAGGCTGTTGACATTAAATGATAATCACATGGGTTGAAGGATACATACTTGATCATATGATATCCATTGAATATTGAATGCATTTTTGTGCGTAGATATTTATTTGGTTAAGTATCAGTTGTGTTCTTTATCTTTTTCGCTTTTTCTTCAAAAGTATTCACTTGATTTTTTGGAGTAAGTTGATTCGATATTAATACTAATGTGAATTTGTTTGTCATTTTCCAGCCGACCAACTATGATTGCTCAAGCGAAAAACAAACTACCTAGCTGCGCCATTTCTAAATGTATCTACAAATTTAGTTGCTCCTTTGGAGAGAGCTATATATAGGGCGAACAACTAGACAGCTTAACAAACGCATTAATAGTCATCTTTCTTCATGGTTCAGAAAAGGTTAAATAAAATCTATAAGAAGTTTTATTTTGGCTCGTTTGATTGGTGATAGCGGTCACCAAGTGGATAGAAATAGTGCCTTCAAAGTTATCTATCGTCTTCCATCGAGCCATTCTAATGGAATTTGAACCCTCCTTTTTACACACAGCCAAAGCTATGGGAATTGATTCGAGAGGACAACAACAAAAGAAGTTTGTCCTGCCTTTGTCTCTCCTTTGCTTGCCTAGGTGAATTCTAATCAAAACTCTCCCACCCTTTCTTATTTTCCATTTCCTTCGTATTTTTATGATATCTATTTAAACTCCAACTATCTGTCCGCTTCACCTTTAGTGTTACGTAGCTTTTGAGATTTTACCTAACTGTCTACATATACATATATTACTACCTTCGTCACTCTTATCGCCACCTGCATAAACCTCATAATCAATATTTTGTTACCATTATAATCATCGTTATTAACGACTGTACTGCTATAGTGTTAGAGGTAACCATCAGTATGCCCCTACCTGAGTATACAGAGCTTGTCAGTACCCATTGGAGAGGTATATATATATATATATATAATTTGAATGCAAATGGTTGTAATTCAGAGGCTGAATAATCCTAGTGAGTGAGGAAGGTTCTGAACCTGTAACCCATTTGTTGGATGTCGATCGGTTGAAATAACTAACCAGAACTCTACTTTTAAACAATACATTGAAAAATATATATTCAGGAGACATTCAGCATAATATATACATGCCTTTTTACTTCCACGTTATTGAAAATGATTGATTTCATGCAGAAAGAATTACTCAGATTAATAATCACAGTGCACTGTGTTGTAAGTTTAGAGGTAGTCGTCTATAAGCCCTGGACCTAGTCCTCATGTTTGTTGAAACTCGTTAAAAGGGTGCATCTGAAATCCTTCTGTGATTCGAATCAGCCTCATTCAGTGTTTTAGTCAAATATGTTACCATTGAGCTATTCAGGTTCATGACTGAACTCCTCTAAGATTGGAAAGCATTCATTGATTGATCACTTGGAAGTAACCAGTAGCAGGCGACAAGTATGAAACCTAAGTCCAGGGAATACTGCCGATCTCCTCCAACGGTCTATCATAAATTCAGAGTTAACTTCGATGACGAGACATTTATATTGTTCAGTACATCGCAAACTTGACTAATAGAATTTATTCATCACTAACACCAAGGATAAGACACATGACATTCGTCACACCCTGGTGACCAACCTATTAAAAAACCCACTATATTTCAATACAGTGTGGAATTATAAATACTACTCTTCCGAATAAAACAAATCTCATTTAAGAAGTATAGTATATTTTAAGTTAGGTATTGAATAAATCGCTTTAATGTATGTCTCAAAATAGAGTTCTATCAAATCAAATTCATGGTCCATATCAGTACAAGTGGATTAAATCATAAGGAAATCCACGAAAGCAATCAATTAAGCTGTTTAATACACGGAAAATTCAAAAAGCCCACACTACATTGAAATTCAAAAAGACAATCAATGTAGCAACCGAAACTAACTTTTTGTGGTCTGAACTCAGGGAACCCATCTTGGATTCCTACTGTACAGGTGATAAAACTTCTGTGAAAGATACATAGTCACAAAGGCTCTAAAGACAACAAAAATGTGAATATTCTTCGATAAATCTGTGGTCCTATTCAACACTAATAATGTCAAAGATTTGGGATTACCTCAGCAGTTCCGCTGGGTAGCTACACTGTCCAGCTAATTTTCGAAGTACAAAACAATTATTATTATATTTGTTCCCTTGGGTTCCTAGTGGAACATAAGGCTTCAACTGCACGTCTCGACTTGCTTCTGTCTTTTTTCTGCCGTATTTTTCACCTGCATCCATGTTAGTCCACTCTTTCAACTCCTCTTCAGACGACCTCCTCCATGTCACCCTTGCACTGACTTCCCACTCGCCGTCTCCCTTTCGGGCTCCACTCAAGCAATGGCCTGACGTGCGCGCGATGTCACCCAGCGGCCTCTTCAGCTAGTGTCCAATCCATCTCAATCCACTTTCTCCTGCATATTTGTTGGGCGATTGGTTCTTGTTTTGTTTGTTAGTGCCCATAATTTCTTGTTGGCGATTCTTCCCCGCCCGACCCTCTGATCTTCAGTATGAGTGAAGACAGTCAGTTGTTGATAAAGGTCTGCAACAGGCTGTCGGAAATATTTTTTGTGACCCGTCCGCTAAGTTTCTGATACGTATGGAAGAACTGACTGACTTGACGTGTGTATTGAAGATCCGACTGAATTTTGTTGTTGATGGTGAGTGACGAAGGTTTCCAGACTGGTTTCAGGTTGATGAATGTATTTCTCGTCTTCCCGATTCTCGCTCGATTTGACATACTTGTCCATTCCGACTGCCTGTAGTTGAGACAATGCTCCCTAGATAAGTGAATGAAGTAACCTCTTTCAAATCCCTCCAGTTGATGGTGATTGGCGGTGAATGTTGATGCTGCTGTTGTTGTTGGTTGGTTATTTTCATCACCTCCGTCTTGTCTATATTCACTTGGAGTCCTGTCTCCGCCGACTGCTTCTCCGACCAGTTTGTCGGTTTTCGCTTGTAAATCTTCGATTTTGTGTGACGTCAAACATAAATTATCCACGCGCGAAATCCAGGTCTTCTAGGTTCGTCACGTCGGTTCAGTACTGCAGAAGAAAATTAGTTCACCAAAATTCAATTGTAAGAAGTGCCTTAGAATCAAGTAGAATATTCCCATAAAGATGGGATCAGAAACTCTGTCCATGAGAATTCCCCGCCATCGCTTCCCGTAGACAACCCAAAGTCATAGTGACTTTCATTCACCCAAACAAAATCACATCGTACAACACATTATCACTGTACACACAATCAGAAACAGCAGTATTAAAATTAGAGATAAAACAGGAACAAAAACAAATAATAAAGATCAAATCAGCGTATGATATGCAAATGTCAAAACAATCACGTACAGTCTTGGAGAAAAACAGATATTAATTACAAAGTTAGCTGAAACGTCGAAATAAGTACAAATATAGTGATTAGATCACGCAGGAGCGATTTTCTAGACATTTTTCCCATCTGTGAAAACAAAACGCTTAGTTTGGCGAAGAGCATATTTTCGATAAATTCATTTTCTTAGCCGGTCAATCACATATATATATATATATATATATATATATATATATATATATATAAACAGAAATGGACAACGCCCAAATGGCGATATCAAAATCCTGATGGGTGATATGAATGCGAAGCTGGGAGGAGACAATACAGGAAGGGAACTCACCATGGGTCGTGAGGCCCTCGGTGAAATGAACGACAATGGTGAACTCTTCTCAGACTTCTGCGCCTTCAATGATTTGGTGATTGGTGGTAGTGTGTTCAAACACAAGGATATACACAAGACGACATGGATTTCACCAGATGGAAACACCAAAAACCAGACAGACTTCATTTCAATTTCAAGAAAGTGGAGACGGAGCCTACTGGACACAAGGTCGAGGAGAGGAGGAGATGTGGGTTCAGACCACTATCTAGTACAAGGGACTTTCAAGGTGAAGCTAAAAGCCTCGAGGATAGCTGGGGATAGGCCACAATGCAAGTTCAACACTCAGTTAATGAAGGACACAACCACAAAAGACACTTTCACTGCAACTGTCAGAGCAAAGCAGGAAACACTACGCGACATCACTGAAGAATCATGCGTGGAAGAACATTGGAAGTCTCTGAAGGCGATTCTCAACGAAACGTGTTCAACGGTTCTAGGAAGAAAGAAGAGACAAGACAAGGAATGGCTCTCAACGGACACTTGGAAATTAATAGAAGGGAGGAGAATGGTGAAAGAGAAAATGATTCAATGCAAGGACGGACAGAAGAAAGAGACTCTGAGCTCAACTTACAAAGCACTGGACAAAGAAGTGAAGAAGAGTGCTAGGAAGGACAAAAGACGATTCTACGACAACCTGGCCACTGAAGCTAAGAAGGCAGCAGGCAAAAGGGACCTGAGGACACTATATCAGATAACCAAATCTCTATCCGGGAAGAGATCAACACAAGCGAAACCTATAAAAGACAGCCAAGGGAACCCAATTACCAAGGAAGAAAAACAGATTAAACAATGGGCGGATCACTTCAAAGGACTCTTGAACCGACCATCACCTGCAACCCGTCCAGAAATACCAACAACAGCGCACACACAACTGCAAGTTGACACCAATCCTCCAACGAGAGCTGAAGTCTTGAATGCAATCAAACTTCTGAAAGCTGGAAAAGCAGCTGGACCAGATGGAATACCCTCTGAAGCACTGAAAGCGGACCCAGAGACTACAGCAGACATGCTGACTCCATTATTGCAAAAGGTCTGGAAGGAGGGAAAGGTGCCTACTGACTGGAGGAAAGGTTACCTCGTGAAACTACCAAAGAAGGGCGACTTACGCCTCACTCTGCAAGAACTGGCGAGGAATCATGCTCCTGTCGACGCCAAGTAAAATCCTGAGTCGCATCATCCTGGAGAGATTAAAGGACGCACTGGAGACAGAACTCCGACCAGAACAAGCTGGATTCAGGAAAGGCAAATCATGTTCCGACCAAATTGCAACTCTACGCATCATCATCGAACAAAGCATGGAATGGCAATCAAACCTCTACTTCAACATTATAGACTTCGAGAAGGCCTCTAACAGCGTTGACCGTGAAGTAATTTGGAAACTACTCGAGTACTACGGCGTACCCCAAATATTCATCAACCTTATTCAACAGCTGTACGACAACGGGCACATGTCAAGTGATCCACAACGGAAGACTCAGCGAGGCGTATGGAGTAAACACAGGAGTCAGATAAGTGCGTCGGTGGCACAGTGGTTAGGACTCTCGACGACCATGCACATGGTCCGGGTTCGAGCCCACACCGGCGCACACCAGATATCTATGATCGGCCTGTGAAATTTGGGCTACCGATATCCACGCTGAAAATTCCATACTTGTACCAAAAATACACTGTGGAATCAAGCTGTTACCAAAAATAAAAAAAAAAAAAAAAAAAATAAAAATAAGGAAGCTTACCATCACCAATGATATTCCTAATTATGGTGGACTGACTGGATTATGCGTCAGACAGTGGGAAACGAGAAGACAGGAATATCCTGGGCCGACGTGAAGAACCTAGAAGACCTGGATTTCGCGCGTGAATGATTTATGCTTGACGTCACACAAAATCGAAGACTTACAAGCGAAAACCGACAAACTGGTTGAAGAAGCAGACTATTGTTGAGCAAAACTCATTTTGTAACTGTGATAGAATTCATGTTTTCTATCACATTCCAACCTTTTGCTTATCATTGCCAAAAATCACAAATTATCGTTGGAGTGTTTTCACGTTACTAATTTCCATTCAATAGATCTTGAGTAATTTCTCCTGGTGATGTACACAGCTTTGATGAAGTGCTAGCGAATGAATTCAGTTCCATACAGTTTTGAGTCTCTTTTTAGATAATGGCTCGGTATGAAAAAGAGATGATTGAACAATCTCAAACAGTAGTGGACAATGAAGCTCTTTGATTAAAACTTTGAGAATAATCTTCTCACTGACTACTTTGTGAATCCATAAAACTGTAGAAATATCTTGAAGATACCTATGGAAGTATATATTTACCATTTTCATATCTTTTATCCTTATCGCCAACATCTGAATAAATGAATAAATATGTCTGTAACTCAGTGTAACTGTCAGATGTGTAATTATTGTTACACAATTAAATCAATATAACAAATAATAAAACGATATTAATAAATAACCCTTCTGATTGCATACAGCCAGAAAGTGACCCTCATTCTACCGACTATAAGCTTGGGCGTATCAATGTAATAGACGTTAATAATTCAAACGCTACATTCTATCATCTGTATTTGTTGGTCAGGAGCAATGAAATTTCTAAGTATTATTATTATTTACTTATTATTTTTACCCTTTACGTTACGAGTGGGACACAGGGCTTCAAGCTAGAGCTTTGAATTTCCCGTAACTGTGGTTTTATTTTTACAGTGTGGATTTGCGAGCCTCACACCCAATCTTCCCTCCTTACCGGCCTCACTACCAGCTTAGCGAAGTTTTAGGAATACGTAGGTCTGAAACTGGACAGTGGACCATATAAGTGGTTGGCGAATGTTTTACTGATGAACTACCGACGCTTCTAACTATTAACTAGTTTAAGTCAACTTCCCCTGGCAACGCACACATGATATCTATGGTCGGCCTGCAAAATTTGGGCTACCGATATCACATGCTGAAAATTTCATACTTGTATCAAAAAATACCATGTGGAATCAAGCTGTAATCAAACTAGAATAAAAAAATAATCAAATTAATCAATCTGAGTGTTAGTTAGTAAGGATTTGATTGGTTTCGAACTTCATCCAGGATTGATATCAATTAGAGGGTCACTAGAAACCAGGGAGTACTTGATATTTATTTCGCCCTAGTTTGGGATTCTTCATCAGTATTCACTCATGATTCCACAACAAATCAAACCCAGAACCTAAAGGTTATGAGGCGAGTTTGTTAACCATCCAGCTGCTGAAAGTTAGTGTAATGCTCACTAGTGACTGACGATAGGATGAAGTCGCTTGAAGTTCTAATAAGAAGTCATCAAAGTTTGGGTTCATCAGGTCGTATATGAGTAAAAATTCTTGCCAATGACGTTGGCTGCCTTTCGCGCTATATCTCAGATAGGCAGGAGTTAGAATTCATGGGTCATCAGATTCCTTCCCAGTGGCTGAATAGTATAGGAATTACCCTCATTATCTGGAAATCCTGGGTTCGGTCCCCGGTGAGTTCACCTATGTGTGCTGCCGAAGAGTCCCAAATTAGGACCAAACAGCTCTCCGTTACTCCTTACTGTACACTAGTTCTTTGAATGAAGTCAATCGGTGATGAAGGTTAATATTAACCCATAAACTTATTAATTGTGAATTCATAATGGGGAAAAAAGTGGAATTGCAAACTACAATGAAATAGTTGTTCAATGAAAATTTCTCGATCATATTTCAAATGCTCAAATATGAAATTTGCGACTAATTACATACACTGTGATGTCTGAATTCTTTTTTATTCATCCACTAACTGGTTACTCTTGTCTAAGAAGTATTTTATTTAACGAACTGTTTATTTCTTTAGCCTTTGCCTTCCGAGTAAAACATAGAGCTTCAAACTGTCAGCTCTGAAGTCTCAGTGACACTGGTGTTGCTTTTACAGGATGAGTTTTCTAGCCTCAGACTCAGACTCCCTCTTGTTTAAGAATTCTACCGGATAAGCGTTATCTAGTGTTGCATCAGTTGGGAGTCGAACTTGGATATCCAGCGTGGCTGACGAGAATTCTACAACTGAATCATCAAAGCACAGTTTGTAAAGCAAAATAAGTCATCATAGAGGAGTGAACAACAATAGTAATATAGTATTTTTTTTAAATTTCTTACCCCCACAGTTGAATAGTTTGCAAGTTATTGGAATTTCTTAATTCTACTAAATGAAACCAAGTGATTTTATTCAATTCCAGTTGGGCATGAAGTTGTCGGTCATGTTTGTCGAAAGAATATATACCACATTTCAGTACTGTTTACAGTTGTGGAATGAAATTTATTAGAACAAGCTTAGAAACATAAAACAGTCTATTATCTGTTGTACTGTAGTGAACCTAAATAATGGTAGCTATGATATATTTCTGAAGTAGTAGTCATGCGTCGATGGCAATGCGGTAGTGTGCTCGCCGACCACACAGGTGATCCGGGGTTCGTCTCCCGGCCGAAGAACTCCTTTACCTCGCTAAGCCACAAATAAGACTGGTAAAGAGGGAAGGTTGGGCATGAGGCTAGCAACCCCATCCTGTAGAAACAAACGCCACTGTTACAGAAACTTGATGCCTGTAGTCTGAAGCCCTATATTCCACTGGGAACGTAAAGGAGTAAAAAAAGTAGTAGTCGTTCCCATCGTCAACTGAAATAAAGAATGATAAGCATGAGCATATAAGATGACTGACTGTTTTGATCAAGTTTGTGTGTCACAGGCAGTGTTGATCCTTACTGAATTCTAAGGCAGTCAGGGTTTTTCATTTAAATATACGTAGCAAAGCTAAATACCGATAACAGCAGCAGCATGTATCACAATGATCAGGCCATCATACAAATACTTCACCGGAATTAATTATCCAATGTTTTCCAAATCATAATTATTCATTAATGCTATTCATTCTTCGCGTAATGAGTGGAACATTGAGCCAGAGTGGCACATTTCCATTTCCTCTAGTTGTCTCTTATCATTTTAACCTACCTCATACGACTCTCTGCAAGTTTTAATTCCCCCCTCCGAATGGGCTTCTTTTCGTCACCTACAGACTTTCAGCTCGTTACGTTCCATTCAAAATTCACTTGACGTCACCTGAGACTCTCCTCCATTTCCACTCCCTTCTTAATATTTGTTAAATAATGGATTATTGGCTGGTTTTGCACCTGATAGAGTTCATTATTGCTTATCTTTTCTGAATACTTATCTGATCTTCAATACTAAGTGAGGGTCACTGTTGATGAAAAATCCACAGTAAGGTGTTGTACATGGTTTTACTTATATTTTGCAACAATCATGCAGTAATACTGACGAGTGGTTGTCCTAAAATAATGTCTAGTGAATTTAATTGATAAAATATTCTTATCTAAACTTAGAGGAATCGATTTCTAAACACGCCACTAATCAGTAACGGATTCGTATCCTGGCAAAGTGGGTTGCAACAAAATGACTGAATAGCATGGTTCTTTATTTCATATATGAAGACACAACTCAAACACAAGTAATTTTAAATGTTTAACTTTAATTTATGCACCATACTAAATGATTAAGTCCATGAATAGGTGAGATCCTGACCACATGGTTAGTAGAATTAATTAGTCTTATTTATCAGTTTTATTAGATTCAACCACAACTCTACTAAATACTCCAAACCTCGGATGAACCGGAATATTTTCCGTTGTTAGGTCTTCGTCACGAATCAACATCAGTTAGAGAGACTACTGAAATCCATAGGCAACTGGATAACTGTCACGCCTCATTTCGAAACTCTTCAGCAGTTCATACCTACAACTCCACCTACGGGGATTGAATTCGGGATCTTCATGTCACGAAAAAAAGATCATTGACTATGCAGCTATTTGGGCTGGAATTCAATGACTGTCAAACCTTACTCCTACAATTCGTTAACTCCCGTATTCTGCCTATTATTCTCTATTGTTCCCCCTTAGTTTTTCTGGGCTACTGAAGAAAGACTATACCTTATTACGCAAAATGTTAAAGGTTGTCAGCAGGGTAAGCCACAGGGTGCCAATTAACCAGGTTGTTAATATTCTGGTTGACAGCCACATGGACTCATGTGAAAAATGGGCTAAATCCATTTTTCATATGACCAAATGGGGATTTTCAAGCTACATTTTATCTAACTCACAACACTCTCTTCATTCACAACTCTCCCCTTGTATCTCATCAGACAGAACAAGAAGCCTATATAGAAAACTATATGCTCGCACTAGCAAGTACAAAAACTCAACTATACCCTACTTAGCTCGTGTTCTGTGCGATAAAGAAAGCATTAGGCGTGAAACTTATGACTTATTAAATAGTCAGTAGAACAACTGGATCTCGTCTTTCCAACTCATATCATTTATAGGTGCAACATTTTCTTTCTTTCTTTTCCTGTTCTCTCTATCTCTTTTTTTGCTTTTGTTATGTGCTGCTTTGTTTCTTTCTTCAATTTTTGGCTTTGCTACCGACATGCTAATATGTTGTTGTCATAATGAACTGAGATTTCCTTAATCTATGTAGAATTTTCTTTATTGTTAATGTACTAACTGGATGCAATACTGCAGTAAGATGATGAGAATTCCATTCTGTATCACAAGTACTGCTTTGGAATAAATCTTATTATTATTAAAAGAAAGATATTTCGCCACACTCACCAATGACTTCTATGAGCATCGACTTCATCATGATGTGGTGAACCCCACCGATAACGCCTTCTCACCACAGCTTCAGGATACCTATCTAGTAGCCATCAACAAGCCAGAGATCGATATTTAGATTATGGGATATGTGGGGAGTTGGATTAATTTCATCTGTTCTATTTTTGTCACGAATAATATTAATTTCATAAAAAGATTTTTTTGTTTATTTTTTTTTCTATCGAAAGTTTTAATCTAGATAGGAGAGAAGGGACATTTATGAAAGCAAGTTGAGCAGAAACCTTAATGATTGAGTAAATTCAAACCAAAGATATACAGGTTTGGTTGAGAGAATTTAAAAGCCTCTTGGATGGCTTTGTCGATTGTTATTGGTGTTGTTGTTCTCTCATCTGAACAGTTTTAACTGCTAAACTTCCATTCTCCTTCTGGACATTCTCTTCATGGGTAATTTCAGCTTAGAAAACACAACAAAACTGAAGACAACTAGGGGGTTAAACTTAAAACAATTTTCCACCTTAACTAAAATGTTTTACAATTACTTTTCAAGTTATTTAGAATTTTTGTTTGTAGATAAAAAAGCTTTGTTCATGAGAAACTATTAATCTTGATGAGACAGAAACAAGCTGGAAATGTTCCGCTCAACCTGGTACATTCTGTGGAAAGTTAACACAAACAGTTAACAACACAAGACAACTGTTAGTGACTTTGGTGAACAGTCTTTCAGAAAAGGCAATAAGTAAATCTTGTCGCTGTCTTTTTTTTAATTTAGAAAAAACCAAAACCAGTCAAAGATAACATTAAAATATCTATGTTATCTGTGTTTCCTTTTGAGAGTCCCTCCCGACTTTCATGACTGTATTCTCTTGTAAAATAACATGAAAGGATAATTGATATTTTTATGCAGTGAGACTCATTTGTAACTAAGTTCTTCAAGTTTTACTAGCTGTAGATGAGTGGAAAATAATTCATTCAATACAATCTGAGATGATACCCTTTATTTATGTGTTCATCTCCCGACATACAAAACAATGTTGTTCAGTGTGTTTTGGGTACTTTTTGACTTTTTCTTATTATCGTTAGTAGCATAAATACTGCCAAGGATGATTTATTGAAATTGTCTAAAGGTAGTATTTAGTAGAATGACTATTAGTCAGTAAGTATTGAAAAAAAAACTGTCAGTCAGTCATATTCTTCAATATTCTGCCTGAACATATCTTAGACAAGAGAAACGCCAAGAATACCATAGAAGTACTAGAAGTCTCGAATTCAGATGAATGTAAATTCACTAGATAAACTGACCTAGATTAGATTTGCCAAACAAGAAAAAAAAGAAGTCATACGGGCAAAAGGTTAGCTAGGAAGTACTGGAAACTGTTTCGTCCTTATTTGCTACTCTTCAGCTTTGTACACCCATCATCCCACCTCCAGGGAACGAACCCAGGACCTTCAGGTTACTAGGTGAACTCCTATACCATTCAGCCAATGGGACAGAATCCAACAGTCTTTGCAAACCAATACCTGGGAAATCTATCTAGTGCTGACTAATGGCTGACTATAAGGTGAAGTCGCCTGAAGTTCTAGTGGGAAATCCGTGGTCAGCGAGGTCCAACGAGTTGGGTTCTGGAACAAATACTCACCGATAATGTTAGCTAATAGTTGCGCTGTGTATGGCGAATCGGCAGAAGTTAGAATTGATGGGTCAATTGATTCCATCCTAGAGACTAAATGGTCAACGAGCTCGTCTCCTAAACTGAAGGTTCTTGGTTCAGCCCCTGGGATTTCGGTCATGAGTACTTACTGACGAAGAGTTGCAGACTAGGACGAAGCAGGTGCGCAGTACTCCCTGGTTTATAGGGGTTCTCTAATTGAAGTCAAGTCGTAGAAATCAATCAAATTCCTGTAAAAGAGAATTTGAAATTTTCTCTGTTAAGCCAATACTTACTTGGTGAAAATTAAAATATGGCGGTCTACAAAGTAGAACTCTGGCTGCTTCATATAATGATGCATTATAAGTTAGAGTGAAATCAGTCAGTGGAATGAAGCATTCAGTTTTGTTTATTTAAAATAGAAATTATTCTTTCCAGCATTTATTACGGTATCACTTCTAAAAGGTGTTTTTACAATAGATCATTCAGTATTTTCAGTTTTTTTTCTAGATTTCGTTGCTTAGCAAAGCTCTAACTCCCGTGCGAATTACGGCACAAATAAACATCAGTTAGAGAATGACTAAGAACCCAGTATCAGCGGACTGTACAGTAATTTAGAGGTTAATATATACAGTGCTAGTTGACAGCAGAGGTCAGAGGTTAATGGCAGTTAGTAACAAAATAAATCAAGTTGTGTGAGTAATAACAATCTCTGAAAAATTGAGAATAATCGTATGCACTCCAAAGGGTGAACAATTAATTACTTAGGTGATGAATGACGATCATTTGGAAATAATCGATAAGAAATAAGAGAACAAAAGATTACAAATGGGTTGCAAAAATAAAAATAATAATGAAAAGGACTACATAGAGTTTATTATGCAGCTATTCATAAAAATAAAAAGCTGATGCTAAGGCGGTGTTAGTAAACAAGGCTGGATAAAACGTTTCTGAACACGAAGTTTAGGTTTCGCCTTATGAATTGACACAGCTTCGGTTGCATGAAACTGTAGGTGGAATCCTTTTGAACGGCTATCTTTTACTTTATAGTATGACTCTGATGATGCTGCATGACCACAAATAATAATGTACTTCGAAACTGTACTGTTGACAATAACTTCTAACCTCTGATGTCAGTTAAGCACGTATAAAGATGAAGCCTCCAAATACCTGCATAGCTTCGAAATGAAGTTTAAAAAACAAGAAATTTATTTGCTGATTTATGTGTTCTGAATTATACGATACGGGAATTTTTCATAGCAGTGGACTTGGTGATATTAGATGGCTGGAGGCAATCGGTAGAAAGCCTTGCTTGACGTAGGTTTCGTGCTTGTTGGCACTCGTCATCAAGGTTGCAGATGCGCCTTGCCTTGCAAGGCTTCCTGTCGATTGCATCCAAACATCTAACATCAACAATTCGAAGTGCACCATGATGGCGACCTACCTAGAATGATGTCTACATTGCAAACCTGACCGGTAGAATTCAATATGCACGAAAGAAAGAACTAGACACATCCCATTAGTTACTAGGTGAGCAACATGGAGGTTAGGCGTCGAGTTCTAGGTAAACAGGGGAAATCAATCGACGAAGTCATGAAGCTACAAAGACTGAGATGGTTAGGACATGTGTTACGTATGCCAAGCCACCGCCTCCCTCGACGAGCAATGTTAGCGGATATAGGGTCAGGCTGGAAAAAAGCTAGCGGCGGTCAAACAAAAACTTGGCATCAGTCAATGAAATCCACAACAGTTGGTCTAAGCCACGTAGAAAGGTGTAGACTTCCAGGCTGGGGTCCTCGGGACGGTAAAAATCTATGGTTGGAAACAATTGGTGACATGGCTCAAAATCGTTCTCAATGGCTGGTGCAGATGCATCCACTCCCTGTGACTTATGATCTTCAATGAAACTGTTTTGTATTTCTTTATTACTCCTTTGTCTCACACCTCTGCTCACTGTTTCTATTATGCTTTTCATGTACTTTCTTCTCTTGCTTCGCGTGCTACACGGAATGTGGCGACTTGAACTTCCGCACATTTGTGCAAAATTCTATGTCGAAAACAGACAGACAGTGTCCAGTTATAGCAGTAGACGGTTGTTTCTCAATCAATGAACACGCATAACTCCACCAGGAATGGGATCCATGAAGTTGTAGGTTACATGACGGACAAGCACATAGACAACTCAGAAGCCGAAATCAAATTCAATGACCTGTGAATTTCAATTTCTGTCATTTCTCCAAACCAACGCTGAAAACTATTAAGTCCTAACCATGCAACACTAGGAAAATGATAACTAACCGTTAGCCCTTTTCTCTACTTAAAATCCTTCAACGCTTAACACTTAATCAATGAATTCTATTTATAAAAATAAATAATATTGTTATTATATTATTATACCCTTGGGTTCCAAGTGGAACACAGGGTTTCAAAATCACATCTGGACTTTATTCTATTTTCTGCCACCGTCTTCGGTTGGGTCCACGATTTCTCGTAATCCCCCATCCCCACCTCCCCACACGATGGGTGGCACAGCCGTTATAACTCTCGCCGATCATGCACATGGTCCGAGGTTGGATCCTCTGCCGATGCACACCTGATATCTATGTTCGGCCTGCAAAATTTGGGCTGCTAAAAATTCCAATTCTGTACCAAAAATACGGCGTGGAATCAAGCTGTAATAAAAAAAATAGATCTCCTACATGTCACCCTCTCACCCACGATCCACCCATCGTTTCTCATTCGAATTCCACCACAGCAATGGCCTGCATTGAGCACCATATCATTCGAAGGCCGCCTCAACGTATGGCCAATCCATCTCCATTTTCCAACAACATATTTATTGATCCATCGGCTCTTCGTTGGTTTATTCCCATCCAGAATTTCTTGTTACTAATTCTTTTAGGCTGGCTGGTTGGCCATTTGTTCTTGAGCTTGCCAGGCTAGCAGGCGAATTTGGCAGCTGTTGATGAAAGTCTAGAGTAGCCTGTTGAAAATCTTTTTGGTGACACAAAGTGCAATTTTCTGACCTTTATAGAAGGACAGACTTGATATTGGTATTGGAAATCCGAATAAATGAAGAAATAAAAATCAATGCCTACGTATTTTTTAGAATTAGACAAGATCTAATTATTCAGTGATTCATTTTTTTTCAACTTAATTAAATTCTCCTTTCCTCCCACTTTTTTCATTCCCAAAACCAATTTATCACCAACTAAATATAACCTTTGACCTTTTCGGTAAATGTCTACATAAATGTAAACTTTGCCCAGGGATTTTTTATTGAGTTGGTTTTCATCCATATTTTATCACTAATTGACATCAATTATAAACCATAGACAAAAATGATTTATGCTTGAGGCTTTCCAGCGGTGTAGATCAACTATCACGTTCTCCACCCTTATCTTGTCTAACCATTCAAAATACACACACACAAGAAGGGATGAAGTAAAGAGAAAAGAACGGCTATCAAAAGAGGTCAGACAAATAACCTTGAACAATAAATCTATCTGCCTGTTAATCCACCAATCAAAACACTAGCTACAAACGCCACTCAATCATACACTACTGTGGATATTCGACTATGAGTTAGTTTGCAAAGATTTGATTTGTTTCAGGTTTGAACATGGATTAATGTCAGTTAGAGAACTATTGAAAACCAGGGAGAACTGAACACATGTTTCGCCCCCAGTTTGCTACTCTTCGGAAGTACGCAAACTCACAGTACTTTTCCATTACAAAGGAAGATCGTAGATCATTCAGCTAATGGAACTCAATTCAATGGCTGATGAATTCCAACTTATACCGATTCATAATTTTTAGCACGACCATCAGCCAGTGTCATTAGTGAGTATTTGTTCTCACACCCAACCTGGTGGACCTAACACCACCACTACAGTTTGCCTTTTTACTGGAAGGTCTTGAGTTCAAATCCCCACGGGTCGCTACTGCCGAAGAGTTCCAAACTAGGATGAAACAACTGTCCAATACTCCCTGGTTTTCAGTAGTCCTCTCACCGACATCAATTCGTGATTAAACTTAGAACTAAAACGTGAACCTGACAGTGAATACAAAGTTATTGCCCTATAATACTTCTGTCGTGTATCTAATGTCCAAATGATTGGCTACTAAGTGAGGCCAACATACTTTGATTACGTTTTTTCATATACTTCTGT
This sequence comes from Trichobilharzia regenti, assembly GCA_944472135.2. Taxonomy (NCBI): domain Eukaryota; kingdom Metazoa; phylum Platyhelminthes; class Trematoda; order Strigeidida; family Schistosomatidae; genus Trichobilharzia; species Trichobilharzia regenti. The sequence goes on from OX235263.1 coordinate 38,789,539, forward strand.
GATATAAGATCACAGAAATGAGCATTATTTTCTAGTTATTGTCTTTCAGTACATATCATATGATTACATCTTATGTTATCCAAATATTCTTTCATGATCCTGGAATAATTTAAGCGCCGAGTCAGATTGATTCATTATAAATTATTTAAATTAATCCCAGCGTGTTAAGAAAATCAAAACAAGATTTTTTTGAACGTTTCACTGTGTAAACCACAGCTTCTTCAGCAGATTTCATCATCAGTTGCCTTCTGATGTCTCTCATACATAATACTATGAACGTTAGTAGCCGGAACCATATCTTATCGTGCAGTCAAGTGTGAGTAAATTAGCTCAGATTCAGAAAGAGACAAAGTATTTGATTTTGATTTTTGATTTACAGCTTGATTCCACACTGTATTTTTGGTACAAGTATGGAATTTTCAGCATGGATATCGGTAGCCCAAATTTTGCAGGCCAACCATAGATATCAGGTGTGCGCCGGCGTGGGCTCGAACCCCGGACCATGTGCATGGTCGGCGAGAGTCCTAACCACTGTGCCAGTAATGCCACTGTGTAGTAATGAAAATAACATCTTTATTATGAGAAGACCAGTGAGTGACATCATGCATCAGACAGTCGAATGGAACCCAAATAGATGATATGGAGGAGATCTTGTGAGGAAGAGATGACAGCTTATGGGAAGTAGTGGAGTCAGTTGAACAGAACTGCAGAGAACAGGATGAAATAGAGATACACTGTTCACACCATGTGCTCCTCTTGGAACTCAATATGAATGACAATAAGTATTATTATTCTGAAAAATGTGGTAATATACAATACAGAATTTTCAGCAAGTATCTTATTGCAAAGTATTTATTTCACTTATACGTGTCCAAACCAAGTTCACTTTTAACAGTTTGAAAAAATTAGGGCATTGGGTATATGATGTGCGTCGGTGGCACAGTGGTTAAGACTCTCGACGACCATGCACATGGTCCGGGGTTCGAGCCCACGCCGGCGCACACCTGATATCTATGGTCGGCCTGCAAAATTTGGGCTACCGATATCCATGCTGAAAATTCCATACTTGTACCAAAATACAGTGTGGAATCAAGCTGTAAATCAAAATCAAAATATAAAAAATGTATTCATTATAATAAAAGTTTTTTGTATTTTCCAGTGAATGAAAAACAAAACGATATTGTTTATACTGACGTTTCACTATTCAGTGCTAATAGCTTTATCAAAGTGTAATTAAACCAGAACTTACAAAATCTCAGCTTATATATAACAACTTAATCATCGTTCTTCAGCAGGGGATCATTTTTGCGTTGTCTTGTTGGCCGAGTGTTAGCTGGCTCTACGATTATCCAAAAGCTCTTATTTTCTGCTCATAAAATCTCCTTCATATCTTCCTCGGATCTGCACCCAATCCCTCGTTTTCCATTTAGGTTTCAATTGAGGGTCCACCTAATGCATGATGTCACTCAAAGATCTCGTCAGAATATATCCAGTACAGTACATCTCCATTACCTCTTGCATATTCGTTGTATAATAGATTCTTGATTGTTTCTTTGCCTGATAAAGTTCCTTGTTACCTATCCTTTCTGGTCGGCTATCTGATGCTCAGTATCCAGTGGATTCTACATCTGGTCATCAGACTGCTCGTAGTGAAGTGACTTTTACAGCGAAACGCTCAACACTACTGGAATGGGTTATTACTTCGTTAAAATGTATAAATATATTTGTGCCTAACATTTATGCGCAGATACTTTTTCAACAGTTAACTTAAAACTTTAAAAAAACCCATAACAAGACAGAGACAGCTGTTCAGTTTGTATCGATTTCTCAGAATTTATGTGATTAATGGCAAGTTAAATTCATGCATTAAACTAATTTAAAGCTTGTGAATATTTCTTGTTGGAATAAATATCATTCATTAGTCTAAATAAAGAGTACCAATTACCATCATTACAAAAATAATTTAAAATAATCTTTAGTACGGATTTGGAAAATGCCCACTTGGAATTTTGCTGTGGAAACAACAGTTTCATGAACAGAATCCCTTAGATTTTTATTTCGAAATGTGAAACATGCATACATGCATGCATCGGTGACTTAGGAGTAGATTACTCGACAGCTGTGCACGTGGCCTGAGTTACATTTCCGGCCGACACATTCTTCAGCCTTACCTGGCTGGTAGTAACCCCGTAAAAGAGGTTGATTTGAGTGTGAGGCCAACCTGACCCCATAAAAAATGACACCAACGCTACTGAAACTTTAAAGCCTAAAGTTTGAGACCATACGTTCTACTCGGGACACAAAGGAACGAGAAGAGATACACAGTCAGATTATACAACAAAACCTTAAGAATTATCGCCCTCGAAGCTCAAGTTTTCCGAAATACTTCGTAGCACTAGTTGTACGGTATGCAGTATATTTGTAAGCGTAAACAATATTTTTTTGAAAATAAGTTTCTTATCTTCACTTGATGTTACCGAGTGACGGTAGGATTACCTACCAAAATATCCACCGGATAAAACGAAAACAGATATTTACCTAAGATGGTTACTTTTTTGAATGATTCTACAGTTTACAAAATGTAAACCAGCTGAATTATGAAGGTCGCCTGATCCTTATTATTATTTTTCATTTTTTGCATTCTGAGGGATACAAAGAACCTGAATGCCACAGCTGAATTGCACTCGGTTGTCTGCTGTCACTTTTAGCTGGCTCCAAGGCTGCCCATAAGCTTCCATTTCCTCCTCATGTGATATCCATGTCACTAATGGATGCCCAACTCGCTCTCACTCCACATTCGGGTTCCATCACTGAGCCTGGCCCATGATGTTTCCTGAATGTCTCCTTAGCGTTTTCCCAGTCCATCTCCATTTGCTTCTGCTTACCCGTTGGTTGAACATTAGGTTTTTGCTGGGTTTTCGAAATGCTGGAGTTCCTTGTCGTTCATCTTTTCCAACCGGTTACCTGACATTCAGTGTCAGGCTAAGGAAGTCAAATGTTGACGAAACCCTACAGTAACCTGTTAGAAATGATATAGGATCTTGTTCCGTGTGATGACTTCTGCATGTCTCCACACCAGTTTCAGAGCAATTAATGTCTGTTTTGCTTTCCTTTTCTGATTATGACTAGATTTGACATATTTATCGGTGCCTCTTGTAGTTGAAACCATGCAGCCTAGGTAAGTGAAAGATGTAACTTCCTTCAGATTTCTCCTGTTGGTACTGATTGGTGCTTGTTGTGGTTGGTAGGGAATCCTTGCGCCTGTCCTCCTTGTTCACTTGGTATCCTATCTTCTCTACCTCTTCTTCCAACTTATTAGCTTTCACTTGTAAATCTTCGAGTTTATGCGACACCAAGTGCACACGGTTCTGGAAGTACAGATCTTCTGTATTCTCTTTGTTAGTTAATTGTATGACCCTCTTGCCATTCCTCATTGCCTGGCGCATGATCTAGTAAGAAGTGTCATATGGGATAGTAGACAGCCTTGTCTTACACCTGCTTTCACTCTCGACGCTTCGATGAGCTTTCCGTTTGGAATTACTTGGTATATGGCATCACCATATAGCTGTTGATTGAGGTTTTAATAAGTTAAAACTGTGGATATTTGTCATTATCATCTCTCTCTCTTTACTAACTCAAACTGAGTTGTTGATATTCTGCCTAAATTACACTACTGTGTTTCTTGACGACGCTGACTGCAGGTGGTTATATTCAGAAGTAATCTTACCCTTTTGTGTTCATTTGTATTGAACTAACCGCAGAAGATGTTATCCAGAAGGACAATGACACCATTCATCTCAGAGGATACAACAATACCAAAAATAAGCTTCTGTGTACTAGTCCATTTAGTCTGGTTGCCTTTCATTCAGTTATTCCAGTTTATTTTAATGTCATTCATTATTTCGAAATTATTCAGTAAGAGTCATTAAACCGACTAAAACCAAATGTTAGAATTGTCAGTGTTCACATGTATTAAACATTTTGCATCAAAAATTCCTATTAATTTGTCATGTAATTACAACAAGAATAGTTTTAAAAATTTGATTTTTAAGGATTTGATTTGTTTTTCTCGAGTTTGGACACTAACTGATATGAGTTAAAAAACCCATTTAAAACCATCTGGGAGTACTGGACTGCTGTTTCACCCTAGTTTTGGAATCATCGGTAATACACACCTACTGGGCTTCGAACCCAGGACCTCCCGGTTACAAGGCAAGTTCGTATACCATTCATCCACTAGGACCCGATTGCTCAATGACCAGTCTATGAATTCTAGCTTCTACCAAATCGTGATTTAGCGTGACCACCATGAAATGTCATCGGCGGGATCCCCATTCCCACTTCCATTAATAAATCGGGTCCTAGTGGCTGATTAGTATACGAGCTTAACTTGTAACTGGAGGGTTCTGGGTTCGAAACCCTGTGGGTGTGTACTGCCGATGATTCCAAAACTAGTATGAAACAGCTGTCCAGTACTCCCTGGTCGTTTTCAATGGTTCTCTAACTGATATCAATTTATGGCCAAACTCGAAAAACAAGAATGGTGTTTACTTTGACAATAATTATTGCTCTAGTATCTCAGTGTTAATCATTTATTATTGTTATTTGAACAACACCTGGGTAATTAATAATTCTAATACTATGTGATAACATCTTATAAGTGTTAATCACGATGATACAAAGTTGAGTGATCAGGCCACATTGTTTATTTTTGCATTAACTATGAGAAATCAAGATATAATCGGTTCACAACCTTAAAAACAATCCTTGTTATTATAGTAAACACGAAAAAACAAAGAAATCAGCTAATATTTGACGGCCAACAAAATATGTTTGCATAAAATTACATGGATACCTCACTTGATGAGTGGATATCACATGATCATATGGTCTTTTACCACGTTATCTTCAGTTTATATTTTCATCGTACACAATTATATTAGATATGATACGATAAAATATGATATGATATGATTCCCACGTGATCCAGAATCAACACTTCACTGGAACAAAACAAAACAAAATAAACAATGAAAACAAACAAATAAAGCAAATAAACAAACAAACAACCATTCAACACTCCATATCACCCATATTAGACACAGGAACATAGAATATTCTCTTTCTTTGTCAGGCAGCTTATGATTATTCCAATGGGATCATTACCAACCTAATGAGAATTAACTGATTGTAGGACAAATAGGAAAGGAATTCAGTGCTGTTCAATATAACATTTACAGGAAATTGACAGATGTTTATTTCGACTAGTTTACAGTGAATCGGACAGAAGTGGATAATTTAAAAAAATTTTTATTCCTTTAGGTTCTCAGTGGATCATAGGGCTTGAAGATAGAGCTTTGAAGTTTCGGTAGCAGTAGTATTTATTTTTACGGGATGAAGTTGCTAGCCTCATGCCCAACATTCCCTCTTTATCAGTCTTATTACTGGCTTAGCAAGGCAAAGGAGCTCGTCGACCGGGGATCGAACCATGAATCACCTGCGTGATTGACGAGTATTCTACCACTGTGCCACTGACGCACAGGATGATTAAAAGTGTGCAGTCATTTAGGTTAATTATTGTTAATTTTTGTTTATCCTTATTTCTTATTGGTGAAGGCATGTAGATTGACTTTGAAGAACTCAACAATCTGTGATTTAATAAATAACCTACTGAATCAGATACTCTATTATTGTTAAGACTCGATGGTAGTTTGCTGTGACAATCTGTCTGTACAATGAAAGCAATTGACTACATCATTAAGTGAAGTAAGGAATAGGGTGTTTTTGTCAGTTCAAACTATTTTACTGAGATGTAAACATCTTTCTCCAACTATTAATACATGGGAATGGAAGAACCAAGCATTCTGCAGGTCAGTTATATTACAGTACCTCGAATGACTGTTCCTGTCATTGTACAGTGAAATGTGATTTCCTGGAAAATTCCCACTGGACATATATAAAATCAAAGTAAGTGATTCAGCGAAAGATCACATTTCAATGAATGAAAACTGGATTCCAGCTAAATATTACTGACAAGAAAATACAGTCAAGACTGATGAAATATGATTTGATATCTGTAACCAAGAAAATAGTGTACGTTAATTTTGAATTCAAAGGTGAATTAGCTGCTGATATCCTTAAAAGAATGATTTCACAATCCCTGAAAAGAACATTCACTCCAACATACCTGAGAATAGTTTTTTTGTCGACTATTACTGTTTAGTTACCCGAAGGACAAGATCCCTCAGGTGAGTAACTCCGTGTGCATTTATCAATCTATATACTCGTATGGAGATAGGTATATAGGCTGTTCAGTGTGGATTTTGTCCAAAAGGGTGTAAGAACACTATCTTGCTTGGTTACAGAGAGGCGGAAGTGGAGCTATATGAAACGCAATAACTTAATGTCACCTTATTTCTATAGCCTCTCCCTTTAAAGCTACCACCTTCAAGGTGAACTCACCTGTATTGTTGAAGTTTTGGTCAGTAAAATAGAAAAGTCAGAGCTTTGCATACAGGAAATGTTTGCTCAATCACTCCTTCTTTCATGGTCTTAATCTGTTTATCCTAATGTATTATAATCCCCTTGTCTACTTTGGCCTTATTTATTTTTCATTTTGTTTATTCAACTTGTATATCTTACCTTATCTTCGGTGTTATCCCACCATAATTATCAACCCGTTTTAATTGTCTGATAATCTGACAACTCCTTCGGTGATTCATACCTTTCATGAACTATTTTATAAAACATATGACCACTATTTTTTCGTTATAATTCATTACTACTTTTAAAAAATCATAAAAATCACATATATGCAATTGTACAGCTTGATAATAAATTCGCGGATAAGAGACTTATTTATTTTTATTTTGATTACAGCTTGATTCCACACCGTATTTTTCGGTTCAAGTATGGAGTTTTCAGCATGTGATATCGGCAGCCCAAATTTTGCAGGCCAACCATAGATATGAGATGTGCGTCGGCAGGAGAATAAACCTCGGACCATGTACATGGTCGACGTGAGTCCTAACCACTGTGCCACCGACGCTGTGATTTCATCTTCATGCATTGATCTACATTATATTGTAATGGAGCAATACTCACTGAATTTGAAATAACTGTCATAAGTGTAAGTGAGTAAATCGATTGTCAGCCACGTCTCCTAAACCGTTAATGCCCAGCTCTTGCTGCACTCAGGCTCACGCTGTTCCTTGAAGTTTTTCAGAAAAGCTTAGTAATAACGGACGCAAAAACCGAAACACCAATTGGCGACTCGAGGATTCTTTATTGTAACACCAACATATAGACACTGTTACAACTAAGGTCTGTGAACAAATATTACAATAATAAATCACAATATTACTTCTGACGGTTTTCTGCTGACTTCTTTCTGAACAGCGACCGATGAGACGATGACTGTCGTATTGATGCCTCCGCGAAAATTGGGGAAGTTGGTTTTGAGCAAACAACCATGAATTGATCGTTCAATCTTCAACTACATTGACATCGATATTACCTGGAGATCACAACACTTGTTCGGATACTTTACTAGAATAGTGACAATTTGCAGAATTAGGATTACTAAACGTTGAAAAGAATGGAAGAAAAATACCTACTAATCATCTTCAAAAAGAATGGGTATCCTCACAGTTTCATCGAAAAAGTGTTGCAAATCGAGTCCCACCACCAACAAGAAACCATTATCAAAGACTACATGAAAATTCGTCCTACCATATATAAAAAATATCTCTGAAATAACAACTACAATACTGAAACCGTTTGAAATAGATATAGCACACAAGCCATTCAAATCACTTAATTGGATATTGTGCAAACCGAAAGATCCAACAGAAAAAGGAGGTAAAATTATTATCATTTACAAAATTAACTGTATGAACTGTAACAGGCATTACATCGGCAAAAGTGAGCGTCCCCTTAGAATAAAAATCCAGAAACACAAATCAGCCGTGAAAAGACATGATATATATTCTTCCATATCAATGCATATAGATAATTATGGACATTAGTTTGATAGGGATAATGTCGAAACCACCAAAAGTGCCACAGTATTCCTAGAAGCCTGGTGATTAAGCGAATATTCAATTCACAAACATGTTAATAAAGACCAAATCTACCAACAAATAAAAAGTAAATCATGTGACGAGAAAGTACAAAATCCAAGTGAATAAAAAATGATCAGTACAGATGTAAATCGACTACTAGTCACGAATATGGTTTCCAGGAGACGCAGTTCTATCATTCATGGAGGATTTAAATCAGTTCATTTTATGCTGAGACTTGCGTTGAAGATGTCCCGAAGGACGACGAAAGCTCCGTAGTTAAACCATTCAGCTCAGAGAACACAACTAATTGCAAATCATCCACCTGAGCTACAAATCTTATCTGTTATTTCAATTTCTTCAATATTTTGTTCTTAGTTTAGTCAAACTTTCAAATAAGACGATGTTGTAGTGAATAATTTATCAAACGAAGTATGGCTGGTGTCATTTTGTGCAAATTTCTTTTCCCAAACATTTGTGACAATTCTTAAATTGAAATACCAGCAATACAGACTATTGTACAGACATTTATAAGTTTCCCGACCATAGATGTAACGGAATTCGTGGAATCATTTGAGCGCCGAGTCAAACGGAATCATTATAAATTATTTAAAATACAGACGGTGAAATGATGTTTCGTTAATATACCAAAATTAATATATAAGCAGATCTGTGCAAAACATCGTGTTATATAATTATTTTTTCTGTTCTATTCAGCACTGAGGCGTGCATTTTATGTTTGTTTTTCACCCAACTACGGTGTCGTTAGGGTTTACCGGTTCAGAGTGAAACCAACTTCTTATCAGTTTCAGACATTACTAGGCTGTCAGTCAATGAAAGCATAAGATGTACTTTCTGACAATCCTTCTAAATTATGAAAAACACAAATATTTGGTGTCTGCAAATTTATCCTGGAGTTTTAGGAAGAAGTTATGGCAAATGCGATCCTCCAAGTCGGGTGTGAGGACAAATACTAGCCAATAACATTAACTGGCAACTTGTCAGAAATAGGAATTCACTGGACATTCCAGTGGCTGAACAGCCAATGGGCTCATCTCGTGACCTGAAGGCCGTTCGTTCAAGTGCCGGTAGGCTGTGATGGATACGTACTAATGGAGAGTCACAAACAAGGACAAAACAGCTGACCATCAATTTCTGATTTTCACTGGTTCTCTAACCGACGTCAGTTCATGGTCTGACTTGAAAATTTCAAGCGTTATCTCTTTCCTTTCCGTTAAACATTCAGTGTGATGAAGTATTTAGCCAAACAGATGGATTTATTTGATATTTTGTTGAACTGTCGAAATGCACTAACAAATTTTTATTCAGACTAGGAATTAGACACAGTTCTCCCCAGATGTTTTCAGTATTCTACCAAAATACTGGAGACGATATTTTTAGTACAGTCAATAATTTTAGTGTTTTGAAATTTGTTAGAAAGTCTGGAGACTTTTACTATGTAGACAATAAACATTTAGATGAATGTAGACATACACAAATATCCATATCCAAACGGTCCTTAGTCTACTTTTGAAGACACAAATTATCAAAACATAAAGTGAAGACACCTTTGATAAATTAGAAATATCAGACAATAACAAACTATTTCAGTGCAATGCACTCAGAACATGTTATTCATGGGTGTTTAGAGGAGTCAGTCATTTGTCTGACAGTCGATTGCTGATGATAAATACAATGAATATCATGGACACAATACTTAGGTTACTTTCAGGTTCAATCATAAAATGACTTCATTTAGACAACTACTGAAAATCAGGGTTGGTTGGACACCCTACTCTGCAAATCCGTAGCAGTACGCCCCCAAGACCCCACGAAGGGTCAAACACAGTGTGGCGAGGCCTGGCTGCTAGCCAAATGGGTAGACAGTAATTTACGTCAATGTTTACGTCCCCAATATTGGTCGTGAGGAAAATAAGAACAAAGACTGCTTCAACAACTAACCATAGCAGACTTTGCGTAGGCGGATACAGTTAGCATATAGATGATCTGACATTCATGAAACAGCCACAAAGAGATGAAAGATTAACTCTCAGTGAGAAACAACCAATCAGAAGACTGTGTTTTTTTGCTAACAATAATCTATAATAATGTACATGAAAATCTATAAATATGTGTTGATTTCCTTAATAAACGATCTGTTGCCTGACTCTTGCCTTCTGTCGTTACACCAGTACTTCCAAGTCTCAGGGCAACTATCCAGCCGCTAAGACGCGATCCGATAGCATATCAATTCTAACTTCTGCCAATTTGCGATGTTAAGCGTGACTGCTAGTCAGTGCCATAGGTGACTACCTGTTCTTGCTCACAACTTGCATCACCACATGAAATCTTAAAGATCAGGCACTAATTTATTGTACATATTCCAGTAATTGACCACTTTCTATTGGTGGCCTGTATACAGACTCCATTCATACAGGTTAATTAGGTCTCATAATTTAACAGCATAGTGTTGATTACTTAAAATCTCATTGAGGATATACACATATACACACCTTACAAAATATTTGGAGCAAGTATTCGCGTATTACTTAATAAATTCACTTTGTGGGTTATTTTATCTAAAACACCTTCAAGAATATCAGTTGTATTATAACAGTAATAATAATTTTGCTTTATTCCAAAAACAGTACTAATGATACAGCAGGGAATTTGCAGCATTCAGTACAATATTGCATCTAATTTAACTCAAAACGACAAAAAAGACAACAAACATTACATAATAATAACAAAACGTTATCATAGCAGCTATGTAGCAAATCACAGTATGCGATAAGGAGAAAAATATGCATAAAGTATAAAGTTGTGTTAATAGAAGTAATAACAACTAAAAATAAAATCGCTAAGTTATAATTAAACGATAGAAAGTGTGACACCATATAATACAGAAAGATGAACAATGAAAGAGTCGATTCACTGTGCAAATTACATAGTAACTTATGTGTTTCACGTCTAACAGAGTTTTCATCACGTAAAGTACGGGTTAAATAGGGTATTGTAGAATTTCTGTACATAGTGGTACGGGCATGTAACTTTTTATATTGACTTCTCGTCCTACCTGATGAGATGCAAGGGGATAGTTGTGAATTAAGGGGGTGCAGTGGGTCTGACAGTACAGCCTTTGCCCACTTTGTACAGGAATTTATGTGTCTCTTGACTATAATGTTGGCGAGCTCACGCAGTGGCAGACCACAAGCCCTACTCACAGCATTTAATACCCTTCGTAATATGATATAATCTTTATTGAGAAGCCCAGGAAAGATTAATGGAGAGCAATAGAGTACAACAGGTAAAGTACAGGAGTTTACAAACTGCAGAAGTAAAGGTTGGTTAATACCTGATTGTCTTAACTTTTTAATGTAGAAGGTTAGACGAAACATTTCCTTAGAGATTGACAAGATGTGGGATGACCATGAAAGGTCAGAGGAAAGAACTAATCCAAGGTATTTAATGCTTGACTTGGTGTCAATTTCAGTGCCATCTATGCTACAGGTATCATGGGAACTAACTAGTCCACATATATCACGTCGATGCTTGAAAGTAAAGTTAACTGCCTGACATTTGGAAGTATTTAACATAAGATCATTTGACTTAGACCACTTGTTGATGTCCAACAGAAAGATATTAAGTTTGGAGCAGTCAGACTCGGAAGTGATAGGCAGTGATACAGTCAGATCATCCTCATATCTGACAAAGTTAGTTTCGTTTAAATGAGGCAGGTCGTGTAGGAAGAAATAAAAAAGAAAAGGTGAGAGGAAGGCACGTTGAGGAACACCGTCTCTGGTAAGCGAGGTAGAAGAAGATTTGCCTTAATATACGGTATACTGCATTCTATCAGAAAAATAAGAATGCAACCAACTCTTAGCCCAGGATCCTGTTTGCGTCAACGAAGGCTTATTTAATAAAAGGCCCCTAGGTACAGAGTTAAAAGCAGATGTGTAGTCTAGGAAAGCACTACGGACATATTTGGTACTTTTGTCTAAACAAGAAACAACATTATGACATAGGACACTCGCAGCATCCAAGGTACATCTACCATGTTTATATGGAAATTGTTTAGCATCATTAGAAGGTTTCAATGAAGGTTCAAGACGAAGTAAAACTAATTTTTCCATCAATTTAAAAAAAGAAGAAGTAATTGCAATAGGCCTAAATTTAATATCAATATCAGAAGATGATTTTGGTATAGGGATAATTTTAATTTTTTTCCATGCAAAAGGTAAAACATTACTGGAAAAGGAAGCATTAAAAATGTTAGTTAGAGGGTAACACAAAATATCAGCATAGTTCCTGAGGACAATGGCAGTTACACCATTAGGACCAAGGCTTTGGGAAGGCTTAAGAGACCGGAGACATTTAAGCACATCAGGGGTATTAAAACCATTAAAATTGTTGTTTATATGATTTATAACATTAGGAAAGATATCGACAGAAGAGCCTTGGAAAGACTTATTTAGAGTATCAACATTAAGAGATGGAACAGAAGTACATCGCTTACTACTAGTAATTTCTCTGAAAAGTTTCCACAAACTGACAACAGTTTAAGGACTCATGATTATCTCACTCATATTATTGACAGATGCGTGAAGGAAACTGACTTGAAATCCATCACTTTCAGGAAAAATAAATATTAAAGGAAAAATGAAGCGTAGCGAATATTTAGTAGAATAACTAATCATTGTTTCATGCTTGCTGATGCATTATTATATAGACAAAGGACTAGAATCCAATGATTTATGACTTCCAACATCCCAGCCTTTGAACCTGATAGTCTCGAGCTAACTTCTTTAGGGTTTTTCAGTGTACACTGCTGAATACTCTCAGACTAGTAACCAATAGCTATACAGGTAAGTATTCACAGTAGTCTGGCTCACTAACTGGTATTGTTTCGTGACAGCATCTTTTTTGAAACAAGATAAGAATTCCTTAGCATATTGCAGGGATATCATTTTATGTCTCTTCAGTCTTTTTTTGCATTCCCTGCATTCTAAGTGGAAAATAAGACTTCAAGCTTTTGAAGTTTCAGTAGTGATAGTGTTACTTTTACTTTTCTGGCTTTACACCCGAACTTCCCTCTTCCCTGGACTTAACATCGGGCAGTAAACTAAGCTAGACTTAGGAGTGCGTCAACAGGGAATCATACCCTGACGAGGATTCTACCAACAACAACAATAATAATAACTTTATTCCGAAAAGTGCATTTAGACGCAGAATTTTCAGCGAGTTTCATAACAAGGTATGTACTCTCTGTGCGTAATCTTCAAATAATACGTATATTGATCAATAATATATCATCTGAAGCAATATCGTTCCATCCGAATCCCGTTCCAGTACTACTCGACAGTGTTCTTCGTCCATTTTCTTCGAGGAATACCTAGCGATGGGTAGAAACTTATTTTAAACTGTGTGAAAGTAAAGATTCCGACTCATTGTGACAATTTGATGGTTGTAACAATATGAAATGGAGAAAATGCAACGCATTTTAGTTGATGGAAAAATTACGTAGACCAGGGATTTAAGCAGGCCACTGCTAATCCACTGACGCTTTTCAGTCTAATGCGATAATATAATTAGGATAACTCCGTGTAATGATGATGAAAATTAAAGTGAAAACTTGAGTCGTATCGTGATCCAGCTGACTAGCTAAGTCATTTACTGACTTAGTTTCAAAGTTCAAGTGACCGTTAAGTTAATTGCTGGAAGACAGCTAGTTCGAGGAATTCAGTTTCAAGAATCGGTTTGTAGGGATTCCATTTGACTGGTTGGAGGATTTCATCATGAGCTGACATCAGTTAGACAACCATTGGAAAACCATCAGACAGTACTGGATAGCTGCTTCCTCCTAATTTGGGACTTCCCAGCAGTACACTCCCACAGCCAGGGTTCGAACCCAGAGCCTTGTGGGTACAAGGCTAGTGGGCTCGTGTACCATTAGGCCACTGGGACCAGATCCAATGGCTAGCCCATGAATTCCAACTTCTGCCAATTCATGACGTAGCACGAGTCCTAGTCAATTTCTTCGGCGGGTATTTGTCCTCACCCCCGACCTTCTGTACCATACAGGTTACAACTTCCCACTAGAACCCCGGGTAACTACCTACCTGAATAAGGCCAGTCTCTAGTGAGCGTCAGATCAATTTTCATGTATTGGTTTGTAGGCTGCAGTCTCAGCTATCGCCTACATTAATTACATCAGAGTCAGTCATATGAATAACAAAATTAATGATAATAATAATAGCATAGCACTAATAGCATAAAAAGACAAAAATAAGTGATTAATAATCATTGTCATTATTATTACTAATAAAAGTTATTTAGCTCAGATTAGACCAAAGGTTAAATCTATTATTTCTTTACAGATATAATTTCGTAATACGATCAATATAGAATGTTTCAGTTATGCATATACTCAGAGCAAATAGAAGTTATTCATTACTATCAGACAGAAAATGTTTGTTAGATGACAACAGTCTGGTCACATAAGAAAGTTAAGCATTTCTTCACGTGGCTAAAATTTACCATCTTAATTGAAATGAACTAACATTTTCAATTTTTAAAAAAAAATCAAATATTAGAGATGTATATTCCTTGGTAAAATAGCTTTCCAGAAACGCTTCTAATACTCATGATTTGTGATACATCTTTCCAGAAAATAAATCTGAAACCTTCCTTCAGTAAGCTTGATGGAAGAAAAGCGGTTAAAACAGTTGATCTTTTTAACTTCTTTTTAAAGTACGAAAAATCCCCATTTGTGATATGGGTTATAAAAATGGATCGTGCGTCAGTGACATAGAGGTAGAATGCTCACCAACCACGCCTCATGTGGCCCGGGACTCGATACCCGGCTGACGCCCTTCTTTACCTCGATAAGCCAAGAATAAGACTGACAAAGTGGGAAGGGTGGGCATGAGGCTAGCAACCCCATTTCGTAAAAATAAACACTACTGCTACTGAAACTTCAAGTATATAGCTTGAAGCTCTATGTTCCACTGGGAACGTTGAGGAATAAAAAAATGATTTTCAAAGGGAAACCTGACACAGAAGTGAAGCACTTCATTTTGCCCCACTCCATATACCAAACATAAGTATGGGAAAGATTTGAAGAAACCACAATGAACGAAAATGTATAGGGGAAAGGATTGTAGGGGACTAATATTAGAGTTCACTAACATTCCAAATATAAAAGTAATAATCCAAGTCAGTGGAGTGTTAAATCACAATATATTACCAAAAATACAGTGACGAGTTATAGCAACAAAAAGGATTACTTGGTTATAAAGTATAAGTCCTCGGCTACAAATTAATTATATAATCCACAGGCACGTTAACTGTTTGGACTGCGTCTGCTGTAGCTGCTGTGTTCCGGTTGTAGAAATGTCTTCGGTTGAAAGTAGTAGGCTCCTACAATAAATCCGAAGTATACAACACGGTGTGAGTGGAGCAAGTAAGCAGAAGGGACCAGGGAGAAGACGAAGTCTCCAACAGCAGAGTGTATTTTTCAATTGTCACGGAAGTTATTCGATGTCCTAAGAATTCAATGGAAGGGGAACCAAAAATACATTTCTTTGGATTGATAACAACTCCAAATTGTTCAAACCTTTGAAATAACAAGCTTAAGTGTTGCATATGTTCTTCCGTCGATGAGCTGGCAATTAAGACATCGTCGATATATACAAAGACGAAATCAAGACCTTGGGTAACTTGGTCCATAAAACGTTGAAATGTTTGAGCAGCATTCTTTAGTCCGAAAGGCATTCTCAAGAATTCGAATAATCCAAAAGGCGTAATAATTGCTGTTTTTGCAATGTCTTCTGGAGCGACTGGTATTTGATGATATGCCCTCACCAAGTCAACTTTAGTAAAAATGGTCTTTCCATGTAAGGTCAAGGAGAAGTCGTGGAGATGAGGTATAGGATAACGATCTGGTACCGTAGCGTTATTCAAAGCGCGATAATCTCCACATGGTCGCCAGTCATGATTAGTTTTAGGTACCATGTGCAGAGGTGAAGACCATGGGCTGTTAGATGGTCGTATGATACCTAACTGCATGATATGTTCAAATTTCGACTTAGCTGCTGCTAGTTTATCGGGTGGTAACCGTCGTGGACGTGCCTTCACAGGATAAGTACATGGAAAGTAGTAGGGATTTATTGCACCTGGAAGATCACAAAACGTGAATGCATTTGCATCATTGCGAACGGTTTTGATTCATGTCACCAACAGTCTACAACCAATGGATCCTAGTGTCTCGACCATACAAGCCATACAGCCTCTTGCCTGGCTCAAACAAAAATTTAAAGACTTCATAGATTGGTGCCAACCAAGTTTTTGATTTAGACACTAAATTTCCTCCGAGTTTAATACTAAATTAGTTTAGCGTGAATAACACATGCTCTAGACATCCCGATCGATGCAGTTCTTCAAAAACTTATTGACTGACTTCGTTATGTAACATTCTTAAATTCAATATTAATGACCATACCGAACCATTCAATGCATGACAAACTATTAAATAATCAATTTTTCCTTCATGTTCCCGGTGGAACATAAGGCTTCAAGCTAGTGGCCTGAAGTTTCTGTAGCAGTGGTGTTTATTTTTACAGGATGATGTTGCTAGCCTCATGCCCAACCTTTCCTCTTTACCAGCATTATTTCTGGCTTAGCGAGGTAAAGGAGTGCATCAGTCGGGGATCGAACCCCGGACCAGTGGCTGAATGGTATACAAGCTTGCCTTGTGACCGGAAGGTCCTGGGTTCGAACCCCAGTGGGTATGTACTGCCGATTAAATAATCACTGCCCACAAAATCGAACTAATGACTACTTCACAACACCCTAATATATATATATGTGTACAACATATATTAATATGACTTATGGTCTTTCTGTACGAAGACTAATCAATAAACTCATTCGACTTTCGCAAAATGAAGCAAAATATGAAAATCATCGTATTTTCAACATTCGATGCTTGAAAAATGAAATCATTCCTGAGTACCTACGTCTACGAGCTCCAGTTCTGACGGACAGGGTTAGAAGCAGAATAGAAAGCCTACAAAAATTATGCCTGAAAGAAGACATCCACAAAATTGTTAAAAAGTTGCAACATATCAGATATGAAATTGACCAATTAAAGCAAAAGCTAATGGGAATAGTTATTAATGTGGATTATGATCTTATAACACAGTCTTCTAGCTATGCCAAATCAGTGACTTTCAGGAAGTCAAAAAATACTCAAACCGAAAAGTTCAGTGAATTAATAGAGGAGAAATCTTCATCTAAGAATGATGAAATCTAAAGTCAATGGCGACCGATAAAACAAAGTGGATTATCAATCTCTCAATACATATTTTAAGTCTTACAGAAATAAGTGTGTTAGAAAAAGGACTAAATTTCAATGTAGCGGTAAACAAGCTGAAACCTGAGGATGTCATTCCTAAAATAACAACGCCTCATAAAGTACGGGCACAATGTGCACCAACAATGAATCGACAAAATCGTGGAAAGCCTAACCTGACAAAACCAGAGATAGAGAAGCCCTAAAACACCTTAAGAATAACAAGGATATAGTAATCACATAGTCAGACAAAGGGAATTCACAACACATTATTTTAAACAGTATTTGCATATATAAATATATGTAAGTGGCTGCTGTCGTACGGTAGCTACTTCACATCGTTTTGTTTCTTAATATTGTTGACTGACTTATTTCTCGTCTGCATTCAATTTTGTGCACTAGCTGTGTCAAACAGACTTCTGTCTTCGGGGGGGGGGGGCGTTGAGAAGTCCCACAGTAAGACAGTGTTTAAATGTGTCATCAGCATTTCGCTTTGGAGGAAGAGGATTCTTTTATCAACCTACTTCTCTATTTTTTTTTACAGTTACTAACTAATCTAGCCATCGTTATTTCTCTATCTCTTTCATCTAAATCAATCTTCAACGACATGTTAACATGAACTGTAGTCATGTGTTAGAAATATTTGTAAGTATTAGTCCCATCCAGATTAAGTTTACAGTGGATTTAACTGATGACGTAATGGTTGGACACAACACAGAGAGATTTAAGCTGTTTTTTAATAATTCATTATTACAATGATTTAAACAAGGGTGATTATGTCACACACGAATCAGAGAAGAACTTTCTTCTTTTGACGAAGTCATAAAATGACATCCGTTAATAAATCAACATTTCATTAGCGAATAATATCCATGCGGATTTTTTGGAATTCCAATAATAAGCTGTGACTGACGAAAATGCACATGGATGAGCGTACTGAAGACAGGCATAAATTAAAATTACGAGCTTTTGGAGTTTGACCCACTAGTTGTTGCTCAGAATGATGACCGTGGAATCGAGTTCACACGAGAACAAGGACTCCAATGGGGAATTTATTTCACGCTAGGATGAATGAGCCATCAAGCCGTGATTGGTTCTATTGGCTGATGTTGGTTGATGATAAAATTGATCTTCAAATGAATGGAATAATGAAGGAATTTACTATTATCGAAATATTCTCATTTAGCTTCAGAAGCACATCTTTATCTCACTCTTTTTAGATGGCTCCCCGACTATGCATAAGCTTTCATTTCCTCTATGTCAGCAACGGGTAAACACTCAGTTCGCCCTCAAATTACATCTGGGTTCCACTCTAGGGGCCTGAAGCGTGACATCACCCGACAGTTTCTTCAGCTTTCATGTGCAGTTCATTTCTATTCCCTCCTACATATATTTGCTGGACAATAAGTTCTTGGTTATTTCGCTGTCAAAGTTATTAATTACTTATCGTTTTCCGCTGGCTATCTGACCTTCAATATAGAGTGAAGGCATTTTTTGATGACAGTCTGCAGTGGCCTTTCGAAAATGATTTTGGTGACACCTGAGCCAATCAGGGTTTTTTGTATTTTTCAGTGAATGAAAAACAAAATGATATCGTTGTTTTACTGACGCTTCGCTATTTAATGCTTCTTATAGCTTTATAAAAGTAGTATTATTAGAACAGAATTTGCAAAATCCACTTAGCTTATATATAACAACTTAATCATCGTTCTTCAGCAGGGGATCATTTTTGCTTTGTCATGTTGGCCAGTTGGTAAAGATAACAAAACCGAATGTAGATTGTTGGATTTGATAAGTGTGTAAAATTATAAAAGTAATGTGTGTTTACATAGTGAAATTGTTGATCATATTCGTGTTGATTTTGTCATTTTATGAAGTAGGGAGGTGTTTTAACCAGGTCAAATTCTGTTCTAGTCCACCATTCCTATTCAGACAATTAGGCTTCCACTTGATATGAAGTACTTCTGATATTTGACGTTCTTTGTGATTTCTGAAATTTTTCTGGATTATTACAACACTGTCAAAATCACTTTGTGGTCTGATTCTACAGAGTGTAGAACTATGGCTGATGATTTTTCAAGCTTTTTTAGTTCAGCTGGATTTCTTGGTGGTCGAACAGATGCTCTACGGTGTGCATTTCTTCGGATTTTGATTTCTCTTTGGCGATGTTTATCTAATGTATATCGCATCACATTGCAAGCACTTTATTTTGTGGACACAATTATATGAAGAATCTTTAGGGATTTGGTCTTTTATATGGACAAGGTTACTTCGTAATGTGTCTGATTTATTTAAGAAAACTATGATGTCGTCTCTGCTCTATATGGAATGTCAACTGTTGAGGTCCTTGTTTTCGGAATACGTTTTCGATCACACTTAATGTAGGTATTGGTTTTGTTGATGATGTCCTCAGGTAAGTTGTTTTGCTTGAGAGTCTCAGTAATGTTTGATACATCCTTTTCCTTCTCATCTGTTATCAGAGAGTGTCCTCGCCTAAGGAGACTTGAAACCACTGATGACTTAGTACTGATGGAGTACGATGATCCGAAGTCAAAATATTTACTGGAGTGAATTTTCTTCCTGAATACAGACATACTAAAATGTCCGTTTTCTCCTTTTTTAACTAAGCAGTCTTGAACTGGTAGTTCACCGACGTCTGATTCTGCTTCCGAAGTAAACTGGATTGTGGGAGATAGACTGTTTATCTTCTCCAAGAATGAACTGTGTATATCTCGTTTTAGCACTACAAAAGTATCATCCACATATCTCAACCATATTTTAGGCGTGAGTATGCTTGAAAAGGTGTTATCTTCGAATCTATTCATGAAAAGGTCAGCGACTATTGGGGAAACTGTTGAACCCAATATCGTTTTGTTTTTCATTCATTAGGAAATACAAGAAAACCTTATTATGATGAATATAATATACCCAATGCCCAAATTTTTTCAAAATGTTAAAAGTGAACTTAATTTGGATATATATATAACACATGAGCCAAGTCCCTAAATCATATAAAAGTACTGATTTGACATTGTTGTTGAAGATCTGAGTTCTGTTCCTCGTACTGAATGCAGTAGATTTCCATGCTGACTTCAAAATGATGAAAATATGTCTTGCCTTTTCAATCCTGACTTTGAACATCTCATCCGCGTTCCTTTTATCTGAAACTATAGTACCTAGATTAGTGAAAGATGTGAATTTATTTGTTTTCTCCTGTTGATGGAAACTGATGCTTGTTGCCGCTAACTGAGTATCTTCATTATCTCTGTCCTTACTATGTTCTCTTGAATTCCTTTCAAGTTTCGTTGCCTGTTCTTCATCACATTTGATTACAATGTGATTTATATCTGAAGATGAAGAGATTCGAAAGACAATGAAGATAATACGAAGAGGAAGCAACTTAAAATCACCAAAATTGTTATGCACCTTCTACACACAGATTTATGACTTCAATTTACGAATTGCCAGAGCCTCGACCAGGTTAAATCTATGGGATCTTATTCCTGTTGTGTTATTTGATGTAATTTTGTAGGTTATTTTAAAAGAGGATTTTGTGATGGTATTTTCATGATCATTGAGCTGTTGACAATCAATTTACGTTTCCAAGTGTTGGTTTGTAGGGATTTGATTAGTTTACAGGATTTCATTATGAGCTAACATTAGTTAGAGAACCATTGGAAAACCTGGGACAGTTGTTTCGTCAGCCTAGTTCGGGACTCTTTAGTAGTATGCACTCTGAAGAGTCACAAACTAGGCTGGTTTTCCAACGGTTCTCTAACTAATGTCAGCTCTTGATTAACGTTTTCTTTCCTCTTGACAGTTAGTCAGGCAGATGAATTTAAAGACTGTACACTTTATGCTACCACAACTAACCAGGTCTAAAGTATCACATACTCAATCTATAGACTCACAGTAAGGTAGTCAAAAGTAGGAATAAATCTCAGACATTTGTCATTTTGGCATATTATTTATCATCATATCACTTATGTATAAGCGATAAGCAGAACAAGCTGCTAAAGAAAGTAAATGCGAATAAAAATCTGTCCAAATTTCTTTTACTTTCATTCATTATAGTTTATTATATCCTGTTGATTTGTTATTTGTCACTTTGGCTTTTCTCTCCTTCATTAAACACGTTAAATTTTCCCCTGGAAAGAATAATACATGCATGTTACGCACACACTCTCTGAGAGCAAACCAACCAAGAAGCAATTGTGCAACAAGTATGCACAAAGAAATGGAATTAGGTGGATTGGCCATGCTGTAAGAAAACAAACCACCAAGTGAGTGATATCATACGCCAGGCCATTGCTTGAATGGAACCCAAATGAGAAGTGATTAGTTGGTCGTCAGCATGAGGAGAAGGATATGCAAGCATGTGAGCAGACGTGAAACCAGGTGGAAACGTTCGCAGAGAACTGAACGCAACGGAGACGTGTGGCTGAAACCCTATTTTTACACCAGGAACTAAAGGAAACAACAGTAATAATACAGACACACATACAGGACATTAACATGGAACTCAATGACTCATTTGTATGTTAAATTGCACAACTTATCTTAAAGAACAAGTAGGCTGAATCATGAAATTTCTTCTGGTCACTTAGTGTACAAAAAAACATGTTTTAACCTCTATTTCTTTTCTTGTTTTTTCTTGTATATTACTAAAGCAAACTTTCTGCATTAATCAGTGTTGTTAAGATAACATGTCCTGGCTTGTGAATATAAAATGCATAGGTAGAAAATTATCTATCATCATATCATGTATTACAATAGAAAAACTAAAAAATATACAACTTAAGACTCAGTGACAAAATGTCTCTGTTGTTGTTACCTTGTAGAATAGAACATTTATTTTACCACTTGACACAATTAGTTGCAGACGTTTAACATTACATATATATATATATATAAATCTTCCTACTAGTTTTCCTTATTCTTCAGGGACGCTATTTTCTCCGCCCAAGTTATTTCTTATCAGGCTTTCACTCATTATGCATAACTCTGTAACTTGTTAAGTCCACAAAAGCAAAACTAGACAGATGTATAGTATCAATAGTGCAGTGATATCAATATTAAGAGAAATATCACTTCCTGAAAAAAAAATAAATAAACAGATTCAGTGATCATCTAAGAGACTTAAAAGCCGCTGTGTATCTATATGGAACCATTTATCTAAAGGAAATGAAATAGAAAAAGGAAGAAGAGTAAGTCAAATGTAAGTATTTTGGTTACAGGATTTCATCATGAGCTGACATTGGTTAGAGAACCATTGGAAAACCAACCAGGGAGTACTGGATAGTTGTTTCGTCAGGGACTCGGTCCAATAGCCTATGAACTCTAACCTCTGCCAATTCACGATATAGAGCAACCGACTGACATTGGTTAGAGAACCATTGGAAAACCAGCTGGGAGTACTGGATAGTCCCAGTGGCTTAATGGTCTACAAACTCGACTTGTGACCGGAAATTCCTGGGTTAGAACCCCGGTGGGTGCGTACTGATGAAGAGTCCCAAACTAGGACGAAACAGCTGTTGAGTACTTCTAGGTTTTCCACTGGTTCTCTAACCGATGTCAGCTCATGATGAAATCCTATAACCAGTCAACCCAATCCCTACAAACCAATACTTGAATAAGTATTTTGATTATTTAGACTACTCCAAGATACGGATATTTTTTAAGTTAAATAGCAAATAGAAGTAAGGATTGCTGTGATTCTTGTGATACAGAGTTTGGTTTTACTTGGGACTATGGGGCATACTGAAAAGAGGTGGGTTATAATCAGTTTTTTTTCTTTGGGATATGTGCACCATAAAGTCAGTCATTACAACGACTTTGTATAAGCCACTGGCAACAGTCGTGCCAATGAAATTGAAGAGTTTTTGGGTCTTTTGGGGAAAAAAATTCGATCCATATGTGGATCCCAAAAAGAATTCATTTATGCTAACCTAGATGAATACATGTGTCAAGGTAAGCTGAACCTTTCCATAGAATGTCCTACGTCGAATTGGGAAGGTCTCATGAAACACAGAAGTTTACATATTTTAATATGCCATCACCGGGGGTAAGCAAATAAATAATGATCCTTCTTCATTTGATTCTGGTACGCTTAATAAGTCCTTTAGCTGATGTTATGATCTCAAACGCTACAAGTGCAAACAATGCCCGCTTATCTGATCTTA
Organism: Trichobilharzia regenti; assembly: GCA_944472135.2. Classification (NCBI taxonomy): domain Eukaryota; kingdom Metazoa; phylum Platyhelminthes; class Trematoda; order Strigeidida; family Schistosomatidae; genus Trichobilharzia; species Trichobilharzia regenti. The sequence goes on from OX235263.1 coordinate 38,813,133, forward strand.
ACTTAAACGATATCTTCAAGTGTCTCACATTCCTGAAACTTACCTGGTCCTTGTGTCGAGATGGTGTGCCGGCTATTATCCTCAATAAATGTGCCGACATTTTATGTCGTCCTCTTACTGGTATTTTCAATGAATCACATTCCAGTAACACTATGCCTGCTTCTTGAAAGGACATTAAAATTGTTCCTTTGCCTAAATCATCAAATGGAAAAACTGGACAAGTTTAGACCTATTGCTGTCACTTCACCTTTTTTAAAAATAGTGGAAAGACTCCTTTAACTTAACTTTGAACCTTCATTGAAGGCTTTTAACCACCTTAATCAATTCGCTTATAGGCATAGTAGGCGTACTTTAGATGTAACTGTTGTGTTATATCATAATATTGTCTCTAGCTTAGATAAAGGTGACAAATATATTCTGTGTACCTACCTAGATTACACATCTGCCTTCGATCCTATACCTAAGCCTCTTTTGTTGAGCAAGCTTGCTGAGTCACAGGTAGAGTGCTGGATTATCAAGTGGTTGCATTATTATCTTTCTGATAGGAAGCAGTGCAATGTTTGTAATGATAAGTCCTCCACTGCTTCACTTACTCTATCTAATGTTCCTCAGGGAGCTATTCTTTCTCCTTTTTTTGTTTTCCTTCTCTTTACACGACTTGTCTCATTCTGACGAAGCCAATTTTGTTAAGAATGCTGATGATCTGACTGTTTCTATGCAGGTGGTTTCTTCTCAATCAGACTGTTCCAAAATGAGTAACTTTTATCAGAAATTAGTCAGCAGTCCTCGTCAAATGGTCCTAAGCTTAATTCCTCCAAATGCCAGGTTGTTAATTTCACTTTCGGATGCAAGCGCGACTTGCCTGAACAGGTTAGTTTGCGCAGTTCCACTATCATGGATGGCACTGAAGCTGAAACCGAATCGAATGTTAAATACCTTGGATTGTGTATTTCCTCTGATCTTTCCTGGTCTTCCCATAACACGTTAGTTTCGAGAAAGATATTTCGTTTGATGTCCTATATAAGGAAGTCAAGATGATCTCGTATCATTCCGTCTCTACTATTACCGTTCGTTAATTCTTGTATTCCGCCTTTATTTCTTTACTGTTCCCCTTTTATCTTTTCCGGGTTACTTAAGAAAGACTGTCAGTAGGGTGAGTGGGGGTTCTGTTAAACCAATTCGTTAATGCTACTATTGATAGACAGCTGGATTCCTGCAAGAAATTAGCAAATGCTATCCTGTCCTCTCCATACACAACTCAATGACTCAATACTTAATATTACTACTTGTCCATAAATATGAAATCTTCTATACTTAATCGGTGGAATTTACTTCTGAAAAATTTACAAAACTTTAATTTAACAGATGTATAATGAATACTCTCCCATTTTTTTTAAAATATTTTGCTAGTCAGTATCGGTTGGCATTTGCTATCAAGTAATTTATTATGTAAATTACAAACTTCAAAACCTGAAACACTTAAAGGAGTAATTCTTAGGGACTAAAGTTCATTTATAGATAGAAATGGCATGATTTAAAGTGGCTAAAGAACATTGAAAGAATTTCTTAAATAAGAATAGCACTTGTGTTTTAAGCAACAACAACAACAACAAACTGAGATGGCTTTTTTCTTTTTTTTTTTTTACAAATTATGCGTTGTTTCATACTAAAGTGAAGTGTTCAAAGTATGTGACAGCAAATAATCAAATCATCTCAATAGTCAGTACCACCCTTACACCTAGACTAGTGACTCTTTAAAAGTCACATTAAAAAGTAGACATTTAAAGGAAACGATATTCATTATTTTTCACTAAAAATGTACCAGATGTTTAACAGTGTCTAGAATCTTCATAATGAAGTTAGAAATTAGTTGATTAATAAGGTGTAGAGAGAAGAAACTATGACTGTTTCAGATAACGTCCATTTGTTTTCAGAATTATTACAAAATGAATATTTACAAGAAATTCATAATTAACAAGCATCTGGACAAAATAATATGTTTAATTTATGTTGCGTTCCATTCGAAAAGACTACTAATAGGAACTTAAGGTGATGTTCCTCTAAGCATTGTCTCATTTGTTGATAAAACGTGGTCATTTTGGATTTAATAAGTCGACAAAAAGAGATTACAAATACAAAATACCTGTATTAGCAGTCAACTCTTTACCTTAACTTCATCAACTTTGAAAAGGCCTTCGATAGTGTTCACGGTGAAGTAACCTGGAAACTGCTTCAGCACTAATGACTGTCTCAAACTATCATCAACCTCATTCAGCAACCAATGGATGATGGTACGTGTCTAGTGATTCCAACGGAAAACTCAGTGAAACCAGTGAAGTGAACGCAGGAGTAAGAAAAGATTGCTAACAACGATGATATTCCTGACTGCAGTGGACTGGATTATGCGTCAGACTGTGTGGAGAGAGAAGACAGCAATACTTTGGGTCGATAAGAAAACTCTAAAAGGTCTGAACTTCGTGCATTATTTATGTCTAATTTCACACGAACTCGAAGGTTTGTAGGGGAAAACTAACAAGTTGGCAAAAGAGGAATTGGTGAAGACACAGAGGACAAAGGTGATGAAGATTTTTAAGCAATAACAGTCAACACTAACCACCACCAACTGTAGAAATCTAAAGGAAGTCACCTTTTTCATTTATCTAGGAGGGATCATTTCAAATATAGGCGGAATAGGTGAGGATGTCACCGCCAAACAGGATAAAAGTGTAAAAGCGAGAAAGGCGTTGGCTACTGCGAAATCAATGCGGAAATCTTTTGCACTCACAATAAAGAACAAAACTGATATTTTTAACACCAACGTCAATCAATTCAATGCTTCTATATGGTTCGGAGATACTGTGGGTGCATCAAAAAACCATCCCCAACAGGCTACTTCAAACTATCATAAATAGCTAGCTTATATGTTTCGATACTGAAGATCAGATAGTCGGTCAGAAAGGACAAGCAAAACGATAAATTACTGTCCCGTAAACATTCAGAAGGAAATCAATATCGATCGACTGAACTTATACTGAAAAGACCTTTAAGAGCCATAACGAGTTATACAGACCCTCTATCAGCAACCAATGAGAAACGACAAGCTGAGTATTTGTCCACTGGTGGCATAGAGAAGACTGCTTGAGGAGGAAACGAAAGCTTATGGCCAACTCTGGAGCCAGCTAAAGAAGATCGTAGGTAAGAGAGTGAAATGGATGTATCCTTCTGAAGCCCTATGTTCCAATCGGGACCCAAGCGACTAATAATAGTGATACATCGAGATGAGTAAATTAACCCAACAATCTGAAACACCGAGCACTTCGGTCCAGTCAATCGACGGGAAAATCTTAATTGAATTAAATAATTCATAAGACCCACTGCACAAGAGGTGGCTGTTTTAGTCCAAGTGGTCTGGTGGGTAACGCCTTGGAGTTTGAAACTATGGACACTGGATTCGAGCCTTGGCGGGAACTCTATTACTCACTGGTTAATGCAGGTACATCCAGAGAAGAGTCCCAGTCGGGACGAAATGTGCATCCTGGATTCCACTGCTAGTCGCCCCCAACCAATTGACTTCAATCTGAAAGACACCCAAGAAGTGACTTGTCCTAGTAATGCTATATGAAATGGCAGTGCAACTATTCATCTAAATAGATAACAAGGCTAAATATCAAAAACGCATTAAATTCATGTTATTGGTTATTTCATTTAAAATACATTCATAATTATCTCTTATATTTCCTACAGTGTTAAAACAAATGGGGAAAATCACTTAATTATTGACAAGTATAGTTACTATGATTCAGGGACAGTAATAGCTGATGGCATAAGGCTTTTTCCAAAGTCATTCAAAAAACACAGGGATATGAGTGTCACAGGCATGTAGTACTGAAAAGAATTTAAAAGTAGTATATTGTGTATGACGTCTTCTGCAAGAGTGCTCAATAGCTGAAAGACAGATTAAGCTGCGAAAAGGTGAAATTAAAGATCAGAGTGAAGTGATACAAAAAGCATAGAAGGAAGATGAAATAAAGAGAATATGAAGAGCTTTAGAAAAGGGAAAATTCAACGTCAGTTTTATCGTATTACGCTATCACTTTACACCATTTTACCAAATATGCAATCACATACTTCTGTATTCTTCTGTATTACGATTACGAGTGAACTAAAACTTGAAAACAGTGACTATGACATGTTCGTTAGGCAGGTTAACTTTAGCAGCCCTTGAACTCTAGGTCACAAGGGGGTTGTCTTCCTACTTATCGATCAGGAGACAATTTACTGTTTGTCATCAGAATTACATCACTTCTTTGCTTACTGAACCTGATGTGCTGTACTTTCCTCACTTCTTTTTCCTTCTCTTTATGAGAATTACTGTATTCTGTGGGGAGCGAAGAGACAGGGATACACTGGACCACCGATAATGTCCACAAACCAGAAGACTTACAGGCGGAAGCAAACAAACTGGTTGAAGAAACCGGCTACGAAGACAAAACTGCGGATGAACATAGAAAAGACGGAGGTGATGAAGATTCCTGACAAACAGCAACATCAACTAGCACCAATCACCAACAATGGGCGAGATTTAACAGATGTTATCTAGGTAACTAGCATCGTTTCAGCCACAGGCAGTCGGAACGGATGAAGATGTCAAAGCCAGCCGGGTGGAATCGGAAAGGCGAGTTACATCTTCATCAACCTGAAACCAGCTCGGAAATATGCACTAAGTCAGCATAAACAACAAGAATCGCATTATCAACATAAATGTGAAGCCAATCAGTTAGCGCTTCTATTCGGGTCAGAAACTTGGTTAGCGTGTCAGGAAAAGGATTTCAAACAGACCACTGCAGAATCTTATCAACAGTTACCTTCACTGATTTGACACTAGTAACTAGTGTGATGCATCTAGTCCTCTGATTGATGTAGACTGAATTCTATCAGTCAGGTTGTAATGTGACCACCATTCTACCTAGCTCGCCATCACGGTGCACATTGATTTGATGGTATTAGATGGTTGGAGGTGATCGGCAGGAAGCCTTCGACCTAGGTTTCGTGCTAGTTGGCACTCGTCAGCAAGGCGTATCTGCAACCTTGAAGGAACTCATGTCCCTTCTGTGATTCGAACCTGCGTCACCCAATGCTGCAGTCAGAGACGTTACCACTGAACTATTCGGGGTTGCGACTGACCTCCTGTAGAACTGTACTGGATAGTTTGATTTGACACTAGTAACTAGTGTGTGTAACTAGTCCTACAGGAGGTCAGTCGCAACCCCGAATAGTTCAGTGGTAACGTCTCTGACTACAGCATTGAGTGACGCAGGTTCGAATCACAGAAGGGACATGAGTTCCTTCAAGGTTGCAGATACGCCTTGCCGACGAGTGCCAACTAGCACGAAACCTAGGTCGAAGGCTTCCTGCCTATCACCTCCAACCATCTAATAGTTACCTTCACTGCCTACATAATGAAGATCAAATGACCAGAAAGAATAAGCAACAAGAAACTCTGAAGTGGAACAAAGTAACCAAGATCCGATCGCTCAACAGATATGCAGTAGAGAATGGAGATGGATTGAATATAATCTGCGAAGACCGTCGAATGGCATCAAGCTCTAAGCATACCCTCTAGTAGAATCCCAATGGGAAGTGACCATTGGGTCGTCGGTGTGAGGGTGACATAGAAGAGATCGTGTGAGTTGGAAGAAGAGATGAAAGATTATGGGCAGTCGTGTTTCCAGATGAAGAGGATGGCAGAAAATAGAAGGAAGCTGAAATATGTTTTTGAAGCCCTATGTCCCACTTGAAACCCAAGGGAATAACAATATAATACCGTATTCTTTTAAAGCCAATATCATTAAATACTCTGATAACAACCTGTCTCAGTTATGTCTGTATTAAGCCGTTCTGATACGATTAGTTTTCTATCTCAAGTTAACCAAGATCGTATTCAAATGATCTTAAACTGAACCACGCTAAATGTCACAGTGTTAACTTTACTTTCATACGTGAACAAGAATGGCGTGAACTAATTCAGTCCCATGGTTCTTGTAATATGCATGGCACTGTGGCAGGAAATAAATCGAATATTACCTATCTTGGTATCAGTTTCTCTTCCAATCTTACATACAATCTCATACATTGTTGGTTTCTAAGATAATCTTTCATTCGACTTATTGCCTAAGGAAGTTGATACTTTTTTCCCTCGATTTTTCAAAAAGGAGTACGCTACGCTATGTAGAACTTTGGAGGCTGTAAGTACGATGAATGGTGTGTGCCTTTGACTCAACCAGCTGACATTGTTTTCAGTATCAGGCAATTCAATTTTTGCGAAGCGATTAGCTTAATCTGTCTACCATCGATACTGAACACAACTTTCTGCTTTCATCTCATCGGGTAGAACCAGATGGAATTTATTCACGTACGGCTACTAAATATAAAAATTTAACCATGTCATATTTTGCACGGGTGTTGTATAAAAAGTTAAGAACACAATTTTCAGCGAAGAGACTCTTTTCAACGAATTTATTATCAAACTGTACAATCGTATATATATGGTTTTATAAAGAAATTATATCCGGTGAGGGAATTAGGTCAAAGGTGTAAATACATGAAATAATAATAGTATGAAGTAAATTTACAATATTTGTGATTAGGTTCATAGTTGAAGTCAAGTGGAACAATAATTAATGTCATATATAAGATAATACATCAGGTGTATAGATTTTGGGGAGAGGCATATAATTGTAAGATTAATAGACGAATGTAAAATGTTACGTAACATGGTGTGAAATTTGATAACATAGAATTTAATATTGTAAAAATAAAGATAAAAAGTATACACATGAATAATTTTTTGGTTTAAAATGTCAAGTAGATCAAGTGGAAAAGACTCAGAATGAGAGTCGTAATAATAATAATAATGATAATAATAATAATAATCGAAGTAATAAGGGAAAAGTACATAGAATAATAAAATAAATAAATGTCTATCCCTCTACGGCCAAGGCAGCAGTAGGGAGTGTACATACTTCCTTTGTACACAAAGGTCTGGCTTAAAGTCATGAACTGCCAAGGCCTCAGCTGTCTTTAGAAGTCTGTAACGAAGAAAACGCGGGAAGTTGGCATGAATTCTATATAAGACCTTGAAATCATGGTCAGGGTTGACCGAGTGACAGGAGTCGATGAGATGTTCTAAGATAGAGCTTCGCATACATTTCCTTTCTCCCTTGTAAAACCAAGCTGGAATATGTTCTCGTATCCGTGTGGAGAGCATTCTCTGACTACGGCCAATGTACCTTGCTCCACAAGAGCAGGTGAACTGGTAGATGCACATGGAGGCGGTCAGACGGGGGAGCTTATCTTTTACAGAGGTAGAGAACAGTTTGCGGCTCGTGAACGTCATATGTAATCTAGCTGCAGGGAACGTTTTACTAACTGATTTAGAAAGACGATTTTTGAGCATATCAGAAGCTTGATCTGCTTTGAATTCCAAGTTCACGAATAGGGTTTTCTTTGGAACTGAGTCAGTGACCAGTTTAGACTGCTTATCTTTCATGTTGCTGTCAATAAATCGGTTAGGGTAACCGTTTTCTGCGAGTGTGGCTTTCAGGAAGTCCAGTTCTGAGTCGACCCAATCAGAACTACAAATTTTCCTTATCCCAAAGCAGGGTGAATGGTTTAAATTCCTTTTCCTGGAAAAAAAAGTATAAAAAGTTAACTATCAGAAAAGAGCTTATATATGTGTGACAGAGAGAGAGAGACAATAGTCATACCTAGCTGAATTACGAATTCCATAATGACTCTGTTATATAATGGAACTTTATAGGCTAGACAAATGTGAATGCCTACAGTTAGTCAATTAATGAAATGAGATCACATTCTTTTCCTTTGCTGAATTATCCAAAATCAGTTTATTTGACGTCATGTAATTCTACACATGCAAAAACTATGAATCAAGGGGATTTATTCAGAAACTTCAAAAATCAAGGCCAGTTACTGTGATCATTATTATTATTGTTTAGGCGTTCTGCTCAATTATTTTATGCTGACATATTGTAATTGTTGGTCGATGAGGGTATGAAGAACAATATATGGGCTACCGCCTAGTGGTGTCTTAGTAGCTATATATATATATATATATATATATGTATATATATATATATATATATATATATATATATATATATGTATATATATATATATATCGAGAGTAGTAAAGTTCTCTCAAATTTTTGCATAAACATTTTTCTAAAATGTCTCTTTGCCTTTCCAAAATACCTAACATAAATCAATATTCTTATTCTGTTATTTTGTTGTATATTTTTTAGGTGTGATAAAGACATTCAAATTTAGTCCACATGACTTTCAATAATACGTCAGGTATTTACGACGTAGACTGAAGTTTGGTTTCCACTTTACGTAAAACAGTTTTATGGTATGTTAGTTTTTGTATTTTTCTTTAAATAAACGCTAGTAATGTAAACATGTGATATAACTAATTTGTTAAATATGGATCGATAGGTGTATACTACTAACTGACATAAGTAGTTTCTAACGTCTTTCTTCAAAATGAGTATTGTTTGCTAGCCAAATCTAAGTGGTCTAAACACAAGAGCGAGGGGAATCACTGTGTTGTACCGGGTTAGCGTTAGTTTAAAGAACCAAATGGGTTCAAACCGCTCAATATCTAGTTAGCTACACAGGCGATTTGTTAACACACAATTAAAGGACCGGAAAACTATTTCATAAACATGATCTATTAGGGAAATCTACAGAATATTTAAAATTCAGGTGTCAGAGAGCAGTACAACGATGATATGCAAATCATTCGAATGTACAAATCATTTTCAGCCTTTAGTGTATGCACCGTATTAGTATGCCCTTCGGTTCTGAGTGGAACATAGGACTTTAAAAGCACGTTGTCATTTCACCCTCTCCTGTACAATCTTTTTTAACTGGCTCCCCAGCTAACTATAAACTTTCATTTCCTCTCCGCAATATCTCCTCCGTTTCCCCAATCTCTCTTTCGGGTTCTATTATAGGGCCTATCTAACTCATGATGTCACCTGAAGGCCTTCTGAGAGTATGTCCAATCCATCTTCATTTATTTACGTATATCTGTTGGGTGATGGCTGGTTTGTTGTCATCCAGAGTTCATTGTTGATCATCATTTTATTCAACTATCTGATCCTTTTTGTATCGAGCCAATCAACATTGTTGTTGATAAAGATCTGCGGTAGCCTATTAGAAAGGTTTGACGTGATTCACTCACTAGGTCTCTAAACCATATAGAAGTAATAATTTAACATTAGTGTTTAGAGCGAAAAAGAAAGTAACATAATGAATTGTTAATGTCCGCTGAAAATAAGGCGAACACATTCATGTAGTTTGGAACTCCTTTAATCCTTTCGACTGTGTTTACAAGTATGAGTAATCTGTGTATGTGTGTATGAAGTAGCTTTCGTCACTACCTAAAATCAGCTAGAGAACTGTTTACAACCAAGGAACAAGGGACTGTTCTTTCCACCTTGTTTGGAACTATTCAGTAATCCACATTCACAACTACACCATCGATCGAATTTAAAACCTTTGAGTCAAATGGCACGGATCTTAATCATCCAGTCATCGGATAAGAATTCCACAGAATATAGATTCTGACTTCTGTCAATCAGAGATATGTTAACAATGTGATCTAATGTTGTTTATAAGGAACTATCCTTACACTTGACTCAATGGTATTGTTTGCTTAACATTATTTCTTTGATTGGAATCTACTTGTGACTTATTCTAGCATGACATGAATCAACTTCCCAAGTATTCAATTTGTGGATTATTAATTCATTTCTGTGTGCAAAGTTCGCCGTTATCTACAACTCACAGGGAATTAACACTTAGTGTGTTCTCATGTGTAATTGTGCTAAAAGTGAAAGATACATTGGTCAAATAAGCCAAACAGCTGAAGGCTCCATTATGTAATTCTCCTTCTTCTTCTTTTTCTTCCAGGCATTCCTAACTGAACATCTGACGTCAAGCTTTTAAAGTTTCAGTAGTGACGGTGTTGATTTTTGCAGGATAATGGTCGCCAACCTCACACTTAACCTTCCATCTTCTCCTAAGCTACTACAGACTAAGTGAGGTTTTAGATAGTGTAAGTCGAAAATGTAACCCATATCTCCATACGGCTGGCAAATACGCTGCCACTGAACCACTGACGCGTTCATTAAATTTAGCAATTACTAAAAATGTTTCCAGGTTATCATGCTATTTATCCAACAATTAGTCCAATGAGTGATATTTCATTCCTTTCTAAAAGATGACTAATGAGCATGACTTTTGAAGGTAGAATATATCATGAGGTTACACATTTTCGTTCAAAAGTGTATCGTCATAACACTACTCGCTTCTGGGGAATGTGTACAGCAAGAAGTGTTTAAGGTGAATAAAAAGCATTAAATAAGACAAAGAAGTCATTCGGAGAGGTGGTGAGACATCCTTCACAAAGCTATGCATTTAAGACACTCATAACGTCCGCATAGTTAAGGCGTTTATTGATACATAATTCCAATCAAAAGATTTAAAAACCAACCATTTGAGGATGCGATACCATGTTGTCTCAAACTAATGGCCAAAGAAACAAATGAAAGTATAGCTTACCTAATACCAATGACGTATTACAAATTCATATTTTTAGACTTTTGGTAACATTGGAAAATCTATCGTAAAGAAGTAGGTCTATTGGGTGAAGGTAAACTATAGCAGCCACCTCTAAGAACAGCCTAAATAACCCTGAAGCAACAGGTGAATCCGTTGATAAATTAGATTACAAAATACATAGCTCAATTTCAACAGGGTAATTCTTTTATGTTTACCTTAAGACAGTTTCTGAGTAAAGCATAATATCAACAAACCAGATAACGACCAAACTGCAAATACACAGCATACTTCATCAGTTCTCGCTGTCACTTAGGGTGAAAAAGGTATGATTTTTGATGAATGTGAAAGAACAGACACTGGCCACTTCTCATTATTTTTTTTCGATCAGCTAGAGTAATAAATATCTCCATGAAAATACCTGCTAAGATATTACGTCAGGCAGGTGACGGGAACCTGAATGGGGAATAACGAGGTGGACATAGATCCGAGTGTTACACAAAGAAGATCGTGTTAGAAATAAATGAAAACTTATGGGCAGTCACAGAATCAGTGAAAAAGGATTCCAGAGAAGAATGTGCAATGCAGACATGCCACTGAAGCCTTATGTTCCACTTGAAACCAATGAGAATAATGGCCATTGTAATAATAATAGCCATAAGGCATCTTGGTATTAGACCAAAAGGTTTGTACATGTACATGTACAATACGACTGTACATTTCTTTGTTAGATGTTGAAATTAGAAACATTGTACACAACTGTTGTTTAAAACGATTCATGTTGAAATGCCTATAACTGAGGAGTACAATCTACAAATACAGTGTGCTGCTAGACGCTTCGTCTTCTCACTAGTCTGTAGTGTCTACTTGTTTCACTAATAACCGTGTTTTATACTTTGGATTTTCACAGGATCCTCTTATCCTCATCCGAAAACTATTCTACAACCGGTGCACAGCTTCTACCAGTAGACAAGACTCCAGCAGTGAACACTATTGTGGCTTATAATAATAGTTTGTAGCATTGGACTTTAACTGTACAACCAAGCAACCAATTAATTTATATAACTCATTGCTGTCTTTTTATAATATACTGTTACACTATCATTTCATTAACTTGGATTTTTTATCCTAATATTTGTTCTGTTACTGAGCTCACTAGAAAGTTCCTTACACACGTACTAAATTATTTCTCCTTTATTTACATATAGTTTCTTTTCCGTGAGCTTCGTTCACTCAGCTCTCCTTATAATCTCTTTCTTTTCAAACTTACCACCTTTTATCACAACATTATCCATTATCAAACCTGAAATCAGTCTGAACACTGAAATTATAACTTTCAAAGAGAATATACATCTCAGTAGTGATAGTGTGACATGTGCTACTTACAAGATTTTTTAAGTAGTATATTGCGTGTGTAATGTCTTCTGCAAGAATACTGAATAAAAGATAGATGAATCAAATGATGAGGAAAAGAAATGAAAGATCCCTGTGAAACAATTTAGAAAGCATACTAGAAAGTGAAAGGAAGCACAAAACGAATAACATATGACATTGAAAATTTCAACATGAGGTATTTTGTATTTATCTGTCAATGTAAATCATTCTACCGAATAAACAATTCTGTTACTTTCATACACTTATTCCCCTCTATGAATTTGAACAAAGCAAAAACAGTAGTCTATTCAGAATAAGATGGCTTGCTTTCTCATCAATTACGTACAGCCTAAATAAATGAATTAAGTTTATGTACAAGACAATTTCAACCTAATTGCAAGTGAAACATAATGATAGTTAACAGGAGAGTTCAAACGGAATAAGTAGTGCTCAGAAATTACACTCACACAGCTTATATCCAGAATGTTCAGATTTAAACCAAAAATCAAACGAGTTGCATAATAAAGACAAGAGGCCGATGAGGCGGTGGCTAACTAATAGATTGAGTAACAAAGTATTGAGTTCAGCTCATATCATTTCCACAATGGACAGATAAAATTACATTACAGCGAAGGAGAGCTTGGAGTGACAGTCAGCTCTCTAATTCACTCAACTTCATTGACTTTTAAAAGACCTTCAAGTAACAGCGTCGATCGAGAGGTGATTTAGAAACTACTGCGCTACTACGGGGTACCGCCAACAATTATACACCTCATCCAACAATTGTACGACAGTATTTCACAACAAGTAATCCACAACAGGAAACTCACAGAATCCTTCAAACTAAAGACGGGAGTAAAACAAGCCGGCTGTCTAGTATCTCCAATAATTTTCCCGATTGCAGTAGACTGGATAATGCGACAGATAGCGGGCCAGGCACTGAGGAGACAGGCATAAAATGGACGCACACAAAGTACATGGATGATTTGGACTTCGCTGATGACACATGTCTGATTTCTCACAAACTGGAAGATATGCAAGTGAAAAGCAAAAAGTTGGCGATAAAAGAAGCATCTAGAGAAGATAGGGCTTCACTGGAGATGAACATAGAGAAAACAGATGTGGTGATGAAAATTCATGGTCAACACCAACAGCAACATCAGCAACAACAATCAGCATAAACGGGAGAAATCTGAAAGAAGCGTCTGCCTTTACCTACCTACTACAGGCGGACGGAACTGATGAGGATATCGAAGCAGCGAGGATCGAGAAAGCAATGCAAGCTTTCATTACTCTCAAGTCTGTGTGGAGGTCAACAGCACTACTCAGTATTAAAATGAAAGTAAGATCGGGATTTTCAACTCCAATATAAAGTCAGTGCTACTTACTGTAAGGATCAGAGACTTGGCACCATGTCACGAAGTGGACTTCAAGCAAAATACACACCTTCATCATCAGCTGTCTTCGCTCAATACTGAAGATCAGACGGCCGGCCAGAAAAGATCAGCAACAGTGATCTCTAGCAGTAGACGAACCAACCCAGCAGGAACCAAGTGTGCAACGAATATGCAGGAAGAAATGGAAGTGGATTGGCCATACTCTGAGGAAACGAAGCGTCATCAAGTGACATCCATCACACGCCAGGCTCTTGTTCGAGCACAACCCGAATGGGAAGTGGGGAGTTGGTCTTTTGTGCGAGAATGATATAGAGGAGGTCATATGAAGAGGAGATAGAAGCATGTGGGCAGACGTGGGGCCAGGTGGAAACGTTGGTGGAGAACCGAACGCAATAGAGACGTGACGTTGAAGCCCTATGTTCCCCTGAGAATTGAAGGAAACAACATAATAATTATCTATTATTAATACAATGAAAAGGGAACCGGTCAAAGCCAGTGATTCTGTAGTCAAATAAAGGACAGAGAATAAGATATCCAGTTACCAGAGCAAGGAAAGACTGATAACTGCTTCTTTCTAAACACACAAATCGAGTTTCAGGAATAGGATAGCAGTTACTCCAGTAAACCTGAGGAGAATCGGACTATTCTGTTTTTATTGATAATTTTATATTCTGCTACTAAATACTTACTGTATCCTACCGTCACATTAACAGTAATATTTAGGTTCATCCTAAGGGAATGATGAATTCTTATCCAGACAAACAATTTTAGAAACAATTTTGTCTGATCTTAGTTTTTTAAATAAAGTGCAATCCCCCCCTGTCTTTTTGTATTTTCCGATTACACAAATCATGATTGACAAACGATGTCAGTCAGCAAAATAATTTTAGATTCTTAGCAAGAGAATGAAGAAAATTTGTTGCGTTAGCGAGAAGTAGAAGAGGGAGAAGAAGAAGAATGTAGGCTTATTGATTTTTTCTAAATCAACTTGAATTTCTATCCTTCGCTTTTATCAATAATTTTCTGCCTTTCCACTCCCAATGCCTCATTCTCTTTCCACTCTCTCTCTCTCTCTATCGATTTTATTTTCTAGTCTTATTCATAGGATCATCAAGCGTTTAATCATGGTAATCGGATTTTATTTTTCTCGGTTGAATCACCTAACGATATTTCATTTTGCTGGTAAACGGATCATTGATTCATTATTATTATTATTATTATTATTATCATTGACGAAAACATATGTCGTCTTACGACTTCAGCAGTTTAAACAAAGTAAATGTTCACAAAAAAGACACGTGGGATGATGACGATGGCGTTGACGATAGCGTTAAAATAAAATATAGCCGTCTGCATAAAAGCAAAAGAAGTTTATTGAAATGGTTGAGTTCTGTGACTTGGGTGGGTTTATTTTAATTGCAAAACTTTTATTACCTATCTAGACAACAATCTCGGGTGTAGAGTTCAACTTCGAATTTAATTTATTTGAATTCTCCCCATCAATGATATAATTTTCCCTCCCTCTCTCTCTCTCTATTTCTGTCTTCTGACGATCTTCACTGTGATTGGTTGTTAATTTGTATTATTATTGATCGTGTTTATTGGGTTGGAATTTGATTACTAATGCAAACATGATCGTCAGTAGATAAACTGTATCATTTATGCAGAATTCAAATAAGTTGGATTGGGACTAGTGCCAATACCCCGGAAAATCAGACCGATCTCTAAAATAAATTCAAACCAAAAGAAAAAAAATACCAAAAATAAATCTAATCTTCTTTGGAATCGGAGAAGCAAAATGATGTGGAGTGGTGAAAGCCTTCTGGAAGCCAATCACACAATGTGTTTTCTTTCGATGAAAGCCAAAATAAGGATGGAGGCATGGAATGTCCATAGAATGTCTTTGAAACTGATAAGGCTGTTCAGATTACGGAAGAAATGAGGCGACATGGATAGGGATTTGTGAGAGCAGATGGAATAGATGTGAACTCTCGGAACTGTAAACTAGAGATGCCGTAATCTGCTGCAGTCACCCAAACGACAGCTACGAGCCTACAGAGGCAGTGAGTGGCTGTGATGATGTCACCAGCGGCAGTCAAAGCCCTAATGCAGTGGTAACCAACTTCATCCAGGATCATGACAGCGCAATTCAACTCGAAAGGAAGCAGGAAAGGTTGCGATCATCCAGTGCTGAGTACAAGGCTACGAACAAAGCGGAACAAGAGAAGGAAGGAGAATTCTCCAGACTACTGCAAACCATAATAGACAAGGCCCAGGCAAGATCGTGCCTTCAAAATAGACGACGTGAATGCCAAACTGGGAGCAGACAAAGTATGAACAGAACTCATGATGAGTTGAGTGGCTCTCGTCGAAATGAATGTGGGTGCAGAATTATTTTCAAAGTTTTGCTACTTTAGTGATGTTGTGTTTAGAGGCAGTGTGTACAAGCACGAGTATATGTACAAGGAGACATGATTGTCCCCAAATTGAGACGTTAGAAGTCAGATATACTTTTCAATCTCAAGAAAATGAAAGGGTAGCCTGCCGGACACAAAATCAAGAAAAAGAGCTGATAGGGACTCAGACTCTTATCTAGTGTAAAGTACTCCTAAGGTCACGTTGAAAGCCTCCAAAGGAACTGGAGGCAGACAACAATCCAAGTTCAATACACAGAAACTGAAGGATGATGCTACAAAGGACACTTTTACTGCAGCCAACAGACCAAAGTCTGAGACACTGTGTCGCATCACTGAGGAAATACCAGTGAGAGAAGACTGGAACTCTCTAAAATTGACGCTGAAGGAGACGTATACCACTTTCTTGGAAAAAGAGAGGTGATAGGATACGGAAAAGCTTTCGTCAGACTCTTGGAAGCCAATAGTGGAGAGAGGGATGGTGAAACAGAAGGTGACTTGATTCAAAGATAGACAACAAAAGAAGCTGCGTTAAATGTACAGCACAATGAATAAAAAACTGTAGAAGAGTGAGAAGACGAAACACCATTTTACGACTTGAAGCTAAAGCACAACAGGACTCAGATAAAGGAAATCTCAGGATTTTATATCTGATAACCAGGTCTTCATCAGGAAAAAGATAAACACAGATTCCAATAATGCAAAACTTTGGAACGAAGGAAAGGTACCTACTGATTGGGGAAGGGCTACCTTGTGAAACTACTAAAGAAGGACAACTTAGATTTCTACAAAACTGGTGCGGAATCATGCTCATGTCAACGCAAAACAGAATATTAAGTCGTGTCATTCTGGTGGAATAAATGATGTTTTGTATCCAGAACTTCGCCTGGAACAAGCTGAATTCAAGAAAATCAAATAATGCACGTATCAAATCTCAACTCTAAGCATCATCAACACCGTTGAACAAAGCATAAAGTGGTAGTCACACTTCCAATTCAACTTCATCGACTTTGAAAATGCCTTCGATAGCGTTGACGACGAAGTGATTTGGAAAGTATTTCAAATATATAGCGTGCAGTACCCCACATCTTTATCGCCCTCCTTCAACAGCTATATAATAACGCCAGATATCAAGTGACCTACGATGTAAAACTCAGCAATACCTTTGAAGTGAAGACAGCAGTAAGACAAGGCTGTTTTCGCCTATTACCGATGATATTCCTAATTGAGGTGGACTGGATTATACGAGAGATTATGTGGCGGGGTGGGCGAGTAGTTAGCTGACGAGTTCTACCGAAATTTGATGAATTCATTAAATCCTGCTTTATTAACCTTTATTGCTTGTTTTAAATTCGTATCGGGAAATAAATGTTTTCAGTTAGGAATACGTTGAAATGATTTATATCTAATGCCACACAAATTATAAAACCTACTGTTGAAAACTGACAAGTTGAAAGAAGAAACACGGGGCTTCAAGCGAGCATAGAGGAAACAAAAATGGTAATGATAAGTAACTAACAGCAACAAGCATTAATCACCATCAACAGAAAATATCCAAAGGAAGTCGTCTGTTTCGTCTACCTGAAGGAAGTATTGTGTCAACTACAGGTGACACAGATGAGGGTATCAGATCCAGCTACAGTCGGAAAGCAAGGAAGGCGCTTATTACTCTGAAATCTGTATGGGGATCTACAGTGCATGACTAGAAGTACAAGATCTGAATATTCAACACTAATGTGATGTCGATGCCTCTGCATGTTTCTGAGCAATAGCGCGTGACTCAGTAAAGGCACTTTCAATATACTGCAGACTTTGATCAACATATGCCTCCATTGGTCAGATAATGATGATCAGATAAGCAACGAATAATCCCAGAAACGAGCCAAACAAGAACCTATTGCTCAACAAATATATCGAAGACAGAGAAAATGGACTGGACACATTCCGGGTTGGGCTTTGAGTGACGTCATATGCTAGGCAAGCCCTCAAGCATAACCCAAATAAGAAACGCTGATATGAGGGCGATCGTGTCAGGAGAATATGAAAGATTATAAGCAACTGTCGGGTCAGCTAGAAAAGATTTCAGATGAAAGAGTGAAAAGGCGATTTGCTTCTGTAGCCATATATTATGGTCGGAACCCAATGAGAACAATAATAATAATACATTGAGATGTGTCTTAGCTCCTTAGCTAAGAAATATTATGGAGAATAGTGTGATACGGAGATGTGCTGTTGAGGTACCATGTGTCCACTCGGAACACAAAGAAATAATATCTATAAATATATGAGGGCAATAAATGCAAAACAGCCGCACTTGAAACGAAGACAGAAGTATGCCGAAGAGTATCGCCGCGTGCAACAGGATTCTTAGTTAGTCAGAATGGCACATATATACAAGAAGATGAGAAGAACTAACAGACACACACAACCCAAGCTGGTGGGCGTTTACATAAGGATGACCAATCATCATACGACAGTGATACTTAGCAAGATGGAGGTGATATTTGATTAGTAGGCTGTCATAGCGTTGATCACTTGTGAATAACAAGTGTGTTGTCGTCCTAGATTTAGACATTACAGTAATTACAGACACACACACCTGTACCTCTTGACAATCCATAGACTGGGTTCAATATTTATAATCTTCAAGTGATAAGCTGAGTATTTCTGTCAACAACAATAACAATGTTAGATTTTTGCTGGGCAAAACTGACATTTTTTACGAAAAGTTCAATAACCGATGAGCAATCTACTATCTTAGTGTGAATCTCTGAGTTTCAAAAATATTTTGCAGCTACGCATTAATTCGTTAGTCTTGAACTTTATTTTTTTCAGGTCTGAACATGGAATGATATCAGTGAGAGAACCATTGAAAACCTCAGAGTACCAAAAAGTTATTTCGTCCCAATTTGGGACTCACTGGTAATCCATACCCACCAGAGTTAGAACCCGGGATTTAGCAGTTACAAGAAAAGCTTTTAGACCATTCAGCTAACTCTTCAAAGTTATTCTGATGATCGCTAGTGACTGGCTACAGGATGAAGGAGCCTGGAGCTCTAGGAAGAAGTCATGACCAGTGGGGTCCTCACCGTCGGGATTGAGGACAAATACTCACCGATGACATTGCATGGTGGTTGCTCTAAAGTCATGAATTGGTAAGAGTTAGAATTCATCGGCCACTAAATCGAGTCCGACTGTCTGAATGGCACACGAGCTCACCTTTTAGGCCGAAGGTCCTGGGTTCGAACACTGGTGGATACATACTGATAGTGAATCCCACAGTGGGACAGGACAACTGTCCAGTACTCTCTTGTTAGTTTTCATTGGCCCTCCAACTGATGTCAGACCGTGGTTAAACTTGATGCAAAATAAATCCCTTCCAACTAACTCTCGAAAACTTTATTTCTCTCATTAAAATGAAATGTTAAAGCATATCATGTAGTCAGTTATGTTTTTTATTTCAATATGATAAGACAAACTCATCAATTCAATCAATCACGCATAATGGGAAAACAAAAATTTACTCACTGACCAAACATTCATCCTTTCCAGTGACTTCATTTTTATGTTGTTCAATTGTAATTACATTCCTTATGAAGAGTAGTTGATGGGACTAAAATTTATAAGCACAATTGTTATTGTGTAGGTTTTAATTGCATGAAATGGGAGGAAGTTTTTTTGAGGGAAGAGGTTAATACTAATTGACATGAGTTTGGTCGTTTACTGTCGAAAAACATAATGGATAAAAAAAGAATTTTGTATGAATCTGTAAGTAGAAGGACGACTGTTTGGTTTTTTTGTTTTTTGAATTTAAGGTTCTCTTGTCGGTTTGAAGACACTGCTTTGCTTAGATTACATCACATTTCCGTATAGATTATTTCAATATAAAGTAATTAGTATGAGGAAGGAAGACAAAATAGCTGAATCTAATTACTGGAAATGGACAAAGGAAAGACAAAACAAGCCAAGTAGAAGACTGAAATATGGATTCTGATTAGGATGGCTATCTGCAGTAACCGTTAAATATACATGCGAAGTTTATCTACTTGAAGTTACTTCTGTCAGCCACGTATTACGGTCAATATTTGCCAAACCTTGAGACGACAACCTGTGTGACGATTTCCTAGTCAGACACTTGGTGTCTTTCTTATGGATCAGAAATCGCTGAGCACTTAATGCTATAGAAACAAAGACATATGTCAGTTTTAAGAAGCTGTATTCGTAAGAAGCTGTCTAGTTTCGAAGTACAATTCATCACAAAACCCATATTAGTTAAAGAACTAATAAAGAGACTTCATCCACCCAATAATTGTTTCTCTACAGTCTGTAATAATGAGTACCTGTGATCCCACTAATCATCGGACAGAAGAAGAAGAAGAAATCACTGTTAGATTCAAGTCGTTGAGTCGCAGTTATGCCATGTGAATTCTATATCCTGTGAAATAGCGACATATATTGCCACTGGCATCCAATGCCATTATTGAGTAGCGGAATACCCAACAAGGTAAAAAGTATCCTATAAACTTGACAGAAGTGAAAAAAAAGTATGCACACAATCAGGGTGTTAAAATGTTCAGCACTTTTAAGCCCATAGATATAAGTTCTCAAATGGTGTCAATACCCATTCTAATCGTTGAAGGCTGTTATCTTAAGTCATAGAAATCTTCGCCTGAATCATTTTGACTTAATTATAGTAAATATCCGTTGCAGTTAGAAATAAACCATAAAACAGTACCTCACTAAAAATAATAATGATTTACTTTATTCCAAAAACACCACTTGTGATACAGAATGGAATTTTCAGCCTTAATCACAATGTTGCATCTAATTTCCTCAAATTATAAATAAAAATTAATCACACAGAAAAATTTCCACATTTACAATAGGGGTAAGATCAAAAACATAATAATAATGATAACAGCTAAGGTAGTAATAATAATAATACAAGTGAAAATTTCTGTGGGCTTGTCTCATACAGTATTGTCAATGCGGTATGGAAATCCTAGCATGCTTAATATCATTGAATATAGTGTTCTCTTTACATGATATGGTAATGGAAAAACAAAGATTACAGCAGTCATGGAGATAAGTTGGTGTTTGCAATTACGAGAGTAAAACAATGAAGCAACAGGACCACAAATATGATAGAAATAATAAAAGTAAAACTTGAAGGTATATAAGGTTGGATGGATAGAGGAAATTGTTTATTTACTAGATGAAAAAGGTTAGTTAATTCTAGCCTGACACTATTTTCATCATATAAAATACGTGAGAAGTATGGTATCATAGAATTTTTACACTTAGACGTGCGAGCATACAGTTTTCTGAAGTTACTTCTCGTTCTACCTGAGGCGGAGATGCAAGGTGAAAGCTGAGTGTAAAGTGGATGCTCCAAGTCAGACAAAATCCCTTAAGCAAATTTATTGCACGATGTCAAGTGCCTATCGACAACGACGTTAACCATGTGGTCCACTGGGACACCACTCACCGTGCTGACAGTCTTAAGCATTCTACGAATTGTGACAGAGTCCTTTTAGGCAAACCAGTAAAGAATAAACAAGGGTGAACAGTAAAGAAGAATAGGTAGGATGCAAGAGTTTATGAACTGTAAGAGGAGGGAGGGTTTGAGTTATACTCGAGTGCCTTAACTTCTTAATGTAAAATGTCAGGCGGAATATTTTACTGGAGATCGCTAAGACATGGGAAGACAGGTATACATTAAATTATGGAAAAACATCTAGTTCATTTTCTGATAGTTGACTTATTCCTGTCCTTGTATTACTCCGAAGATTATCCATGGAAGCACGTAGAGTCACGATTTGTGATAAAATGCTCATTCCATGGAACATTCAGTACTTTAACGAGTCGTAAAGTAGAAATTATACCACTGTTATTCATGCTTTGAGTTCTGAATGGAAAATATAGCCTCAGTGGCACATCTCGATTGCACTAGCCCCCGCTAGCGTTACTTCCAGTTGGCTTCAAAACTGCCCACAAGTTTTCTTTTCCTCTTCACATGACCTTCTTCATGGCAGCTTAGAGCGCCTAACTCATCGCTTCTCATTGGTGTTCTACTTAGAGACTTGACTAGCTTGTTTTGTCATTTGAAGATATCCTTAGTACGTATCTTATCTATTTTTATTCCCATCTTTATATTTATCGGACAATAGGCTGTTGGCTAGTTCTCTGCCTTCTAGAGTTCCTTGTTTCTTGTCCTTTATGGTCGGCCATCTAATCTATGATACCAAGTGAAGGCATATGCTAATGAAAGCTTAAAAAAAATGATGAACTGGAATTCACACAGTCTTTCTTCTATACAGTAATTAAAGCATGCACAAATGTTATAGAGTTCAGTTACGATGTGTATAGTTCTCTTTTTTTTTGATAACATCTGAGTAATGATCAATGTCAGTTTATAAAGAGAAGAATATATGAGTCTTTCTATTCAGAATATAAGACTTACATATACAAAGGCAACCAAATTCGCTGTATTATTAGCCCGTAGGTGAACGTCTACTATTAGCTTATTATGAAATTACAGCGACACAAACAGTTTACATTTTTAAGAGGTGCCATTCAACTAAAACATAAAAAATATGGTCACTGGTCAGCTGATTATTAAAACATATTAATATGGCACACATTTGTATTATCTTATCTACAAAAATCTTCAATAGAGGAGTGGTAAATATGAAAAGCAGACAAAATCGTGAATCAATATGGAAAGCATAAAATGAAAATAAAGAAGAAAAGAGGAAACGCTAATATTCTGTGCAAATTTGGATTTTAGTGTAAGATTATTGAAATTTATTTTATTAGTTAAATCCCGACGCTACACAACATCGCTCAGTAGAGCATAGAAAACAGCAGTCTAATCTCCACCTGAATTTCATTGACTCTAAAACTGTCTTCGGTAGCATCCACCTTTGAATTAATTTGGAAAATGCCTCTACACTACAGAGTGAAGCAAACATTTATAAACCTCATTCAGTGGCTATATGGTAATGCCATATTCCAGTGTATCATAAAGGAAAATTTAGCAACTTTACGAGATTTTAGGAGATCTGGACATTGCAGATAATCTGTCTAATGTCACATAAACTCTAGGATTTACAGGCGAAAACCGAAAAACTGACTGAAGAAGCAACCAGTGGAGACGGGAATCCAGTTGCATATAGAGAAGACGGAGTTGATAAAGATAACCAAACAATGACGATGATAACAACAACCAGCACCAATCACCATCAACGGAAGATATTTAACTGAGGTCACCTCCTTCACTTATCTAGGCAACCAGCATTGTTTCAACCACAGGCTGGCGGTACGGATGAAGATGTCAAAGCAGACCAGAAATCGGAAAGGCGAAATGCATCTTCATCAACCTAAAACGAGTTTGGAAGTCTTCTGTTCTCACTCAGCAGGCGCATAAGGAACAAGATTCAGATTTTTAACACCAATGTCAAGCGGATGCCTCTATACGGGTCAGAAACTTGCACTGCGTTTCACGGAAAAGATTTCCAGCAAGTAACAGATATTTATCAACAGATGCCCACTTAGCTGGCTCCCCATTGAAGTTAAAATGGCCGACTAGAAAACATTAGCAACAAGAAAATCTGGTGGGTAACAAACCAACCGACAGCCGATCGCTCAGCATATATTAAAGAAAGAAAAATGTAGATGGATTGGACATATGTTGAGGAAGTCGTCGAATAACACCGAGTGAAACCTCAATGGAAAATGACGAGTAGGTTATCGGTGCGAAGGTAACATGGAGGAGATCATGTGATTTGGAGGAGATGACAGACTATGGGCAGTCATGCACCCAGCTGAGTTGGATAGCATCGAAAAGAAGGAAGTGGATGTGTGTTCTTGAAGCCCTGTGTTCCACTCGGAACCCAAGAGGATAATAATAATAAAAAGAAGAAGAAACCAATAAGCTCAAATAATCTCTAAATCATATGATCGGGCACAATAACTACAAGAAATTGATTTGCTAACAATTTTGTAGCACGTTTTTTGATTGCTTTGAGTGCCAAGTGGGATATACTCTTGGAAGATTTTGAAGTTTCAATGGAAGCGGTATTGTTATTATGGTGTACAGTTGCTAGCTTCACGTCCAGCCTTCCCTTTTTTCCGAATTTTCCACCGATGAATAAACTCGACGACGTTTAAGAGTGTCTCGGCTGTAATTTGAACCTTGGCCACTTGCCTCATCAGCGAGCATTTCACCATAGAAACACCGATACACAATGTCAGATACTAAGCCCACTGTTCGACTGGGAACGAAAATGAATGAAAAAACCCAGCTGAGGTGATTACAATCCAGTTATCATTTTATAAACCTCCAATGTCTCTTACCAACATTTTCAGTCTATATGCTTAGCGTAGCGTCTGCTGTCTTGCTGAAACAAATGGAATATTGCTTTTTTCAAGTTAACAGTACCAGAATATTACTAGACAATTCGAATAAATTAAAATATATATGTTCAAATTCTATTTTATTCAGTAATCCCATGTATTCGTTTAGCCTACCAACATTTTTATTGCAATATATATTTTCCCGCAAACCAACAGTGGTAAGAGAATCATTTTAAACCAGGGGATAATAGAGAATTGTTTCACCCCACAACTCAACCAGAGATTGAACCCAGAACCATCAAGTTACAAGGTCAAGTCGGTTGACTGTTCAGCCACCTAGAGCGGAATTCCTTGACCAGTGATCTCTAACTCTATCAGTGAGTTATTTTTCCCTACTGCCAACTATTGTAATCGACTAGCTTCCACTTCACTTTAAGATGATAGACACAATGGGCCATAACCAATTATTACAACTTCAAGAAAGTCATCCGATAGCTGCTAATGAGCCGGAGACTGATATTTAGATTACGGTCATTATAAATCTCATATGTGATTTTGTCGTAGGTGCAAACAGATGAGGAGTCGCAAAGTAGGGCAGGATGAATTTCTAAAACTCCCTACCTTTCACTGATCCTCGAAATGATGTTAATTAGGGGTGCAAGTTAGAGAAAAACCGATCAAATATTGATTGTTTTATTGTTACGAAAATTTTATTACATGAATTTTCATACTGCCGACTAACTTTAAAATGACTGTGTTTACCATGCTCACGGATCCCTTCCTATGTGATTTTAAGGATTACCATGCAACTTATAGAATGATAGAGTGACACCTAATCAATTTTTCCATTTTGGCATATCGAAGTGAATAATGCAGTTATAACAGCTTGTGTGTCATGCTATGAATTCGTTTTATTTGATAAGGCGTCCACTGGTTCACAACTGAGATGTTCTGCTTCATTCATCACCTCCATGGACCAACCCCTGGCTGATACAAGCACTGACTTCTTCAATTTAACTCACCAAAATTTAAAAACTTAATTCTTCGTGACAACTTGATATTCGTATTTCCGTACTAATGTTTATCGATATCTTTCAATCTATCTGAAGAACACTTTACACGATGACGCAGCTATCTCCACTTATGCCTAAATTCCCATTTTTCTAATTTCAGAATATTCTCCTCTTTACAAAACTAAATGTCTGTGCTTTTGATAATAACGGATTCTTCTAACTTCCTTCTTAACTTGTACCCTGCCTTAGTTTTAGGCGTTTTATCCCACTTCTCTTAAAAACGAAGTAGCTATTCGCAATTAAAGTATGTCTGAATTATGTCGCACATTGATTACGTATATATATATTTTATTATTACTCAGGGTGCATGTGGCTGATGAAGAAACCTATGAAGTAAAATGAATTCACCTTTCCCTGCAAAAGCTGTTCTTATTACAGTATTCAAATTTGCCAAGGGAAATAAATACATGAAAAAGTGGATTACACTATTGGCCTGTATGGATTAAAAACCAGAAAACTTCGGCGCTGTTATCTCTATGTAGCCAAACTATGCATACCTTATCTTCAACGCACAATTTGCACAGATCTTCGTGTTGTGGTACCTCCGGACTTCTTTCGTATTTTGTTTCTTTTTATTCACTGGATGGAGTTGCATGCCCCACGTCTAGTCTGCAATCTATTTTACTGGGGTCAATACCGATTACACGATGTTTAGGAGTGCATAGTCCGGGAATCAAACCTCTACCACTTACGTGGTTGATGAACATCCTACTATTGAAATACCAGCCCATATTTCAATAACATTGCAACATGGCATATATATATATATATTCTTATTTTATTCCTTTGCGTTCCCAGTGGAACATAGGGCTTCAGTAGTGATAGTATGTTTACGGAGCGGGGTTTCTAGCCGCACGCCAAACCTCCCTTCTTTTTCAGGTTTGCTAATGCCTTAGCAAGGCTTAGAAAGGAGTACGTCGGCCAGGATAATGATTCCTTGCAGCAGACATTGCAGCACTCCCACCTCAAGGAAAATTGAAGAAAAATATCTCATGGACGTCTTCCAAAAGAATGTGTATCCATGGAATTTCATCAAAAGACATATACTCTCATGCCAATCTATCAAACCAAAAGCTCCCAAGGAAAGCGCAAAGAAAATTGCCTTACCATATATGAAAGACATCTCAGAAATCACTGCAAGGCTCTTAAAACCTTTAGGAATTGACGTCGTACACAAACCAACAAAGTCACTTCACTCAGCTGGCTCTATGTCAGCCAAAAGACTCAACAACGAAAGAAGATAAAATCAACATCATCTACAAAATAAATTGCAACAACTGCGAAGAACACTACATTGACCAAAGTGGACGACCCATTCGTCTTCTTATTCATGAACATAAGCTAGCCGTCAAAAGACATGATATCCACTCCCTCATATCACTACACACAGACAACCACAAACATCAATTCGACTGGGACAACGTTCAAATATTAGACAGAGGAAACAACAAGAATACTAGACAATTTTTAGAAGCCTGGTATTCCACTGAATCATCGATCAATAGACACATCGACATAGACAAAATTTATCAACCGATAAGAAAGAAACCTCACACACAAAGGGTCAAAGTTCAAGTCAGAGAAACAATCAGTTCCAATACAAGTAACCTAGAAGGTTTGAAAACACACAAAAACAACCAATCACGTCCAAGGTCACCAGGAGAGATAATTAATAAACTCGTGGAGAAATCTAAAAGCTCACTTCAACAAACTGAAGTACGAGCTGAAGACGTCACCTAGTAGGGCGATGAAAGCTTCGCAAATTACCTATCCAGCTTAGAGAACGCAACCACATCAAAATGTCTGATTTTGTTTAAAGAATATACAAACTAACCATATAAATAGGATATCTAGTATTGTTAAATAACTCATGATTTGAATCCAATTGTCGCGTTAATTACAGAATCACAACTAAAATCCTCATCCTTTTTACCTGATCCTAAACACACGTGCTAGTTAGTACTAAGTCTAAAAACAGTACAATATGGAAGTTAGACACTTTATCATTGAATGTTCCAGATGATAACTGATTCTCCACAAGGCTGGATTACATGTATGAATCAATGTACCTGTTTAGCCCGTAGTATATACATGTCTCTTACTTTACTGATTAGAGCTGAGACAAGATTTATTAGTGACAAGCTTATTTAAGAAATAATGATTGATCATTTAGGGTGTAATCAATACCATGTCTCTAATCCTTGATCCAGGGTTTCATACGATTTGTCTTGGAATAACAAAACGTATTCCAATATGTAAAAAACATTATGAACTTTTAATGTCTTTGATTGACAATAACAACAGCGCAGCCGTAACTACATAATCAATGCGATTGACAAGGAGAATACATACACAAAAAGAAAATAAACAGCGTATTCTTTCCAAAGAGTAAATTATTGTCTCAAAACTTATCAATCAATAGTCAGCGCTCTTTTTCTCTTAAAACTAACATGGATGTCTATTATTCTTAAAATCTAGAAATCTATAGCTGAAATTCCGATTTAGACACTTAGAACACAAAAAGAAAGATTGAACAAAGAATATCCTTTTCGATAACTTCCTTATATGATACCACAGTTACATATACATAATATGTAGGGACAGCACTGACGCCTTTTTAAGCTAATATTGAGTTAATGAGATCAATAGAAATACAGTTCAAAAGCAGTTGTATTGGGTGTACAGTCAGCCATGTTCACCCCTGAACTTCTTAATAACATTCCGCATAGTTAAGCAAGGGAAAACATGGTCTTCTTGTAACTCTATTTTAACACACCTTCGAGATAGCGAACATAGACTCGATGTTAAGAAGACTGTATAAAGTTATCTACCATTATCCAACTAGTTTTAATTTTACCCTATGAGTTCCATCTTGGTCATCATTACTTGATTATGATAAACTCACAGTTTTCCCTCCCATTAAAGCCTTTTACATGCCATCATCGTTTTAATTATTATATAGTTTTTTTTAAACTTTATTTGATATTCAATTTAATATTAAGGTTTTATGCATATTGCAAATTATGCATGTTTTTGAACTGTAAATCCATTTATATCAATATCATTTCGAAGAAAAAACATCAGTATTATCAATAACAGTTATTGTGATTTACACTATTATTCTCTTGGGTTTTGAATGGAACATAGGGCTTCAGCAGCACATCTTCATGTCACCCTGTTCTCTGAAGTCATCTTTAGCTGACCCCATGATTGTCCATAGTCTCTTATCTCCTCCATGTTATACTCAGACCCACGCCTAACTCATCTTTTCCCACTCAGATTCCAATCAAGAGTGCGCCTGACAAGTGATATCACTTAATGGTTTCTTCAGTGGGCGTTTAGTCCATCTCCAATTTCTTCGGCATATAACTTGAGAACAAGGTTCTTGATAGGTTCATTCTTAGAGTTTCTTGTTACTAATTATTTCTCACCAGCCATCTAATCTTCATCACAGAGCGGGCGAAGGCAGCTGTTGACGAAAGTCTGCAACCGGCTGGAGATCATATTTGTGACGCACGTGCCAAGTTCCGAACCCATATAGAAGAACTGACCGACTTCACACTAGTGTTGAAAATCCGAGTTGTTTTCCTTATACTGAGTACAGCAGATTTCAAAACTGATTCCAGAGTGATTTAGATCTGATTTGCCTTCCCGATTCTGGTTCTAACAGCATCATTGGTGCCTCCTGTAGTTGAAACGATGTTTCCTAGATAAGCGAAGGAAGTGGCCTCTCTCAAATTTTTCCCCTTGATTGTGACTGGAGCTTGTTTTTGTCAGCTATATAACTTCATCAATCTCTTCTTCTCTGTGTTTACTTGAAGTACCATCTTTGCTGCTGCTTCTTCTGCCATTTAGTTGGTTTTCTCACGTAAGTCTTTGAGTTTGTGTGACATCAGACATAAATCTTCTGCAAAGTTGGAATTTTCTATAGTCACCTTATTGGTCCAACGCACTCTCCTCACAGTCTGATGCATAATCTATTTAGCCAGAATCACAAATGTCATCGGTGACAGCAGGCAGCAGCAATGCCATACTCCTGTCTTTACTCTGAAGGCATCACCGAGATTTTTGTTGTGAATCACTGGGATATGACATCATCACAAAGCTGTTAAATGAAACTGATAAATGTTTGCCAAACTGAACTCTGCAGTGTTAAAGTAGTTTCCAAATTACTTCACAGTGAACATTATCGAAGGTCTTTTCAGAGTCAGTGAAGCTCAGACGGAGATTTGATTGCTGTTCCATCCTCTGTCTTATGGTAATCCATAGAGTTGCGATTCCACCTGAAGGTGATTTGATTTCCCTGAATGCGGTTTGTTCTGGCAGAGAGTCTGCATCCACTTCATCTGTTAGTCTCTCCAGTATGACATGACTTATTATTTTGCTTGGCATGGACAAGAGGATGATTCTACGCCAATTCTCATGGAAGTCTAATTTGCCCTTCTTTAGTGGTTTGACAAAGTAGCCTTTCCCCCATTCGGTAAGCACCTTTTCTTCCTTCCAAAACTTCTGCAATAGTGGTGTGATCATATCCAATGACGGTTTCGGACTCTTTCCCATTGCTTTCACAGGAACTCCACTGAGTCCTACTGCCTTCGCGCCTTGTGATAGCCTCAGTGCATTCAAGACTTTTAATTTCGTTGGAGGATTGGTGTACCCTGAAACTTCTAGCCGAGCTGCAAGTGATGGTTAGTTAAGGAGTCCTTTGAAGGGAGCAGCCAGCTGTTTCCTTTATTCCTTTGATTGACACTGACGGTTACTCTACACACATTGTGTTTGTACAACTCTACAGGCGTACAGATAAGCTGCCGAAAAGAATATCCTTTGCTCATTTTCCTCTTTTCGTTTACTAAATTTATAACTACACAAAATGAGTTCCTAGTTCAACTACTATAGTACCAACATGGCAAATAAAGAGACTATTGGTGTGAATTCTACTGAGGTTGAGGTTTTAATTCACCCTTCATCACTGTCCATTACTACACAGGGTTTATCTTCGGCATAATTTTGCTGATATTAAGAGTTACGTGTTTTCCGGTCACATGTTGAAGATCATTATCGTACATGCGTGAATTCAACGTCGAAATAATTTTTACAAGAGTGACACACACTTGAAGTTTGTACTAAACTCAGTAATCTATAGTGTTTTAAGTCATATTTTGGAAAATAAGAAAGAAGGCCAAATTATTCTCTAGGCACGTGATTTACTTACTTAAAATGTCTGAAGAGCTTCACAACAGGATGTTGGTGAGCTAGTCTGGGCGTTTCCGAAATCAAAACAAAACTATTTTAGACTAATAGTTTCTGTTAAGGAAATTACTTAACGACATTTCATTTTATTTTCAGACAATACTCTACTTTAAAAACTTTATTCATCTGTAGAAAAACTTTTCCTAATTTAGACTATTCTTTCAATTTCATCCTTCTAAGCATTTAGGGTAAGGACAAAAACAATCTCAAGGTTTTATTGCGCATAGTATAACAGACGCCACAATAAACATTACAGCGGTGTAAAACACCTTTAAAACAGCCAAATGCGACATTTAGCGTTAATACAGCATTCCTCTAATCACCATTAAAACAAAATCACATAAGACTGACTAACCACCTGGGGAAATTTAACATGTAATTGCATTCGTCCTACCCATTCAAGTAGGCTTAAGCGAAAACAAGACTAATTTGTTTAGCTACAACCTATACACTCAATCTAATACTACTTATTCAGGTATTTATAATTAAGGCTTCTCGTAATACAGTCGTTTTGTATTTACTGGAAGTTTGGTGTCAGTCAAAGACCCATTGAAAATCAAGGGGTATTCAACAGCTGTTTCGTCCTAGTTTGAGACGCTTCATGAGTATGCGACCCCCGAGATTCGAACCCAGGGCCGTCAGAGTGTAAAGCAAGCTCGTAGATGTTATTCAGTGGCACACAAATTCTGTCTTCTAACAATTTGTCAATTAAGTGCGACCACTAGTCATTGTCATCGGAGATTATTTGTCCTCACGCCCAGCTTAGTGGGCCTCACTGATCAAGACTTCTCACTAGAACCGTGAAAAACTTCGTCTGCAGCCAGTCACTAGTGAGCATCAGACTAATTTTCAAGAGTTAGTTTGTAGGTCATCAAAGCAATAAACACAGTGACCTTGAAAATCAATCAACAACCAACTCCTCTGTATAACTTGTGTACCCTTCATTTTAAAAGATAGTGTTCGCCCCTCCCCCTCACCGAAAAAAGCAATAAAATTCTCATCTAAGCATTGTGATTAATAATTTTCAATATAATGACTTGTGTTTTTTTCAGTAGCATGTGAATTTTGATAAGAGAATGTCTATGAAGGGATGTACAGCGAAAATCAGCGTGACTGTATTCCGTACCTCCACATCGTAGTCCGTTACTATGGTAGCTTACTGAAAAGTTTTTGTGTTTTTTATATGCTTTTCCAATGAAATTGTGGCGCATTTCACCGATCGCACTATATTATTGAACTGCGTTACATTTACTTCACATTTATCAGAAAATATCACTTGACATACTGATATCTGCTCAATGCAGTAGATTAAACGAGGCAGTAAATTCAAAAGTTAAACGTCTAGCTTTGGATTTTTAATAAAATCATTCTGGTATATTTGGTTTATCTATTGAAACGGCCTGATGCCCACAGAATAAAGCAAGTGAAGCCAATTCAAAAAGGGGTATCCCATTTAGTCGCCCCAAAAATTATATCTGATGAGAATCTGATTAATTGAAAAGGTTACCCTCAATATTTAACTCAATAAATTACGTTTAAATAAACTCATTTTGATTTTCTACTTTTAAATTATTGTATTGAGGATTTAATCATGAGCTGACATCAGTTAGAGAACCACTGGAAAACCTGGGAGTACTGGACAGCTGTTTCGTCCTAGTTTGGGACTCTTCAGCAGTATGCAACCACCGGGATTCGAACCCAGGACCTTCTGGTTACAAGGCAAATTCACACCACGATACACCCATTAACTGGGTATTGGTTTTCAGGAGAAGCATCACACGCATCCTTGCCTCCTGCGAGACGAGAACGGCATGCAGGATCAACCTGTGGCGCAACCACTCGAGAGCCCTCTCCCTCGGTCTTGTAACCAGAAGGTCCTGGGTTCGAATCCCGGTGGGTGCGTACTGATGAAGAGTCCCAAACTAGGACGAAACAGCTGTCAAATACTCCGAGGTTTTCCAGTGGTTCTCTAACTGATGTCAGCTCATGATTAAATCCTCCATGCAATCAAACAAAATCCCTACAAAACCAATACTTGAAAATTTTAAATTATTATTGTTGAGTGCGTCGGTGGCACAGTGGTTAGGACTCCCGCCGACCATGCACTTGGTCCGGGGTTCGAGCCCACGCCGACGCACACCTGATATCTATGGTTGGCCTGCGAATTATGGGCTACCGATATCACATGCTGAAAATTCCATACTTGTACCAAAATTACAGTGTGGAATCAAGCTGTAATCAAAAATAAAATAAATAAATAAAAAATTGTTCCCTTGGGTTCTCAATAGAAAATAAGGCTTCAGTGGTACATCTTCATTTCACTGTCTTCTCTACTGTCTTTTTCTACTGGTTCCATGATTGGCCATTAGTTTTCATTTCTTCCTTGCGGGAAGTCACCTAGAGTTTACTAGCAGTCTGTCATAGGCCCAGTAAACAAGGAAAGTTTGGGAGTTAAGGTAACCACTTTACTGCAGAAAATCAGTTCACTCACTAAAGAATCTTCAAACCACAGAAAAAGTATTTAACGAAATCGACTTTCTGCTAATTTCTTCTAAAGATTAATGGTGATGCAATATTATTATTATATTATTGTTCCCTTGAGTTCCAAGTGGAACGTAGGGCTTCAACAACACATCTGCACTTTATCCTGTCTTCTGCCATCCTCTTCAACTGGCTAGCTCCACGACTGCTCATAATCTCTCATCTCCTCCTCCATCACACATGACCCCCTTCATGTCACTGTCATATTGACGACCCATTCATAGCTTCCCATTCGGATTCCACTCGAGCAACGGTCTGCATTGCACGCGATGTCATTCGACGGTCTCCACAGTGTATGCCCGATCCACCTCCATTTTGTCTTATATATTTGTTGGGTGATCGGTTCTTGGTTGGTTTGTTCCACTGCAGAGTTTCTTGTTGGTAATTCTTTCTGTTTGGCCGGCTGGCCATTTGATCTTCAATGTGAAGCCAGCCAGTGAAGTCGGCGACTGCTGTTGAAAGTTTGCAACCCTGTAGGAATAGGAAACAGAAAAAGGTTGCTGATAAAATGATGAACACTGTACCCATTTCAGAGTATGAATGTTTGACTGGAAGTGTTCTACAACCTGCATTCTACTCACTTCACAGCGTGTAATCATAACAGAACATAAATATCAGAGATATCTGGTGGTAAAATGTACACAAAGTTATTTGCAGGATAGTATACGAGAAATTACGCTTCAACTTATTACTATAATAACAGCTTTCAGTCACAAATAAATCTAGTAAGACTGGTGGAGAAGGAAGGTTCGGCATGAGGCTAGCAACCCCATACCGCAAAAGGAAACACCACTGCTACCGAAACTCCAAGTGTTTAGCCTGAAGCCCTATTTTCCACTGGGGACGTAAAGGAATAAATAAAACGAGCTAATGTAGTGATCACCTGATATAACCGTTATCTATTCGTCGCCAATTTTCTGTTATGTACTGGTCGAGTAGTTAATAGTCCTGACGCGGAAGAGGAAAATCAGAAGACCACCTCATTCACGATGATACTTGTATTTTCCAAACAAGGTAAATAATGACTGTCACGCAAGTGTGAGAGTGAAGGGTACGTAGTGTACGTAATGTGCGAACAAGTCGCCAATTTTCTGTTATGTACTCGTCGAGTAGTTAATAATAACTACACGAATAAAGCAATAAGAAATGAAGAAGATTTCAAGCATTTTGACGGTTGGAAATTCTGATAGTCCAGTGATTTAAACAGGCCACCAAACGTGAAAATACACCAGTAGATTTTAAACCCTTCAGACTGATGGATATACATCAATCGGCCAAGAATATCTCACTTCCTTTGCGCTTAACAATAAAGATAATAATAACTAATTAGAGAACTGTAATGATGGTAAAGCCAGAAGAAAATCAATACTGGTTTGGGGCCTCCCGAGACTCAAATTTTCACTTCAGCTTCAGTTATCATGTATTACATCAGCGAGTAGTCCACCAATTACGCAGATAGTCTCGATTCGACTCCTGGATAACTCACTGGTATACCCTGCCTAATTTACTTACTGAAAGTGGGTCCAGGAAAGGGGAAAGACTGGGTGTGTCTCTAGCAACCCGATCCTGTAGGAACAACACCACTACTACAGGAAAGTCATCTGGAATGCAAAGAGGTGAGGAAACGATCGTATTCTTTTAGCCTACAACTATTATGCTAAATAGTCCCTCCAACAGTATTGGAAGTGGAAACCAACTAACTAACTGTAACAGAACGATTGTTTGTAAGATCCCTCCTAAACGATCTATTTACAATACAGATAATTATTTGGAAATTTCAGCTAACTTCGTAATTATTTCTCTCTTTTCTCCTAGACTTTCTATCTTTGTTCTGATGTTTGCATGTCAATTATTCACCCAGTCTGTATTACTTTTCTTTGTTATCATATAATCCCTAATGCAAATGCCTATCTTGAGGGTTGTATCGTGGTGTTGATAGTGTGTCGTTTTACGATTGTGATTTTGTTTCAATGAAGTCAAGGAGCATAGCGGCAATTTTGACATTGGACTATCTGCAAGAGGTGTGTGGTGCGTGGTACTAATTGATAGCTTTAACGCCACCTTGCTGGGAATATTCTTCTTCATTCCCAGTACTCGTTTTGTAACTGAGAAACTAATGGATCTGTATAGGTGTTAAGTACCACAGATTTTATCGTAAATAACTGTCTTTTTTTCTGTCGTTGGGACACTTTGGGACCGCGTATAACTCAAGAAAGTTTAGCTTAGCTATAGAGTAGAACGCGAAGATTGATTTCTCATGTCCAGAATACAACTCATTGGTTTTGAACTGTTTACAGGAGTCTTCACCCAGTCAGGAATTAGAAATAAGTTTTGATGGAGTAGTGCCTAAATATAATTTTCATGTGCAATTTTATACCGATTTCTAAGTTGACATTATCTGATTAATTTCTGTATAAATTTCATCACGAACCAACGATTGTAGTCTAATTATTAGAAAATCGAACGCAGTAGATAAATGTTTCGTTCTAGCACAATAAATTTCAGACGTGGGCTCATATGGCCCTATGAGGAGATGGGCACATGAACCTAAGGTTATGAGGTGCTCACCTTTGACATTCAGTCATTTCACAGTTGGCTAGAAGAACCACTGGAGTCTAATGGAAAATTCTTCTAAGATACTTTCCAATTTGTTCACTGCAATAACGAACTAAAATTATATCACAAATACAAGATATCAATCGTTCTGGAGTCATTATTCACAATGTTCCAGTTATAGAAATAATTTGTTTCCTGTGTAGGTACATAGATGCAAACAACTTGAATACCGGAGTGCCATAATCAAAAATAAGTCAATTACTAATACTTATCTTTACTCTAAAAGAATAATTTAATATTCATTAATATGATATACTGATAGCAGGTTGGTATACTCAAAGGATCGCTCACGCTTAGGGCCATCACATGCAGATTGTTTTACGGCAAGTTTGGACAACAATCTACTGAAATCTGTGACCATATCTTTTCATTTATACAAAAAAGTATGTCGTTGATACATTTATTATCGGTGATGTTATCAATGTGATCTGAGTCGTGTTCCATAGATTTTTCATTTACCCATACACCAAGATTATGCCTAAAACAGAAAATTGACAAACAGTTACTTTCTTGATATACTTCTGGCACGACCAACTTACGGAAAGTTAATGTGAGGTGGTCGTGCGTCGATGGCACAGCGGTTAAGACGCTCGCCAACCATGCACATGCACCGGGGTTCGAGCCCCGGCCGGCGCACACCTTTGCCTCGCTAAGCCAGTAGTGAGACTGGTAAGGAGGAAAGGTTGGGCATGAGGCTAGCAACCCCATCCTGTAAAAAATCAACACTGCTACGGAATCTTCAAGCCTATAGCTTGGAGCCCTATGTTTCACTGGGAACGTGAAGGAAAAAAATGTGAGGTGGTCAGCTGATAAACCATCACAGTTGTGTACCTACAAATCGAAAAAGAAACTTCATTTTACCTCTTTCCACTTAAACTATAAAAGAAACATCCGCAACTCCAGTGTTTTGAACAGTGACGTCTGTTTTCTGAAAAACAAGTGTCTGACAAGCTTTATAAATAAAGCTTAAGGCCTAAACCCAACAGAGGTTCATACTGATGAACCCAGAAATACACTGCACATGAACAAATGCTTTAAAGATGATTCACTTGCTGACACTGTATAGAGAAGAACGTTTATTTCATTTTACGAGGCTGTTATTCATAATGAAACGGTAGAAGACGTTGACTTCGTGAAGGAATTCCATTATGGGTAAATTTTGTTTTGATAAAGTCTCACAGTGTTATACAGTAATGTTTACTGATCAGTAAACATTACTGTATAACACTGTGAGACTTTATCAAAACAAAATTTACCCATAATGGAATTACACTCTACCACAGTGCACAAGTTTTATTCTTATATTCGTGAAGGAATGTTTATTTAGAAGTCCGTATCTCTTTATAGCCAAACTATGCATACCTTAACTATAACGCACCTTTTGCACAGATCTTCGTGTTGTGGTACTTCTGGACTTCCTTCATATTGTGTTTCTTCATATTCATTTCACGTCTCCCATGTATCTCTACAATGCTGTATCATTGGCCTTCTCTGAAACCAAATGTATCTGCCTACTATTTGATGTATTAATGTCGATGAACGTCTCTTTATATACTACTGATAAATGTTATCAGTAGCACTCTTGCTAATAAACTGTCTCATTCGAGAAATTCTACGTGTATTTACCAAGTCACTTGTTCCTATGGTGCAATGTATGTGACTGATTTGATTCGAGTCTTACGGGAAACGGTTAAGTAACACCATAATACGTGTTCGCACAGTGGTAACATTGAGTGAATTAAAAGTATTATCGTTGAACATATTCTCAAAAGTGGTAATTTAGACTCATGAGACAATTTATTCGAGATTATTTGTAAGGTATACATCTTCGTTTATTGTATTCCCGAAGTATTAACCATTCTCATAGAGAAATCTATTTTAAACGCGCAAAAGAAACAGGGTCTTAATTTCAGGTTTCCTCTTCTGTTATAATGCTTGCATCGTGTTATTTAAATTACTCTTCACAATAATCCACTCGTTTAGGATTTTTCTTTTTTCATCTCTTGCGTGATATCCACTGATAAATTTGCTTATTTTATTTTTGTTTTTTGTTGATTGCATGTAATTTTCTAAACGCGTCATCGTTATTACGTAATTAGTGATAGAAATCTATTAATTTTCAGACTTTTTATTTTTGTTACATTCTCATTATTTCTCCTCTTTAAATAGTTAGTATTCCCATGGTTTTCGATGAGGGAATTTTGCGTGAATATAACCTTCCTCATCATATTTCAGTGAGTTGTCAGTTAAGTAGCAGCAAGGAGAATCATGTCATGGTTACATAATTTTGGCGGTAACCATACGATAATTTAATAATTCCCATTGCAGCATTAAGAACACAATATTCAGCGAAAAGACACCTTTCAACGAATTTATTATCAAGCTGTACAATCGTATATATATATATGGTTTTTAAGAAATTATATCCGGTGAGGGAATTCGACCAAAGGTGTGAAGGTGTGTGAAGTAATGATAGTATGAAATGCAATTAAAATTATAGTCATGGTTTCATGTTAAGTGGTAAAATAATTAATGTCATTTGTGCGTCAGTGGCATAGCAGTTAGGACGCTCGCCGAACATGCACATGGTCCGGGTTTCGATCCCCGGCCACAGACGCACTCCTTTACCTCGCTAAGCTAGAAATAATGCTGGTAAAGAGGAAAGGTTGGGCATGAGGCTAGCAACACCGTCCTGTAAAATTAAAAACACTGCTATAGAAACTTCAAGCCACTAGCCTGAGGCCTTATGTTCCACTGGGGAACGTGGAGGAAAAAAAATAGAATAATACAAAAGGTGTATAGATTTTGGAAAGGTATACATGATTATAAGATCAGTAGACGAATATAAAATGTTACGTAACATAATGTGAAATTTGATAGATAGAATTCAATATTGTAAAAATAAAAAAAAATGTAAAAATTAATAATTTTGGGTTTAAAATCACAAGTGGATCAAGTGGAAAAGATTCAGAGTGAGAATAGTAATAATAATAATGATAATAATTATGATAAAAATAATCGTAGTAATAAGGGAAAGGTACATAGAATAACTAAATAAACAAAATAAATAAATTTCTATCCCTCTACTGCCAAGGCAGAAGTAGGGATTGTACATACTTCTTTTGTACACAAAGGTCTACCTTAAAGCCATGAATTGCCATGAGCTAAGCTGTCTTTAGACGTCTGTAACGAAGAAAACGCGGGAGGTTAGCATGAATTCTATATATGATCTTGAAATCATGGTCAGGGTTGACCGAGTGACAGAAGTCGATCAGGTGTTCCAGAAGAGAACTTCGCACACACTTCCTTTCTCCCTTGTTAAACCAAGCTGGAATATGTTCTCGTATCCGTGTGGAGAGCATTCTCTGACTACGGCCAATGTACCTTGCTCCACAAGAGCAGGTGAACTGATAGATGCACATAGAAAACAATTTGCGGCTCGTGAACGTCATATGTAATTTAGCTTCAGGGAACGTCTTACTGACTGATTTAGAGAGACGATTTTCGAGCATGTCTGTAGCTTGATCACCTTTGAATTCCAAGTTCATGAATAAAGTTTTCTTTCGAACTGAGTCAGTGACCAGTTTAGACTGCTTATCTTTCGTGTTCCTGTCAATAAATTGGTTAGGGTCACCATTTTCTGCGAGTGTGGCGTTTAAGAAGTCAAGTTCTGTGTCAACGCAATCAGAAATACAAATTTTCCTCATCCTAAAGCAGAACGAATGAATAAGGTTCCTTTTCCTGGAAATAGACACCCAACTGTAAAAATTAGTTGTCCGTTCTATGTACGTTTCCGGTGGATAGATCTTTTGAGAGATCCGTCATTACATCTGCTAAGGCACACATCAAGAAACGGAATACCTAGTTCGGATTCCTTTTCGATAGTGAATTGTAAAGAAAGATGGCAGTTGTTGAAAGCAAACAAGACATCATCAAGAATTACGTTATTATCGCAGATGACGAAAGTGTCGTCTACGTATCTTTTATAAATGTCAAAATGACCGATGGTTTGACTAAGTTGAGAATTTTCAAGCTTTGCCATAAAACAATCAGTCAACAAGGGACATACAATATTTGTGATTACCATGACCAAACCAGTATGGATGATTTCTGAACAGGTAATAATTAGGGAAATCTAATTGTTTTCTTTCGCTATTCTGGTTGGCCAACTACTTCAATAGATATATTGTGCAAACGTTTTAAAAATTTGTATATAAGTGTGATTGTGCAGTCAGGGGAATGAACTTACTGATAAAACACGCTCTAATCAACTACTTCGACTCTTCATATGAATTGTGATCAAGATTTGACCAATTGGTTCCGAAATAATTGGCCACCGAGTGAGAAGTAGATATTTGTAAGAATTATATTTGTAAAATCTTAGCGAAATTGAAATGAGTTTCATTCGGCAAACTGGTCCGAACTTCTTCAGGGAAATTAATCGAAATAAACACGACAGAAGTGTTTATGTATAAAAGGACATCTTTTAATTGTTCAAAACTTTTTCCAGTCATATGAGTCATGAAACAGGCATCAACTTGTATAATAAACAACAAACAAACACCTTGATATGATTATGAGCAATCAAGTGTGCTCGAAACGTCAACAGTAAATATTACTGTAAAACACTGTGAGACTTTATCAAACCCGTAATGAAAACTGCATGAGCTGTGATCAAAATTTGACCTTAGACTTTCAAATATTAGTGTACTTTTGTAAAACACTTTAAACAGAGTGTACTTTTCGACTGAACTTTCGTGGTCGCATATAACTGAATACGAAAATATATGTATATATGCAATATACGTCGGTGGCACAGCGGTGTGGAATACGGTGTGGAATCAAGCTGTAATCATATATATATATATATATATATATATATATATAATGGTGTGTTTATGTGTGTGTGGGTAAACAGTTGTAAAACGTTTGTTAGCCTTTCCATGAGAAGATATAGACAATCGGAATTTAGACGAAGTATGATTGATTAGTGATACATATGCATTTCTTATATATTATTAACTTCTGCTAATTCATGATATGGTGCGGCCACTAGCGAATGTCGTAGGCAAGTATTTGCTCTCACACCCGACCTGCTGTACCCAACTGGTCACGAATTCCCACTAGAACCTCAGAGAACTACCTACATGAATAGGGCCAGTCGCTAGTGAGCATCTCATTGATATGCGAGTATTGGATTGTAGGGATTTTCGCTTTTACTGGAACAAATTAATCTCTTTTTGTCATTGTAAATGGATTTATTATCTCAATGGATAAAACACTTGTTTTGCATTCCTTTGTGTTCCTGGGGTATCATTCGGCATCAGCCTTTGGTGTCTCAGTAGCAGTATTTTTTCTGCGGGTCGGGATGCTGACCTTATGCCCTACTGGGCTTACTGTGGACTAGTAAACTAGGCGAGGTTTAAGAGACTGTCGGTTGGGAATTGAACCTGGACCACCTGAGTGTTTGGCAAGCATTCTACCATTGAACTACTGTTGCCGCCATAGATAACGCATGAGTCTTCACAATCCTTGGTTCTGTGTTTAGCTGTCAGTGATAAGTTCGTGGATGATGGAAACACATGTTTTGGATTCTACTACTAACCACCGCCGGACAAAATACACCCAGAAAGTAGGAATTATTTCATTTGCTCGTAATAATACCTGACTTGTTCAATCTCTTTAAGACCATCCCGTGGTGTTAAATTCACGAGATTCTAATGGTCGTTAATATTTTGTTTTTCCCATTACTGAACATATCTAGGAAGCTGAATTTAACAATGACCATCCACTTATCAACAACCAGTTTGCAAGTCACGTTCCAATGAACACTTAAATGTTAGCAGGAGTTGATCAACAGAAACGTTGTCATTTTGTGTTTAAGTGTATAGAACTTCTCAGGAAATATTCACTTCTTTTACAGTGAATCAATAATTTTCTCTAGTTCTAGTGAAATCTGACCACAATATTGGATGAGTGACAAATAATACAATTTTATATAACAAAATAATGGCTGTATTAAATTACTTTATTGACATACTTCAAATAAACATTGATTGATTGACAAATGCTCAGGAGCATTCAAAACAACAAGACTGTTTGACTTATTTAACCAATCACATGTTAGAAATACATTTCATTGTCTAATCTGACAAATACACTCATGATTGTGAAAATATTTTCAATCTCCCATCAAGGTATCTGTAAATCAATGATCCAGTCACTCACCGGTAATGCCTGTTTATATTAGTCTGTATTACTCTATGGAAAAATCAATTTGTCGTCAACTTAGACGAAACATAAATCGATTGGTCTGTTATGGAGATAAAAGTAAAATTGAATGGGTCGTTTACTTTCAAGAAGAGAAAACTTAAGCCTGGAGAGCAGCTGAAGCACAAGATTACACACACACACACACACACACACACAGAAATAAACACAAACGTAATATAAACTGTAAATATTTACAAATATATTGATCACTTTCTAAGAAATATCTTCGCAACAAGAAAACATTTGTTAGAGTGCATTTTCTAGAGTTAATGAAGACTTTAAAAGCGAAAAACATTTATTTATTCTACACAATTTTACTTTGCTCTCGGTTATACAAGTTTATACGGGTGAACGATAAAGTTTACTTCTTTCTAATGCAACCAGTTTTTGAGGATGTAGAATACTTGTGCTCAGATTTAGTCGACTTCTAGCTGAATTTTGTGAAAAGTTACAAATAAACCTCAGACTCAGACTCATATTAAAATCAACAATGCTATTATAGTGTTACTTAATCTACTATATATACTGCCTGGTTTTAGCGTTCAAAGTGCCTCTTCCGAATTGAAAGACTGAGATTATAAATTGAATTCAGTTAGAGAACCATTGAAAACCAAACAGTACTGAATATCTATTTCATCCTTGTTCGAGACCCTTCAGTAGTACACACTCATAACTCTTAGAGACTCGAACCAAGTTCCTTCAACTTACCACGCCAGTTCATTGACAACTAAGTCACCGCGATGGAGTTCAATGGGCCATAAATTCTAAATTCTGCCAATGTGGAATATATATATATATATCGCTACTGCCAGTCAGAATTAAGAAGTGATGGGTCAGTGGACTCATTTCTAACGGCTCACTTTACAACGTGAAGGTTCTAGTGATGTCATGCACACGTACTAATGAAGAGTCCCAAGCAAGGACAAAACAGTTGTTCAGTGCTCCTTGATTTCCAGTTTCTTTCTAAATGAAGTCAGTTTATGATCAATCTTGAAAGCATCTAAATTAGTTTGTGATAAGTTTCACTGAATACTTGTGCTAAGCAATTGATTGACCTGATTTCTTGTGAACAATGACTCCTGGTTGTTTGTTTTATTGAACCTGAGTGACAGATTACTATTATCATATGCGCTTTAATAATAATAATAATGATTTACTTTATTCCAAAAACAGTATTTGTGATACAGAATGGAATTTTCAGCATTAATCACAATGCTGCATCTAATTTCCTCAAATTATAAATAAAATTAATCACAGAAAATTTTTCCAAATTTACAATAGAGGTAATGTCAAAAACACGCAGCATATTAAATGGAAATAACAATAATAATGA
Source organism: Trichobilharzia regenti (assembly GCA_944472135.2). NCBI lineage: Eukaryota > Metazoa > Platyhelminthes > Trematoda > Strigeidida > Schistosomatidae > Trichobilharzia > Trichobilharzia regenti. Next base: position 38,856,406 of record OX235263.1, read on the forward strand.
TAACAGCTGAGGTAGTAATAATAATAATACAAGTGAAAAGTTCCGTGGGCTTGTCTCACACTGTATTGTCAATGCGGTATAAAAACCATGCATGTTTAAAAATATTGAATATAATGTTTACATTACATGAAATGGTGAGGTGAAAAACAAAGATTACAGCAGTCATGGAGATAAGTTGGTGTTTGCAATTACGAGAGTAAAACAATGAAGCAACAGGACCATAAATATGATAGAAATAATAAAAGTAAAACTTCAAGGTATATAAGGATGGATGGATGGAGGAAATTGTTTATTTACTAGATGAAAAACGGTTAGTTAATTGTTGCCTGACACTATTTTCATCACATGAAATACGTGCAAAGTATGGTATCATAGAATTTTTATACTTAGACGTGCGAGCATACAGTTTTCTGAAGTTACTTCTTGTTCTACCTGAGGCGGAGATGCAAGGTGAAAGCTGAGGGAGGGTAAAGTGGATGCTCCAAGTCAGACAAAATCCCTCTAGCAAATTTAATGCATGAAGTCAAGTGCCACCTCCATGATATATTTGATTTCTTATAGACTGTGTTTAAAAATTTCAAAATTTTACGAAAAAAATTCAATGGAAATTTTAAAATAAAATGGCATCAAAACAAAAGATCTTCAGGTGGAAATGTACAAAAAGCAATTTAGAAATAATGAGTGTACACTTTTCTTTTTATCGTCTTTCGAGTGGGACATAGGTCTTCAAACTTTCAGATTCCAATAATAGTGGTGTTGTTTTCATAGCATGAGGTTGCCTCACCCAACCTTCTCTTGTTCTGAGCTTATTATATCAGGCAAGGTTTGAGATTGCCTCGGTTGGGAATGGGATCGGAACCTCTTGCATGCCTGGCAAGTGTGCTACCATTGAACTACCGACACACACTACAGGCTCAGATAGCAATTGACAATACCGGCATCATAAAGGTGCAACTTATGAATCAGTCCCATTGAAGTTGAACAACGGAACCTTTCGGAAAAACTGTAATCCAACAAATAAATTAGAGTAAAATGTGTTCCGCCAAAGCCTACAAGTTGGTAAAATAGATTAGATTTCACTACTCCCTAAGATCTGAAGCGATGTTTCAAAGCGATGCGTAGGGTGGAATGAGTTTTATTCACTTCAGCTGTGTCACACTCCTGTTTACTGTGATTTTCTTTTTTAAATAAGGAATGGTTGATTCAGTTTATCATTGTCAGGCACAAACAGGTGCGTCGGTGGCACAGCGGTTAGGACGCTCGCCGAACATGCACATGGACCGGGGTTCGATCTCCGGCCACAGACGCACTCCTTTACCTCGCTAAGCCAGAAATAATGCTGGTAAAGAGGAAAGGTTGGGCATGAGGCAACCCCATCCTGTAAAATCCAACACTGCTACTGAAACTTCAAGCCACTAGCTTGAGCCCTACGTTCCACTAGGAGCGTGAAGGAAAATTTTTTACTATTTATTATAGTGATCCAGAAACCACTCAGATCATGCAAACAAAACGTAAGATGAGGCTAGACATGATCAATGACTTCAGTAAAAGCTACCATTGAATGAATAAATTCTAAAAGTTACTCGTAGCTCTTCTCATTGTCATTATTCACTTAAAAAACTGAACTCATGTCTTTCTTTTTACGAGAACACATGTGCTGAGATATTGATTTGTGTAACGAGCAGTGGAGATTAGGATATGCCTTCGTCTTTTGCATTCAGAAGAAACTAGTTCACTCCCTAGTTATGTTGGGCTCCTTAGTCTCTATTTTGTTTCATTCTCTTCGTTGCTGCATCTTCAGTTTCTATGTCCTCTATAATTCCATATCAAGTTGAACATTACTATCACCTTTATTTTCCTCTCGTTACTAAGTTGAATTAAATGATAATTCTATATAAACAAAACTATATGTAAAAGTGCAAATCTACAGCTTTTGAGGATGAAATCTTCAGAAAGATGACTTTATCAGTAGAGTTTGCAGTGTGACCACCATGCCAGATAGCTCGCCATCAAGGTGAACTCTACATTGTTGTTATCAGATGGTTGGAAACAATCAACAGGAAGCTTTGGACCTAGATTTTGGGCTTGTTAGCACTCGTCAGCAAGTGGTATCTGCTAGTTTGAAAGAACTCTTATGAGTCTTATTCCAGAAACCTCCGCAAATCGAATGCTTTAAACAGTCACTTTATGGACCGATAAAGTATTCTGTTGTATGATTACCAGACTTTTTGAAAAAGTACCAGTCGGTACACAAAGGTAAGGCAATAATGGATACCGTAGACATCTCAAGTTAAGCTGCAAAAGGAAAATCGCTACAGACATTCTAAGACATTCACCGCATTTAAATTATATTGGCTCTACAATCTCACAACACAAACTCCAAGAAAAATCAACTTCCATGATATGAGCAGCCGGGAATTAATAGTCGGTGACATTCTTCTTAAACAACAAAAAGTTCTTCTGATCACCAATCACATTTATCTATGTAACGTTTATCATATTGCTTTCGTTCTATTATTAATAATACTCCGTCTTCTGTTAATTCTGTGGCCATTATTAACGACGATAGTAGAAAAAACCACCACCAATAGTAGCCTAAGCCACACCACCAACTTGATATATGGCATTTAACCTCAGGACTCTTTGTCAAATCCTACAACAAGCGTCACTTGCCAGAACTTTAGCATCTGAAGCCGTGGTTGCATACGAGATTCAAGTGCGGTTTTTTAACTTAACTCCACCTGCTCAACATAGTATATCTGCATATATTAACTTGTGGGTTTCGGGCAATTCTTCGGCCAGCTCGTGAAGACTCGCAAATATGGGGATAGGATTGAATGCTAGGGCAGAAAAGTCCCTTATAGATGGCATCCCAGTGGATATTCATGTGTGTGCTATCAGTGTGAATGGATCCTTTAGAGGAGGAAAAGATCACGGCATCCGTTCATGTCTTCTCATAATATCCGACTACATTCCCAAAACACTTCAGTTCAGATGAAGTAAAGAATGCGCTCTATCAAAAGTTATCGTTTTAATAGGTGACTTCAATTCTCAAGTAAATTGGTCGCACGTACGGAGTCCTCTTCAATAAAATGACAACGGCGATTGTCTTCTTCAGTTCTGTCCAGATAATCATCTGTTCCTGGTCAGAACTAACTAACTGGTGTCCTCCATTGTCAAATCAACAATGGAATCAAACAGATCATATAAAGGCAAGCTGTCGATGACACAGGTAAGTAAAAGACTTCCGTTCATTCTGGAACACATGCGTAGACTCTGCTCACTCCCTGACTCGTGCCTACGACTGAAAAAGACAGAAAACGTGGCGCAATGGAGCCATTACACTCCCTACTTGATCCGGCCACTAAGTTCACATCAAGGAAGACATAGATAAACGCGTATCTGAGATTGACAGAAAAACTCATCCTGAGGCAGCCTGGCATAATATTCACTCAGCTGTAGTAAAATTGGCAAAGGTAGTTAGCAATCGAAACAAAATGTCAGTAGATGCCAGTGATTTTCCTCTGCTTCATCTCAAATGATAGACGTACGAAACTGATTCCAACAAGCTCCGAAAGCATCGATGATGGATAACCTTGGAAAGCTATTTAAGCTTATTAGAGAAAATGCTTTCAGAAGGCTGAAGTGGTAAGTGAGAAAATCTCCGAGAAAAGTACTACTTTAATAATCTTTCAGGTGGAAGGCTAAAAAGTTGAAAAGAACATTTTAGGGAGCTCCTCTGATATAAGAATAAAACTTAGGCAATGTCGTAGAGTATAATTTCATTTTGGCGAAAATTTATTTGATAAAGTCGCATAATGTTTTAGAGTAGTATTTACTGATGACATTTCGAGCACAATTTATTACTCATAACCATATCAAGGTGAGGAGCTGTTTAGTTGGCCCAGCTGAACTTGTTGGACATCAAACACCTACCTGAGCAGGATGTAGACATCCGTCCTTCATCTGCTTCAGGTTGCAAAGGCTTTCTCTAATCTAGAACAAGGTAGAATATCAGGATCCGATGAAATCACTCCAGAGGTATTTAAGAACTGTGCGGACAATCTATTGTCTGGGTTGACTAAGGTATTAGGTAATGTTCGGGAAGAAGAGTTAGTCCCGTTAAACTGGTGTAGGTCACTGATTGTCCCAATTTATTAGAAGGAGGACAAGACTTTCTGTGATAATCAGAGCGTCATAAGCTTGACTAAGAAGCATTCAAAGTCCTAAAGTTCAATAATTATGGGCATACTAAGTGGTGCTCGGGAAAAAATAAATCCGAGGAAACCAGCCTGTCGTTAGGCCAGGAGGAGAGTGGACCGATAATACCTTCACTCTTCGACACATTCTGGAACACAGGCATACTTACCGGCGTCCAACAATTGTCACATTTCCTGACCTTAAGGCATCATTTGATTTCGTCTACTAAAAGAGGTTTTGCAATACCTGAACGTGAAAGGAGTTCCAATAAAGTATGTGATACCAGTCAAGGCGTTCAGTCTACTCGAACTCAAGTATTCAGGTAACAGCTTACAGGGAGTTGTTATCTGAAGTGATAACGACTAGTGGTGACAGTCAGGGATGCCCAATTCCCCTATTTGTTTAATTTCATTATAGATATATTAATGAAATTAACCCTAACTGACTTCAATGACTTGGCAACTGACTTGTTACCAGGGTTTAGTTTTGTTGATTTGGGTATGTGGATGATGCAGTCCTCCTAGGTGAATACGTCGATAAAATGCAGTCTTTTGAACATCCTCGGAAGTAACAATGTTCAAATGTTTGGCATGGAATTCGCTTCACTCAAATGTAAGGTGATGCTGCAGAAATGGACTCCACTGACTCCTAGATCAAAGATGGGGAGTGAAGTAACAGATCGTGTTAGCCCGGCGTAGAGTGTTGGATAAGGAAATTAAGTTAACAGATGAGGTTATGAAAGTGGATCGATTGAGATGGTTAGGACATGTGTTATGTATGCCAAGCCATCTCCTTCTTCGATAAGCAATGACATCCAACATAAGATTAAGTTGTGAAAGAGTTAGATGTAGTCAAACCGAAACCTGATATCAGTCCATGAAATCTTTGACAGTTAATTTGAGCCACAAACAGAGGGGTAAACTGATTTGCTGGTTGGGGTCCTAAAGATACTAAGAACCAATAGTTGGAAACTATTGGAGATATGGCTCAAAATCGTTGTCAGTAGAGCAGATGCATTAACTCTTTATGACCTCCCATATGAATTAAATCCTCATGTTTCTCCATGTGATTATTTTTCCTTTCTCCCTCACATTTCTGTTTATTACAGTACTTTTGAATCCCTTTCTTTGGTGTATTATATTTACCTTTGTGTGCAATATGGAATGTCCTAACTTGAATTGCTGCACTCCTGTGCTAAGTTCGCTACACTGAAACTCAATCATTCGGTTAGTCAGACACAAATACATCGCTGAATCGTCGCCTTTCATTTTATCCCATGTTTTCATTGAATGTATATTATGTATGGTTTAAGATAGTAATAATCCAAAATCACTGATTATTCCATGTTGTACTTGTACCACAATTTGCTTCTTGATTTAATTTTAATTTGCCTTTCTTTACTGGCTACTGACTGTATGCTACAAAATTAATAGATTTATAATTCTGAAACCTGAAGAAGAGGAATTCATTGAAAATACTTGTTCACCCACCCTAATTTTTATCTATTTTATTATAATAATCAGACAATTTAGTTATTCCTAAATTTCCAGCACTTTGAACAAGAAAAATAACAACCCTAGATTGTTACCTCGTTAATAATAAAAAAATTCAAAAAGGTTAAATGTAATTTACTATTTATATTAAAACTCAATGAAGTATGGTAATTTCTTCATAATTTGCCTTACTGCTAAACTTCTTATCTAATTTGAAATATTGATCGATTGAATGAATAAATAACTTTGCATAAGTTCATTAAATGTCAAAGAGTGGATAGATAGTACAGACAAGAAGGAAATAACAAATTATTTTTTTTATAAAAAGCCCTTCTTAATAGCTACGCCACCCATCTATACGATCGTAAAACCCTAGTCTGTTCACGTGACTCGAAGAAAAAGTACTTACCCCCAGCTGTCATCATTATCAACATCATATGCCATCTGATTGGCTATATACAACTCAATGCATTACATATTTACACCAATGAAAATTAAACTAAACATATTAGCAATAGGAAAACAGAAAGAGTTATATTACTAGATATAATGACACTGAATGTAATGTGTTTAGTCCTATGTTTGGTGTAGACTGAATTCTATCAGTCAGGTCTGCAATGTCACCATCATGCCAGATGGCTCACCATCATGGTGTACTGTGAATTATTGCTTTTAGATGGTTAGGGGTAGTCGGCCACAGGAAGCCTTTGACTTAGGTTTCGTGCTAGTTAGCAGTCATCAGCAAGGCGTATCTGCAACCTCGAAGGAACTCATTTCCCTTCTGAGATTCGAACCTGCGACAATTTACACATTACACTAGTTACTGTCTTGTTCCCAACCAAAAATATCTAGTACAGTCCTGTAGGAGATCAATTGCCGACCCGAATAGCTCATTGGTAACACCTCTGACCGCAGCAATGGCTCGAATCTCAGAAGGGACATGAGTTCCTTCAAGATTGCGGATACGCCTTGCTGACTGATGAGTGTCAACTAGCACAAAACTCAGGTCCAGGGATTCCTTTCGATTGCCTCCAACCATCTAAAATCAACAATTCAAAATGCGCCGTCATGGCGAGCCACATTGCAAGGCTCACTGATAGAATTCACTCTGCACCAAACAAAGGACTAGACACATCACACTAGTTACGAGTCTCAAATCAAAGTACTAGATGACTATGTTTGACCTAGAATTATTTGCTCAATTTGTATCAATTAGATTTTATTGACAAACGAACAAAGGCAATACAGAGTTCGATAGAAGAGATCATATATACACTGTCACTGATATCAGGAAAATGTAAACGTGATGATGAAATGAAAATGATGAAATCTTATAACCAATCAAATTTCTATAAACCGACACTTGAATATCAATGAGATGCTCACTGGCAACTGGCCCTATTCAGGTAGGTAGTTACCTGGGGCTGTAGTGAGAAGTCGTGACCAGTAGGGTGCAGCAGGTCGGGTGTGAGGACAAATACTCGCCGAAGACATTGGTTAGCGGTTGCACTATGTCGTGAATTGGCAGAAGTTAGAATTCATAGGCCATTGGATCGGGTGCCAGTGGCTTAATGGTATACGAGCTCGCCTTGTAACCAGAATGTCCTGGGTTCAAACCATGGCGGTGAGTGCGTACTGATGAAAAGTCCTAAACTAGGCTGACGAAACAGCTGTCCAGCACTCCCAGGTTTTCCAATGGTTCTCTAACTAGTGTCAGCTCATGATGAAATCCTGTAAGTAAATGTAAATGTTTCACTTTCATACTTGTTCTTTACCTCAATCCAGTGAAGTCTAAGCATAACTGATACAAGCAAACAATAAGTCAATCACTTTAAACCCGCCACTTAGATGTAAGCACGTAAAAAATCGATTCAAAGAAGTACAGTAATAATAAACAGGCTCTCTACTTTGAAATGTCGTAAGGATATGGCCCAATTTCAATTAGGAGTATTGATATTCATCAAAATCACAAAAATTAGTTTGAGGACGTAGGGTTAAAATAGAATCGGATTTAGCTATATACAATCGATACATTCGATTAGTTCCAGTAAATAGAGAATAAGCAGATTTTCAGAAGTGTAAAAACAGCTCATGTTTTGTTTTGATTTCACGGCTTTTCATCACCTTCAATGGGCTTAAAAATGATATAAATTATTATACAGTGCGAGAATATACATAACACACTTCAGAAATGCTTTTAACTCTAAATAGCATAGTTAAGGAGTAAGACGGTTAATCATAATCTAATAACTAGAGTTTATTTATACATGATGTCATGGAACGTTCAGCAGAAGAGAGGGTGATAGTGAAGAGGAATGGCTAGGGAAAGTGAAACTATTACACAGACAAACAATTAGATGTAGTGGAAGAATAATAATTACTTCAGCTCTGTGGCCTGTTATCAAAAAAATAAAAATTTTACCTCAACAGAAACACTGAAACAAAACAGAGACATCTAATTACCAGAGTAATGCGAGATTAGCCACACTCACTGTCTTTTTCTGTACACAGATTAAGTTGAATTCGTTTGATAGCAATGACTTCTGCAATGTGAAGTTGACAGGGTTTTCTCTCTACACTGATTATTTTGAAGACTCGACTGAATGCCACGCGTTAGTCCGGACCTCAGCGACTGCATTTGCAAACACTTCCTTAATCTTTATATGAAGATTTTTGTAGATATGCTCGGAAAGTCTGGTAGGTACTCTCCTATCAATCCACTCTATGCGCTTGCTATCTCAAGTCGATGTGAATCAGTAAGTGCAGTCTAAGTTGACATGAGAAGGATACACTCCTTCTTAGTATTGTATTAGTGAGAATTTCATGTTATGAAAAGGAATCAATCTGGAGGCGGGAAATGACATTTACAAAACAACTTTGATTCTTTATTCCATTCTTGTTGATGATAGACAAATGGGAAGTAGTTATCTTCAGAACGTTATGGCCATCAGTACGGACGTTTCTTCTTTTATGAACGTCTCGGTGTATTCATTCTCCAATTATATTTTTTTGTATCAGAAGTAGTAGTAATATCATTAAGCATTATCATTATTAATCTACCAATGTGCGTAATTGTCTGTTTATCTAATAATCTTACTCATACTTATATTTTCCCCCTTACTCCCACCCTATCTCCTTGAACGTTTCATCACACTAAGTATGAATAAACTCCCTTTTGTTAAATTATTAACCGTCTTGTATTCATACCTCATTTTTCACAACTATACCGCTTTGAACTGTAATAATTTTTGAAGTATGTTAAATGAATTTTTACATTTATGATAAATTATCATTTTAACCTGTTAGCATCTGGTGATAGGATTTTGGTTTCACAATAGGAGTTAGGGTGAAGATCTAGTTTTAGGTATTTTGAAATAAGCCTATAGGAACCTATTCAGTAAATCCTGGATAGGAATCATTCTTAAAAGCAAAAATTAATTCCCCTATGATAAACTCATTATCACAGTGACAAACTCTGACTGGACAATTTAACGTCCTTCCTTCTGGGATGGCTATTTTCTATCTCTCCTTTAATCTATCTATCTGCCTCTGTAGTTCAGTGGTAGGACACTGGCCAACCAAACTAAGTGGTCCGGGGTTCGATCCCCGACCAACTCACTCCTTTACTTCGCTAGGCCGGTAGTGAGCCCGGTAAAGAGGGAAGGTTGGTCATGACGCTAGGAACTCGATCCCGTAAAAATTACCACTGGTACTGAAACTTCAAAGCTCTAGCTTGAAGCCCTATGTTCCCCTGGGACCTCAAAGAAATAAAATAATTAAATAACTGTTATATACAATAATGTGAGCACTAAACAGAGTAGTCCCAATAAAGTTGACTGGTGTTTACTATCTTTCAGAAGTATTTTCAAATACATAATTCAGTGTCACGATCTCTTAAAAAAGTATTGATTCTTTCATTTGGGGAAATTATGAAACCACCCATATCGATACGCTTAGCATCATTTCTCGGATATCCTATAAAACCACTCAGCTGCTTAAAAGACAAACTGATCTACTGCGTCCGAGTTTCTGCGGGAATATCATCACACACTGGAGACTGAAGTTACACCCAGTAACGAGCCGTAAATAGGACGAAATATGCGTCCAGCTGTCCATCGATGGTTACCATCTAACAGATTATGCCTCACCTTATTTCACAAATTTTTCCAAACTTGCTAGGAGCCTAGAATAACAAAGCGTAGTATTAATAAGCGTAATCCGGTAACATACTTTTACACCTTTCGAAAGAGGAGGAAAATTATACAGTTTCAGTACACTAAAGAAATAGATCACATATGATCAATATCAGTGTGGAGCGTACTACTGATACGAGTTTTTAAGAAGTATACTCTATGTGAAATCTTCTGCAAGAATATTGAATAACGGGGCGATGGATTAAATGGTGACGAGGGGAAATGGAAAATCCTTGTGAAGCAATATAGAAAAAAAAATGGAAGGAAGCTACAGTAAGCACAATATGGAGAACATGTGTAGATGGAAATTTCAGTTTATAGTTCCTGCATTTCGGTATTATCTGCATACCATTTTGCTAACAAACAATTCTGTTACCTAATAATATCGTGTTCCGCTGTAACATTCAGTGTTACTGTCAGACATTTGTTCATAACTATGAAAACATTTTGTGTTTCCCAATGATTGATAAACGAAGTTATATCTAGTGCTCACTAGTGACCGACCACGAGGTGAAATTGCTTGAAATTCTAGAGGAAAGTCGTGGCCAGAGACGTCCACCAAGCTGGTATGAGGATAAGTAATCTGCGATGACACTGGCTGGTGGCTGCACCAAATATAGCGAATCGGCAGAAGTTAGAAATGAAAGACCATATCATTTTGTCCCAGTGGCTCACCTTGTGATCTGAAGGCAGTGAGCTCTATCCTCATTAGGGGATTCATGGATGTGAAATACCGAAGAGCCTCAAACTAGGACGAAGTAGACATACAGTACTGCTTGGTATTCATCGGTTATCTAATTGAAGTGATCAATTTTCGAACGATGTGGTAACACTGATACCGCCATAATTAGGACCGGCAGCTTTTCCAAATTAACAGTACATCAGAATTATACCATAAAACTGCTATGGTTAATATTGAAATCATTGAGAAAAAATCTTCAAAAACCACAAAAACCCCTGATGTCAGAAACACTTCACATTAAATTGAATTCAGATTTGCTGATTAGGAACCATGCATTAGGACAAAATTTGAACTGGTTCCAATACACCATCCCCAACACAGTAGTGATAGGCATTTTCATCGTATAAATAACATTCTGTTTTTGTATTTCATATACTTATCAAATCCAACAATCTGCGTACGGTTTGTCTTCATTATCAATTTATTCAGTTGACAACGTAAAAGTTACCTCATTCTGAAAAACCATAGCTGTCCCACAAAAGCCATCAAACTGCTACAGAAACTTCAACGCACAACACAAATACTAAAAATACAAAACATATAAAAAACAGATTTATTCTCCACTGAAATCGGAGAGGCAAAATAACACAGCGGGATGGGGAAACCCTACCTCCGAGAAGCCAGTCAGCCAGCCGATGTGTCATCTCTCGATGAAAGCAAGAATATGAATGGAGACGTGGAATGTTCGTACAATTTACGAAGCCGTCTGGGAAAGCTGCTCAGGTAGTGAAAGTTGTCGACAAGGAACTCTGTCTGGGAACAGACCAACCAACAGCCGATTGCTCAACAAATACAGAGGAGAAAATGAAGATAGATCGGACATATGTTAAGGAGGCCGTTGAATGACATGGTGCACAATGCAGGCCATAACTCCAGTGAAATCCCAATAGGAAGCTACGAGTGTGTCGTCAGTGCAAGGGAGATTGTGTGATTTGGAGGAGGAGATTAGAGATTACGGGCAATCGTCTCCCAAGCTGAAGAGGATGGCAGGAGAATAGAAGAAATTGGAGATGTGCTGTTCAAGGCCTACGGTCCACTCAGAACCCAAGGGAATATATAAGGTGAAATTTTACACATTCTAGTTTAATATTATTAATCTGATAAATCTGTTAGAGTTAGGTAGCGAACAGTTAATGAAAGCAATATGGTTTTGTTTTTTCCATTCACTGAGAAATGCAATAACTATTTTTAATATAATAACGAACATCATATTTCCCAACGCCTAAATGTTTTCAAACTATTGAATCCAAACTTGATTCAGATATGCAAGTATGCAGCTTAGCTAACATTGAAATAACCAGACAAGGGAAGTTTATTAAAATCACGGAATATACACACATGATCATAGGGAATAATAAAAAGACAGTTGCAGAGAAAAAATTTTTATTTTAGACGAAGTCGTCAACTAGGCTGTACATTCGTGTAATTATAATAAATGGGTGGGAGAGTTCCAGAATAATTTCCAATCATGGGAACTTTATTCATACATAAGATGATAGAAAGTCTAAGTGTTATGATGACAGTGAAGGATGTAAAATACATGTTGCTGAATAATTGTGAAAGGCAGGGGAAAACTGTTATGTAGACAAACAATCAATAAGTTTTCAGATTTGTTAATAAGGTCAACACAATCAGTGAAAATCAACAACATCCAAATAGAAGATCGCAATTTAACATAAAACAAAATACACTTTCTAGGATATTACAAGGTTAATTAATCCATATTTTCTTTGTACATAGGTTGGATTGTAATCATTTTATCGAAAGTAATCAAAGTATGCCTGAGAGAATAGAATAATGCAATAAATGTTTACAGAATATTGTTTACTAATGGGATTAAACGCCAAAAATCTTGTAAGGGAATTGTTCTTCACGAAACCAAATTTCTGCTTACTTCAGACTAAGTTAAAGATAAAAAATTATTTTTATTATTATTGCTCCCTTGGGTTCCTGATGGAATATAGGGCTTCAGCTGCACGTCTCCACTCGCCACTTCTGTCTTCTGCTGTACTTTTCACCTCCACCCATCCATGTTAGTCCATACTCTTTCAACTCCTCTCTCTTCACATGATCTCCTCCATGTCACCCTTGCACTGACGACCCACTCGCCTCTTCCCTTTCGGGTTCCACTCGAGCGATGGCCTGAAGCGCGATGTCACCAACCGGCCTCCTCATCGACTGTCCAATCCATCTCCATCTACTTTCTCCTGCATATTTGTTGGGTGATTGGTTTGTACTTGTTTTGTTTGTTAGTGTCCATAGTTTCCCATAGTTGGTGATTCTTCCCGGCCAAGCCATCTGATCTTCAGTATAGATCCAGCGAAGACAGTTGTTGATAAAGGCAGGTCTGCAATAGCCTGTTGGAAATATTCTTTGTGACCCATCCGCTAAGTTTCACATCCGTATAGAAGAACTGACTGACTTGACGTTTGTATTGAAAATCGGACTAAATTTTGTTGTTGATGCAGGCTGAGTGACGAAGATTTCCAGATTGATTTCAGGTTGATGAATGTGTTTCTCGCCTTCCCGATTCTCGTCTCGGTTTGACATCTTCGTCCGTTCCAGCTTCCTGTAGTTGAGACAATGCTCAATGCTAGATAAGTGAATGAAGTAACCTCTTTCAAATCCCTCCAGTTGATGGTGATTGGCGGTGGATGTTGCTGCTGTTGTCGTTGTTGCTTGGTTGGTTATTTTCATAACCTTCATGTTGTCTATGTTCACTTGGAGTCCTGTCTTCGCCGGGTGCTCTTGTGACCAGTCTGTCGGTTTTCGCTTGTAAGTCTTCGATTTTGTATGACATCAAACATAAATCATCCACGCGGGAAATCCAGGTCTTCTAGGTTCTTCACGTCGGTCCAGGATATTCCTGTCTTCTCGTTTCCCACTGTCTGACGCATAATCCAGTCAGTCCACCATAATTAGGAATATCATTGGTGATAATAAGCACTCTTGTCTGACTCCTGTGTTTACTCCAAACGCCTCGCTGAGTTTTCCGTTGTGGATCACTTGACATGTTCTGGCGCTGTCGTAAAGCTGCTGAATAAGGTTGATGAATATTTGGGGTACGCCATAGTACTCGAGTAATTTCCAAATTACTTCACGATCAACGCTGTCGAAGGCCTTCTCGAAGTCTTTAAATTTGAGGCAGAGGTTTGATTGCCATTCCATGCTTTGTTCGATGATGATGCGTAGAGTTGCGATTTGGTGAGAACATGATTTGTCTTTACTGAATCCAGCTTGTTCTGGTCGGAGTTCTGGAAAGACAAAAAATAATCGTGTGTTTCAAGTCAAATCACGGATTGACATCAGTTAAAAGTGAGAACCAGGGGCACTGGACAGTTGTTTAGTCATAGTTTTGGGATTCTTCAGCGATACACATCTATGGACCTACTGGGGATGGAACACAGGACCTTCAAGTTACAAGTCGCTAGTGAACATCAAGTTGACTTCCATAAACTGGCTTACAAAATTTGATCCCTAATAAGGTCATAATGAAGAGTCCCAAAACAATGATGAAACAGCTGTCCAGTACTCCCAGCTGGTTTTCAGTAGTTCCCTTATTGATATCGATCTGTAGTCCAGCTTGAAACTGATTACGAACCTGAAAACCAATACCTGAAAAATACTGAGGTGTCCCTACCCCAGGAACCTTCAGCAGGATGTCTTGAAATCCAACCATGTTATAACATATAGTCCTATTTGACGTGAATGAGGTCTTTCCATAAATGAGATTGTTGAGGGTTCATAAGGAAATAACCAGCGTGTGATGTGAAACAGGTGGAGGAACATACTAAGAAAAGAGATAATATCACTACTAATAAGTCCGCACATATACATATATATGTCGCGCGCCTTTCGATTCAGTGCGTTACTTTTTGCAGTAATCTATAAAACTTCCATTTCTTTGCTATTGCTCACCACGAAGTTCTGGAAATTATTGAATTCCGTTAACTTTCGAACGCTTAAACCCTGGATTTCCTATTATTGACTACTAATACCTATAACAGAGTTTTTGGACATTTGTATCTTTTAACAACTACCCATACGTAAAATTGTATATATTATTGGATTTAAATGTTCAAGTTGGCCCAAGTCAGTGAGTCCAAGATTTTGGTATCATTTTAGTTAACTGTGCTGAACTATATTGCATGTTGTTGTATTGTATCGTTATTGTCGCTTTTTGCCCTTTTTGCTGTGAATTGTTTTCCTTTTTTGGTGTTGTTCTGATTGTTTTATCTCTTGTTATCTGATTTTAAGGGGAGCAACCCAAAAAGTCGCTTCTCTCTAAACTTTATCTTAATGTAACCATTCCTTTCTCAGGCGTGAGGCTAGCAACCCCACCCTGTAAACAAAATTGCTACAGAAACTTCAGCACGATGAACCTCTTTGCACCAAAAGAAAAAGTCTGTGTGGGGACATGGAACGTCCGCACTATGTACGAGACTGGAAAGCTGCCCAGATCGCAAACGAGATGAAAAGATACGGAATCCAAGTGCTGGGAATATGTGAAAGCAGATGGAATGGGAATGGACTCACCAAATTGTCAACGGGTGAGTCAGTGATCTACTCCGGTCACCCAGAAGATAACCACACGCACACCGAGGGCGTGGCTATCATGATGTCACCAACGGCAACAAAGGCCCTGATGCAATGGGAGGCGATCTCGTCCAGGATAATGACCGCCAGATTCAACTCCAAAGGAAGGAAAGTGTCAATCATACAATGTTATGCACCCACAAACAACGCAGACCTCGAAAAGAAAGAAGAATTCTACAGACAACTACAGGCAACAATGGACAATACTCCAGCTGGCGACATTAAAATACTAATGGGAGACATGAACGCCAAACTGGGACCAGACAACACAGGAAGGGAACTCATCATGGGTAGAGAAGCTCTCGGAGAAATGAATGAAAACGGAGAACTCTTCGCCGACTTCTGCGCCTTCAACGAACTAGTGATTGGTGGCAGTGTATACAAACACAAAGATATCCACAAGGCTACATGGGTGTCACCAGACGGGCAAACCAAAAACCAAATTGACTTCATCTCAATCTCAAGGAAGTGGAGGCGCAGCCTACTGGACACAAAAGCAAGAAGAGGAGCAGACGTTGGCTCAGACCACTATCTCGTACAAGGGACAATCCAAATCAAATTAAAAGCTTTCAGGGAAACAGGAGCTGCAGATAGACCACAAGCCAAGTTCAACACTCAAAAGCTGAAGGACCAGGCTACAAAGGACATCTTCATTGCAAGCATAAGGGACAAAGCCGAGACACAAATCAACACCAGCGAAGAGGTCGGCGTCGAAAAGCACTGGAACAACTTGAAAACGGTGTGGAGTCAAACCTGCATGGAAGTTCTAGGCAGAAAGAAGAGACAGGACAAACAGTGGCTCACTATGGACACTTGGAAACTAATAGAAGAGAGAAGGACAGTGAAACAAAAGATTATCCAGTGCACTGACGAGCAACAAAAACAGGAGTTGAATGCAAGCTACAATACACTGAACAAAAGAGTGAAGAAGAGTGCCAGGGAAGACAAAAGAAAATATTATGAAACCATGGCAAGTGAAGCAGAACAAGCTGCAGGCAAAGGAGACCTCGCCACACTCTACCAAACAACTAGGCACCTATCGGGAAAAAGTTCGACACAGATTAAGCCAGTAAAGGATGACAATGGAAAGTCAATCACCAAAGAGGTGGAGCAAAGAAAACACTGGGCTGAACACTTCAAAAGACTTCTAAATCGACCGCCACCTACAACGCGCCCAACAATACCAACAACGGAAGCAGAACTACCAGTGAACATCGACCCTCCGACGAAATCAGAAGTCCTGAATGCAATCAAGATGCTAAAAGCTGGAAAAGCATCAGGACCAGATGGAATCCCAGCAGAAGCATTGAAAATGGACCCAGAGACAACAGCGGACTTGATGACACCACTACTGGAGAAGGTGTGGAAAGAGGGCAAAGTACCCGAGGATTGGAAGAACGGATACTTATTCAAACTGCCAAAGAAAGGAGACTTAAGTCAATGTAAAAACTGGCGCGGAATTATGCTTCTGTCCATTCCAAGCAAAATACTAAGCCGCATCATCCTGGAGAGAATCAAACAAGCCCTAGATGAAAAACTTCGACCGGAACAGGCCGGATTCAGGAGAAACAAGTCATGTATTGATCAAATCGCCACTTTACGAATCATCATTGAACAAAGCTTGGAATGGCAGTCACCTCTCTATCTCATTCAACTTCATCGACTTTGAAAAGGCCTTCGACAGCGTCGATCGAGAGGTGATTTGGCAACTACTTCGCTACTACGGGGTCCCATCGACAATTATACATCTCATCCAACAGTTATACGACAATGCTGCATGCCAAGTAATCCACAACGGGAAACTTACGGAAGCCTTCGAAGTGAGGACGGGAGTGAGACAAGGCTGTCTACTATCATCAATGATTTTCCTGATTGCAGTAGATTGGATAATGCGACAGACAACGGCGATCAACGAGGAATCAGGCATAAAATGGACTCACACAAAAGACTTGGAGGATCTGGACTTCGCTGATGATATATGTCTGATTTCCCACAAACTGGAAGATATGCAAGTGAAAAGCAACAAGTTGGCAGAAGAAGCATCCAAGATAGGACTTTAGGTGAACACAGAAAAAACAGAGGTGATGAAGATTCCTGGCCAACACCAACAACAACAACAGATAACAATCAGCATAAATGGGAGGAACCTGAAAGAAACAACCTCCTTCACCAACCTGGGAAACATTGTTTCAACTACAGGAGGAACTGACGAGGATATCAAAGCCAGAATCGGAAAAGCAAGACAGGCTTTCACTACTCTTAAGTCTGTGTGGAGGTCAACAGCACTCACCATCAAAAATAACATCCGGATTTCCAACTCCAATGTAAAATCGGTGCTTCTATACGGATCAGAGACTTGGCGAGTCATAAAAAGCATCTCAAACAAACTTCAGACCTTCATCAACAGTTTTCTTCGCTCAATACTCAAGATCAGATGGCCAGGAAAGATCAGCAACAGGGATCTCTGGGAGCGAACCAACCAGGAACCGATTGTGAAACAAATAGGCAGGAAGAAATGGAGATGGATTGGCCATACTCTGAGGAAACCATCAAGTGACATCACTAGACAAGCCCTCGAGTGAAACCCGAAAGGGAAGCGGCGAGTTGGTCGTCAGAGGGTGACTTGGAGGAGGTCGTGTGAAGAGGAGATGAAAGCATGTGGGCAGACTTGGAGCGGGGTGAAAAAGTTGGGAGAAAACCGAAGGTAATGGAGACCCGCAGCTGAAGCCCTATGTTCCTCTAGGAACTAAAGGATATAATAATAATAAGTCCGCATAGTATAAATGGAAAATTCGATGATTTTGAAAAAATTTTTGAATGAAGGGTATAAATTATGAATAATAGTAATAATTGTAATAATAAGCAAAGAGAAAAAACAAGAGGGTTAAGGGGAAGAAGCACTCTTGGTAAGAAGAAGAAACATTAATCCAAGTTTGGCAACAGTAGGAGCAGCGTCTGGGCATGTTCGTTTTGGATACAAAGTTCAGATCTAGCCAATCTTATTGCAATGGCTTCAGCTATGTGTAGCAGACATAATTGAACTGTAAGTGATAACGACTTCTGAATTCGGTATATAACCCTAAAAGCTGTGTTGGCGTCCATGCGATGTACAGTATCGACCAAGTGTGACAGAATCGAGCTCTCTGTGCACCTAATTTATACTATCCGGACTTATAATTAGTGATATTATCTCTTTTCTGAATATATTCCTCCACCTGTTTTATTTCATACATTGGTTATTTCTTCATGAACCTGTCATTATGGTCTCACCATTTCCTCTTTAATACATTCTACTTTGTACGAGCCACTCACTTGTTGAGGGTATCCAGCTGATTGTCAATTTATTTTAGTAAACTAAGTCAAATGTAGATTGGAATTTGTTCAAAACGATTTTCGTAGGATCTTTTCAAAATGTTTGCTGGTAACATATTGGATACCTCCTATTTTAAGAGTTGTTAACATACATTCCTGTTCAAAAAGCATCTAAAATAACTCAAAATTGTGACAGTACGTAGTATGCTTCCAGAGATTTCTTTTAGCTATTGATTACGGAAATATATCCATTCACACCTTCCACTAATAGTCTTTATAACGTCAATGGTGATTTAATGTTAAGACAGTTCATGTAAAAATAGAAACTTACAACTGTAGACTCTACTTGCTAAGACTCACGAACCAAGCGTTACAATAACACACGTACATTCAGATTTCATCTGCAAGTCGATGATAACACCTAATTTCTCTGTTTACTATTCCTTCTCTCTCTCATCTGTCGTATAACACTCAACAATATCTGACTGTATCAGTCTCATTCCACTTTCTCTCTTTTCACTCTCTTCTAATTAATCCGTTGATATTAAATGTGTCGTCTTCGATCATTAAACAGCAATGTTAGATCATTCAGCAGCACTCATTGTACCTCTCTATGATACATTATAAGATCTAAAACCACTTGAAAGGTTGTTAACTTGACATCTTAAAAAAAAATTAGATGTAAAGAGAGTTTTGCTTTGACTGATCATGTGTCTCGTTCTTAGTGTTAATTCTGACTGACTACTACCAATAATTGTGGCTAAAATTTATTTTGATCATAATCATATCAAGGTGTCATGATATGATTATGAGCAACAAATTGTCCTCGAAACGTGGTCATCAGTAGATATTACTGTATAACAACACTGTGAGACTTTATCAAAATAAATTTTACCCACAATAGAATAATAATCTACCACAGTGTACAAGTTTTATTCTTGTATCAATTCTAACAATCACCGAACTAGATGACTTACCATCATGATACGCTTTGAATTAATGCCTTACATCGTTGATAATTTAGTTGAAGTCATGAAGAAAATAAAAGACGAATTCAGCGAAGAAAATTTTCTTTATCGACGAAATCATCTTCAGAGGCTGTACAGTCGTATTTATATATTTTACTTTATTTTTGATTACAACTTGATTTCACACTGTATTTTTGGTACAAGTATGGAATTTGTAGCATGGATATTGGTAGCCCAAATTTTGAAGGCCGACCATCAATATCAGGTGTGCGTCGGCAGGGGATCGAACCTCGGACCATCTGCATGGTCGGCGAGAGTCCTAACCACTGTGCCACCGACGCACAGTGTAATTACTAAGGGTAATAAATAGAAGGGAGGTAGTTGTTGTATTCTATTTATACACCAGGTCAAAAGTCAGATTGTCCGACCTTCCTATCCATTCTGTTAATACTACGATTTTCTTAACATGTGCCGAAAAGGCCACGTCTCAAGGTAACAAACTCTTATAGTAGCGCTATTACCAGACATCTCCTTGACATGGGTAATGAGGTCGAAATCGAGAAATCCTTTAAAATTATTAATAGACAAAGGAACTCCATTCTCCTCAAGTTTACCGAACAAATTTCTATCAACAGCTTGAAACCAGATTTACGTGTTCAGAAACAAGCAGTTATTAGTCTTTCCTTTCCCTGGTAACTGGGTGT
Organism: Trichobilharzia regenti; assembly: GCA_944472135.2. Classification (NCBI taxonomy): domain Eukaryota; kingdom Metazoa; phylum Platyhelminthes; class Trematoda; order Strigeidida; family Schistosomatidae; genus Trichobilharzia; species Trichobilharzia regenti. The sequence continues at coordinate 38,876,614 of OX235263.1, forward strand.
CTTTATTCTCTCATCTGATTGTGTAATCTTTATCTTTAACTTCACCCCCTTTTATAATCTGTAATTTTGCTTGTCTCTTGTTTCTATGATTTGAGCTGAACTCAGTATATTGTTACCTAATTTATTAGTTACTCATCATCTTACTCACCTCTCGTCTCTATTGCGTAACTCCTTTACCACTGTATGCATACATTTATTTTGTTAAAACTTGGACTGCCTGTGTAGAAATTATCTAAGCGCACTGCTCACTAATTGTGGAACTTTCTGTCAACTGACAACATGTAAAATTTGCAAGTATGTTAAAACTTTTCTGTACGTAATCCCCACAATTTATTTAGACTGTAAGCAGCTGATGAGAAGGCAACGAAATAAATGATGGTACCATATTATTCTGCACAAACCACTGTTGTTGTTTCTTTATTCAAATTCATCAACGGGGAATAAATGCATTAAAATCTTCTGATTTTTTCAATGAATTTTTTGAAACATTTTCATCAATATTTTGATGTTTACGTATCGTTTCATTCTTTCATTCATTCGCTTATTTACCTTTATTTATATTTACCATTATTCCCACTCAATAACAATTTGTAAAGCAGTTGTAAAGAAACTACGAAATGATGTCATCTCGCGAAATTTGTCTTCTTAATGCCTTATTCAAATTTTAACCTTATCAAATTTCTAACTTTGTGCCGTTGAGTACCACCTAATTTACAGCTTTTAGTTTTTACTTCTAAAGCCACTTCCAAGTGATTATATCACTTATGTCACCCTTCTATTACTCAATAATAGAATAATACACATTTTTGGTAGATATAAATACGACTGTACAGCCCCTGAAGATGATTTCATCGATAAAGAGAATTTTCTTCGCTGAATTTGTCTTTTAATTTAGTTGGACACAGATTTTTCAGCAGATTGTCTCCAACCATCTGAAATAATTAGCTTTTTTAAAGAAATATGTAAACATTCTTTTTCTAAATTTCTAAATCAAAAGATTTATTAGAAATAGACGTCAAGAAAAATTAATTATTCATTATGCGCAGAATAAGAAATTCTGTTTTTTGCTTTACAAAAATAGCGTAGCAGTTACTTTGACGACAAAATATTGATTCTTTTCCAATATAACAAAATAAAATGGTGGTTATTTGGGATGATGCGAAAAAAGATTTCTAGCAGTTTAGTCATCGATGTATCCTTATTCAGTTTTGCCTAGTTCTTATATAACTTCCATTTCGAAAAGTCGCTTTCAATAACCATACTTTCTATGCTATCTCTATTTAGAGGTTTATATGTGTGACATTAATTGACGACAAGAGTCAATTAAAGCGACAATCCTCATTTAGACATTTAGAAGAAAAAAACACGTATTATCAAGTGTTGCTTTGCTAGTATTTCATCATTAGTTACAGGATTAATCAAGGATTGACATCAGTTAGTGATCCACTGAAAGTCAAGCAGTAGTAGTTGACAGCTGTTCCATCCTAGTTTCGAGACTCCTCAAGAGTACGCACCCATCGGGTTCAAACTGAAGATCTTCCGGTCACAAGGTGATTTCGTAGACCACTCACCCACTGGAAGTTGATCCAATGTCCTATGAATTCCAAATTCTACCAGTTTGCGATTGATATTTTGCAACCGCCAACCATTGTCTGGTTGGTTATTTTCGTCACCCTTGTTTGTATAAAGTTCAGTCTTTTCTGGTTCTTCCCCCCAACTTGTTGGTCCTAGCCTGTAATTCCTCGAATTTGTGTGACATTGAAAACAAATCTTCCGCGAAGTCCAGTCTTTTAGAGTCTCCTTCTGGGTGGATGGAATTCTTGTCTCCTCGCTTCCCACATTCTGCCTCATAATCCAGTCCACCACAGTTAGGAATATGATCGGTAGGCAGGCAGCCTTATCTCACTCCTGTATTTACTTCGAACGCATCATTGAGTGAGTTTTCTGCTGTTGATCACCCGACTCGTGGTATTGCCATATATGCATTGAATGAGGTTGAAAAAGAATTAGGGTACTGAATACCATGACGTTTAAATAAGTTTCCAAATTACTTCGCAGGAAACCCTGGACTTAGGCTTGTTTTATGATAATTACAGCTTTATTCTGGACAGTGTGTATAAAGTGTACAGAAACCTCAGAAGTAAATAAAAAGCAAATTCTTCATGATTCAATGGGTATTTTTGGTCAATCTCAGAAGAATTTATTGCATAATACATTGTTTTTTTCCAGCATCTTCAGGTAACATGATAACTGACAGTGAATCACGTGACATAGTATCGTATGACCTGATATGTAAACCAATCCCTTATGGTATTTACTCTTTCTATCCTTCGAGAAATGAACGATATTTGGTTGAAAACCAATTTAAATAAGTTCACGAGTAAATTTTGCAACCCAAAAACATAAGCGAACGACTAAAGATAGCAGGTGGTTAGTTTTATTTCCTATGGAGTGGCAGTTTGTACTGAAAATCTCAGTAACATTCATCTCATGTAGTGTGCGAGATACGTTGACTCCCACTATTTATACTATTACATTTATCTTTGAATTCACACAGAATCGAAGATTTACAAGCGAAAACCGACAGACTGGTCAAAAAAGCACCCGGCGAAGACAGGACTCCATGTGAACATAGACAACACGAAGGTTATGAAAATAACCAACCAAGCAACAACGACAACAGCAGCAACATCCACCGCCAATCACCATCAACTGGAGGGATTTGAAATAGGTTACTTCATTAACTCACTGATCTAGGGAGCATTGTCTCAAATACAGGAAGCTGGAACGGACGAGGATGTCAAATCGAGCGGGAATCGGGAAGGCGAGAAACACATTCATCAACCTGAAATCAATCTGGATATCCTCGTCACTCACCATCAACAACAAAATTCAGTCCGATTTTATTACAAACGTCAAGTCATTCAGTTCTTCTATACGGATGTGAAACTTAGCGGATGGGTCACAAAGAATATTTCCAACAGGCTATTGCAGACCTGCCTTTATCAACAATAGTCTTCGCTCTACACTGAATGAAGATCATATGGCTGGGCCGGGAAGAATCCCCAACAGGAAACTATGGGAACAAACAAAACAAGTACAAACCAATCACCCAACAAATATGCAGGAGAAAGTAGATGGAGATGGATTGGACAGTCGATGAGGAGGCCGGTTGGTGACATCGCGCTTCAGGCCATCGCTCGAGTGGAACCCGAAAGGGAAGAGGCAAGTGGGTCGTCAGTGCAAGGGTGACATGGAGGAGATCGTGTGAAGAGAGAGGAGTTGAAACAGTATGGACTAACATGGATGGGTGCAGGTGAAAAGTACAGCAGAAGACAGAAGTGGCGAGTGGAGACGTTCAGTTGAAGCCCTATATTCCAATAGGGACCCAAGGGAACAATAATAATAATTATTATTATACTTTTTCTCAAGTTAAGTAGAAACCTACGAATCAGGAGGTTTTAAACACTTTAAATACTTGTGAAAGTAAGCATTGCCATTAGAGGTGATATTTTAATAGATTAGAACAATGTGTACATGAGAAATAAGATACAGTGTAATGATGACGGTTTTTTAGTGGATAAGATTTTAAGTAAGCTGACAATGGGAGTAGCCTGGGTGATGTGCCTGTAACTATAAAGGAATCGATAACCGGCCTCACGTAGAACTACAGTCAGACATCATACCACAATTGTCGTCTCTGAAGGTTTTAGATGCATCTTCCTGACAAGTCTATATCCTACTGACTATTTCCAACCATCTTAAATCAGTTTAAAGAATACCGCGGTGGCAAGTCACCTACCTAGTGATCATATTGCAAATTCCAAATTGATAAAATCCAGTAAAGATAAAATACCAAAGTCTAAACTCATGAAACTAATTACTCCCTACAGGAGGTCAATGCGACACCTCATCACTCAATGTCACAGTCCAAGTCGCTTTGAATATAATTACAACAGATCAAATGTTGACTTTACTATTTATTTATATGGATAATTTTTAATTATCTTACTGATTAATATGCCATTTTTATTGATCAAATGAACTGAAATACTCCAAAAATTAAAATTTTTGCTTTTAAAAAACTGAGACAACATTAACTTGTCAATGAAGCAATAAAATGAGTCATTTATTATACGTGATCAATTAGTGTTTTTCTTTTAATACTAAAAAGCTGTTTAAAGTAAAAATATTCACTGTAGGTAGGCAGGTGGGTGTGTCGGTTTTTCTTTTTGCTTTTAAAAATAGTAAGTACCTGATATATTATTAATCAATATGAAAAATTAAAACAAAAATCTATTGGAAAATAATGACTTCTTGATTTCTTTTGTGTGTGTGTGTGACATAAATTCCTAGTCATAACTGGAGTAGCTAACTGAATGCCTTACTTCGAATTCGTGATTTTCAAATTACTCAGCGATTATCTGCAGTTTACACTGTTGGAAGAGATGAAGTTTCGCCTCTGTATCAGACTAGGAGATGAGATATCTGGTAAAGGAATGTTTAATTGCAATTCGGTATCTGAATAAGAGAAGACATTCAGCGAAGAGACTCTTTTCTGCGAATTCATTCACATAGGTGTACAATCGCATTTATATATAATTATTCATCTTCTATGCTGTCCATGGTGCAAATTCTGCGAACTCTGTAGCTGAGTGAACAGATCAGGCTTCGTTTGATGTATAGGGGTATTCAACTGTGAAAGTTAGTAAGCTGTCCGTTCCACGTCGACTTTCTGTGGATAGATCTCTTCAGTGTTCCATCCTGTTCTCGTCTTGTTAGTCGAACATCAAGAAAGGATATTTTGGAGTTGGACTCTTTCCCCAGCGTGAACTGAATCGCGGGGTGGCAGTTGTTAAGCGACTTCAAGATGTCGTCTAGATTTTCTTCATTGTTGATGATAATGAAAGTGATGTCGACGTATCTCTTATAGATTTCGAAGGTATCGATCATTTTCTCCAGGCATGTGTTTTCGAGTTTTGCCATGAAGAAATCTGCAAGCAACGGGCCTAGTGGTGAGCCCATAGCTATACCATCCTTTTGGCGACATATTTCGTTGTTAAAAAAGAATTGAACATTCAGGGTACACCTAGGTAGGAGTTTTTTAAGACACTCGGTGGGTTTGCCGAGTATAACCATTCTTGACATTCGGCTGACAAGACGAGAACAGGATGGAACACTGAAGAGATCTATCTACAGAAAGTCGACGTGGAATGGACAGTTTACTAAATTTCACAGCTGGGTACGCCTATACACCAAACGAAACCTGATCCGTTCACTCAGCTACAGAGTTCTCAGACCGGACACCATAGAAGATGAACTGGACAACCTCAAGAGAATCCTCGTCGAGAATTGTTATCCACGAAGATTTACTTCAAAATCTATGAATCCTAGACCACAAAAGCCGCCTATGCTTAGCGTCCCAAAAAACTAATCTACATAAACCTTCAATTGAGATATATCTGCGGGAACACTAAAAAATCGACTGTCGCGTTCAATTAGGAAGACCTTCTTTGGAGCTGAACTGCGACTAACCTTCTCCACAAAACCTATGATTCATGTGAACGTAAAGGATAAACTACCACTGCTAGCCTCATCAATGTGTATTTATCAATTCACCTGCTCGTGTGGAGCCATGTATGCTGACCTTACCTAGCGTTCGCTTTCCAAACGTATCACCGAACACTTAATAACGTGGTTTTACAGAGGAGAAAAACGATGCCCCCGCAGCTCCATCTTAGAACACCTGATAGATTCCCGACACGAAGCTACTCCGCAAACAAACTTCAAAGTCGTCTACAGAGTAAGAAGTAATCTTCCTTAAAGTGTACAAATCAGACTTCTTCAAACTACAGAAGCAATGGCGATTCACTTGCCAAGTCCTGAACTCTCTGCATACAAAAGAAGCTCGTTCAATTACTACACTTACAATGGACTTAATCTATCTTATTACCTGACAAGTAAATTCTACCTAATCTTTTTTTGTCTGTCTTTTCATTAGTATTATCTTGTCTTCTCAATTGTAATATTTTACATTTTCAACTTTTTTGTTCTCTACCCCCACCCGATTTAATTTCTACACCTCCCTGCCACACTGTTACTGACTCGACCAACGCTCAATTTCTAGTCACTTATGTTACGTCATCCAACTTATTTGCTCAATTTCAGTTCTAATTTTAATGGCATTATTCTCTACCCCACTTCTACTCAGTCTCTACCTGTAATTACCTGTGTTGCTACCCTGACCTAAGTTGAAACATTTTAGTCAATTACGTTACGTCATCTAACTAACTAACTAACCGAATCTTACTTTAGTTGCTGTCTGATTAACCTTGTTTCTATATTAGATCATTCTTGTATTACCTAATTAATTATCTAAACCTGACAAACCTCATGTACACACGCACACAAATAATTATATATAAATGTGATTGTACAGTTATGCTAAATAATTCGCTGAAAACAGTTTCCTCGCTTCGTCTTCTCTTTTTCATATGACTCAGTGGGGATTTTCAAGCAATTTTATATCGCCACACAGTAAAATTATGTACACCTTACCTTCAGCGCACCATTTGCACAGATCTTCCGCGTTGTCCTATTTTTGGCCTTCTTTCATATGTGTTTCTTTCACGTCTCCCATATGTGTCCGCAACTTTGTATCACTTGCTTTCTGTGTCATCAAGTCTATCTCCGTGCTATTCGATGTTTTAATGCTGATGAACGTCTCTTTATATACTACTGATACATCGTATCAGTAGCATACGCCGTAATAGTTTCTTTTGAAAACCGAAGTTATTCAAATCGCGATAGTGTTGTGATCTACTTGATACCATAAATGACCTTCAAGAAAGCAAGCATAAATGTGTACGAGTATGTACTACTGATTGACTGAAGTGAGTAGTTGTATACTGCTCATATCAGTAGTTATTTCTATCTTAGTTACCGCTAACGGTCTTTTTAGATTCCTACAGGAAACGGTAGTGAAGTTTCACCTCCTCAAACTGTGTAAATTCCTCACTGAGAATGTGAGTTAACTTGCTGGCAACCTGTTCACCCGGAAATCCGGCAGCTTGAACTGATTCCGCTCTGTGAGCTCTATGATTCAAACCGGATATACCACTGATGAGCGTGATCCCATGCAAAAGAGGCAGACGTCTCGTGTTTAAATTATTTAGATTATTACGATATGGCCAGCAAGTATTACTGATCGATGTGTGTGGCACACAACTACTCACCTCAGACAATCAGTAGTATACAGTTTTACGCAAGGTGTTTTCGCGCACAGTATAGCAAGTAGCTGAACAGATATTCCAACTGTGTAAAACATCAATAAAACACCTTTTACACATGCAAAATATAAATATTTCAAAATGAATACACCATTCCAATAAACACGAATTACAAAATCATATAAGGTCGTGCAAACACGCCAGCTACCTGGGGAAATTAGAAATTATAAGTGCCCACCTCTGTTCTCTCCTCTCAGGGAAGTGGAAATAAACGGGGGAGGGTAAATTTATTTCGGTGATTATTTATATACTGACTCCAGAAATAGTGTAAACTAAACTGGCCAGTTATTCTGATTTTATCGATCGAAATAAAAACAGAAATATCCATATTTATTATATTAGTTAATTATCGATCGTATATGAACAAAAAATGATCGAGTTGCAAGAATATTGATAGCTTCAATTGATCCACTTAGTCAGTACTTAGTTTACTAAACTGATGTTAAGTTGTTGCTGTTCGACACAAATTAGGCCAGTGAAAGATGACAATGGAAAGTCAATCACCAAAGAGGTGGAGCAAAGGAAACACCGAGGCTGAACACTTCAAGAGACTTCTAAATCGACCGCCACCTACAACGCGCCCAACAATACCAACAACGGAAGCAGAACTACCAGTGAACATCGACCCTCCGACGACATCAGATGTCCCGAATGCAATCAAGATGCTAAAAGCTGGAAAAGCAGCAAGAGCAGATGGAATCCCAGCAGAAGCATTGAAAATGGACCCAGAGACAACAGCTGACTTGATGACACCACTACTGGAGAAGGTATGGAAAGAGGGCAAAGTACCTGAGGATTGGAAGAAAGGATACTTATTCAAACTGCCAAAGAAAGGAGATTTAAGTCATTGTAAAAACTGGCGCGGAATTATGCTCTTGTCCATCCCATGCTAAATACTAAGCTACATCACCCTGGAGAAAATCAAACAAGCCCCAAATGAAAACATTTGATGGGGATAGGCTGGAGAAACAAATCATGCATTGATCAAATCGCCACACTATGGATCATCATTAAACAAAGCTTAGAATTGCAGTTACCTCTCTATCTCAACTTCATTGTCTTTGAAAAGGCCTTCGACAGCGTCGATCGAGAGGTGATTTGGCAACCACTTCGCTACTACGGGGTGCCGCCAACAGTTATAGAACTCATGAAACAGTTGTACGACAATGGATCACACCAAGTAATCCACAACAGGAAACGCACAGGATCCTTCAAATTGAAGACCGGAGTATGACAAGCCTGTCTAGTATCTCCATTGATTTTCCTGATTGTTGTAGACTGGATAATAAGACAGACAGCGGGCCGTTCAACGAGGAGACAGGCATAAAATGAACCTACACAAAACACATGGCGGATCTGGATTTCGCCGATGATATATGTCTGATTTCCCACGAACTGGAAGATATGCAAGTGAAAAACAACAATTTGGCAGAAGAAGCATCAAAGACAGGACTTCGCTTCAGGTGGACATAGGGAAGACAGATGTGGTGATGAAGATTCCTGACCAACAGCAACAACAGACAACAATCAACATAAATGGGAGAAATCTGAAAGAATCAGCCTCCTTTACCTACCTACCAGGGGAGCATCGTTTCAACTACAGGCGGATGGAACTGACGAGGATATCAAAGCCAGAATCGGAAAAGCAAGACAAGCTTTCATTACTCTCAAGTCTGTGTGGAGGTCAACAGCACTCACCATCAAAAATAAGATCCGGATTTCCAAATCCAATGCGAATTCAGTGCTACTTACCATACGTACAGATGAGAGACTTAGCGCGTCACAAAGAGCTCATCAAACAAACTACAGACCTTCATTAACAGATGTCTTCGCTCAGTACTCAAGATCAGATGGCCGGCCAGGAAAGATCAGCAACAGGGAGGGATCTCTGGCAATGAGCGAACCAATCAGGAACCGATTGTGAAGCAAATAGGCAGGAAGAAATGGAGGTGGATTGGCCATACTCTGAGAAAACCACCAAGTGACATCAGTAAACAACCCATCGCTCGAGTGGAACCCGAAAGGGAAGCGGGTGGCGAGTTGGTCGTCAGTGCAAGGGTGACTTGGAGGAGGTCATGTGAGGAGTAGATGAAAGCATGTGGGCAGACTGGGAGCTAGGTGAAAACGTTGGCAGAGAACCGAAGGCAATGGAGACGAGCGGCTGAAGCCCTATGTTCCTCTAGGAATTAAAGGAAATAATAATAATAATAATATTGGTGTTTAGCTAATGATGAACTAAAAGGTAAATAAGTAGATTAAGTCAAAAAAAAATAACTAACTTACTGGAACTTCAGAATATAACACTGCACAGAATTATAGCACTGTGTGTTGCCACACTTACCAAAAGAAAACGTCAAGATGCAGTCAAACTGTAACAAACTCCAATGTACGAGATAAGAACGCAGATTAAATAGATCTTGGAGATTACAAAGAATCACTGACTCTGCATTAGTGAGAACGGATTTGAGCCGTATCACCAACAGTTGTCAGCTACTAATTCTTAGCCTGTCAACGACCCCGACCAGCTAGACAGTCTACACCTCCTTATGTGGCCAAAGAATTCCTGGACTGACGTCAGGTTTTTGATTTGACCACCGATAGCTCTTTTCCAATCTAAGCAGATGTTGAAGGTAAAACATGCACAACGGGTGCCTTAGGCGTCTGCGTCTACGCAGTTTTATAGCCTCTTAGATTCACTTCATTCTAAACCACAGTATATATATATATATATATATATATATTAATAATAATTTGCTTTATTCCAAAACAGTACTTGTGATACAGAATGGAATTCTCAGCATTTCACTACAGTATTGCATCCAGTTTGTACATTAAACAATAAATAAAATTCTACATAGATTATGGGTAATCTAAGCTAGTTTTGACAACAAAATTTTAGCATAACCAAAAGTCAACAGAATGTTTGAAGGTGTTAGAAAAGTGGATACTACTAGCATATTTACTGGCGTAAGCGGTAACAAAAAGGTCGAGATATACAGAGTGTGAAAGAACGAAGAAGAATGTAAGGAAGAGAAAAATAGAAAAGAACAAAAACAACATATAACAAAAAAGAGGAAAGGAAAAGAAAGAAAGAAAACGTTGTACCCATAAATGATATGAGCTGGAAAGACGAGATCCAGTTGTTCTACTGACTATTTATTAAGTTATGTGTATCACGCCTAATACTTTCTTTATCGCACAGAACACGAGCTAAATAGGGTATTGTTGAGTTTTTGTACTTGCTAGTGCGAGCATATAGTTTTGTATATAGGCTTTTAGTTCTGCCTGATGAGATACAAGGAGGGAGTTGTGAATGAAGAGGGTGGTGTAAGTTAGATAGAATGGATTTAGCCCATTTTCCACATGAGTCCAAGTGCCTGTCGACCAGAATATTAACAAGCTGGTTAAGTGGCACATTTCTTACCAAACTGCTGACAACCGTTAACATCCTATGTAATAAGATATAGTCCTTCTTCAGGAGCCCTGGTAAAACTAAGGGGGAACAATAGAGAATAATAGGCAAGATGCAAGAGTTAACGAATCATAGGAGTAAGTGTTGGGTTATTCCAGAATATCTTAACTTCTTGATGTAGAAGATTGTTCCATCTGACATAAGAGAGAGAGATGACCAAGACTGCTATAGTAAGAAACAGTTAACTTCCCCAAGTCTTCCAATTTCAGTGGCCTTGTCTCATAGCTATAAAAAAGAACAAAGTAGGCTGCTGTTCACTATCCATGTCCTGTGATAGATAGGCGGATATCACGTCCATGTCAGAGATGAAGTAACTTGTGAAATGTCACATGAGCTTTTTGTATCTGTACTAAGATCTCATCAAAAATCAGAGCACTAAATCTCATGCAACTTCGCATATAAGTGAAGTGGTTAACATGCCCTACCACTTCACTCTCTGTAACTGAGTTATGAGTCGGTGCAGACAATATCTGCAGTATCATATTACATTACATTAAATGAATGCTGTCTTCGAAAGACAAATACTAAGACAAATGAATTTTATTGGTCAGTCGATTGTGAACTTGATCAATGCTCCATGATTATGCACTCCTAATATACATCATTTCACATCGAAATACCCTTTGATACTGGTTAGCATTAGATTCTTTAATGTTACAGATACACAGTGAGTAATACAGTTAGGCATTACATCCAACGGATTTCGCTTCATTTATTTGTTACCAAAAATAAAATAGATAAATAAGTATCTTTTATTAGACTTCATTAATCAGTCTAAAAGTCTGCTTTTTCCAACTGAATAATTTACATTTAAATATTTAAAATACCTTGTGTAAGTATTTAAACAAATTTTCTGAGTACATCAGACTTCATGCAACTGAAGATATATTCATGAATGCTAAGTCAATCATATATATTGATTTTTCTTATCAAATCGATAACAGACACTTTTTTAAACGTTAGTATCTATCACAGAGCAAAAGGAATCTTAACTTTCATGAATACAGTAAGTTAATGTTGAGTATTCTATAACACCTGGTTAACACTGATCATTCCATCTCAACAAATGCCTCCTTCAAAGTAATCTACTGAATCAAGAATAACCTAACAAAGGCAATACAGTTTCGTCTTCTTTGTATGACTGAAGCTCTGACCAATCACATAGAAAAACCGGAGCTGTGCATACAAAAGAGAATTACTCAGCCACCTCTGATTTGTGATGATTTAATTTTGCTTGTTTGCCTGTTTCTTTAAATGATTGTAATTCTTGTATTGAATGAGAAATCTGACTTAATTTCGTATTCTCTACTTTGTTCCTATGTGTATCCTGAGTACAACTCTCAATCATCATACTATTCATATTATTACGCAACTCCTTTTTTAACAACTGTTTTTGACAACTCATCACCTCTGTTACTACCCTTGTTTCATTAACATCCAATTTTCTTTACCGCTTATGTATTACGTAACTCCACCCAAAACTCACTAATTCTCACCTGTTTAGTTAAAATAACCATAACCAATTGTTGTTTTTTTTTTGACAAATTTAATGTACATATACATGCAAAATAACCCATATAAATATTTGCGATTGTCCAGCTAAGGAAACGAATTCGCCGAAAAGAGACTCTGGCTGAACTACGTGTTTTGTTTTGATATCTATACAGAAGTGTAAACTTTTACGTTAACGATTGATTATATTTCAATTAAAAAGTCGTGTGTGAACTTAACCAGATAAGTTAATTAAATAAGCACTTATCTGTTTCAAGTTTGGTAACCAGCTGACTTCAGTTTGAGAACCGCTGACAACCAGGGAGTACTGGACAACAGACAAGGAATGGCTTTCTATGCATACGTGGAAGCTAATAGAGGAGAGGGGATGATGAAAGAGAAGATGAACTAGTGCAGAGAAGGACAACAGGAGGAGAAGCTGAATTCAATGTACATCGCGCTGAATGAAGAAGTCAAAAAGACTGCTCGGAGGAACAAAAGACAATTCCACAACGCACGGGAAGCTGAAGCAGAACAGGCAAGCGGCAGGTCAATGAGACTTCAGAACATTATGTTAGATAACCAGGCTGCTTGCCATACGGGAAGAGATCAACGCAGGTGAAACCTTAAAAAAATGTTCAAGGGGGCCTAATTACCAAAGTGAAAACGCAAAGGAATTAATGAGTTGACCACTTCAAAGGACTCCTAAATCGACCATCACTTGCAACTGGTCCAGAAATAACAGCCAAACCAGCAGCATGCATAGAACTGCTTGCCAGTGGACACCAACCCTCTAGCAAAAGTACAAATCTTAAATTCTATCAAGCTTCAGAAAGCTAAGAAGGCAGCAGGAACAGACGGAAGTCCCCCTCCGCAAAGCACTGAAAACTGACCCAGAAACTGTGGCAGGTGTGCTCATTCCATTATTGCAAAAGATTTGGAAGGAGAGAAGGGTACCTGCTTACTGGAAGAAAGGCTAAACACCCTGTCAAGCTGCTGAAGAAGGGAACTTACGCCTCACTCTGCAAGAACTGGTGTGGAATAATGCTCTTGTACACCCACGCCAAGTAGAACAATAAGTTTCATCATCCTGGAGACAACAAAAGATGCACTGCACACAGAACTTTGCCAGTTCAGAACACGCTGGATTCAGGAAAGGTAAATCACGTGCTGATCAAATCACAACTCTACGCATCGTCAACACAGAACAAAGCATAGAATGGCAGTCAACCCTCATTCTACCTCAACTTCATCGGCTTCGAACAGGCTTTCGACAAAACAGCGCTGACCGAGAGGTAATTTGGAAACTACTTCTACACTATGGCGTGCAGTGCCCAAGTCTTTGTCAGCCTCATTCAACAGCTGGCTATCTGACAATGAGGCCACGTGTCAGGTGATCAACAGCGAACCACTCAGAGAGGCGCCTGAAGTGCATACAGGAGTAGGACAAGGCTGCCTGTCTATTGTCACCGGCGATGATATTCCTAAATTTGGTGGACTGTTCCATGCAGAAGACCGCGGTATGAGAAAAGACAGGAATACACTGAATCGATAAGAAGACTCTAGCAGATCCGGATTTCGTGGATCATTTATATCTAATGTCACACAAACTCAAAGACTTACAGGTAAAAACAAACAATCTGGCTGAATACGCTTGGTGGTAACGAAGACAGGACTGCAGGTGAACATAGAGAAAACGCAGGTGATGAAGATAACCAACGAACAACATTAATTGCGAATCACTATCAATGGGATAAATCTGAAAGCTCTTCTTCCTTTCACTTATCTAGATAGCAACATTCTAACTACAGTAGACGTCACGGAAGAGGACGTCAAAACCAGAATCCGAAAGACAAAACAGACCTTGGGGAAAATTTATTTTGATAAAGTCTCACAATGTTATACAGTATTATTTACTGATGACCACGTTTCGAGCACAGCTTGTTGCTCCTAATCATATCAAGGTTATGAGCAATAAATTGTGCTCGGAACGTGGTCATCAGTATATATTACTGTATAACACTGTGGGACTTCATCAAAATAAATTTTACCCACAATGGAATAATACTCTATCACAGTGCACAAGTTTTATTCTTATATCAAAGACAGACGTTACTTTCTCTGAGATCAGTTTGGAAACCTCCACGTAGGGCGTTAAATCTGGATTTTCAGCACCAATGTCAGGTTACTTCTTCTCTGTGGGTTAGAAACTTGATCATCGCGACACAAAAAACATTTCCAACAGGTTACAGACATTACTCAACAGCTGCCTTCGTGACTGCATACTGAAGATCCCATGTTCAGAAAGAATTAGCTACAATGAAGTCTGGAAAGGAACCTATCAAAAAATCCATTGCCCAATAAATATGATGAAGGAAATAGAGATGGACTGGACATACTTTGAGAATACCGTCAAGTGACATCACGCGCTATGCATACTCTCAAGTAGAACCTGAATGAGAAACAACTAGTTCGAGTGTGACTAAGATGAGATCGTGTGAGGAGGAGGTGAAGGCTTATTTGCAAAGGTGCAAGAAGCTGAAGAGGACTGCACAGAACAGGATAAAGTGGAGATGTTCTGCTGAAGCCTTATATTCCATTCAGAACCAGAAGGAATAATGATACTGGACAGCCGCTTAGTTTCGGTTTGAAAATCTTCATCAGTACATACCTATGACCCCAAAGATAGGAATCCCATACATGAGCTTCAGATTACGAAGTTCACTCGTTGAAGCTATTAAGCTGCAATCCTGCAGTCCATTGATTCCCGCTTCTATCAATTCGTGATTTATAGCGTTACCACTAGCCAAAGTCATCGTCAAGTGTTTCTTCTCACACTCAAATTAGTGTACTCCACTTCTCGCTAGACCTTGAGGCAACTTCACCCCGTGGTGAGTCATTAGTGAGCACTAGATTAGTTTGAAGAGAGATTTGCAAATGTTTTATTGGTGTCAATTCCACATACTGTCGATTCGCTATTTATAGTACGACATCTAGCTCACCAATCAAACCCGTACAATCTAACACTTATTCATTTACAGAACACGATTTAAGCAAATGCATACTTCCGATAAATTCTTATCAAGCTTTACAATCACATGATAAAATAGAAGCCATATACGTTTGAAACGATCTGGATCAATAAAACCAAATATAATCGAAGTTCAGGGAGATGAGCTGGTGAAGTGTAAGGTGGTGAAAATGAAAATACTATTTACAGTTATGCGGTGTGACTATGAGAGATAACTATTGTAAGTTGAGTTTGAAAGCATTTAGAGTAAGAGGGACTGAACAAACTTCTACTGAACACAGAGATTGCGTCGACAACCGTCTCAGCTATGCTTGACAGTTGAAGATGTATACATTTTGGGAATTGAGGTGGTATCCTGTAGAGGACTGCAAATGATAGATTTTTATCAGTCTTGTGCTCCATCTCCACAAAGTATGCCAATATAGAACTCTTGAATGACTTTAAAACTCCTTTGCCTAGCCGCTTTGGATAGTCAATATTCAAGAAGGAGATCGTGGGTTTACTGAATCGTTCTACTTATTTAACTGTCTCCATAAGAACAGTTAAATTTGTAAATACACACCGAATTAACCAGACTTCTTAGTTTATCCTTCACCTGTGTTGATATCATACGGATGGCGAATTTTAAACATTGTGTTCCAGCAAAGAATGTTTCCGCTATTATTTTTCGGAGTTTCGACACCAGTAATCCAGTGGATGCATCTCCTTTGAACGGAATAACATAAGTCCTTACACAACATCAACTACCAGAAGAAAATTGTAACTGACCACCACTGTTCTGTTGTATCAAGGGTGTGAAAACTTAAGGGGGTTAAATAACAATTTATCAATTGCCAAGAGATGATTTTCATATATTGCAAACAAATTTTTCTGTTACCTGATATCAGTTCACTTGGAGCTTATGCAATTAACATAGGGATATTTTTTCCGTGGGTAGTTGTCACCTGGTCATAGTATCAACTAGTACGATCAACAGCTGGAGCAATACACAAGTGGAGTTTGGTCTTATCGATCAGTTAATCAGCTAGTCTACTACAATTAATCCAACAGTCGCAACAAATAATTATTATTATTGTTGTAAGAAAAATTCATTTTGACTGTAATCTATTACTGAGATATTCTGATTATGACTTTTGTTCGGATCAGGATTAATTTCCCTGTAGATTCCGTTACCAACTAACAAGGAGTAACGGGCAGTTGTTTCATCCAGCGTTTAGACTTTTCGCCAGTACGCCCCTATAAACCAACTGGACACCGGACATTCAGGTTACAGGGGAAATTCGTTACCCGTTCAACCAATGATTCGAGGTTCAATCATCCCTGAATTTTAGCATCTGTCATTCCTTCAGAGTGGAGTGAATACTTATCAGAGACAATGGCTGACGGTACATTATATATATCGAACTGACAAAAGTTAGAATTCATGGTTTATTGAATTCCAACCCAATGGCTGAATGGTCAACCAGCTTGGCCTCGTAACCTGAAAGTCCTCAGTTCGATTCCTCATTGGAAGTGCAGGTGCCTACAACTCAAGTCCCAAACTATGATGAAGAGGCTCCTTGGTTTTCACTTGATTCGTAATAAAATCTAAATTGGTTTCATTGAAATATTTGAAGGAGATTAATCAGGTTCAATTTCATTTGAAACCAACATGAGCTGAAAACTTATTGAGAATTAAAAATCAGATCTAGATAACCAATAGACCGTAGTTCAAAACTCATCTTCTTCAGTGGACACACATAACTCCTAAACAAGAATAAATCTCGAAATTAGAATGAATCTATTTACTTCATTCAACCATTGTAATTGCCTATTCTATCAGTTGGTTGCATGCTGCAGCGACTGAGCTCAGAGTGACGCTTCACATTAGCTCTACTTGTCATCCAGAGCCGTACGGACGAAATTTGAATTCCTTCTGATAATACAGGGTAGCTTATATATATACAGTGCTGTGTATCTTATACCATCCCTCTTAAAGTATCACTTGAATTTTACTAGAAGGATTATTGTTATTAGTTCCTGTCACTTATTCTTCCATTAAAATTGGTAGTATTGCATTACAAATCACCATCAGTCAGAGTGGTCACTGAGAACCGACGAATACTGGACAGCTGTTTCGACCTATGGTGGGATTCTTCACAGTACGCACCTACAATCCCACCAGGGGTTGGAACCAGGAGTTTTGGGCTACCGGACCAAACTCATTGAACATTTAGCCACCTAGTCTGAGATTCAGTGACCGGCGAATTTTTATTTTTTCAACTCGTGTTAAACAGCTGCCCTCACTTATGTCTTCAACGAGTATCCATTTCACGTTAACACGGTGAACCTCACTGGTCCAGGTGGTAGCCATCAATGGGCTGGAGACAATTATATATATATATATATATATATAAAGTTTCAGGAGGAGGTTCTTTCAGATGGCATTCTAGAGAATGAAATAAACCTCATCAAATAGAATATTATACATGTGAATGGTCTAATACATTTTCTCGTTTACCACTAGACAAATAACATGAGTTATATTAACTGTTACACAATAAGTTTAAAAACAGTATGTAATCAGAGCCTAACATTTGCTCAATTACTTACTAACAACTATACTATATTCAACCATGATTCTAATGAGAAGTCATGACCAGTAAAGTCTATTTAATTGGATTTGAGGTCATTAACATTGGCCATAACATTAGCTAGAGTTGATGACTTACATCGTGAATAAGCGCAAGTTAGAATTCATGAGGGTTTAAATTCTGTTCCAGTGGCTAAAGGCCAGTAAGCCCACCTAGTAACCTTCAGGTCTTGTGGGTCCCACCCATGATAGGGAATATTGGCAAGTATTGCTAAGCAATCATAAAACTAGAACAAGACAACTGTCCATTTCAGAAGCTAACTTTAAATTGCTTTAAAGTTTAATATTCTCACATCCTTTCACACATGACATTTACTGAAAAGAGCTAGTTGATTCATATGAAAAGTTGATTTACTGCTTAAAGATTGAAAAAAAATATTTATTTATTTATTTTAGTTGTCATTTACTATTTGGAATAATTCACTATTTATTGTACTTATTTATTGTAAAGTTGAAATATACCGCGCTTATGAAATCTAAGCTAATTAAACAATTTTTAGTACTCTTAGAATTATTGTTTACTATACACCAGAAATGAACTTTTTAACGACCTAGTTCAACTTTAAGTGCAAAGCACATTTTTATATACTTACACATATATACATTTTTTGTTGTTTACGTTTTATTGACCTAACTATAAGTTTTTTTTATTAAAAAAAGTACTATTTTCATTAGTAACATTTCTCCTTGAACTTTTATTTGTTTAACTGAATCAGTTCTAAATATCATATTCATCATCCCAAGGTCATTCATTGTTTAGTAATGTGCACTGGTGAGTGAAATAGAAAAGTTGTCAAATCTGTCAGTCTGTATAAGTAATTCTTTATGTAGCGGTTTTCAGAAAGATAAAGCAAATCACTGATGTCTGCTTTGATTGTGTGGGAAAAAAATACATTTCATTAAATGAGTCGGAAAATGTCAGACTCATCAATTTTCGTATGAATCACCACTAGTAAAAATAGACAATAAACTGCCTACCTCTTGAATAGGTTAAATATGGTAAGCATGCAGTATCACAATTCAAACGAATGACCTACCGGATGACCTTGGGAATCCAATCAGAATAGCTGTAGAGTAATAATCCACTAATGAGTAGAAATATTTACTTAAAGAGAATAAATGAATAAAATATAAATTTAAAGACTGACAAGCTTTGAAATAAAAGTTTCAGTAAATAGGCATTAAATGTATTACCTAGTCTTAATCAGAAGCTAACACTCAATCTAATTATAATTGGAAAAATTCAGGTGACTTTATAAGTGGCTACAAAACAAATTTACCTCCCTTTCGTTTCCGCCTGCTTGAAGGCATGGAACACAGGCGGTCAATAACGATTTCAACTACCTCACGTAGTTGATCTTTTTTGAAATCATACTGTGCGCTCATTGGAATCCTGTGGCCGTATTAGATATCACATCTAGCTGTTATAGAGGTGTTTTATCGACCTTTTTTATAGCTGTGATATCTGTTGTGGAATTTAATGGACTGTAACCGAAAACACATAGCAATTACTTTTATCCTCACCCAAAATGTCATCATTCAGTCTGAGACCAGCCTGTTGAAAGAGAAACGATTTGATTGGCTGTTCAAGGTCACTTGGTGGGTCGTTCAGTTGGGATGTGATTACCCACGCTAACGTTGAATTTCAGTCTTCATCACTTGCAGTCAGTCAAAGTGAAGTTCGTATTTATGCCTACACTTGATCTGAATGAAGCATTTTAAGTCATTAACATTAGACAATCGATAGTTTCATACAATCTGACTGTGAATTGACAAAATATAACTACATAAATAAACAGAAATAGTATTTGTGTAAAGTGATCTGCATTCCCGGTTGATTGACTTCATTGGACCGAAATACCCAGTCTTTGTTGATATGTCACCTCGTAGTACAGATGCTTCGTAGATGTCCGGAAATTAACGTCATATTATTTGTTTGATGATGACAAGCAATCGAATCCAGGAGGTGCATTTCGTTTTCTCTGAGACCCGTCAACTGGATGTACCCAGCGAGTGATAGATGATAACCGAACCCAGTGACCATTGTTTCGTGTTATTTTCAAAGAGAAAGGGAATAAAATGCAGAATTTTCACCAGTAATCACTTTTCTCAGTTATATTTAATAATGTATCCAACAACTGACTTCGACTACCGCTCAGACCCCACCCAATTATTCATAACACCCCGATAGATGCTTACCTAACACAATTATCTTTTATCCCAAGGCACCCCTCTGGATGCTAGATTGGAGTTCTATTGCAAACATTATCCATCATTCACTGAGGATGCATGTAAATCCAGCTGACGAGTCCCAAATTAGACTAAACGAATATTCTGGACTACACTGCTAACCACCATCAAACAAATAATAACTCAGGAAGAGAATGAAAACTGCTTAATTTCTTTCAAGTTTTATTGCTGTATTTTGAATGTTACATAACCAAACACGTTGAAAATATCATCACTTACTTCAGTAAGAATTTGAAAGCCTTTCGATAACATGAACAAATACATAGAATACTGTCTGTCTGTCTGGATTCAACATAGAACTTCGCACCGAAGTGCACCACTTTGAGTTGCCACGTTCCAAATACCACACACACAAAGGTAGACAAGAAGATGAGTGAAGAGAATCAATAGAGTTTGACAAGTATGAGAGTGAAACAGAACGGGTAATGGTAGAAAGGAATATGAAAGATTACAGAGACCGAATACATCTGCGCCATGGACAACGATTTTCAGCCATGTCACCTATTGTCTCCAGCCTTTGATTCCTAGAGTCCCGAGGGCCCCAACCCGGGAGTCTGCATCTCCCTACCTGACCGACTCAGTTTAACTGTCAAGGATTTCATTGATTGGTGCCATGTTTTTGTTTGGCCACCACTGGCTCTTTTCCAACCTACACCTATATCAGCTAGTAATGCCCGTCGGGGTAGGCGATGGTTAGGCATGCGCACCACGTGACCTAGCCATCTTAGTCTATGCAACTTTATAGCCTCGTCGATTGATTTTCCCTCTTTGCCCAACACTCTACGCCTCCTAACGTCAACATTACTTACCTTATTAAACCACCTAACGTGAGACAGAGATCGCAGACATCTATGATCGAAAGCAGTCAACCTTTTCATGTCTTCAATGCGTATTGGCCATGTTTCAGAGCCATAGACAAGGACGGGGCGAACTGCTGAGCAGTACACACGTCCCTTGGTTGATAACCGGATGTCACGCCTACGCCAGAGATGGTGTAAGTCAGCGAAAGCAGCTCGAGCTTTTCGGATCCGTGCTGAGATTTCATCGCCAATCAGTCCGTTGGTGCTAATCGTTTTTAGTGGACACAGAGTGAAGAGGGAGTGAGGAGCCATCAAGTAGAGGAGTTGCATCAGTGGGAGGAAGGCAAGGTAATAGAGATGAAGATGAAGACAAAGAAAAGTGAGGATTAGAGAGGTTTTGTGTGCATTTCGGATTATGAGGGCGTTTGTTACTTCCCGGCTGCCCACACCATGGAAGTTGGTTGCGTGACCGCAGAGCCCAGGGGACAACTGCTTGAGGCCGGTCACACGCGGCCTGTTTTTGTTTGTTCTCATTTGTTTGGTGTGCCTCAGTAGCATACTTATCACTCCTGCCCTGTGACACGGCAGCAGGAAGCGCAGTCGTTGTTAATCCGGGCCACGGCCGATCCGGCATGAAATTTTGTGAATTTGTTTGAATCATGGTTTGGATGGGGTAGCTGCTTTTTGTTTAACCGCTATCCAAACAACCTGCCTGGCATGGTAGAACCTCAAGAGATATAAGTCTCAGCCAGTATAGCTTGATTAGGTCATTGCGGTGTTCAAGCCCGACCACCACGTCAAGGTAGCAGCTTTCGGTCGGGTACATAGAATACTTGTCAACTTTGAATATCATTGGATCTTGAGTGAGACTTATAATTATTAAGAAAGAATTAATTAGACAAGTCAATAATCAAAAAATTAGATAACACAAATGTTGAAGATGAAAAAGGAATCGATTATTAACTCTGAATTATTTGGGCGAATACGCTCCTCAGGTTCCGTAATTCCCCGGTTGTATGGTCTACCGAAACTGCACAAAGAAAACGTACTACTACGTCCAATCTTGGATACCACAAATTCACCATATCATGCTACTGCCAAATGGCTTGCAGATACCCTTCTACCTATTGGAAATAATCTCTGTCAGCAGAGTGTTTCAGATTCACTTAAATTCGTCGATTCAACAAGTGATGCTAATGTATCCCGGAAGAGACTGATATCTCTAAATGTAACGTCTCTCTTCACTAATCAACTTCTCACTGAAAATATTTCCTTCGTATGCAAATTTATCGAGTATAATAATGTAGACGTGGGTGTTCCAATCCACCACTTAAAGGAACTACCTGCTGAGGTGCACTTGCAATGTCCACTTAAAGTTCAATAACACGCCCTATAGACAAAGAGATGGAGTGGCAGTGGGGCCACCACTAGGTCCTCTACTTGCAGAGTGCTTCTTGTCAAGTATGGAGAATAGTATGTTGCGACCGACCCACTATCGAGAGTTTCTATATCCACTAAAGGTACATGGATGATACTTTTATCATATGTGACAAGAATAATAATGTCGAAGGAGTTCAATAACTGCCATCATCCCACCCAGTTCACGTCGAAATCAGAGATGAACTCGGAATTCCATTTTTTGGATGCTTAGCTAAAAAGGAGATCTGACGGCTCTCTTCAAAGATAGACCTACAGGAAACCAACATGGAATGGTCAATACACGAAATTTCATAGTTGCGTTCCTTTCGGAAGAAACAGAAATTTGATCCACTACTTATCTTCAAGAATAAGAAGGATATGTATCAGCAATACAACTGACGGTGAACTGCAGACACTCAGACGAGTCTTCGTGGAAAATGAATATCCTTCAAGATTCATCGAGAAAAACATGAAAGTAATGCAGAAACCAGAGAGAAACCAGACGGTACCGATGAAACTGCTATTCATGAACGTTGAATTTAAAGGTTCTGAAGAACCACTTAACTAGATCACTGAGAAAAACCTTTTCGGATGAGCTACGCATAAAATTTCACAGACAAAAAACGATCAGTGGATGTGTGAAGGATAAACTGCCGCTTTGAGCCACTTCAGTGTGTTTATAAATTCACCTGCTCGTATGGCCGCACAAAGCGCACACTTCCAAACTCATATGTGAGCATTATCTAGTATGGTTAGTTAAAGGAAAATGCAAGACAGTTACTAGCTTGAATGTCCAGGAATTAATGAACTTTCAAGATTATCTACAAAGTGAGGCCGAATAGTACAAACGGCGTCAACTTCGACATTGGTACATGGCGGAGGTGTTGGCGATTTGTCTATACAACCCCGAACTCTGTACACAGAAAACGTTTGTCTAGTCTCCAGTTCTACCATGGTCTTAACCTCTTCATGAGTCGTTCCCTGTACATTTTTAATTTTAATATTTCGATGATTAGTTTGCTCTTACTTTAATAATTTTTCCTCCTTCGCGTTCCCCAGAGGAACATAGGGCTTCAAGCTAGTGGCTTGAAGTTTCTGTAGTAGTGTTTATTTTACAGGATGGGGTTGCTAGCCTCATGCCCAACCTTTCCTCTTTACCACCATTATTTCTGGCTTAGTGAGGTAAAGGAGTGCGTCGGCCGGGGACCGAACCCCGGACCATGTGCACGGTCGGCAAGCATCCTAACCGCTCTGCCACCGACGCACACTTTGATAATTAATTCACTATTATTACTCTCACATGTTCTCTCTGTACATTTTCTCACCCTATTCACATTTGTTAAATGGACACTCAACTACCTTTCTTCTCACTCAAAGACAATTTTAACCTTATTCAATTTATAATGCTCAATTCAATCGTGCAATTGAGTATTACGTAATTTACAACTGTTATTTTGACTTTTGAAGCCACTTCTGAGTAATTATATGACTGACATCACCCCTCTATTACTCAACAATAGACTATTGCACACTATTGGTGAATATAAATACGACTGTGTGCGTCGGTGGCACAGTGGTATAGTGCTCACCGACCACTCAGGTGGTTCGGGGTTCGATCCCCAGCCGACTCACTTATAATGGACATTTAACCTCTGAACTTTTGTTTAAACTCACTCACCCCACTTTTGGCGCTTCTCGATTTTTGGGTCCGTGATTTTCTTGACGCACTTGGTTCGCTCCCTCGTTGTGCTTTCATACAGCGCACTCTTCGAGCCTACCTCCAGTCGAATCAGCAGATAAGTTGTACAGTCACTTTATTTATCAAATCTGTTATTCAGTTACATTAAATACAACTCATACTACGAATTCTTTCCATTTTTAGCCTTTAAACCTTGATTGCGTTAATCAGTAATTACACGTTAGGTAGAGTAAATGAATACGACTGTACAGCCTATGATGATTTCGTCGATAAAGAAAATTTTCTTCACTAAATTTATCTCTTATTTTCTTTATGACTCAGTGGGAATTTTCGATGATTCGAAGCAGAGCAAGAACACTGTGACAGTGAAAGAACTTGATGCGTTTATGAAGTTTTTTGTCAAACTTACCACAAAGAACACAAATATTAAATTCATCACGAAAGTTATATATATATACGGGCCAAGGTTACACGAGTCAAGAGACTGCAAGTAAATCATTTTCCAAGCTAATCACTTACATGGTCAGTAGATATTCATTTAATTAAACTAAAAACCTCACTGCTTCATGATATATGTGCTGAAGAAATTAGTCGGTTTTTCGGTGAACTATTCACACTCAAGTAGTAGTAGTAGTACCAAACTTCCTGAGGACAAAAACAATAAATAGAAGGAATAAACTATAAAGAGAAGTCTCCTTTACCAATGGAAATTCATTTAACCGTTCAGTCGAGACTTTTATATCAAAGTTAGTATTTTGCAATAATTTCAGTAATAGATAAATGTTGCTAGTTGATCAGTGTCATCACTGAAAATTGGACAGATTTACTGATACTAAGGAAATCTCCAACAAGCATACACATTATTTACGAAGTTATTTAATACTTCCTGTTGATTAACTGTGTTGGGTCGAAATGCTTCATCTCCTCCGTTGAAATTTCGGCTTCTAGTGTGCATGCTCTGACGATACCTTCAAAATAACATAACTATTGGGATGATGGTAACTAGCAGTGGGGAATGCAACACTCATTGGGAATGCAGGTACATCCACGTGACGAGCTCCAAAAAGGACAAAATGGACGTCATAGATTTCACACTATCAATTTAAGAAATGAATAAGAAATAAAAAGCATTTTGGTAAGTACTGCTGGGTGATATGAGTAGTTGTATTGTTTCCTAGCGAGAGTGAAGTGCTCTAAACATAAGATTCTCGTTTCCCTCGGTTAACATAGACGTCATCATCTATGGTTTCTAGGTACTTGCTTCTTTGATTGTCTGAATATTTTTTGTTTGCGAAATAAATTGCAGTGAAATTCCACCTCAGACTTTGTAATTTGTTGGTAACAAATTTGTAGGAGTAAAAAGAGCTGTCCACATTAAGTGAATGAAACTACCAGTGATTTGAAAGGCTTGAGATACTCACAGAATGTAAAGAGGAGTGAATTCCTCTTTAGAAGCAGAATGACAAACATACACGTAACACATTAGAATTTTATCAGTTATGTATTAAAATCATTCCTTCCCGAGGCAGTTTTATAAAACTTTGAAATTCAGTAAATTACAACCAAATATCTCTAATCTGGTTAGTCATACAAAATCACATATCGAGAATGTCAAACATATTTTACAAGGACTAGTTACTTACAGGATTTCATCATGAGCTGATATTAGTTAGAGAACCACTGGAAAACCAGAAGGGAGTACTGAACAGCTGTTTCGTCAGTCTAGTTTGGGACTCTTCAGCAGTACGCACCCCCCCACGGTTCGAACCCAGCACCTCGTTACAAGGCGAGCTCATACACCATTAAGCCACTGGGACCCTATCTAATGGCCAGCCCATGAATTCTAACTTCTGCCAATTCACGATATATCGCGACCCCTAGCCAATGTCTTCGGCGAGTATTTGTCCTCACACCCGACCTGCTGCACCCTACTGGTCCAGTACTCCCAGGTTTTCCAATGGTTCTCTAACTAATTTCAGCTCATGATGAAATCCTGTAAACCAATCAAACCCCTACAAATTAATACTTGACTACTTACTTACTTTTCATGCCGATGCGTCACTTTTTTAATCCGAATTATCAATAATCTACCACATGAAATCTCCTCAATTTTGTAGCGACATTACTCAGAAAACAAAAGCAAATATACATCATAGGTTGAAGAGTTCAACTGATGATAGAAGCCGCGTAGATCTTTTTCCTGTGAATTCCGATTAATATATGACAAATCTTTCTGATGTTACTCTGTCTAATCATCAGAAAGAAGCTCTATCCCTTTAAATTAAATTTTGTGTTCCTCGTATTCAATTTACAGATTCAGCCATCCATGCTGATTTCGAAAACTTGCATGACCAGACCTCTTGTCTCAAAATCCGATGAAGATCAGGATTGGTTTAAAGCCAAGATGGTGGATATAGCTAACCAGTTTTCAAATAAAAATCTGGAAGAGAAAAGCATTTTAACTTCCTAGCATTTCAAAGCCTTGAAAGAGATACAGGAAGACGCTAATATAACAATTAAGAAACCTGATGAAGGTTTTGGAGTCATCATCATGAACAAAAGTGAATACAAATCCAAAATGTTATCTGTTCTCGAGGATAAAAGCAAATTCAGCCGTGATTCCTCTTCAGAAGATATTCAGTTGTTGCAAATCGAAGTAAGAGCTAATCTAGTGAAGCTTTTCAGCCTAAATGCTATAAGTAAAGATACAGTTGACTCTTTAAAGCCATCAGAATGTAAATTCCCACATATATATGGTTTAACAAAAACACATAAACTCAATAATCCTCTATGTTCTATATTATCAACACATAAACTTGTTAAGTGGCTAGTAGAATTATTGCACCCAGTTAAAACATAATTCTTTAAGTATGTATATTAAAAGATACATTTGAACTCGTTAATTATCTTGATGGTATTAGTATTCTGAACAAAAGTATGTACTCTTTTGATGTAAACTCTTCATTCACTAATGTGCCTTTACTTATAACAAATGATATTTTATGTGATTACATTTGCACACATAACTTTTTCATCCTGTTCCCTATATCTTATTTAAGGGATTTATTACTCCTATGTACTAACAATGTTAGGTTTACATTTGAAGGCGATTGTCTCCGCCAAGTTGACGGTGTTGCTATGGGAAGTCCGTTGGGGCCCTTTTTAGGAGATATCTATATGTCGCACATTGAGAGTTTATCTGAGGACTTAATCGAAAATGTGCTACTTCGTAGAAGGGAATGTAGACGACATAGATCACATCATAAGTGACAAGCCTTGTTCCGCCACCTCAACTTTAAATCAAATCAATAAAGTTCAGAATAACGTGTCACTTACATCTGTAGAGGAGGAAGATATTTTTCTATCTTTCCTAGATATACTGCTTAGTTGACGGCTTGATGGGTCTATGAAGTAGGCAGAACACCAAGACTTACTTTCCAACTTCCCTCTGAGAAAGAAGTGTACATCAAGCTACCTTATATGGATGGTCATATCAGCTCGGTAACTCGGCAGAGAGTGAACGTTGGGGTTAAAAAGACTTTTCATGCAACTAAGATCATATTAATTAAGAATGTAAAGCCAATTTATCCACCTAAGCCCTTAGAACATGCGAAAAATGATGTAACATCCCACTGTATTTACCCATTTGAATGTACGTATAGACACACACACACACACACATAGGGAGGACTCATCGATCTCTGCAAATAAGGGCTGACTTCAGAGCATATTTCTAAATGGCTTCAGAAGCAAATAGAATCCCCAGAACCCATTAATGATGAAAACAGGAGACCTGACTCCTTTATTGCGAAACATATTATAGAGACAGGACATAACATTGATGTTCATACATCTCTTAAACCTATCTATAAAACGTGTCTGGGGTGTATCCTAAAGTTTGTGGAAGCCTTAGAAAGTTTAGACCACCTTTATGCGTTCATCAAAAACAATCCACCATCAAACTAAACCTTCTTTGGTAAACTTTGTTTTGATACCAGTCAGGCCACTTGTACTGTTACCCCTGTTATTTGGTTTAGTGATCTTCATTGTTAATTTCACCTTTAATATGTCCTTTTAACTTGACTTAAACTGATTTTCTCACCTCTTAACTCTTTATTAATTTCATACGTATCTATTCCTATGACAAGTCCGTTTGTGTGTGTGATCAGATTGTTCGAAATGTATTGCGCAAAAACACATTACACGATTCAGACAAATTACGTCTTCGCATTGCTTTGTCTAAATTTGATAAACAGTATTCTTTCTTTACATTGTTTTTTTTTAATTTCAATTTCTTATTTTATTCTGGTCAAAAGTATTAATTACGAGAGATAAACACAAACTTACAACTGAATTTATATGGCATCCAACATATTATTACTGAGGTGTCTAGATGAGTGCGCAAGTCTATGACTAAATGAGAGTATAGATACAAATATCCTAATGCTTTTCAATAGCTCAGAAATGTGCCGGGCTTTTTTGTTTTTGTTTTACTCCTTTACATCCCCAGTGTAATATAGGGCTTCAAGCTAGAGTCTTGAAGTTTCAGTAACAGTGGTGGTTGTTTTTACAGGATAAAGTTGCTAGCCTCATGCCCAATCTTCCCTCTTTACCGGTCTTACTTCTCGCTTAGCGAAGAAAAGGAGTAAGTCGAACCCCGAACCACCTGAGTGGTTGGCGAGCACTCTACCACCGTGCCACCGACGCACAAAATATACCGGAAACTCACTATTTATTGACCATTGTATCTATGTATGGAAATTTTTCATACTACAAACGTGTGTCTGAGGATCAGATGTCCAGAAAGGACCAGTACTAATGAAGTCTAGCAGGCAACGAACCAGCAAAGAAACTATTGATATTTAAGTGTTTGTTTGTAGGAATTTGATTGGTTACAGGATATCATCATGAGCTGATATTGGTTAGACAACCACTGGAAAACCAGAAGGGAATACTGGACAACTGTTTCGTCCTGGTTCGTGGCTCTTCAACAGTACTCACTTACCGGGGTTCGAACTCAGGACCTTCTGGTTAAAAAGCGAGCTCGTATATCATTAAGCCACTGGGACCAGATCCAATGGCCTATGAATTCTAACTTCTGCCATTTCAAGACATAGCGAGACCCCTAGCCAATGTCTTCAGTGAGTACTGCTCCTCACACCCGACCTGCTGCACCCTACAGGTCACAACTTCTCACTAGAACCCCAGGTAACTACCTACCTGAATAAGGCCAGTCGCCAGTGAGCATCTCATCGATATCTAAGTGTTGGTTTTTGGGGATTTGGTTGATTGGTTACAGGATTTCATCATGAGCTAGGATGAAACAGCTGTCCAGTACTCAGTGGTCTTCAATGGTTCTCTAACTGATATCGATCCATCATCAACTCGTAAAAACATAACTAACCCTTACAAACCAAACTATAGAAAATTTAAACAGTATATAGAAATGTTATCCCATGATCATATATGGATGATTTGAATTATATGACAGAGGAAAGATCACTTATTCAGATAATTTCTTAATAATAATAAGATTATGCGTTGTTTTGGTTTATGACTATATCAACACTAAAATTAATCTCTTAATGTTATGATTAACAAAAATTATTACTTTCTTCCTATTGCCTATAAATCATCAAACAGTCGACTTCTCTTAATTACACTGATTTATGTATCGTGGCTTATTTTTCAAAGTAAGCCTGTGTGTGTTTGTGTGTGTGTGTGTGTATTTGTGTGTGTAGAGTGGAGAGAGGGAATGAACAGCTCTATAAAACGGCCTATGTCTAATGGCTAATGCTGGTTTAAAAGTCCTGTAAACGACACTGATCGGTTAGTATTTTAATTAGCTATTCTTTCTCCATTTAGTTTTAATTTATGAATCATGGTCTCACTTGTCATAACTCATGATTAATTAGGTGTAATATTACAGCATTTCATTCATTGTCTATGGCCTGAAGGACTATTCTGAGAGTGTTTGTTACTTTGTTGACAGTTATACTGAGGCGTATTATTATTTTTGTTCCCCTTGGGTTCCTTGTCTTTTTCAGATGACCATATGATTTCCTGACCATACGCTTTTATCTCCTCTTCACACGATCTCCTCCAGATCACACTCGACTCACACCAAACTCGTTGTTTCTCATTCACGTTCCACTCGAGAGTCTGCTTACAGCAAAATTTGGCTGAACGGTCTTCCAAAGGTCTATCCAGTTCATCTACATCTCCTTCGGTATACTTGTTGGGCGATAGGTTCTTTCCTGGTTCGTTTACAACCAGATTTCTCTGTTCACCAGTTTACTGACTGGTATTAAACCCGGGAAAATGAGGCGAGGTTGGGACTGGACTTAGCCATCCTACCCTAGAAAATCAATCCAGCCACCAAGAAAACTTTAATGCGCAGGAATAAGATATAGAAGAACTTAATGTTGAAGTGTGATACTCTAATTGTATGTAAAATATGAAAAAGAATCTCTTACAGGATTTCATCGTGAGCTGACCTCGGTTAAGGAACCACTGGAAAACCTGGGAGTACTGGTTAGCTGTTTCGTCATCGAAGACATTGGCTAGTGGTCAGGCTATGTCATAAATTGGCAGAGGGTGGAATTCATACACTGGCCATTGAATCGGGTCGCAGTGGTTTAATGGTCTACAAGCTCGCCTTGTAACCAGAAGGTGCTGGGTTCGAACCCTGGCGGTGGGTACGTACTGTTGAAGAGTCCCAAACTAGACTGAAGAAACAGTTGTCCAGTACTCCCTGATGGTTTTCCAATAGTTCTCTAACGGATGTCAGGTTACGATGAAATCAGTCAAATCCCTACAAACCAATACTTGAATACATCCAATCGAGGGTTTGTCTAGTGATGTCACTTGATGGTTTCCTCAGAGTATGACCAGCCAATCCACCTCGATTTCTTCCTGGTTATTTTTTGCTAAATTGGTTCCTGGTTGGTTCCCTCCCAGAGATCTCTACTGCTGATCTTTCCTGGCCGGCCATCTGATCTTCAGTATTGAGCGAAGATAACTGTTGATGAAGGTCTGTAGTTTGTTCGAGATGCTCCTCATGACTCGCCAAGTCTCTGATCCATGTAGTAGCACTGACTGACTTAACATATGAGTTGAAATCCGGACCTTATTTTTGATGCTGAGTGCTGTTGACCTCCACACAGACTTAAGAGTAGTGAAAGCCTGTCTTGCTTTTCCGATTCTGGCTTTGATATCCTCGTCAGTTCCATCCTCCTGTAGTTGAAACAATGTTTCCCAGGTGGGTTGGTGAAGGAGGTTGTTTCTTTCAGGTTCCTCCCATTTATGTTGACTGATTGTTATCTGTTGTTGTTGTTGTTGCCGTTGATGTTGGTGTTGGCCAGGAATCTTCATCACCTCTGTTTTTTCATATGTTCACCTGAAGTCCTATCTTCTCCGGATGCTTCTTCTGCCAACTTGTTGCTTTTCACTTGCATATCTTCCAGTTTGTGGGAAATCAGACATATATCATCATCAGCGAAGTCCAGATCGTCCAAGTCTCTTTTTGTGTGAGTCCATTTTATGCCTGATTCCTCATTGCCCGTTGTCTGTCCCATTATCCAATCTACTGCAATCAGGAAAGTCATTGGCGATAGTGGACAGCCTTGCCTCACTTCCGCCCTCTCTTCGAAGGCTTCCGTAAGTTTCCTGTTGTGGATTACTTGACATGCAGCATTGTCGTATAACTGTTGGATGAGATGTATAATTGTCGATGGGACCCCGTAGTAGCGAAGTGGTTGCCAAATCACCTCTCAATCGACGCTGTTAAAGGCCTTTTCAAAGTCGATGAAGTTGAGTGAGGTGGAGAGGTGACTGCCATTCTAGGCTTTGTTCAATGATGATCCGTAGAGTGGCGATTTGATCAATACATGATTTGTTTCTCCTGAATCTGGCCTGTTCCGGTCGAAGTTTTTCATCCAGAGCTTGTTTGATTCTCTCCAGGATGATGCGGTTTAATATTTTGCTTGGGCTAGACAGGAACGTCGTGATATTCCCTAAATTGTTCATTAATCCATGAAGCGATTTGTCATATCTGAAATGTGTCAGCAGAATATGAAACATGTAACTTCAGGAAAAAGGCATACAAATATAAGTCGTAACTAATTCCAATACCATGACCAGTACCGTGAATCAATAATGTTATGAGAGATTTAGTACACTTATATAAGTGATTCATAATTACTGATCGATTACATATTTTGTTTACACCACACGGAGTAATTTAATTCATGGTTATGTTTTTCTCCATTCATACATGCACACCTAGTGACTGTATACTACATTATATTCCGTGTGTGTATGTATGTGTAGACGGCATGAGAGAGAAAAAAGGACAGACAGGTGATCCAAATGGAAGATGATTCATGTTTAGCCGAATGAACAAGATTTCGTCATTATCGGCATCATTATAGCTCAAATTTATCAGCCATCAATCGATATTTGATTATCATATCGATTTGTGTGACTTTTCCAATTATGCAAATGTGTTTTTCAGTAGCAACCAAGATATCACATGAAGTAAATATGCAGTTATTAATTTATTTCATCTGTTATTCGAATACAATGACTACTCTCAATAATTTCTGTTGAAGTTGGAGTATGGTGACTAACGCTGGAATCTAAGATGTCAGTTTGCTTCCATTTGGGACTCGTCAGTTGGATGTACCCATAATTCCCAGTGAGTAATAGAATTCCCGACCGGAACAGGCTGGATTCTTCAGAAACAAGTCATACATCGGTCAAATCGCAACATCAAGTACCATCACTAAGCATATCTTGTAATGACAGTTAGCTCTCTCTCTCTCTAACTCACTCAACTTTTTCGACTTCGAAAAGGCGCTCGACAGCGTCGATCGACATGTGATTTGGAAACTACTTAGCTACTAAGAAGTGCCGCCAACAATCATACACCTCACCCAACAGTTCGTACGAAAATGCTGCATGCCAAGTAATCCACAACAGGAAACTCACGGAATCCTTCGAGGTGAAGACGGGAGTGAGACAAAGTTACCTACTGTCTCCAATAGTTTTCCTGATTTCGGTAGACTGGATAATGAAAAAGACAGCAGGCTGTTCAACGAGGAGACAGGCATGAAATGGACCGACACAAAACACATGGAGGATCTGGACTTCACCGAGGACATATGTCTAATTTCCCACAAACTGGAAGATATGCAAGTGAAAAGCAACAAGTTAGCAGAAGAAGCATCCGGAGAAGATAGGACTTCAGGTGAACATAGAGAAACAGTCGTAACTTTTTGTCAACTGGAAATCTTTGTTATAGAATTTCGATTTTATCAGATTCTATATTTAGCCTAATAGATCTTAAGGAATGGAATAATTTCATCAGTTATCAATTCAAGGTAGGTTTCATCCAGAACTGTAATCAGTTTATTGAAGAAATGAAAAATTGGGGTGGGGAAGAGACTTGGACAGCTATCCGTCCTGGACATGAAATCTTCATCAGTAAGCAACCCTCAGCGTAACGTATGATAGCTATAATTTGTTAGTGAGATTGAGTTAGTTCGATGACTGAATATATCTGACTTCATAACAAGGTCATATATATCCACATGTGCGCATATGGTCACACTGTAAACGTTCTCAGCGAAACCCCTATCACTCTGTAGACATAAGTAATGGTATATACCACTGGCCAATTGAAATGAGTACCTGAGTAACACTTGTATCACGCATTAGTATATGGCAGGCAGACCGTAATGGTTTAAAACACTAACTACTCATATCAATTAATCAGTAGTACATAAAATTATGCATATATGCCTGCTTTCTTGATTGTCATTTATAGTATCAAGCAGATTATATACTGTCATCTGAATAATTTCGGTTTCCAAAAGAAATTGTGGTGAAATTTGATCTCGAACTGTGTTACTTGCAAATAATGAATGAATTTTCAAACTGTGAATTTGAACTATGTAGACACTCTGGGCAAGCCTTTGGGTATACTAAAAATACTTAGATAACTTCGAGTAAATAAGTCCTGTAATCAAGTATATGTTTCACGATCACCGATGCCTTTTTCTACCCGGAGTCTTGGCTAGCCGATCAGTTGTTATTTCAATTTATTTGAATGACATTTTAGCATACGCTGTGTCATCAGTTTAAATCGACTTACTGGTAATAGGTGGTTGAAGGTAATCAGCAAGAAGCCTTGCGTGACCTAGGTTTCGTACTGGTTGGCACTCATCAGCAAGGGGATATCTACGACATCGAAGGAACCCCTGTTCCTTCTGATTCTCAAACCCGCATCACATTACATATTACACTAGTTAGTGACTAGTATCCAATCAAAATTATCCTCCAGGAGGTCAATCACGGGTCAGAATAGCTCAGTGGTAACGCCTCTGACTGCAGCACTGGGTGACGAGGGTTCGAATCTCAGAAGGGACATGAATTCCTTCAAGGTCACTGATATGCCTAGTTGATGGGTGCCAACTAACACGAAACCTAGGTCCAAGGCTTCCTGTGGTCAATTTCCTCCAATCATCTAATGCCAATAATTCACCGTGCACCGTTATGGCTAGCCAACTAGTGATACAGTGGCCACATAGCAAACTTGACTGATAGAATTCAGTCTGCAGCGAAGATAGGACTAGAGACATTACACTAGTTACTGGCTAGTGTCCAACCAAAAATAAATCGACTTATGTTACACAGCGGAAAACTAATAGCTTTCATCTCTGCATCACCTAACTGCTTATTCATTTCAAGCAAGAATACACATAGTCTCATGCATACATTCAATTATACACGTCTAAATATGAAGCTTCGTTTATCCCTGACTATATATATATATATATATATATCTTCCAACAATCCTGAATCATTTACTGGAGAAAAGGTATCTACCACCATTAATTCACATCTCTACATGAATGATGAAGCACATTCTTGTATTATTAAATCTCTATGATTAGTCATTAGCCTTTAACCATGGATCTATAACAGTTCTGAACAGCTACTTCGTCCCAGTTCGTGACTCGTCGGTAGTACGCAGTCACTGCCAGAGGGTTTTGAACCCAGGATCCTCAGGTCACAAGGCAAGCTCGTGAACTACTCACCAACTGTGACCAGTTCTGGTAGCCTATGAATTCTAACTTCTACCGATTCCTGATTTTTAGTATGACAAGCAGCCAATGTCATCGGTGGGAACTCTATCCTCCTTCCCAACTGGATGAACCCCACTGGTCATGACTTTCACTGTCAACGATGTGACAGACAAGTTAGGCATATTCAAAAAGACGCAGTTGAAGCGAGCAAATAAATGATATTCCGTACAGTTAGGGTAACATCAATTTTCACATGTGAGAGATAGAGAAAAATAAAAGTTAAATAAAACTTATGGGAATAGATACAAAACAATGCGACTAACTTTCCAGACTTTTACACTAACTAATCAAATCCAAGAAAAATTTCGGCTCGGTTTTTTTCTCTACCTTCACATTAAGCGGGAAATGATATTCAAACGGTTAAGATGGTAATTTATAGAAAATCAAAACAAGTGATTCAGCTAAGAGACTCTTTTCAACGAATTTATCATCAAGCTGTACAATCGTATATATATGGTTTTATATAGAAATTATATCCGGTGAGGGAATTGAATCTTAGGTGTGAATGCATAAAATAATAATAATAATCATATGAAGTTCAATTAAAACTAAAATGTTTGTGATTATAATCGTAGTTAAATGTCAAGTGGCGAAACAAACAATTAATGTCATATGCACAGAATAATTCATAGGATGGATAGAAATTAAAAAAAGGATGTGCACTCATAGGATTAATAGACAAATAGAATAAAATAAAAATGTTACGTAATACTGTGTTAAATTTGATAGCATAGAATTTAACGTTGTAAAAAAGAATTGATGTAGAATGACAAGTGGAACAAGTGGAATAGTGAAAATAGTAATGATAACAATTGACGTAATAAAGGAAGAGTATACAAATTGAATAGACAAAATAAAAAACTGGTAGAGTCAAAATATGATTGGGGATTACCATACTTTAACATAGAGACGATGAAAGTCGGAGGGGTTCAACGAACTTTTTCTGTACACAGAGATCTGGCTTTTCTGTTTCGATAGTCAAAGATGGCTTCAGCAATACAGATGAGTCGGGTACGTAGGGATTTGGGTAAATTACTCTTTGCCTTGTAGATGACTTTAAAGGCGGAGGCTATAGAGATAGGGTGATCATTATCGACCAGATGTTCAATGATCGCGCTTCTTACTGCTCTACTTCCATCTCTTCGTAACTAGCATACAGGATAGTGTTCTTGCACCCTCTTGAACAAAACTCGAGTCGAACGACCGATATACCTAGCTCTCCACGAGCAGGTGAATTGATAAACACACAT
Source organism: Trichobilharzia regenti (assembly GCA_944472135.2). NCBI lineage: Eukaryota > Metazoa > Platyhelminthes > Trematoda > Strigeidida > Schistosomatidae > Trichobilharzia > Trichobilharzia regenti. The sequence goes on from OX235263.1 coordinate 38,913,097, forward strand.
AGAGTTGGTCAAAAGCGGGATCTTGTCCTTGAGGTTATTGAACAGTAGTGGTCGACTAGTAAAGGCTATTCTCAGAGATGCAGTAGGGAATGTTCTTTTCAGGGACTGTGATATCCTTCGTTTCATGATATCGGAAGCCAAGTTCCCCTTGAATTCAAAGCTCATGTAAAGTATTTTCTTGGGTACGGATGATAAATCACGTTTTATAGGATTTTGAATCTATATTAACAGTAATTGTCAACTGTTGGAAGTGTTATGCTAACTCGCTGTGAAATTAACTTAAAAGTCATGACAAAAGCCTCACTCTACGATCTCACAGTCTGAAGCAAAGAAATAAAATACAAGAACAGAAATGAACATTGGCTGTGAAATTAAAGGCAATACCAAAGTGAAGATTGACGATGTTCTTGGTCTCTAACATTACAAAAACAAAAATGAATTCAGGATTTCATCATGAGCTGACATTGGTTAGAGAACCATTGGAAAACCTGGGAGTACTGGACAGCTGTTTCGTCAGTCTAGTTTGGGACTCTTCACAGTACGCACCCACAGGGATTCGAACCCAGGATCTTCGGGTTACAAGGCGAGCTCGTATACCATTAAGCCACTGGGACCTGATCCAACGGCCAGTCCATGAATTCTAACTTCTGCCAATTCACGAAGTTAGAATACAAGGGCCATTGTATCGGGTCCCAGTGACTTAATGGTCTACGAGCCGGCTCGCCTTGTAACCGGAAGGTCCTGGGTTCGAATCCCGGTGGGTGCGTACTGTGAAGAGTCCCAAACTAGACTGACGAAACAGCTGTCCAGTACTCCCAGGTTTTCCAATGGTTCTCTAACTAATTTCGGCTCATGATGAAATCCTGAAACCAATCAAATCCCTACAAACCAGCACTTAAATAAAAATGAATTCATTTTACACTTCTATGAATATTTTGGAGATAAATGTCTCTATAGTATCTTAACATCAAAAAAGCACCTTATTTGGCTAAAATCACCAGATAGTGAGTACATGTATTTGAGCCATATTTTGGTTTATTGATTTTAGTCAAAGATATCATGGTCTGTAGAGATTCATTACCTCATTAAATGATTTCTCTTCTTTATGCAACACTATATATCTAATTTTTAAACATTACCTTCTATATGATTCCATTTCATTCAAATAGTGAAACAAGGTTCTATTAATTCTTCATATATTTAACTTTCAGCATTCCTTTTTCACAGTCTTAAAATAAGACAATGAGACTTGCTGTGCAAAACATACTCCAATCCCAAATCCCAGGCGAATTAACATGTATACCAGCAGAGACTTTTATAAGTGTGAGAAAGGTTAGTGGTATTTGGTATTTATTTGAATAATCAGGCAATATGCCAGTATTATGATGCATCGGTGGTACAGAGGTAGAATCCCCTACAACCACGCATGTGGTCTGGGGCGTGTAGTCGATGTCCCGTCAAGACACTTCCAAACTTCTTTCATCTGATGGTAAGATCGGTAAAGAGAAAAAGGTTAGGCATGAGGCTAGCAATCCCACCCTGTAAAAGTAAACACCATTACCACCAAAACTTGAAAGCTGTAGTTTGAAGCCCTATGTTCGACTAGGAAGGTAGGAGAATAAAATAATAATAAATGCTAGTATTTTCAAAGCAATAAACCACCATTAAATCTAATACACCGAGTATAGTCTTGAATATCCTAAAGTTGCACTTATATCAATAGTCATAGTATTTTCAAGAGTTGGTTTGTAGGGATTTGATTTGTTTTTACGAGTTTAACCACAGACTGATATCAGTTAGAAAACCCCTGTGACATCTGAGCGTACTGGTTAGCTGTTTCGTCGTCGAAGATATTGGCTAGTGATCACTCTATATCATGAATTGGCAGAAGGTGAAATTCATTTGTTAGCCATTGAATCGGATCCCAGTGGTTTAATGGTCCACGAACTCCCCTTGTAACCAAAAGGTCCTGGGTTTGAACCCTGGCAGTGTGTGCGTACGGCCAATGATTCCCAAAACTAGGATGAAACAGCTGTCCAGTACTTCCTGGTTTTCAATGGTTCTCTAACTGATATAAATCCATAGTCAAACTGGTAAAAACAAGCCATATTATTACCGAAGCGTCGAGTGGCATAGCGGTTAGGATGCTCGCCAACCATGCACATGGTCCGGGGTTCGATTCCTGGCCACAGACGCACTCCTTTGCCTCGCTAAGCCAGAAATAATGCTGGTAGAGAGGGAAGGTTGGGCATAAGGCTAGCAACCCCATCCTGTAAAATCCAACACTGCTACAGAAACTTCAAGCCACTAGCTTGAGGCCCTACGTTCCACTGGGGAATGTGAAGGAAAAGAAACAAATTATTACCGAAGAAAACAGAATACTTAACCCATTGTTTTTTAGCCTATGCAGTTGTACACCCGAGGACCATTGACTCTTAAATGGAAATTCCTGTTCAACATATTTTTACCTCCACTTACTGATTTTACTTGTCTCCGTTGAGTCAATTTAGATATTCAACAAATTTCTTGGAGTGTGATTGTGAGAGTGAAAGTAACAAAATTGATACCAATTGCACAAAAGGTCACAGTTGTAGCTCAGCAGTTTGAAACTAAGATTACTAGGTTTAAATCTTAGTAGAATAGAATCACTCACTTAAGTGTGAATACATTTAGACTGAATGAAACACGTGTCCAGAATTTGACTACTAATCACCACTAATCAATAAATTTGTTTACTATTCAATCCCGTGATGTTTTCAAAATACTACAACTCATCAATATCTACGTTTTAAGAGTGATACACAAAGTCAGCTTTGCAATGAAATAAATACCGATGTGAATTTTGTTTTTGTTTACTGACTGTCCTGTCGACCTTTTCTAACCAGTGATACATCAGTGTTGACGAAGTCACATGAAAAATCTCATGACACGTGACTTCGCTTTGTTGATCTATTTGATCATATTTTGTTGACAATTTCTACTGAGTGTTTGTAATGAATGTACTTTATATAATCAAGGTTTCTGAGATAGCTGAAACTAATGTTAAAGAAATGCATGTTAGGGATTCAATAGAGAATGTATTACTACTGGTGATGCCTGATGATGCAGTGACGCATTTTCCCCTTAATTGTGATATCAAAATTCATTAAAGTTATTTTTTAAATGTTATGTAATAGGAAGCAATCTGACTGATTTCTTTTGTTAGATTTTAATCTAGTAACGATATTACTAAGAAAAACAATTCAAACTCTAGAACTCTGGACATCTGTTTCACCTTAGTTTGTAAGTTCTCATCAATTCGCTTCCATGAAACCACTGAAGGATTCAACCCAGGACCTCCGGCTTGTGAGACGACCATTCAGCCACTGAGGTTGAAAAGAATTCAGTGACCCATGAATTCGAACCTCTGTCAATTCACGATATAATTCTACCACCGGTCATTGTTATCGCTAAGTATCTACTTCACTTTGACAGGTTGACAAAAGTTAGAATTCATGGTTCACTGAATTTTGGGCAAAATAACTGAACGGTCACAGAACTGACATCGTAACCTAAAGGTCCTAGCTTCGATCCCTTGTAGGGTCGTGTATATTCACTGCTGAAACAGCTATCCAATGCTCCCTGCTTCTCAACAATCTTAAAGTCATGTTCTTTCATAACAAAATTCATGATATAGTATCATGGTCACTTGAATATCGTTTACAAGTATCTACCCTCACACTTAACATGATGGACTTGATTGGTCACAACCGCTCACAAGAAGTCCATCTTGTAGTCAACCAGTAATGATCAGAGAATTGATTTTCAAGTGATGATTTGTAGGGAATTGATTGACTTTATGGTAGATTGTTCTACTAACTATTTTATAACCTTATACTCCTCAGTAGGCTAATATGACTAATAAATATACATGTCTGAATATCAACTCCACATTGGTGATTAAAACTACACTTAACTGATGAAAATTAATTAGAACAAAATGTATGCTAAGCACTCGATCATTAAACAGTTCAGACTGTCTTTCCGTGCTCGAGAGCATCTCCCACTATGGCTAAGTAAAGATGTAGTGAAAACGAATAACAGTTCAATATTGGACCATCTGGTGCAAATCGGCCACAAAGCCAGCGTGGAAAAATCCTTCTCTATAATCTACCAGGTGCCTAATAAATTGCCAAAATCATCGAAGCACCGTACGCTCCTAACAGCAGAGGCTATTGCAATTCGCCTCAAACAACCAGTGCTGTGTGTTCAAAAGAAGCAAGTCCAGCTCCTACCACTGCCCTGGCCGGCCTTCAGTAGAGACTATAAATTCATGAATTTGTAATATTATTTTTCCTAATTTTTCTGATATTCAGTGTATTGTTAGGTTGATGCTATTGAGCTGTAATCTGTGGAATTATTATTGATTCGATGTTATTTAAACAGCATTAATGTTGTTCATAACACTAATTCATTCATTCACTATAATGTATATATAACTGTAGAGCCTGATGATGAATTTATTGAAAAGAGCATTCTTTGTTCAGTATCCATTCTTTTGAAAATTTTAATGGGCATTTTTAATCAGTTAAAATGTCTTAATATTTTTCATTTCTTCCCAAATTAAATATTATATAACAACAATTGAGACCAACGTTCCGTCGGTTTTTCATCAGCCTTGTCTGGTATCGATTTACCGAGTGGGTTATTTCCTTGTTACTTCTTTATAACCTAGTAGAATTTAGATAAACCGCACGATAATGCTCATGTTAAAAGAATGAACTCTTTAATAAAGTCTGGAATGTAAACACTGAATGCTACAAATATAATGAAAACATTTTTATCATCTAAAAATGGTTGCAACATCCGGAAACTATTTGATCAACTTAATAGCGAAAAAAAAACAAATTTCTATAGATGCCTGTTTTGATATACACGCCTTAAATCAATCTTTTCTAGGGTAGCAAGCTAATATAGTTCTACCCTAATGTCGTTAGTCACATGTATGTTTATTTTCCAAGTTTTGATGAAAAGGATGTCATAATTTGTCTCATATCCTTAAGTTTATAACACGACTTAGGTTCGTATAGTGTACCACGCATTTTGCGTCATAAACGTGCAGACATTTTGTATAATCCTCTCACAAAAATCTTTAGTTTATTATTTCAAAAGGGATGAAGAAAGTACAGTGCGCTGATCAAGGAACTCTACTCGAATTCATGCAGTCGGCCAGGTGACAGCCTAAGGAGAGTTGTCATCTGAAGTGGTGACAACTAGTGGTGTCCATCAGGGATGCCCACTGTCCCCTTTCCTGTTTAATCTCATCATAGATGTACTAATGTTATGGTGAGAGCTGGCTGCTAGCCAAATCGGTAGACATTAATTTACGTCAATGTTTATGTCTCAAATATTGGTCATCAGAAAAATAAGAATAAACACTTTGCGTAGGCAGTTACAGTTAGCATATAGATGAACTGACATTCAAGAAACAGCTACCAAAACATGAAAGATTAACGTTCAGTAAGAAACAATCAATCAGAAGACTGTGTTTTCTGCTAACAATAACCTATGATAATGTACATTAAAATCTATAAATATGTGTTGATTTCCTCAATAAACGATCTGTTGCTTGGCTCTTGTCTTCTGTTGTTACAATGTAATTAACCCTAACTCACTTCAGCGACTTAGGGATTGACTTTTTACCCTCAAGAAATAATCTCATTGACTTAGAATATGCAGATGATATAGTCCTCCCTTCTAAATGAAGACGCTGACAAAATAAAGCAGAGTCTTCTGAACACTGAGCAGCATGCAATTTGCTCCTGTCGAATGCAAGATGATGCTACAGGACTAAATTAAATAGACTACTTCACTTATTTGGGAAGTTGCATCAGCTAGCTCCAGTTGGTTGATTGTTAACAAAATCTCAGAACGGATACAGAAGGCTCGTGTGTCATTTGCAAACTTGCATCATATCTGGCTTAGTAGACGTGATATTTAGCTACGACCAAAGGCCGCGTAAACTGCTCAACAGTTCTCTGTATCCTCCTTAATGGCTGTGATAGATGGCCATTGAAAGTGGAAGACATGAAAATGCTGGCTAGCTGTCTTTTATCATAGGTATCTACGTTCTATCTCCTGTGTTAGGTGGTATAATAGTTTGAGCCATACTAAGATGAGGCATCGATCGAGTACTAAGTGAGAAGGGGCAATCAATCTAAGAGGTTGTGAAGTTACATAAACTGAGATGGTTGGGACATGTGTTACGCATGCCTAGCCTAGTCATCGCCTTTCTCGACAATGGGAAATGTGAGCTGACATAAGATTAAGTTAGAAATGACCTAGTGGTGGTCAAACGAAAACCTGTCATCAGTCTGTGACTTCTTTAACAATTAGTTTGGGTCAAGTATGGAGATTCAGACTTGCTGGTTGGATTTCTAGAGATTTTAAGTACCAATGTCTGAGAACAATCAGTGATGTGGCACAACAATGACGCAGATCCATTCACTTTTTTGATGCAACATGTTCAAAATATCTGCTGTTTTTCTGTGTTATTATTGTTCTTCTACATCTTTTCCCCTTTTTGTCTTCCTCTGTGCGCTTTATGGAGTATAGCGACTTGAACTGCTTCACTTATGTGAAACGTTCTGAGTTTAAACCAGTAAGATGCAGTACCTGTTGTTTTGAGAAAAATAAAGCTTGTACCTATACCAAAACCACCATCATTTCGAGAAAACTTTTATATCACAATTAAGGGAAAATATGTTAGTGGATCAGTAGCGCAGCTATAGATTCTCTATCGAACCACCGAACATCAGATTTAACTTCTTCAGAATATGTACTTGCCTTAAATGGTGGAGTGTCAATAACTTTCTGTCTTCTACTCATCATCTTTGATCACACACTCCAATCTAACGTTTACGTGTGTCTTCCTCAAAAAACAAACAACATGTCTGATAGCATTCCACTTCCCGTAAAGTATGCAATTCATTAACCGCCATTTGCTTAGGTATTTCGAATCTTTCATAGGCTTAATCTTTCTTCTAAACTTTAATTATCACTCTTTTGTATTTTCATTATGATTATTATTATTTGTCATTTCATTTGTGAACTGTGCTGAAAACTCAATATTTCTCCTAATGAAAATTTTATGGTTCATAATAAATGTTCATTACTAAATCTAAAAATGCCTATGTTTATGCACAAAAAACATGTATGAAACAGACAAATTAAGCTGGTCTCTTGAAAAAAGAACATCATGCTAAACTCCAGGCTTCTGTCACTCGCTGATTTGATTATGCACAATTTCAAACGAAAGTCGTTTAAGCACAGCAGTTCAAATATTAAGAGTAGAAATAAAATCATCTCATTTGTCTAGAGTTATCTTTTCTACATTGCTTTGCACTCCTAGTGGAACATAGAGTCTCAGTAGCGATGATAATTTTTGGGAGGGTGGGGTTGCTAGCCTCTCGTCAAACCTCCGCTCTTTTCTTGGCTTACTGCCGGCCAATAAACTAGGTGGGCTCTTGGAGTGATTTGATGGAAAGTCGAACCCGAATCCCTCAAACAGGTGATGAAGGTTTGCCGTCAAACCACCAGCATGCTGGCATCCCCAGAGGTGCACGGACCCGTATCCTCTGGAATAGAAGTTATTTTAATCTAGCTATGAAATTTCCCATACCTACCACTCACGACGTTCAACAGTAGTATGCTTACTAGCCACCGGGTGATTAAACTCCTAAACATATCCCAGTTTACTAGCCAATCGATATTTTATTCCTTTACATTCCCAGTGGAACATATGGCTTCAAGCTAGGGGCTTGAAATTTCGGTAGCAGTGGTGTTTATTTTTACGGGATTGCGTCGCTAGCCTCATTCATGCCCAACCCTCCCTCTTTATCAGTCGTATTACTGTCTTAGCGAGGTACGGGAGTGCGTCTGCCGAGAATCTAACACCGGACTACATGCATAGTAGGCGAGCATTCTACCGCTGTGCCTCCGACGCAGTAGTAAGTCGGAAAAAGATGGAAGACTGAGCATGAGGCTGGGAACTCCTTTCCATAAAAACAACAACATCCCTTCCGAAACATCAGAAAATGCTTGAAATCCTATGTCCCACTCGGAACTCAACTCGAATGAAGAAAAAACCATTCAAAACATTTATACAATACTGGTAATTGAATTTATTGAATTTGATGAAATTCTAATAGGAGCTTTCTAGGTGGGAAATAACTGGTGAAAAGATAAAAACCCAGTGATTGTGTATACTGATAGCGGAACTATTTTCAATTGCATATGGCTGACAGACTAACATTGATGTAATCAGAGATGACTGAATAGAATTCCATGCCGTGGTAGGATTCCATACAGCGACTACTCCAGGTAGCCCACTATCAATTAACAATCTGCTCCTCTGATTAAACAAATTCATCATGATTAGGACTTACAGGAGAGAGACTCCAAAGCCGAACAGTCAGGGTGATAGACAGTAATGTATCATTGATTTACATAACAGTCGGGCATTACCTGTGATGATTACAGTGACCTGGTGATGACCTGGTTCGCAGTTGGAGCATCTCATAGCGTTGGGCCACTAATTAAATTCCCTAATTCCAATCTAAAATATAGTACAAGGCTAAACAGTACCTCAGTACTATAATTTTCCCATACATAGTATTTGTATGCGAAGAAATTACTGAACATTTTGTGGAATAATAGTCTCACTAAACATTCCGTGATCATTGCTAAAAATTTTCATTGGTTATGTTTACCCCCCGCTCTGATACGACCCCTTAAATTCGTCAATGAAAGGATAATATCTAAGCCAAGTTGTACAGTGTATTCTTGCCTATTACTAGAAAACTCAAAGAATATCACGTCAAGGATGAAGGTTGTTCACAAAGTCATGAAGTTGCCATCATCAATTTTTTTCTATCCTAGCTTGTAATTTGTTAGTGATGTGTACATGTAGCCTACTGATTCAATGGAAGAATACTTGCCAGATGCTCTTTTCCATCCCCAGTGGATGTATTACTGAATCTCACCTCGCCGAGAGTAAGCCTGGAAAAGTGGGGAGATTGGGCGTGAGAATTAGCAACTCCACTCCATAGAAGTAGTACCACTTGGAAAGCTAAAGGGTAAAAAAAAATCTATAACCCCATAGCAGATCGAATAAGAAATATGGGGGTTAAGTATTTAAGGGAGACGTTTTCAACCTAAAATGCATAAAATTAAGCCTAAATCAATAATTCCTAGCCTGAACTTTTAGTTGACTGAAATGTTATTTATTAACTGGGTTCTAAGTGGAACATATGACTTCAATAGCATATCTTCACTTAACTATATTCTCTGTGGGTTTTTTCAACTGACTCGATGATTGCCAACAAGCTTCCATTTCTTATTCATAGGATCTCTCCCATGTCACGTTCAGACTCCCACCTCGTCTATTTTTATTCAGATCCCACTCTAGGACCTGGAGTGTAGCCTGAGCCAAGATCCGTTCTTGTTATAACTCTAGCTGATGATCAGTAGATGAGCACCAGCATTCCTGTAAGAAACTGGGACTTAATCTCGTAACAGTTTAAAGTAAAGTATCCTGTTTAACAAGCATTCTAACTCTTCTTTGAATATTCAAGTATTGGTTTGTAGGGATTTTGATTGATTAGTCACGGGATTTCATCATGAGCTGACATCGGCTAGAGAATCATTAGAAAACCATCAGGGAGTACTGGACAGCTGTTTCGTCAGTCTAGTTTGGGATTCTTCAGCAGTACTCACTCACCACCACAGTTCAAACCCAGGACATTCTGGTTACAAGGTGAGCTTGTAGACCATTAAGCCACTGGGGCCCGATCCAATAGCCGGTGCATGAATTCCAACTTCTGCCATTTCGCTACATAACGCGACCGCTAGCCAATGACTTCGGCGAGTATATGTCCTCACATCCAACCTGCTGCACTCTACTGGTCACGATGTCCCACTAGAATCCCAGATATGGTGTTATTTCCTTGGTTTATCCTAATCAGCAGGTGTGCTCGTTCGATTAGATTCTTATTTATTTTCACTTTGCTAAATAATCGACAAGAAATGTAAACATTTATAATCAGATTAATGCGAAAATTTTAGTGTAAACAAATAGTTCCGGGCAGTGGAGTGTTATTTATCCTTCAGCATTATATGAATTAATTTGAGAAAGGGTTTGCATACAAAGTAATGATGTAATTGTTTAGTCTGATTCGTGAATATAAGTCAGTTTTTATCTTCGCATTAATTATTTTATGATAAAAAATGTTTCCAAATTAAAATGTGTACTTTTAGAAAGAAATACTTTTTAAAAAACATGAGAGAGAGAGAGGCAGAGAGGAGAGACTATTTTTCTGCAACGCTTTTGACAATCACTTTAATATTCTGGTTACGTTTTTGGATTTTTAAAATGCTGTACCATCTCATTTAGGCATTATTATCTCTATTGATGTATCCCTTCTATACACCTAACATTTTCTTGTTGTTCTCCTCTATTACAGGTTTCCGTTCTCACTGAGTTGTAGTTGACGCTAGTTTTGTGCACAATTTTCTATCTTCTCTGTTCCAATAATCTGACATACTGAGAAGAAAGTTATCAATCTTGACCACGGATTGATATCATTTAGAGAACCACTGAAGACCAGAGATTACTGGACAGCTGTTTCGTCCCATTTTGGGACTCATCATCAGGACTCAAAACCAGAATCGTCCGGTTTCAAGGCAAGCTTGCAGACCATTCAACCAACTGCGGCCCATGAATTGTGACTTCTACCAATTTGTGATTTTAGCGGAACTACCAGCCAAACTAACGCTTCAAAATTAATCTGATGCTCGCTAATGACTGGCCACACGATGAAGTTACCCTTAGCTCTAGTGAGAAGTTGCTACCAGTGGGATGCATCTAGTTGGGTGTTAGGACAAATACGCTTTGATGACATTGGCTGGTGGTTGCACTGTGAAAATCACGAATTCATGGGCTGGCCATTGAATTGGGCTTGCCCTATGACCAGAAGATCCTGGGATTGAACCCCCCTGCGACGGGTGCGTACTATCGATGAGTCCCGAACTGGGATGAGACCGCTGCTCAGAAGTACTTGGTTTCTAATGGTTCTCTAAGTGCGTCGGCGGTACAGTGGTTATGACGCTCGCTGACCATGCACATGGTTCGGGGTTCGATCCCCGGCCGATACACTCCTTTACCTCTCTAAGCCAGAAATAAGACTGGTAGAGAGGGAAGGTTGGGCATGAGGTTAGCAACCCCATCCTGTAAAAATAAACACTGCTACAGAAACTTCAAGGCTATAGCTTGAAGCCCTATGTTCCGCTGGGAACGTGAAGGAATAAAAAAATGGTTTCGACAAAACAATAAGAAGACGTAGTTTATCTGAAACGTATAATGTATTGGCGCAACACATTTCGGACATTCTGATCACACACGTACTTGTCATACACAGTTTTTATATAAGGCAAGAAAGCATGAATAATTACAATACAGGTCAGATTGTGTACAGGTCAAGGTCACAAAATAATGGGTAGGGAGACGTAAAAGGTGTGGGTAAGAAAGATAAAGGGAAGAAAAAAAGGCAAAGAAAGGGTTTGAAAATATTATGAAGTAAAATTGGACCTTGGTTCTAAGTTGGATTACCAAGGCAGGTTTAAGGTGATAACAAATAACTTTTGGACGCATAAGACAGGTTTAAGTCTTTTAATGGCTAAGGCTTCAATGAATTTAAGTATGTGACCCAACCTTGTCTTATATATCGGCTTAAAGGCATTATTAAAATCAACCTTATGACCCGTCTCTATAATATGCTTTGCTATAGATGATGTTGGACATCTATTTCCCGGGTCAATTGTATCTGGCGATTTCATTTGTTGTTGCAGCCACTTTGGAATGTGTTCTGTAGCCCTAACATGCAGAGACCGATGGGTCCTCCCTATGTACGTGTCTCCACACATACATGTGAATTGATAAACACAGTGGGATGTGACACTATCGTTCGGATAATGTGAGGGTTTACAGGACAGCATAGTTTTCGTTTTCTCTATGAAGATAAGTTTAGCTGCATAATAGGTTCTACTAATTGCGGCAATACATTATACGTTTCAGATAAACTACGTCTTCTTATTGTTTTGTCGAAATTCATAAAGGGAACCAATTGCTTTAAAAAAATGGTTCTCTAATTGATATTAATCCATGGTCTAGGTTGAAATAAAATCGAATCTCTACAAACCAACTCTTCGAAAAATTATCACTTTCGGGTGTGTTGTATTTGTGTTCTCTTTGCTGAAAACTACATATCCCTCCCCCCACAGAAAAGCAACAAAATTACTCAATCACAAATAACCCAAATTGTAAATTATCTCCACTGTATACAAATAATGATTTGTTCACATAAAGTGATCCCTTCAAATTACCACAAATAAGCCAATTTCAAGAAAAATAAACAAGATATTTACTAACTCGCATTGCATGATTCCGAATTAGCTAAATATCAGCTGATTCTAATCAATATTTCCGTTTAAGAAAATCCTAAAAGGGATGCAAATTATTAATGCGATGTTGGCCACAGTAACAACAATGTCTAAACGTGATCTGCAAGTATTGGTTTTGTAGGGATTTTGTTTGATTGATTAGAGGAGCTGACATCAGTTAGAGAACCATTGGAAAACCTGGCTGTACAGGACAGCTGTTCCGTCAGCCTAGTTTGGGACTCTTCATCAGTACGCACCCAACAGAGTGTCGTGAATCGGCAGAAGTTAGAATACAATAACCATTGGCTCGGGTCCCTGTGGCTCAATGGTCTACGTACTCGCCTTGTAACCAAAAGGTGGGTGCGTACTGCTGAAGAGTCCCAAACCAGGACGAAAGAGATTTCCAGTACTCCCAGGTTTTCCAGTAGTCCTCCAACTGATGTCAGGTCATGATGAAATACATCTTACAATTAAACGTGATCTGTCTAGATTACAGAGTTCTAGCTGAGTCGATCTCTGTATTTATAAACAGCATGTTTAAACCTTACTCCTACTGTGGCCAGTCTTGGAATTAGTAATTCTTCTCCAGTCCACAGGTTTATTCTCCTCTCTTTTTCTTTTTTCTATTGAGTTATTTGAGTTAACTGGGGAGTTCTTTGAGATGTATCATAGAATTTCTGCATAATATATATTGTAATGAACCGAAGTCAAGAAATTGAGTATCTTGGACTTATTCTCTCTTTTGATCTCTCCTGGTCTCCTGATGTCTTAGCCATCTACAATAAAATATTCCGCCTGACATTTTACATTAAGAAGTTAAGACACTCGGGCATAACTCAACCCCTCCCTCATCTCACAGTTCATAAACTCTTGCATTCTACCTATTCTTCTTTATTATTCACCCTTGTTCATTCTTTCCTGGTTTGCTTAAAAAGGACTATGTCACAATTCGTAGAATGCTGAAGACTGTCAGCACGGTGAGTGGTGTCCCAGTGGACCATATAGTTAATATTGTTATCGACAGGCACTTGACTTCGTGCATTAAATTTGCTAGAGGGATTTTGTCTGACTTGGAGCATCCACTTTACACTCAGCTTTCACCTTGCATCTCCGCCTCAGGTAGAACAAGAAGTAACTTCAGAAAACTGTATGCTCGCACGTCTAAGTATAAAAATTCTATGATACCATACTTCTCACGTATTTTATGTGATGAAAATAGTGTCAGGCAACAATTAACTAACCGTTTTTCATCTAGTAAATAAACAATTTCCTCCATCCATCCATCCTTATATACCTTCAAGTTTTACTTTTATTATTTCTGTTACATTTATGGTCCTGTTGTTTCTTTGTTTTACTCTCATAATTGCAAACACCAACTTTTCCCCCTCACCATATCATGTAAAGAGAACATTATATTCAATATTTTTAAACATGCTAGGATTTCTATACCGCATTGACAATATTGTGTGAGACAAGCCCACGGAAATTTTCACTCATTATTATTATTATTATTACCTCAGCTGTTATCATTATTATTGTTATTTCCATTTTATATGCTGCGTGCTTTTGACATTACCCCTATTGTAAATGTGGAAAAATTTTCTGTGTGATTAATTTTATTTGTAATTTGAGTAAATTAGATGCAATATTGTGATTAATGCTGAAAATTCCATTCTGTATCACAAGTACTGTTTTTGGAATAGCGTAAATTATTATCATTATTATTATTATTATAAGTTGTTAGAGTTGAACTGGATATCAGTCAATCTAAACCAATGCGAGACATTTACTCACAATCATTATAGACAAGATGTTTTCACTGTATTTTTTTTAAGTAGTATGTCATTTAAACTAGGCAGTCTAGCTTATTTTATATTCACACTATTCAGTCTTAATATTTGTCTAGGTTTGCAGTATGAAAACATGTTGGCACAATGCAGACAAACAGTCACAATTCATATCAATCGATAAGAAAAACGAAATTTCGACGGATGATTAATAAATTTTATAATTACAATGATGATAAAGAAATTTCGTTCAATGTGCTAAGCTAACGTATGAATCATCCATCATCTGCTAATCGGATCATCTCTCATTCTTTGTCTATCTCTACACACATAAAAATACACACATAGACACTGAAATTTGAATACAAAGGTGTGTGCGTGTGTATATATGTGTGGAAAAAACCGGTGATTATTCAAATATTCTGTAACAGTAAGCTGTGAATCACGTATTTAGATCATACCATCGCTTATAGACTAACACTGTCCTTTATGCTGAAAAGCTGTTCAAATACAATTAAGACAATCATATCAGATTTATAGTTCACTTTTAATGAGTATGCACTTGAATAGACTACATCCGAACGGCTGGTTAAAGATAAACGCCATCTCGTTTTAAATTTACCTCGCTTTTGATTTTCTCGTTTTTCATTGGCTAAAACAGTGGCGGTCAATTGGAATTTAATTTACCGTAGGTAGGTGCTGTTGTGTACGGTTTTGTGTGGTTATGTTCTGCCTGGTTTACAAGCAACTGTGATGAATATTAGCGCAACATTTGAATATTCTAATGTTGTTTCACCGGTTTTTTATACAGACGCAATGCATTTTTCGTTGTATTTTAAATATTCCGCCTCCTATTGACCATTGAATAACCTGAGTGTATACTAAGATTACACTGACTAGTACAAAGTGGAAATCATATTTAGGGGATAAGTCTGGCACTTAGATTTTAATACTCGTTATAATGACTCTAAACTATAACAGCCTCAAATGAAACTACCTAATGAACGAATCAAGCACCTTGAGCGACCAGTGAGATGAGTCCATAGGAGATGGAGGTAATTGTGGATGCTCTACACGAATTACTTGGCAAATGTCATCCAAATCCAGTGTTTAAGTACTGCTTAGACAAAAGGCTCAATGGAAGGGAGAAATGTGTAGCCAACTGTCATCCCTGGACAATATTCATAATGTGGTTAATCATACAGACGATTTCTTTAATCCTTTCGATGAAACCTACGAATTCCATCGAAAGTTCCTAGAATCAGTAAAGAAAGCAGAATCAAAGTGGGTGGATAAGTTAGTTATTTCGACGAATTTTCTCAGATGAATTGGTTTAACATTACTATGAGGACTCCTATGGGGAACTGGGAGTTTTCTTGGAAAATATACAAGGACATTATCCTATATAACAACTTTTTCAACATGGCATTACTTATATGTAAAAACGCTTATTTTTAAATTACGCGCTTCTACTTAGGACTCATCTGATTGGGTGTTGGAGATTTTTCAAGGTGTTTACTGGGTAGCTTCTTTTTCGGCTGCTGCAGTTTACAGTCACTCATGTTATCTGAAATAAAGGACAGAATGTATTCAGCAGGCTATAGTTTTACTCGACTGTCAGATTCATTTACAGTATGTTGTTTCGCTTTCATGATCTTAGCTGAACTGAAAATACTGAAGTATTCAGCAGAAACTAAGCAAATCCCACAGAAAAAAAATATCAGCGTTGAATTTCACATACTCTGGAGTATATGTCAGACATTGTTATTTTCTTTTTTTTGAAGGTTTTTTATAAATTTCAAAAGACTGATCTTTTCGATAACCTTTTCAACTGGTTGTTTCACGTGCAAAAGAAACACGTCCAGCTACTAATGCAAACTTGAACATCTGTGGATATCTGTAAATTAAGAAGTGTTAACGAAAAGAATATTCTTTACTCACTAATCAGTCTTGTAGAATTTTTAATGAGCATTTTTTTAGAAATGGATATTCTCAGTATAAGTGTGGTGAGAGCAGCCTGCTAGCCAACTGGTAGACATTAATCTACGTCAATGTCTAGGTAACTAATATGGGCCGTGAGAAAATATGAACAAGGCTGTTTCAACAACCAATCATGGCAAACTTAAACGTGGGCAAATATGATTCGCAGATAGATGGCTCCACTTCCCGAGGAACTCGAAAAGAATCAATCAGAAGACTGCGTTTGTCTACTTGTCTAGGCTATAATAATGTATGTGAAATTTATATAAATACGTGTTGATTTCCGTAATAAAACGATCTGTTGCCTGGCCCTTGTCTTCTGTTGTTACATAAGTACTTAGGTACACTCGTTAAAGTTGCTCTGTAACTTACTACTGAATTGAGCCTTAAGTACTTTAGTGGTCAACAATTCCCCAAAATTACCAGCCTACAGCCTTAATCATTTAAAATTGGGTTCTGATCCTCACTGTTCAAGTTAGCTGGTTATAAGCTGAAGGTACATGGTCAAGCACCCACACCATTCAACACATTGTAGTGTTATGTTCAGTTGTTCATGAACGATCTGTAGTTAGTTAACCATGATTCATTGATCAGCAGTACCAATCTTGAAAGATACCCCTTTTGGAATGATTCAATGGCTGTTCTGTTTCGCTTCACTAATTGTTCTTTAGTCCACAGTGAATAAATGCACTCAAGGGGTAGGGGTGAAGGATTATGAGTGCGTACTATTGTATCATCTATTCTTTTCGGTATTGCCATTTCCTAAAGTATCTACATATCAACTGTTTATTTAAGTGATGTGTTTAAAGTTTAGCTGTTAACTCTACAGCTTACACTATTTAAAATTTAGTAGTAAAAAGTTATTATCGTTTGAAAGGTGAGAATAATGTACTCATATGTTGAAATCAAACGCAGATTTTAAGTTGGTTGTATTTAAGCCTTGAATTTCTTCTAGTGCGGTTTAATTAGTCAAGATATATTAGTTGAATAATACTGAGGTTAGCTGTGAAATGTTAGACAATGAGAAAATGTCAAACTGTGAGGTTGTGAAGTGTTATCGTTTGAGATGGCTAGGACACTTATTCTGCATGCCAAATCATCACTTTCCACGTTGAGAAACGTTGACTAACATAGAATTAAGGTGGAACAGAGCCATTGGTGGTCGAATCGAAATCTAGGACCAATCCATGAAGTTTTGATGGCTGCTTCGAACCATGTAGAGATTTGTAGATTGACTGGTTGGTATCCTTTAAACGCTAAAATCCATTCACCGGAGATGTGGCTCCAAATCTTTGTCACTGGTGCAGATGCATTCCATCTTCCAGCTCATTAAATCCTCATACTTCTCATATTACTTTTTCGTTTCGGAATTTCTTCATGAGCTGACATTAGTTAGAGAACCATTGGAAAACCAGCTGGGAGTACTGGACAGCGAGTATTTGTCCTCACACCTGACCCGCTGAGGACAAATACTCGCCGAGGACATTGGCTAGCGGTCGCGCTATGTCGTGAATTGGCAGAAGTTAGAATTCAAGGACCATTGGATCGGGTCCCAGTGGATTAATGGTCTACGAGCCGGCTCGCCTTGTAACCGGAAGGTCCTGGGTTCGAATCCCGGTGAGTGCGTACTGATGAAGAGTCCCGAACTGGGACGAAACAGCTGTCCAGTACTCCCGGCTGGTTTTCCAATGGTTCTCTAACTAATGTCAGCTCATGATGAAATCCTGAAACCAATCAAATCCCTACAAACCAACACTTGAATACTTTTTCGTTCTCACCTACATCTCCTTTCACTTTGGTTCGTTTGAATTATTTTTATCAATCTTTGTGTGGTAACTTTTACTACTGCATTTTTCTGCAAAGTTCTATATTGAAAACTCAGTTAGTCACATTAATCATTTGTATTAGTATTCAATTAGATGGTGTGAAGAAAACTCGTCAACTTTAAAATGCTTTTTCTGTCTACCCTAAGACTTTTCAAGGAGACACTTAATTTCGAACATTCATTTTTCTCAGCATGTACATCGTTATTTAATCATTCACCCGAAATTTATTCATTCATTCATAAGTTTCATTTTCTATCTACTTTTGTTTTAACTCCAAATATCCTCCCTTGGGTTGTGATATTATACTCCTAATGTTAGGAAATATAAATATACGCGTAGAATAATGTTGAAACTTTTTCATCAATAAAAGATTTATTCACAAATTGATGAAAAACTAACTACAGTTAGTGAACCATTGAAAACCAAGGAGTATCAAGCAGCTATGTCGTCCCACTTTGGGACTCTTCATCAGTATGTACCTACGACCCCACCACCAGGGATAGAACCCATGATCTCCAGGTGAGCTCATTAACGTTTCAACCACTGTGATGGGGGTCAGATGGCCCATCTACTATAACTTCCACAAATGCCATCGCAAAGTATCTGTCCTCACGCCTTACTTGGTGGACTAGCCATGACTTATAACTAGAACTTAAAGCAACTCAACCTCTTAGTAAGTCACTAATTAGCACCAGATTAATTTCCGAATGTTGGTTTGCAAGGATTTCATCGCTACTGGCTGAGTATTGTTGAGGAGTCTCAAACAAGGAGGATGAAATAGTTGTCCGGCACTCCGTAGTTTCCAATGATTCTCCGACTGAATTCAATTATTGGTCAGTACTAAAAATCAGTAAAGCCCATCCAAACCAATACTTTAAAGAGGATTTATTCACTTATTTATATATTTAACCAACTCAAAGTGACTTTTCATCTTCGAATGACGAATGAATATGCTTTTAACACGTGAACTGTAAAACTCGAACTTCACTGTTATATAAAAATGAGAAGTAGTGACCGAAAGGGTGCAGCAGTTCGGGTAGGAGGACAAATACTCGCCGAAGTCTTTAGCTAGCGGTCGCGCTATGTCGTGAATTTTTATTTTTTTTTTTTACTATTTATTTTATTATAGCTTGATTTCACACAGTATTTTTGATACAAGTATGAAATTTTCAGTATGTGATATCGGTGGCCCAAATTTGGCAGGTCGACCATTGATGTCGGGTGTGCGTCGGCCAGTGACCGAACCCCGGACCATGTGCATGGTCGGCGAGCGTCCTAACCGCTGTGCCACCGACGCATTGGCAGAAGCTGGAATTCATGGGATAACCACTGAATCGGGTTTCCAAGGCTTAATGGTCTACGAGCTCGTCTTGTAACCAGAAAGCCCTGAGTTCGAACCCTGGTGGGTGCGTACTGCTGAAGAGTCACAAACTAGACTGACGAAACAGCTGCCCAGTACTCCCAGCTGGTTTTCCATCGGTTCTCTAACCAATGTCAGCTCATGATGAAATCCTGTAACCAATCAAATCCCTACAAACCAACATTTGAATAAAACATTTATTAGAATTTAAGCTAGTTACCATAGAATACCTAGATTACACAGTAACTGGTTATTAGATGTTATTCGAGGTTGAGTAACAGAACAGAGGAATATCCTGCTGGTTGACTTTCTTCTATAGGCGCAGCGTGTGCTACTGACAAGATCAATAAGTAGTATGTATAGATGCAGATTGATAGGAAGCGGCTAAAAAATTAAAACCAACATTTTAAGTCATTGGCTGCAGAGGTGGAAGTCTCTCTTGCTCAAATCTTATTCTAGTTTACAATGTAGACATGTAATAATCACCTTGGACAACTTCTCGTCTAACTGTTTAACCTTGGAACAATCGCCAACTATATTTTGTCTTGAACAAAGCAAGAACAACAATTATACCGGGATAATATGAGCTCATCTTTTATTATTATTTCGATGATTCTTCTCAACTGGTTACAACCTGAATGATAAAAAATATGAATTACATTAAAGATTTGAACATACTTTTCCAAGATCATAAAGAGTAATTGGTAGGAATTAAAAGTAATATTAGTTCGGAATGATTTAACTGATTAGGAGTTACAAACACTGACTACTTATAGAATAAGTAGACAATTAGGCTTAGAAACATAAAAAACAGGGTTGCATATATATATATATATGTATAGAAACAAGGTTTATCTAGAAAGAGCATAACAAAAAGTAGATTACGTAACTAAAGAAAACATGTTATCTAATAGACAATAGAAAAAAGGAAAGAAAAGAAACAAGGTAGGGTGAGTCATGTTTAGATGAGAGAGTAGGGTTTTCTAAACATGAATAAGGTTCGCTCAAGAAAGTTGTATATTTTTTTGTTATCAGCAGGGCAGTGCAAGATTCACCACTGTCTCTTTCTGCGTACACAGATTTTGTTTAAGTCGTTTGGTAGCAATTGCTTCAGCAAGGCGCAGCAAGCTAGATTTCTTTTGGTTTTTGATTATTTTGAACGACTTCAGGTTGTCCACAATATGACCAGTGTCCAATAGATGACGAGTAATCGCATGGTTTAATGATTGCGCACCTTTCAGTCTCAAGTTCTTTGGTATGTGTTCATAAATGTTCTCTGTTCTTCCAATGTATGTGCTTTGGCACGTACATGTAAATTGGAGGTGACATGAGGTGGGTATTTGTCCACTTTTGATTGCCTCAAACAACAAGTTGTTTGATAAACACATACAAGCTTGGCGGTTGGATATGTTCTTTTCAGGGCAGCGTTCAGTCTGCATCTTATTCTACTAGCAGTATCATCACCTTTGAATGCAAGCTGAAGAAAAATAGCCTATTTCTCTACTGTGCTGCTTTTCACTTTTTCAACATAACGTCTCCCATGCTTGTCGATGAACTTTTGTGGGTATTTGTTGTCACGTAGGCATTTCTCCACAATGGATAGCTCTTCCTCAATCTTTTCTTGTGAACACAGTTTCTTCACACGATCAAATAATGTTCTCACCAATCTCTTTTTGTAACTTATAGGGCAGAAGCTTTTGATGTTAAGATAAAGCGCCCTCCAGGTCTCCTTTCTGTGTATATATCTTATGATTTTGCCGTCAGTATCTCGTTGGATAACCAAGTCAAGAAAATGGAACTTCTCCTCTTTTTTCATACTCCATTGTAAACTTAATATTAGGAGTTGAGAAGAATTCTCGATTAAATAATAAAAGATGAGCTCATATTATCCTGGTACAATTGTTGTTCTTGCTTTGTTCAAGTTTATTAATGGGAAGAATTGCATGATATTTTGTCTGCTGACCTAGACGAATTTTAAGGTGGCTAAAAATGTATAAATATGCTGTGTTAATTACTTAATACAGGTTCGTTACTAACTCTCATGTCTTTTGCCGTAACATTGGCAAAAGCTGCTGCGTTTTATCTTTCATGTTTACCTTAGAGAGTCTCTCACTCATCCCATGGGCAGGTTTTGATCAACACACACACACCTAGACAGTGGCGTTGTTTACTAAACCTGCAAAATAATAATAATATACCATGTTTTATTAACACTGTATCATAGATACAAAATAACATGTGTAATTTATTCATTTGTTTTTACCAGTAAACATCTGGAATTACAACGTGTTTAGTCTGTATCGAAAATCAACTATGAAACTAGCTAAGTGCTACATTGTAAGAATGTTGATACTGGCTAACACACATGTCTACCTGCATACATTACCATCGTATAAAAAATAGAATTAATTTATGCAAGATCAGATTAGCCAACTCCAAGTTGATCTAAGCCGGTTATGCCAAGTTAATGACACCACTCCAACAAGTCATTCATTGTCTGTATGGGAGCATACAATAAAGGGCTTGATAATCTACCCGTCTAAATGATTAACTCAGATGCATTTGACTCCTATTTTGTAAGTTTTGGCAATGTCTATTTGTGTATCCTTCACTTTTTTTTGCATGTCTTTTGTGTTTATGTTCATAGCCTTGTGCTCCTGATGACGCGTTTTTTCCGTCTTCTTTGCTCTAAAAGTTTAAGTAATAAAAGGCAGAAATCAAGGTTTTTACGAGTTGATCACGGCATCACTTATAGACGACGAAAATCAAACCCAATGGGTGATCATCATTGTTAAATACCTTGATTTCTTTTCTATAGTTTGGTTTGTCAGGGTTAGTTATGTTTTTACGAGTTGACCACGGATTGATATATCAGTTAGAGAACCATTGCAAAACTTCCAGGGAGTAATGGACAGCTGTTTCATCCTAGTTTGGGAATCATCGGCAGTAAGATGAAACAGCAGCTGTCCAGTACTCCCTGGAAGTTTTGCAATGGTTCTCTAACTGATATATCAATCCGTGGTCAACTCGTAAAAACATAACTAACCCTGACAAACCAAACTATAGAAAAGAAATCAAGGTATTTAACAATGATGATCACCCATTGGGTTTGATTTTCGTCGTCTATAAGTGATGCCTGGTAAGCTGTGATTTAATGAGTATCACCATTATTCCGTTCTATGTAGGTGTATCGAATGGAATATCACTAAATGAGATGAGAATTTGTCTTGGATTCTAAGAAAAAATCACGGAAATATTTATAAAATCGAACAAAGGAAGTGTGTACTTCGCAGACTTCCTCTCTATCCTTCATAATGGCTATGATATGGCTAGTGAAATTGAAAGATATGAAAAGGTTAGCTGTCTTCGACCAAAGATATTTCGTTCTGTCTCCTATGTTAAATGGTACAATACGGCGAATAATATTGAGACAAGAAAGGGAAGTTAATCGATCAGGTTATGAAGCTACACCTATTGAGATGGGTAAGACAAGTGCTACGCATACTTGGCCATCGCCTTCTTGTCCAGCAATGTTAGCTGACACAGGATTACGTTGAAAAAGATTTAGGGGTGATCTAATCAAAACATGAAATCAATTCATAATCTTTGAAAATTATTTTGGAATACATAAGGAGGCGTAGACTGACTAGTTGGCGTCCTTAGGAGGCAGAAAAACAACAGCTGAAAATCATTCTCAGTGACTCAGATGTATTCACTCTTCGTAATCTCTCAGATTCATTAAATCCCCATGTAATTATTCTTTCTCTTCTACATTTCTGCTCATCATAGTCTTTTTGAATTTTCCTTTTTTCCATAATGGAGTGTGGTATCTGGAACTGTTCAACATCTGCGCAAAGTTCTGTGTTGAAAATCGGTCAAGTCAGATTTATGCTGGTTGTATAAGATAGTTTGAGAAGTCTTTCTCCATTCGCTATGAATTTATAACAGTTCATGACTGTTCACTTTTTAGGTTTTTCCTGTGGATATATATAAGTATAAACCTAGTGTCTTCTGTTTTTTTTTCTATTTCTTTATATTCCCAGTGGAACATAGGGCTTCAAGCTAGAGTCTTGAATTTTCGGTAGCAGTGGTGTTTATTTTTACAGGATGGGGTTGCTAGCCACGTGCCCAACCTTCCCTCTTTACCAGCTTCATGAGTGGCTTCGAAAGGTAAAGGAGTGCGTCTGTGGCCGGGGATCGAGCTCCGGACCATGTGCATGGTAGGCAAGCGTCCTAATCACTATGCCACCGACGCACGTCTTTTGTTTAGTTAGCAGAAATAATACAGCTGAGTGGCTGGAAACAGTTAACGGAAGGCTTTGATCTAAGTCTCGTGCTTGTCGGAAAATGTCAGTATGGCATATATGATGCCTCCTCTGAGATTCTGAGACGCGTCACCCAGTGTGGTGCAGTCAAGAATGTTATTGCCGATTTATCTGAACTGCTAACAACTTCCTGTAGGAATGTGATGGATAGACTTGATTTCGAAGTAAAACGGAAGAGTCTTAGACACACAAACTATTTCTGAAAAAATTAATAAACTTTTTGACAGTATCTGATCTACTTTGTGCCTCTTAATATCAGCTTTCTTTAGTAATCTTTTCCACCTTACAATAATCTCGTTAATCAACTATATATGTGGATTGACTGAACGATTTATAGTGTCACTAACTACTTTTTATGTCTAATATGAACATGGATGTACAATCTTAAAATGAAGTTAATTAAAACAGAACAAATTGGCTAGTGGAATCTCTGTAAGTAAACGTACAGTGTTGTGAATGAATCAGCTACATAATAAATATGTCAGTAAAGGTGATAACCCGTGTGGGTCAGCGTTGGTGGCTCAACAGTAGGATGCTTGCCAATGACGCGAGTGGTCCAGAGTTTTATCCTCGACCAACCCACTCTTAAGCCTCCTTAAACCGGTTGGACATAAGGCTCCACACCTTACATCTTAGAAACAAGACCACCGCTACCGCTACTTCAAAGCTCCAGCCTGAGGCCCTATCTTCCACTCCGAGTGTAAAGGAATGAGGGATAGTGCATGATATGCATACAGCTAAATGTACAATTAAAAGAATAGCATACTTTGAACGAATTCCGAAGAAAACATTGCGTATTCAGCTTTATACTACTTACGTATTATAAGTAGCGTAAATCTAAACATGAAATTCTTTAAAAGGTGTAAATAAAACTGAGAGCTCAACATGAGGAAATGAAGCTTAATCATAATAATGACTTTATTCTGTACAATGTTTTAATATATATCACTGACTTCTTAAGACGTTCTACTGAAATCAATTTACTCCAGATGTAGAATCTTTGAGTTAATTACTAATTCATCAATCCGAAACACATTCTAATAACCTGGTATGCTTTTTCTCCATTTTTTACGTAAAATCCAATAGCGATAAGTTGAAACGTATTTGAAAATGTGTGTTAGTACAAGTTGTGATTAAGAGATTCAACTGGATAAATAAAACAGCAACATGAAAAAGAGTAAAAAGGATACATTTTGATGTTTGGAAAATTAGCTAACCGAGTGATATAATCAAACCGCCCACATTTGAAAGACTATAGGTATCAGACGACTATTGAAACAGATTTTCCCTTTTTTTTCCATTCCCTAGACTTCCAAGTAGAAAACACCACTTCAGTAGCGGTGGTGTGGGACTATTAGCTTCACACCCAACCTTTCCTCTTTTCAAGGCTTCCCAACGATTAGCGAACTAGGTTGTTGAAAAGCAAATGAGTTGGGATTCGAACCTCTGTTGTAATGAAAACAAAGCCTATATAATACAAATACTAATCAATGTTTTATTTTCTTTACTTGCAGGAAGATACTCGAAAGTCAATCTATCTGGATCAAGAGAGACAGCAACTGGAGCATCTAAACCTCAACGAAGACAAGAAAGACTGTTAGACTCTAGCGTAAACGTGATATACTGCTGTCGACCAAAAGGCGTGTGTACTGCTCAACAGTTCGCTCCGTCCTCCTTTATGGCTGTAAGACCTGACCATTGAGAGAGGAAGACATGAAAAGATTAGCTGTCTTTGATCATAGGTGCCTGCGTTCTATCTCCCATGCTAAGTGTTATAATAAGGTGAGCAATATTGAGGTTAGGTGCCGAGTGGTAGGTAGTTGGGAGAGGAAATCAATCCACGAGGCTGTGAAGCTACATCAACTGAGATGGTTAGGACATGTGTTACGTATGCCTAGTCATCGCCTTCCTCGACATCAAGCAATGTTAGCTGACATAGGGTCAGGCTGGAAAAGAGCTAACCAGTGGTCGTCAAACCAAAACATAGCCTCATCAGTCAATGAAATCCACAACAGTTAGTTTAAGTCAACCACGTAAGAAGGTGTAGACTTCCTGACTGGTTCGCATCCTCGGGACGGTAAAAACCAATGGCTAGAAACAATTGGTGATATGGCTCAAAATCGTTCTCAGTGGCTAGCGCAGATGCATCTACTCCTTGTGACTTATGATTTCCAACGAAACTAAATTGTTCTTCGTTACTTCTATTTCTTTGTCTCACACCTCTGCTTACTGTCTCTATTATGCATTTCTTCTACTTTCTTCTCTTGATTTGTGTGCTACATTTAGGGAGTGTGGCGACTCGAACTGTCGCACATCGTTGCAAAGTTCTATGTCGAAAACAGACAGACAGACAGAGAGACAGAAAACTAATTCTCGTGGAATAAACGTTCTCTGCACAGTTCGTGTTCTGTTTTCATTACCTGTGTGCCTGTTGTTTTGCTTGTTTACACTACCACGTATGTGACTGGCGAGGATTCCATCAGTGAATCACCAGATCCGATTGGAACACATTAATGTACAATAATAACAATCATGCATACTGTAACAATATTAAGATATATATATTTAACAAAGTTAATTTCACTAAGATAAAGTCAAGAATTATATCAACTACTGTGTATAATCTCAACCGGGATTATCCCTGTTGTTCAACTACAAGGACAAAAGTAAAACGGTTTCAAAATGAAATATAAACTTAATGATTTCTCCGTCAAGATATCATTTCGTATAAACAGATTTGTCAGTGTCATGAAAAAAGCTAAATAACTTTACACAATTGTATAATCATCAATCGAATATTTCAATGTGTATGGATAATTCAAAACAATTTCAATCACAATGTTCACAATGTTGTATCCATCAGCAAGCTTGAATGGACTGTAAAAGGATAGCAAGCCCCTCTTGGCGAATCTGGTTAAATGATCTGATAAGAATGTCTCTCTCTCTCTCTCTCTCTCCAAAAGCAACAACTTTAAATGAGTCTCTTTGTGAAAAAATCACCGGAAATAGAAATCAAACAAACAAAAAGATCTAAAATCAAACATTTTTAAAAATAAAATATCCAAATTAGACTTCTTTTTTTAAAAGAAAAAAAAAGAGAACAGATTTTGCACAAAAGTAAAGTTGTCTTACAAAAATATAAATGAATTCCTTGATTTTTAACATTTTGATTGCCATTATATTTATACGCTTGTGACAAATTTGTAGTAGATTGCCAAAAAAACAGTGTGAGATAAAAAATAATACGCAGTGGACTGGAAGACTTCACAGCAGTTCACATCATCATCATCATCATGGTGAACAGACTGATATGATAACAGCATGCTTCACTTTCGCTAGGGGAAATAAAAAATAAAGCAAATCACACTTACATGAGTATACAGAAGAATAAAAAGGGCCAAGTTAAACTTTAAGCACCAGTATTTACCTATGGAGTGAGTGAGACCACACCATTGACCATGGTCCACTGAGTTTTATTCACGTAAGTAGAAGCTTCTCTCCTCCGCTTGATTCGAGTCATTACCTGCGCTAATACAGTCACTGACGATTCTAATACTTCGTAGGAACCTTTTTTACGCTAGATCCCATCCCATCCCTTAACCGAGATTTTGTGTATTTGTAATTAGACGGTTTTAAAACAGACTGTGAAAGGTGCGGTTGTCAAAACTGAAAATAGTCTTTTAGCAACAGTTCAGTGGTTCTAGTGTAACAACAGAAGACAAGGGCCGGCGACAGATCGTTTTATTACGGAAATCAGCACGTATTTATATATATTTCATGTACATTATTAAGGCTTATTCAAGTAGACAAACACTGTCTTCTGATTCGTTGTTTCTGGTTTCTCGGAAAGTTAAGTCATATATCTGCGAATCTTATTTGTCCACGTTAAGTCTGCTGTGATTGGTTGTTGAATCAGCCTTGTTCATATTTTCTCACGGCCAATATTAGTGACCTAGACATTGACGTAAATTAATGTCTACCAGTTGGCTAGCAGCCTGCTCTCACCACACTAGCACTGCAGGGATATTGCATCCTGGAAAATGGAGAGGCTTACTTCATTATTGGAATGTGGAGGTGTCATCGTACATGTAGATGAAACTGTCTTATATAAGCAAAAATACAACCGTAGTTGAGAACGAGAGAAGAATGTCTGTGTGATTGGTTTATATGATACTTTTCTACGAAAACAATTTTTACTTTTAATACCTATTATTGCTCGGCTGCGTCGGTGGCACAGCGGTTAGGACGCTCGCCGACCTTGCACATGATCCGAGGTTCGATCCCCGGCCACAGACGCACTCCTTTACCTCGCTAAGCCAGAAATAATGCTGGTAAAGAGGAAAGGTTGGGCATGAGGCTAGCAACCCCGTCCTGTAAAATTAAAAACACTGCTACAGAAACTTCAAGCCGCTAGCTTGAGCCCCTATGTTCCACTGAGGAAAGAATAAAAAAATTGCTCGACTGGTGAAACAAGGATCTTAAAACTTACAAGGAGAGCTGACGGAACTTTAAGAAGGTCCATCCATAATAAACCCACATGGAACGGCCAACTGACAAGCTTCTACAGCTGGGTATCAATTAGTTGAAAAAGAAACCTAATTAGATCTCTTGCCACTCGCGTCCAACGCATCTGCAGATCTGATACCATGGAGGAAGAATTAAACTTCTTGAAGGAAATCTTCATACAAAATGGTTACCCATCAAGATACGTAGACAAGAACATCAAACAAAAAATCCAAAAGCAAGAGACAGCATCCGTGTCAAAACAAGGTACTTTATATGAACCTCGACTTCAAAGGAGACCTACTCACTGACGTCCTTTGAAGGAGAATTTCCATCTCTTTAAGGAGAACTTTGCCTGCGGCAACATTGAGTGTATTGTTCTTCAGTCGCCCGCTGATCTATAGAAGCCCAAATGACGAGATCCCGCACCTGACCACTTCTGTGTGTATATATCAGTCCACCTGTTGCTGTGAAGCCAGGTACATCGGTCGTTCAACTCGCATCCTGTCAAAAAGCGTCAAAGAACACTATCCAGCGTGGTTGCAGAAAGGAAGTAATGGCTGCATAAGGAGTGCAATAATCGAACATCTCGTCAACACTGGTCATTCCATCTCAACAAACGCCTCCTTCAAAGTAATCAAGAAAGTGAAGAACAACCTTCCAAAGACAGTACGATTCCATCTTCTTTGCATCGCAGGAGCCCTAGCCATTCAGTTGGAGGAACCTGAACTGTGCATACAAAAGAAAAGTATTCAACCACTTCTACTCTCATGGTAACAACTCCGTTGATTTGACTTAACTTTTGCTTGTTTGTTTATTTTTCTTACTTAAAACCCTTGTGTAATTCCACATATTTTGTTTCCATGTAAACCCTGAGCACAACTCTTTCATTCAACTATTCACGCCATCACGTAACTCTTATTTAACATTCATTTATGACAACTCATCACCCTTGTTTCTATCCTCTTATATCAACATCCAATTCACCTGAACTTGCTAATTTTATTTTCGTTTGACAAATTTAATGTACACACACATAAAAAACAACCATGCGTATATTTGCGATTGTACAGCTATAAAAATGAATTCGCCGAAAAGAGACTCTTCTGTCTATTAATGTTCGAATGGGAATTTTTCATGAAACAAGGATCTATAATGCGCAGAGATGAGTGGAGAGGTAATCACTTCTTGTCATCCCTTCGATATACTCACCAGAGAGTCAAACATTCTAATGATTTAGTGGATCCTATTACAGGTACCCACACCAGTTCTATCGAAGGCTTTTCAAGAAGGTAAAAAAAAACAGAATTGGAGCCATTAACGGGTAGCAAAACGATGTCATTTATAGTCATTTAGATGAATATATGTATCGGATGTGATGTAACTTTTCCACTGATATTCCTATGTTAAACTAGGAGATGTTGTTATCACATGAGAGAGAAATGTGTCCCTCCGTAACAGTTTTATACACTTTTTGTTTCATAAATATATGTATTCCCCAACCAAAAATGCCTCCTTCATACGCTTGGCGCGTTCAAGGTTATTCGCTGACTGGTAGCTACTGGTGATTAAAGTTTAACTTTGCCAAGAAAAGCATCTTCAAACAGAACTGGTAAAATCAATAATAAAGTGTTCATGAAATAACACTGAAACAGCCCAATTAATAGCCAGGTAATGAAGTAATCATCGAAGTTGAAATTGAAAACTATGCTTGTAACACGATTCAAACTCGCAAAGTCATTGAATACAGTTGACAATATATATAGTGATACGATTGTTGTCTAGATGGTTATTTTAGGACTATAACTCTTCATGACTTACTGACGTCTTGGGGTAAGTGAAATAGAAAGAGTATTAGTGTTACATGACTGCAAAGCCCATGGGATAACTGCTTGAGGCTGACCACACATGGCCTGTTTGAAGCTGTTTCTGTAGTTGACTCCGTATTAAGATCTCAACGTCCGATACCAACCACCGCAAGGTAAGTTGGGATCTGTAATTTTCGGGGTGGACCTTTTCGCCAGCAGTATGAGTCCGCCAACAGACCTATACTACGATGACAATTACTTTTACTCTAACCCCTATCCAGACGACATTTCTAGCACGAGAGGACCTGCAGGAACATTACTTCTAGCATTACAGCCTTGGGAAATCAATCGACGGGGCTGTGAAGCTAAATCAACTGAGATGGTTAGGACATGTGTTACGTATGCCTAGTCATCGCCTTCCTCGACATCAAGCAATGTTAGCTGACATAGGGTCAGGCTGGAAAAGAGCTAACCAGTGGTCGTCAAACCAAAACATAGCCTCATCAGTCAATGAAATCCACAACAGTTAGTTTAAGTCAACCACGTAAGAAGGTGTAGACTTCCTGACTGGTTCGCATCCTCGGGACGGTAAAAATCAATGAAGGCTAGAAACAATTGGTGATATGGCTCAAAATCGTTCTCAGTGGCTGGCGTTGATGCATCCACTCCTTGTGACTTATGATTTACAATGAAACTGTTTTGTTCTTCGTTATTACTATTTCTTTGTCTCACACCTCTGCTTACTGTCACTATTATGTATTTCTTCTACTTTCTTCTCTTGATTTGTGTGCTACATTTAGGGAGTGTGGCGACTTGAACTGGTGCACATTGGTGCAGAGTTCTATGTCGAAAACAGACAGACAGATTTCTAGCCAGTGTAATAATATACAAGAACGACCACCACATCAACGTAGTAGCTATCTGTTGGGGAACTTTTCACGATTACGAAAATATTAACAGATCTAGTAACAATCCAATCTACTATTTGAAACTAAGCATTACTAAGCCACAAAAACAGCTTTGCTAAGGGGAAACACAGATGACGACTGTAGTTTTGACGCACAATAATATTCATATAGTAGTAGCATACTAATATATATATATATATATATATATATATATATATATATATATATTTATATATATCATATACTTCATTATACTTCAGTTTCCCATGGATGGTCATATCACTACGTGGAATCAATTCATAGTCTTTGAAAATTAGTTTGAAAGACAAAATGTCTGGTTTTTGAAACCAGTGTCGAAAAAGTATACCGCACCCAATTAAGAGGGTAACTGTTACTCGAACTCAAGCAGTAGTATAAAGAAAAAGTGTGTTGTCATCTGATGTGAAGACAACAAGTGGTGCCCAATGTCTCCATTTGTATTTAATTTCATCATAGATGTACTAATGGATATATAGCATAGAGATTAATTAACCTGATATCAGGGATCTACAGACGATGATTTAGTCGTTTTAAATGAAACACTGGCAAAATACAATTTTCTCTGAACACCACTAAGCAGAAATCTTAGTAAGTTTAGCATACAAAACCTCTCTTATCAAATGTAAAATGATGCTACATGGCTGGTCTGCACCGACTTTTAGTTTAAAGATAGAGGAGTGAAATGGTTAAGTGTTTCGATTACTTCACTTGTTTGGGGACTTCCAACAGCCCCAAATGGACTGATTTCTGACGAAATCGCCACACACACACATGCAAGACACTTAAGTCATTTGACTACTTATGTGATGTGTGGAGCAGATGTCATATCCGGTTATCTACCAAAGGATATGTGTAATGTTTGCGTGAGATGCGGTTATTGAAAGTGACAGATCATGAAGAGAGACTAACTCTCTCTCCAACCACAGATGCCTGAGTCCCATTCCCTGTCGTTTGGGAGGCATGACATATTGAGTAATACAGGAGTTAGGTGTAAAATTTTAGGTAAGGAGGAAAAGTCAATCAATGAGGTTATAAAGGTGAATCGCTTAAAAATCGCTGGGACGTGTTATGCATGTCAAGTCACCAACTTCCCTGTCCAGCAGCTGTATATTTGACATGTGGTTCGGTTGGGAAAGTGGTAGAGGTGGTCAAAACAAAAAAAAGATGGAATCAATCCATGAAATCATTGACTGCTGATTTGAGCCAGCCAGCCAGCTAGCCAAGTATGGAAGTGGAGACTATCCGGCTGGCACCCTCAAGACGCTAAGTACCAATGGGTGGAGACTGTTGGTGATATATAGCTCAAGATTATTCCCAAAGACGCAGATACATTTACTCTTTGTAATCTCCTAGGTTACTTAATTCCTGATATTACTCCACGTAATTATCGTTTCTGTCGTACACATATACTGATTGTATAGTTCTTTTTAGTTATTTTTTTTTCTTCTCGGTCGTTATGTGCTATATTGATTGTAGTAACTTGAACTTTTGTGCAAGGTTCTACATTGAAATCCCAGTCAATCAACTGGTTACAAATGTGCTTCCATAAAATATAGTGACATTAGCTAATGCAATTTTATGCGGAAAGTCTTCAGCTGGTGTTTTTTTTTGACTGGACGTAAACGACATGCTGTTAGTGGGGTGTGTACTACTGATAAGTGTTATCAGTAGTACGCAAACAGATGTTCAACGGCACAAAAATATTAAAAATCGCACAGAGAGATGGATTTAACGTCAAAGAGGAGAGGAGATGAATCAGTATTGCGGCAAAACATGTGAGAGACACGAAAAGAAGATAAAAGAAACATACACAATACAAAGGACGGAAGAAGTAGCACAACACGGAAGGTTTGTGCGAATGACAATTTTAACGTATGGTGGTGGTATACATAATTTCTCTATATATGTTTGCCTGTCTGTCTGTTTGTCTATCTGTTTTCGACATAGGACTCTGCACCAATGTGCACCAGTTCAAGTCGCCACACTCCCTAAATGTAGCACACAAATCAAGAGAAGAAAGTAGAAGAAATACATAATAGTGACAGTAAGCAGAGGTGTGAGACAAAGAAATAGTAATAACGAAGAACAATATAGTTTCATTGGAAATCATAAGTCACAAGGAGTGGATGCATCAACGCCAGCCACTGAGAACGATTTTGAGCCATATCACCAATTGTTTCTAGCCTTCATTGATTTTTACCGTCCCGAGGATGCGAACCAGTCAGGAAGTCTACACCTTCTTACGTGGTTGACTTAAACTAACTGTTGTAGATTTCATTGACTGATGAGGCTATGTTTTGGTTTGACGACCACTGGCTAGCTCTTTTCCAGCTTGACCCTATGTCAGCAGCTGACATTGCCCGTCCCTATAAATGTGTTAAAAATAGAAAATAAGTATCCCGTTACCAACTACTTTCTGCTCTGCTGTTATTCTAGGTTATTGAAAGGCATTAGAATAAATATATCCAAATTCTAACTTGACTCATAATCGTGTCTTTTGAATACAATGCCGATTACTTTCATTACTGTTTGTTGTTTTGTTTTTTCAATCGATCGATCAGTTAATCAGACAAAATATACACATACAAATGTAGTAAGCTACTGAAGGTAGGTAGTCTAAAGAATTGTAACAGTTCATTTGAATGTCAGCTGAATAGAGTCAGGTATTCAATCTTGACTTATTGATTTTACAAGACAAACTGTTTTGTTTATTTAAAATAACCATTTTTCAAGGCCAATTTTGTCTTGTTTTAATAACCACCTTGTTAAGGGTTATATGACAGTCGATGAGAGAAATATTATTATTATTATTAAGAATTACTACGAAAATAAACCTTTAATTAAGATAAATTCATTTATTTAACGTCTACATGGTGAAGTAGTAGTATAAATTAAGAAGGTCGAGGTAGTTCTTGTACAAATGTTACACGCAAGCACGTACACACACACATAATATCGTAATCATGATGATACCAACAGACATTCTTCAGGATAGAGTCAAAGATTAAAAATCAAGCGCTTTGATCTTTAACACAAAAATACCACGTTTAATTGGAAAAGAAATCCACACACACACACACATACCTCATACACCCTAATGTGATTTGTAATAATAAGCAGCATATTGTTCAATGTACAAACCAATGAACATGATCAAACTCATATTTGCAACCACGATTATGAATTCAAACGATCGCTCTTCAAGTATATGTATATGGATGATAAGATTAACTGACGATGGCCATTCCATCCTCTTCTCTGCAATCCTCTTTATCTGGCTCCACCACTGCTCATAGACTCTCTCACCACCTTCTCACACGATCTCCTCCATGTCACCGTAAGACTCACACCCAACTCTCTTCGTTTCCAATTCAGGCTCTATTCGAGGGCCTGTCACAGTGTCACTACTAAACGGTCTCCTCAGTGTATATCCAATCCATCACCACTTCCTTCGGGATTTATCTGACGGATAATACGTTCTCAGCTGGATCGCAACTACAGTTCATCGTTCCTCATGCTTTCCAGGACCCATCATATGATCTTTAGTATGAACGACCTAATTTATCTTAAAGATTGGATAAGTAAACTTTAAATTGAACTATTCCCCCACCCCACCTTACTATAATATTTCTGCTCTCAAAGACACTGATTTTAACTCAACTGTCAATAGTAGTTGAGTTCTGCTTAATCCCGTCAATTACGTTACGTCACTCCATTTCTTTGCGTCGGTGGCATAGCGGTTAGAACGCTCGCCGACCATGCACATGGTCCGGGGTTCGATCCCCGGCCACAGACGCACTCCTTTACCTCATTCAGCCAGAAGTGTTGGCTGGTGAAGAGGAAAGGTTGGGCATGAGGCTAGCAACCCCATCCTGTAAAATAAACACTGCCACAAGAACTTCAAGCCACTAGCTTGAAGCCCTATGTAGCACTTGGGAACGTCAAGGAAAAAAAACTCCATTTATTTATTTTATTCTAGTTTAGCTTCTACCTGAAATACTCCAGTATTGCGTGATTGCCATCTAGAGCTTACAATTCTGTTGATATGCTTGTGTTTGACCCAGGGATTGATATCAGTTAGAGAAAAATTGAAAATCGGCGAGGAGTACTGGACAGCCAGCTGTTTCATCCTAGTTTGGGAATAATCGGCAATACACATTCACTGGGGTTCAAACACAGGACCTACCGGTTACGAGGCAAGCTAGTATACCATTCAGCCACTGAGACCCAATTAAAATGGACCATGAATTCGAACTCCTACCAGTTCGTGATATTAGCGCGGCCACCGACCAATGTCATCGGTGGGAAATTCATCCTCACAAGTGACCGGATGAACCTTACTGGTTACGACTTCTCACTAGAACTCCAGGTAACTCCGTCCTGTAGCAAGTCACTAGCGAGCATCAGATTAATTTTCAACAGTTGATTTTTAAGGATTAGATTTGTTTTTTTTTTTGTTTTTTCTAGTTTAAGACAAATTAAATGAAACGTTTGACTACAGCTCTAAGTAAACAATTGTTCCTCTGTTTGAATACTTTCCAATATTGTTCCCATGGATAAGGTGAAAGTATAATATTTAGTCAACATTTATAAGTTAAATATACTTACTAACTAACCTTTTATACATCAAACGGATTGGTTTCATTTACTGTTCAGATTTTCCTACAGTTAATATGAAAAAGAAGGTTACGATCCGTTAGATAGAATAAATCTTAGAGACATTTTGGTATACTGACAAAATTACAAATCAGATTGTAAATCTAGCCAGATTATTTAGACCACAAGGCAGTATTTGAGCTAATAAGTCATTGACGCTGAAAGAGAACAAGACAGCTTTTATACGATGAATGTTCACAGCCCAATAGGAAATCAAGACTAGAATTATCTGGCTATAAAGTGATCATGTTATCCAATAGTTACTGGCTTAAAATCGAATTGTAAGAGATCATCTCCAACTGTCAGCAAACGTCATCAATGAAGAGCATTCTCACGCACGATTTTGTTGTGCGTCTCAATAACAACAACAACAACTCATTACAGCTACAGGAAACTCATCTCCAAGTTAGGTATTAATGACTCGTGGAATTCTATAAGATATTTCAGTTTGTGCATTGGTGGTTCAGATGTAGATTGCCTGCCAACGTTGCATTAGTTCTTCGGCTCGATTTCGCGGCCTATACAACACACCTTTTACGTTGTATAGAATGACAAGACCGTATATATAAACAGTGTTTAGCCTTTCCTTCTATGATCTTTAAGCTATATTTATATTATATTGTGTCTAGACTAGTTTCTTAGTCACCACCTTGAAGAAAAAACAACCTCTGAATCAATGATACAATATTAAGATAAGAAGCTTTGACTCTTTATAATTTGATTGCCCTTAGCGTTTCGCACTTTGTTAGCACAGCTTTCCACAGTATAAGTCTACTCGTCATTTTTAGTACTGTGCCCCATGAAGTAGTTGAAGGCTGTACAAACAAGGTTCAAAACTTAAAAAAACAAAAAACTTCAGCTTAAGATGTAAAAGACAGTTAAAAGAAGTCGTCAATTCTCATGACACTTGTAAAATTGACGACAATGATATAGGAATAATATCAGAAATTAAGTATCTTGGACTTATTCTCTCTTTTGATCTCTCCTGGTCTCCTGATGTCTTAGCCATCTACAATAAAATATTCCGCCTGACATTTTACATTAAGAAGTTAAGACACTCGGGCATAACTTAACCCCTCCCTCCACTCACAGTTCATAAACTCTTGCATCCTACCTATTCTTCTTTATTATTCACCCTTGTTCATTCTTTCCTGGTTTGCTTAAAAAGGACTATGTCACAATTCGTAGAATGCTGAAGACTGTCAGCACGGTGAGTGGTGTCCCAGTGGACCATATAGTTAATATTGTTATCGACAGGCACTTGACTTCGTGCATTAAATTTGCTAGAGGGATTTTGTCTGACTTGGAGCATCCACTTTACACTCAGCTTTCACCTTGCATCTCCGCCTCAGGTAGAACAAGAAGTAACTTCAGAAAACTGTATGCTCGCACGTCTAAGTATAAAAATTCTATGATACCATACTTGGCACGTATTTTATGTGATGAAAATAGTGTCAGGCAACAATTAACTAACCTTTCTCCCTCATCTAGTAAATAAACAATTCCCTCCATCCATCCATCCATCCTTATATACCTTCAAGTTTTACTTTTATTATTTCTGTTACATTTATGGTCCTGTTATTTCTTTGTTTTACTCTCATAATTGCAAACACCAACTTTTCCCCCTCACCATATCATGTAAAGAGAACATTATATTCAATATTTTTAAACATGCTAGGATTTCTATACCGAATCGACAATACTGTGTGACACAAGCCAACGGCAATTTTCACTTGTATTCTTATTATTATTACCCTGGCTGTTATCATTATTATTGTTATTTCCATTTTATATGCTGCGTGTTTTTGACATTACCCCTATTGTAAATGTGGAAAAATTTTCTGTGTGATTAATTTTATTTGTAATTTGAGTAAATTAGATGCAATATTGTGATTAATGCTGAAAATTCCATTCTGTATCACAAGTACTGTTTTTGGAATAAAGTAAATTATTATTACTATACACAATCTAAGTCGTGGAAACTCCCTAACTATATCACTGCATGATTTAAGATAAAGTTTGGTGGGATGCTTAAATTTACATCTAATAACATATCTCTAATTCAATGGTCAATATATATGAATAGATAAGAGTGACACCTATGGACACGCCCATGTTAAGACGGATTGCTGAAGTTGTTATATACAAAGGCTCAAAATCATGCTTCTACCAAAAATCGAACTCAAAATTTGGATAAATCATGTGTAGATGACACTTTCGTGATAATTAGGAGAAACGATTTAGAAAATACCCACAGACTGATCGACTACATTATCGACGATATCCTATTTACAAGAGAAGAGGAATCCCAAAAAAACAAAATTCCATTCTTCGACGTCTTAGTCAAGAGAACCAGAAAAGAAAAATTAGAAACTCAAGTAAACAGCAAACGTAACTCAGAAAGTTAGAATACTGGATTACAGCAACAAAAAAACCGATAGTACACAAAAGGAGGGCGGAGTGCAGCACTCCTGTCTTGAAGACAGTAGAGGAGAAATACCACTGTGATCACCTTCCAGAAAAAGCATCAAATGATGCTTACCGTCAACCCAGTCAATCAACTCAAAAGTATCCAGTGAAAGCACAAAGAAGAAAATCTCCAAAGTCACTGCAAGACTACCGAAACCTTTTGGAATAGATGTCTCCTACAAACCAACAAAATCACTTCAATCGGTACTGTATCAACTAAAAGGCACAACGGTGAAAGAAAACAAAACCAAAATCACCCACAAGATAAATTGCAACCACTGCGAAAAACACTAAACTGGTCAAAGTGTACAGCCAACTTCGTCTTCGCATCCACGAATATAAACTGGTTGTTAAACGACATGATATTCTTTCCCTTATATCAGTGCATGCAGACAACCACGGACACCAATTCCATCAAGAAAATGTGAAATTCTAAGGAATGCCATGGAATTTCTAAAAGAAGAAAAGACGAAGTTCAGAATTTTCAGACGACTTTATTGCATGATATTTTCCCTTCGTACAATGCCTCCAAGAAAAATATTAATTGACAGTATATCCCTCCTATGGCACAATCCTCTCTGAGCTGAAGCACATCCATTGTGATATGTCTGCTTTGTCTCCTTCAAGAAATCCACGATATCTACTTGAAAGCCGATTGTAAGACGTTCAGAAGTAGATTTTGAGACACAAGAACATAACTAAAGAATAGTAATATCATGTACTGGAACACATTACCACTCACAATCAGTCCTTTCCTCAAGTTTACTAGGAGCTTACGAATCAGAAGCTTAAAAAAAATCTTAAATACTCACACAAAAGTAGATAATACCACTGGAGATCATATCTTAATCGATTAAAACAAACCCGGAAGAAAGAAAATATATATGGAATAGAGAGATGGAAGTTTTTGGTAGCCCAAGTTTTAAGCAGGCCACCTTGAAGATGGACTTGATTACATACGGAATTATAGTACAAGAGGGAAAAAATCCTCAACTATATGTATACAGAAGTGATTTCTCCAGTCTCTTCTACTACCGTGACCTTTGAATTTGACTTGAATAATAATTTCGTATGTAATCCATTTTTATTTGTTCATTTTTGGTCTCTTCTTCTTTAAACTTTAAAATATAATACATTGTCAAATGAAAAATTTAAAATAAAAATATGTTTAAATGACACGAAACTTACAATTGTCTGGTATAACTCTTCAATTTTGTCTTCATATGGATATTTTCCAGAAAAGTCAATATATCGACTTGTACCTAACATAGCACCTAACCAATGAGTAGGAACAAACTTCCGTTCAACTCTCAGAAATATACGTTTTTTGCCTCTTGATAGAGCATGTTTCGCTTCTGAAAGATGAAATATGATATTGTGTTTAAAAACAAAAGGGGAGGGGAGTTAATCTCTTTTAGAACATCAGTATATATGCTACTTGTAATAACATATGGTTAGCAGAACAGAATTAATTATTGATTGATAGACAGATCGATAGACTCAGTCGGTCTATCAATGCACAAAAAGTAGAAAAAAAAGAGAAGTTCAGAAGAACTATAATAAACGGGAATATACAAGAGACAGAATAATTACATGTAAGAACCTGAAAATTTAATGAATTGGAAAGATTATAAGGAGTGAATGCATCTGAGCCACTGACAACGATTTTCAGTCATATCGCCGGAAGTTTCAACCCAATGGTTCTAAGTGTCTCGACAACACTAGCCAAACAGTCTACACCTACCCAACGTGACTAAATCAAGATAATAGATGAAGACTCTATGGATTGATTCCAGGTTTTAATTAGACCATCCCTCACTCTTTTCCAACTTCATCGACCAGGAGGTACTCTGACTATGTTTGGCCGAGAAGGGAATGTCCAAGAAGTACATTACACTGATCAAGGCACTCACTATACTCGAACTCATGCAGCCAGGTAAGAGCTTATGGCGAGTTGTCATCTGAACTGATGACAACTAATGGTGTCCGACAGGGAGGCCCACTGTTCCTACTTCTGTTTAACCCCACCACAGATATACTAATGGAATTAACCCTAAAAGACTTCAGAGAGTCAGGGATTGACTTATTACCACCGGGAGGATAATCTCGTTGGCTTAGAATATGAAGATGATATAGTCCTCTTATCTAAGTGAAGACGGTGACAAAATAGAGCAATCTCCTGAACGCCCTGAGCTGCAATCTATTCCCATCAAATGTAAGATGATGCTGCAGGACTGGACTAAACTAACTCCTAGCTTAGAAATAGAGAGTGAAGTGGTACAGCGCGTTGGCCGCTTCAATTATTTGAGAAGTTGTATCAGCCAAAGCCAACGGGTTGATCACTGACGAAATCTCAGCTCGAATACAGAAGGCCAGGCTCGCATATACCATGCATGGCGTAGACGTGATATACAGCTGGCTGTCGACTAAAGGGCGTATGTACTGCTCAGTAGTCCGCTCCGTCCTCCTTTTATGGCTATCAGACCTGGCCAATGAGAGTGGAAGACATGAAAAAGCTAGCTGCCTTTGTTCTATCGCCCGTGTGAAGTGGCATAATAGGGTGACCAATACTTAGGTTAGGCGTCGAGCGCTAGGTAAGGAGGGGAAATCAATAGACGAAGCTG
Organism: Trichobilharzia regenti; assembly: GCA_944472135.2. Classification (NCBI taxonomy): domain Eukaryota; kingdom Metazoa; phylum Platyhelminthes; class Trematoda; order Strigeidida; family Schistosomatidae; genus Trichobilharzia; species Trichobilharzia regenti. Next base: position 38,953,859 of record OX235263.1, read on the forward strand.
TGAAGTTACATCGACTGAGATCGATAGGAGATGTGTTACTCAAACTGCTGCACATCTACATCTATGCAAATTTCTATGTTGAAACAAATCAGTCAGTCAACTTAACCCGACGTCAACTAATATTTCTCAACGAGGAAGAAGATGACTTGTCATTTTTAACACGTATCCTAGCCATCTCAATCGATGCAGCTATAAAACCTTATCGATCGACTCTCCTTGCTTACTTAAAACTTTATGCCTCACCTCAGCAACGAAATAACACAATTTATCTATAATGAAATAATTTAAAAGACAAACCTAAAAATAAGATCAGAAGGTGAATTATTCAAAAAAAAGTGATTTAGAATGAACAGTTATTTTCAATAATATCTTCCCTTGACTTAACAGTTACCAGTCGATTAAGGTTAGCATACAATAGTCGATAAAAGCAAATTAAAATTACATCAGAAACTGTATTCTGATACAAGTACAAGAATGAATAACAGACAGTTCATTTTGATTACACTATTGAAATGCATAAAGAATACACATTAAATAAGAACATGGGATAAAATAAATGAATGATGTATTTGTAAAATTAATAACCAACCAAAAATGCAAGCCACAAGGGGTGATTTGTAATTAGTCGGATGACAAAAAGAAAATGTGAACACTACAAATAAGTAAGTGAAAAGACACATTTTGGAAAGGCTAGATGTAATAATTTCAAAGAGTTACACATAATGATGATAATTATAGTAGTAATCGTTTTAATAGTGTGGTGAAACAACAGGGTGGTATTAGCATTCCGAAATGTATTGTCCAGTTGCCCGAATAGCTCAGTGGTAAAGTCTCTCACTGCAGTACTCACTGGGTGACGCGGGTTCGAATCTCAGAAGGAACATGAGTTCCTTAAAGGTTGCAGATACGCCAACTAGCACGAAACCCAGGTTCAGGGCTTCCTGCTGATTGCCTCCAACCATCTAATATCATCAAGTGTGGTGGTATGCTCATCATTCTAACAAAAAGTCAAGCCTTGAACTCCGGATGATGCACTAATAAGTCTTCTGAAGTTTACTAGTTAGAAGTGAGTCCAAGGAAGAGGGAAGGTTGAGTGTGAGGTAATACTAATGCTGTTGAAATTTCACAGCTTGAAGCCCTATGTCCCATTCGGCACAAAAGGAATGAAAAATGTCTATGGCGTCGAAACAGAGACACCATTTGGAGGCACAGAACCTAGACAAAAGGTTTAATGTCAGTCTATATATATATATATATATATATATATACAAACCACCGGTCAAATTTCAAAGACAAGTATGTGGCCTGTGTACAATTATCTCGCAGAGAAATGTTTCATTTCAACACTAAGCCGACATTTGTATGAAATGTGAATAAGTTCATTTTAATTGACTGAATATTTTGCTTGATAATTGTGAAAAAAAATCAATATTCAATAATGACCTTCACACACGCACACACACAATTTTAACTGGAGAATATGAAAAATTAATTATTAAGTTAATTCATCTTTTCTTCTTAAACGAATTCCTTACTTATTCATTCAGGTGCTTAGATTTGATATTTAAGTGTGATTATTAAAATTGTATTGACTCTTCTTGTATACAATGCAGTAAACTTAAAACATTTTCAGTTATTATTATTGTTCCGTTAGATTTCCAGTGGAACACAAGGCTTCAATAGCACATCTCCATTCCATTCTGTTATCTGCAGTCCTCTTTAGCCGGATTTACGATTGCCCATAGGCTATCATCTCCTCTGTGTCACCCTGGTACACATGCAAAACTGGTTACTTCCCACTACACACTAATGTTTATAGAAAACCAATGCATTCTAATAGATAATTCGTCTCATCCGTTAACTGTTAAGGCAGGCTTAGTTAAGTGTCTAACAAACGGAGCCATAGCACTAAGTAGCACAAAAAAGATCTAAATGACGAAATAAAACAGATACAAGAAGCGTTGGTGTTGAATAACTATCCCATAAAATTCATTAAGAAGATCAGTAAAGACCAAAAACAAAATAAAAATAATTGTGGAACTAGTAATGATAACATAAATAAGAGAAAATGTAAATCATCCACTGTTATACCATATAAAAGAGGGGACATCTGAGACCCTCCCCAAGTAGGATTCTTAATAAAGCAGGAATTAGGGTGGCAAAATCACTCAGGGACAAGTTCTGTAGGTTAAAGGACCCAGTTGAGCCAATTAGACAAAATAATATAATTTACAAAATACCCTGCAATAACTGTGAGGTCAACTACATAGGTCAAACTAGTAGGTCGGAGGTAGTCAGATTATCAGAACTTAAGAATTTAGCTAAGGGAAGAATAGTTGACCTTGAAACGATAAGTAATTTAGAAAGAAGCTCAGCAATTGCACTAAATGCATTACACACAACCACACAAGAGGGTGGGAGAGGGTTAAGATTCTAAGAAGTAATCTATGTAGGTGAAGAGAGAGATTGATTACTGAATCCTGGTTCATTGAATCTACACCCAACAAATGTAACAGAAATGACTCAATGAAAATACCAGAAATATGGAAGATATTACTACTGCCGGTCAAATCAGAAGAGGATAGTAAATAATCTTAAAACTCTATTTCAATTCAAACATATCACAACACTCTAACAAGTAAATCATTATGACTATAAAAACACTCGTCTTATTTCCCACCTGAGTGTAATTGATCAATAACACCCGCATTATTATTTCTGAATGTATATTATCTCATACTGGTTTTTTATTCTAATATCTAATCGACTCCACACATGTATATAAATGAAGGAAAAAAGTTGTGTGAGTAACTTGATATGATTATGAGTGGCAATAGTTTGTGCTTGAAACGTGGTCATCAGTTAATATTACTGTACAGCACTGTGTGATTTATCAAAACAAATTCTTATCCATAATGGAGTTATGCTCTACCAAAGTGGCCAAGTTTTATACTTATATACCATTAGGGTTCTACTTGACAATCTGTTGAGTGATGTCACCCAACCCGTCTTCTCAGCGTATGTTCAATCCATCTCCAATTCATTCTGTATATTCGTTTCCAGATAGATTCTTGATTTACTCGTTGCCAGAATTCCTTGCTGTTAATCTTCTACAACGAGCCACCTGAACTTCAGTATGGAATGAAGGCAGTTGTTGATGATAGAATGTAGTCTGGTGGAAATGCTTTATGTGACGCGCTAAGTCTCAAAACCATGCTGGAGCACCTACTTGGCATTAGTGTTGAAAATCAAAATCTTGTTCCTTATGCACAGTACAGCAGATTTCCTTACTGATTTCACATTAGTGAAGGCTTGTTTGGCTTTTCCTCAATAGGAAATTATAATTCTGGATGATTGGAAGTAATCAATAGGAAGCTATGAACTTAGGTTGAGTACGATTTTGAACTTGTCGCACGAAACCGTATGTGACAGACACCTCGAAAGAAATGATACTCACTTAGAGATTCAATCTCTTACCACTCAGTGCTAAAATCGGAGACTTTATGAATAGCCTAGCTCGCCTTACGATTGACCTCCAGAGGGTGGGGGCTTTAATAGATACCTTGCTTGGTCAACAATCTTGTGTTTGTAGTTCTTATTGTGCATGCTGAATGAATCTGAATGAGTAAAAAAATAACAATAACTATTTATCCTTTTCCGTTGAATACATTGGAGCTTCTCAATTCTAATGCATGTCTGGGATGAATAGTAGTTGATTATTTGAACTCTCGATTATCCGGAACAGGTATTTCATGTTCCAGACTAATAAGCGTATATTTATCGTGTGAATGCTGATGATATACTACCCAATATTTGATTTCTCAACAATCTTAATACGTTTTATTGTGGCAGAGAGATTGTTCCACACTAATTAAACTTTGGATACCTTTCCAGAAGGTATATCTTCTATTGTTATATTAGGATAACCGATGTTTCAGTATGTCCAGGATACATTTCATTCACCACATGAGTAAATGATAACAATAGCATCTTGTAAACTGATAGTATGTAAATCCATGTCTCAATGTATTATGATTGTTCACCGTTTTAAAAGGTCCCGAATTGAAGTGTACAGCTCTCTCTAGTGCTGTTCATTATAATTATTATTTCATTATTATCCCCTTGGGTTCCAAGTGGAACAACACATCTCTATTTTGCTCTATTAGGTGCTGTCCTCTTCAACTGGGTTCACGACTGCTAATTATCTCTCATCTCATTCTAGCACGATCTCCTCCATGTCACCCTCGGACAACCCACTAATCATTTCCCAATGGGATTCCACTCGAACGATGACCTGGTGCGCGATATCATTCGACGGTCTCCTCAGCTTGTCTCCGATCTATCTCCCTTTTTCTTCGTTATATTTGTTAGGCAATAGGTTTGTGGACTTTGTATGCGAAGAACTCAAAAGACGAAACATCGATGTTGGCATTCCTATATTTTTTATGAAAGAGCTTCTCTTGAAATGTACAATGAATGTCCACTTTATATTTAATAAGGAACTATACAGACAAATCAACCGTGTGGTAATGGGGTCACCACTAGGACCCATTCTAGCCGACATTGAACTGCCGCACATATGTGCAAAGTTCTATGTCGAAAATAGACAGACAGACAGACATTTTCCTTGCGAAACTAGAAAATGGGCTTTTATTTATTTTATTAATGAACTCGAATTTTATTGTCGGTACATGGATGATACTTTTTTGATTATGAAAAATGAGAAGGAAGCAAACAGCATCCTGCATAAATATAATGAGGTACATCCTGCAATAAATTTTACTATTGAGAAACAAAATGACCATAGTATTTCATTTCTAGCCGTCCTTATGACCAGAAAAGAGGATTGCACAATAAGTGTATATGTAAAACCGACATCAGCTGCCCAGTATACTCATTTTCTCAGCTTCGTGCCCTTGAAATACAAACGCAATCTGATAAAGTGCTTGGTTCACAGGGCAAGACCAATCTGCTCGGATGAATGTCTTGATGAGGAATTTAATAAAATTAAACGGTTGCTGAGTGAAAATGGCTATCCAGAAAAGTTTATTGATAAGAGTATGAATCTAAAATCAAAGCAGCTCAAGGTACCAACAGTTTCAAAAAAGGCCTTATTGTTACAAACACAGTTCTTTAGGGACAACATCAGCAAAATACTAAAAATGCGGTAAAAATAGGATTCCCTGCTGCTGAATTACACTGTGTCTTCAAAACCACTCCTGTTTTACGTTCGGGAGTAAAAGACAAACTGCCTAATTTCTCCTCTTCCATGTGTATGTACGAATTTAACTGCTCCTGTGGAGTCAGTTACATAGGCCGTACAATTAGGCATGTTTCTCGTCGAATTTCTGATCATCACCCTGCGTGGTTAAGCAAAGGACAAACAAAATCTATTCGCAGTGCTCTTCTGTCTCATCTTGTGGATACAGAACACAAGATTGACGTTAACCATGCATTCAGGGTCATTTAATGCATACCTACGAATCTCAATTTTCCCTTAAGCGTTCGACTACTAAATATTGCTGAGCCTGAGGAGATCCATATTAACAAGCCTAATTTATGCATCCAAAAGAAGTTAGTTCAGACATTACCATTACCTTGGCCATCTAGGTTTGAATGATCCTCAATTTTTGTGGAATTTTCCTAATTTTAGTTGACATTCCCTTTGTTATTATATCTTTATTATGATTATTCTTTATGCATGTAAGATCAATTCAATTCCAATCCTTGAATCAAGTCAACCTGTCCCGGATCAGCCTAGCGTTGTTGCAACCCAATTATCCATGCCTGACGTGTCTATCCCCCCCCCTTGTTTAATGAACTGTATATGTGTTTTCACATCGATCTGTTCAGTCAGACAGTTGAACTCATGGCCGAATCAGAGTATTTTGTGAACTGTTATTTTTGCTGACCCATGTCTTACTTTGTACTATTTTGTCGAGTTTATCTTATTTAATGATCTTCATCTGTATCTTCCTACCTGTTTAAGTAGCCAATTAGATTCTATCTTTGTGCCTATGCTCTGTCTATCTCTTAACCGCTCTCAGTTCTATGCCTAGCCTTACTTGGGTTCATTCTTCTACTGACTGCTTACCTGAACGGTTGTGTCTGATTCCAGCTAGTATGCAATGTTGGCTTTAACGTTATTCCGCTCTGATAGCGGTACCTTGCTTTCTGTTAAGCGTTGTGCTTTGTACTCTTGTTTATTAATAGTACTGTAGAAACACTGACCGACTTCCGGTTTGTTCTGGACTGGGATAGCCTTTATCTACGCGTGACTTAATTTCAAGCGATATTACGCTTACAATGCATCTTTAATGAACTGTAATTCCATCGAGATCATACTTTACAAATCGATATTATTTAAAAAAAAACACTAATATTGTTATTAACTACTAATCTAGAATATTCTGTGTATATAGACATATATATGTATAATTGTAGAGCCGGAAGAGGAATTTATCGAAAAGAATATTCTTTGCTCAATTATTTTGTGTTTTATAGATGTCTGAATGAATGGGTTTGTAGTTGGTTTGTTGCCGGAGTTTCTTGTTGCTAATCCTTTCTGATCATTTAATATTTTCAGTATGGAGCCAGTGAAGGCGGTTGCTGATCAAAGTCTGTAACTAGTGCGCTGTTTGATTTTTAATATTTCATTGACTGTTAATCGATTGTGGTGAAATCCACTTTCGACAAAACAGTGATTACCTCACCTCAACTAAATATAACAAGTTAATTGGTGGATGGGCACTGGGTACAAGCCTCAGTGGGAACATCATCACTTACTGTGGAATGCAGGCACATCCAGAATAGGACGAAATATGCATCTTGGTGGATTCCACTGCTAGTCACCATCCACCAATTAAATCCTAATTACATGCCTAGACATCGTTGAAGCATCTGCATAAGAAGCCGACATGTCAACCTGAGACCGAGCACTTCAGTCCAATCAGTCGACGGGAAAATCAAAAAATTGAATTAAATATATAGAAGAAGAGTTGAAGGAAGGAACCTTTCTTCAACTCTTATACTCCACATACTCCCACACACTGTGAATTGAAAAAATGATAAAACTAGAAGGATTGAAATATTTCTTTGAAAATATATATCTATATTAAGTAACTGAAGGTAATTCAAACGTTATGCTTACCTACTTCAGTATTTCCACCATTTTGATAAGCTTTTGAAAAAAGAATACATACAATTGAAGCATCCTCTACAGCAGTTGCCATACCATCTAGAACATCAATTTCCTTAATCATATCAAATTTGTCAATCCATACCTGAGTAAAAGACAGAACCCAATAATAGTAAAACAATAATAATGGTAATCATAATATTATAATAATAAACATGCAGGCATAGTGAATCACTGACTGACTGGCTGGTTTCAACATAGAAATCTGCACACATGTAAATGTGCAGCAGTTAGAATTGCCACACTCCCTCCACGTACCATATAAAGTAAGAGAAGACAGTAAAGGATATTCAGAATAGGGACAATAAGCAGAGGTGTAAGGCAAAAAGAATAGTAATATCGAAGGACAACAGAGTTTTATTGGATATGATAAGTCACGAAGAGTGAATGCATCTGTGCCATCACCTAGAACGATTTTGAGCCATATCACCAATTGTCTCCAACCATTGGTTCTTAGAATTCCCAGGAACCCAACCGGTCAAGAAGTTTACACTTCCCTACATGGCTGACTGGCTCAAACTAACTGTTGTGGATTTCATTGACAGATAGGGCCGTGTTTTTGTTTGACTATCATGTGCTAGCTCTTTTGCAACCTGATCCTGCGTGAGCAAACATTGCCCGTTGTCGGGGAAGGCAATGGCTAGGAACGCATGAGTAACATGTCCCAGCTACCTCAACTGATTTACCTTCACAACTTCGTCGATTGATTTACCCTCCCACCTACTTGCCACTCGATGAAAGTCTAACCTCAATATTGCTCACCTTATTATACCACTACCCAACATGGGAGATAGAACGCAGACACCTATGATCAAAGATAAGTAACCGGTCTTTTCATTTCTTCCACTTTCAATGGCCATGTCTCTCTCACAGTCATAAAAGAGAACGGATCGATATGCTGAGCAGTACACATGTCCTTTGGTTAAAACCAGTCGGATATCACGTCTACTAAGCCAGAGATGACGTACGTTGGCATATATCAAACGAGTTTTCTGTATGAGTGTTGAGACTTCGTCAGCGATCAACCTGCTAGTGTTGGCTGATGCAACTTCCTTATTAAGGTCTACTGCTTCGCTCTTTATCTTCAAGCTAGGAGTCAATGTAGTCCAGTCCTGCAACATCATCTTAAGTTTTAAGTACACCTTTATTTAGCCACAACACTGGTAATTGGTGTCCCCGAGCACGACAAATTAAGTTCCCACAGCAACCAAAGGACAATATAACTGACTTTAGAGGAGCAGTTCGATTGATAGATAGATAGATACAACAAGAGGTGGCTAGCTTATGTGGGTACTTCGTCTTTCATTTCAGGAATCATAACCGGTCATGTGGAATTAATTCACAGATAGAATTAAAGATATTAACATCAAAAATAAAAATATGATATATTTGGATGTAACATATCTACTCACAAATGTACCTCTGATTGAAATGGATAATGACTAGTGTGAACAAGTCAACAAAAATATTAAGCTCTCAGTAGTGTGATGTAAATTTTCAATTTGATGGCGAACTCTACAGACAGGCAGATTTAGAGTGGCAATTACCTCTTCGTTAGGTCAGATGTTCAGCAGATGTCTTTCTGAATAAACTAGAAAGTGATCTTTTAAACATTGTGATGAAAAGAATTCTTCTCCAAGTTTTGGTTTGTAGGAATTTTATTTTATTCTATTTTATTTATTTTTGATTACAGCTTGATTCCACACTGTATTTTTGGTACAAGTATGGAATTTTCAGCATGTGATATAGGTAGCCCAAATTTTGCAGGCCCACCATAGATATCAGGTATGCGTCGGCAGGGGATCGAACCTCAGACTATGTGCATGGTTGGTGAGAGTCCTAACCACTGTGTGCCACCGACGCACATGTTGATACTCAGATAACTACTAGAGTAATGATAGTGACAAAGATAACATAGATTAATTAACACTAGGCATTATAAGCGGTAGTATAATTGAGCCTTAAACGATACACATCCCTCCAATACGAATCCTTGTGTCTATACTTTTTGCTTTGCTGAAATGGTATATGTATTGTTGCATTTTGGAAAAAAGTGAATAAATAAAGCAATAATGTCGATTATGCCGAGAAATCGATATTAGATCTGCTACACATTTGGTAAGTCATTAAACGTCTATAACACGTGAAACAATCCAGACATTAACAATACCACCTGTAAATACTTAATATTATATCAGAATAACATTTTTGAAGAAAAAAAATATGCATATATCTACCTTGATATTTCTTTCTTGTAAGCTTTTTGCAATTTGAAGCGCTATTTTGCCATCTGCATGACTATAACTAATCATGACATGACCATTTGACTGAGAAGAACTTTGATTATCATCTTTCACTTTATGAAACGTTTCATCGACTATAAAACAATTTGAATTTTAAAAAAATAAAGAAAAAAGAAAACGGTTTTTTTATTATCATTGCCTCAAATAACAATGGTGTGTAGATGTGTGAATACAGAAGCGTTAAGATTATGTGTGTATGTGTAGACTGATATCTGACACCCACCACCCCCCCCCCACACACACACACACTCACATGCTAAAATGAATGAAGTATACCTCTGCTACTGAAAAATGAATATTAAGAACAGATTATTTAAGCATAAAACCTGGTGTTTGGCCTTGGAGACAGAAAGATATATATATATATATATATATATTAAGACCATGAGAGTTGGAGGGGTTGAACGAACTTTTTCTGTACACAGAGATCTGGCTTTTCTGTTTCGATAGCCAAAGCTTCAGCAATACAGATGAGTCGGGTACGTAGGGATTTAGGTAAATTGCTCTTTGCCTTGCAGATGACTTTAAAGGCGGAGGCTATAGAGATAGGGTGATCATTTTCGACCAGATGTTCTATGATCGTGCTTCTTATTGCTCCACTTCCACCTTTTCGTAGCCATGCAGGATAATGTTCTTGCACCCTCTTGGAAAAAACTCGAGTCGAACGACCGATATACCTAGCTCCACAAGAGCAGGTGAATTGATAAACGCACATAGAGTTGGTCAACATTGGGATCTTGTCCTTCAGGTTATTGAACAATAATGGTCGGCTAGTAAAAGCTATTCTCAGAGAGGCAGCAGGGAATGTTCTTTTCAGGGACTGTGATATCCTTCGTTTCATGATATCGGAAGCTAAGTCCCCTTTGAATTCTAAGCTCATGTAAAGTATTTTCTTGGGAGCGGTTGATAAGTCACGTTTTGTAGGCTTTGAATGTATATTCTTATCTATAAAACGTGGTGGAAATCCATTTTCCATTAGGATTTTCCTCAAAGTGTATAACTCATCTTCCACAGTATCAGTGCTACAAATGCGCCGAATACGAGTGGCAAGCGACCGGACCAGGTTTCGTTTTCGACCAATAGGTACCCAGCTATAGAAATTTGTCAGTTGATCATTCCATAACAGCCTACGATAAAGGTGGAAATGGAGCAATAAGAAGCGCGATCATTGAACATCTGGTCGAAAATGATCACCCTATCTCTATAGCCTCCGCCTTTAAAGTTATCTACAAGGCAAAGAGCAATTTACCTAAATCCCTGCGTACCCGACTCATCTGTATTGCTGAAGCTTTGGCTATCGAAACAGAAAAGCCAGATCTCTGTGTACAGAAAAAGTTCGTTCAACCCCTCCAACTCTCATGGTCTTAATCCCTCTATGCTAAAATATGATAATCCCCAATCATATTTTAGCTCTACCAATTTTTCATTTTTCATTTCGTCTATTCAATTTGTATACTCTTCCTTATTAAGTCAGTTGTTATTATTACTATTCTCACTTTGAACTGTCCCCGGTATTATTTCACTTGTTCCACTTGTCATTCTAAATCAATATATATATATATACGTGGTTTCTAAGATGTTATATCCGGTGAGGGAATCGAATCATAGGTGTGAATGCATAAAATAATAATAATAATAATAGCATGAAATGCAATTAAAAACTAAAATGTTTGTGAATACAATCATAGTTAAATTTCAAGTGGCAAGATAATTAGTGTCATGCATAGAATAATTCATAGGATGGATAGAACTTCAAAAGAGTGTGCAAAGGATTAGTAGAGAAACCGAATAAAATAAAAACGTTACGTGATATTGTGTGAAATTTGATAGCATAGAATTTAACGTTGTAAAAAGGAATTGATTTAGAATGACAAGTGGAACAAGTGAGAATAGTAATAGTAACAATTGACATAATAAAGGAAGAGTATACAAACTGAATAGACAAAATAAGAAAAAAAATGGGATATTGGTAGAGCTAAAATATGATTGGAGATTACCGTACTTTAGCATAGTGGGATTCAGACCATAAAAGTTGGAGGGGTTGAATGAACTTTTTCTGTATACAGAGATCTGGCTTTTCTGTTTCGATAGCCAAAGCTTCAGCAATACAGATGAGTCGGGTACGTAGGGATTTCGGTAAATTACTCTTTGCCTTGTAGATAACTTTAAAGGCGGAGGCTATAGAGATAGGCTGATCATTATCGACCAGATGTTCAATGATTGCGCTTCTTATTGCTCCACTTCCACCTCTTCGTAACCATGCAGGGTAGTGTTCTTGCACCCTCTTGGAAAAAACTCGAGTCGAACGACCGATAGATATTAATAGACTAGATTAGAATTTCACAATGGATTCGTTTACTTGATATTCAGTAATCAAAACAAACAAATTAGCATGGAACGTTGCATCACTTCAAGTTGAAACATGTCTCAAAAGTACATAAGGAGGAAATCATCAGACACACAATATAACATTAAGATAGAGAAAAATAAATATGAGAAAAGAATAACTGAATTCAGAATAGTAAAACTCCTCAAAACTTTTGAAAGAACAAGTAATAGGTCACTCAGAATCTTTAATTATTGATTCCTAACATCTCGAAGACATCACAACCAAGTGAGTGTGAACTTCCAGTTTTTATGATTTTGAATTTCAACCTAATTTCTTATTAGACGAGTTGACTAACACTCAAAATAATATTCCTTACAAGTCAAAAGTAACTGAAAATAAACAGTGATAACAAGAAGGCGCGATTAACAGTCCACTGAGATAACGTTCAAGAAGTCTTGCCCATATGAGATGTCCGACTGTGCTTAGATTTCTTAGTGAAACTTCTTTTCATTTCTGTAACCAGTTCCAAAAGAAAAATGCGTAGAACGCAAATTAAAAAGGAACCAGAAGATTACCAGCGAATCATAACAACCAAGGATTGAACTTCAGACCTCATTCTAATTTGTAATAACAGGATGCTATAAAATGATGACCGCTGTTCCCATTTTGCTTAATTTCATCATAAATGTATTATAACCTTAATGGACTTTAGCGACTTTTGGATTGACTTGTTGGCAAAGTTAAACTTTAAGCACCGTTAACTACCAATCAGTGAATGACCTCGAACGCATTTTTGTGTATGGAATATATATAGCGTCCCGGGAGTGCGAACGCTCCAATGACCTTGAACGTATGCTAGTCGTTGGCTTTCAATTTTAGGTTGGAGTATCAACAGAGTATAGTATATTGATATGATTATGAACAATAAATTTTGTTCGAAACGTTATCCAGTAAATAATACTGTTTCACTGTGTGATATATCTAATAAACAAATTAATATGAAAGAGTATAATTCCATTGTGGGTAAAATTTATTTTGATAAAGTTTCATAATGTATTACACTAATACTTCCTGAGCAATAAATTGTGCTTGAAACATCATCAGCAAATATGACTGTGAGACTTTATCAAAATAAATTTTACCTAGAATGGAATTATACTCTACCACAGTGTCTAAGTTCTATTCTTATATCAACAGAGTAATTTAATCAAATTCTATACATGTAATTAATTAGGTCTTCTAACCCTAATAATAACCTTAATCTTCCCTGAACTAACTGTAATCTAAACCTAACCAACCCTAATATCGCCTTTATTAAGTTAACCTAACCCTAACTTGTTCGTAGCTTAAAGAGTAACTCAATCTTTCCTAAAGCTAAGCTGAAACTTGTTAAAAGTCCCATTTAATAGCATAACACTTTAATGAGCATATTTTATTGATGATGACAACATTATTTACCACGTTTCAGTGACTCATTCAGTGAGCGTTTCGAGGTCATTAGTGCTGTCGCATTTCATTGGTAGTCTGTGGTGCCTAAAGTTCAACTTGGTCGACTTGTTATCAGGAAACACTCTCATCGATTTATAGTACACAGATAATATTGCCCTTCTAAATAAAGACACCAGCACGATGTAGAGTCTTTTATTCACCTTGAGAAGAAATCTTAGCATATTTGGCATGTGATTTATTGCTGTCAAACAGATGATGCTTCATCACTGGTCTGAACCGATTCCAAGTTCAAATATAGGAAGTGAGATGGTTGAGCGTATTGGTCACTTGAATTATTTGAAAAGTTGCATCAAGCCTAATGCAGTGATTCCTGACGACATCTCAGCAGGCATACAAAAGGCTGATGTGTAATTTGGTAGTTTATGTAATCTCTGGTGTACACGTGATATCCGACTGTCGATCAAAGGATGTCTTCACTTCTTAACAGCTGGTTCAACCCCTCTATGACTGTGGGATGTGACTATTGAAAGTAGAAGATATGAAGAGACTAGTTGTCTTTGATTATAGGTGTCTGCATTTGGTCTCCCACGTCAGTTTGTATGATATGGTGAGTAATGCTGAGGCTAGGTGCAAAGTGTCAGGTAAGGAGGGAAAATGATTCGATGAGACTTCGTAGCTATATAGACTTAGATGGCACAGACACGTATTATGAATGTTAAGCCTCCGCCTCCTTGGTCGAGAAATGTTAGCTGACATAAGATTAGACTGGAAAGGAATCAGGAGGGACGAGGTGAAAACCTAGAGTTAGTACATGCAGCCTTCTACTGTCTGTTTCATGCAGTCATATAGAGAAATGTAGACTGACTGACTGGTGTCGTCGACACTAATGGCTGGAGATTTTTCGGTGGCGCAGATGTATTCGATCTTTTTAATCTCCCAGATCCACTAAATCCTCATTTTACTTCATATCAGTGTATGTATTCATGCTACACTTAACAAGTATGCTGTTTATCATGAATAAATACTTACAGAGAGAATAAGAAATCACTTAATTCCATTGTTCCTACCTACCTTTATCATTCCTTCCATGATCTGCTGACATTGGTGATGGAACATCACTACCATTGATATCGCCATCATCATTAACATTATCATCATCATCATCATCGTCACAGACATCAGAAGATATTCGAAGCTGTTTTTCAAAATTTATTATTTTCTCAGAAAATTTTGTTGCAAGTAATTTAATTTCTTTAACGGAATTCTCCAGAGTAATTTCAGAAGTAATAATACGTATGGTAAGTAATATCTCATCCTCATAGTCATTCGGTAATGTCTTCAGTAATGATTTTAAATGGCCCAAAACGCCACGTCTCATGAAAGCAGTTTTATTCTCCGTATTTAAAGCCAATATACGCAGAACTAGTATTTTGTAAAGGTCAAAAAGAAATTCACTGATATGTATTCATATAAAATTCTAATATTTCAGCAGCATATACTAGTGACTAGAGATTCTATAATTCTGTAATTTTCTATATTTGGTTTGTAAGGGTTAGTTTTGTTTTTACGAGTTGATCACGCATTAAGGTTGCGCTAAATCACGAATTGGTAGAAGTTAGAATTCATGGGCTGGTCATTGAATCGGGCCCCAATGGCCGAGTGGTATACAAGCTTGTCTCGTGACCGGAAGGTTCTGGGTTCGAACCCTCTGTGGTGGAGGCGTACTGCCGATGATTTCCAAACTAGGCTGAAACAGCTGACTGTCCAGTACTTCCTGGTTGGTTTTCAATGGTTCTCTAACTAACATCAATCCGTGATCAACTCAGAAAAATTCTGTAATTCTAAATTGACAAGTTTCTATAGTTCATGACAGTAACAAAATTTAAATAACTTGGTAATCCTAAGAAATAGCACCAATTTGAGTTAATTTAACAATGAATCTGAATTTCTGCTGGAGTAACATAGTTTGATGACATAAGGTATAATTCTTTTGAGTTGTATCACGGTTTTCGTGATTAATTCCTTTTATACCATTGTTCTTAGATTTAGAGTGATAAAAAAACGAATAAACTGAATCAATAAGTCAAAGGCTAAAGACTAGAAAACTGACCAACTTGTAAAAGTGTACCCAAGATGACCAGAATGCACCAGATAATATCACCTTGAAGAACACTTCTGGCAAACGTTTTCTCAAGTCACCTCTCGATAACTAGGTGACAGTTTTGAGGATAATGTTTATGACTAGTTTGACGACGGATTGATATCAGTTAGAGAATCATTGAAAACCAACCAGGGAATACTGGACAGCCAACTGTTTCATCCTAGTTTGGAAATCATCTGCAGTACGTAGATGATGTGGGTGCATACTACCGATGATTCCCAAACTAGGATGAAACAGCTGTCCACTACTCCCTGGTTGGTTTTCAATGATTCTCTAACTGATATCAATCCGTGATCAACTCCTCAAAACAAATCTAATCCTTACAAACCGACTATTGAAAGATAATGTTTATCCTCTGCAATTATCTCAACGCCATTAAAAAATAACATTACAGTCAGTAGTCCAACTTTACGCTCAAACTTTATTATGCAACACACTTACTACTGTGGAATTAGTTCATCGAACACAGTCTAACCTCCCTAACATGATGGAGTGGCAGTGAACAATGCGTCGGTAGCATAGTGGTTAGGACTCTCACCGACCATGCACATGGTCCGAGGTTCGATCCCTGATATCTATGATCAGCCTGCAAAATTTGGGCTACCGATATCACATGCTGAAAATTCCATACTTGTACCAAAAATACAGTGTGGAATCAAGCTGTAAGCAAAAAAATTTTAAAAAAACTTCAGTTGAACCTTTTTATCTCACCTATCATAGATAATATCACCGACTCAAAAATTAGAGTCAATGATGATTTGACACCACACCAGTAATTGTCTTGAAAGGTTACCACCTTAGTACTATTTCAAAAATTCTGATAATAACCAACCCAATAAGAACAATCTCTGAAAGTGAAGTAAAAGCTGAAACTAGCCTAAACTATTTGCCTTTCAATAATCTTTTATTTTCAATTTGAGTAACCTTCATCGAAAAACTGTACAACTAATCAGAATATTGGTTTGTAGGGTTTTGGTTGATTGGTTACAGGATTTCATCATGAGCTGACATTGGTTAGAGAACCATTGTACTCCCAGGTTTTCCAATGGTTCTCTAACCAATGTCAGCTCATGATGAAATCCTGTAACCAATCAACCAAATCCCTACAAACCAATACTTGAATACCAATGAGATGCTCACTGGCGACTGGCCCACTGGGGTTCCAGTGGGGAAGTCGTGACCAGTAGGGTGCAGCAGGTCGGGTGTGAGGACAAATACTCGCCGAAGACATTGGCTAGCGGTTGCGCTATATCGTGAATTAATCAGAATATTTTTTATGCTTAGTCTATGTGAAGAGTAAATAAATAACTTTTTTCTTAAAAAAAATATATAAAGCTTACTGAAAAACTTTATTTAAATAATTTACCTTTGTTCATCTGCTTAACACTAATTAATTCATCAATTTTGTTCTCGCTATTTATAAGTGAAGCGAAATATTTTATCAATGATTGAATAATTCTTTTTTTCGTTATTTGAAGTTGAGCAATTTCAGTATGAGTGAAACTTAAAAAAATTATTATAGTTCTCTGAATAAACAAAAGCAGAATTGGTTATCTTATCTTATCAATGAGAGATCAAACCTGAAGCTGTGAATTCATTGAACAAGTATAACGGATTATAATATTACGTAGACAGTAATCAATAATTCGCCTGTTGATTATTTCATCTTCATATAGTACTGCAGTATTCAATCCAGAAATGATAGATTCTGTCAACCAGGTGATTTTCTACTAAAGTATAAAAATGACTGATAACATACTTCAAACCTCATATAAATCCATAGTACTTGTACGATTTAGCATCCGTCGAGCTTCAGTTAAGTAAACATCAGACTTTATCATCAGCTGGGCGAAACTAATACTCACACCAATATAGGATGTTAAAGTTTGTTGAAAAGTAATAAATTTTGGGATCCATTCAAGAACAGGAGGTGGATCTGGCAGAGAAGCAGATTTAAGTAATGGACTAAATCCCAAAGGAATAGCTTTTCTTCCTAAATCACGGTAAACAATTACAAGATTTCGTAGAATTGATGGTTTTGATAATTTATTCACAGCAATATTAATACGATGCTTGTTTACATCAACTGATGCTTCATCAGGATTGCAACTGTGTAGGAATGATGATAGTAACTGATCGAATTCATCGGTATCATATTTTTTGGATTTAGAATGTGATATCAACTGATTTATGATTTCTGATGTTTTTTCAAACAGCTCATCGTCAACGCTTGTATTCATCTACACTTGAATAGGTGAGATATTGCAGTTGTCAAGATTCAGTGATGCCTGTAAAATTAATATTTGAATTTTAGAACAAATAATTATGAAAATATTCATTGGACTAGACTGTAACAGCGAAGCAAAATTGTGAGTATGCAGAACCTTAGCCAACAGTGCTTATGAAAGAAAAAAACAAATGGGACATAAGAAAGGCCTGTGATCGCAAGATTCACTACCACATACGTGAAATATGAGAGGCAACAGATACCACACTGACAACTAACAATTTCTATTTTATACAAATAAGCTCGTCTTCAGAGTAGAACAGTTTGCTGGATGCAATAAATAATATTAATTAACGATGTGATGCATATAAAAAACAAACCGATATAGGATTAATCTCATTTCACTTAGCCCTATTTGTTGAGGAAGGCTCTGGTTCGGGATACGTGACATGCGTCCTAGCCACCTCAATCGATGAAGCTTCACCAACCTACTTTTCCTCTTTACCCGTCATTTCATGCCTAAGCTCATCATTTATGACCATATTAATCCAATAAGTACGAAGGTTGAACGGAGACATCTATAGTAAAAAATAATCGTTGGTCTTTTGGTACTTTTCACTTTTAATGACCATAAAGTTTTAAAGGGAGAAAGTGACGCACGTTACGCACGCTCTCTGATGACAAGGCAGATATCATACCGGCACCGAAGATTGCACACCTTCTTTATCCCCACTTAGGACTCGTTAACAATCATTCCACTAGGGCTGATGCAACACATTTAACCACTTAAAATCCTGTCCTTAAACTAGAAGTCGTGTAGACGAGTACTATAGAGGCATCCTATACCTCGACTAAGTGGAGTTCAAGAACAACAAACCTGCGAAAACAAGGTGACTTTCACACCTAGGTGTGGCTTTGTCAATCTCCAGATCCAGGTAGACTGAGACGGTTACAGGTAACTGATTACAGATGTTTCGCGACTGACTAACGAATCAATCTAGAACTTAGCACACAGGTCCGTCAGTCGAGGCTCCCATAACTTGAAGAAGAATATAAATCAAAGAAACAGAAAATCAGTGGTACAACATTAAACATAGATGGTTATGACAAACACAACTAAAGGATGAGAAGTTTGCTATTCGCTAGCCATAATTCACCTTCGGAAGACTACAGGTCATAGATGTTCAGGCACTGCATTGGTCAAGCTGATCTCCCTGTGATCACAAGATTTTCTTTTCATAGACTACAGTGATAGAAGATTTACACCAGTCTAAATTTTTCTTGTTACTTGATAACCACGCTCATCCCCATGCAATGAGCTTAAGCAATTTTGTGAGGGCTAACGATACCACCGAATTACCCATACCTTGGTAGGTGGAGAGGGATTCGAAACTGGTAACTGGAAGTCTAGCGCAAAAATCAATAAGTCTGAGCTCCACTCGTCTTTTCACGCATTATCTAGCCAACAATTTACAACCAACATCACCAATCACCTCCAGAGTATCTGACTATCTTAGATTTCGAAATATTGCCAGGATTCGGTAGAATCATAATATGAGCCACACAAAAGTTACACGTATAGTCGAGGTAATCATAAAGTGTTTAGGTCGTGTTACGTATCCCTTTCCACTATTTGTAGAACTACAAGTGTTGGAAAAAAATGACGGTCAAATCAAAATGTACCAGCACAACGATAAAAAGTATTGATCTAAATACTAGAGATATTGCACATTGGTTCAAGCACTCGACTTTCAGTCGATGTATCCTGGATTCGAATTCCACTAAACTCAATTCAACTCGGTCAACTGGGTATTATAATTAAATCTTACGTAATAAGTTTGGCTCATAGCCTGGCACACGTAAAACGTTTCAGGTAAATGAGTTCTGACTAACTAGGAGTCAGGAAATACAGGCTGCTTGGCTCCGATTCAATTAACTAACAGAAGCTATGGTTGGTAAACTTAGGAGATGTGGCGTAAAATATGTCGCCCTGACGCATATGCACTTTTAGTATGTTCTATCTGTTCGCTTCAATAAATCCTGTTATATATAATAAGCAGCACCGGCTATTATTCGGCCACTGTCAATGCTGATGTGTAGCTTAAGTCTATCTGAACCATTAGAGTAGTCATAATTAGGCTTTGACCTAGTTTTATGATATCTTCCAGAATATGAAGTTTTCCTCCTAAAGTTACATACGGGATCCCTCAAGTTGTAAGTGATACTTGGTCTTCACCAAATTGGCTCTAAATATAATTACAGGACAGTGATTTATAAGAAGTTGGGAAAGAGTCATTTTTCTTAGTTCTTTTGTTAATATACAGGAAAAGTCTAGTAGGGCCGTTCTTCACTAATTAGCTGGTATCTATATGTTTTTCCAGATTTCGCTACCAACAACTTATACTGACTAATTTCCACAGTATTTAAATAAAGCACTGGTAGCCTAGTCAGAGTAGACAGGTCTTAGAAAATTTCTTCGCAGCTCAGAAGTTTTTTGACATGTCCACAGAGAGCAGGTTGTTGGTCTACAATGAATCGTTCAAGTAATTACTCTGGGAACACGTAAAATTATTAACTTATAAGCTTACAGAATTAGCTCAACCTCCTGATAAATGTGATGCTCTCAAGTCACATATCCGAACGAGGCTAGCCTAAGAATTCAGCTACGCCATAAACCGTGAGCTTATATAACAGCATTACATGGTCAACGGAAAGCAGACATCAGTACTATGTATATCTTATAATTCATGGGTCAACGCCATGAGAATTCACCGAGAGTAATACCCGCGTTTAAGATACTGGGTCAAGTATCAACCTGATACAATACACCTTTGCAATGGAAAAATCCATTATGCAACGCTTTCGCCAAAAGAGCTATAACCACTAATATCAGTAACTTTAGTTCCAGTAGTATACTACCGGTCTTTACCATAGCTGATAGTGGTTCTTAAACCCTACAAATGCTTCAGTAACTTCTTATAGGTGTAGAATGATCAAGGAGATTAGCAATTAAATATTCTGTGCAGTTGAAGTGTAGGTCCCCAAAACGACGAGTGCACCAATGACTTTGAACCAATCAACGACTTATAAGCATACTTTTTGTGACATAAAAACTGTATTTCCGAACCTTATTTCTGACATTGGAGTTTCTGTCCTTAAAAGTTCTATATTTGTACCACAACCTAGCTAGCATTGACTTTGACCGCAGTGCAGAATCTTTGGGGTAGGCTCTTCAGTACGCGCGAAGTCTTCGCCCCGAAAATTATTCAGTGCGCCCGAAGAACATGCTAGCTATGAAATGGGTTTTAAAAAGAGCAATAACAACTGAGTAGGAAAACACTGTGTTCAACGGCGACACCTACTCTGACATACAAGGTGAGATCTGGGCTAATATATGAAAGGCGTTTTCCAAGGGCGACTCAGTGCAAACATGTTCTGGGGATGCACTATATATATATATATATATATATATATATATGCCAACAGTAAAGAATGGACACCAACTTCAGACGACCTTGAAATAACTAATCAGATTATTCTAGGTGAAATATTTCACCTAGAATAAATAAATGAATTTTTATAAATTAGGTACCACATATGTGGTACCTATAGGTACCACATATGTGGTAATTATAATTTATAAAGAAGTGTATCTATGATATATATGTAATGGAAATGGATCATATAAGGTATGTATCCCTAATATGCTAAAGATACTATGTATCTTTAGTCTCAACAATGAGGATACAGGTTACTACCGGATGACTTTATTTCGTTTACTTTCTCGCACCCCCGAAATCCCGCTGCACTGCAACCTTGAACCTATTCTCGCGCTTCCAATGACCAATATCGTTTTTAAGAGCTAGTATAAACTAATTTGATTTCTTTGTGCTCGCTTCTTTATTGTGAGGTAAAGGTCCATGATCTTCCGTAAACTTCTGAGTAGTTCGTCCTGCCACTCGACTATCGTAGGTTGGTTGACTCCCAAAGAAGTAGTGCTGGGATTAGTCATATTTTTTGTAGTATGCGGTATGTTAAGACTGTCACTACTGTGAATGGAGTTAATCGTTTCACTAGTTAGTCCTGCGGTATCGTCGTCAAAAGAAAAGAGATAATAATGATAGATATAATTAGAGTAGGTTATTCAGACTAAAAGGACAGAAAAAGAAATTAAGAAAACGTAAAACATACAGCTAGTTAAATTTGAAGTTGATATATGTATTTACACATATAAATATATATAATATCAGTAGTAATAATAAAAAGTGTAGTAGTTGGAGTTGTCAGGAGAGTAAGACGCGAGAGAATGTAAAAAAGTCTACCGCTGAACGGTGTGTGGGATTTTAAGGGAATAGGCCATTTATACGCAATCCTTGTCTCGCTGCATGATTTTCCACAGACGGCGCCACAGCTACATATGCTGGTAAGGAGTTCCAGGGACGGCAAACCGGCAGTGAAAAAGAGTGGGAGCGCTCCTGAGTCCTTACCTTCTGGTGGGTTGCCCTTCTGGGATTCCCACGAGGAAGCCTATACCTGCTCGAACACATTTGCTTGGGTGATTCTGGTCACTTGTTATCTTGTAGGCGGTAATCAAATGCGCCCTTAGTCGACGGTAGCTAAGTGTGAATAGGCCCAATTTATTCTTTATCTAACAATATCATAATCTTTGTTGCACACTTGAATATTTAATGAAGGACGACAAAGAAAGCAAATTAAATAAGTAAGAATGGTGCATTGTTAATCCAATGCTGTCTGTTTCATCCAAAACTGAGAAATTTGTTGAGTAGGTCCCAGAACGATTTCAAAAAGGACGACGAGCAATTATTTATTAAATATAAGAGCTGATGTAGTTGAAGTTAAGAGCTTGATCGATAAGAACAACCTTTCAGATTGTAGTATATGGTCAGTGGTTTTTTCTAGGTTACAACAAGCTGGGAAGTTGACTGTAATTCGGGATGAAAATAATGGTAGAAGATAAATAGCTTGCTTCAGCTCGAACAGGCGAGTTTAAATTTACCATGAATTCGCAGAGATTGTGGGTTTCGGTTCCACCTACAATACTAATGAGAGAGAATAAGTGTATGTTCCTATGTCGTGAACAGGCAGAAGTTAGAATTCAAGGACCATTGGATCGAATCCCAGTGGCTTAATGGTATACGAGCTCACCTCGAAATCAGAAGGTCCTGGGTTCGAATCCCGGTGAGTGTGTACTGCTGGAGAATCCCAAATTAGGACGAAACAGCCGTCCAGTACTCCCAGGTTTTCCAGTGGTTCTCTAACTGATGTCAGCTCATGGTTAAATCCTCCATGCAATCAAACAAAATCCCTACAAAACCAATACTTGAAAATAAGTGTAAATGTCTCCTAAATCCAACATTTTAGTTTGTTGCTGTCTTCATATAACCAGCGGAACGAACTGGAGGAAAACAGGTGAAACCTCACTGAGGACGTGGAAAGGCCCTCTTTAAGGCCACCCCATGCTTGATTTCGTTGACTTCATCGGTTTCGCTTTAAAAATGTAGGATTGGATGGTTAGGGTAACTGTTTCAGGCAGACGCTATATTCAACCGTCACATGCCTATAGTTAACTTCAGCGCTATCTTAAAGTAGCTACGTTGTTTTGGATGACCCGTTATAGGAATAGGCAGCGTACGTTCATTATTTCCAAATGTATAAGGGTTAGGTTCTTATTCTTGAGTACTTTATTAGGCAGACCCATAAGCAGCGAATTCTAGGA
This sequence comes from Trichobilharzia regenti, assembly GCA_944472135.2. Classification (NCBI taxonomy): domain Eukaryota; kingdom Metazoa; phylum Platyhelminthes; class Trematoda; order Strigeidida; family Schistosomatidae; genus Trichobilharzia; species Trichobilharzia regenti. The sequence goes on from OX235263.1 coordinate 38,977,263, forward strand.
AATTACGTACAACGGTGGCTGTGCATGGCTACACTTGTTCCGTGTGCACTTGCCCTCATCTTTGGTATGAAGCAATGCACTGGAGTTACTTTCATTACAGTTTGTTAGTTCTTAATGGATGCATAAAACCATAAGTAATTTGATATCCTGAAGTAGATATCCAAATGCTGCGGTTACTGAAAATAAATGTGACGGATATTAACTAGCACTACATGGTTCAGAAGCTTTTAAAAAGTCAAAGGATACGCAAATCAAAAAGTTCAATAAGTTATTAGAGGGGAGATCTTCATTTGAGAACGATGATATCATCAATCCAAAGTCAACAGTCAATAAGCGCATTAGAAAAGCGACTAAATTTCAGTAGCATTAAGTAAAATAGACAGAACGACAGTTGATGACGTACGAGCACAATGTGTACTGACTTTAAAACGACTAAAACGGGGAAAACCTGATCCGATGGGTATAATTACGGGATGTCCATGATTTTTAAGAGAACTTTAAATAAACTTTCCTTGAACCATTGGTTTTCTTTTTTGGCGAAGCATTTCTTGACAAGATTAAACGAATAGGTGGAAAAGTAGTTGCTCTATGGCTAAGAACAGTGGTCATTGCGTTCCGGATTAATATCGAGTGTCTAACTGTTATAACCCTATCGAAATAGCATTTTCTTCATGGTCCATTACAACATCTAGAAATCATAACCACATTGTCTTCGGTAAATTTATTTTTACTTTTCAAGTGACTGCAAATAGTGAGTCACTTGAGGTGATAGGACAGACACCTCTGAACACTTTCGTGGAGATTAGGATATATTTACTTTTTCGCTTAGAAGACTATCTTTTTACCAAGCAAGTTCTCGGGATGTCCACTAACAATTTGTAATTTGAAGATAACGTTAAGTTGCTCACTAAGGTAGTGGCTACAGGAGATTACCTTCAGCAGAAACTGTATTAATGTAGCTACGCAGCTTTAGGTAATGCATCATAGAACTAACAGCGTCTGAATATATTAAACTCTGTATAACTGGTTAAATAGTGGTTCTCATATACGATTTAGTTTTATAAATAGTGAATGCACCGTACAAGCGTTCACTCTGGTTTCCACACCTAGCTCACAAACATTATGCCTGCATACAGTATACATTTAAGACTGATACGCTGAGTGGTGGGCTCTGCGAAACATGCTATTTTCACGATAAAATCAAGAACAACAAGTCAAGCAGGAAAAATTGGTATCATTAAAGTCCATTAGCTATAAACAAATGCTTGAAAGCCTAGGTTTATTAATTACCATAAATCAGAAGTGCAAACACTGCAATTGTTGATCATAAACTTGATGGATATCAGAAAACACCACATAACTCAACGGCATACTGGAAATAAATAAAATTTGTTTCTTAGCTCATTGTCAAGTTAACAGTATATTTGATGATGTCATGTCATATTAACAGATTAATAAACTAGCTACTAAACGTAAATTACCATATTTACTAGTGAAACACACTTGGCTCGCAACTGGCTAGATAAAGCGACTTTAGCGTATCGAACAGTAGAGAATTATCATTCAACTTGCTAAATCCTTCTTAGTTTTTATAATGTGCTATCGTATAGAAATACGAGCGGAATCCTATGAATGACTAAAGTAACAGTCTCATAATACTACAGTAAATCTCCATTCTACTAACTGAGTATAACATGCAGTCATCCGAATTCACATATTACAAAAGCACACAGCGTAGTGACGGATTGAAGAGGTCCTGAAGAATTGGAAATTAAGAGTGTGGTAAACATTTCATTAGATTACGAAAGAAAATTCTGATGAAGGGCATTAGCTTTAGTTTGACCGAAAGATATTTTCTCCGACTCAAATAAAAAAACACATTTTCGAACTGTTCCGCTACAGGTGTTCTGTTTCTGCGTGAATCATTTTTCCTCACATTATCCAGTTATCCATAGTCAACAAGGATTGCATTGTATCAGCTGGAACAACATATAGCATTCACTCGTGAAATCTACATCAGGAATCTTCGGCCACCCTATCTAACCACGTGGAACTCAGGACTTCATCCACAGCAAACTCTGTAAAGGAAAGTCTGACTTTTTATTTTGCAATATATATCTGTTTATCGTTGTTCTTTTGATACTTCGATAATACAGCTATCTTATTTTTATATCCTCAAGACTTTTTTTCCGGAAATTGTGAAGTTTCTTGTTTCTGTAATGGTTAAGCCTATCAAACGTGTAAGTACCGTTAAGAGACTGAGATCTAATACTAGTCAACCATCTGAAGGCCTCAGCTCCGTTGACGATTCTACACTTTTTACACCACCCACACCCAGAGTTATGGTATCTGATATCATGGAGGAACTGACAGAGAATGCGGCTTGTAGCAAAAGTGATTTACCGACACTTCAGAAGTCAGTAGCAGAACTACAGAGCAAGTTTGATAGCATTATGCCTCTCACGCAACTGTGTGACCCATCACAAAACATCTGTCTTGAATCACTAATCAAATCCGAGCGCATAATTGACTATTTGGCTGAAGAAGCTGTTAAGAGGATTATGTCCTCACACAACGTCTTGGCCTATAACATTCCAGACAGAGAGCCGATTGCCAAACTTAAGAATTCGTGTCTAAATGGTTGTAATATATCGTTGACAGAATATCAGGTTTTGCGTCCTCGTAAGAAATCTACAAGCACCCGTGTCCGGTGCTTTTCAAGTTGAGGGCTACTGAAGAAGCCAGGAATTTTCCGAAATCTGACAAGAAAATAGGCTCTTCAACAACATACACTAACATTAGGGTTGCACCTGATTTAACACCATGCCAAAGACGATGCCGCCCAGGAACACGGAATGCTGATAATTCTCATAAGAGAACTGTCAATGTAGTTGAAGACTGAACGATCAATTCATGGTTGTTTGCTCAAAACCAACTTCCCCAATTTTCGCGGAGGCATCAATACGACAGTCATCGTCTCATCGGTCGCTGTTCAGAAAGAAGTCAGCAGAAAACCGTCAGCAGTAATATTGTTTACAGTTTACAGTTTATTTAGGATAGTAGGCTATATGCCTGTGTTAATCCTTTCGATTTATTGCATACAGGAGGTCCAATCTCGCCTTGAATGAATCAACGGATGGCGCTGATACGACGTGTTCCGGTAGGGAGTTCCAATGGTTCACAATTCGATGCGAAAAACGGATTTCCAGACGCAGACGATTCGACCGTGGTTTTTGAACCTTGAGGTGATGTCCTCGCAATTGGTTGGTGCTAGAAGGAAGAAATAATTTGGATAAATTAGCTCCAAAATCATCTCTTAGGATACGGTATGCTAGTGTAACAACAGAAGACAAGGGCGAAGCAACAGATCGTTTTATTATGAAAATCAACACGTATTTATACATATTTCAACAACATTATTATAGACAAGCGCAGTCATCTGATTGGTTGTTTAGGTAGACAAACGCAGGCTTCTGATTGGTTGTTTCGGGATTCCTTGACAAATCGAGTTCTCTCTGCGAATCTCATTTTGCCACGTTAACTTTGCTGTGATTGGTTGTTGACTCAGTCTTGTTCATATTTTCTCACGGCCCATATTAGTGACCTATACCTTAACGTAGATTAGTGCCAACCAATCGGCTAGCAGCCTGCTCTCACCACACTCGTCCCCCCGTCAAATACGTGCGACTGAAGTCGGCTTGATCTACTTGGTGCAGGCGTCATCGTTGGCTTGTCTCGCTGTATCCATTTCTGGAGCTCGCTGACGTTCACGCGCCTCTCATTGTTCGCCATTGCGACTGTGTCTGCGTAACCCCATCTCGAAGTGACCATATATGGTCCTTCCCACTTTGGAAACTGTTTGCCTGACCCTGTCGAACATTCGTCCATACTTCGGCCGACACCTTCATATGCTGCTTTCGCCCGACCTCCCAGCAGCGTCTCAAGTAGCAGCTCCATCGCTGGCAGATCTTGAACGCCACTCAACTGCGCAGAAGCCTTGAAGTCCTGCCCGAAGATCCATATGTCTCCATCAAAAACTGCAGGGTATAGGCTTTTCATTTGTCGGTAGGCAGCGACACCAAATGTAACAACAGAAGACAAGGGCGAAGCAACAGATCGTTTTATTATGAAAATCAACACGTATTTATACATATTTCAACAACATTATTATAGACAAGCGCAGTCATCTGATTGGTTGTTTAGGTAGACAAACGCAGGCTTCTGATTGGTTGTTTCGGGATTCCTTGACAAATCGAGTTCTCTCTGCGAATCACATTTTGCCACGTTAACTTTGCTGTGATTGGTTGTTGACTCAGTCTTGTTCATATTTTCTCACGGCCCATATTAGTGACCTATACCTTAACGTAGATTAGTGCCAACCAATCGGCTAGCAGCCTGCTCTCACCACACTAGTATTAGGTCACCCCTAAGTCGTCTGTATGACAGCGGAAATAAACCCAGTCGACTTAACCTCTCCTCATATGACAGGGTTGAGAAACCCTTTATTAGCTTAGTTCCTACTCTTTGCACCCTTTCTAATAAGTCTATTTCGTATTTGAAACATGGGCTCGTTGCCTGGATCCCATATTCCAAATGAGGTCTGATATAAGTCGGATATAATATACGAAATATATCAGCGTCAAAGTTCGCAAAAGCCTTGCGTATGGCCCATAACATTCGAAAACCCTTAGTGGCTGCAGTTCTACAGTTTGTTGCTGTCTTCAAGTCGTGCTGCACAACCACTCCCAAGTCCTTGTACTCAGTGACCACTGGGAGAGTAATGCCATTCAATGAGTAATTGTGCACGTGACTGTGAGATACATGCATAACTACACTCTTGCTCAAGTTAATCTCCAAGGCCCAGTGCTTGCACCAATCACTTAACAAGTTTAAATCTTCCTGCAAAGCAAGTTGATCACTGTCATCGTGCAAAGCCCTCCATATCTTGATGTCATCAGCAAACAGTAAGCAGGATGACTTAACTACCGATGGAATCTCATTAACATAAATCAGGAAAAGAAGTGGGCCTAGAATTGTACCCTGAGGAACGCAACTCTTAACCGATTCCCATGTTGATAAAACCCCGTTAACTCGTACTCTTTGTCTTCTGTCCTTTAGAAAGTCTTGAATCCAGTCGGTAACCACTTTATTGATTCCCAGACTACCTAACTTTACTAGAAGACCTGAATGAGAAACCCTGTCAAACGCCTTGCTAAGGTCTATGAATATGGCATCCACCGGTATATTAGCATCAGCTGAGCTTGCCCAACTTTCTCTGGCCAAAAGAAGGTTGGTCAAGCAAGAATGACCTGCTCTAAAACCGTGCTGTTCCTCAGCGAAAAGTTTGTTCCCTTCAATGAACTGAATGATAGCATCACGAATTATTCTTTCTAGTAGTTTAACAACAATACCGGTCAAACTAACAGGACGATAGTTCTGAACTAAGTTTCTAGATCCGGTTTTGAAGACCGGACTAATGATGGCATCTTTCCAGTCTCTTGGACATTTAGACTGGTCCAGAGACATATTGAAGATTACCGACAATGGCTCGGCTATGCTTTCAGCCAATGCTGTTAATATACGTGGGTGGAGTTCATCAGGGCCACTGGACTTACCAGGATTGAGCCTTAGAAGCCACTTTAGGACAGTATCCTTTCCAATGCATAAGGGTGCCATTTTCAAGTTACCTTTTGGAAAATTTACAAAGCTGGCATCAATATTATCAGAGAATACTTGACTAAAGTGCTTGGACAAAGCCTTAGCCTTAGTCAAGTTATCCTCAGCCATGTTTGTCTGGTCAACTTCAAGCATAAGAGGTGGGATAGCATCACTCTTACGTGTTCTTCTCTTGATATATGAGAAGAGTTTTTTTGGGCAGCCTGGTGAACTTTTAAATAACTGGGTTTCGTAAGCTATCCTTGACTGGTGGATCAAAGTTTTACACTGGTTTGTGGTTTCACAGTATTTCAGCCGGAACTGCTGTAGCCCAGTAGAAACAAAGAGATTCCAGAACCTTTTTCTCCGTCTAAGGAGTGTTATAATTAGGGAAGATCTTGTTACAAGGTCTCAACACGGATTTCTCAAAAATAGATCCTGCGTTACTTGCCACTTCGACTTTTTCAACTGCATCACTAGTAGTCGCGAAGCACGTAAGCTAGTCGTTGTTCTCTACTTCGATATATCTAGGGCATTTGACATGGTATCTCACAGTATTCTCTTTGAGAAGCTGTACTCTTGTGGAATTCGCAACCCATTACTGAACTGGTTAAAATCATTTCTAAGCAACAGGGTACAAATAACCAAAGTTGGATCTGTATTGTCTCATCCTAGGCAGATCTCAAGTGGGGTCGTGCAAGGTAGTGTCCTAGGTCCACTTTTATTCACAGTCTACATTAACAGCATTTGCAAGTGCTTCACCTTAGGTAAACCATTCCTATATGCTGACGACCTCAAAGTCGTCTACTCCTGCTACACTCATGAATTAAGCGATATGGTTACTAAAATACATCTTGAACTAAGTAGCCTTGCAACGTGGTGTGCTGAATCCTGTCTAAACTTTAACATTGACAAATGCGGCTGGATTTGTATCGGCAACAGTAACCTTGATCTAACTCTTGAAATAAATGGGCGAAAACTAGCTAAGCTCAACTCAGTCGTAGATCTCGGTATTAGATACTCTAGTAACCTAACGTTCGCTGAACAGACTGATTATGCCAGACGTAAAACGCGAAGGCTGATAGGATGCATAACACGCAATTTCTTTTGTTGTGAAACTAGGGTTTTATTATACAAAGTATGTGTCCGACCTATCTTAGAATACTGCCCGTTTATTCTTAGCGGACTCAGACAAAATGACAAGCTTAAATTAGAGGGAGTGCAACGGCAGTTTACCTCAAGAACTCTTGGTTTAGAAAGTGGTCTGGAATACCATGAGCGATGCGAAAGACTAAGATTAGAACCCCTCTGGAAAAGACGTCTTAAGCTAAACCTTATCTTTTACTACAAGCTAACTAATCTTCTCTTGCATTCCTCCGAGCCAATAACTAAACCTACCGCTGTCATCAGTTACAATCTTAGAAATCATCACAACCTAGCTGCTATGGAGCACTGTCAGACTTACGTGCGGTACAACTTCTTCTTAAATAAGTTTTCAGTCATTTGGAATAGACTACCAGCTAATGTGCGCGATGCAAACACACTTCCAGTGTTCATCTCCTCAGTCACCAGACTGCTCAAAGATGACAATGCACTTTTGCGCCTGACTCTTACACCTTCTTTTTCACCCTACATAGATATTTTAAGTTCTTTAAACGTGTAGTTACAACAAACTACAATTATAAATTTTAATATTATTGGAACTAGATGATAAACATTTCTACACAGGACAGTAATATTAGTTCACACATAATATAAAAGTTAGCGTAACGGGACTAGTTAGTTTGTGTACCAAAATAACCACAGTTACTAAACAGAATATATATGTATATATTTATTAATCACTCCTTAAGGACTCCCGTTGCTTTCTTTTGCGTTGCTGTTGTTTGTCTTCTTTTTTCTCTCACCATTTCAGCTTCCATTTGACTTTTTGAATGAGAATGAATAATGTGGATATTTGACCATTTACAATGACAAATGATCTGCAAACATTATTGGTCCCGTATCTTTCAGTTGCCTGGTTAATAACGAATTAACTTTCTCCACGACGCAACCTGGATTACATTTGTGGAATATACTCTTATACCAATGGAAAAGTATCTATTTGTAATACAACGTCACGATTGTAGCTTATAACATAACTGATCGTATCTGTAAAATAGCTTCCTTATTACCCAATTTGGATATAAATCAAATCAAAAATAAGATTCGGATTTGTACACACCCAAGTTATATTGAGGAATTACTTCAAGCTTTATTTTTTCCCAAGTATTTTTAATCCATCCAAAACTTACTTGGGTTTTTTTGTTAATGCGAAGACAATATTCCTATATTTCATGATGTGCTCCATTGAATGACTGGTTATCATATTGTTCCCACAGACCTAAAACAAAAACGCCAGCAACCATGTAACTTAACCATAAACCGAATTTATGAAATTTAAATAATGCTTACCCATGCCTGTATATTTGGTGTGTCCTACACAAGTAGGAAAAAATGTGTATTTTATTAAAACATTATTATTAATTATGATTGCTAATCGTATATGTAATTTATCATATTGATGATGCCTGTAAACTGGCGTCTCTCATGTACAAAATGAGAATATACTATTATTATTATTATTATAGCTTGTCTATTTATCCATGGTGGCCGATTTGTTGGCCTTTTAGGAACCCTCCAGGGGATGAGATCAGTGGTAACCCTCTCAAGTGTATTCTTAAATCTATCCCATTCATCTTCAATGGATGAGACAATGTTGACTGACCAGTCGGCAGTTGAAGCACGCTCCTTTATAGCCACTATGTCAGCATGCCAAACACTAGGCCGGGATTTGGGTTGAAAACTGACTAAATTGCCAGCCCTTAAGTTAAAATCTAACACCCCATGATCACTGTTTGCTAGAGGTGGATGAATAACTAGACCATCCACGTCGTCGTTGTCATGAGTAAGCACTAAGTCCAGCAAGGAAGATCCTTGGGTAGAACCGAATCTTGTACTACCTAAGACATGTTGTGTCAGGGCATTTTCCATGGTTGTCAAGAGTAACCGGCTGTCAAACTTATCAGCGGATCCTGGAGATGTGACAGCTACCCAGTCTATATGAGGTGCATTAAAATCACCTAGAATAAGACAGCTACTGTGTTTACTCCATTGTTTGAGGTGATCTAAAATGAAGTCATCACACTGACAATAGGGACTTCTATACAGAACTCCAATGAGTAGAGTGCCGGTTGCAAAGCTTACTTCACAGCTAATTACCTCACCTGTCCCACTGTCATGAGCTTCAGATTTCACGGAACGAACATGTAGGGAGTTGTTGATGTACAGAGCAACCCCGCCACCTCTACGACCCTTAACTCTGTCGCTGCGCAAGCAACTAAATCCGCATAGCTCAGGTGTGTCATCTAATCCCGAAACCAGCCATGTTTCAGTAATGGCCACAATACCTGGGCTAAGGTCTTCTACTAATACACCTAGCTCGTGAAATTTGTTCCCGATACTACGTATATTAGTGTACACTACCTTCAGGCTTCCTATGCGGTCTGGCTTATCCACACAGGTCTTGGAAGCATACGTTTCCAAGACCTGACTATTTGAAAACCCACCAGTTTAAGGTTAGTCTCACCATTTTTACGTCTTGTTTCTAGCTGGGACAAAACTTCTTTTCGTTTAAGTCTGTCTTCAAGAGATAAATCAGGTCTGGCTGAAATTCCTGACCCGGCAAGGTTGTGTACATTAGCCAGTAGATGATTCCGTTCATCAGGAGAACCTAAGACTACTTTAAGCAACCTACGCTGACTAGAACATTCATCATCTCTTTTGCCTATTCTAATCAGCTTTTTAATCGATACTCCAGGGAAATTCGCTGGGAGCATCTTCCTTATAATACTACTCACTAATTTAAGGTCGTGATCGTGCCTTTTCACGGGATCAGATTCTTTGGACTCTTCCAAATTTCCAACAATTATGTTAGAGTCTAAGGAGAGCTTGTCGTATTTAGCAGTGGCTACGTCCTTTCTCACCACTATTGATGCAGCCTGGCTACAGGTGACAGACGTTTGCCTACCATCAATATTACTATATTTCTTCCGACTGCTTATTTTTGTTACCCATTTATCATCTGCCTGCAGTTGCTTCTCAGGGCTGCTGCAGTTTTTGATGGTACAATCAAGATCAGTGTCTGCACCACCTTCATGGTGAACTTCGCTTACGGTGTTCTCTGGTTCTGAGATGCTGTTTACAGCTTCCGTTTTGTTACCTTTTCGCTTACTAAGACGCTTCGAACGCCTAGTAGGTTTTACTTCCGGGGTAACTGGGATAGTAACCGCCGGTGTGATAACATTCATGATGGCACTTACTGCGTCATCTTCAGACGGGCAGTCCGTGTCACTCTTACTAGCCACGCTATCATCAGGAAGTTCCATGGCTTTAGACAGCAGTTCGTGAGCCTCCCTTATTAAGGTCATCTTTGGGGAGCAACACATTCTGCACATCCAGTGGGATGTTGGAGCAGTACAACGTTTGTATGCAGCTGGACGTAATCCAGTACACATCTTATGATACCACTTTTCACAGTTATTACACTGTATTCCATCATCTACCAAAAAGTAACACTCCGCCCTATTACATTTATGTGGTACTTTTGACATAATGAACTTCTACTGGAAACAGCCAAGACAATTTACCCAATATAGACTATATAAGTGGTTAAAATCAAAACTTAACAGACAAAAGTCAAGTTAAAGTTTTTTTAAATGTTCTTGAAGTGAATAACACAACAAAACAGCGATTTGTCAAAAACGTGAAATACGTGAAAAAAGCACTCCCTTTCAAACAGCGCGCGCTATAAGAATTGATTTATTATTGTAATATTTCTTCATAGACCTTAGTTGTAAAGTTGGCTATATGTTGGTGTTAGAATAGAGAATTCTCGAGTCGGCAATCTGTGTTCTGGTTTTTGCGTCCGTTCGTACTAAGCGTTTCAGAGAAGCTTCGAGGAACAGCGTGAGGCCCAGCGAAGCAAGATCTGGGCATTAACGGATTGCGAGACGTCGCTGACAGTTTCTGACGGTACGGAGTCAGTTTCTGACGGATTCGGACAGTTGGTGAGAGTTTGGATAGTCACCGTTCATCATTCCTGGTGCCGGCCAAGTCTTCATTGAACAAGCAATATCTGCAACGTTTTTGGAATTGGGTCAAGTTCAATGGTGCCTAAGTCAAAGAAAGGACAAAGCGTCTTGGAAGCAGACAGGAAAGTAAGTAATGCTGAGCTGCTTGTTATAATAATAATTTTATTTTTATATAAACATAAAAATTTACATGAAAATGCATGCCATTTTTACAGGCACGATCAAGTATGTTATAATGTCAAATCTTAAATTGTCTACAAGTTAATAATGTTTCAACAGTTAAATATTTGATATATATATAATTATACTCATTGTCTGAACCAGGCCGTATAGTTATTAAATTGTACAGTTGTCCTCCAGGTTGCGCGGGAAAACTGACTTCGCTTCGTTTTCATCCCGTGGTTGTAGACATACGATAACCAACCAATATTGAGGTAAGTACAACGTTTACAAGGGATTGGAAACTGTTTTTTAGAAAAGTTAAAGTGCTAAGGTGAAACATTAAAGTGTAATAGATTAAGTGAGTGAAATGTATCATTAATAAACACATTTATATAGAAAACAGAATGGGGGAGTAATTAATCCTTAGGCCGACAACGTTCATTTGCAATGTATAATACTATCCATATAGTTCGTACTACCATGATGTCCACTTTTGGCTTTAATACAATTATTTTCAAGCCAGTTGTTTCTATTTCATGCCTTTTTGTCTATTTGGTGCACAACCGTACTCTACAGAGAATAGGAATAGAATAAGTCGAATCAAACTCATAAAGAGCTATAAAATGTTAGTTCGAATGGAATATTATGAGGATCAAGTAAAGACGTTATTAGAAAATAAGTGAGACAAGATATTGTGAAGTGGTATTTAAAGATCTGACGATGGATAGCAAGTTAATTTATAAGATGCCCCATAAATCTGTGCAGATCCCGCGTAGTCACATCTCAAAAATAGGCTCGGCGAATGGTGTATATTTAAAGGTAGAAGCATGATCTGTCAAGGCGTTCATTATTATTTTTTTTCAAGATAAAGATCTAAGCCCTCATAAAAATCAGAAAAATCTCGAGCCTTCAAATCGCATATTGCTGTTCCTGCAGAATGGGGTGATTCACCTTAGTGACCGCCACCATATCTACTGATCAACTAGCGCCACCCTCCCTCCTTACTACACATGATCTTAGCTCAGAGAGCCGAGAAGCGATGTAATGATGTGTGTGATCGTAAGCATGATAAGGTTGATGTCAATGTTTCGCCTGCTAGGGATAATAGGAATTTTAAACTGCCTAAATATGAACCTCAGTGTTTCGACGAAAACCCAGCTGACTATCCACAGTTTGTAAAGGAGTTTGAAGTCATGTTGAGTGGGTTTGCAATAAATGATTAAATTGATTTAGTGTATTTGTTGAGTTACTGTACTGGAGTTGCTTCACGAGCTATGCAGTGCTGCAAGATTATGCCCCCAAGCGAAGGATATACTGAGGCAATACGTATCCTGCGTCAAAGGTTTAGAAGACCTTCGATGATTGTAAGGAACGTATTCGAGACTGTTAAAGGTAATGGTAGTCAACTACAAGATGGCTCCAAAACACTCTCTGAGTTTCTGGATAATCTGGTGACTTACAAAAATTCATTGATTTCGACGAATCGCAGGAGTGACCTCAACTCGAGTATTATCCTAGAAGTAATAGCGAGACGTCTACCTACTCGACTGCAAAGGAAGTGGGTGAAGATAAGCTCCCGTATGGAGGATGAGGGTATCGAGCCAAAGTTTGATGATATCCTGAAACTGGTAAATACTAGTGTCAATCAATCTATGAGCAAGTTTGCCAGTCTATTGAATCTCACCCCTAGAATAGAGCAGTCTGAGAGCAAAATGCAATCATTGATGACGAGTAGGCCTCATAGAGGTGGATATCGAGAAGGCTCCATGATATCTAGTAATGCATATAGACCTAGTGAGTGTAACTTGTTTCGTAGTACATCCTCAACAGATAAGTTACAAGATGCAAAACAAGCACGGTTGTGTTTTACACGCTTGCAAGAAGTTCATACAATGATGAACTGTGAATCAGTGAGCAAGTTTAGTGGTGAGCCAAATGTAAAGTCAGCGTCATCCAGGTCTGACTACGAATTGTGTGACGATAATGGTGCGGTGAAGAAGTCTGTAGTTGCAACTGGTAAGCCATTGTTGAATAGAGTGTCACAGAATAGAGTTACAGTCTCAGAGGTCAGTCCTGACTCCACAAGTTTACAAGGTATCACTAGTCAGAGTGAAGACACAAAACCTTTAATGATTTGTGAGGAGGAACCAAAATTGTCTACTTCTGTTATTAAAGAGTTTGAAAATGATGAGATCGACGGTAAAGTGAATATTTGTGATAATGATCATGATAATGCACAGTTGTCTTTGGCTGATCATGATGAGATGAGGGAAATGCCTACTACTGCTAAGTTGAACAAAGGTTCTGTACAACTTGAACGTGAAGTAGAATTGAATGCAGATGCAGTTGCAGAAGGTATGGATACTTGTCAGACCGTCAGTGTAATTGATCAGCGTGTAGCCCACCTATCATCAGATGATAGTGCTAAACCCGAACTAGTAATTAAAGACAGCAGTGGTGGTAGTCTTGCAGTTAGACAACTATCTGAGAGCCGAACAACAACAGCTTCTGATCCACTGCTAAGTTCATCAACTGGTATAAATCAGTCGTCTTTGGTGTTGTCATCCACAATGAAACAGACGCCCATCAACTCAAGTATCTTGTGCAATGACTATGATAGTATTGGTGCATTTGAAAAGAAGAAAGATATTGCTCAGTTTCGTGAGGATAAGCCAAGTGTAAACGAGAGAGTAATTGTTAAACTGACTTGCATGAATAAAGGCATTTCTAGTTTCAAACTACTATTTGAATGCTATTATCTTTGGTGTAAATTACTCTATGCCTACGGTTGGTTGATCAGATACGTCGTATGTTTGTTCGTCATCTATATTCTACGATACAATGACACGAGCGAGTTGCCGTTCAGATTTGAGGATATAGCTGATAGGAGAAAATCAGCAAATGAACTCTGCGACGATTTTCCAACCTAGAGCGTCAACCTGAGAAGAGTTGTAGGCGTACTGCTGTAAGTCCTACAATTCTTCAAAGGGTAGCGCATCAGTGAGCAGTCCAATGTGCTCGGTGTGTGATCTTGTGCATATGTTCATATTGTATATACTGAATTGATATCATCTGTCATCTAGCTGTTGGTAATTCTGTTTGTGTCCGGACGACTTCCACTTGTATCATCAACCTGAGAAGGAATGTAGGCATACTGCTGTAAGTCCTACGGTTCTTCAAGGGTAGTTTGTCGTGCCAGAATGCACAACATTTGATGTGTTGATTGTACATATGTTTGTGTTAAATAGTTGTGAGTTCCAATTATTGTAATCGCTGGTTAATCTTGTTTGTGGCCGGACATTCCACAACTTACAATCGTCAACCTGTGAAGGGTTGTAGGCGTACTGGTGTAAGTCCTGCGATTCTTCAAAGGAATTACATCGAGACACGATCTGCGAGGTTGTGTGTACTGTTTGTATATATGTGTGGTGTGTCATATCAATTGGTCTTTTTGGATTCATTGCGTTTACTTATTGTTTTCTTATCTTGTTATGCATAATTTTGTTAAAATTTTCGTCGTGATTACTTCTAGAGTTGTTTCGAGTCTTCTACATCCGTGAATAATAATAATGTATATTCTCATATAAACATATAAATTTACATGAAAATGCATGCCATTTTTACAGGCACGATCAAGTATGTTATAATGTCAAATCTTAAATTGTCTACAAGTTAATAATGTTTCAACAGTTAAATATTTGATATATATATAAATACACATTGTCTGAACTAGGCTGTATAGTTATTGAATTGTAAAATTGTCCTCCAGGTTGAGCGAGAAAATCGACTTCGTTTCGTTTTCATCCCGTGGTTGTTGGCATACGATAACCAACCAATATTGAGGTAAGTACAACGTTTACAAGGGATTGAAAACTATTTTTTAGAAAAGTAAAAGTGCTGAGGTGAATCAATAAAGTGTAATGAAATGGGTAAGTCGATTGATTGATGTTAGAGACAGCAGATGGGTCGTATACGCCAGGGAGGCTATTGCTGAGAATGAAATGCATACGGAGATAGTTGTTAGCTGTGGTCCGACACGCCGGGGAGCGGCAGTGCAAACGACTGAGGCTTGCATAAGTCACCGTTACCAGAACTAAGGCAGAATGAGTGACAAGCGATCGCAGTGGTAATTGGTAGTGGGTAGACAAGAGGATGTGCGAAGAGTATCATGAGGTGCTGCTATGGTCACGTTGCGTTCTGGAGGAGACATTCTAGTAAGTGGCGATTGTGTTGGAAGTTGCCAAGGGGATACCTTTAACTGGAAGATGTAGGCCGTCATCGATGTGTGAAATTTCGCTGTGGGTATGCCTGTGACGTGTTGGCTTCTCTGTTTGTTTTCCATTTCAACTCTGTCCGTGTGACCCAGGTTCTTGCAATGGCATCCAAGCCGACGTGTATTGGTCGTGATGGAAAAAAGGGTTGGATCCCCTTTTTGCCGGGGAGTGTCAATGTAGTTGAAGATTGAACGATCAAAACCAACTTCTTCAATTTTCGCGGAGGCATCAATCAGCCAGTCATCGTCTCATCGGTCGCTGTTCAGAAAGAAGTCGGCAGAAAACCGTCAGAAGTAATATTGTGATTTACTATTGTAATATTTCTTCATAGACCTTAGTTGTAAAGTTGGCTATATGTTGGTGTTAGAATAATAATAATAATGTATATTCTCATATAAATATAAATTTACATGAAAATGCACGCCATTTTTACAGGCACGATCAAGTATGATATAATATCAAATCGTAGATTGTCTACAAGTTAATAATGTTTCAACAGTTAAATATTTGTTATATATATATAAATACACTGATTGTCTGAACCAGGCCGTATAGTTATTAAATTGTACAGTTGTCCTCCAGGTTACGCGGGAAACTCGACTTCGTTTCGTTTTCATCCCGTGGTTGTAAGCATACGATAACCAACCAATATTGAGGTAAGTACAACGTTTACAAGGGATTGAAAGCTGTTTTAGAAAAGTAAAAGTGCTGAGGTGAATCATTAAATTGTAATGTAATAGGTAAGTGCAAGTATCATTAATAAATGCATTAATAAAGAAAACTCCCTAGGTTGACAAAGTTCATTTGCAATGTATAATGCTACACGTATATCTCGTACTATCATGATGTCCACTTTTGGTTTTAATACATTTATCCTCAGTTGTGCCAGTTGTTTTTGTTTTATAACTTTTTGTGCATTTAATGCACAACCGTACCCTTCAGAGAGTAGGAATATAATAAGTCATAAAGAGCTGTAAAATGTTAGGTTTAATGGGATATAATGAGGATCAAGTAAAGACGTTATTGGAAAATGAATGAGATAAGACATTGTGAAGTGGTATTTAAAGATCCGACAATGGATAGCAAGTCAATTTATAAGATGCCCCATAAATCTGTGCAGATCCCGCGTGGTCGCATCTCAACAATAGGCTGAGCGAATGGTATATATTTAAAGGTAGAAGCATGATCTGTCAAGGCGTTCATTATTATTTTTTTTCAAGATAAAGATCTAATCCCTCATAAAAATCAGAAATATCTCGAGCCTTTAATTTGTATATTGCTGTTCCTGCAGAATGGGGTGATTCACCTTAGTGACCGCCACCATATCTACTGAGAATGCTCTAATCGGCAATCTGTGTTCTGGTTTTTGCGTCCGTTCGTACTAAGCGTTTCAGAGAAGCTTCGAGGAACAGCGTGAGGCCCAGCGAAGCAAGATCTGGGCATTAACTGTTTACGAAACGTCGCTGACATCTACTATGAATGATTGTGGACTGATTGATAACGTATTCCCAGCACAGGCTCATCTAGTATTTGGCAACCTGCACAGTCTCTGACACTGATGTGATATCCACTTATCCAAGAGAAGCCATGCGCACTGCGTAGTAATCTGCCCTACCCTTAGTAAATATGACCAATTAAATATTTTTTAAAATGACTATGGGCCTATTTGTTCAATGGCTTGCGCTAGGTGGAACATGTTGAGTCATGCTGAGATGGGGCGATGAGCATTATTTAAGAAAGCTAATTCAGGTTTTACGCCTTTAATGACCACGGTGTCGTCTAGGGTGTGCTTTATTCACATTTAGTCTTCCTCGATCAACAACTTTAAATGAAGTCAGACTAGGCTAGGGACGGCTTAAGGGTCGTCCGACTAAAACACAAAAACTATGCTACAAGTCACTGACTTTGGGTCTGAGCAAGATATAGGTTGCCTCGCCAGTGTGTTGAGAATCAATGATTAGGGACTCTTGGTGACATGGTTCAGAAACATTCGAACAGAGAAGGTGCATTTTGAAACCTATCCACTTATCGTCATCTATTGATTCTATCCATCATACTCGTGTTAGACTAATGTAATGTCAGTATTGTTATATTCTCATATTTATGTGTCGCAATTAGCTTTGATGCACTTTTATGAAAATTTCAATGGTATTTGGTTACTTAGGCAAACCAAGTTCTCCAAAAAATTTGGATATTTTGCCTGTTAGCTACATCTTACATCTTATTAGTCAGCCAGATTTGGTAGTTTATATTGGCTACCGATATACAGAAAACTCGTATGTGTTTCTCACGTCTTGCGATCCTATACTTACTTATAAACAGTTATACTTAAATAGGATCAGTTAATGTTGCGATTTATGCATATCAATCATAAACAAATAAAACCTGGAGTTACCTGCCACAGTAACGCATCTTTCAGCCAAATTAAGCTCTTTAGACTTTTGAGAAACCTGGATAAATACTCCTGTTGTGTCTTTCAGTTCTTTAATGAAGCTGCCACCCTTTCCTATAATCATGCCAGCAGTACTGTTGGGTACTAGAATCTTGACCTGAAAATATAAAAGTTTACTATTATAACCCAAAAACAAACACAACCATGCATATAATAATAAACAAGAACACACCCGCCCCCGCGAAAAGATCATTACGCAAAAGTTTAGAAAATCCACAAACTGTCACTCAGCAAAAAGTCGAGTTTGCAACTGAACCAACCATTAATCAACTACGAGACTAATGACATTTTAACTACGGTCAGTGAATATGGGAATACCACACAATGAGAAAAAGGATACAATATGTCTTCAAGTGAGGGGAATGAAGAAAATCAATCTAGGATAATGTACATTCAGAAATAATAATACGAGTGTTATTGATCAAATACAATCAGATGGGAAATAAGACGAGTGTTTTCATAGTCAAAATAAGTAACTTGTTAGAATGTTATGGTATACTTGAAATGAAATATAATTTTAAGATTATTTATTATCTTCCTCTGATTTGACTCATTTATCAAAGTAACTACATCAATAATCTATAGTTTACACGATTTGTAGGAGACTACTATTGTTTCTCAAAAACGGATTTTCCAAACGAAACTTAGCTTCTAACTAAGTCTACTTAGCACTAGGAAAAGGAAAAGTATGTCCTTTCAACTTGCCAAATAAAACGTGATCTAGCAATAACGATGCATATCAATACCTTTCTTAAGTGATATATGGCTTGAAAGTTTTACTTTCTAAGAGCCCCATCACCTTAATAAAGGATGGTTGATTAGCATTTACCAATATGCTCCACTAATAACGCAGACGAAGTATCAAGATGTCTATCGGTAGTGAGGAATATTTCTTAATACTGTTTAGTTTTCATTGACATCATACGAGTGGGAAGAAGTTAACGATAAAATAAGCACCTCATAAGCTGTATTTATCTATCTATGGTGGAACCAGATATCAATGTTTGATGTAAGACTTAAGAATGACAAGTGATTTTGAAATAAAAAAATTTCTGGCTCTGAGTGCAAAAATGTTTTGTGGAAAGTACTGTGCAGAATGATAGCGACGAACCTTCAACCAGCAAAGAAGATAAAGCCTGGAATGTCACTGAACACTGTCTCAACAAAGTGCATCAATACAGTCAATGTATCTACTAACCGACCGTTTATATTACTATTATTGTTCCCTCAAGTTCCGAGTGGAGCATAGAGCTTCAACAACACATCTCCACTTTCTTCTATTTTCCGCTGTCCTCTTTAGCTGGGCTAACGACTCCGGATAATCCCTCATCTCCTCCATGTCACCCTTGAACGACCCACTTGTCGTTCCCTATTCGGATTCTACTCGAGAGCTTGATACACGATGTCATTTCACGGTCTCGTCAGAGTGTGCCCTATCCATCGCCATTTTCTCCGACATATTTCTTGAATGATAAATCCTTGGTTGGTTTGTTCCCATAGTTTTTTGTTGCTAATTCCTTTTGGCCAGTTTCTTTTACCTAGTTCACACGCTTACCAGTTTTCTAGCCGGTCTCAAGTCCGGGAAAAGAGGAAGGTTGGGCGTGGGGCTAGCGACCTGACCCCCGAAGATCACTCAAACTGCTACAGAAACTTCAGCGCACAGAAAAACTGACTGTTTACGTAAGGGCCTATGTTGAACATATATGTAAATGTCTCAGTGACTGATTAACGAAAGTGGTTCACAGATATTTCAAGTAGTTAGTATCGTAAATTTACGTTGTTTTCACCATCCATAATTTTTGAGGGTTCAATTATTTTTTGATAAGTACGAAGGTAACAGTCTGATAAAACCGAATAACTGAGTTGTCATTGTAGAACTTTGCACAAAAGTGCAGCAGTTTAAGTTGCTGCACGCCATATAGCGCACAAAGGTAGAGGTAAAATTCAAAGCAACTATAATGAACATAGATGTACAGGAGAAACAAACAGTCCAACAAATGAAGGTGGAAATAATTTCATCCCCATAAACTAATTAATCATATGAATGTGGAAAAAAAGAAGAGTATTGTGAATTTGATCACACAAATACTTTGATTTTAGTGTAAACTGCTTTCTGGAATATATTGACCCTCTTCGCGTCTTAGCCTAGTTACTGCGACAGAATTGTGTTCATCACAAGACCATTGATAACGCACCACATAATTTGTGTTGTTTACATGGCAATCTGATCTGATCTGTTTTCGACATAGAACTTTGCACAAATGTGTGGAAGTTCAAGTCGCCACATTCCGTGTAGCACGCGAAGCAAGAGAAGAAAGTACAAGAAAAGCATAATAGAAACAGTGAGCAGAGGTGTGAGACAAAGGAGTAATAAAGAAATACAAAACAGTTTCATTGAAGATCATAAGTCACAGGGAGTGGATGCATCTGCGCCACTGAGAACGATTTTGAGCCATGTCACCAATGGCAATAAAATATGACTTCGTTAATTAAGCAGGAGTAAGTGTAGGCGAAGTATCCCGATAACCCAAAAGTTATTGAAGCACTGTTTTAGCTTACAAGGCGATTTCCAAACACAATTACAGAGATGACTAAATAACACTTGCATAATGATGACTATCAGTTACTTTCCCACAAAAATATCGTGTTTCACCACCACCACCACCTTTGGCAAATGTAAATGAAACGTCAAAAACAATGAAGTCAGCGAACAAGATTTTTCAGGTAGATACAATCGAATGATGAGTGTCTGGGTTTTCCTTATTATTAAAAATATTACCGAAAATTTGGATATACACTAAATTTTAGCATACTATATGAGGTAAGATAATTCCGTACCATGAACACTGGATGAAATATCTAATTATTACCTGTTTATGCCTCTCAGTAGGTATTCGACCTTCGCAGCCAGTTCTTGGAACAGATTCTGGTTTCTCATAAATTTTTTCAGATATATATTGAAATACACGGAGTATGCTTTCAATAGTACCAACAATTAAGCACACTCGTTCAGTTGTACCTAGAAATTAGTTTTTAAACCTAAGCATTGGATTTCGAATACATACCTGGATAGAAGGCATTTGCTTTGGACATCTTCACTTTGGCTGATGTTTGATTTTGAATCTCTGTTATTGCTTCACCGCCTTTGCCGATGATTGCACCAGCAGCAATCGACGGTACCAGAATTTTGAAGTGAACATTACCTGAAAGTTTAACAAAAAACTGAGTAATCAATATATTTAGTTTGGCTTTAAAACGTAACATTTCACTTCAGGAAACAATATAGATATGTACAGTGAGATGAGTAATTTTACTAAAGACTGAAATATAAAGTCAATTTCCTAGACCACACCTGATATAGTAAATTACAGTTACGTCAGAAATCATACCTGAATGAGGCCCAGTCACTCAAATAATCAGCTCTCCAGATACCTTATAAAAATGTCTACTCTCGAGTAACACAGCATTTAAATGTTTACCCGCTTTAATTACATGATAAAGTGGGTAAATTTCAGGCTCTATGCCCAAAGTTCAGAGAAAAACTCTTTTAGCTTTTAGTAGAACGTGTTCGATGGCTCACATGGTGCATCAGTCACAGCAATTGATTTCACTTTAGTAAGTATTGTCCCATATACTCTCAATCACCAGTGTAAGTCTTTATTGGGGATTTAATCCAATACAGTAATTTGGACTCTAGCGCCTGCGATACTGATAAAGTTGGATACCGTCATACTCCTACGGGTAAGCGTATATAATACAAAGTAACATAGCTGAGAAAATGTTTTTTACGTCAATTCACTTGCATCTGGTAGCAGTCTTTTAAATGGAGCAGGCATCAACTGTGAGGATTTCCAAAGCTCTTGTAAAAAGGAAACTGCCGTCTTACCCTCATCAAAATGCAAATGATGTTGGTGACCAACTGTTGTCTAAATAGATATAAGAGAACTGCTATATAAGTGCAATCATTAAGCATCTAAAATTTGTAGAGACTATAGAGCAAAATAACGAGTGAGTGAAGTAAGGACGAGGACCACGATAAAGAATTCAACAAAGAGGATTGTTCAAATTAAAAATAATAATTTGAGAAGGGTTTCAAAGCATTTAAATTGAATTCACATGTTGAACTAGATGTCATAGTTTCATGTCACTAATTTATTGAAACACAATGGCTTAAATAACTGGAACTATGATTCTGGGCTAATGAATGACTGCTAGTGCACATTATCTAATTAAGTTCGATTTACTCGGTATTGCAATTTCTAGACTTTAAGCGCCGAGAGTTTCAACAAAAGGCCTCCAAGATCTGTCACGTGTAATGATAGCAGTAGTAGGTATCACAGAAAACCAGGACTTCAGAAAAACGCGTGATACATGCCGACGTTCTGCAATCGATTATTGGCTTCCGGTCCGACCTTTTACGGATGTGAGGTGTTCATGATTCGCAACGCGGAACAATACTCTACATATTCTAGGTCGCCTTAGCATGTCCGACGACTTCTTATAAGTCTACTCTGAGCATCCATATTCCAATTACTGTTGTTTGTGAGTCTGTTTTTAAATGATGCACTTTATTTTGCTTGTTTATTTCATGGACAGAAATCTGATATTATATGCAAACATAGTGGAGAAAACTCCATTCTCGTATTAAATTTGGATGAACACCAAGACATTTGCACAGCTAAACTTTAGAAATCAGTTAATCTAGCCATGACAGGTGGGTTATGTTCCATTCTACCAAAAGTACTGTCACATGGTACAATAAACCGAACAACTTACCGCAACACCACATGAAAAGATAAAAGTTACTTGAACATCATTTATAAACCACCAACTGGTCTCCTACCCAAAAAGAATGCTGCTATATTTTATCCAAAATGGCGAGGAAATACATAAATCCACAGCTACTGTTGTGAAAACACTCAGTGGGCGTAGGAGCCAACAAAGTAATCCTTTCAAAGCATATGTATACTTCAGATGGGCACGGAGACTCTGTAGAATACGTCATAATCCAAATCACTGCCTATACAGCGCCAATAAACCTGGATACCTATGATATAACGAAAACATGCTGAAAGCTGCATCTCAGATCAAGCTGATTCCTTTGATGGTAATGATCTACTCCTGCATGCCTTATTCGACATCTTGAATGGAATGGTTCGCAGTTATTCTCGTAGTACATCGAAAAGAATAAAAAAATTCACCGGTTGCTGAATCAAATTACTTCTCTGCATGTTTAACTGTATTCTAACTGCTACGATCAATTCCAAACCATTTATCTCATAATCAATCAAATTCCATGAACGATCCAATTCTACCATTTGAAGACGCTGGCGAACATGCTGCAAACGAGTACTCACGATCTGAAATGAAGAAGCAACTGGTTTTCAAACAGTTTTCCAACATTTTACTAAACTTGCGAGCACAGTCCGCCATGCAGACAAAAATGGAGCAAATGAAGAATTCTGGAATTGACCTCGGCACCATTTGATGCAGTAAAACAACCCAACATGACCTTATCTAGTTTTCGCCTCCACGATCAAATTTCTTTCCTGTTATGAAACTACGATAAGACTGCTGAAAAATGGAATAAATATATCACTGATCACAACGTAATACATCAAAAAACTTTAAGCCAAGGGTGCTGTTCACAGCAAAGTTATATAGGAGAATTGACTTCAAGCCTTATTTTTCCCAGATATCTATATTACATTCATCTGATGTCTGGGTTTTTTGTTAATGCAAAGACAATATTTCTATATCTCTTTATGTGCTACACAAACAGACTTTATAGCAGACTGTTCCGACTAGCTCTAATGTCAGAAAGGACAACCGAACTGTAAATTCATCATACATCAAATTACGTGCAATATATATAACAACTTATCCATGCCTGTACAACAGGTATTTTCCTGCATAAACAGGAAGGAATATATTATTATTAAAACAATATTTATGCATGCCTATACAATTGGTGTACCCTACATAGCTAGGAAAAAATGTACCTTATTATATTATCCTTACTAAATATGCTTATGAATATTACGTGTAACTTATAGAATTGATGATGCCTGTAAACTGGCGTCCCTCATGTAAAAAATGAGAATATATATTATTATTATTTTTACTTCACACAACAGTCGAAACAGATGTTAAGACAACTGAAAGTTATTCCTAGTTCTTGAAGTGACACTGTGGACTTTACCACGTAAAATTATCGTATTTAAAGTTACTTGGCATTTCCAGTAACATTTGAACATTGAAATCCATTCGGTATCGAACAATACATATTTAAGCATTGGAAACGAACGCATCCGAAGATGCAAGACGACGCACTTAAAACAGACACTAGGTTTCTGACCGTTTTAATATAACTACAAATAACTTCAGATTGGGTAGCAGGCAGCGTGTGACTACTGTCACTGCGCCTTGAGATAATAGCACATGATATATGCTGAGACCACCTTTCATTATTATCGATTGAGAGACGACTAAAGATAGCGAAACTCGTAAGATCCATCGACTATTATATGTATGGGCTCATTAATACACGTACTAAACCTATACGATGTTGTTATGCAATTGTTTTTACTTGTTGTACTTAATACCGCACCTTTGGCTGGCTTCAGTGGAGTGACTTCACATATTTTTGATGCTATTTCTCCTTTGTGATGTACTGCATCGCCGTTTACTTCGTCCACATTCACGTGCCCAGCTCCGTCCTCTTTGGTCATCTTAGTGTCATTTTCTTTGAATACCCCACCTTTAGTGTCAAGTCAGCAAATATTCAGTTGTCCAATGAATATAACCTAATATACATTATTCATAAATAGACCAGTTTTCAGCTCCAGAGCATGCATTTACCTGGGATGGAAATCTTTATATAGGATTTATTTGAAAAAGAGTTTAATTCACATTTCTAACGTATAGAAAAGGAAATTCTGGTATCTGATCTGTGCATTGCAACACTACAGTCTCTTTTAATCCTGTCTTACATGTCTGCTGTCTATCACTTTTCATATTATTAGCTTCAGTTAGTCTTCTGAATTCCAATAAATTCTGGAAAAATCAGGTATGGGCGAAGTAACGAAAGTTGTATGATCAGTTTCAGATATTAAGGATAGTATGTTGTTGCCTATGTTAATCCCTGCTATGTATATATATATATTTGCGGAGACCTAATTTTTCTTTGAGAGCATTCATGGATGGAGCTGAGACTAGTGAATTGGGTACGGAGTTCTGGTCGCTAACTACTCTGTGAGCGAACCTAAATTCCCCACGTATATCATTCGCTGCGGTTTGAGATCCTTTTTGTGGTAACCTCGTAAATTTATCCGAGAAAAAGGGAAAAGGTTAGAGAGATCAGTCCTCAAATTACCCCTTAATATATAGTATGGCGGAATTAAGCCACTCCCACTCCCTAGGTATAGTAATGGGAAGAGACTTAGATGTCACATCATCTCCTCATAAGGGAGGTGTGAAATGCTGCTGACTGATTGCTTGTATGCAGTATTCTAGATGAGGTTTGATGTATTTTGCACTGAATACTTTGAAAATAGACTCGTCTAATTGTATGGAACCCTTCGAAGCGCCCTTAGGATCCGAAAAGCCTTAGTTAGAGCTGCATTAAAATTTGCAGTTGTTTTCATATCACAGGCAGTAGTAATCCTTGAGTCCGTTTGTCCATTGACATGAGGCAGTTCTGTATCTCCCAGGCAGCACAACGTTTAAGGCTTCTAACCTAAGTGCATTACTGCGATTCTCTTGGAATTAATTTTCATACTCCAGAGGTTATATCATTCAGTTAGTTTATCTATATCACTTTATAAGACCTACCTGTCGTCGTTGCTAGTTACAGTTTTCCATATATAAATAACATACGCAAGTAATAGCGACGATGAGTTGATAGTTTCTGGTAGTTCATTTACGCATACTAGGAATAGCAAGGGGCCTGTTATAGTACCCTGAGATACTCCGCTTATTCCTGTTTTCCACCCTGACAGTACACCATTAACCCTCACGCTTGTGGATGGAGTTGTAATTGATCACTTAAAATTTATAAAGCTGTAGTATTGCCTCATGTGTCATCCAATCCTTTTTCTTGGCAGCTGACTGACTGCTGAAAATACATTCACAGAAATGCGAAAAGTGATGCAGGAAAGAGTTAGTCCATTTTGTACTCCCCGGGGTTTTTGAAATGCTGGCATGATTAACGCTTGTTAAACAAAGAAATGCTTCCAGGGCGCCATTTTGGTCTGGCTGCTGGTTTTACTAAGTTCGGAATTTTTCCTTTTCTGTGATTATCTACCCGTTAATGATTAACAGACAGACGTCTCAAATATTTGACCTCTTGTTAAATCTTTATAGCTTTCTGCTAGCAAACATTTCGTTGGTACTTAGTTCTTTAATCTTTCATTTTTTGTCCAGTGGCACTAATTTTTGTCCTAATGTGTATGTGACTTTCACATTCTTCTGCCGCGTTATGCGAATATATGGGACCTGTCACTA
Organism: Trichobilharzia regenti; assembly: GCA_944472135.2. Classification (NCBI taxonomy): domain Eukaryota; kingdom Metazoa; phylum Platyhelminthes; class Trematoda; order Strigeidida; family Schistosomatidae; genus Trichobilharzia; species Trichobilharzia regenti. Next base: position 39,003,443 of record OX235263.1, read on the forward strand.
ATATGAGTCAGACAGCAACCATTAAACTATATGGGGCGGAAAAAATCAAAAGATCATTTCAATTTGTCCAGGTTCTGGACTTATCCTCTCTTCAAGGCAGACGTAAAATAGATGCGGGAATGTGATAGACTTTTATTTGTTTGTGTCCTGTTAGTTGGTCGATTTATTTGCGAAGATTCCGTCCCTCATCTTGGCAACTACCGTGCAAGCTTAATTATTTATTGCACTCATTTATGAAGCAAGAAAGTTGTGTGAGTACTTCAGTATGAATATGAGCAATAATTTGTGCTCGAAACGTCACCAGTAAATATTCCGAATAAGAAGGGGATAGCAGCACTATGTCATTGCCTTCCTTGAAAGCAGTAACTTTGAAATGGGAAGAACATTGTCAATCACGTCTCATAAACCGTTAATGCCCAGCTCTCGCTACGCTCGGGCCCACGCTGTTCTTTGAAGATTTCTCAGAAACGCTTAGTTATAACGGACGCAAAAACCAAAACACCGATCTGCCGTTTGATATTTCTGTATTGTTACACCAACATATAAAAGGAATAAGCGAACTAAGTAAACTAAGGTCTGAAAACAAATATTACAATAATAAATCTCTGTATTACTTCTGACGATGTTTCACTCTTCTTTCTGAACAGCGACCGATGAGACGATGACTGTCGTATTGATGCCTCCGCGAAAATTGGGGAAGTTGATTTTGAGCAAACAACCAAGAATTGATCGTTCAATCTTCAACTCCATTGACACTCCCCGGCAAAAAAGGGATCCAACCCTTTTTTCCTTCACGACCAATGCACGTTGACTTGGATGCCATTGCGAGAACCTGGGTCACACGGACAGAGCTGAAATGGAAAACAAACAGAAAAGCCAACACACCACAAGCATACCCACAGCACAATCTCACACATCGCTGACGACCTGCGCCTCCAGACAGAGACCTCCTCTTGACATCTTGCAACACAATCGCCACTTGCTAGAATGACTCTTGCAGAATGCAACGTGACCATGGCAGCACCTCACGATACTCTACGCACATCCTCTTATCTACTCATTACCAATTACCACTGAAATCGCTTGTCACTCATTCTGCCTCAGTTCTAGTAGCGGTGACGCATGCGAGCCTCAGTCGTTTACACTCTTTCTCCCCGGCGTGTCGGACCGCAGCTAACAATTATCTCCGTGTGCATTTCATTCTCAGCAATAGCCTAGCCTCCCCGGCGTATACGACCCATCTGCTGTCCTTAACATCAATCAATTCATTCATGGATGTAGAAGACTCGAAACAACTTCAGAAGTAATCACGACGAAAATTTTAACAAAATTACGCAATAACAACAAGATACGAAAACAACAAGTAAACACAATGAATCCAAAAACACCAATTGATATGACACACCACACGTATATACAAATAGTACAAACAACCTCGCGATCATGTCTTGGTGGAATTCCTTTGAAGAATTGCAGGACTTACACCAGTACGCCTACAACCCTTCTCAGGTTGACGATTGTAAGTTGTGGAATGTCCGGACACAAACAAGATTAACCAACAATTACATCAATTGGAACTCACACAACTATTTAACACAAACATATGTACAATCAACACATCAAATGTTGTGGATTCTGGCACGACAAACTACCCTTGAAGAACTGTAGGACTTACAGCAGTACGCCTACATTCCTTCTCAGGTTGATGATCCAAGTGGAAGTCGTCCGGACACAAACAGAATTACCAACAGCTAGATGACAGATGATATCAATTCAGTATATACAATATGAACATATGTACAAAATCACACACCAAGCACATTGGACTGCTCATTGATGCGCTACCCTTTGAAGAACTGTAGGACTTACAGCAGTACGCCTACAACCCTTCTCAGGTTGACGCCCTAGGTTGGAAAATCGTCGCAGAGTTCATTTGCTAACTTCCTTCTATCAGCTATATCCTCAAATCTGAACGGCAACACGCCCATGTCATTGTATCGTAGAATATAGATGACCAACAAACACACGACATATCTCATCAACCAAGTATAGAAACAGAGTAATTTACACCAAAGATAATAACATTCAAATAGTAACTTGAAACTAGAAATGCCTTTATTCGTGCAAGTCAATTTAACAATAACTCTCTCCTTTACACTTGGCTTATCCACACTAAACTGACCATTGATATTCGTCCTTTCAAACGAACTGATACTACCATAGTCATTGCACAAGATACTTGAGTTGATGGGCGTCTGTTTCATTGTGGATGACAGCACCAACGATGACTGAGTGACACAAGGTGATGAACTTAGTGGTGGATCAGAAGCTGTTCTTGTTCGGCTTTCAGATAGTTGTCCAACTGCAAGATTACCACCACTGCTGTCTTTCACTACTAGTTCGGGTTTAGCACTATCATCTGATGATAGGTGGGCTACACGCTGATCAATTACACTGACTGTCTCACAAGTATGCACACCTTCTGGAACTGCATCTGCGTTCAATTCTACTTCACGTTGTAGTTGTACAGAACCTTTATTTAACTTAGCAGTAGTAGGCATATCCCTCATCTCATAATGATCAACCAAAGACAACTGTGAAGTATCATGATCATTATCACAAATATTCACTTTACCGTCAACTTCATCATTTTCAAACTCTTTAATAACAGAAGTAGACAATTTTGGTTCCTCCTCGCAAATCATAAAAGGTTTTATAACTTCACTCTGACTAGTAATACCTTGTAAACTTGTAGGGTCAGAACTGCACTCTGAAGCAGCAACTCTATTCTGTGACACTCTATTCAACAACGGCTTACCAGTTGCAACTACAGACTTCTTCACCGCACCGTTATCGTCACACAATTCGGAGTCAGGCCTGGAGTTTACATTTAGCTTATCACTGAACTTGCTCACCGGTTCACAGTTCACTTCTGTATGCACCTCTTGCACACGTGTAAAACAAAACCGTGTTTGTCTTGCATCTTGTAACTTATCTGTTGAGGATGTACTACGAAACCTGTTACACTCACTAGGTCTATATGCATTACTAGACATCATGGAGCTTTCTCGATATCCACCTCTCTGAGGCCTACTCGTCATCAATGATTGCATTTTGATCTCAGACTGCTCTATTCTAGGGGTGAGATTCAATAGACTGGCAAACTTGCTCATAGATTGATTGACACTATCTTTTACCAGTTTCAGGATATCATCAAACTTTGGCTCGATACCCTCATCCTCCATACGGGAGCTCATCTTCACCCACTTCCTTTGCAGTCGAGTAGGTAGACGTCTTGCTATTACTTCTAGTATAAAACTCGAGTTGAGGTCACTCATGCGATTCATCGAAATCATTCCATTCTTGTAAATTAGCAAATTATCTAAAAACTCAGTGAGTGCCTGGGAGTCATCCTGTAATTGACCACCATTACCCTTAACAGCCTCGAATAATTTCCCTGCAATCATCGAAGGTCTTCCAAACCTTTGACGTAATATGCTCATAGCCTCGTAGTAGCCCTCTTTTGGCTTCATAAACTTACAGCACTGTATAGCTCTTGCAGCATCTCCAGTGCAATATCTCATCAAATACATTAACTTCAATTCATCATTTAATAAAAACTACTCAACATGATCTCAAACTCCTTTACAAATTGTAAATAATCAGCCGGGTTTCCATCAAAACACCGTGGTTCAAATTTAGGGAGTTTGATGTTCCTATTATCCCTGAACGGCGAAACAGTAACATCAACCATGTCATGCTTAACATCAGACACATCGTTACAATTAACAGACAAGTCACCATGACTTACTTTCCTGTTTGCATCCAAGACACTCTGTCCCTTCTTTGACCCAGGCATTGTTGAACTTGACCCAATTCCAAAAACGTTCCAGATATTGCTTGTTCAAAGAGGACTTGACCGGCACCAGGAAAAATGAACGGCGACTATCCAAACTTTCACCAACTGTTTGAATCCGCCAGATCTGTTTCCATCGTCAGAAACTGTCAATCACGTCTCATAAACCGTTAATGCCCAGCTCTCGCTACGCTCGGGCCCACGCTGTTCTTTGAAGATTTCTCAGAAACGCTTAGTTATAACGGACGCAAAAACCAAAACACCGATCTGCCGTTTGATATTTCTGTATTGTTACACCAACATATAAAAGGAATAAGCGAACTAAGTAAACTAAGGTCTGAAAACAAATATTACAATAATAAATCTCTGTATTACTTCTGACGATGTTTCACTCTTCTTTCTGAACAGCGACCGATGAGACGATGACTGTCGTATTGATGCCTCCGCGAAAATTGGGGAAGTTGATTTGAGCAAACAACCAAGAATTGATCGTTCAATCTTCAACTCCATTGACAAACATATTCTTCTCACTCTATAGTGCAGGGTCTTGGCTAGTCAGCGTTTAAAGCCATTTGGACAAAAGCTATCAAACTGCAAGTTTTGTCCTTTCCATGTAGGTTCTCAATAAATCGATTTCTGAAGACTACCGTCTTCTAGGCGTTCCATGGCAATGTCGAGGAAGTGAAACTTTCCGTCACTTTCATGTTCTATAGTAAACTGAATATTGGTGTGTGCATCATTGAATAATCTGAGTTAGTGTGAAGCATGACCACTGCAGTCGCTTGTCACTCATTTTGCCTCAGTTCAAGTAACGGTGAAGTATGCAAGCCTCAGTCATCTACACTCTCGCTCCCCGGCATGTTGGACCACAGCCTAAATAGAAACATTCATTCTCTATCATTGATTCCGCAGCTAATCATTATGTCCATGTGCATGTCATTATCAGAAATAGCCTCCCCAGCGTATACGACCCATCTGCTGTCTCTAACATCAATCAATTCATTCACGGATGTAGAAGACTCGAAACAACTCCAGAAGTAATCACGACGAAAATTTTAACAAAATTATGCATAACAACAAGATAAGAAAACAACATGTAAACGCAATGAATCCAAAATCACCAATTGATATGACACACCACACGTATATACAAACAGTACAAATAACCTCGCCGATCGTGTCTCGATGTAATTCCTTTGAAGAATTGCAGGACTTACACCAGTACGCCTACAACCCTTCTCAGGTTGACGATTGTAAGTTGTGGAATGTCCGGCCACAGACAAGATTAACAAGATCAAACTCATTTTGAACTGTTGCGCTACAGGTGTTCAGTTTCTGCGTGAATCATTTTTCCTTAATATTTTGGAAATTAGCCGCTTTCCTCACATTATCCAGTTATCCATAGTCAACAAGGATTGCATTGTATCAGCTGGAACAACATATGGCATTCACTCGTGAAATCTACATCAGGAATCTTCGGCTACCCTATCTAACCACGTGGAACTCAGGACTACATCCACAGCAAACTCTGTAAAGGAAAGTCTGACTTATTATTTTGCAATATAAATCTGTTTACCGTTGTTCTTTTGATACTTGATAATACAGCTATCTTAATTTTATATCGTCAAGAATTTTTCCGGAAATTGTGAAGCTTCTTGTTTCCGTAATGGTTAAGTCAATCAAACGAGTAAGTACCGTCAAGAGAATGAAACATAATACTAGTGTAAGATCGAAAAAATTCCCATCATTGAATCAAGTCAACCTGTCCCGGATCAGCCTAGCGTTGTTGCAACCCAATTATCCATGCCTAACGTGTCTATCCCTGCTTGTCTAATGAACTGTGTGTATGTGTTTTTACCTCGATCCGTTTAGTCAGACAGTTGAACTCATGGCCCAATCAGAGTATTTTGTGAACTGTTATTTTTGCTGACCCATGTCTAACTTTGTACTATTCTGTCGAGTTTATCTTATTTATTGATTTTCATCTGTATTTCCCTACCTGGTTAAGTAGCCAATTAAATTCTATCTTTGTGCCTATGCTCGGTCTATCTCTCTTAAACGCTCTCTGTTTTATGCCATGCCTTACTTGGGTTCATTCCTCTACTGACTGCTTACCTGAACGGTCGTGTCTGGTTCCGGCTAGTTCGCAATTTTGGCTTTAACGTTATTCCGCTCTGATAGTGGTACCTTGCTTTCTGTTAAGCGTTGTGCTTTGTACTCTTGAAACCGTTAAGGTTTGTTGTATATATAATTATTGATTTGTTTATTAATAGTACCGTAGAAACAGTGACCGGCTTCTTGTTTGTTCTGGACCGGGATAGCCTTTATCCACGCGTGACTTAATTTCAAGCGATATTGTGCTTACAGTACTTAACGAAAGAGGCAGTGTCATTCAAGAAAATCCCGTACTGAACTGGTCAGTACTTAACGCTACAGAGGAGACCATACTGAACTGGTCAGTACTGAACGTTCATCCAGAAGAAGCTGTGGTGAATTGGCAGCACGCAACGTTGTTGAAAATACATTTTCTTTGGAACAATGCAAACCAGATCAGGGAAGCAAATTTCGGAGCATCAGTGGGAGAGTTGGCAAGTACCCGTTCGTATAAATGATCATGTTGGTAATCTTTCGTGCCCCGGCTCTCATGTCAGTATTTCAAAATTATTATTATCGCGAGTGACTAGTGCTAAGTCGTTGCTACTAAGGGCGCAGCTAAAAGAGAAACAGCTTCGAGAGGAGTTAGAGTTAGAGAAAAAGTTGCTAAAGGCTAGACATGATGTCGAAATGGCCGAGCTGCATGTGAAGTTAGCCGAGGACGACGAATGGAAAACTCATGGAAATACAAAAAGAGGCACTGTCAATTACGCTCGAATCAGCGAAGACAGTATCGAAGACGACATCAGAAGTCTACATCAAGCTGAGCTTAAGGATACTGAAGAAAACGAAGACTCATTTTCTATCAAAGATCGTAAGGCAATCGAGTTGGTTACTTAAAGCACCGTCTTAGGAAAGGCGCATTACATCATTCCCTTGCTATCGAAAGATCCAGCAAAGGTAACGGACAATAATTATGTAGTCGCCATAAATCCGTTACTTAGTCTAAAACAGAGGTCATCACGTGACAAGAACCTTTTAGCACGATATGTGGATGGGATAAATACTATGTTAAAAAATGGTTATGCCCTTCCGGTAACCCCAGAGCAGCTAGCAGCCAACTATCGCCCGAGGTGGCATCTTCCACATCATCCCGTAATGAATACGAAAAAGCCAGATAAACTGAGAAGAGTTAGATTGCGCCGCAACCTTTAGAAGTTATTCTTTGAACGATAAGCTATATCAAGAACCTGATACGATTGTCGAGCTTGTTGGTGTTCAGTTGCGCTTTCGAGAAAAGCCTATTGCTGTAGTCGCGGACATAGCTGATATGTTTATGCAAGTGAAGGTGCTAGTAGACAATCGAGGAGCATTACGATTTCTGTGGCGGCAAGATGGTTGGCTAGGCGTTGGCCGCGAGGAGTTATTGCGGAATGCGAACAATCCGCGGACGAACTTGTCAGAACGGTTACAATAAGAACGAGAAACGGCGAGGTGAAGCGCGATATACGTAAGATATGCCTACTAGAGGGAAGTCATTTGTAAGAGAGCCGGGCACGAGGGTTATTCTGTATAACATGATTCATAAAGTCCTAGTCGGATTTTGGGGGCCGGTGTAAGATCAATTCTATTCCCATCATTGAATCAAGTCAACCTGTCCCGGATCAGCCTAGCGTTGTTGCAACCCAATTATCCATGCCTAACGTGTCTATCCCTGCTTGTCTAATGAACTGTGTGTATGTGTTTTTACCTCGATCCGTTTAGTCAGACAGTTGAACTCATGGCCCAATCAGAGTATTTTGTGAACTGTTATTTTTGCTGACCCATGTCTAACTTTGTACTATTCTGTCGAGTTTATCTTATTTATTGATTTTCATCTGTATTTCTCTACCTGGTTAAGTAGCCAATTAAATTCTATCTTTGTGCCTATGCTCGGTCTATCTCTCTTAAACGCTCTCTGTTTTATGCCACGCCTTACTTGGGTTCATTCCTCTACTGACTGCTTACCTGAACGGTCGTGTCTGGTTCCGGCTAGTTCGCAATTTTGGCTTTAACGTTATTCCGCTCTGATAGTGGTACCTTGCTTTCTGTTAAGCGTTGTGCTTTGTACTCTTGAAACCGTTAAGGTTTGTTGTATATATAATTATTGATTTGTTTATTAATAGTACCGTAGAAACAGTGACCGGCTTCTTGTTTGTTCTGGACCGGGATAGCCTTTATCCACGCGTGACTTAATTTCAAGCGATATTGTGCTTACAGTACTTAACGAAAGAGGCAGTGTCATTCAAGAAAATCCCGTACTGAACTGGTCAGTACTTAACGGAGTACGTAACGTGGTACTTGACGCTAAACGGATCGAGACTTTACTGAATTGGTCAGTACTTTACGTCAAACAGAAAAGAACGTACTGAACTGGTCAGTACTTAACGCTACAGAGGAGACCATACTGAACTGGTCAGTACTGAACGTTCATCCAGAAGAAGCTGTGGTGAATTGGCAGCACGCAACGTTGTTGAAAATACATTTTCTTTGGAACAATGCAAACCAGATCAGGGAAGCAAATTTCGGAGCATCAGTGGGAGAGTTGGCAAGTACCCGTTCGTATAAATGATCATGTTGGTAATCTTTCGTGCCCCGGCTCTCATGTCAGTATTTCAAAATTATTATTATCGCGAGTGACTAGTGCTAAGTCGTTGCTACTAAGGGCGCAGCTAAAAGAGAAACAGCTTCGAGAGGAGTTAGAGTTAGAGAAAAAGTTGCTAAAGGCTAGACATGATGTCGAAATGGCCGAGCTGCATGTGAAGTTAGCCGAGGACGACGAATGGAAAACTCATGGAAATACAAAAAGAGGCACTGTCAATTACGCTCGAATCAGCGAAGACAGTATCGAAGACGACATCAGAAGTCTACATCAAGCTGAGCCTAAGGATACTGAAGAAAACGAAGACTCATTTTCTATCAAAGATCGTAAGGCAATCGAGTTGGTTACTTAAAGCACCGTCTTAGGAAAGGCGCATTACATCATTCCCTTGCTATCGAAAGATCCAGCAAAGGTAACGGACAATAATTATGTAGTCGCCATAAATCCGTTACTTAGTCTGAAACAGAGGTCATCACGTGACAAGAACCTTTTAGCACGATATGTGGATGGGATAAATACTATGTTAAAAAATGGTTATGCCCTTCCGGTAACCCCAGAGCAGCTAGCAGCCAACTATCGCCCGAGGTGGCATCTTCCACATCATCCCGTAATGAATACGAAAAAGCCAGATAAACTGAGAAGAGTTAGATTGCGCCGCAACCTTTAGAGGTTATTCTTTGAACGATAAGCTATATCAAGAACCTGATACGATTGTCGAGCTTGTTGGTGTTCAGTTGCGCTTTCGAGAAAAGCCTATTGCTGTAGTCGCGGACATAGCTGATATGTTTATGCAAGTGAAGGTGCTAGTAGACAATCGAGGAGCATTACGATTTCTGTGGCGGCAAGATGGTTGGCTAGGCGTTGGCCGCGAGGAGTTATTGCGGAATGCGAACAATCCGCGGACGAACTTGTCAGAACGGTTACAATAAGAACGAGAAACGGCGAGGTGAAGCGCGATATACGTAAGATATGCCTACTAGAGGGAAGTCATTTGTAAGAGAGCCGGGCACGAGGGTTATTCTGTATAACATGATTCATAAAGTCCTAGTCGGATTTTGGGGGCCGGTGTAAGATCAATTCTATTCCCATCATTGAATCAAGTCAACCTGTCCCGGATCAGCCTAGCGTTGTTGCAACCCAATTATCCATGCCTAACGTGTCTATCCCTGCTTGTCTAATGAACTGTGTGTATGTGTTTTTACCTCGATCCGTTTAGTCAGACAGTTGAACTCATGGCCCAATCAGAGTATTTTGTGAACTGTTATTTTTGCTGACCCATGTCTAACTTTGTACTATTCTGTCGAGTTTATCTTATTTATTGATTTTCATCTGTATTTCTCTACCTGGTTAAGTAGCCAATTAAATTCTATCTTTGTGCCTATGCTCGGTCTATCTCTCTTAAACGCTCTCTGTTTTATGCCACGCCTTACTTGGGTTCATTCCTCTACTGACTGCTTACCTGAACGGTCGTGTCTGGTTCCGGCTAGTTCGCAATTTTGGCTTTAACGTTATTCCGCTCTGATAGTGGTACCTTGCTTTCTGTTAAGCGTTGTGCTTTGTACTCTTGAAACCGTTAAGGTTTGTTGTATATATAATTATTGATTTGTTTATTAATAGTACCGTAGAAACAGTGACCGGCTTCTTGTTTGTTCTGGACCGGGATAGCCTTTATCCACGCGTGACTTAATTTCAAGCGATATTGTGCTTACAGTACTTAACGAAAGAGGCAGTGTCATTCAAGAAAATCCCGTACTGAACTGGTCAGTACTTAACGGAGTACGTAACGTGGTACTTGACGCTAAACGGATCGAGACTTTACTGAATTGGTCAGTACTTTACGTCAAACAGAAAAGAACGTACTGAACTGGTCAGTACTTAACGCTACAGAGGAGACCATACTGAACTGGTCAGTACTGAACGTTCATCCAGAAGAAGCTGTGGTGAATTGGCAGCACGCAACGTTGTTGAAAATACATTTTCTTTGGAACAATGCAAACCAGATCAGGGAAGCAAATTTCGGAGCATCAGTGGGAGAGTTGGCAAGTACCCGTTCGTATAAATGATCATGTTGGTAATCTTTCGTGCCCCGGCTCTCATGTCAGTATTTCAAAATTATTATTATCGCGAGTGACTAGTGCTAAGTCGTTGCTACTAAGGGCGCAGCTAAAAGAGAAACAGCTTCGAGAGGAGTTAGAGTTAGAGAAAAAGTTGCTAAAGGCTAGACATGATGTCGAAATGGCCGAGCTGCATGTGAAGTTAGCCGAGGACGACGAATGGAAAACTCATGGAAATACAAAAAGAGGCACTGTCAATTACGCTCGAATCAGCGAAGACAGTATCGAAGACGACATCAGAAGTCTACATCAAGCTGAGCTTAAGGATACTGAAGAAAACGAAGACTCATTTTCTATCAAAGATCGTAAGGCAATCGAGTTGGTTACTTAAAGCACCGTCTTAGGAAAGGCGCATTACATCATTCCCTTGCTATCGAAAGATCCAGCAAAGGTAACGGACAATAATTATGTAGTCGCCATAAATCCGTTACTTAGTCTGAAACAGAGGTCATCACGTGACAAGAACCTTTTAGCACGATATGTGGATGGGATAAATACTATGTTAAAAAATGGTTATGCCCTTCCGGTAACCCCAGGGCAGCTAGCAGCCAACTATCGCCCGAGGTGGCATCTTCCACATCATCCCGTAATGAATACGAAAAAGCCAGATAAACTGAGAAGAGTTAGATTGCGCCGCAACCTTTAGAGGTTATTCTTTGAACGATAAGCTATATCAAGAACCTGATACGATTGTCGAGCTTGTTGGTGTTCAGTTGCGCTTTCGAGAAAAGCCTATTGCTGTAGTCGCGGACATAGCTGATATGTTTATGCAAGTGAAGGTGCTAGTAGACAATCGAGGAGCATTACGATTTCTGTGGCGGCAAGATGGTTGGCTAGGCGTTGGCCGCGAGGAGTTATTGCGGAATGCGAACAATCCGCGGACGAACTTGTCAGAACGGTTACAATAAGAACGAGAAACGGCGAGGTGAAGCGCGATATACGTAAGATATGCCTACTAGAGGGAAGTCATTTGTAAGAGAGCCGGGCACGAGGGTTATTCTGTATAACATGATTCATAAAGTCCTAGTCGGATTTTGGGGGCCGGTGTAAGATCAATTCTATTCCCATCATTGAATCAAGTCAACCTGTCCCGGATCAGCCTAGCGTTGTTGCAACCCAATTATCCATGCCTAACGTGTCTATCCCTGCTTGTCTAATGAACTGTGTGTATGTGTTTTTACCTCGATCCGTTTAGTCAGACAGTTGAACTCATGGCCCAATCAGAGTATTTTGTGAACTGTTATTTTTGCTGACCCATGTCTAACTTTGTACTATTCTGTCGAGTTTATCTTATTTATTGATTTTCATCTGTATTTCCCTACCTGGTTAAGTAGCCAATTAAATTCTATCTTTGTGCCTATGCTCGGTCTATCTCTCTTAAACGCTCTCTGTTTTATGCCATGCCTTACTTGGGTTCATTCCTCTACTGACTGCTTACCTGAACGGTCGTGTCTGGTTCCGGCTAGTTCGCAATTTTGGCTTTAACGTTATTCCGCTCTGATAGTGGTACCTTGCTTTCTGTTAAGCGTTGTGCTTTGTACTCTTGAAACCGTTAAGGTTTGTTGTATATATAATTATTGATTTGTTTATTAATAGTACCGTAGAAACAGTGACCGGCTTCTTGTTTGTTCTGGACCGGGATAGCCTTTATCCACGCGTGACTTAATTTCAAGCGATATTACGCCTACAACTAGTCAATCATCCGAATGCCTCAGCGCAGGTCACGATTCTGCACGTTTTGCACCATGCTCTTCCAGAGTTATGGTATCTGATATCATGGAGGAACTGACAGATATTGCGGCTTGTAGCAGGAATGATTTGCCGACACTTCGGAAGGCATTAGCAGAACTACAGAGCAAGTTTGATAGCATTATGCCTCTCACGCAACTGTGTGACCCATCACAAAACATCTGTCTTGAATCACTTATTAAATCCGAGCGCATAATTGACTATTTTTCTGAAGAATCTGTTAAGAGGATTATGTCCTCTCACAACGTCTTCGCCTATAACATTCCAGACAGAGAGCCGATTGCCAAACTTAATAATTCGTGTCTAAATGGTTGTAATATATCGTTGACAGAATATCAGGTTTTGCGTCCTCGTAAGAAATCTACAAGCACCCGTGTCCGGTGCTTTTCAAGTTTGGAGCTACTGAAGAAGCCAGGAATTTTCTGAAATCTGATAAGAAAATAGGCTCTTCAACAACATACACTAACATTAGGGTTACACCTGATTTAACACCATGCCAAAGACGATGCCGCCCAGGAACACGGAATGCTGATAATTCTGATAAGACAACTATAGATGATGTTCTATGCGTTATTCCGTCTAGTGAAATACCTGATCACGGCATGCAACAGACATTTTCGCGGGCACTGGCTAATGTTGGCCAAACATTATATAACGATATTGATGCTGACACTGAAATGGTGGACATAGATGAGTCAACGGGAAAAATGTTGAAACACATCGTTTTCACACTGACGCGAAATTCAAGACACCGGAACCATCGAAACCCATCCCACTGGTGTTCCAACCATCCCCTTATAAGTCAGTTACTCCTCAGTCTGACAATCCACACTCTGTGAAGCACCAGTCGAATGTAGCTACCCAAGTTGGCAGGTTTTCTAGGCGTTATGACAAACGCCCCATTTCCATTAAGAAAACTAAAGCTCATGAGGTGTCCAAGCCACAGAAACCCTACATAGCACGTGCTGGCTGCCCTGTCAGCCATCATCAACCAGTTGGTAATAAGAAAAGGGAAAATGAAGCAAATAAATTAAATACTGGACCTGGAGCAAGAAAGCCCTTTGAGATGATAGAGACGAAAGCACCTCTAAGCCATCTTTCTAAGAGAAAGTTAAATATGGGGGCAAGCCCCTAGGAGTAGACCTAATTGGTGTCAAGTGGAAAGCCAATTATATCCAACCACTAATTCTAGACAAACAGTGCAGCAAGGTAGTAGGTATTATTCTGCGCATCCACTATGTAAACCCCTTGTCAGCCAGCCCACGTCTAATGTTCTGTCGACTGAAAGTTATAGAAAATACCCCAAACATCGGCCACAGACCACATTTAGCAAGCCAACAGAACCCATTCATACATCTTATGTATCCAGTGGGGAGCATGTGCCGATTTCTGCACAAAACTTGCTATGGTCTGATGAATACCCGAAACAGATACCGACACTTCATTCTTATACTGGCAACAAATTACCGAATACACATATCGGTTATACCTTAGGGCAGGATTTTCACCGGCGTCAGTTAACAGAAACACCTGGCGTCATGCATATAGCACGCACGATATCAGATCAATTCCTTGCTGGCATGGCGAACAGTCTACAGCTAGGGCAAGGCATATTTCCCGGGAGATAGTTGACACAGTGCCGACACCAACCGCGGATACTAATATCTCTAAAATATTAATAACTGTCACACAGGTGTCTCTCACTGCATACCATATCCAAACGAAAGACCATCCCTGACTACTACCTCAAAAATCCACCTGAAGTCTTCCTACGATCCAAAGATATTGGTAAATGAGTCTGATAACATGCATATAGAGGATACTCACGGATTATTTTTCAAAGATGTTGTCCGCTCACTGAAACCACATAGCCAGTGTTCATCTATTATCCCAGTAAATACAAGATCAGTTCTGAGTAACCACTTAACACTAAGTACATTAGCTTCTATATGCAGGCCGTCATTGATTATGATCACCGAAGCCCGGTGCACAAGTGGAATCTCCAATGACAGCCTATGGATTGATAAATACAACCTTTTTCGAGGGGACAGACGGATAGGTCGTGGGGTGGAACACTAATTTACTGTGAGCAATCCATGTGTGCAACCCAGTTTAGTAACCCAATTATATCACAACTCAATGACTCGATCTGGGTCGAAACAAAAGTTGTCAGAAGTAAACCTATACTTGTGGGTTGTGTGTACCGACCCCCTTCATCCAGCAGGGGATATGATAATATGCTCAGCAATATTTTCAATGTTACAGCCAATCTCCCTTTCAGTTATAAAATTATCGGAGGTGATTTCAACATTCCGGAAGTATCATGGTCTTCACTCTGAGGACCCCAAAGGTATGATAATCTCATGAATTCCATCGTCACAGGAGGGTGGACACAACACATAAATTCACCCACTAGATCCGCAAATATCCTAGACCTTGTTTTCCCGAACAACATAACACCATCTACAGTACATGTGGGACAGGAATTTCCAGGTAGTGACCATAGAATAGTAGTTTGTTCTTTTGACATCTTTCCTGAAACAAAACGCAGAGATGAAGCTGGCCAGATACCTATGAGATTGTACACACATGCTGACTGGGACTTGTATCAGCACCTAATTAGATGTTCTAACTGTGACTCGTACTTTTCGAACGAGTCCTTAGAGGCAATTCTTAACAACTTTTATCGGAATATTAAATCAATTCATGACGTCACTGCACCCGAGAAGATTCTTAGCTACAGATTCCCCCAAAGTGATTACATTCCGACATCGTTTAGAAGAAGTCTACGAAAGCACTCAATAAAATACTACAGATACCATGACTTATCATCATTCATTGCCATTACGTCCCTTCTCAACGAAATTGAAGAGTTGAGAAATATAGGCCTAAGAAACAAAGAAATGCAGGCCATTCGTGCACCGCACAACTCAGGGGAAATAGCCAAGAATTTCAAAAGTAGGTTGGCAAACTCCAAAACACCCTATCCGAAAATAATTTACTTAGACGGTGTCAATGGAGTTGAAGATTGAACGATCAATTCTTGGTTGTTTGCTCAAAATCAACTTCCCCAATTTTCGCGGAGGCATCAATACGACAGTCATCGTCTCATCGGTCGCTGTTCAGAAAGAAGTCAGCAGTAAACCATCAGAAGTAATCTTGTGATTTATTATTGTAATATTTGTTCACAGACCTTAGTAGAAATATTTTTTATATGTTGGTGTTACAATAAAGAATTCCCAAGCGGCCAATCGGTGTTTTCGATTTTGCGTCCGTTATTACTGAGCGTTTCTGGAAAATTTCAAGCGAGAGCTGGGCATTAACGGTTTACGAGACGTGACTGACAGCTTCTGATGGTAGAAACAGACTCTGGCGGATTCAGACAGTTGGTGAAAGTTTGGATAGTCACCAGTCATCTTTCCTGGTGCCAGTCAAGTCCTCTTTGAACAAGCAATATCTGGAACGTTTTTGGAATTGGGTCAAGTTCAACAATGCCTGGGTCAAAGAAGGGACAGAGCGTCTTGGATGCAAACAGGAAAGTAAGTCATGGTGACTTGTCTGTTAATTGTAACGATGTGTCTGATGTTGAGCGTGACATGGTTGATGTTACTGTTTCGCCGTTCAGGGATAATAGGAACATCAAACTCCCTAAATTAGAACCACGGTGTTTTGATGGAAACCCAGCTGATTATATACAATTTGTAAAGGAGTTTGAGATCATGCTGAGTAGTTTTCTATCAAGTGATGAATTGAAGTTAATGTATTTGATGAGATATTGCACTGGAGATGCTGCAAGAGCTATACAGTGCTGTACGTTTATGAAGCCAAAAGAGGGCTACTACGAGGCTATGAGCATATTACGTCAAAGGTTTGGAAGACCTTCGATGATTGCAGGGAAATTATTCGAGGCTGTTAAGGGTAATGGTGGTCAATTACAGGATGACTCCCAGGCACTCACTGACTTTTTAGATAATTTGCTAATTTACAAGAATGGAATGATTTCGATGAATCGCAGGAGTGACCTCAACTCGAGTTTTATACTAGAAGTAATAGCAAGACGTCTACCTACTCGACTGCAAAGGAAGTGGGTGAAGATGAGCTCCCGTATGGAGGATGAGGGTATCGAGCCAAAGTTTGATGATATCCTGAAACTGGTAAATACTAGTGTCAATCAATCTATGAGCAAGTTTGCCAGTTTGCGACGATTTTCCAACCTAGAGCGTCAACCTGAGAAGGGTTGTAGGCGTACTGCTGTAAGTCCTACAGTTCTTCAAAGGGTAGCGCATCAATGAGCAGTCCAATGTGCTCGGTGTGTGACTTTGTACATATGTTCATATTGTATATACTGAATTGATATCACCTGTCATCTAGCTGTTGGTAATTCTGTTTGTGTCCGGACATTCCACAACTTACAATCGTCAACCTGTGAAGGTTTGTAGGCGTACTGGTGTAAGTCCTGCAATTCTTCAAAGGAATTCCATCAATACATGAAATGCGAGTTTGTGTGTACTGTTTGTATATACGTGTGGTGTGTCATATCAATTGGTGTTATTTGAATTCATTGTGTTTACTCGTTGTTTTCGTATCTTGTTGTTATTGCGTAATTTTGTTAAAATTTTCGTCGTGATTACTTCTGAAGTTGTTTCGAGTCTTCTACATCCATGAATGAATTGATTGATGTTAGAGACAGCAGATGGGTCGTATACGCCGGGGAGGCTAGGCTATTGCTGAGAATGAAATGCACACGGAGATAATTGTTAGCTGCGGTCCGACACGCCGGGGAGAAACAGTGTAAACGACTGAGGCTCGCATGCGTCACCGCTACTAGAACTGAGGCAGAATGAGTGACAAGCGATTGCAGTGGTAATTGGTAGTGAGTAGATAAGAGGATGTGCGTAGAGTATCATGAGTTGGTGCTATGGTCACGTTGCATTCTGCAAGAGTCATTCTAGCAAGTGGCGATTGTGTTGCAAGATGTCAAGAGGAGGTCTCTGTCTGGAGGCGCAGGTCGTCATTGATGTGTGAGATTGTGCTGTGAGTATGCTTGTGGTGTGTTGCCTTTTCTGTTTGTTTTCCATTTCAGCTCTGTCCGTGTGAACCAGGTTCTTGCAATAATATACTTAGACGGCATTGCTTACGAAAATAATGAGGTGATATGTGAGCTGTTTAGCAAGCACTTCGCCAGATTATACACCTTAGAGAACGATGAGGTCGTGGATTTCCCACGTAAAACAAACGAATGTTTAAGTGACACAATTTTCACCACACATGAGATCGATAAAGCTGTCGCAAATCTTAAGCTTAGTAACACTACTGGTCCAGACGGTATATCTTCCGTTCTGCTGAAAAACGGTGGTAATGACATGAGTTTACTCTTACTCAAGTTATACTCAATTTCATTAAGTGATGGGACATACCCTAACTGCTGGAAGAGGTCTTATATTGTACCTGTCCATAAATACGGGCCTGTAGCTGATATCAACAACTACCGCCCCATCAACATCACGTCTGTAGTTTCACGTGTAATGGAAAAGATAGTTAAGACTCAAATCATTCAGTACTTGCTGTCAAATGACCTAATATCCCCATCCCAATACGGTTTCTTAAGTAGAAGGTCGTGCACTACTTGCCACTTAGATTATTTTGACTACATTACACAATGCATTGATAATGGGCGTTCGGTAACAACATTGTTTCTCGACGTTAGTAAGGCCTTCGATAAAGTCCCACATATCAGACTGCTAACAAAACTCCAATCCTACGGAATAACCGGAAAACTTCTCAAATGGATAAGTTCTTTCCTCACAGAAAGACAGCAATTAGTCAAAATCAACCACCAGCTGTCTTCCTCAAAGCCGATAACCAGTGGTGTTGTAACAACAGAAGACAAGGGCGAAGCAACAGATCGTTTTATTATGAAAATCAACGCGTATTTATACATCTTTCAACTACATTATTATAGACAAGCGCAGTCATCTGATTGGTTGTTTAGGTAGACAAACGCAGGCTTCTGATTGGTTGTTTCGGGATTCCTTGACAAATAGAGTTCTCTCTGCGAATCATATTCTGCCACGTTAACTTTGCTGTGATTGGTTGTTGACTCAGGCTTGTTCATATTTTCTCACGGCCCATATTAGTGACCTAGACCTTAACGTAGATTAGTGCTAACCAATCGGCTAGCAGCCTGCTCTCACCACAGTGTAATACAAGGTAGTGTTCTTGGCCCTATTCTATTCCTCTTATTTATAAATGACATAGTCCCTGTAATCAAGTGTGGCAAGCCATACCTTTTTGCAGATGATCTCAAGATAGTATATGATTATAGGTACGGTGATATGAGCGTCGAAAGCAAGATCCAACAAGACCTAAACGATCTAGGCGATTGGAGCGAAAAGTGGCAACTGACTTTCAACCCAGACAAGTGCGGTGTAACCCACCTTGGACGCTGGAAACCGATAATGTGCCTATATATGTACGGTAAGTTCCTCTCAAAACTGAACACAGTCACAGATCTCGGGATAACATACTCAGATTTATCCCTTTCCGATCATGCAAATAAGGTTGTATCTGACTGTAAACGACTTACTGGCTTTGTACTGCGTAACTTCTACACCCAAGAAGCAAGATTAGCTATATATAGGACATGTATCCGTCCCAAACTTGAATATTGTGCTCTCCTATTTAGTAACCTCAGGTCTGTAGACAGAAAAAAACTCGAGTGTCCAGAGATTCCTCACGAAACGCATAATAGGGTTCGACCAACAAGTGGAATATGTTGACAGGTGTGTACGTCTGAAATTGGAACCTCTGTGATTAAGGAGAGTGAATTGCAACCTATTTCTACTCTTCAAAGTCATTAGGAAACATTGCTACAGTAACTCACCCATAACGTGGGAAAATATTAAATCATATCAGCTGCGAAACCACGACTACCTTGTCAAGGTGGCTACCCACAGAAAATCCATTAGGGCAAACTTTTTCACCATAAAGTATTGCACTCTTTGGAACCAACTACCACCTGAAATAAGATGTCGTGAAAACCCCGATGGGTTTAAACGGAGCCTAGAAAGACACTTTAACATGTCCAGCCTAGCTCGTCTAAAAGACCACAACTGTTGGTAGAACGGAAATTGAAGACCAGTCCAGTCTTCAGTATAGTCACATATGCATAACTCGATTCTAATACTTACGCAGCGAACGTTAACTAATTTACTGATTTCCATTCCCTACAATCTTCACTAAGTTGTGTTGGTAAAAGAAAGCCTGGAAATAATTATAACAGCAACTACACCTTTCAAAATTTTACATGTGTATATACCAATATTATAGCACTGTAGTAATTTATTGCAATCGTAGTATTAGTATTTCGAGATGACCGAATTACAAGAATCCAAACAAAACACAGAGAGGGCGGAATTCAGGAATTTGTATTTAGCGGAATTATAATGCAATTCATATAAGAAATATTAACAATCAACAGTAAGTATTTAAACAATACAGAGATAGAAATAGTCAATCACCAAATCCGCCACACGTCGAATGTCTCCTTGCGTATTTATACTGATATCGTGGTTTGCTTGCCAGTCTCTGCGATCTTCTAACTGATTCTGTGATATTGTTTCTATCAGCATCATCTAGACTTATTTCTGAATTATCTACACAATCAGGATTGGTAGTGGAGTCATTATAATCATAATCGGAACGACCTACCTCATTTATTCTCACTTGATCCAAGTGTCTGTTATGAACTGAATTATCTTCAATGTCTAATATCTTCACCATTCGATTTCCCATTCTTTGTAGTATGATACCAATAGAAGGTCTATAATCATTCCCTCTGTAATAATGTACATCAGAAGTCGTGGACATCAGATGCTTTCTGAGAATTCGAAATTTGAATAGTTTAGCAGAACTTTCATGAGTACTTGTATGCTCCGCATTGCGATATTGAAGTAAGAAGTTATCCACACATCTCTCTAGCTCATCAAGATTTTGAGGACTCATTGATGCTATAGCACTCTTTAATATTCGTACAAAATTTTCTACCAACCCGTTTGACTGAGGATGACGTGATGCTGTGTACAAATGAAGACAACCTATATGTTTGAGCCAATCATTGAAGTTCTTCTGCGTAAAATGAGTACCATTGTCGGTAACTAAGACATCTGGAATTCCTTCTCGACTAAAAATCTTTCTCAACGCTCTGTGAGTGAATTTTGCATTAGGACTATCTGTAATGATGACTTCTGGCCATCTAGAATAAGAATCCACAATAACTAAAGCATAATATGAATTTAAGAATGGACCACAGTGATCTGCATGAATACGCTGCCAAACCTCACAAGATGCAGGCCACGGTGTCCACGATGACTTCCCATAGGACATTTTATGTAAACAGCTAGAACAGCTCTTTGATCTTTTGTTAATGTCAGCATCAATTTCCGGCCACCAGCATGTTAGGCGTGCTAATGATTTCATCTTATCAGCTCCTAGATGAGCAGAATGTAGATCATCCAAAATGGCAGATCTTAATGTTGGAGGAATAATAATTATGTCATTCAGACATAGAGATCCTTCAGGATGGACTGAAATCTCATCTCTTCGCTTATAAAAGTCTGGAAATCTTCGCTTACACTGAACATTCCAACCTCTTTTTGTTGCATTTATGAGGCATCCGTAATAATTCCGAGTATCATTTGTAAGTCGAACTCGATCCACCGGTAACGGCTGGACTAACAAGCAATCAGTATCATTAGCGGCATTTTTAAATAATGAATAACGAGATAAGAAGTCTGCATGAGGTATATCCTTTGCCGATCTATGTTCAATAGTGTAATCATATGCACTTAGTTCTAAACTCCATCTTTGAACCATAGCAGCACTGTGCGTCGGTGGCACAGTGGTTAGGACCCTCGCCAACCATGCACATGGTCCGGGGTTCGAGCCCGCACCGACGCACACCTGATATCCATGGTTGGCCTGCAAAATTTGGGCTACCGATATCCACGCTGAAAATTCCATGCTTGTACCGAAAATACAGTGTGGAATCAAGCTGTAAATAAAAATTAAAATAAATAAAATAAAATGATTTATTCATAGATTTTTCTGGATTGTAAATGAATTTCAAAGCTTGATGATCAGTAACTATGTGAAACTTAGTACCAAAGAGATACTTGTGCAAGCGTCTTATTGCCCATACAACTGCTAGAGCTTCTTTCTGGGTTTGTGAGTACCCTCGTTCACTCTTACTTAGACGTCTTGAAATACAAATAACAGGTTGTCCATTTTGATCAAGTACTGCAGCTATACCCACAGGAGAAGCATCTGTAGTGAGAACAGACTTATCTTTCGATAAAAAGGTCTTAGGAAAGCTTGTTTATTAAGAAACTCCAAAGTTTTTCGCAAGATATTCTCATGTTGTTGTTCCTACTTAAACTGTTTACTGGAGACAATGTCAAAAAGTGGAGATAACCGTCGAGTGAAGTTGGGAATGAATCTGGAGTAAAACTGAAGAGTACCTATCCATGATCTCAACGATGACATATTATTAAGTGACGGTGCTTGAATTAGAGGTGCCAAACGACTAGCATCAGGTCTGAAACCTTCGGAGTCTACTGTGTATCCGAAGCACGATACAGACGACAAAGTGAAATGACATTTAGATGGATTAACAAGAACATTATTCTCACATAAACGCCTGAACAGTTTTAAAAGACGTTCATTATGCTATTCGATATTAGGACCATGAACTATAATGTCGTCTTGGTATGGCTCAACATCATCTAATCCATCTGTCATCTGATTTATTACATTTTGAAATATTGCGGGTGAAACCTTTAAACCAAAAGGCAAGAACTTATACTTGAACAGTCCAAATGGAGTATTAATGGTTGTCAATGCACTAGACGCCTCATCAAGAGAAATTTGCAAATAGGCATCTTTTAGATCTATTTTGGAAAAGTATCTTGAGCCATGTAGCTTGTAGAGAATGTCTTCAGTTTCTAGGGTAGTGCAACTTTGCTGTAGTAGACGACTATTGAGTGTAAGGCGGTAGTCACCACAAATTCTAGGTGTTTTTCCATCAGCCTTTAGTGGCGTAACAACAGGAGTAGCCCAGTTTGAAGACTCAACTGGCATAAGTATGCTTTGCTCAACCAACTTGTCTAACTCTTTCTTAACTGCATCTTGCAGTCCATATGGAATTAATCGGTGTTTCAGGAAGGTAGGATCACCCTCTATTTCAAGATGGATGGGCTGAATCTTCATACCACCTACACTCTTTGAACAGTGGAGAAGTAATTCTTTGAACAAAGATTCATCAAACAACTCAGTACAAAGTGAGATTTTGACATTTAACAATCTAAGGGCTCTTAATCCCAATAAAGATGGACCATATTCACTAATAAGAAAGGGAATATTTGCAAAATTACCACTGTCTGATTTCAAAGAAATGTTAGTAGCACCGATAAGAGGTAGCTTATGACCAGTTATGCCTGCAATTGAACTAGTAGTAGGGTCTATCTGAACATTCTTACAAATCGACTGTAAATCTTCCTTAGAAATTATAGATTCAGTACTCCCAGTATCAATTATAAAACAATGGGACTTGCCTGAACTTGTAGTGAAGGTTCTCATTAGATGAGATTGAGTATTTTGAAAAGTTGAAAGAGACATCGACTGCATTTTACCAGATAAATTGGAAGAATTATCAGGATACTGAGTAACAAAGTATTCGAACTTCTGCAAACAGTCTTGATGTGTCCAATTTTACCACATTTGTGACACTTAGCACCCCGGAAACGGCAAGTGCTTAGATATATATATTTCACATAAATTAAGCATTTACATGATTCACATACCGTTTGTACAGGCATGATCATATTAGACAAGTGCAGTCTGAAATTGAACACTGTTTTATGAAATTAAAAATTGGAAAATGAATAGAAAACTTTACAAGAATAGAATATAAGGTTTTGGTTTAAGTCTAAATTATAATATTTAATATACTCATATGAGTCAGATTCATGCGGGAATTATGAAATTTTGCGTTAATGGAATGTAATGTAATGCAGTAGGAACCAATATAATGCCACTAAGCAAGTTTATTTTTCTTCTTTTTCAGAAAGAAACGTTGATGTGGCATCACTAGAGCAAGAAGAAGATCGGTTAGCTAAAATTGTTATAAATGATGAGAACTAGCTTGTATCCGGGCTATTCAAGTCTTGCTTGCTTGAAATAAACGTCTCTTCCCCGCCGTCTTTGCCTTCTTTCTTCATCCATCGTGATTGTGGTCTGCGTGCGTTATAGTGAGAAGAGAGGTGATATATAGGTGCTAGAGTAAGCCACACTGGATCCAGACCGTTATTTTTATCACTTTATCAATCAATAAGGGTTCGAAAGTTTATAAAAATCCACATTAGATGGTAAGTACAGCATTATATTGGTATTAGCAGATAGAAGGGACCAATTGGTCGCAAAGTTAACTTCGCGATGTTGAACAGAATTCAGAATGTAATTTGTTCCGTTGTTCATCGTAAGTGCTAACAATATTCTGAATACCACTCAAGTAATACAAATGTAGAAAGCAGGATTACTTTCCATTATAAGTGCTTCAGTGCAATACCTTCGAGAAGTGAAGAAAACAGAAGCGGCCAGCAGATAATGATAATTTAAGCAAACAATATGCGATAACCGCAGTGTTTATTCGCCTTTTTTATTACTAGGAATTTCTAGTCATTGAGTTTTATAGTGTTACATACTAACGGTTAGTTTAAGTTTATAGTAGTAAACAACAATTGAAGTATAGAATAGCAATAAAAAAAGTAAAAATTAGGGCGAAACGAATTAAGGTTTTCACCCTTATATAGGGTAATGTTGGGAATAATAACTGAAGAAGTGAAATCCAAATGCCAAAGTACATAAGTTATTTAAAAGAAAAGAGGAAGTATAGTAATACTGATTTATGCTGTTGTTCTGATTTATACAGTTAAATGTCCTCCTGAAGTAGAGAAATCGTACCATGAGCCATTTTTTCAAAGAGTTTGTACGCAAGCTGTGACATGCAGGCAGCATTTATTTTTTATTTTATTTATTATTATTCTTTTTGTGAAGTAATTCATCCTCAGGAGCCTTAGCAGTATAGTGCATTCCCACAGATAAGGGTGGTTCTCTTAGGTCCCCACCATCATATCCGCTGAATAGCAGTCACCACCCTCCCACCTTTGAATCTGCTAGGCCCTGGCGAAATACTCCTTTTTTGTTTTTAGAAAAAAATCTTTTATTATTGCTACGTGTCATATGAACAGTTTTTGCATTCACAAGCTAACTCAACGATACTCATGGTATGAACGACTACTTTCAGTCAGTCATTTTGTATGCATCGTCACTAACAGCATTTTAAAAATGTTTACGTACAATAAAAAAGTAAGGGAGTCAAAGATTTGCAGGCTACTTTCAAGATTTTAGTTATAAGCATAGCAACGAAGAGGAAATATGAAATGTTATGAAGGAGAAAAATACATAGAGCTACAAAGTCATGTATATATCTACATAGAAAGTAGTCAGTCATAAAAGATAGTTCGGAAGAATACGACTACAGAGTGTTATGATGGCATAACAGTAAAATAAAATCCGTTGATACTTAGGATTCACAGTGTAGTTAAGAGATAGTAGTTAGTTAAAATAGATAGTTCAGAAGAATACGACTACAGAGTGTCATGATAGCATAACAGTAAAATAAAATCCGTTGATACTTAGGATTCACAGTGTAGTTAAGAGATAGTAGTTATTTAAAATAGATAGTTCAGAAGAATACGACTACAGAGTGTTACGATAGCATAACAGTAAAATAAAATCCGTTAATACTTGAGACTCACAGTGTAGTTAAGCTGAATTTTTAGACGATCCTGTGTAGAGCTTCGATTTCTGTAAACGCATATCGTAATGTAATTTTATATAATATAATTTTTGAATAATTTGGCAGTCAGCAGCTGGGATTAAATGCATTTGAATGACTGAATATGTGTGAGGGTAGCTCTGCAAGAGTCATTCTAGCAAATGGCGATTGTGTTGCAAGATGTCAAGAGGAGGTCTCTGTCTGGAGGCGCAGGTCGTCATTGATGTGTGAGATTGTGCTGTGAGTATGCTTGTGGTGTGTTGGCTTTCTTGTTTGTTTTCCATTTCAGCTCTGTCCGTGTGACCCAGGTTCTCGCAATGGCATCCAAGTCAACGTGCATTGGTCGTGAAGGAAAAAAGGGTTGGATCCCGTTTTTGCCGGGGAGTGTCAATGGAGTTGAAGATTGAACGATCAATTCTTGGTTGTTTGCTCAAAATCAACTTCCCCAATTTTCGCGTAGGCATCAATACGACAGTCATCGTCTCATCGGTCGCTGTTCAGAAAGAAGTCAGCAGTAAACCATCAGAAGTAATCTCGTGATTTATTATTGTAATATTTGTTTTCAGACCTTAGTTCGCTTATTCCTTTTATATGTTGGTGTAACAATAAACAAATATCAAGCGGCAGATCGGTGTTTTGGTTTTTGCGTCCGTTATAACTAAGCGTTTCTGAAATCTTCGAGGAGCAGCGTGGGCCCGAGCGTAGCGAGAGCTGGGCATTAACGGTTTATGAGACGTGATTGACAGACGTCATTTAGGTATATAAGAAAGAAGAGAGGTCCTAGTACACTACCTTGAATTACGCCACTTGATATAGGAGTGGTACTGGAAAAAGTGTCGTTAATCTTAACAGACTGGTACCGACCACGCATAAACGAATTACACCAGTCCGATAGATTGCCAGATATACCATAAGCCTTAAGTTTTTTCAGGAGTAAATCATGACATACTTTTTCGAATGCCTTCTTAAGATCTATATACACAATGAGCACAAGGAACTTTTGATCAATAAGTCCAGTTATAAAATCGAATAGTTCCAGGTGGCAAGTCATACATGGCCTGGACTTTATAAAACCATGTTGAGAAAGTGTTATGAGGTTTTCAGTCAATAAGAAGTCAGTGATTATGGTACTGATTATCTTCTCAAGTATCCTAGACAAGACAGACGTTATATTGATTGGCCTGTAATTTTTTACATCACATTTTGAGCCGGATTTAAATCTAGGGACAATATATGTCTAATTATTGAATTGAATTTTTGATTTTGCCGTCGATTGATTGGACCGAAGTGTTCGGCCTCAGGTTGACATGTCGGCTTCTTGTGCAGATGCTTCGACGATGTCTGGGGATTTGATTTGTATACAATTGGTGGATGGTGGCTAGCAGTGGATGCCAGGATGCGCGTTTCGTCCTAATTGGGACTCGTCAGCTGGATGTACCTGCATTTCTCAGTGAGTGATGATGTTCCCACTGAGGCTCGAACCCAGTGCCCATAGTTTCAAACGCCAAAGCGTTATCCACTATACCACTTGGGCCACGAGAGCCACCTCTTGTGCAACGGGTCATATATTAATTATTGAATTGAATTGAACACTTCGGTTCAATCAATCGACGGGAAAATCAAAAATTCAATTCAATAATTAATATATGACCCGTTGCACAAGAGGTGGCTCTCGTGGCCCAAGTGGTATAGTGGATAACGCTTTGGCGTTTGAAACTATGGGTACTGGGTTCGAGCCTCGGTGGGAACATCATCACTCACTGAGAAATGCAGGTACATCCAGCTGACGAGTCCCAAATAGGACAAAATGCGCATCCTGGATTCCACTGCTAGCCACCATCCACCAATTGTATACAATATATGTCTGCTTCCATTTGGAAGGATAAACTCCGTTCATAAGGGACGTTGAGAATATTTTAAGCAAAAGGAGAGGTAGATCGGAGCCACCATGTTTTAGGAAGGAAGACGGAATTGAGTCAGGTCCAGGAGTATTGGAAAATTTCAATGAACGCACTGCACTTTCTATAACATCAACGGTCAAGCATATATTTGACAGTGTTTTGCCTGTTAACGAGTCAAATTCTATGCATCCAGAAATATCATGCGTGTATGAGTCAGAAAAGTGCTTGTTAAAGAGTTCGGCTATGCCTGCATCATCCTTAACAACGACATTATTATGAAGAATGTAAGGAATGTTGCCTTGTTTTTGTTTCAGTCTTTTTTGGAAGAGTTTGCAAAGGGAGCTAATTTTGGAGTTACTTTTAAGGGCGATAAGTTCTTCTTTGTAAATTTTAACGGCATTATCTGATCTGATTTTATCATATACCTTAAGGATGCTAATGAGCGAGGAGAAGTCCATAGATTTATTATAGGTTCTACGGAGTCTTCTTAGCTTATTCCTGGTAGCATTCGGTATATATAGTTGATTTACACAGTTGCGTTTGGATGTATACCAAGGGATAGATTCGTTGAAGCAAACAGATATGTTGGAGTAGAAACTGTCAAGGGCAGTATCAATGTCTGCCGAGGAGAAAAAGGTATCCCAGTCTTGGCAACGAATAAAAGACTGCGTTGTTTCCCAATTAGCCTTTGAAAAGTTTCTGACTTTTACTGTCCGACGACGCCCTTTGCCTGACCTACCTGCTGTTAGGTTAAAGGTGGAAGTGACCGTGTTGTGGTCGCTGCCAGGGAATAAAGGCCCAACTCGAGTGCTGACGGGGAGAATGTTATGTGTGAAGATTAGATCTAAGATGTTGGATTTACGTGTGGGGTGAATAACATTTTGTGTCCATCCATAGAGTTCAACCGAATTTATAAAACGATCAGTGTATTTAGGAACCTTAAGGCTATTCCACTGGATACCAGGCATGTTAAAGTCGCCAGCTATAATTTTATAGTCAAAATTTAGAGAGGAGACGTGTTCGAAAATTTCACATAGACGGTTCGTTGTGTTAGAATCAGAATTGGGCGGGCGATATATACATCCCAATAAGAGTCTTGTATTTAAGTTGGTGTTGAGTGTAACCCATACTGCGTCTGTCAGTGAGCAACCCAAATCATCAACTTCTACAGCGTGGAATTTATTGCTAACAAAGATAAGACAACCACCACCACGTCCTTCTTCTCTGCCATGTCTAAAGTGTGTGTATCCTGGTGATTCTAGTAGTCTGTCATTGAAGTCAGATGGTAACCATGTCTCGGTAACTAACAGTACTGAGGGCTTACAAAGTGAAAGTAAGGAGTGAAGGTATGGAATTTTATTGCAGATAGAACGAGCGTTTATAAGGAAAAGAGTAAATGATCTTTGATTAGTGGTAAGGGACGAGGCAAAATGAAGGAGATGATGATGTGATTCGGCTGAGGTTAAATGAAAGTTAGATGATGGTCCGACCGGTATATCGAGTGTTCGGTGCTTAAAGCCTTCATCGTTTTCGTTAAGATCCTGTGAAAAGGAAGAGGATTTCCATAGTTGATCGCTTATCTCACGATCGCATGGAGATAGGCATACTGGGGTACGCTGGGTGTCTGAAGGGGGTACATTTGAGAGTAAGGAAACAGACTGTTTGGCATTAGGTTGATTGGTGGCATTACTGTTGGGTGTGGAAAGGAGAAAAAATTGTGAGGGGATTGATTAGTTGGACAGTTGTAAGGACGGTTTTGTTGTCGGGATAGTGTGTTTGTGGGGTAGTAGCATTGTCTGGGTGGATCTCCAAGCAGACTATGCTGAAAGTTTGGGCGACTGAATCCATGTGGCTGTGCACCAGGGATATGGGCATAGTTGAATTTAGTATTACGCAACCTCATAGTAGAGGTAGGGTAGCTATAAGTGGTTGTATTAGAATGGTGAGGAAAAGTGAATGAGGGAGGTTGACTAGTGTCTGTTAGATTTGATACCGTAGATGTCATTTTAGGAAATCTAAGCGCATGAGTAGTAGAGGATGCTGAAACAGGCTTGATAGAGTGTGTGCCACGCATAGGAATTCTATTTTTTACATTTTTTCTCATAATTTGAGAGCTAGACGTGAATGTGATACAAGGGTTTTCGGTATATTTAGCATGGCGGGTAGGATTTTCATTGGTACCTTTTGCAGACAGTGAGTGCTTTTCAGGTTGTTTAACAGCTGGAGAAGTACTGGATTTAGTATTGGTAACCCTACCAGGCTTCATTTCAGTGTAACTAGGTGGAGGGTTTCTTTTAGGGTTTGGGTGGTATTTTTTATTAACATCAATGGGGCTGGTAGTATCCTTTTGGTGACTTATTTCACCTGCTGAGACACTTTGCTTGGCACGACGCTGGATTGGTGTCCTGTCGTGAATAATACGTATATTCTTAAAGTTGCTTACTCTCTTAAAGAGATGTTGGTTGTTTACAAAGCGACTAGCATCCACAATGTTATTAAATTCGAACATTATTGGACAGGATGTATTAGCTGAAGATTTACGCAATCGTTTGCACCTACAATGGGAGTCTGGTATTTCACATGTCTTTAAAAGTGCATTTTTCAATGTTTTAATGTTAGTACTGTCGGGCACATTGAAAACGATTGCATTATACATGCACTGAACACGCTTAATCACTTCCGTGGAAATGTGATCTATAATTCTCTCACAAGACTGTAGTGTATCATAGTCAGGAAAGTCAGCAGGCTTCATAAGATACCTAAGGGGTAAGAGATCATGGACTAATGGAAGAATGTCTCTACTTTCCAGGTTATTGGTTTGGGTAGTTGTGTTCTGCGTAGATAATGAGCAGTTGGCGTTTTCCAATTTGGCATTAGGTTGACGTCCACGGGTCGCTGATGACCGATGGAAATTTTTGCGTTGAGGGGCTTTGTTGGTAATGGAAGCGGTGGTGCTACAATCTAACTTCTGAACTGGCATATTTGTAGCCTGCATAAAAGCATCCGGTTGAATAGAATTAGGTGATAGCAAATCTGCCTGTGTGTTGCAAGGATTATCGAGGTCGATGTCTAAGTTTACTAAGCATTTGGGGGAGTCAACATTTCTTTTGACACAACCTAAAGAATTGATATTAGCAGGTATAGAGGATAGTGAGGCCATATGTATGTTCGGACCTTCTGACTGACAGTTCTGAGCAGGGTATATGGGTGGTGTGGTTTCAACCACATCAGAAGAGCCTGTGTCAGATTTTCTACTAAGAGCCAGTGTGGCTAGGTAAGGATCCATACTACTTGTCTCACAACCTGTACTATTGTAAATATCCCTGATAAAATCATTTATTACACAAGAAGGTGAAGAAGTAATGATTTCCGATCTTGTATCGTTTAGCATCTGCGTCAGATCAGGGGAAAGTGTGTTACCATGTTGTTTAGGCTTGCTAGATCTATGTCTTTTGCTGATTTTTTCAGCTGATAGTGAAGCACGTCGCTTCGATAGTTTACCAGGCATTTTGTGTATAGCTAATACAGAACTGCAGAGGTATATGAGTCTTAGGTTGTTTGACGTTATGTCAAGACAAAAAGACAAACGTGATATTGGCGTAAGACAGAAATGCAGGTATATGAGTCTTAGCTTTTTTGACGTTATGTCAAAACAAAAAACAAGCGTAATATGTGCACCGAAATTCAGATGCTCGAAGTGGTAATACCTTAATCAATAGCCTGAAACAGGAAAACCGGCAAGGATAATATCCAGTGACTAGGAAGGTAGGTTTAGATATGAAAAAATATTGCTATTTCTATTAGTAGTCAGTGGCACTAAGGATATATATTGAAAAGTGGGAATACAAGAAAGAATAATAAAAGCGAAAACCACGCGGAAAAAAACGACTAACTTCGAACCCAACGCGAGTGGAACCCGAAATGATGTAACTTTCGTAGATGTAACTTTCAACAGGAAAAACACGGTTTAATGTAATAATAATAATAATTTACTTTATTCCAAAAACAGTGCTTGTGATATAGAATGGAATTTTCAGCATTAATCACAATATTGCATCTAATTTCCTCAAATTATAAATAACTGTCGTTTACATCTTAAGCTGAAATCAAAAGTTTGACACTTAGAAGGATTCAGTTTAAGACCGTTAGACTCAGACCATTTGCTGACTTCCGATAGAAAGCTATTTATTTTAGTACAGTCTAGCTAGGAGTTAACAGCTATTGAAACCGGTAAATCATCAGCGTACTTCACAAAGTTTATTTCATCAGAGTGAGGCAAGTCATGCAAGAAGAAAGAAAAAAGAAAAGGAGAAAGAACAGTGCCTTGAGGGACACCAGCTTCAGTAGGCAATGAAGTGGAAGACTTCCCTTTATATACGGTGTACTGCTTTCTATCTGAGAAATAGGAATATAATCAGTTAACAGCCCAACATTCTGTTTGACTAGCAGCAAGTTTATTTAATAAGATGTCCCTAGGGACCGAGTCGAAAGCAGATGTATAGTCTAGGAAGGCAACACGAACAAATTTAGCCCCCTTGTCTAGACCGGAAGCAATGTTATGATATAAGATGGCAGCTGCATCTAAAGTGCTTCTACTGTGCTTATAGGCAAATTGTTTTTGGGTCATTAAAGGATTTAAGCGAAGGTACAAGACTAGGTAAAAGTAATTTCTCCATAGTTTTCAAAAAAGGAGAGGTGATAGCAATGGGTCTAAATTTGACACATGCTCCAGTGGATGATTTAGGTATGGGTACAACTTTAATGTCCTTCCAAACGGCAGGCACAATATTATTGGAAAAAGATTTGCTAAATAGATCAGTAAGAGGGTGACACAGAATATCAGAACATTTTTTAAAAATAATACTAGGTACATAATCGGGACCTAAGCTCTGGGAAGGGTTTAGAGACTTGAGGCACTTTGGAACATCATTTGTGTTAAAAACTGGAAAGGGACTATAATTAACACAAGTGATGCTGGGAAGCATGGCACTTGAGAGAGAGAGTAAATAAAAGATATCTTAAGAGTACATACAACAAAAGAATATGGAATTTTGTTAATCTGCTTACCACCAGTGATTTTCTTAAATAGTTTCCACATATTAGAAGGATATTTGCAGGATACGTGTCATTGGAGTTGAAGATTGAAGGATCAATTCTTGGTTGTTTGCTCAAAATCAACTTCCCCAATTTTCGCGGAGGCATCAATACGACAGTCATCGTCTCATCGGTCGCTGTTCAGAAAGAAGTCAGCAGTAAACCACCAGAAGTAATCTCGTGATTTATTATTGTAATATTTGTTCACAGACCTTAGTAGAAATATTTTTTATATGTTGGTGTTACAATAAAGAATTCCCAAGCGGCCAATCGGTGTTTTGGTTTTTGCGTCCGTTATTACTAAGCGTTTCTGAAAAACTTCAAGGAACAGCGTGGGCCCGAGCGTAGCGAGAGCTGGGCATTAACGGTTTACGAGACGTGACTGACAGCTTCTGATGGTAGAAACAGACTCTGGCGGATTCAGACAGTTGGTGAAAGTTTGGATATTCACCGTTCATCTTTCCTGGTGCCGGTCAAGTCCTCTTTGAACAAGCAATATCTGGAACGTTTTTGGAATTGGGTCAAGTTCAACAATGCCTGGGTCAAAGAAGGGACAGAGCGTCTTGGATGCAAACAGGAAAGTAAGTCATGGTGACTTGTCTGTTAATTGTAACGATGTGTCTGATGTTAAGCATGACATGGTTGATGTTACTGTTTCGCCGTTCAGGGATAATAGGAACATCAAACTCCCTAAATTAGAACCACGGTGTTTTGATGGAAACCCAGCTGATTATTTACAATTTGTAAAGGAGTTTGAGATCATGCTGAGTAGTTTTCTATTAAGTGATGAATTGAAGTTAATGTATTTGATGAGATATTGCACTGGAGATGCTGCAAGAGCTATACAGTGCTGTAAGTTTATGAAGCCAAAAGAGGGCTACTACGAGGCTATGAGCATATTACGTCAAAGGTTTGGAAGACCTTCGATGATTGCAGGGAAATTATTCGAGGCTGTTAAGGGTAATGGTGGTCAATTACAGGATGACTCCCAGGCACTCACTGAGTTTTTAGATAATTTGCTAATTTACAAGAATGGAATGATTTCGATGAATCGCATGAGTGACCTCAACTCGAGTTTTATACTAGAAGTAATAGCAAGACGTCTACCTACTCGACTGCAAAGGAAGTGGGTGAAGATGAGCTCCCGTATGGAGGATGAGGGTATCGAGCCAAAGTTTGATGATATCCTGAAACTGGTAAAAGATAGTGTCAATCAATCTATGAGCAAGTTTGCCAGTCTATTGAATCTCACCCTTAGAATAGAGCAGTCTGAGATCAAAATGCAATCATTGATGACGAGTAGGCCTCAGAGAGGTGGATATCGAGAAGGCTCCATGATGTCTAGTAATGCATATAGACTTAGTGAGTGTAACAGGTTTCGTAGTACATCCTCAACAGATAAGTTACAAGGTGCAAGACAAACACGGTTGTGTTTTACACGTTTGCAAGAGGTGCATACAGAAGTGAACTGTGAACCGGTGAGCAAGTTCAGTGATAAGCTAAATGTAAACTCCAGGCCTGACTCCGAATTGTGTGACGATAACTGTGCGGTGAAGAAGTCTGTAGTTGCAACTGGTAAGCCATTGTTGAATAGAGTGTCACAGAATAGAGTTACTGCTTCAGAGTGCAGTTCTGACTCCACAAGTTTACAAAGTATAACTAGTCAGAGTGAAGATATAAAACCTTTAATGATTTGTGAGGAGGAACCAAAATTGTCTACTGCTGTTATTAAAGAGTTTGAAAATGATGAACTTGACGGTAAATTGAATATTTGTGATAATGATCATGATACTTCACAGTTGTCTTTGGTTGATCATTATGAGATGAGGGATATGCCTACTACTGCTAAGTTAAATAAAGGTTCTGTACAACTACAACGTGAAGTAGAATTGAACGCAGATGCAGTTCCAGGTGTGCATACTTGTGAGACAGTCAGTGTAATTGATCAGCGTGTAGCCCACCTATCATCAGATGATAGTGCTAAACCCGAACTAGTAGTGAAAGACAGCAGTGGTGGTAATCTTGCAGTTAGACAACTATCTGAAAGCCGAACAACAACAGCTTCTGATCCACTGCTAAGTTCATCACCTTGTGTCACTCAGTCATCGTTGGTGTTTTTATCCACAATGAAATGAACGTCCATGAACTCATGTGCCTTATGCAATGACTATGATAGTATTGGTGCGTTTGAAAAGACGAAAGATATTGCTCAGTTTAGTGAGAATAAGCCAAGTGTAAACGAGAGAGTAATTGTTAAATTGACTTGCATGAATAAAGGCATTTCTAGTTTCAAGTTACTATTTGAATGCTATTATCTTTGGTGTAAATTACTCTGTTTCTACACTTGGTTGATGAGATATTTCGTGTGTTTGTTCGTCATCTATATTCTACGATACAATGACATGAGCGTGTTGCCGTTCAGATTTGAGGATATAGCTCATAGAAGGAAGTTTGCAAATGAACTCTGCGACGATTTTCCAACCTAGAGCGTCAACCTGAGAAGGGTTGTAGGCGTACTGCTGTAAGTCCTACAGTTCTTCAAAGGGTAGCGCATCAATGAGCAGTCCAATGTGCTCGGTGTGTGATTTTGTACATATGTTCATATTGTATATACTGAATTGGTATCATTTATCATCTAGCTGTTGGTAATTCTGTTTGTGTCCGGACGACTTCCACTTGGATCATCAACCTGAGAAGGAATGTAGGCGTACTGCTGTAAGTCCTACAGTTCTTCAAGGGTAGCTTTTCATGCCGGAATCCACAACATTTGATGTAGTGATTGTACATATGTTTGTGTTAAATAGTTGTGTGAGTTCCAATTATCGTAATTGTTGGTTAATCTTGTTTGTGTCCGGACATTCCAAAACTTACAATCGTCAACCTGTGAAGGGTTGTAGGCGTACTGGTGTAAGTCCTGCGATTCTTCAAAGGAATTCCATCAAGACATGAAATGCGAGTTTGTGTGTACTGTTTGTATATACGTGTGGTGTGTCATATCAATTGGTGTTATTTGGATTCATTGTGTTTACTCGTTGTTTTCGTATCTTGTTGTTATTGCGTAATTTTGTTAAAATTTTCGTCGTGATTACTTCTGAAGTTGTTTCGAGTCTTCTACATCCATGAATGAATTGATTGATGTTAGAGACAGCAGATGGGTCGTATACGCCGGGGAGGCTAGGCTATTGCTGAGAATGAAATGCACACGGAGATAATTGTTAGCTGCGGTCCGACACGCCGGGGAGAAAGAGTGTAAACGACTGAGGCTCGCATGCGTCACCGCTACTAGAACTGAGGCAGAATGAGTGACAAGCGATTGCAGTGGTAATTGGTAGTGAGTAGATAAGAGGATGTGCGTAGAGTATCATGAGTTGGTGCTATGGTCACGTTGCATTCTGCAAGAGTCATTCTAGCAAGTGGCGATTGTGTTGCAAGATGTCAAGAGGAGGTCTCTGTCTGGAGGCGCAGGTCGTCATTGATGTGTGAGATTGTGCTGTGGGTATGCTTGTGGTGTGTTGGCTTTTCTGTTTGTTTTCCATTTCAGCTCTGTCCGTGTGACCCAGGTTCTCGCAATGGCATCCAAGTCAACGTGCATTGGTCGTGAAGGAAAAAAGGGTTGGATCCCTTTTTTGCCGGGGAGTGTCAATGGAGTTGAAGATTGAACGATCAATTCACGGTTGTTTGCTCAAAATCAACTTCCCCAATTTTCGCGGAGGCATCAATACGACAGTCATCGTCTCATCGGTCGCTGTTCAGAAAGAAGTCAGCAGTAAACCATCAGAAGTAATCTCGTGATTTATTATTGTAATATTTGTTCACAGACCTTAGTAGAAATATTTTTTATATGTTGGTGTTACAATAAAGAATTCCCAAGCGGCCAATCGGTGTTTTGGTTTTTGCGTCCGTTATTACTAAGCGTTTCTGAAATCTTCAAGGAACAGCGTGATCTCGAGCGTAGCAAGAGCTGGGCATTAACGGTTTACGAAACGTTACTGACAATATGAATTCCTGGTTATATATTACATTCAACTTCTGCATTTCATACTTACTTGAGAAGTTAGTTCTTTTTACACCACTTTTATCTTTCATGTTATACAGTTTTTCCTTCTGTCTACGAAGCTTTTTAAGTTGAGGCGAGGAGAAACTCTCAAACTTGGCGAATAGTGTTTCTTTTGGACAACAGATTTCAAAACAGAATTTCAGATAGGATGTAATATTAGAGATATTGTCATCAAGTGAATCATCATTAAACAAATCCCATCTTGTGTCACTGAGCATATTTCTAAGATGATGTACGTTCTCATTTGAGTAGCATCTGTGAACAACTTTCTTAGACAAGTTTGAGAGGGCTTTACTGTGTAACTTTCCGTAAATTTTGGGTAAGACTCGTACAATACAGTGATCAGAATTGAAGAGCGGGGCTCTTTTACGAGCTTCGTATATTCCAGAATCATTTATAAATACTAAATCAAGTGAAGTATTTTGTCGAGTTGGGAAATTAACAACGTTTGCATGGCCCAGCAATGTAATAAAACTGCAGTCGCTGGAGTTGAAGTCGCCAGTCACTATAGATAAGGAGTTACCAAACGAAGCAGCAGCAAAAATAGTGAATTCATCAGCGAAGATAGATAGTTCTGAGGGACTGCAACAAGGTGTGATATAGATATTTGTGACATAAATGAAGCTATACTTAGATAAGTGTTTAGGTCGACATTTTACAGTTATACAATCAATATTGTCATTTGAGAATTTGAAGCAGACATTGTTGGCAGTAGACCACTGAGAATTAATAAAAGTGGCAACACCACCACCTCTCTTCTTCTTTGAGCTGCATCGGTCTTGTCTGTAGATTGTGAACCCACTTAAGGAGACTAAATTATCGTCATATGAATCATGGAGCTAAGTCTCTTGAAGAGTGATTACACCAGTATTACAATATACATTTGAGTATACTAGAGAATGCAAGTAGTTAATCTTGTTCGATAATGACCTGCAATTTGTGCTCATAATCACAGGAACAGTCATCTGATGCATTGGAGTACACTTTAATGATCTCTGCCAACCTCCATGATGCTTTTCTTTAACGTTATTATATACTCGTAAATCAACAGGTTGAAGACATTTTAAATAATCGCAAGAGTAAGTAACGCGACTTGGATACATAATTGAATAATTAAAACAAAATAAATCCGAGGAAATAGATGCAATATGTAGGATGGAAATTTCGGTATCCCAAGATTTAAGCAGGCCGCCACATTTTTGATCTCTGGCTGCATTCTATTACCTGTGGACGGCAGTTTGGATTGCTTTCCATGAACACTTGTATTTTCGACTTTAGAAAGCATGACATCAGATACTGACGTAGTGGGAGCAGAGTATTCATTATTGACATCTTCATATGTAATAAATAAATCTTTAGCAGTTTGAAAGGTACAAGAAGGAATCTGAATTAACTCTTTCTCTAACTTAGGAATATTGATTCCAGAAATTAGACGATCACATATTTGAGTATGCAGCTGATCTCCAAAGATGCACTTTGAAGCTTGAATTTGAAGTTGAAGAATGAACTCTCGAATATTCTGGTTGGGAGCACGAACCAGTTTGTTGAATTGAGCCCTCTTTCGCGTCTCAAAAAGAGTTATATGGAAGTGATCTATGAGAAGTTCACGGAGTTTATAGTATGGCAGAGAAATTGGTTTATCTGGAAATGACAGAGTCTTTACTAGGCTATACGCATCTAGCCCAATAGCAGTAAAGAAATGTGCTGGTATTTTGTCACCCCGAACATTCTTAGAAATGCACCACGGATTGAAGCATTCAAAATAATGAGCAATATCCCGTGGAGACCCATTAATAGGAAATTTTCCCAGTTTATTTAGTTCCATCGCGACGCCAATTTCTAGTAATTTATTGTAATCGTAGTATTAGTATTTCGAGATGACCGAATTACAAGAATCCAAACAAAACACAGAGAGGGCGGAATTCAGGAATTTGTATTTAGCGGAATTATAATGCAATTCATATAGGAAATATTAACAATCAACAGTAAGTATTTAAACAATACAGAGATAGAAATAGTCAATCACCACAAGTACTTAATAATCATGCATGCTCAATTCTTAAAGTTAGATTGTTATTAAAATACTTAAAATGATTAAAATATTTATGCAGCAAACGTTCTCTTGCTTTACCACGCTTGTTTCCCTTATAACACTCAATTATTGAGCGTAATGTATTCTTTGATAACACGAATTACAATATTGATTATACTCTTATCATATAGTTTGATTTACCTTACGGCTCCCTGCAAGACTAACTACCCTTCTTCAGTATACACACACTGCAGTATTGTTAACCAAATGCCAAAATTTGTTGGTTCAGTGTCAATATCTTTTTATAATATGTGTAGACGGGTTACTTTGCAATGTCAAATGTTCACTATGTATACGATTGTCATGATAATTTAGTACACTAAGTCCTGCCAACCGACCTTACCTTCAGTTCATACTACCTACATTAAACCCTAACTATAGTGTTCTGCTGAACCTTGTTCCACTATTCACAAAACCCATTCTTTTTACTCTTTATGTTTTTAACTTCTTATAAAGTAATCTGTTCATTAGGACTCATGCACACATATATATAATATGTTCATAAAGATGTACGTGGAGACCTATTGGAAGCACTCATTAAGAAGGCCAGGGAGATGGAATATGAGGTACGAACATGTCTGGTACCAAGCAATATATTTGCGGTAGCCATAATAATCATAGTCTCGGAGCCTAACATCAAAATCGGAGGGAGGGTGGCGCTAGCTGATCAGTAGATATGGTGGTGGTCACTAAGGTGAATCACCCCATTCTGCAGGAACAGCAATATGCAATTTGATGGCTCTAGATATTTCTGAATTTTATGAGGGCTTAGATCTTTATCTTGAAAAAGATAATAATGAACGCCTTGACAGATCATGCCTCTATCTTTAAATATATACCATTCGCTCAACCTATTGTTGAGATGTGACCACGTGGGCTCTGTGCAGATTTATGGGGCATCTTATAAATTAACTTGCTATCCATCGTCAGATCTTTAAATACCACTTCACAATATCATGTCTCACTTATTTTCTAATAACGTCTTTACTTGATCCTCATTATATTCTATTTAACCTAACATTTTATAGCTCTTCATGAATTTGATTCGACTTATTCTATTCCTATTCTCTGTAGGGTACGGTTGTGCATCAAATAGACAAGGTAGGAAATAAAAACAACAGGCTTGAAAATAACTATATTAAAGCCAAAAGTGGACATCATGATAGTAAGACATATATGGGTAGCATTATAAATTGCAAATGAACGTTGTCGGCCTAAGGATTATTTACTTCCCGATTCTGTTTCCGTTAGAAATGTATTTATTAATGATATATCGCACTTATTTTATTACACTTTAATGATTCAACAGAGCACTTAAAATTTTTTCATGTTCACATACTTTCTCTTTCTGGTATTCTGCTGCTCCTATTCATCTTCTGGTCGAGGTCGAACAACCCTGCATCTAAACTGAAATGAAGATTAATTCCAAACCATTTATCTCATAACCACTCAAATTCCATGAACGATCCAATTCTACAATTTGAAGACGCTGGCGAACATGCTGTAAATGAGTATTCATGATCTGAAATGAAGAAGCAACTGGTTTTCAACATTTTACTAAACTTACGAATACAGTCCGCCATGCAGACACAAATGGAGCAAATGGAGAATTCTGGAATCGACCTCGGCACCATTTGATGTAGTAAAACAACTTAACATGACCTTATCTAGTTTTCGCATCCACGATCAAATTTCTTTCCTGTTATGAAACTACGATAAGACTGCTGAAAAAACGGAACAAATATATCACTGATCTCAACGTAATACATCAATAATCTTTAAGCCAAGGGTGCTGTTCACAACAAAGTTATATAGGAGAATTGACTTCAAGCCTTATTTTTCCCAGATATCTGTATTACATTCATCTGATGTCTGGGTTTTTTGTTAATGCGAAGACAATATTTCTATATCTCTTTATGTGCTACACAAACAGACTTTATAGCAGACTGTTCCGACTAGCTCTAATGTCAAAAAGAACAACCGAACTGTAAATTCATCATACATCAAACTATGTGTAATTTATATAATAACTTATCCATGCCTGTACAATTGGTATGTTCCTGCATGAACAGGAAGAAATATATATTATAAAACAGCTTTCAATCCCTTGTAAACGTTGTACTTATCTCAATATTGGTTGGTTATTGTATGTCTACAACTACGGGATGAAAACGAAACGAAGTCGATTTTCCCGCGCAACCTGGAGGACAACTGTACAATTCAATAACTATACGGCCTGGTTCAGATAATGAGTGTATTTATGTATATATATATATATATATATCAAATATTTAACTGTTGAAACATAATTAACTTGTTGACAATCTACGGTTTGACATTATATCATACTTGATCGTGCCTGTAAAAATGGCATGCATTTTCATGTAAATGTGTATCTTTGTATGAAAATATAAATTATTATATTCGAAAACCTCCATATACCTAAAAAATATAACGCACATGTAACAACTAGCACAACATGAATTTATAAAAGTTAATTCCACATATGAGTATTCAATATCAATACACTGTTTCTATTAATACTGTGTGAAATTCTCATGGAAATAAAAGTATTTGTAGCCCACAGCTGTTTTTATATTGACGCCGTATGCATAAAAGGACCCTATATGAATTCCATTAAAAGAAGATTATACACAAATTTCAAGACAAAGCTTGAAATTTCCATATTTTTAAGTTGTTCTCTCATCAAGAATATTTGCAGATCAACTTCACGCTAAATACTTTTATAATAAACGAAGTGGTTTCAGTGCATGACTTGGAAATCAATCCGATCTCTGCAATGTCTGGTAAAGACGGTTTTGCAAATCCTGAAGAAATTCCATTTGTAGCTTTAACAAACAGTAGCCACCAAATATAAGGTGAATATTTCTAAACTGTACACAGTTATGCACAGTGTTAACAGCGTGGGGAAATACTTAAGATATTCACAGATACACGTACGTCTTGCGTTGACGAGGATAAAAGTTTCATATAATGCAACCTAAACATTCATTCACAATACTGCATCTGTACTGCTTCATGTAAATGGAAATTTCAGGAGAAATTCATCTTCACTATCGATGATCAAAAATGTTGCAGCGTTAAGTATACAGTGTCAGCGAGAATGGTATAAAAGACAGTAATTTGATGATGATAATAATAAAGCTGACTAGATTCAGCTCTAATAATCAACACAATCCATGTGTATAATAATACTATTCATTGAATCAATGCACTAAGAGCAATAACAAGGAAAATTAAAAGAGTAGTCGCCTTCTCCACTGCACTGCACTTTCAACAATCATGAGACACCCTTACATTTGTTGGCCTAACAGTCAGCCGGGCGGACAATGGCACAATATTAATGAAGTAGAGCTAACTTTTATGCGTTGAATTCACATAACCCATATTATGCTGCACCAATCAGTGTAAATATATATTGAATTCACTTAGAGATAGCCTTTCAACTTACGATAAGTCCTGTCTAAACACGCATAAGGTAAAAGGCACGTATTAATGATAACTTATGTTCCCCAAAAAATTCCGTTAGCATCTACAGGTGATTTTCATGTACTGATAGCACTCTTTCGTCAAATAGTACTGTTCTTCGCACGAAAATAGTCTGTATTGCTATTCTGAGACGTGAAGTCTTCACTAAATGATAGTATGCCGAATGTAGCAACTTCTACATGAAGCAGGCTATTTGTGTGGATGACATTACCGGCCAACAATCCCACCTTGCCCATTATAGCAATATTTTTACACATTCCTCCTGAAATACTAATCATTGCAGCCGAAATGCCAATGGTGTGCCGCAGTCAGATCACATGACGCGGGCATCAACACGACCAGACAAGAACACAATGTTTTCACAAAAATTCACCGAGCGAAGGTAACGGATAAGTCCAGCCTACTAAAATGACGAAAAGCATATTGATTTTTTTTCATCTTCTCTCAGTTTCCTTAGTCTTCTGTCTCTTTACAGATGTAGGACAGCTTCAACTTTAGAAAGAAGGAAAATGCATGCAAAGTAAAGTAGTACATGATGACAGTGGGAGACAATTTTGCAGTCAAATGACAAGTAAAATAGACAAAGTAGTACAAGCGCTTGGGAATAGATGATGATTGTAGTAAGCGCATATGACCGGGCTCTCTGTCTGTGCTTCATCACCCCAGATTTGGAACAACTTATGAGACAAAGCAAGGACAAATGTTGAACCGTCTACAGTATTGTGCATGTTACAAAACAGACGTTACCAAATTTAGATTTCTCATTGAACAATTAGATATGGTGGTGAGTCATAGGACACAGCACAGCTTACTAACTGGTGAGAGCTCCAATTTAATTACTTCTGGCACCAATTTTTCCCTGAATCAGTGGACTTCGGTGCTGAATTTCTACTCTTGATGAATCCCGGTGCAAAGAATTTTGGCAATTTATCTATAAAGGTTGAATTTTCTACAAGATTCGTCCCAATTTGATCATTCCGCTAATCATTTGGTCTACGTTCACCTACAGATAGAAGATTATGTAGTTGCCAAACGCTGACCACAGTGACCAATAACATATTTCGTATACCATGAATAGCTACCCTTGAAGAACTGTAGGACTTACAACAGTACGCCTACATTCCTTCTCAGGTTGATGTTCCAAGGGGAAGACGTCCGGACACAAACAAAATTAACAACAGATAGATGAGAGATGATACCAATTTGGCATATACAACATGAACATATGTACAAAATCACACACCAAGTACGATGGACTGCACTTCGACGTACTACGCTTGAAGAATTGTAGGACTTACAGCAGTACGTCTACAACCCTCCTCAGTTTGACGCCGTAGAGGTTATTTGCTGACCCCCTTCTATCATCTATATCCTCAACTCTGAACTACATACGACTTACCTGACCACCCAAGCGAAGGCACAGAGCAGTTTACACCAATGATAATAACATTCAAATATCAACGTGAAGCTAGAAAGGCCTTTATTCGTGCAAGTCAGTTTAACAATAACCCTCTCATACACAGTTGGCTTATCCTCACTAAACTGACCATTGACTTTCGTCCTTTCAAACGGACTGATACTAGCATAGTCATAGCATAAGACACGTGAGTTCATGGATGCCCCTTTCATTGTGGATGACAACACCAAAAAGACGACTGATTGATACCAGTTGATGAACTTAGCAGTGGATCAAAAGCTGTTGTTGTTCGACTTTCAGATAGTTGTCTAACTGCAAGATTACCACCACTGCTGTCTTTCACTACTAGTTCGGGTTTAGCACTATCATCTGATGATAGGTGGGCTACACGCTGATCAATTACACTGACGGTCTGACAAGTATCCATACCTTCCGCAACTGCATCTGCGTTCAATTCTGCTTCACGTTGTAGTTGTACAGAACCTTTGTTCAACTTAGCAGTAGTAGGCATTTCCCTCATCTCATCATGATCAACCAAAGACAAATGTGCACTGTCATGATCATTATCACAAATATTCACTTTACCGTCGTCTATCTGGTCGACTTCATCATTTTCAATCTCTTCAATAACATCAGTAGATGATTTGGCTTCTTCCTCACAAATCCTTCAAGGTTTTATATCCTCATTCTGACTAGTGATACCTTGAAAACTTGTGGAGTCATATCTGTCCTCTGAGACTGTAACTCTTTTCTCCTGCACAAACTGTGGTGTCGTCTGTGACACTCTATTTAACAATGGCTTACCAGTTGCAACTACAGACTTCTTCACCGCACCATTATCGTCACACAATTCGTAGTCAGACCTGGATGACGCTGACTTTACATTTAGCTCACCACTAAACTTGCTCACTGATTCACAGTTCATCATTGTATGAACTTCTTGCAAGCGTGTAAAACACAACCGTGTTTGTTTTGCATCTTGTAACTTATCTGTTGAGGATGTACTACGAAACAAGTTACACTCACTAGGTCTATATGCATTACTAGATATCACGGAGCCTTCTCGATATCCACCTCTATGAGGCCTACTCGTCATCAATGATTGCATTTTGCTCTCAGACTGCTCTATTCTAGGGGTGAGATTCAATAGACTGGCAAACTTGCTCATAGATTGATTGACACTATCTTTTACCAGTTTCAGGATATCATCAAACTTTGGCTCGATACCCTCATCCTCCATACGGGAGCTCATCTTCACCCACTTCCTTTGCAGTCGAGTAGGTAGACGTCTTGCTATTACTTCTAGGATAATACTCGAGTTGAGGTCACTCATGCAATTCATCGAAATCAATGCATTTTTGGAAGTCATCAGATTATCCAGAAACTCAGAGAGTGTTTTGGAGCCATCTTGTAGTTGACTACCATTACCTTTAACAGTCTCGAATACGTTCCTTACAATCATCGATGGTCTTCTAAAC
Source organism: Trichobilharzia regenti (assembly GCA_944472135.2). Classification (NCBI taxonomy): domain Eukaryota; kingdom Metazoa; phylum Platyhelminthes; class Trematoda; order Strigeidida; family Schistosomatidae; genus Trichobilharzia; species Trichobilharzia regenti. The sequence goes on from OX235263.1 coordinate 39,048,341, forward strand.
CTTTGACGCAGGATACGTATTGCCTCAGTATATCCTTCGCTTGGGAGCATTATCTTGCAGCACTGTATAGCTCGTGAAGCAACTCCAGTACAGTAACTCAACAAATACACTAAATCAATTTAATCATTTATTGCAAACCCACTTAACATGACTTCAAACTCCTTTACAAACTGTGGATAGTCAGCTGGGTTTTCGTCGAAACACTGAGGTTCATATTTAGGCAGTTTAAAATTCCTATTATCCCTAGCAGGCGAAACATTGACATCAACCTTATCATGCCTACGATCACACACATCATTACATGTAACAGGCAGCTCAGCATTACTTACTTTCCTGTCTGCTTCCAAGACGCTTTGTCCCTTCTTTGACCCAGGCACCATTGAACTTGACCAAAAAGTCCAGAAAAGTTCCAGATAACACTTGACCAAAGAAGACCGGAAGACACGAGGAAGGACGAACAGAAACTATCAGAAACTGTCAGCCAACTCTCAGAAACTGTCAGTGTCCAGGTCTCACTACACTCGACCTCATGCTGACCTTGGAAGACTTTCAGAAACTATGCGTAATAACTAACACGAAAAGCCATAACGCAAATTGGTGACTCAAGAACTGTTTATTCTTGCACCAATACAGAGCAAACCATTAGGTTATTGTACACAAAGTCTAAGAATAAATGTTATAACAATAGATCACAATAATACTTCTGATAGTTTTCTCTCTTCCAACGAACAGCAAACGATGAAACGATGACTGCCGTATTGATGACTTCCGAGAAAAATATGGAGTTGGGCTTGAGCCAACAACCGCGAATTGATCGTTCAATCTTCTACTACTTTGACAAAAGTTGTTTCGTCGATTGTATGCTTCAACTTTGTTCCTTTAAGGTAGGACATGAATATATCTGCTAAAACAGGGCTAAGTGGACTGCCCATAGCTATATCATCTATTTGGCAGTAAAGGGTGTTATCAAACTGGAATCGCACATCCATGGTACACATAAGCAATAAGCGTTTGAATTCCGACTCTGGGAGTGGGAGAATATCAGACTGCTGACAAATTGTCTCAATTTCGTTGATTGGAATCATTGTTAGCGTCAAACGACACCATGAACTTATTTAAAACGCTCATGTGGTTCGCAATTTTGGAGAAATGAAATGGGTCTTTCATAGTGTGCACGGCTGGCCGTTAACGAATAGGTTCCAACTTCTTCACAAGCCGACATGGCACCTTATGCTGCGGCAAGTTGATCATCGAAAGTATAGGTCTCAGGGGAACTTTTTTGTGCATCTTCGGAAGGCCGTACATTTGTGGCGAGCAGGACTTTTGGTGTTTCAAATCATTGTACGCATTTTTGTCAATCAGTTTCTCCAGAAGATCTCTCAGTGTGTAGTGTATTCATTACTGTGCACATGCTGTATAAGTGAAACACCTGTATTCAGTTTTGGGTGAGGCTGTATTATCGCCCTGAAGGGTTTCTTCACTGAACCTTCACAGGGCACAATACATGATATTTAGGAATGCAGACAAAAGCATTTGTGATGCAGACGAATTTTTTTTAACTAAAAGCTGTAATACTAATATTATTAAAAGTGTAATCTACCGGTAAACTGAGGAATTCTTGTGTAACTTAGCACCACACCCCGGCAGGGTATTGTGTCGCGAAATACCTGCAGGTGCAAGTAGAATTCATGGGCTGAGCATTCATGAAATACCGAAATGTCCCAGTGAAACACGTAGGCGAAAAGCTAGCAAAATGAGATACTTTACACAGACGCACCTGCAGAGATGTAAACATGTGTTACTTCACATGAACGCTGGGCCATATCAAAACGGTATTTCTATTTGATACGTATCCACACAATATGTGTGTTTGTTTTTGACGGTCTGTTATATTTTGCTATGTATATATGGATTGATATTCCATTATAAATAAATAAATTTCTCATGATGCAGTACATGAGGGACGCCAGTTTACAGGCATCATCAAATTGTTACAGAAATAGGACCATATTATTCAGTCACATTTTACAGTCAATAGCAAAATATGTTTAACATGTACACTGGAGATTATACATACACTTGATAAATGTTAATCCCAATAGTATAAAACATCCTTTTCACTTATGTACAGTCGTTTCTGTGCATAGTTGGAAAAATCCGCTAGATTGTCAGTGAGTGCAACACATCAGGAAATACAGAAGTATTGTCTTCGCATTAACAAATAAAACAGGTCTTTGGTGGATGGATTATAAGTGCCTGGGAAAAAAAATAAAGCTTGAAGTCAGTTTTCATACATAATTTTACTGTGTGCAGAATTCTTGAATTATATTTCATTGTTGTGTTATTTGGAAATCAGTGATTTGCTTATCTCACTTGATCTGCAATGTCATTGTTGGGAGCAAAATACATAAGCTTTGGACGCATTAATTAATGGATTTCTACTGCTTGTGGGTGTTTACTCATGAGGAGGGTTTTTGAATTTTAGTTGTTCCGACAGGAGTTGTGGATATTAACTGCCCAGCAACATTACGGATATAAGTTCATCACATTATCTCAGAAAAGTTGAGTTGTAGTTGGTGAGGTATATATGATGTCCGACGAGCGTACATCTGTCCATGTGATTTTGTGGTGAGTTATATCTTTTTCATGTTGTCGGTTTATAATCAACAATCATGTTAAGACTGTCTATTGATTCGTTCATTTATGAAAATTCGCTCATACACTTGTGTGACATTGATTTTCCTTGTTTGGAAAAATACTAGTATCATCGTGAACCTGGTGGTTTTCTAATTTCCGCCTTCTTGCGTCAGGACTATTAATTACCCGACCATTACATAACACTTTCAATCGACACTCCATTAATATATATTATAATTCTTCCTGTTCATGCAGGAACATACCAATTGTACAGGCATGGATAAGTTATTATATAAATTACACATAGTTTGATGTATGATGAATTTACAGTTCGGTTGTTCTTTTTGACATTAGAGCTAGTCGGAACAGTCTGCTATAAAGTCTGTTTGTGTAGCACATAAAGAGATATAGAAATATTGTCTTCGCATTAACAAAAAACCCAGACATCAGATGAATGTAATACAGATATCTGGGAAAAATAAGGCTTGAAGTCAATTCTCCTATATAACTTTGTTGTGAACAGCACCCTTGGCTTAAAGATTATTGATGTATTACGTTGAGATCAGTGATATATTTGTTCCGTTTTTTCAGCAGTCTTATCGTAGTTTCATAACAGGAAAGAAACTTGATCGTGGATGCGAAAACTAGATAAGGTCATGTTAAGTTGTTTTACTACATCAAATGGTGCCGAGGTCGATTCCAGAATTCTCCATTTGCTCCATTTGTGTCTGCATGGCGGACTGTATTCGTAAGTTTAGTAAAATGTTGAAAACCAGTTGCTTCTTCATTTCAGATCATGAATACTCATTTACAGCATGTTCGCCAGCGTCTTCAAATTGTAGAATTGGATCGTTCATGGAATTTGAGTGGTTATGAGATAAATGGTTTGGAATTAATCTTCATTTCAGTTTAGATGCAGGGTTGTTCGACCTCGACCAGAAGATGAATAGGAGCAGCAAATTGCACGCCCAATTGTTGTTCGTGTATATTTATGAATTGGTGCATCTCCTGGTTTACCTATAATTACAGAACGTGCATAATTTCAAGGAACAAACTAAACAGATTCTCAGAAAAGTGGTGGTCTTCCTTCTGTAGTTTTAACTGGCGTCACATTGATATACACGGTTAAAGGAATGGATCGTAACGTGGTGTATTTTGTGTCTTCGAATCGTAGCTACCTAGTTTTGGATTATGCCATGCGTCCAATCTTATTAATCTATGGATAAGGTTCTTTCTTCTCAGTACACTATGATATCTACAGGTCAGGGGCACACTGTCTTCGGCAGATCTAGTTTTACTTTATGACTAATTGGCGGATCACCTGGTGTTGCGGTAGTAGAAAAAGCAACTTTAAATCTAAGTATTTTCTAGATATGAACAGATCTAATTACTTTGGCGACAATTTAATCCTTTTATCAAGAAACTCTTGGGGATATCCATCTTTACTTAGTAGTTCAAAAATAACGGCAAACACCATGTTGCTACATAATCCAAAAGACAAAGTATTAAGTGAACTAGTATTTGGGCACACCTATTCTAACATTTTGGAATAATGCAAATAATCATTTAGCCTATCAACAAGCCGTTTACTTTCAGCCGTAATTCGAAAACAACTTCAGTTTCTCATTAAAGTGGTAGTTTCAGGATACCTTCCTACTCTTGTCTTCGAAAACTTTGCCCGATTGTGCTTTACTTCAAAATATGCGTATGCGGGGCAGTTGATGTTACTTGTCCACGCATTCAGTTATACTGTCCCATCTCTGTTACTATCAGTCAAAACATCCCCTAAAATATCAACAGGTTACTTCCAAATATATAACTTTAACTACCCTCATGTATACGATTTTAATAACTTTATCACTTATTTGATGTTTTGATTTTCGAAGTATCAGTTTACCCTTACATGAGCACCTATTTCAATTCAAACGGATAGTTCTAACCTTTGACCACTGCACTGATAATAATCACTGCTAGCAAATTTATCACGAGAAAAAGAATGCACTGCATATTAACAACCATATAACTTAAAGGCGAAGGTCTCTTCCAAATGCACTACTCCCTATCACACATGACCCTAACCTCCCAAACATTGTAGCTCACAACATTCACAAAAGTTAATATTCACTGATAACCAGTAGAATATCCATTTGAGGAATAGGGAACATATTTATTGGTGATTTGACATAGGATGCAAAATCAACGATAGTGGAAACCAATTTCTTCAACAACGAATCCAGTGAGGTCGCCGGAATTACCGACTAGCTAAAAAACAACAAGGGTTCACAGGATGCATACATGAATATCGCTATTCATATACTAATCACCGAGTTAACACCGCAAAAATTACTAGAAGTCTGTATTAGTGTGCACTTACGTCAGTCAGTATTTTTGACAGAAGTGGTTGTAGTAATTGCTTCAAAACCTTACGTCCATAACTTTAAGGATGTTGAACACTACGTCTACATGATTCCAACATAATCCTGCGAGTCGTCGTCGTACAAACGCAGAATGCAGCTTCAGGATAATAGCAGAAAGTGGGGAGTCAATGAAAGCTAACACAATAGCAGGACAAAGTGACGCAAAACTCAGATGTCTCTAGGTACCTGGTCACGACAATGCTTAAGTTATTCAAATCCAGCAGAGTACTAGAATATGTTGTGGTGTACATTTAGCTCAACTGAACATTCTGCCAGAAAATGAGGAATGTCGCAAGTGTTTGCAGATAATAATGCGATTTCTGCCCATATATGGTCACTGATCTTTGCTTTTATTGACTTTCAGCAATCAAAACATCACACAGAAATGTAGAAGTACGAATGCGAGACCAACCATATTCCTAGGTTCCTGTAACAGGAATAGGTGCTGCACAACAGCCAATCGCAAAATTTACGACCCCGTACAGGTTGTCAGCAAGCCGCAAATCAATTTTTCAAAAGCCAGTCGTCGAAATGTACACGAAGCATACTCGCTGTACCAAAAAATCACTGCATGAACAAAATACTTAAGCGTTCTGTCGCACAAACGATCCAACCATGCTTAAGAACAATATCAAACAATAATTTTCGTATAAATTCACCTTGCAAGAGCCAAGTAAGCACAGAAACCACGAAAACTGCATTCGCCTAGACAAGACAACGCAAACCACCCCTTGCCCGAATAAAGTAAACTGCGCAAATGCTGACAAGATGAAGCAGTTGACGCTACTTCAAGTAGGGGATGTGCCATATAATCACAGATTTCGTTTATAATAGTTTAAACTTATTGTGAAATGAAACACACATTTCTGGTCCGGAAAATGTCACAGAGATAAGCGGGTTTACTACATCACGTCTATGCATTCTCATTTGTAGTTATCGTGATATTAAATTATACAAAAAGAACAAGTTGGACAGTAATTTGTTAGTGCTATGGGGAGCCGAAACATTAAAGAGAAAGACACATGGTGCACAAAAGATTTTTAATTGTCTGACCAACGCGCAAATTAATAGCCGATATGAAAATCATAAGCATAAGAATGACAACTACTTGTATAATTTTTACGAGCTGTTTATAATAATGGCACTATAACAAGTAACTGGCTGCATGAATTGACTGGCGTTGAGAGAATACGCAGAGTCAGCAGACTATTCATCCACTTCTAGTTTGGGATAAACAAAGCATTTTAAAGACTGCTGTCATGGATCTATTGTCTCAGAAGTCCAGCAGATACAAGGTTACTGAAAGATTATTTGTTAGCAGTAATTTGTATCCAATATCGGTTTGATAAACAGAGTTCGTGACGCCCATTATTTGGTCCTTATCAAGGGTACAGACTCTTTACTGGATGATGGGGAAGTGTAGTTTTTGCTACAAATAAGGGAGATAACATTTCTATCTCTGTACCGTGATCTAAGGAAGGTTGTAAAAGGAGAAGAAAAACAGGGGGAAACTACGGAAAGAACGTGAAAGATGTCGGCGCCTAATGAATTTAATGTAAACAAAATTCAATGATAACTAGTGTGAGAATATTCATAATAACTGCAGTATCTCATATTTTACACCGAAAGGTGAGATAAGGAGGAGCTTACGAATCATAAAAACATAGATCCTGCCTGTTCCTGAATGCCTTATTCGACATTTTGTATGGATTGGTTTGCTGTCATTCCGGTTCCAGATCAAAAAGAATAAAAAATTCACCGGTTGCTTAATCAATAGTACTTCTCCGAATGTATAACTGTATTCTAACTGCTGTGGTGAGCCTTCTGCAGATTATGTTACTTAAAGCATCGTTTATGGTAAACTAACTAACGTTTTATAAGCCAATTTTACACTTTTGTGAGTAGCCCACCATATCGACCAAATGTAATGCAACACTCACTTGTTACGCGCATTTTCGACGAATTCAAATAATAATGGTGCCTAGGATTATACCATATAAATTGTTTTAACTTATGCAAAGTGTGTTTACTATTATTATTCAGTTATCCTCCGTTGTATATATATATCTTGTGCCAGTGAAAAATTTTCAACATGCTTACTCCATGTGCACATTATTATCATATTGATGATGCCTGTCAACTGTCATGTGCATTAAAAGACAGTATATTATTACAAGATTCATTTTATTGTTATATTAAGGAATTGACTTCAAGCTTTATTTATTTTCCCAAGTATCTGTAATCCATCCAACGAATACTTAGGTTTTTTGTTAATGCGAATTCAATATCTCTATATCTCTTGATGTGGTCCATTGAATCGCTAGTTATCAGATTTTTCCCACGAACTAAAGACAAAATGACAGCAACCGTAAGTCATGTAATTTAGACAATATGCATATGTGTCTCTAAACAATTTCAATGTTTTTCGACAAGACCGTGTTTGTTCCAAGAAAAAATGTGGTGGAGGTGTTGCAACTTTTATTCACTCAAAATGGTCCATTTCTAACAAAGTTTGTTTCAAATTCTCGAATGACTTCATTGATTGCATCACTGTGAGATGTCGCCCGAAACACCTGTCAAAATACAAATTCATTTATATTTCTAATGTTTATGTCTCTCCTGGCTGTACCATATTGGATTTATCTATGTTCGCCGATGAATTCACCGCTTTTGCTGCAGCTTGTTTCGAGAACTCTTTATCAATAGTAACTGGCGACTTCAATGGAAGCGATTGCTCCTTCCTTATATCACTTGGTCATGACAATATTGTTAACTTTGCCACCCGTCTTGGTAAAAAACTGGATCTAGTATTCATTAATGATGTTGGCATATATGAAGCTCGCAAACGTGCTCCTCTACTTAATTCTGACCACTGCATCATACGTGTACTGCCTAAAATATATTCCAAATCACACAAAGGTGTCCTTTCTCACCTCTACAGTAAAGTTCAACGGAGATGCTACTCAAAAGACAACCTAGACAAGCTCAGATGCATGTTGAAAGACACTAACTGGGACTTATTTACAGAACAAACATTAGATGAAACAATCACAAACACTACCGATTATCTTAAATTCTGTTTCGAAATATGTTGTCCTAAAGAAACATTATTCATTCGATTTGATCGCTTATCTTCGCCATATCTCAAAAAGCTACGTAGAAATAAAGAACTGTTGTTCAAAACTAATGATAAGCCTGGTGTAAAAAAGTTAAACATGCTGATAAAACTGGAAATAAAAAGACTAAGTGTTTTATATAATCAAAGATTTTTGTCATGTAAAACCCCTTCTAATTTATGGAAACTTTTCAAAGAAATTACTAACGGTAAGCGATGTATTTCTGTTCCATCTCTTAATGTTGACACTCTTAATAAATCTTTCATACGCTCTTCTGTTGATACCCTTCCAAATGATACAAATCATATTGACAATAACTTTAGTGGTTTTAATACCCTTGATGTGCTTAAATGTCTCCGGTCTCTTAAGCCTTCTCAAAGCCTTGGTCCTGACGGCATACCTGCCATTGTCCTCAGGAATTGTGCTGATATTTTGTGTTATCCTCTTACTAACATTTTTAATGCTTCTTTTTCCGGTAACGTTCTACCTTTTGCATGGAAAAACATTAAAATTATCCCTATACCAAAACCATCTTCTGGTTCTGATATTAAATTTCGGCCTATTGCAATTACTTCCCCCTTTTTAAAATTGATGGAAAAATTACTTTTACTTCGTCTTGAACCCGCTTTGAAACCTTTTAATGATCCTAAACAATTTGCATACAAACATGGTAGAAGTACCTTGGATGCTGCGGTTGTCTTATATCACAATGTTGTCTCTTGTTTAGACAAAGGTGCTAAATATGTTCGTAGTGCTTTCTTAGACTACACATCTGCTTTTGACTCTGTACCTAGGGGCCTTTTATTAAATAAGCTATCGTTGACACAAACAGGATCCTGGGCTAAGAGTTGGTTGCATTCCTATTTTTCTGATAGAATGCAGTATACTGTATATAACGGCAAATCTTCTTCTACCTCGCTTACAAAATCCGGTGTTCCACAAGGTGCTGTCCTCTCTCCTTTTCTTTTTTCTTTCTTCCTACATGACCTACCTCATTCAAACGAAACTAACTTTGTCAAATATGCAGATGATCTGACTGTATCACTGCCTATCACTTCCGAGTCTGACAGCTCCAAACTTAATAGCTTTCTGTTGGACATCAACAACTGGTCCAAGTCAAATGGTCTTATATTAAATCCTTCCAAATGTCAGGCCTTGACTTTACTTTCAAGCATCGACGTGACTTACTTGAACTAGTTAACTCGCATGATCCCTGTAGCATAGATGGCACGGAAATTGAAACCAAATCAAGCATTAAATACCTTGGATTAGTTTTTTCCTCTGACCTTTCATGGTCATCCCATATCTTATCTATCTCTAAGAAAATGTTTCGTCTTACCTTCTACATTAAAAAGTTAAGACAATCAGGTATCAACCAACCTTTAGTTTTGCAATTTTTAAACTCCTGTATTTTACCTATTGTACTCTATTGCTCTCCATTAATCTTTCCTGGGCTTCTCAAAAAAGATTATATCATATTACGAAGAGTATTAAATGCTGTGAGTAGAGCTTGTGGTCTGCCACTGCATGAGCTCGCTAATACTATAGTCGAGAGGCATATAAATTCCTGTACGAAATGGGCAAAGGCTATAATGTCAGACCCTCTGCACCCCCTTTATTCACACCTGTCCCCTTGTATCTCATCAGGTAGGACGAGAAGTCAATATAAAAAGATATATGCTCGTACTACTAAGTATAGAAATTCTACAATACCCTATTTAGCGCGTACTTTATGTGACGAAGACTCTGTTAGACGTGAAACTTACAAGTTACTATGTAATTAGCACAGTGAATCGACCCTTTTATCGTTCATCTTTCTGTATTTTATGGTGTCACACTTTCTATCGTTTAAATCGTTACTCTGCTATTTTATTTTTAGTTGGTATTACTATTATTACTACAATTTTGTACTTTATACATATTTTTCTCCGTATGGCACACAGTATTTTGCTACGTAGCTGCTACAACAATCGTTTTATTACTATTATATAATGTGTATTTTTAATTTTTTTTGTCGTTTTTGAGTAAATTAGATGCAATATTGTACTGAATGCTGAAAATTCCTTGCTGTATCATGAGTACTGTTTTTGGAATAAAGCTATTATTATTATTATATAACTGGTGTATCTTACGTAGCTAGGAAAAGATATGCACCTTATTATGTTATCTTTACTAACTATGCTTACTGATCGTATGTGTAATTTATGGAATTGATGATGCCTGTAAAATGACGTCCCTCATGTACAAAAATAAGAATATATTATTATTTATTTATTTATTTATTTATGAATTCTGTAGTCACTTATTGCCTCCTCTGTTGAATAGAACACTTATCATTGCATCGAACACAACCGTGAGGTCAAACTTAAACATTTCGGATTGCATATATGTTTTTAATGCGTTGTTCTGCTGTCAGAAAACCACTGCAAGCCCTTGCGATAGATGCTTCATGCCTATCAATAAGAAGGAAAAGTTCTTCATCGCTAGTAGGTTGGGACACCCAGATACAGCGCAAACGAAGAGTGGTCTGTGGGGGGTAAAGCAAACTCATGAGCCAGTTCAGTCATTTCATCTTCAGTTATCGGTTTAGTTATCTCTACTTATAGAGATCAAAGGAAGTAGATCGCAGACAGTTAGCGTATGAATGGACACTAGATTGGTGGTTGCGCTTTGCAGTGGTTGTAAGTTAGTTATCTTCTACTGTTATATCCACCTAAATACTTAGGTATTATACTTTTCATTCATCATGCGGGTGGCTTAACTCACAAGTCATACGGGACCAGGTTGGCGGCCAACCGCTTTTGTGACTAAGATGTAGTTCGGTCGGTATAAATGGCCACATAACATTGTTATTCCCAGATGCATTTAACATCTAACAAGATAATATGCCTTGAACCTATGTAAGTAATGGGCCTGCTGGGCTATAATTCGACTACTTAGCTCTCTCTCTTAGGCATATATATGGGCAAGGCTGTAATTGTAGCTTCGCACATCAGAACCTCAACCCGGCTTTGATGAAGCGAATATGGATCAGCCTCGAATTATCCTCCAAAGTTTGATATGAAGTCTCTTACGTTTGCCTCTTCGGGAATATTGTTATGATTTGTGTGGTCAAACATCAAAGCCAGGATCAAGATTTTGAAACATCTGTCCATTCCAGCTTGTTTAATATCGAGGTTTCAAATATGAGGCATTACGCACACAGAAGTTAGAACTCGCAGCTCAGTTGTGCGATAGGCCACCTGATGAGCAAACTTCGATGGTATAGTTCTCTCACATTAACCACTTTTATCCAAAACCCACTAAATATTGAGTGTATGAAAAGTTCAATGGATAAAACCACACCTCAGAATTTCTCTGCTGTAAAAATACCATGAAATATTTTGCTTACTACCTTTAAAAACTAGTAGCGTGCATGGAAAAGTACAAACGGCTTCGCGAAAATTTGCAATGTAAAACTTTATATAAAATTAGCGATAGTTTCTCAGACGTACCTATCAGTCTGCATGTGCGAGGTATTCTCGAACTCACTTTTCTTGTGGTCTGTTTTGTGCTAAACTTTCAGTTCCTTTTCCGCCATAGATGTGGACACTACGACTTGAAACTAGGTCTATATATCTCTGTCGTCTGCCTCTTGTATCTTTGGTTTGTGTTCACTAGAACCAAATGAATAATTCCATTTAAACTCCTCTTGATGCTCAGTGGAACTGCATTTGAAGCAATTACCAGTAATTTCGTAGTCTTGAAGAAGAAAACTTCGTCTATCCTCTTTGATTCAAATCATACATTCATCCCGGAGTTGACCTAATCGCAGCTATCTATAGCAACCAAGGCAGTTGTTTGAAGCACTGTGGCGAATACACATGGTTCTCAGTAGTGAAATCTGATTAGGTATGTATCTGACGAAGAGACAGGTAACTAAAAATCTAACTCAGGACCGAGCATAAAGTTATTGGGTTTCAAGTTGCCACACTTCATAAAATCACATAAAACGTTACGGAAAAGTAGTTCGAGGAGAACACAGTTAAAGTAAATGCCCCAGAGAAAGCATAATTTATTGAAAAATAATGATGACTTAATGAATCTAGAAGATTGTTATGAGTGAATTTATCTGCGAACCTCATGTGTTCCACATATTTCAAAGGGATATCAACATCAAAAGAGTGAAGAAATATTGATGTACGCAAAATTGTATTTTTTGCATGAAAAGGTATAAAATATTTGTTCTCATCATCTTTCAGTCTTCAAATTGGAGACAGTCACACCACCAATATATTCGGGTATAAATTGGTTATGTTGTAGCTACAAATGAGTTAAGTCACATGACATTTGGCGCTGGCAAAACAATTATATCAGAATATGAGAATGATCTGATGATGTCTGTTTCCTTGCACAATAGTCTGGATGACACCAGCATGCATAGACCCAGAGGATGAGCAACTGTCACGGGACTTCGCTATGTTAAAGCGGTCATCCATCAAACGAGGTCTGGACAACAAATGGTCAAGAAGCCTATTTGATTTGAGCTTGAGGACGAACTGAATTTAAGGACTACTGAGACGCTTGTCTGAGGTTGAAAAGGAAGGCCGAACGGAACACATTATGCCAAACACTGTTTGTACAGCAATAGACGTAGTAATTTTGTTTTGCCGTGGCAAGGACAACCCGTGCTGCAGGTATATTATTCTCACATATTCCCACAGTTCAGTACTGCATTAGCAACAGAAAACGATGTATCTATTTGAACATTCTATTTCATGTCGTTTGATGTTATCCGAAGTCACATGCTCAGCGATCGATTAGAGAATATAAGCTGTATATATACATATATAAACAGAGGTCTGATCAGTGAAAAATATACCCTGGCCTCCGTGTCTTGCCTTCTGCTGTTATGATTTGACCACACAAAATATTATTGGGATCTTATGAATGTCTGTTTCGCTAAAGCAAATATTTGATCAGTGAATGTGCATTTAGTAGCATCTTTCTTAGTAAACTTCCATAATTTCACCTGAAATAGACGCGGTGTTAATAGGTATGAGTTTTTCAACACTTGAAAGGGAGCCTGTGTTATGTCGAAGGAATATCAGTTGCCACATTCACTATCAAAGCAAAATGGTACCAGAGCCCGACCTGGTTAAGTGCCTTGATGAGGATCAGCTGCATGTCATAACGACCTCTTTTCAGTGGACAGAGGAAATTTCATCAAGACATGCACCCTACGCAACCTCAAGTAGTGTCACTTGTTGGACTGTTTTCGGCGGAGCGGAGGAAATGTTTCTTGGAGATTAGTTTGGTATCTGATTGCATTGTCCTGGAGTTCGCAATAATGAATATTACCAGATTTTGTGTAAAAAGTGCAGTCTCACCTTACAGACCTTGATGTCAGATCTTACTTTGAAGTCTTACGCAGATATTTACGTGTTTTAATTGATGTAAAGTCACGAAACTCATAAAAGGTAGTGGCTTTAACAAATATGCAGAACGCAGTTCTCCGAAAAAATGCCCTTATACCGATGCAACATCGCGATCAGCGATAATTGCGAATCGATCTCCTGACCATCGTGCCACTAACACACGTGAGGTGGCTGAATCAGCTCTCATTCCAATAATGTAAACTAATCAGCAGCTATTCACACAGCAAAATACTGGAAGCGAAGAATCCTACTCAACTCTCAGAGTTCAATTTTCACAATTCCATTCCCATCTGATTGGGAACCTGTAAAGCTGGTGATTTTGATACCTATCACCCACCAAAGATTGAGCAGAATGTCTTGTCATGTAAGTATGCACAATTTAAAGTTCCTGGAATTTCTTATGTTACCATAAGACTGCAATCTACGTCAATAATCTGCATTTCAAGGACCATTCATTTAGTCAGCAGCTCAGACATACACATTCGTGACATGTATGACTCTCACTTACCATTATAACCCTTCTGCCCTGAGCTCCACCTCTTGAGGGGCTAAGCTGCTATGTTAGGGCGTGAAACAATTGTTCTTGAGCATTGTATGTGTTGCTCAATTGAGGCGGGTAAAAAATGGGAGCCTATTTCCTACACACAGCTTGAAAGCCTAAATTTCTACTCTCTTCTAGAATAACGGCCATCGTGCATGAAAAGAATTAACCATTGCACATTAATGTAGTGGTTTTTCTCAGGCCACAGCAATACGAGGAAGACTACTAGTTTCTGCAGTCACGAATCAGTAATAGGTCAACTTGGAATACACTACCTTCATCAAAGAAATGTTAAGAATGCTTGTCAGCCACGTCTCGTAAACCGTTAATGCCCAGCTCTTGCTACGCTCGGGCTCACGCTGTCGCTTGAAGTTTCTCAGAAACGCTTAGTTATAACGGACGAAAAAACCAAAACACCAATTGTTGACTCGAGGATTCTTTATTGTTACACCAACATATAAACACTAAGGTCTGTGAACAAATATTACAACAATAAATCACAATATTACTTCTGACAGTTGTCTACTGACTCCTTTCTGAACAGCGACCGATGAGACGATGACTGTCGTATTGATGCCTCCGCGAAAATTGGGGAAGTTGGGTTTGAGCAAACAACCATGAATTGATCGTTCAATCTTCAACTCCATTGACACTCCCCGGCAAAACAGGGATCCATCCCTTTTTTCCTTCACGACCAATACACGTTGACTTGGATGCCATTGCGATAACCTGGGTCACACGGACAGAGCTGAAATGGAAAACAAACAGAAAAGCCAACACATCACAAGCATACCCACAGCATAATCTCACACATCAATGACGACCTGTGCCTTCCGGTTAAAGGAATCCTCTTGCAACACAATCGCCACTTGCTAGAATGACTCTTGCAGAATACAACGTGACTATGGCAGTACCTCACGATACTCTACGCACATCCTCTTATCTACTCATTACCAATTACCACTGAAATCGCTTGTCACTCATTCTGCCTCAGTTCTAGTAACGGTGACGTATGCGAGCCTCAGCCGTTTACACACCCGTGTGCATTTCATTCTCAGCAATAGCCTAGCCTCCCAGGCGTATACGACCCATCTGCTGTCTCTAACATCAATCAATTCATTCATGGATGTAGAAGACTCGAAACAACTTCAGAAGTAATCACGACGAAAATTTTAACAAAATTACGCAATAACAACAAGATACGAAAACAACAAGTAAACACAATGAATCCAAAAACACCAATTGATATGACACACCACACATATATACAAACAGTACACAAAAACTCGCGGATCATGTCTTGATGGAATTCCTTTGAAGAATCGCAGGACTTACACCAGTACGCCTACAACCCTTCACAGGTTGACGATTGTAAGTTTTGGAATGTCCGGACACAAACAAGATTAACCAACAATTACGATAATTGGAACTCACACAACTATTTAACACAAACATATGTACAATCACTACATCAAATGTTGTGGATTCCGGCATGAAAAGCTACCCTTGAAGAACTGTAGGACTTACAGCAGTACGCCTACATTCCTTCTCAGGTTGATGATCCAAGTGGAAGTCGTCCGGACACAAACAGAATTACCAAGAGCTAGATGACAGATGATATCAATTTAGTATATACAATATGAACATATTTTCATGATTTTTATGAGGGCTTAGATCTTTATCTTGAAAAAGATAATAATGAACGCCTTGACAGATCATGCCTCTATCTTTAAATATATACCATTCGCTCAACCTATTGTTGAGATGTGACCACGTGGGCTCTGTGCAGATTTATGGGGCATCTTATAAATTAACTTGCTATCCATCGTCAGATCTTTAAATACCACTTCACAATATCTTGTCTCACTTATTTTCTAATAACGTCTTTACTTGATCCTCATTATATTCCATTAAACCTAACATTTTATAGCTCTTCATGAATTTGATTCGACTTATTCTATTCCTATTCTCTGTAGGGTACGGTTGTGCATCAAATAGACAAGGTAGGAAATAAAAACAACAGGCTTGAAAATAACTATATTAAAGCCAAAAGTGGACATCATGATAGTAAGACATATATGGGTAGCATTATAAATTGCAAATGAACGTTGTCGGCCTAAGGATTAATTACTTCCCCATTGTGTTTTCTACATAAATGTGTTTATTAATGATATATTTCACTCACATAATCTATTACGCTTTAATGGTTCACCTTACCACTTTAACTTTTCTAAAAACAGCTTCCAATCCCTTGTAAACGTTGTACTTATCTCAATATTGGTTGGTTATTGTATGTCTACAACTACGGGATAAAACGAAACGAAGTCGATTTTCACGCGCGACCTGGAGGACAACTGTACAATTCAATAACTATATGGCCTGGTTCAGACAATGAGTTTAATTATATATATATCAGATATTTAACTGTTGAAATATTATTAACTTGCAGACAATTTCAGATTTGAAATTATAACATACTTGATCGTGCCTGTAAAAATGGCATGCATTTTCATGTAAATTTATGTTTATATGAAAATAAAATTATTATTATTATACGCACAAAATCAACCACCAAGCACATTGGACTGCTCATTGATGTGCTACCCTTTGAAGAATTGTAGGACTTACAGCAGTACGCCTACAACCCTTCTGAGTTTGACGCCCTAGGTTGGAAAATCGTTGCAGAGTTCATTTGCTGATTTTCTCCTATCAGCTATATCTTCAAATCTGAACGGCAACTCGCTCATGTCATTGTATCGTAGAATATAGATGACGAACAAACATACGACGTATCTGGTCAACCAAGCGTAGAAACAGAGTAATTTACACCAAAGATAATAGCATTCAAATAGTAACTTGAAACTAGAAATGCCTTTATTAGTGCAAGTCAATTTAACAATTACTCTCTCGTTTAAACTTGGCTTATCCTCACTAAACTGACCATTGATATTCGTCCTTTCAAATGAACTGATACTAGCATAGTCATTGGACAAGATACTTGAGTTGATGGGCGACTGTTTCATTGTGGATGACAGCACCAACGACGACTGATTGATATCAGTTGATGAAGTTAGCGGTGGATCAGAAGCTGTTGTTGTTCGACTTTCAGAAAGTTGTCTACCTGCAAGACCACCACCACTGCCGTCTTTTAATATCAGCTCAGGCTTAGCACTGGCATCTGATGATGGGTGGGCTACATGCTGATCAATCACACTGACAGTCTCACAAGTATGCGTGCCTCCTCCAACTGAATCTGCATTTATTTCTACTTCACGTTCAAGTTGTACAGAAACTTTGTTCAACTCAGCAGTAGTAGGCATATCCATCATCTCATCATGATCAACCAAAGACAAATGTGAAGTATCATGATCATCATCATGAATATTCACTTTACCGTCAACTTTATCATTTTCAAACTCTTTAATAACAGAAGTAGACAATTTTGGTTCCTCCTCGCAAATCCTAAAAGGTCTTATAACTTCACTCTGACTAGTAATACCTTGTAAACTTGTGGAGTCCGAACTCAACTCTGAAGCAATAACTCTATTCTGTGACACTCTATTCAACAATGGCTTACCAGTTGCAACTACAGACTTCTTCACCGCACCGTTATCCTCACACAATTCGGAGTCAGGCCTGGAGTTTACATTTAGCTTATCACTGAACTTGCTCACTGGTTCACAGCTCACCTTTGTATGCACCTCTTGCAAACGTGTACAACAAAACCGTGTTTGTCTTGCATCTTGCAACTTATCTGTTGAGGATGTACTACGAAACAAGTTACACTCACTAGGTCCATATGCATTACTAGATATCATGGAGCCTTCTCGATATCCACCTCTATGAGGACCTTCCGTCATCAATGATTGCATTTTTCTCTCAGACTGCTCTATTCTAGGGGTGAGATTCAATAGACTGGCGAACTTGCTCATAGATTGATTGACACTAGTATTTACCAGTTTCAGGATATCATCAAACTTTGGCTCGATACCCTCATCCTCCATACGGGAGCTCATCTTCACCCACTTCCTTTGCAGTCGAGTAGGTAGACGTCTTGCTATTACTTCTAGTATAAAACTCGAGTTGAGGTCACTCCTGCGATTCATCGAAATCATTCCATTCTTGTAAATTAGCAAATTATCTAAAAAGTCAGTGAGTGCCTGGGAGTCATCCTGTAATTGACCACCATTACCCTTAACAGCCTCGAATAATTTCCCTGCAATCATCGAAGGTCTTCCAAACCTTTGACGTAATATGCTCATAGCCTCGTAGTAGCCCTCTTTTGGCTTCATAAACGTACAGCACTGTATAGCTCTTGCAGCATCTCCAGTGCAATATCTCATCAAATACATTAACTTCAATTCATCACTTGATAGAAAACTACTCAGCATGATCTCAAACTCCTTTACAAATTGTATATAATCAGCTGGGTTTCCATCAAAACACCGTGGTTCTAATTTAGGGAGTTTGATGTTCCTATTATCCCTGAACGGCGAAACAGTAACATCAACCATGTCATGTTTAACATCAGACACATCGTTACAATTAACAGACAAGTCACAATGACTTACTTTCCTGTTTGTACCCAAGACACTCTGTCCCTTCTTTGACCCAGGCATTTTTGAACTTGACCCAATTCCAAAAACGTTCCAGATATTGCTTGTTCAAAGAGGACTTGACCGGCACCAGGAAAAATGAACGGTGACTACCCAAACTTTCACCAACTGTTTGAATCCGCCAGATCTGTTTCCATCGTCAGAAACTGTCAATCACGTCTCATAAACCGTTAATGCCCAGCTCTCGCTACGCTCGGGCCCACGCTGTTCCTTGAAGTTTCCAGAAACGCTTAGTTATAACGGACGAAAACACCAAAACACCGATCTGCCGCTTGAGATTTCTTTATCGTTACACCAACATATAAAAATTATAACTGAACTAAGGTCTGTGAACAAATATTACAATAAAAAATCATAAGATTACTTCTGGCGATGTTTTACTCTTCTTTCTGGACAGCGACCGATGAGACGATGACTGTCGTATTGATGCCTCCGCTAAAATTGGGGAAGTTGGTTTTTAGCAAACAACCATGAATTGATCGTTCAATGTTCAACTGCATTTACACTGCTATTATAATTTGGGTAAGTAGATTCCACGGACACCAAACATGTTAAACTTGCGACCAAATCACCATGGGTTGTTTAGCGATGTTCTGTCTGAAAATGGTCCATGATCCCAAGGAGCTCGTATTCATATTCACTAGCTATTCATGGTATACGAAATATGTTATTGGTCACTGTGGTCAGCGTTTGGCAACTACATAATCTTCTATCTGTAGGTGAACGTAGACCAAATGATTAGCGGAATGATCAAATTGGGACGAATCTTGTAGAAAATTCAACCTTTATAGATAAATTGCCAAAATTCTTTGCACCGGGATTCATCAAGAGTAGAAATTCAGCACCGAAGTCCACTGATTCAGTGAAAAATTGGTGCCAGAAGTAATTAAATTGGAGCTCTCACCAGTTAGTAAGCTGTGCTGTGTCCTATGACTCACCACCATATCTAATTGTTCAATGAGAAATCTAAATTTGGTAACGTCTGTTTTGTAACATGCACAATACTGTAGACGGTTCAACATTTGTCCTTGCTTTGTCTCATAAGTTGTTCCAAATCTGGGGTGATGAAGCACAGACAGAGAGCCCGGTCATATGCGCTTACTACAATCATCATCTATTCCCAAGCGCTTGTACTACTTTGTCTATTTTACTTGTCATTTGACTGCAAAATTGTCTCCCACTGTCATCATGTACTACTTTACTTTGCATGCATTTTCCTTCTTTCTAAAGTTGAAGCTGTCCTACATCTGTAAAGAGACAGAAGACTAAGGAAACTGAGAGAAGATGAAAAAAAATCAATATGCTTTTCGTCATTTTAGTAGGCTGGACTTATCCGTTACCTTCGCTCGGTGAATTTTTGTGAAAACATTGTGTTCTTGTCTGGTCGTGTTGATGCCCGCGTCATGTGATCTGACTGCGGCACACCATTGGCATTTCGGCTGCAATGATTAGTATTTCAGGAGGAATGTGTAAAAATATTGCTATAATGGGCAAGGTGGGATTGTTGGCCGGTAATGTCATCCACACAAATAGCCTGCTTCATGTAGAAGTTGCTACATTCGGCATACTATCATTTAGTGAAGACTTCACGTCTCAGAATAGCAATACAGACTATTTTCGTGCGAAGAACAGTACTATTTGACGAAAGAGTGCTATCAGTACATGAAAATCACCTGTAGATGCTAACGGAATTTTTTGGGGAACATAAGTTATCATTAATACGTGCCTTTTACCTTATGCGTGTTTAGACAGGACTTATCGTAAGTTGAAAGGCTATCTCTAAGTGAATTCAATATATATTTACACTGATTGGTGCAGCATAATATGGGTTATGTGAATTCAACGCATAAAAGTTAGCTCTACTTCATTAATATTGTGCCATTGTCCGCCCGGCTGACTGTTAGGCCAACAAATGTAAGGGTGTCTCATGATTGTTGAAAGTGCAGTGCAGTGGAGAAGGCGACTACTCTTTTAATTTTCCTTGTTATTGCTCTTAGTGCATTGATTCAATGAATAGTATTATTATACACATGGATTGTGTTGATTATTAGAGCTGAATCTAGTCAGCTTTATTATTATCATCATCAAATTACTGTCTTTTATACCATTCTCGCTGACACTGTATACTTAAGGCTGCAACATTTTTGATCATCGATAGTGAAGATGAATTTCTCCTGAAATTTCCATTTACATGAAGCAGTACAGATGCAGTATTGTGAATGAATGTTTAGGTTGCATTATATGAAACTTTTATCCTCGTCAACGCAAGACGTACGTGTATCTGTGAATATCTTAAGTATTTCCCCACGCTGTTAACACTGTGCATAACTGTGTACAGTTTAGAAATATTCACCTTATATTTGGTGGCCACTGTTTGTTAAAGCTACAAATAGAATTTCCGCAAGATAAGCAAAATCATCTCTCAATGGAGTTGAAGATTGAACGATCAATTCATGGTTGTTTGCTAAAAATCAACTTCCCCAATTTTAGCGGAGGCATCAATACGACAGTCATCGTCTCATCGGTCGCTGTCCAGAAAGAAGAGTAAAACATCGCCAGAAGTAATCTTATGATTTTTTATTGTAATATTTGTTCACAGACCTTAGTTCAGTTATAATTTTTATATGTTGGTGTAACGATAAAGAAATCTCAAGCGGCAGATCGGTGTTTTGGTGTTTTCGTCCGTTATAACTAAGCGTTTCTGGAAACTTCAAGGAACAGCGTGGGCCCGAGCGTAGCGAGAGCTGGGCATTAACGGTTTATGAGACGTGATTGACAGTTTCTGACGATGGAAACAGATCTGGCGGATTCAAACAGTTGGTGAAAGTTTGGGTGGTCACCGTTCATTTTTCCTGGTGCCGGTCAAGTCCTCTTTGAACAAGCAATATCTGGAACGTTTTTGGAATTGGGTCAAGTTCAAAAATGCCTGGGTCAAAGAAGGGACAGAGTGTCTTGGGTACAAACAGGAAAGTAAGTCATTGTGACTTGTCTGTTAATTGTAACGATGTGTCTGATGTTAAACATGACATGGTTGATGTTACTGTTTCGCCGTTCAGGGATAATAGGAACATCAAACTCCCTAAATTAGAACCACGGTGTTTTGATGGAAACCCAGCTGATTATATACAATTTGTAAAGGAGTTTGAGATCATGCTGAGTAGTTTTCTATCAAGTGATGAATTGAAGTTAATGTATTTGATGAGATATTGCACTGGAGATGCTGCAAGAGCTATACAGTGCTGTACGTTTATGAAGCCAAAAGAGGGCTACTACGAGGCTATGAGCATATTACGTCAAAGGTTTGGAAGACCTTCGATGATTGCAGGGAAATTATTCGAGGCTGTTAAGGGTAATGGTGGTCAATTACAGGATGACTCCCAGGCACTCACTGACTTTTTAGATAATTTGCTAATTTACAAGAATGGAATGATTTCGATGAATCGCAGGAGTGACCTCAACTCGAGTTTTATACTAGAAGTAATAGCAAGACGTCTACCTACTCGACTGCAAAGGAAGTGGGTGAAGATGAGCTCCCGTATGGAGGATGAGGGTATCGAGCCAAAGTTTGATGATATCCTGAAACTGGTAAATACTAGTGTCAATCAATCTATGAGCAAGTTCGCCAGTCTATTGAATCTCACCCCTAGAATAGAGCAGTCTGAGAGAAAAATGCAATCATTGATGACGGAAGGTCCTCATAGAGGTGGATATCGAGAAGGCTCCATGATATCTAGTAATGCATATGGACCTAGTGAGTGTAACTTGTTTCGTAGTACATCCTCAACAGATAAGTTGCAAGATGCAAGACAAACACGGTTTTGTTGTACACGTTTGCAAGAGGTGCATACAAAGGTGAGCTGTGAACCAGTGAGCAAGTTCAGTGATAAGCTAAATGTAAACTCCAGGCCTGACTCCGAATTGTGTGAGGATAACGGTGCGGTGAAGAAGTCTGTAGTTGCAACTGGTAAGCCATTGTTGAATAGAGTGTCACAGAATAGAGTTATTGCTTCAGAGTTGAGTTCGGACTCCACAAGTTTACAAGGTATTACTAGTCAGAGTGAAGTTATAAGACCTTTTAGGATTTGCGAGGAGGAACCAAAATTGTCTACTTCTGTTATTAAAGAGTTTGAAAATGATAAAGTTGACGGTAAAGTGAATATTCATGATGATGATCATGATACTTCACATTTGTCTTTGGTTGATCATGATGAGATGATGGATATGCCTACTACTGCTGAGTTGAACAAAGTTTCTGTACAACTTGAACGTGAAGTAGAAATAAATGCAGATTCAGTTGGAGGAGGCACGCATACTTGTGAGACTGTCAGTGTGATTGATCAGCATGTAGCCCACCCATCATCAGATGCCAGTGCTAAGCCTGAGCTGATATTAAAAGACGGCAGTGGTGGTGGTCTTGCAGGTAGACAACTTTCTGAAAGTCGAACAACAACAGCTTCTGATCCACCGCTAACTTCATCAACTGATATCAATCAGTCGTCGTTGGTGCTGTCATCCACAATGAAACAGTCGCCCATCAACTCAAGTATCTTGTCCAATGACTATGCTAGTATCAGTTCATTTGAAAGGACGAATATCAATGGTCAGTTTAGTGAGGATAAGCCAAGTTTAAACGAGAGAGTAATTGTTAAATTGACTTGCACTAATAAAGGCATTTCTAGTTTCAAGTTACTATTTGAATGCTATTATCTTTGGTGTAAATTACTCTGTTTCTACGCTTGGTTGACCAGATACGTCGTATGTTTGTTCGTCATCTATATTCTACGATACAATGACATGAGCGAGTTGCCGTTCAGATTTGAAGATATAGCTGATAGGAGAAAATCAGCAAATGAACTCTGCAACGATTTTCCAACCTAGGGCGTCAAACTCAGAAGGGTTGTAGGCGTACTGCTGTAAGTCCTACAATTCTTCAAAGGGTAGCACATCAATGAGCAGTCCAATGTGCTCGGTGTGTGATTTTGTACATATGTTCATGTTGTATACACTGAATTGACATCATCTTTCATCTATCTGTTGGCAATTCTGTTTGTGTCCGAACATTCCACAAATTACAATCGTCAACCTGAGAAGGGTTGTAGGCGTACTGGTGTAAGTCCTGCGATTCTTCAAAGGAATTCCATCAACATGTGATCCGCGAGTTTTGTGTACAGTTTGTATATATGTGTGGTGTGTCATATCAATTAGTGTTTTTTGGATTCATTGTGTTTACTTGTTGTTTTCGTATCTTGTTGTTATTGCGTAATTTTGTTAAAATTTTCGTCGTGATTACTTCTGAAGTTGTTTCGAGTCTTCTACATCCATGAATGAATTGATTGATGTTAGAGACAGCAGATGGGTCGTATACGCCTGGGAGGCTAGGCTATTGCTGAGAATGAAATGCACACGGAGATAATTGTTAGCTGTGGTCCGACACGCCGGGGAGAAACAGTGTAAACGACTGAGGCTCGCATACATCACCGTTACTAGAACTGAGGCAGAATGAGTGACAAGCGATTTCAGTGGTAATTGGTAATGAGTAGATAAGAGGATGTGCGTAGAGTATCGTGAGGTGCTGCCATGGTCACTTTGCATTCTGCAAGAGTCATTCTAGCAAGTGGCGATTGTGTTGCAAGATGTCAAGAGGAGGTCTCTGTCTGGAGGCGCAGGTCGTCAGCGATGTGTGAGATTGTGCTGTGGGTATGCTTGTGGTGTGTTGGCTTTCTTGTTTGTTTTCCATTTCAGCTCTGTCCGTGTGACCCAGGTTATCGCAATGGCATCCAAGTCAACGTGTATTGGTCGTGAAGGAAAAAAGGGATGGATCCCTTTTTTGCCGGGGAGTGTCAATGGACTTGAAGATTGAACGATCAATTCATGGTTGTTTGCTCAAACCCAACTTCCCCAATTTTAGCGGAGGCATCAATACGACAGTCATCGTCTCATCGGTCGCTGTTCAGAAAGGAGTCAGTAGATAACCATCAGAAGTAATCTTGTGATTTCTTATTGTAATATTTGTTCACAGACCTTAGTTCAGTTATAATTTTTATATGTTAGTGTAACGATAAAGAAATCTCAAGCGGCAGATAGGTGTTTTGGTTTTTCCGTCCGTTATAACTAAGCGTTTCTGAAAACTTCAAGGAACAGCGTGGGCCCGAGCGTAGCGAGAGCTAAGCATTAACGTTTTTTGAGAGTTGATTGACACCATCTTTACCAGACATTGCAGAGATCGGATTGATTTCCAAGTCATGCACTGAATCCACTTCGTTTATTATAAAAGTTTTTAGCGTGAAGTTGATCTGCATATATCCTTGATGAGAGAACAACTTAAAAATATGGAAATTTCAAGCTTTGTCTTGAAATTTGTGTATAATCTTCTTTTAATGGAATTCATATAGGGTCCTTTTATGCATACGGCGTCAATATAAAAACAGCTGTGGGCTACAAATACTTTTATTTCCATGAGAATTTCACACAGTATTAATAGAAACAGTGTATTGATATTGAATACTCATATGTGGAATTAACTTTTATAAATTCATGTTGTGCTAGTTGTTACATGTGCGTTATATTTTTTAGGTATATGGAGGTTTTCGAATATAATAATTTATATTTTCATACAAAGATACACATTTACATGAAAATGCATGCCATTTTTACAGGCACGATCGAGTATGATATAATGTCAAACCGTAGATTGTCAACAAGTTAATTATGTTTCAACAGTTAAATATTTGATATATATATATATATATATACATAAATACACTCATTATCTGAACCAGGCCGTATAGTTATTGAATTGTACAGTTGTCCTCCAGGTTGCGCGGGAAAATCGACTTCGTTTCGTTTTCATCCCGTAGTTGTAGACATACAATAACCAACCAATATTGAGATAAGTACAACGTTTACAAGGGATTGAAAGCTGTTTTATAATATATATTTCTTCCTGTTCATGCAGGAACATACCAATTGTACAGGCATGGATAAGTTATTATATAAATTACACATAGTTTGATGTATGATGAATTTACAGTTCGGTTGTTCTTTTTGACATTAGAGCTAGTCGGAACAGTCTGCTATAAAGTCTGTTTGTGTAGCACATAAAGAGATATAGAAATATTGTCTTCGCATTAACAAAAAACCCAGACATCAGATGAATGTAATACAGATATCTGGGAAAAATAAGGCTTGAAGTCAATTCTCCTATATAACTTTGTTGTGAACAGCACCCTTGGCTTAAAGATTATTGATGTATTACGTTGAGATCAGTGATATAATTGTTCCATTTTTCAGCAGTCTTATCGTAGTTTTATATCAGGAAAGAAACTTGATCGTGGATGCGAAAACTAGATAAGGTCATGTTAAGTTGTTTTACTACATCAAATGGTGCCGAGGTCGATTCCAGAATTCTCCATTTGCTCCATTTGTGTCTGCATGGCGGACTGTATTCGTAAGTTTAGTAAAATGTTGAAAACCAGTTGCTTCTTCATTTCAGATCATGAATACTCATTTACAGCATGTTCGCCAGCGTCTTCAAATTGTAGAATTGGATCGTTCATGGAATTTGGGTGGTTATGAGATAAATGGTTTGGAATTAATCTTCATTTCAGTTTAGATGCAGGGTTGTTCGACCTCGACCAGAAGATGAATAGGAGCAGCAGAATACCAGAAAGAGAAAGTATGTGAACATGAAAAAATTTTAAGTGCTCTGTTGAATCATTAAAGTGTAATAAAATAAGTGCGATATATCATTAATAAATACATTTCTAACGGAAACAGAATCGGGAAGTAAATAATCCTTAGGCCGACAACGTTCATTTGCAATTTATAATGCTACCCATATATGTCTTACTATCATGATGTCCACTTTTGGCTTTAATATAGTTATTTTCAAGCCTGTTGTTTTTATTTCCTACCTTGTCTATTTGATGCACAACCGTACCCTACAGAGAATAGGAATAGAATAAGTCGAATCAAATTCATGAAGAGCTATAAAATGTTAGGTTTAATGGAATATAATGAGGATCAAGTAAAGACGTTATTAGAAAATAAGTGAGACAAGATATTGTGAAGTGGTATTTAAAGATCTGACGATGGATAGCAAGTTAATTTATAAGATGCCCCATAAATCTGCACAGAGCCCACGTGGTCACATCTCAACAATAGGTTGAGCGAATGGTATATATTTAAAGATAGAGGCATGATCTGTCAAGGCGTTCATTATTATCTTTTTCAAGATAAAGATCTAAGCCCTCATAAAATTCAGAAATATCTAGAGCCATCAAATTGCATATTGCTGTTCCTGCAGAATGGGGTGATTCACCTTAGTGACCACCACCATATCTACTGATCAGCTAGCGCCACCCTCCCTCCGATTTTGATGTTAGGCTCCGAGACTATGATTATTATGGCTACCGCAAATATATTGCTTGGTACCAGACATGTTCGTACCTCATATTCCATCTCCCTGGCCTTCTTAATGAGTGCTTCCAATAGGTCTCCACGTACATCTTTATGAACATATTATATATATGTGTGCATGAGTCCTAATGAACAGATTACTTTATAAGAAGTTAAAAACATAAAGAGTAAAAAGAATGGGTTTTGTGAATAGTGGAGCAAGATTCAGCAGAACACTATAGTTAGGGTTTAATGTAGGTAGTATGAACTGAAGGTAAGGTCGGTTGGCAGGACTTAGTGTACTAAATTATCATGACAATCGTATACATAGTGAACATTTGACATTGCAAAGTAACCCGTCTACACATATTATAAAAAGATATTGACACTGAACCAACAAATTTTGGCATTTGGTTAACAATACTGCAGTGTGTGTATACTGAAGAAGGGTAGTTAGTCTTGCAGGGAGCCGTAAGGTAAATCAAACTATATGATAAGAGTATAATCAATATTGTAATTCGTGTTATCAAAGAATACATTACGCTCAATAATTGAGTGTTATAAGGGAAACAAGCGTGGTAAAGCAAGAGAACGTTTGCTGCATAAATATTTTAATCATTTTAAGTATTTTAATAACAATCTAACTTTAAGAATTGAGCATGCATGATTATTAAGTACTTGTGGTGATTGACTATTTCTATCTCTGTATTGTTTAAATACTTACTGTTGATTGTTAATATTTCTTATATGAATTGCATTATAATTCCGCTAAATACAAATTCCTGAATTCCGCCCTCTCTGTGTTTTGTTTGGATTCTTGTAATTCGGTCATCTCGAAATACTAATACCACGATTGCAATAAATTACTACAGTGCTATAATATTGGTATATACACATGTAAAATTTTGAAAGGTGTAGTTGCTGTTATAATTATTTCCAGGCTTTCTTTTACCAACACAACTTAGTGAAGATTGTAGGGAATGGAAATCAGTAAATTAGTTAACGTTCGCTGCGTGAGTATTAGAGTCGAGTTATGCATATGTGACTATACTGAAGACTGGACTGGCCTTCAATTTCCGTTCTACCAACAGTTGTGGTCTTTTAGACGAGCTAGGGTGGACATGTTAAAGTGTCTTTCTAGGCTCCGTTTGAACCCATCAGGGTTTTCACAACATCTTATTTCAGGTGGTAGTTGGTTCCAAAGAGTGCAATATTTTATGGTGAAAAAGTTTGCCCTAATGGATTTTCTGTGGGTAGCCACCTTGACAAGGTAGTCGTGGTTTCGCAGCTGATATGATTTAATATTTTCCCAAGTTATGGATGAGTTACTGTAGCAGTGTTTCCTAATGACTTTGAAGAGTAGAAATAGGTTGCACTTCACTCTCCTTAACCACAGAGGCTCTAATTTCAGACGTACACACCTGTCAACATATTCCACTTGTTGGTCGAACCCTATTATGCGTTTCGTGAGGAATCTCTGGACACTTTCGATTTTTTTTCTGTCTACAGTCCTGAGGTTACTAAATAGGAGAGCACAATATTCAAGTTTGGGACGGATACATGTCCTATATATAGCTAATCTTGCTTCTTGGGTGTAGAAGTTACGCAGTACAAAGCCAGTAAGTCGTTTACAGTCAGATACAACCTTATTTGCATGATCGGAAAAGGATAAATCTGAGTATGTTATCCCGAGATCTGTGACTGTGTTCAGTTTTGAGAGGAGCTTACCGTACATATATAGGCACATTATCGGTTTCCAGCGTCCAAGGTGGGTTATACCGCACTTGTCTGGGTTGAAAGTCAGTTGCCACTTTTCGCTCCAATCGCCTAGATCATTTAAGTCTTGTTGGATCTTGCTTTCGACGCTCATATCACCGTACCCATAATCATATACTATCTTGAGATCATCTGCAAAAAGGTATGGCTTGCCATACTTGATTACAGAGACTATGTCATTTATAAATAAGAGGAATAGAATAGGGCCAAGAACACTACCTTGTATTACACCACTGGTTATCGGCTTTGAGGAAGACAACTGGTGGTTGATTTTGACTAATTGCTCTCTTTCTGTGAGAAAAGAACTTATCCATTTGTGAAGATTTCCGGTTATTCCGTAGGATTGGAGTTTTGTTAGGAGTCTGATATGTGGGACTTTATCGAAGGCCTTGCTAACGTCAAGAAACAATGTTGTTACCGAACGCCCATTATCAATGCTTTGTGTGATGTAGTCAAAATAATCTAAGTGGCAAGTAATGCACGACCTTCTACTTAAGAAACCGTATTGGGATGGGGATAGTAGGTCATTTGACAGCAAGTACTGAATGATTTGAGTCTTAACTATCTTTTCCATTACACGTGAAACTACAGACGTGATGTTGATGGGGCGGTAGTTGTTGATATCAGCTATAGGCCCGTATTTATGGATAGGTACAATATAAGACTTCTTCCAGCAGTTAGGGTATGTCCCATCGCTTAATGAAATTGAGTATAACTTGAGTAAGAGTAAACTCATGTCATTACCACCTTTTTTCAGCAGAACGGAAGATATACCGTCTGGGCCAGTAGTGTTACTAAGCTTAAGATTTGCGACAGCTTTATCGATCTCATGTGTGGTGAAAATTATGTCACTTAAACATTCGTCTGTTTTACGTGGGAAATCCACGACTTCATCGTTCTCTAAGGTGTATAATCTGGCGAAGTGCTTGCTAAACAGTTCACATATCGCCTCATTATTTTCGTAAGCAATGCCGTCTAAGTATATTATTTTCGGATAGGGTGTTTTGGAGTTCATCAACCTACTTTTAAAAAGTTTGGCTATTTCTCCTGAGTTATGCGGTGCATGAATGGCCTGCATTTCTTTGTTTCTGAGGCCTATATTTCTCAACTCTTCAATTCTACTGAGAAGGGACGTTATGGCAATTAATGACGATAAGTCATGATATCTGTAGTATTTTATTGAGTGCTTACGTAGACTTCTTCTAAACGATGTCGGAATATAATCACTTTGGGGGAATCTGAAGTTAAGAATCTTCTCGGGTGCAATGACGTCGTGAATTGAGTTAATATTCTGATAGAAGTTGTTAAGAATTGCATCTAAGGACTGGTTCGAAAAGTACGAGTCCCAATTAGAACATCTAATTAGGTGCTGATACAAGTCCCAGTCAGCATGTGTGTACAATCTCATAGGTATCTGGCCAGCTTCATCTCTGCGTTTTGTTTCAGGAAAGATGTCAAAAGAACAAACTACTATTCTATGGTCACTACCTGGAAATTCATGTCCAACATGTACGGTAGATGGCGTTATGTTGTTCGTGAAAATAAGGTCTAGGATATTTGCGGATCTAGTGGGTGAATTTATGTGTTGTGTCCACCCTCCTGTGACGATGGAATTTATGAGATTATCGTACCTTTGGGGTCCTCGGAGTGAAGACCATGATACTTCTGGCAAGTTGAAATCGCCTCCGATAATTTTATAACTGAAAGGAAGATTGGCTGTAACATTAAAGATATTGCTAAGCATATTATCATATTCCCTGCTGGATGAAGGGGGCCGGTACACACAACCCACAAGTATAGGTTTACTTCTGACAACTTTTATTTCGACCCAGATCGAGTCATTGAGTTGTGACAGAATTGGGTTACTAAACTGGGTTGCACACATGGATTGTTCACAGTAAATTAGTGTTCCACCCCCACGACCTGTCCGTCTGTCCCCGCGAAAAAGGTTGTATTTATCAATCCTTAGGCTGTCATTGGAGATTTCACTTGTGCACCAGGCTTCGGTGATCATAATCAATGACGGTCTGCATATAGAAGCTATTGTACTTAGTGCTAAATGTTTGCTTAGAACTGATCTCGTATTTACTAGGATAATAGATAAACACTGGCTATGTGGTTTCAGTGAGCGGACAACATCTTGGTAAAATAATCCGTGAGTATCCTCTATATACATGTTATCAGACTCATTTACCAATATCTTTGGATCGTAGGAAGACTTCAGGTAGATTTTTGAGGTGGTAGTCAGGGATGGGCTTACGTTTGGATATGGTATGCAGTGAGAGACACCTGTGTGATAATCAGATATTAATATTTTAGAGATATTAGTATCCGCGTTTGGTGTCGACACTGTGTCAGCTATCTCCCGGGAAATATGCCTTGCCCTAGCTGTAGACTGTTCGCTATGCCAGCAAGGAATTGATCCGATATCATGCGTGCTATATGCATGATTCCAGGTGTTTCTGTTAACTGACGCTGGTGAAAATCCTGCCCTAAGGTATAACCGATATGTGTATTCGGTAATTTGTTGCCAGTATAAGAATGAAGTGTTGGTATCTGTTTCTGGTATTCATCAGACCATGGCAAGTTTTGTGCAGAAATCGGCACATGCTCCCCACTAGACACATAAGATATATGAATGGGTTCTGTTGGC
The DNA here is from genome assembly GCA_944472135.2 of Trichobilharzia regenti. Lineage (NCBI taxonomy): Eukaryota > Metazoa > Platyhelminthes > Trematoda > Strigeidida > Schistosomatidae > Trichobilharzia > Trichobilharzia regenti. Next base: position 39,079,911 of record OX235263.1, read on the forward strand.
TTGCTAAATGTGGTCTGTGGCCGATGTTTGGGGTATTTTCTATAACTTTCAGTCGACAGAATATTAGAAGTGGGCTGGTTGACAAGGGGTTTACGTAGTGGATGTGCAGAACAATACCTACTACCTTGCTGTGCTGTTTGTCTAGAATTAGGGATTCGATAAAATTGGCTTTCCACTTGACACCAATTAGGCCTACCCCTAGGAGCTTCGTCTACCATATTTGACTTTCTCTTAGAAAGAAGGCCTAGAGGTGCTTTCGTCTCTTTCATCTCAAAGGGCTTTCTTGCTCCGGGTTTAGTATTTAATTTATTTACTTCTTTTTCCCTTTTCTTATTACCAACTGGCTGATGATGGCTAACAGGGCAGCCAGCACATGCTATGTAGGGTTTCTGTGGCTTGGACACCTCATGAGCTTTAGTTTTCTTAATGGAAATGGGACGTTTGTCATAACGCCTAGAAAACTTGCCAACTTGGGTGGCTACATTCGACTGGTGCTTCACAGAGTGTGGATTGTCAGACTGAGGAGTAACTGACTTATAAGGCAATGGTTGGACCACCAGTGGGATGGGTTTTGATGGTTTCGGTGTCTTGACTTTTGCGTCAGTGTGAAAACGATGTATTTCAACATTATTTCCCGTTGACTCATCTATGTCCACCATTTCAGTGTCAGCATCAATATCGTTATATAATGCTTGGCTAACATTAGCCAGTGCCTGCGAAAATGTCTGTTGCATGCCGTGATCAGATATTTCAATAGACGGAATAACGCACGGAACATCATCTACAGTTATCCTATTAGAGTTATCAGGGTTCACTGTTCCTGAGCGGCATCGCCTTTGGCATGGTGTTAAATCAGGTGCAACCCTAATGTTAGTGTATGGTGTTGAAGAGCCTATTTTCTTGTCAGATTTCAGAAAATTCCTGGCTTCTTCAGTAGACCTAAACTTGAAAAGCACAGGACACGGGTGGTTGCAGATTTCTTACGAAGACGCAAAACCTGACATTCTGTCAACGACATATTACAAGCCTTTAGACACGAATTCTTAAGTTTGGCAATCGGCTCTCTGTCTGGAATGTTATAGGCCAAGACGTTATGTGAAGACATAATCCTCTTAACAGCTTCTTCAGCCAAATAGTCAATTATGCGCTCGGATTTGATTAGTGATTCAAGACAGATGTTTTGTGATGGGTCACACAGTTGCGTGAGAGGCATAATGCTGTCAAACTTGCTCTGTAGTTCTGCTATTGACTTCTGAAGTGTCAGTAAATCATTTTTGCTACAAGCCGCATTCTCTGTCAGTTCCTCCATGATATCAGATACCATAACTCTGGGTGTGGCTGGTGTAAAAAGTGTAGAATCGTCAACGGAGCTGAGGCCTTCAGATGGTTGACTAGTATTAGATCTCAGTCTCTTAACGGTACTTACACGTTTGATAGACTTAACCATTACAGAAATAAGAAACTTCACAATTTCCGGAAAAAAAGTCTTGAGGATATAGAACTAAGATAGCTGTATTATCGAAGTATCAAAACAACAACGATAAACAGATATATATTGCAAAATAAAAAGTCAGACTTTCCTTTACAGAGTTTGCTGTGGATAAAGTCCTGAGTTCCACGTGGTTAGATAGGGTGGCCGAAGATTCCTGATGTAGATTTCACGAGTGAATGCCATATGTTGTTCCAGCTGATACAATGCAATCCTTGTTGACTATGGATAACTGGATAATGTGAGGAAAGCGGCTAATTTCCAAAATATTAAGGAAAAATGATTCACGCAGAAACTGAACACCTGTAGCGCAACAGTTCAAAATGAGTTTGATCTTGTTAATCTTGTCTGTGGCCGGACATTCCACAACTTACAATCGTCAACCTGTGAAGGGTTGTAGGCGTACTGGTGTAAGTCCTGCAATTCTTCAAAGGAATTACATCGAGACACGATCGGCGAGGTTATTTGTACTGTTTGTATATACGTGTGGTGTGTCATATCAATTGGTGTTTTTGGATTCATTGCGTTTACATGTTGTTTTCTTATCTTGTTGTTATGCATAATTTTGTTAAAATTTTCGTCGTGATTACTTCTGGAGTTGTTTCGAGTCTTCTACATCCGTGAATGAATTGATTGATGTTAGAGACAGCAGATGGGTCGTATACGCTGGGGAGGCTATTTCTGATAATGACATGCACATGGACATAATGATTAGCTGCGGAATCAATGATAGAGAATGAATGTTTCTATTTAGGCTGTGGTCCAACATGCCGGGGAGCGAGAGTGTAGACGACTGAGGCTTGCATACTTCACCGTTACTTGAACTGAGGCAAAATGAGTGACAAGCGACTGCAGTGGTCATGCTTCACACTAACTCAGATTATTCAATGATGCACACACCAATATTCAGTTTACTATAGAACATGAAAGTGACGGAAAGTTTCACTTCCTCGACATTGCCATGGAACGCCTAGAAGACGGTAGTCTTCAGAAGTCAATTTATTGAGAGCCTACATGGAAAGGACAAAACTTGCATTTTGATAGCTTTTGTCCAAATGGCTTTGAACGCTGACTAGCCAAGACCCTGCACTATAGAGCGAGAAGAATATGTTCTTCCCATTTCAAAGGTACTGCTTTCAACGAAGGCACTGACACAGTGCTGCTATCCCCTTCTTATTCGGAATATTTACTGGTGACGTTTCGAGCACAAATTATTGCTCATATTCATACTGAAGTACTCACACAACTTTCTTGCTTCATAAATGAGTGCAATAAATAATTAAGCTTGCACGGTAGTTGCCAAGATGAGGGACGGAATCTTCGCAAATAAATCGACCAACTAACAGGACACAAACAAATAAAAGTCTATCACATTCCCGCATCTATTTTACGTCTGCCTTGAAGAGAGGATAAGTCCAGAACCTGGACAAACTGAAATGATCTTTTGATTTTTTCCGCCCCATATAGTTTAATGGTTGCTGTCTGACTCATATTAGTGACAGGTCCCATATATTCGCATAACGCGGCAGAAGAATGTGAAAGTCACATACACATTAGGACAAAAATTAGTGCCACTGGACAAAAAATGAAAGATTAAAGAACTAAGTACCAACGAAATGTTTGCTAGCAGAAAGCTATAAAGATTTAACAAGAGGTCAAATATTTGAGACGTCTGTCTGTTAATCATTAACGGGTAGATAATCACAGAAAAGGAAAAATTCCGAACTTAGTAAAACCAGCAGCCAGACCAAAATGGCGCCCTGGAAGCATTTCTTTGTTTAACAAGAGTTAATCATGCCAGCATTTCAAAAACCCCGGGGAGTACAAAATGGACTAACTCTTTCCTGCATCACTTTTCGCATTTCTGTGAATGTATTTTCAGCAGTCAGTCAGCTGCCAAGAAAAAGGATTGGATGACACATGAGGCAATACTACAGCTTTATAAATTTTAAGTGATCAATTACAACTCCATCCACAAGCGTGAGGGTTAATGGTGTACTGTCAGGGTGGAAAACAGGAATAAGCGGAGTATCTCAGGGTACTATAACAGGCCCCTTGCTATTCCTAGTATGCGTAAATGAACTACCAGAAACTATCAACTCATCGTCACTATTACTTGCGTATGTTATTTATATATGGAAAACTGTAACTAGCAACGACGACAGGTAGGTCTTATAAAGTGATATAGATAAACTAACTGAATGATATAACCTCTGGAGTATGAAAATTAATTCCAAGAGAATCGCAGTAATGCACTTAGGTTAGAAGCCTTAAACGTTGTGCTGCCTGGGAGATACAGAACTGCCTCATGTCAATGGACAAACGGACTCAAGGATTACTACTGCCTGTGATATGAAAACAACTGCAAATTTTAATGCAGCTCTAACTAAGGCTTTTCGGATCCTAAGGGCGCTTCGAAGGGTTCCATACAATTAGACGAGTCTACTTTCAAAGTATTCAGTGCAAAATACATCAAACCTCATCTAGAATACTGCATACAAGCAATCAGTCAGCAGCATTTCACACCTCCCTTATGAGGAGATGATGTGACATCTAAGTCTCTTCCCATTACTATACCTAGGGAGTGGGAGTGGCTTAATTCCGCCATACTATATATTAAGGGGTAATTTGAGGACTGATCTCTCTAACCTTTTCCCTTTTTCTCGGATAAATTTACGAGGTTACCACAAAAAGGATCTCAAACCGCAGCGAATGATATACGTGGGGAATTTAGGTTCGCTCACAGAGTAGTTAGCGACCAGAACTCCGTACCCAATTCACTAGTCTCAGCTCCATCCATGAATGCTCTCAAAGAAAAATTAGGTCTCCGCAAATATATATATATATACATAGCAGGGATTAACATAGGCAACAACATACTATCCTTAATATCTGAAACTGATCATACAACTTTCGTTACTTCGCCCATACCTGATTTTTCCAGAATTTATTGGAATTCAGAAGACTAACTGAAGCTAATAATATGAAAAGTGATAGACAGCAGACATGTAAGACAGGGTTAAAAGAGACTGTAGTGTTGCAATGCACAGATCAGATACCAGAATTTCCTTTTCTATACGTTAGAAATGTGAATTAAACTCTTTTTCAAATAAATCCTATATAAAGATTTCCATCCCAGGTAAATGCATGCTCTGGAGCTGAAAACTGGTCTATTTATGAATAATGTATATTAGGTTATATTTATTGGACAACTGAATATTTGCTGACTTGACACTAAAGGTGGGGTATTCAAAGAAAATGACACTAAGATGACCAAAGAGGACGGAGCTGGGCACGTGAATGTGGACGAAGTAAACGGCGATGCAGTACATCACAAAGGAGAAATAGCATCAAAAATATGTGAAGTCACTCCACTGAAGCCAGCCAAAGGTGCGGTATTAAGTACAACAAGTAAAAACAATTGCATAACAACATCGTATAGGTTTAGTACGTGTATTAATGAGCCCATACATATAATAGTCGATGGATCTTACGAGTTTCGCTATCTTTAGTCGTCTCTCAATCGATAATAATGAAAGGTGGTCTCAGCATATATCATGTGCTATTATCTCAAGGCGCAGTGACAGTAGTCACACGCTGCCTGCTACCCAATCTGAAGTTATTTGTAGTTATATTAAAACGGTCAGAAACCTAGTGTCTGTTTTAAGTGCGTCGTCTTGCATCTTCGGATGCGTTCGTTTCCAATGCTTAAATATGTATTGTTCGATACCGAATGGATTTCAATGTTCAAATGTTACTGGAAATGCCAAGTAACTTTAAATACGATAGTTTTACGTGGTAAAGTCCACAGTGTCACTTCAAGAACTAGGAATAACTTTCAGTTGTCTTAACATCTGTTTCGACTGTTGTGTGAAGTAATGTTCGGTTTATTGTACCATGTGACAGTACTTTTGGTAGAATGGAACATAACCTACCTGTCATGGCTAGATTAACTGATTTCTAAAGTTTAGCTGTGCAAATGTCTTGGTGTTCATCCATATTTAATACGAGAATGGAGTTTTCTCCACTACGTTTGCATAATATCAGATTTCTGTCCATGAAATAAACAAGCAAAATAAAGTGCATCATTTAAAAACAGACTCACAAACAACAGTAATTGGAATATGGATGCTCAGAGTAGACTTATAAGAAGTCGTCGGACATGCTAAGGCGACCTAGAATATGTAGAGTATTGTTCCGCGTTGCGAATCATGAACACCTCACATCCGTAAAAAGTCGGACCGGAAGCCAATAATCGATTGCAGAACGTCGGCATGTATCACGCGTTTTTCTGAAGTCCTGGTTTTCTGTGATACCTACTACTGCTATCATTACACGTGACAGATCTTGGAGGCCTTTTGTTGAAACTCTCGGCGCTTAAAGTCTAGAAATTGCAATACCGAGTAAATCGAACTTAATTAGATAATGTGCACTAGCAGTCATTCATTAGCCCAGAATCATAGTTCCAGTTATTTAAGCCATTGTGTTTCAATAAATTAGTGACATGAAACTATGACATCTAGTTCAACATGTGAATTCAATTTAAATGCTTTAAAACCCTTCTCAAATTATTATTTTTAATTTGAACAATCCTCTTTGTTGAATTCTTTATCGTGGTCCTCGTCCTTACTTCACTCACTCGTTATTTTGCTCTATAGTCTCTACAAATTTTAGATGCTTAATGATTGCACTTATATAGCAGTTCTCTTATATCTATTTAGACAACAGTTGGTCACCAACATCATTTGCATTTTGATGAGGGTAAGACGGCAGTTTCCTTTTTACAAGAGCTTTGGAAATCCTCACAGTTGATGCCTGCTCCATTTAAAAGACTGCTACCAGATGCAAGTGAATTGACGTAAAAAACATTTTCTCAGCTATGTTACTTTGTATTATATACGCTTACCCGTAGGAGTATGACGGTATCCAACTTTATCAGTGTCGCAGGCGCTAGAGTCCAAATTACTGTATTGGATTAAATCCCCAATAAAGACTTACACTGGTGATTGAGAGTATATGGGACAATACTTACTAAAGTGAAATCAATTGCTGTGACTGATGCACCATGTGAGCCATCGAACACGTTCTACTAAAAGCTAAAAGAGTTTTTCTCTGAACTTTGGGCATAGAGCCTGAAATTTACCCACTTTATCATGTAATTAAAGCGGGTAAACATTTAAATGCTGTGTTACTCGAGAGTAGACATTTTTATAAGGTATCTGGAGAGCTGATTATTTGAGTGACTGGGCCTCATTCAGGTATGATTTCTGACGTAACTGTAATTTACTATATCAGGTGTGGTCTAGGAAATTGACTTTATATTTCAGTCTTTAGTAAAATTACTCATCTCACTGTACATATCTATATTGTTTCCTGAAGTGAAATGTTACGTTTTAAAGCCAAACTAAATATATTGATTACTCAGTTTTTTGTTAAACTTTCAGGTAATGTTCACTTCAAAATTCTGGTACCGTCGATTGCTGCTGGTGCAATCATCGGCAAAGGCGGTGAAGCAATAACAGAGATTCAAAATCAAACATCAGCCAAAGTGAAGATGTCCAAAGCAAATGCCTTCTATCCAGGTATGTATTCGAAATCCAATGCTTAGGTTTAAAAACTAATTTCTAGGTACAACTGAACGAGTGTGCTTAATTGTTGGTACTATTGAAAGCATACTCCGTGTATTTCAATATATATCTGAAAAAATTTATGAGAAACCAGAATCTGTTCCAAGAACTGGCTGCGAAGGTCGAATACCTACTGAGAGGCATAAACAGGTAATAATTAGATATTTCATCCAGTGTTCATGGTACGGAATTATCTTACCTCATATAGTATGCTAAAATTTAGTGTATATCCAAATTTTCGGTAATATTTTTAATAATAAGGAAAACCCAGACACTCATCATTCGATTGTATCTACCTGAAAAATCTTGTTCGCTGACTTCATTGTTTTTGACGTTTCATTTACATTTGCCAAAGGTGGTGGTGGTGGTGAAACACGATATTTTTGTGGGAAAGTAACTGATAGTCATCATTATGCAAGTGTTATTTAGTCATCTCTGTAATTGTGTTTGGAAATCGCCTTGTAAGCTAAAACAGTGCTTCAATAACTTTTGGGTTATCGGGATACTTCGCCTACACTTACTCCTGCTTAATTAACGAAGTCATATTTTATTGCCATTGGTGACATAGCTCAAAATCGTTCTCAGTGGCGCAGATGCATCCACTCCCTGTGACTTATGATCTTCAATGAAACTGTTTTGTATTTCTTTATTACTCCTTTGTCTCACACCTCTGCTCACTGTTTCTATTATGCTTTTCTTGTACTTTCTTCTCTTGCTTCGCGTGCTACACGGAATGTGGCGACTTGAACTTCCGCACATTTGTGCAAAGTTCTATGTCGAAAACAGATCAGATCAGATTGCCATGTAAACAACACAAATTATGTGGTGCGTTATCAATGGTCTTGTGATGAACACAATTCTGTCGCAGTAACTAGGCTAAGACGCGAAGAGGGTCAATATATTCCAGAAAGCAGTTTACACTAAAATCAAAGTATTTGTGTGATCAAATTCACAATACTCTTCTTTTTTTCCACATTCATATGATTAATTAGTTTATGGGGATGAAATTATTTCCACCTTCATTTGTTGGACTGTTTGTTTCTCCTGTACATCTATGTTCATTATAGTTGCTTTGAATTTTACCTCTACCTTTGTGCGCTATATGGCGTGCAGCAACTTAAACTGCTGCACTTTTGTGCAAAGTTCTACAATGACAACTCAGTTATTCGGTTTTATCAGACTGTTACCTTCGTACTTATCAAAAAATAATTGAACCCTCAAAAATTATGGATGGTGAAAACAACGTAAATTTACGATACTAACTACTTGAAATATCTGTGAACCACTTTCGTTAATCAGTCACTGAGACATTTACATATATGTTCAACATAGGCCCTTACGTAAACAGTCAGTTTTTCTGTGCGCTGAAGTTTCTGTAGCAGTTTGAGTGATCTTCGGGGGTCAGGTCGCTAGCCCCACGCCCAACCTTCCTCTTTTCCCGGACTTGAGACCGGCTAGAAAACTGGTAAGCGTGTGAACTAGGTAAAAGAAACTGGCCAAAAGGAATTAGCAACAAAAAACTATGGGAACAAACCAACCAAGGATTTATCATTCAAGAAATATGTCGGAGAAAATGGCGATGGATAGGGCACACTCTGACGAGACCGTGAAATGACATCGTGTATCAAGCTCTCGAGTAGAATCCGAATGGGGAACGACAAGTGGGTCGTTCAAGGGTGACATGGAGGAGATGAGGGATTATCCGGAGTCGTTAGCCCAGCTAAAGAGGACAGCGGAAAATAGAAGAAAGTGGAGATGTGTTGTTGAAGCTCTATGCTCCACTCGGAACTTGAGGGAACAATAATAATAATATAAACGGTCGGTTAGTAGATACATTGACTGTATTGATGCACTTTGTTGAGACAGTGTTCAGTGACATTCCAGGCTTTATCTTCTTTGCTGGTTGAAGGTTCGTCGCTACCATTCTGCACAGTACTTTCCACAAAACATTTTTGCACTCAGAGCCAGAAATTTTTTTATTTCAAAATCACTTGTCATTCTTAAGTCTTACATCAAACATTGATATCTGGTTCCACCATAGATAGATAAATACAGCTTATGAGGTGCTTATTTTATCGTTAACTTCTTCCCACTCGTATGATGTCAATGAAAACTAAACAGTATTAAGAAATATTCCTCACTACCGATAGACATCTTGATACTTCGTCTGCGTTATTAGTGGAGCATATTGGTAAATGCTAATCAACCATCCTTTATTAAGGTGATGGGGCTCTTAGAAAGTAAAACTTTCAAGCCATATATCACTTAAGAAAGGTATTGATATGCATCGTTATTGCTAGATCACGTTTTATTTGGCAAGTTGAAAGGACATACTTTTCCTTTTCCTAGTGCTAAGTAGACTTAGTTAGAAGCTAAGTTTCGTTTGGAAAATCCGTTTTTGAGAAACAATAGTAGTCTCCTACAAATCGTGTAAACTATAGATTATTGATGTAGTTACTTTGATAAATGAGTCAAATCAGAGGAAGATAATAAATAATCTTAAAATTATATTTCATTTCAAGTATACCATAACATTCTAACAAGTTACTTATTTTGACTATGAAAACACTCGTCTTATTTCCCATCTGATTGTATTTGATCAATAACACTCGTATTATTATTTCTGAATGTACATTATCCTAGATTGATTTTCTTCATTCCCCTCACTTGAAGACATATTGTATCCTTTTTCTCATTGTGTGGTATTCCCATATTCACTGACCGTAGTTAAAATGTCATTAGTCTCGTAGTTGATTAATGGTTGGTTCAGTTGCAAACTCGACTTTTTGCTGAGTGACAGTTTGTGGATTTTCTAAACTTTTGCGTAATGATCTTTTCGCGGGGGCGGGTGTGTTCTTGTTTATTATTATATGCATGGTTGTGTTTGTTTTTGGGTTATAATAGTAAACTTTTATATTTTCAGGTCAAGATTCTAGTACCCAACAGTACTGCTGGCATGATTATAGGAAAGGGTGGCAGCTTCATTAAAGAACTGAAAGACACAACAGGAGTATTTATCCAGGTTTCTCAAAATCTAAAGAGCTTAATTTGGCTGAAAGATGCGTTACTGTGGCAGGTAACTCCAGGTTTTATTTGTTTATGATTGATATGCATAAATCGCAACATTAACTGATCCTATTTAAGTATAACTGTTTATAAGTAAGTATAGGATCGCAAGACGTGAGTAACACATACGAGTTTTCTGTATATCGGTAGCCAATATAAACTACCAAATCTGGCTGACTAATAAGATGTAAGATGTAGCTAACAGGCAAAATATCCAAATTTTTTGGAGAACTTAGTTTGCCTAAGTAACCAAATACCATTGAAATTTTCATAAAAGTGCATCAAAGCTAATTGCGACACATAAATATGAGAATATAACAATACTGACATTACATTAGTCTAACACGAGTATGATGGATAGAATCAATAGATGACGATAAGTGGATAGGTTTCAAAATGCACCTTCTCTGTTCGAATGTTTCTGAACCATGTCACCAAGAGTCCCTAATCATTGATTCTCAACACACTGGCGAGGCAACCTATATCTTGCTCAGACCCAAAGTCAGTGACTTGTAGCATAGTTTTTGTGTTTTAGTCGGACGACCCTTAAGCCATCCCTAGCCTAGTCTGACTTCATTTAAAGTTGTTGATCGAGGAAGACTAAATGTGAATAAAGCACACCCTAGACGACACCGTGGTCATTAAAGGCGTAAAACCTGAATTAGCTTTCTTAAATAATGCTCATCGCCCCATCTCAGCATGACTCAACATGTTCCACCTAGCGCAAGCCATTGAACAAATAGGCCCATAGTCATTTAAAAAATATTTTATTGGTCATATTTACTAAGGGTAGGGCAGATTACTACGCAGTGCGCATGGCTTCTCTTGGATAAGTGGATATCACATCAGTGTCAGAGACTGTGCAGGTTGCCAAATACTAGATGAGCCTGTGCTGGGATTACGTTATCAATTAGTCCACGATCTCTGTCTCACGTTAGGTGGTTTCACAAGGTAAGTAATGTTGACGTTAGGCGTAAAGTGTTGGGCAAAGAGGGAAAATCAATCGACGAGGCTATAAAGTCACATAGATTGAGATGGCTAGGTCACGTGCTGCGCATGCCTAACCATCGCCTCCCCCGACGGGCATTACTAGCTGATATAGGTGTAGGTTGGAAAAGAGCCAGTGGTGGCCAAACAAAAACATGGCCTCATGAATCCATGAAATCCTTGACAGTTAAACTGAGTAAGGTAGGGAGATGCAGACTCCCGGGTTGGGGCCCTCGGGACTGACTCTAGGAATCAATGGCTGGAGACAATAGGTGACATGGCTCAAAGTCGTTGTCAATGGCCAGCGCAGATGTATCGAGTCTCTGTAATCTTTCATATTCCTTTCTACCATTACCCATTCTGTTTCACTCTTATACTGGTCAGACTGTATTGATTCTCTTCACTCATCTTCTTGTCTACCTCTGTGTGCTATTTGGAACGTGGCAACTCGAACTGCTGCACTTCGGTGCCAAGTTTTATGTTGAATCCAGACAGACAGTCCACTAGAGCCTATGTAACTTTCCAAATAAGTGAATCGGTCAACTCAATAAATCATTACATCCTAAAAAACAAATTTAGTAGCCGCAAGCTTTGTGAAGCAAACTAAGCAAGTGGCGCCGAGTCATTTTAAAGTGATGATTTAGCTACCGTAACTTGTAGATGTGTTACTGACTACTCAATATTCCTGCCTCCTACCCATTAGCTGATAGATTCGAAATCTTCTCTGCTTAGGTATCCATGTAGCATAATAAATAATAGCTGTCAAACTAGATGTGGCTCACAGCATATTACGTGTGCCCGTATCGGGTTGCTAGTTTATGATTTTTGATCTCGAAGTGACTAATTCAAGCGAATAGTAGTAAAGGATAAAACTATATGCTATGATTAAATCTGTTTCTTAAGACGTTACTAAGCCTCTAACAATTCTCTGGCATTGCTAGAAGCCATGTGCTCGGATCTGTTTTCAACTAACAGACACGTTGATGTAAAACATATTTGTCAATCAATAAAAAGTAGGTTAAACGTTCGAAAGGTAATATATCAGATCAGCCAGGTGAGCAGGATCAATATAAGTGGATAAATTCATCAGGAAAGACAGTTGTTTTGTTAATGGATAACTCTCAAAGTCCACTTCAATTTAAAGTTATCTCGAAAAGATTGTCTAGGAGGACATTAAAAACTTCTAAATTAGGCTATCTGGTTCATCTACTTATCTTCTGAATTACTTACTATTTAATGTTTTAAATAAGCTAATTTAATATAGAGTTCTTTATTCACACAAAGTTTCTCAACGAACTCTTCATAATTAGTGGGTTTTACTTATCAGCTTTGTCTATACTTTCACAGGTGAACTTTCTCAAACACGTGATGCTATCGCTCTGATCTTGAGTAAAATCGCTGAAGATCCTCAATCATCTAGTTGCCCAAATATATCTTACTCTGAAGTAATAGGACCAGTTGCTAGTGCGTATCCCACTGGTTCACCGTATGCTTTAGCAGTAGGTTCACATCCAGGATTACCTACATGCGGAATGGGTTTCGGCTCAGATGTGCACTTTCGAACTGCTTCAGGTTCAAATTCCAGTTTTTCACCTCCACAAATTAGTTCTCTCTCACCAATTAGCCCAACTACCTCAAATCCAGCTTCTGTATCTATGTTTAGTGCGAATTCATCTTCAGCCGTTGCTGCTGCTATGGCGGCGATGAATGCGGTTGCTGCATGTCCTCCAAATGTTAGGTCATCCTCATCTACATTAGTCCAAAACGGTGGTCGAGCCCTCATGGGTCGAGGTGTCTCCAGCACACATCATCAAGCTATTTCTCATACTCCTCATAGTCTTTTGGGATCTGTTTCAACTCATTATGGAACTAAAATATCTACTACGTATGCATCCACTGGTCCTACTATCTCTTCAACTAATTCGAGTGTTGGTCTTGAAGGTATACGCAGCGTTTTAAAAAGTGCTGGTTATTCTGATGTAGCTACAGAAGAAATTGCCAATGCTATGGATGTATTAAGTCTATATGGTTTCATCTCCATGTCTAGCCTTACCGGATGCATTAATTCCTCATCAATGGTTAATTCATCTACAAATAATCATCTTCCTATGAATTCTAATGCATTAAGTGGATTAGGAAAATCATTTTCAAACTATGAATCTGGTGGTCATCAATCTCCAATCTTTTCAAACAGCTTCCATTCTAACGATCTTCCATTTCACAATTTTCGGAATCTTGGAACAAATTCTATTCAAAATTGCACTCCTTCACAGCCCAATCAGATGTATATGCACAGACGGTCCTCATTTTCATCGTATCAACCTGTCAATATGAATTCACACTCACGTGCAACTCACTTAGCCGCTACAACATGTGATAATGTAACGAATAACATTGAAGTCATTCCGTTAATTAAAGACTTGAAAGTACAAGATTCATTATGTGTTTCCTCGGATCCAACAGTTTGTGGCCCAGTTGATAGCCATAATTTAAATGTAACTGCAGGACTTTATTCCTCTTTAACCTCCAATGAAAGAATTGATCCAAAAAGCACTACACAATCCCCAGTTTTAGGGATTCGTGCTGTTTCTCCAGTCTCCAATATCTCTATGTCAATTAAAAGGAATGGTATAGTTCCAGATAGTCCTGCTAATGATTTAGTTCTTCGTCGTGTATCAGATGGGAATGTTGGTGAAGAAATAAATAAGAAAAATGGTTTATGTTGTACAACAACAGCAACATCTGTGACGAATGATGCTAGTCGAACGAATAGTTTATGGAATCTGTGACAATTTTTAGGTATCTAATTTTGTATGTTCAAATATTTCTATTGGCATTCAACTTAAACATATTACTCACTTGCTTCATACTTGACTTACAAAGGAAATACCTCAATCCCATTGGTATCATCGTCATCAACATCATCATCGTCATTATTATTGTTATCATTATTGTGACCGTCATTGGTTATCTGGGTGTGAGTGTTCATCTGCTTTCTGTCAACGCACATCCTCATCATGATCACTGATATCTCTGATGTTTTCGCTTTGCAGTTTCAGACTTCTTGAGTAGTGCTTTTTTATCCTGTTTTTTTTTGTTTTGTTTAGATTTTTCCATTTTTATTGTCTTTCCAAGTAATATATTGCTGTTATTACATTATCTATATATACTCACAGTATTGTTGTTTGTGTGCCTTCTACTAAATGACTATCACTAATCATTACATGAATCATAAAGTTATCCCACCCCCATTCATTATACTTGGAACACAGTTTTGCCATTTTTTGTTCTGATTTAATGTGACTATTTAACATCATTTATCATGATTATCTTATTATAACATTCTGTAACCTTTTGAAAGACAATAGAATAATACTTGATGTTTATTATATAATACCATCAATATTCATGTCTACCTATGAAAACAAACATAAATACACACACACAAATGCACCGTAATGGCATTCATGCACATGTTCACACTTATTTCACTGATATATCTAATCACCCAGTGCTACCTGCTAACTTCATCTTTATCTCCATATGCCTTTTGACACAATGGTCTATCATATTTTTGTGCTTAGTCTTCTTCATTGAACTGAACTGGACTTGACCAACTGTCATTACTTATTTGCCTGTCTTCCCCTCACATAGTCTTTCTTTCTAACTGGTTGGTTGGTGACGGTTAATCAATCCTATTATCATTAACATTATTATGTACCTGGATACTTCGCTTCATTTCCCCTGTTTCCTTGTAGTAGTTATCATTATCTTTTTAACTGATAAAGAAAAATCTCCTCTCTCTCAACCCTTGTGTCTCTTCATTGTCATTGTTCACATGAAGTACACTTCTTTCAAGTTTTCCTAGTGCCTGATTTAAACACATTGAGAGTTAGTTCCATTTCATCATGTGTGTGTAAATCATCAAATGTTAAACTGTGTTACACAATATGCCTTCTGAATATATATACGAAATTCGTCTCTGCTTTCTCGAATAGCCTGTGATATCGTATTTGTCATTTCCTGTTTTTCCTGGAGTCTTCCGTCTTCTGCAAAATCATCCTGTTGTTTTATCTTTTGTAATGATGAGAGATAGATGGAGGGAGGGAGGGAGAAGAAGAAGAAAGAAAAACTCGCATCTCCTACTCATCATTAATTAGAAGAGGCATCTCAACACTGATTACACATAAAAGCGGTTCCATACTATCATGGGATTTCTTTATTAACAATTATTTTCACTCGTACACTTCACAAAAACATATTATTATTATTATTTCTAATTCGTCAATATACACTCTAGTTTGGTCTTTTTTTCCTCCTCCTTTTCTGTTCAATTCATTCGTTGGTGATCCCATAGTGTTTATTATTACCGCTATTAATTATTGTTATTTAATTGGAGTACTCTGATGTCAGTTGTACTGTTTTTTTTTTTTACATAAACGTCGCTCCTCTTCATACACTCCTTTATGTAATAATGTTCATTGCTTTTTATGCTTTATTCGTTTGTACTACTACCACCACCACGACTACTTTCCTTTCCTCTTTTATTTTGTCACCAATTTCTTTTGTGCGTCCTTTTGTTATCCATTAAATCTCCTTTCACATTTCTATTATTTGCACACTAATCAAAACAAAAAAAAGTATTTTTAATATTTCTTTTATTCCACTTGACATCATCACGTATTGCTTTTGCTTGTTTGCTGCTTTAGAAATCGTTCTCCACATACACAAATACATACACTACTACTACTCTTCTATCAAAGTACACATGTGAAGTAGTTTAAAAATGTTATTCTCGGGAGGATATCTCATCAGTTTTGTTTCATTACCTTTGTGCTGCTTTGTCTATTTACCCATAACAACAAGAAGTTTTTTTTCTCTCGCTTCATTGATATACATTGAATTGTAATGGTATACATAAACATCCTTCTCTCTCTCTCTCTTCATTGTTTGTTTTGTTTTAATCCTAAGAGAATTGAATTATAAGAGACAATGAAATCTAGATATTAATAAGATTAGGGTGGATTCTCCTTTTAATCTATGTCTTCTAGAATATCTTCAATCAGTATCAGTGACACTTTGACATATGTGTGTGTGTGTACTGATGAATATCCAATTTCTATCCGACCGATAGTTGCTGCCTTTTTTTCATGGTAGTTGGGCTTACCATATCACTGTGACTCAACGAGCTACACGAGTAGTGTTGCTGTAGGTGTGAAGAAGGATGTTAGCAACCCTGAAAATTGTACATTCCTACTTACCTTGTTGTGGCGTTAAGATTTAAATACGAACTTCAAACAGGAAATGTATGGCCGGACTCTGTGGTGGTCACACAATACTAATGCTCTTTCTGTTTCAGGTATCCCAAGAAGGAATCAGTTTCTACTGCGTGGATAGCCAGGATTTAGTAACCGCACACACACACACTTCCATAAGCAAATAAGGCTTCCCGGACTTATCACCCATCGACAATTACCATTTTGTACACTACAATAATTTACTCGCTTGTTTATTGTGTGGTTATCATATGGGTGAATAAAAGAAGTTTCACTGAAAGAGGAACATTGGCAAGGAGTCGTTACAGAATAGTGAAAGTTTTATATTTATATAGTGACACTTGTGATTTTCGCCGTACACCGAATACTCCAGGCTGTGGTTTTTACTGTTATCGAAGTAGAAGACTTATTGGCTAATCATATCTCCTGGTTTGCTTATGTTCTGTTGGGTTTTTGTGAGGAATTTAGTGATTTTATCAGAGTTATATTTACGATGAAGGACACAACTAACCTATCGGAAATGTTTTTGCTCATCATCTTTTTTTTTTGATTCAGCACATCCTTGGTGTATAATTGTGTTTGTGCTCTGAAAAGTCAAAGATCGACAATCCCTGAGTCTATTTTTTTTCTGTTTCAGAGCATTCATCATCCAGGAATATTTGTAATCTCAAAAAGGTTCATGTTTTCTTCCATTTCTTCAGATTCACAACGCTCAGTGATGAAGTCAGAAACTTTACTTCTTAGCTAGTCATTTAATGTACTTAAAACCAGGTGCCTACATTAGTTAACAAGCCGTTAACTTTAAAACTTTCTGATTCTATCAGACACGCGTAAATTTAATATTGCCAGGTGAAAAACAGGTTTCAGAAAACTTTTTCTGGAGTGTTAAATGCTCATACCATGGTGAAGTGGATGAGTGTATCGAAATAAGCAGATAGCCTAATTTAGTAATCTTAAAGATCAGAATAAAAACACAAATATATTTTAGCTTATAGCATGGGTACATTGAGTTTTCCATATCTGATTCTAGCTTATACTGTTTGGTTATTACTGTCGGCACTGACTGAATTTTGTCAGTTAATCTCCATTGTAATCTTCAGTCTAGGAGGTTCGTCATCTAGGTGGTAGGTGCACTCTTTAGAAACAGTCGGCAGGAAGTTCTTTCAAAATTTAAAACTATTCGATAATCTTTTGACTTTATACGTGTTCAACCATCTAAGTGAAAATGATAGAAATAGAGTTATCTAGTCGGAGTTACTTTAACGTTTGAATTTTCAACTGAGCTTACGTTGTTTAGTGGATGTAGTGATAATTAAGGACTGTGAGTTAAGTGGAGACGTGATGTTGTAATTCCTATCCGTTATCCTCTCAAAGCTAAATCTAACTCAGAATGTTACATTTTTAGTGCTTCTCAGCTGGTTGGTTGAATTGCGCAAGGCTTTTATTGCCATTCCAGATAACATTTTCACTGCTTACTTCCATCTGGAGTTGCGTAGAAGAATAATGACAGCTTCTCAATCAATTCATACAGCTCCGAGAACACAAATACAGCCTACTGAGCTACAAATCTTATTCATCATTTCGAGACGTGTGCGTCGGTGGCACAGTGGTTAGGACTCTCGCCGACGATACACATGGTCCGGGATTCAATCCCCTGCCGACGCACACCTGATATCTATAGTAGGCCTGCAAAATTTGGCCTACCCATACCACATGCTGAAAATTCCATACCTGTACCAGCTTAAAAGTAGTATTAAGCGAACGATTATATTGACTACTAAAACTCATTATCATGCCTTTTCGATATTTTAGTACTTGATTAGTTTTTCGTGATGAATATCACCTGAGGGTGAATTTAAACTTTAGACACCCAAGAGGTGAACCAATGACCTTAGGACACCCGGTCAGAACAAGGCAGGTAAATAACACCACATTGATGAAAAAAAGGGTTCAGTGAAGTGTAATGACATCAAACAGGTTATCTTGTTAGCTTAGGTAAGGCTAAGGAAGGATTAAGGTTGGGATAACACTACGTACGGGTTTGGGTTAAGTTCATCTAATTAGCGCTATATATAAAGGTTGAGTTGGGCGACCTAGTTGGCTTTTGAGGTCAGCTGTTCATTCCAAACTCATTGGTGCGTTAGCGCCTATCGATTGTCTAAAGTTAAACTTTGCCACCCTTATAGGAAATTGAGAAGCCACGTCATTTCGAAGTCATCGTACTCAGCTAGCATTCCTTACATTAGTGTAATTGCGTCATGAAGATCATTCTGCATAATATATTTTTGCGGTCCATATTGTTACTGGTATTTAAACGCCACAAAATAGGAATTCTAGTCACATGGTCGTTATTTTTTTCTAATTGTAAATCTTGTAGGGACATTAATCCTTTGTGTATAGTCAATTTGTTTGAGTAATTGATCATTAGAACAGTTGTTTCAATAATTTAGCTAAATCCATTTTGTGTATGTCAGACAGTCACCTTACTGCCAACAAATGGTATACCTAGCGTGTTGCGCCAATGAGCATCAGTTGCCTTCTGTCAGTTAGTGGTTGACACTTGAGGCTTACTATTGGCATCGATTACCTAAGAGTTGAAAAGCAAAAATAATATAATGATATGTGCGTTTGTGGTTCAATGATAGATTGCTCATCAACAAAAATGTGGTCCGGAGTTCGAGTCCCGGATAGCGCACTTTAATACATCGCCTGGTTTACTAGTTAAAAAAGACGAAAGGTTGGGGCTGAGACTAGCAGCTCCACCCCGTAAAAGTAACTCCTGCATTGCCGAAATTTCAAAGCCTGAAGCCTTTGGTTCCACTTGGAGGATGAGTGAAAATAAGTTGGGAAATAGTGATTAATGTATCCACACTTTTGTAACTACGGTTATCCATACTTTGACACTGTGTACTAGACATTCAGTGAGTTGTGAGAACTATTCCTGCGACTTATCCTACACTACTGTAATCTGAAAAACAGTAGCATTATAAGCTAAGCTAATTTTCCTCCAAATTTTTTAAAAAAATTTACAAAGAGAACATTTTATTAGGTTAATTTACGGCTTGATTAGTTATTTATCGTCAATAGGAATGAAATTTCCCGACTCGACATCACGAACAACTTCATGTGGACGGTAGAATTTACCATGCATTGCAATAAAAATACCCGGTTCCTTTGACATGACTAGTCCACCGATAGCAAATGCCACATTGAAGTCGGCATCGGTATTTTTAAATACTCCTGGTCGAAAAGCACCTAAAAGATTTGTAAAACAAAATCTGTAAGTTTATAATAGGCGATAAGGTTAGTAGATTAACACATCACTTTATTATAATTGCATCGCTAGTAGTATCATTCAACTTTTAATATCTGTGTAACTTCGCGTACATGTGCAAATAAAATACGTAATAGCTTTTTCCTTGGAAGCCAACCTACACGAAGTTTTGCATATGATTTTCGCGTATTCGTCTGAAATACACATTAGGAATCTATATTGACTTATACTATGTGCGTCGGTGGTACAGCGGTAGAATGCTCACCAACCACCCATGTGGGCTAGGGTTCGACCCCCGGCCGGTGCACTCCTCGCTAATCCAGTAATAAGACTGATAAAGGGGGAAGGTTGATCATGAGGCTAGCAACCTCATCCAGTAAAAATAAATACCACTGCTACCGAAAATTCAAAGCTGTGACTTGAAGCCCTATGTTCCACTGGGAATGTAAAAGAATAAAATTTTTTTAAATGGACTTATAAAACAGCAGATTTTACTGCCTGTTCTACTCCGTGTATGGGTTAAGGGCTATTATTATTATTGGGTTTATTTTGTTCTGAGTGGAACACAAGTCTTAAGCGACACATATGATTTGACTCAACTTTTGCTTGTTTTTTCTAACTACCTTAAACTTTTACGTAATCCCCTATTTCATTTTATTTCCATGTGTAACAACATAAGACAAAGGCTAGGCAACAGATCGTTTATTTAGGAAATCAATGTACATTATTATAGATCATTGTAAGCCAGCAAACACAATCTTCTGATTGGTGGTTTCTCGCTGAACGTTAATCCTTCATCTCTTTGTGGCCGTTTCTTGAAGTTCAGATTATCTGTCTGCAAACTGTATCCGCCTATGCAAAGTCTGCTGTGTTTGGTTGTTGAGTCAGTCTTTGTTCTTATTTTTCTCATGACTAATATTGGGGACGTAAACATTGACATAAATTACTGTCCAACAATTTTGGCTAGCAGCCAACTCTCACCACACATGTACATCCTGAGCACAACTCTTGTATCAGACTATTCCTGTTATTACGTAACTCTTCTATAACAATCGTTTGTGACAACTCATCACTTTTGTTACTGCCCTCCTGTATCAACATCCAATTCCTCTGAACGCTTTTTGTATTGCGTAATTCGACCAAAAACTTACTAATTGTAGTTTCTTTTGACGAATTTAATGTACACACATATACAAAATAACCATATATATATATATATATATGCTATTGTACATCTGTGAAAATGGATTCACTGAAAAGAGACCATTCGCTGAACTACTCTACTGGTCTTCTTTCTATTAATATTAGAATGGGGATTTTTCATGAACGTCATTTTCAGTTGGTTCCACAAGTACTCATTTTCCTCTTCACGTGATTTCTTCTATGTGACTTTTGGATATCCAACTCTTCAGTTTCTACTAGAATTACTCTCGAAGGCTATTAGTTTCTTTAGACAACAGTCAATCCGTCTTTTTACTAAAATATTATTGTGAATCCCTTATTATTATTATTATTATTATTCCCTTATGTTTCAAGTGGAACATAAGTCTCCATCAGCACATAACCATTTCATCATGCTCTCTGCAGTCCTTCTTGACAGGATCCACAATTATGATTTGACACTAGTGACTAGTGTGATGCGTCTAGTCCTCTGATTGGTGTAGACTGAATTCTATCTAATACCATAAAGGCTCCACGATTGTCCATGAACTCTCACCTACTCCATGTTACTCTCAAACCTCCAACTCGTTGTTTCACTTTCAGGTTCTACTTGAATACCGACGAGTTATACTACGCAACGTTGCAATCCAACTCCATTTCAGTTCTACATATTTGTTGAGCAATAGATTCTTGGTTGATTCTTCGCCAGAGTTACTTGCTGCTTATCTTTTCTGATCGACCATCTGATCTTAAGTACTCAATGAGAGACAGTAAGTGTTGATGAAAGTCCGAAGTTGCATGTTGAAAATATTTTTCATGACATGGGCACCAAATTTATGAAGCATATAAACTCACTAATTTGACATTAGCGTTGAAAATTAGAATCTTGTTTTTTATGGTGAGTGTGCAGTAGATTTCCGCATTGATTTTAGATTAATGAAGGTTTATCTTGCTTCTTCTATCTTATCTTTGACATCTACACCTGTTCCACCTTTAGTTTAAACGTTGGTGTCATATTTCAGTTACTGTGGATATCGTAGCATTGACAATGATCAAAGTCTGTCGATTTAGTTTATAATTTATCCATTAAACTAAATGCGATAACATTATTTTTCATATTGTTAGAAAAGAATCTACAGGATACTTTAATCGCCTTGTAACCAGAAGGTCCTGGGTCCGAACCCCCTGATGAAGAGTCCAAAACTAGTATGACGGAACGGCTGTCCTGTACCCCCAGGTTTTACAATGGTTCTCTAATTGTTGTCAGCTCATGATTAAACCCTCCAACCAATCAGACAAAATTCCCTACAAAAACCAATACTTAAAAGGAATTATGTTAAAAAATAATCTCGTCAGTAAAACATTCACTTTTGGATTAAGTTTAGTACACGAAAGCGTTTTCAGTTTAATGGTAATATGCCAACAGATCCCCTGCCGATACACTAGCTTGGCCGATTGTAAGCCCAGTGAAAAAGGAAGGTTGGGCGTAAGGTCGACAAATTCACTCCGTAAAAAACACCAACGCTACTGAAATTTCGAAGCTCAAACTTGGAGCCCAGGTGTTGCACTCGCAAAGCAGACCGATTCAAAGAATATAGCGGTTTATAATTTACAAAATTTGTGATTGTTAGTAATCGACCAATGGAGAGTGTTTTATTTAAGCATACATTTATACTTCTTTGTATTGATAATACATGTTAGTTCATAAGAGAAGAATATAAAAAATTTAATCCCCTAAAGAATAAAAATGTTAGTTAGCAGTACAGATATAACGCTCTTCAAAGTGAAGTTCTAAAAAATTGAAATTATCGAATAAGAAAAGGAAATTGTGCGTTGAATACAAAAATCACTAAAGACTCTTCTCCATCCTCATAGTTTTGAGGTTTAGTTACATGGTGAGTCACTAAAACCATTTCCAACAGGCTACTGCAGTCTCTTATCAACACCTGCTGTCTCTGGCTGAATAATAGAGATTAGATGGCTGAGCAAAAATGCTAGGCAACAAGGAATTCTGTTATTCAGCGGACCAAGCAACAACCTGTCATCCAAGAAATATACCGAAAGAAATAGGGATGAATTGGGCACACACTGAAGAGACCCTTGAGTGAAATCACCTGCTAGGCCGTTGACTGGAACCCGAATGGGAAACGATGAATTAGACGTGAGTCCTAGGGCGATATATGAAGGAGATCATGGGAAGAGGAAATGAAAGCTTATAGGGAGTTGCGGGGCTAGCTGAAGAGTACTACAAAAAGCATGATGAAATTCTGAGGTGCCATTGAAATCCTGTGTCTCGATCGAAACTCAAGGGAATAATAATTACACAGAGGTTTATGTGATGAGCCTTTTTTCATGTATACAGAATAGTCACCCTATTTAACTAATTCCTTAGGCTTTTCTGAATAAACAATAACGCATTGCCTGTTTTTTCTCTTTATTTATTAACTGTATGATCAGTTGTTGTTATTATTATTATTTTTCAAGCTCTCGTTATATCACAGGGTTATGGTAATTTCACTTATGAAGACACTCTTGTATTTATCGACCCCTTTTTATTCTCTATTTAATGACAGACTCAAAAACTTCTTTGTTTTATTTTTGCATCCTTTGCTGCTTTTCTTTTTCCTACTGAAATATTAGTCAATCACACATTATTACTGTTGTTTTTTATTGTCTTATGATATGAAATAGAAAACAGAAATTATATATCACTGCATTTAGCGTTGAAAATTAACTGATATCTGAATGATGACCGTCTTTATGTTTTTTGTTTGATTAACCTAGTCAATAACTATTAATCGATAATTAGTAATTGTGTCATACTGAATGTATATGAAGTAATTTAGGCACCAAGTCTCAGTGGCACAGTATCTATCACATAGCGACGATGCGGGTATATCCAGTTGATGAGTACCAAGTAGGATGAAACATG
The DNA here is from genome assembly GCA_944472135.2 of Trichobilharzia regenti. Classification (NCBI taxonomy): domain Eukaryota; kingdom Metazoa; phylum Platyhelminthes; class Trematoda; order Strigeidida; family Schistosomatidae; genus Trichobilharzia; species Trichobilharzia regenti. Next base: position 39,103,723 of record OX235263.1, read on the forward strand.
CCTACTGGATTCTATTACTAGCCATCATAAAACAAATAACCAATGATTACATACATGACAATATTTCTAGGAATCATTTATTCCTGAGACTCGCTCGCCATTTCAGTATCATGTTTTTCATAGAACTGTGAAGGCTATAAGCAGGGTTATCCTTTTGCCTTTTACACAACTAACTGATACTGGTAGACTGAAACTTTCCGTACTAATGGAATCGTGTGAGCGCTTATTAATTCCAGGCTGCCTACATCATGAGAGTTGATTTCTCCTTAGGGTACGTGAAGCAGGAAGAGTACCAGTGTTGATTGACTGTAGAACTCAAGGGATAAGTATTTGAGGCCAACCGCATTCGGCCTCTTTGAAGGGGTTTTCTCAGTCGTATCCATATTAAAATCTTACTGTCGCAAGGCAATTCGGGATGTGCAATTTTCCGAGTAGAGATTCACTATCTTGTACCTCCGTATCGAAGGGACAGCGTGCTGGTCATCTGAGGGAAACACTTTACTGTTGCTACAACCCTGCTCCTTAGCAGTGCAACTTCGCCCACAGACCCCTAACGTAGTATAAACGACTTACACCATGACAGTAACTGCTTTTAGTCTAAATTCTGTCCGAATGACCCTTGTAATATGGTAGAACCTGAAGGAATATCAGTTCCAGACACTGTAGCTCATCGAATCATTACGATATGCAAGCCGCACTATAGCGTTAAGGTAGACGCTATTAGTCATGACTAGTCGATACTGTAGCTGACAGACATTTAAATTCGTGCAAACAGTTCTCTACGGTTATCTTATGAGATGATCAGATCTTTTACCCTGTGTCTCTCCATGTAAAGCTAGAAGCAATTTTATTCGGATATGTGGTCCTATGGTTAAATATAAAAGCTCAGAGATAACCTATTTATCACAGGTCTTGCAACCGATTCTGCAGAGATAGAGATAGTCAAACAGGCAGAATCGCCACATATCAACAGCTTGGAGAAACCGTATTTTACAGTCATCGAATTAATAATGTTTCAGTGCTCACAATCTTGTTCTACGCTTTCGAAACCTGACCTCTTGGAGCTGAGTGTTCAATCATTGCTGTCTCCATAGAATCACTTGCATCCGTCGTATCATCATGCGACTAATACTAAGGCCCGTAGGCGTGTGTTCGGATACAATGGAGACCGTCTTTTACTAGGTCATTTTGGAACCACCTTCACTGTCTTCTTAGTGTTCTAAGAATGCCATCCTAGCAGCTCCCACAACGTTTGCTGTTATCTATCTCTGTAACCAGAAGGAAAACGTGGGCAGGTGATTAACCTATGAAGTGGTCCAGTGGGATGAAGAATAAGTGTGTCAGGTGAGCATCACAACTCTATGGGTAGGTTTCAGGATGTAATGCGGGTCAGTGGTTCAAAAGCTTTTCAGATGTATCTGACAGTTGTAATCAGCGGTAAACATGCTGCGATTTCTTCCTTCTTCCCTTTATCAAAGAAAGATGAAGTGATTAGTCATTTTTTGAATTCTATTGAAAAATATGCCTATTTGTTCTCTGGATGTTGTTTTTCACTCAGTTTATTCCTATTTTCCCCATATCTTAATTTATTTTATTTTCAAATATTAGTTTGTAGAGTTTTTTTGTTTGATTGGTTGGAGGATTTCACCATGAGCTGACATCAGTTAGGGAACCATTGGCAGCTGTTTCGTCAGCCTAGTTTGAGATTCTTCATCAGTATGCACCCACCATTGAGGTTTGGACCCAGGACCTTCCGGTTTACAAGGTTAGCGAGTTCGTAGACCATTAAGCCACTGGGACCCGATCCAATGGCCAGCCCATGAATCCTAACTTCTCCCAATTCATGACATAGCATGACCACTTAGCGGTGTCCTCGATGAGTAACTGTCCTCACCTTCGACGTAAAGTGGGTTTATTTTATTTCTTGTGTGAAACATTTTTTGATGCGTATATTACACTAAGTTTGTGTTTTGAATGAATAAATGTTAAACACTAGTCTTGTATAGACGGCAGAAAAAAAGTTAAAAAAAAAACTACAGCAGTAATTTGTAAATACATAGCTACTTATTTCCACCAATCACTTATGCATACATCCTCATTCACTGGGAATTCACATGAACTCGCCTGAGGAGTCTGAAACATGACGAAATCGGTATGCTGTATGCCACTACTAGCCACCATTATCCAAACAACAGCGTGTTTACATCTTTTATTGATTCAAACTACTCTTAAATCCTAACTTCTACTTCTAAATGCCGGTAGTATTGACATTATTACTATTATTATTTTTCAAGAGTTGATTTGTAAAGATTCGATTTGATTTTCGGGTTCGACCACAGATTGATATTAGTTAGAGAAACATTGGAAACCCATCAGGGAGTACTGGACAGCTGTTTCATCCTAGTTTGGGAATTATTGGTAGTCAGATTCGAGAATTAATTCAAATCCTTACAAATCGACTTTTGAAAATTAATCTGATGCTCTCTAGTGACTTGCTACAGGATGGAGTTTCCTGGAATTCTAGTGAGAAGTCGTGACCAGTGAGGTGCATCCAGTCGGGATGTGATGATGAATTTACCGCCGATGACATTAGCTGGTGGTCGTGCTATAATCACGAATTGGTAGAAGTTAGAATTCATGGGCTGGTCATTAAATTGTGTCCCAGTGGTTAAATGGTATACAAGCTTCACTTTTAACCAGAAGGTCCTGGGTTCGAAACCCCCTGTGGTGGGTGCGTACTGCCGATGATTCCCAAAATAGAGTGGACCAGCTGTTCAGTACTCCCTGGTTGGTTTTCAATGGTTCTCTAACTATTATTTTTGTTACTTTTCGTAATTGTTCAGTTGATCATTCTCTAGAATTTCCATAAATTTGCTTATTCATTGATAAACTTTGGGTGATTTTTTGTTTGTTTTTTCAGTCGGCTGTAATCATGATAATCTACTGTCGGCTGGTTAATTCACTTATTATACTGGTGCATTTAACTTCTTATTTATCGATGATTTGCTCCATTGACACCAATATAAATGAAGAATATTCTTTTCAGTTCAATCAACTCTCTCAGGGTTTTCTTATAGTTAATTATAAGGTCATATAGATATAGATATGTTATCATTGAATATAGCTATCTAATATGTGAGGTGGAACCATATTATGAATTTAAAATTAGATCAATATGAGTTTGTAAAACGAGTTTGTAATGACGAGTTGAATGCTATTGTCAAATGACTGCAATAAGTCAGACAGAAGGATTATTAAGGCCATATAACATATGTTTAGCGTATGGTTAGAACAGTAAATAATAATAGTAGTAGAATAGTAAATAATAATAATAATAAGTTGCTAATATGAATCTAACCATGCGAATTGTTCGATATTTCTACAGAAAAAGCTCTGACTTGCAGAATGCAACATTCAGAAGAAAAAAATGTTGTTCGGTTGGTGGTGACCAGTGGGGGTATCCATGATGCTCATTTCCTTCTATTTAGCACTTAAAACGATGGGTACAGTGTTGGAGTTTCAATTGGGAACACGACTACGCATTAGGGACTTCAAGCACATGCAGCTAACCAGTTGCAAGTAGGACGTAATGAGCATTTTGGATTACACTGTAAGTCAGCATCCATCAGATAACACTTTAACTCTCAGAAATCATTGAAGCGTTTGCACTAGGAGCTGAATGTTAACAGAGACCGAACATTTCGTTCCAATGTTATGAATCGATACACTCAGAAAATATCTTGATTTTATTTTCTAAAGACTCTGGAAGATTATCAGTCAAATTATTAGTTTCATTCAATATTTGAGTGTAAGGATGAAACAGTTAACATCGAAACAAAAATTGTTTGAATAAGAGGCTGGAAGGAAAGCCTCATAACAGGTAAAAAGAAAAATGTTGAATAAGAAAGTGGTCATTAATATATGACTGTATGGGGATCTACAGCACAGGGAACAAGATTTTCAATGTTGACGTCAAGTTAGTGCTTCTATGTGGTAAAAAGCCTTGGCGCACTAATCACCACCAGGTCAGTGTAAACTTTCAAACTTATAAACCTTCTTCATCAGTTGTAAGATGTCGCATATCAAGTGATTCACAAAGAAGTCTCACTGAAGCCTTTGAAGTGAAGACAAGAGTAAGATAAGACTGCCAACTATCACCGATGAGTTTCATTACTGCGATGGGCTGGGTCATGCAACAGACCATAAAGAGGTAGAAGACTGGAATATATTGGGACGACGAGAAGGCTCTAGAAGGTCTGGACTCTACGGATGATTTATGTCTAATATCACACAAACTCTAACATCTACAGGCGAAAACTAACAAGTTAGCAAAAGAGGCTGAGAAGATAGCACCTCATTTGAACATAGAGAAGATCAAAATGGCATCTAGTACCAACTGTCATTATCAATGGGATAAATTTGAAAGGAGTCACTTCTTTCACCTACCTAGGTGGCATCTTTTCAACGATGGGCAGCATCGATGAGGATGCCAAAGCTAGCCAGGATTGAAAAGGCAAGAAAGGCCTTCATGAATCTGAAATCAGTGTAGAAATCTGCTGTACTAAGCATAAAGAAGTAAAATTCGGAGTTTCAACACTAAAATCAAGTCATGTCTTCTACATGTTTCAAGAGACCATAGGTATATTCAACAGGCTAGTGTAGTCTTTCATCGATACCTCACTTTTCTCGACACTTAAAATTAGATAGTCAGTCAGAAAGGATAAACAAAAAGAGACTATGGCAGTGAATCGGCCGATAACGTATCACCCCGAAAATATGCAGAAAGAAGTGGAGATGGAATGGATATATCTTCTGTGAAGACTATTAACTGACATCATATGTTAGAGTCCTTATGGGGTAGGGCGTGAATGGGATGAAGGCGATCATCTGAAGAAGAAATGAAAGCTTGTAGGCAGTTTTATAGCAGGTTGAATAATAATAATAATAATAATTTGCTTTATTCCAAAACAGTACTCGTGATACAGAATGGAATTCTCAGCATTTTACTGCAGTATCGCATCCAGTTAGTACATTAACAATAAATAAAAATTCTACATAGATTAAGGTGATTATTATATTAATATTACTGTACAACTGTATATATTAATATTACTGTACAACACTGTGTGATTTATCAAAATAAAAATCTTATCTATAATGGAGTTATGCTCCACCACAGTGCCCAAGTTTTATACTTATTGATTAAGGGTAATCTCACTTAGTTTTGACAACAACATATTGGCATGTCGGTAGCAAAGCCAAAATTGAACAGCGTTTGAAGGTGTTTGAAAAGTAGATGCTAGCATACTTACTGGCGTAAGCGGTAACAAAAGGTCAAGATATACAGAGTGTGAAACAACGAAGAAGAATGTTTTAATAGAGTTTGTAAGGAAGAAAGAAACAAAGCAGCACATAACAGAAAAAAGAGAAAAGGAAAGAAAGAAAGAAAATGTTGTACCTATAAATGATATGCGTTGGAAAGACGAGATCCAGTTGTACAACTGACTATTTAATAAGTTATAGGTATCACGCCTAATGCTTTCTTTATAGCACAGAACACGAGCTAATTAGGGTATGGTTGAGTTTTTGTACTTGCTAGTGAAAGCATATAGTTTTCTATATGGGCTTCTTGTCCTGCTTGATGAGATACAAGGGGAGAGTTGTGAATGAAGAGGGTGGTGTGAGTTACACAAAATGGATTTAGCCCATTTTCACATGAGTCCAAGTGCCTGTTGACCAGAATATTAACAAGCTGGTTAAGTGGATGTATGTCTGTATGTGTACCGAAGCTTCGAGAATACAACTTGTGATGAGATTAACTTCCAGCGTGTTGAATTAGGTGAAGAAATTTACTCAAAGACAAAGAAATGAGCCTGTCCAATAAATAACATATGACTGATTGTTTTTTTTCTTCTAGAATTTCCATAAACATGTATAAATTTTGACATTCTGGCCAGTTTTTCCATCTTTTCTGTGTGTGTTTTTTTCTAACTTTACAGAAGTTAACCAGCTTTTATTAATCCTCTTTGGAGAACTTCCTCCAAATGACGTAATAACACAGGCAAAGTATATTTTGTTACGTTATGTTGAGATTTTCACGTTTATAAATACTACTGGTTCTTTTGACTTACATATAGACTTCTCTAGCTTATAACTGTTTTATTTTACTTGATAGTCATTCATATTTGGATTTCAGCTTATTTTTTTTTAAAAAGCACACATTCAATTTTGGTATTGATTAATCAATAGCAGAATCAGGTAATTTCTCCACTTTAGACAATTTATTGGCTCCGTCTACTCACTCGATGTTACATCGTTTAAACTTATCTACTGCATCAAAATCAATATATTCAGCTCTATTCTTTTTTATATAATGAGACTGTAAAGATATTATTCGAATTCTTTGCATTAAATTATTTTAACTTCAGGCTAAATGACATTCAAACGAAGTGGTTAATATTTACCAAAAGGAGAGATACCTAAAACTTCTTAGTTTTGATATTGTGGGGAAGTGTGATTAACAGGAAGTTCGTGTTTGGCATAAGTTTCATGGTTGATGCCATACAACTGGAGGGTTTATACGACGGAATGAATCATGCGCTCTGTATCAAAATAAGTTTAGCTGTATAGTGAATTCTGCTGAGTGCTACTGTGAGTCTTTGTTTAGTGATCAGACCTTGGTGATAATCACCATCTTTTGGAGCTGATTCGATCGATGAGGCTTTTTGTCTGTTTTCAGAGAAATTACGTTTTCTTACTAATTTGTCAAAATTCACTTAATACCGTATAGTGATTCTGAGATCAAATCAGTAGTTTGAGACCAATCAGATAATCAGAACATTAGAATTAAGCTGCATATAGAATGACTGACCCTGCTAAGTTAAACAGTCTAGTAAATAATTCCATCACGGAAATGTATTCACTTGCATGTAAACACTTAATAAGTAAGGTCAGTGAAAGTACCATTAGTAAGAGAGAGAGAGAGACATAGAGAAAAGTGAATCACTGAATATCTGTCCATCGAATCCACACCAAACAATACGCAATCAAAATGATGGACAACCTACACTGGATATATGAAAAACCACAAGAAAAACCCGGGTAGTGAGTAAAACTCTATAAAGTAAGTTATGAAGCCGTGTGAACACACTGTTATGTATTATTATAAGCGAAAAACTGTGCTCGAAACATAATCCAGTTACTAGTAATTTATCATTCACTCTGTGTGTGTTATCATCAATCAAGTAAGCTTGTCTCTAAATATATAGTTTAATTCTCTTGTCAATAATTAAGTTCATTAATATTGTATAGCTTAAATAAATTCTGATTACAGATAATCAATAGTTAGTTCCAATAAGGAGGGGCATTACGTCAACACAGCCATTATAATCTGATATAAGCGATTGCGTAATCTACCTGGTGACGAAATTAAAAAAATACTAGTTACAAATGATTTCAATCTACCATATTGTTACGGAGTATAATTATAATAATGTTGAGTTTTGTCTAACACATTACCTAAGGACTAATAGAAGGAATAAAGAAGTTGGTGAGCACAACGTCTACGCTGACAATGATGCAGAAAGTTAATTTATTTTTTTTATTTAGAACATCATTACTACCAACTTTCCTATGAGTATAACGAATTCACCTTATGACTGAAAGGTGAGAACAAAATTTTCAAATTGCTCAATGAAACACTGACATTTATCGAATAATATAGCTCAATGGTTAGTCTGTTAAGCTGTGCGTCGGTGGCACAGTGGTTAGAACTCTCGCCGACCATGCAAATGGTCTGGGGTTCGATCGCCTGCCAACGCACACCCGATATCAGTGGTCGGCCTACAAAATTTGGGCTACTTATATCACATGCTGAAAATTTCATACTTGTATAAAAAATACAGTGCAGAATCAAGCTATAACCAAAAATAAAAATAGTAAAAAGTAGAACCTTGGGTTTTCAGATCGATTGTCAAACAGAGTAGCTGCCTGCCACTAGTATGAAGCTATGGTCAACCGCAGATTATAACTAATTGGATGGATATTCTTAGCAAAATACCTGATTGTCAATCTTTTTCACAAAGTGAATGAGACCAGAAACAATTGAATTTTAGACCTTGATAATCAGTACTCAAATTGAAGGGTTCATTCAGGTGTCCAGAGATATCAGTGTTAAGTTTAAGAGTAGTTAAACTCTCCAGCCGATAACTTGTGTTGGATATTTGATGGCAGAATAGTAATCAATACAGCGTTGCAGTGCAGACTAAAGTCTACTGATTAGATGTGTAGTGTCGTTGTTAACCTAATTAACATTTCACAGTTGCACACTTCAGAGAGCTTTTGAATAATGACAGACTGAACTTTCAGTGTAAGCCTTTCAGTAGAAATGTAACGGTTCAAGCTGCTATACTCCATATAGCACACAAAGGCAAAAAAGAATTCAAAGAAGAGAGAGAGAATGACCAAACATGTATGGGAGAAAAAAGATAGGGAAGTGAAGAATAACGAGGATTTAGTGGATTTTTGTGATTAAAAAGCGTGAGAGTGTCTGTGCCATAAAGTACGAATAGCCATAAGTGACGAAGTTCAACAGTCAAGGACTTCATAGAATGATACCAAGTTTCAGTTTGATCACCACCAACTCCTTTCAAACTTAATCCTAAAAAGTTAACATTGCCTACCGAGAAGTCTGTGTACGGTTTTGCATAGTACCTATCCGGGCCATCTCAACTAATATAGCACTATATCCCTATTAATTGACTTTCATTCTGTATCTAACATTGCTCCTAAACTCAGTATACCTCACTGCATTACACCACCTAACAAACCTGATAGAACGTGAACACTTGTGGACAAAAACAACTAGCCTATTCACGTCTTTCACCTTTAATAGCCATTATTCACCACCAAACTAACTATTTATTATTATTGTATTATTGTTCCTTTGGGATCCTAGTGAAAAATAGGGCTTCAACTGAACGTCTCCCTCCATTTGCTTCTGTCTTCCTTCTGCTGTACTCTTCACCTGCACCCATGTTAGTCCATACTCTTTCAACTCCTCTTCACACAATCTCCTCCATGTCACCCACCCTTGCACTGACGTTCCACTCGCCGCGAGCTTCCCTTTCGGCCTGGTTCCACTCGAGCAATGGCCTGACGCGCGCGCGATGTCAACCAGTGGCCTCCTCAACGAGTGTCCAATCCATCTCAATCCACTTTCTCCTGCATATTTGTTGGTTGGCGATTGGTTCTCGTTTTGTTTGTTTGTTCCCACAGTTTCTTGTTGGTGATTCTTTCCGGCCCGGTCATCTCATCTTCAGTATCGAGCGAAGACAATTGTTGATAAAGGTCTGCAACAGGCTGTTGGAAATATTCTTTGTGACCCACCCGCCAACTTTCTGATCTTTATAGAAGAACTGACTGACTTGACGTTTGTATTGAAATTCCGACTGAATTTTGTTGTTGATGCTGGCTGAGTGACGAAGATTTCCAGATTGATTTCAGGTTGATGAATGTGTTTCTCGCCTCAATTTGACATCCTCTTCCGTTCCGACTGGCTGTATTTGAGACAATGCTCCCTAGATAAGTGAATGAAGTAACCTGTTTCAAATCCCTCCCGTTGATGGTGATTGGCGCTTGATGTTGCTGCTGTTGTTGTTGGCTGGTTATTTTCATAACCTCCGTCTTGTCTATGTTCACCTGGACCACCAAACTAAAGAATAGTCCAAACTCCTAAGCACAACATATGCACTGTGATCCATACACAGATATCACATCCAAACCACACATGAAGTAAGTTGTCACATCTCACACAAGCCCTTTATATTCTTACTGCGATCTCGTCAGAAAACAGCCTGTTACGGCTGACACAAATTATCAAATAAAGCAAAGTGATAAACACGCTCAACCACTTCATTCCTATCGCTAAACTATCAGTCAGTGAACATCAGTCTTGCAGCACCACCTCCCACTCCACACACCACAATCACATGCCAACACCTTCCGAGATTTGTGCCCAAGGTGTTCAGAGCACTGAATTTTGTCACATATTCACCTACGAGGGCAATTTCCTCTGAGAAATACAAGTTGATGAGATTGTTCCCTGATAACAAGTCAATATGTGACTCGTTGAAATAAGTTACAGTCACATCCATTAACAGATGTGTGATAAAATGAAAGAAAAGTGGAAACGCTGGACATCGCTGATGGACACCGCTCATGCTCACCACTTCAGATGACATTAATCCATAACCTCTGATACAGCACTGCGAGTTACACTACACTGAACACCTGGATTAATATCATATACTTTCTCGAAAACCCATCCACGATCAAACGTTGAAACATCACCTCTTAGTCGACTAAGTCAAATGACGCCTTCAGATCAAGAAATGTGATAACTGTAGCACCCCGTAAGCACGCCTATGTTCCAGAATCTGTCAAAGACTGCAGACATCATCAATACACCCTCTTCCTCAACTAAAGTCTGACTGCTTATCACGAATTTATTTTCCATGAGCTTTACTCAGTCAGTCTATGCATGTTTACCGAACACAGGAATTTAGATACTATATTACACCTATTCATCATCACAGGAAAATTCGTCTGCCTCCTGATAAACTAGGTTAATCAATAATTCAAACCAGTACAACTGTGTTATATCAAATTGTCAGACATCATCTAACAACTTAGTTAATCCAGACAACAGTTCACTGTCGCCATCGTCCTTAAACACCCCCTGAAACATTTCATCAAGTCCTCCTATCTTGTTTCGTCTCAGATTACTGACAACGTCTGTAAACCCAGTCACATTTCGAAGATCGATGTCTATATTCTACTCATGTAGGGGTTGGATTCCTGTAAACCAGGTATATTGCCCCTCAAAATGTTCTCTCCAAAGTAAGTCTTCCATCGTGATAGGTAACTAGGGCGCTATTATCAGGAATCGTTTATCAAATTAATTGTTTTTACCACCATTTTTTCCATAAATAATTCTTAATAGTGCACTAGTGTTGCCTACTGCTGAGGCCTTTTCATTCCTCTTACATTTCGTCATCAACCGCTTTTCACAGTTTTTCAGGAGACTGTAGTTCGGTTTGCATTTGAGCAGCTTTTGTTCCTCACGTTCGGAGCTCATCAGAATCATTCTCCTGGAGTCTGTGAGTTGTGGTAAAGAAACTGAAGCCAACCGGCATTCACTAATCTTTGGTTTTAGGTTACAAACGGACTTTACCACTAGTTCTATTACTGAATGGATACTGTACCAGGCTTCCTCAGGCTAAGTCTCGTTACTAATCTCAGATACACATTCAGGTAATTGTCTCTTGAACAGGCAAATGTGTGCATGACCTAGAGATTGATTAAACTTCAAGGAGGTGTTCTGGAAGGAGCTGCGGTTTTCTGCTGAACTGCTTCACTGATATCTTATTGCTTTGTGATGTATCTGAGTTCATTGTTGATTTCATAATGATGACGGCTGGTAAGGTAATATCTCTCCTTTAAAGTTAGTTCTGGCCAGGATCAGATTAACTGAACTATCTGAACAGGATTATCAGTTCATCACCAGCTAAAACGACCGTATCTGAACGTTATGTCTTCAGCAGCAAACTAGGCAGCCCTTGACAGAAGTCATTCTTTACTTCATTAGAAATTTAGTTGGTTGGGGGACGTAAGCGGAATTTAAGAAAAGACATCAATGGGTATCAAAATTTTTTCTTCTTCTACTATATTCATTCAACAGGACAGCACCCATACTATTGCCCACTGGAATCCAGTCAAGTAGGGATAGCACTCAATGCTACCTTTACACAAACAACTCCTCGCGACCTAGCCGAAGGATCTTCTGACACGCATAAAGTGGATCTTGCAGACTCACTATGTTAACCAGGTGGGGTTAAGTCATTAACCACAATTGAGTCTTGTATTTATTATCTCCGAAAAACAACATACATGCAGAAACACAAAGATGATAGAGGATGAAGGTTATTGACGGTCAGGATATGACAGTCTAGAATCTAGAATCTTTGAACTTCTATACAGTATTTGCTGTTAACCATGACGAAAATCATAATCTTTCCGATACATGTGCCTGCATTATTGAAAGTAGGAAAATATTCCTGGGGCATTTTATTTGATTGTATGGAGGATTTCATCATAAGCTGACATCAGTTAGAGAACCACTGGAAAACCTGGGAGTACTGGGCAGCTGTTTCGTCAGCCAGGTTTTGGGACTCCTCAGCAGTACGCACCTACCGGGGTTCGAATCCAGGACCTTATGGTCACAAGGCAAACTCGTAGACCATTGAGCCACTGGGACCCGTTCCAATGGTCTACGAGCTCGCCTTGTAACCAGAAGGTCCTGTGTTCGAACTCCGGTTGTTACGTACTGATGAAGAGTCCCAAACTATTCCTGATTTGTATTATTTAAACGATTAAATTCTTTAAAAAAGCAACACTTTATTTACCTTAAGTGCCTGTTAACAATAAAACAAGAAACACTTTTCACTTTATTTGTATGCTGAATGTTTCATCTTGTCAACAAACACTTACAAAGTCAAATAATGGTAAGTTTCTATTTTAAGTTAGCTATACAAAAAAGACAGTAACTCTTTAATTTAGCAAAAAATTGAAACTAGAAATAAACAGTCCCAACATGCTATTTATTTGATTCCTTTCTAGCCGTTTCACCTGAGTCGTATTTAAAAAGTTGATTAATTAAGGTACTCCTAGAAAATTAGAAAACAAAACTGCATATCATTCTTTCCCATGCCATCTCCTTCAACCCACCCCATCCTACACTCAGTCAACAGACTTTAATACATCATAACCGCGTTCTGATTCGATTCCAAACCTCATTTAGCCGGTAGGAAACCCAGTGAAATGGAAAGGTTGGCTTTAAAGGTTAGTTCATCCCATGAAAAGAAGAAAAACACCCACTCACCCCAAATGAAACTTCAAAGTTCAAGCTTAGAGACGTGTATCCCACTCAGAATATTAAAATAACGAAAAGATACATCATGATTAAAAGTAGAATTAATGCGATAAAAAAACAAAGTTGATTACAGGATTTTCATCATGAGCTGACATTAGTTTGAGAACCACCGGAAAACCTACGAGTACTGGACAGCTGTTTCACCAGCCTAGTTTGAGATTCTTCAGCAGTACGCACCCACCGGGATTCGAACCCAGAACCTTCTGGTTACAAGGCGAGCTCGTACACCATTAAGACACTGGGAGCCGATCCAATGGCCCACGAATTCTAACTTCTGCCGATTCACGACATAGCGCAACCGCTAGCCAATGTCTTCGGCGAGTATTTGTCCTCATACCCGACCTGCTGCAGCCTACTGGTCACGACTTCTCACTAGAACCCCAGGTAACTACCTACCTGAGTAGGGCAAATCGCTAGTCAGCATCTCATTGATATTCAAGTGTTGGTTTGCAGGTATTTGATTGGTTGGAGGATTTCATCATGAGCTGACATCAGTTAGAGAACCATTGGAAAACCTAGGAGTACTGGACAGCTGTTTCGTCCTAGCTTGGGACTCTTCAGCAGCGCGCACCCACTGGGATTGTCCTGGGTTCGAATCCCGGTGGGTGCGTACTGTTGAAGAATCGTAAACTAGGCTGACGAAGCAGCTGTCCAGTACCCCCATGTTTTCCAATGGCTCCCTAACTGATGTCAGCTAATGGTTAAATCCTCCAACCAATCAAATCCCTACAAACCAACACTTGAATAACATAGTTGATTAATTAAAAGCTGTCTCGTTTATCATCTGTACAGGTGAGAAAGGATCAGTAGGCTTATTCTTATGTCTAACAGCCTGATTAGATTGTTGGTTTCATTGTCATTGACACTGCATGCAACCTATATCATCTAAAATTGAATTATAAACTCATATCACTGCAAGGTAAGTTAACAATAATAGTAATAATAAATCAGCGTAGAATGTTGCATAACTCACTGACTCACGTACTACTCAGGATGAGAATTATAATAAAACTCAAATGAAATACATCCACCCATTTATACCGGTAAAAAAAAACAACGACAACAGATAATGTCAAAATGATAAAGTGACATTTCACACGTGATTCCCTTGAAAATTTTCGATAAAGCAAGGAAGACCTAATTTGCGGTATAAAATGAAGTCATTTAATTTCATTGGTTTTCATCAGTTACACACTACCTGACATTACAATGATTATAAAAAAAGAAAAGTAACATACTTCAATGTTTATTTTATTTTTTTTATTTTTTATTTACAGCGTGATTCCACACTGTATTTTTGGTACAAGTATGGAATTTTCAGCATGGATATCGGTAGCCCAAATTTTGAAGGCCGAACATAGATATCAGGTGTGCGCCGGCGTAGACTCGAACCCTGGATCATGTGCATGGTCGGCGAGAGTCCTAACTACTGTGCCACCGACGCAGAGTATATGTGTTACAAATTCAGCCAGCCAAAATACAAGCAACACATTTTTTTTAGTTCAAGTCACCACTAATTTATGAGTATTTCAAACGAGGACACGAGGGGAGGAGAAGACAAAATAAAGGCAGAAAAAATAATAAATACCGTTAGCTCTTGTGGAGCTAACGGTATATTGGTCGTTCGACTCGAGTTTTGTCCAAGAGGGTGCAAGAACACTATCCTGCATGGCTACGAAAAGTGGAGTAATAAGAAGCGCGATCATTGAACATCTGGTCGATAATGATCAACCTATCTCTATAGCCTCCGCCTTTAAAGTCATCCACAAGGCAAAGAGTAATTTACCGAAATCACTACGTACCCGACTCATCTGTATTGCTGAAGCCATCTTTGGCTATCAAAACAGAGAAGCCAGATCTCTGTGTACAGAAAAAGTTCATCCAACCACTCCAACTTTCATGGTCTTAATCCCACTATGCTAAAGTATGGTAATCCCCAATCATATTTTAGCTCTACCAATTTCCCTTTTTTTTCTCATTTTGTCTATTCAATTTGTATGCACTTCCTTATTAAGTCAATTGTTATTATTACTATTCTCACTTTGAACTGTCCCCGGTATTATTTCACTTGTTCTACTTGTCATTCTAAATCAATTCTTTTTTTACAACGATAAATTCTATGCTATAAAAATTTCACACAATATTACGTAACGTTTTTGTTTTATTCCATTTGTCTACTAATCCTATAGTTGCGCACCCCTTCCAAGTTTTATCCGTCCTATGAATTATTCTAAACATATGACATTAATTTGTTTTGCCACTTGACATTTAACTACGATTATAATCACAAACATTTCAGTTTTAATTGAACTTCATATGATTATTATTATTTTATGCATTCACACCTAAGATTCAATTCCCTCACCGGATATAATTTCTATATAAAACCATATATATACGATTGTACAGCTTGATGATAAATTCGTTGAAAAGAGTCTCTTCTCTGAATCACTTGTTTTGATTTTTATTATAATAACTCAAGAAGATTATAATCCGTAAGACTGAAATCGTTGTTTAGTGTTTCTCTAGCTCTCGTATGTGATCGTCAGCATTTCAACGCATATTCAAGACTAAGTGAGTTAAGAGATTCAAGGCCTCAAGTAATTTCTTGTTATCTCGCATTTATACCAACCGAATAACCTTCAACTGCGACCAGAAATCCGGCTATACATACTTTCCTTTGATGTTAGATGGTTGGAGGTTGGTGGTAGGAAGCCTTGGACCTCTAAATTTCGTTCCTGTTGGTACTCATCGGTAAGGTATACCCACAATTTTGAAGCGACTCATGTCCCTTCTGAGATTCGAACCCGCGTCACCCAGTGATTCAGCCAGAGGTGTTGCCACTGAGCTATTCTGCCTCATGATTGATCCGCTGAAGGACTCTATACTTTCTTTTAGTTTATGCGTCTACATATTTTAGGTTATCAAAATAAGTACATCTGCAAAAAACAACTATCTTCTTTAAAGCCATATTTTTAGCTTTTTCGAGGACTAAAATGAGAAACACACAAAAAATATTCGCTTCTTTTTCTTTTATAGAAGTATCCTTTCACATTCAGTCACAAGAACAAGAAGAAGTTCGAAATTTATACATTACTGTCCCTAATTTGTGAAAACATAGTTATAAATATACACACGTATGATTCATTGATCACTTATTTATTACACGTATTTTGAATAAATTGATAACCAGTATTTGTTTTGATTTTATGACCTTGAACCTTACACATATCACCCAAATAATACCGACACCATTAGTCATGTCGAAAACACTCTCCCATAAATGCTATATAACATCTTACACAATGGGTCGTGACAGCTAAGTATCTTTTCTTTCTAACTGTGTGACTAATAGTGAAGTGTGCATAGTTTTTTTTTAAAATTGATTTTATGTTTAGATCCTACAACTGAGATGGTTTTCAGTAAAGCTTAGCTTATAGACTCGCGATGATCAATTTAAATAGTTGCCGATACAGTAGAGACTGTATCAACTATTTTAGTCAGGACATCCTTACTAATTACAGGTTTGATCACCAGCTGACATCATTCAGAGAAGCATTGGAAACCCGGGGAGTACTGGAAAGTTATTTCGTCCTAGCTTGCGACTCTTCATTGGTATGCACCCACCGAGTTCTCAAACTGGAATGAGACAATTGTCCGTTACTGTATGGTCTTCCAGCGGTTCTCTAACTAATGTCAGCTGGTGATCAAACCAGTAACCAATGGAATTTCTGCAAACCTAGAATAAATCCTCCCCTCCCCCCCACACCAAAAATAATATTCATATGTGGATGTATGGTAATATGATTAATTTCATCGCAAATTGGTATCAGTTTTAGAACTACTAAAAGTCAAAGAGTACCGAATGATATTTTTCTCCTGAAGTGAGAGTGCTCATTGGTAGGCACGTGTCAGAGTTGTCACAGATTGAGATTACAATCATCCGATTATCAGACTGTTAGTTCAATGCACAAAGTGACATGATGCCGGCGCTACCACTATTCAGTGTAATACATAGTTGACTCACTGTTTAGAACAAGAACCAATGAAACGATCCCTGGGATGTAGTCAATGCCATGTTTTTAATGCCTTATACTAATGCTAACTGGTTGGTGGCAATCGTCAGGAAACCCTATTTAGATTATTGTCTTTGGTTTGTTCAACTTCACCATAAGAAGAAAACTGTGTAACAGATACAATGAATAATATAACAAACTATTCAAAGGCCAATCTAGATCTAATGACTAGTGAAATGTAAAGTTCATTACGCAACAAAAATAAGTCAAACAACTCCATTCTCTTTCATTGTTTAAATTATGTCATTAAACATATTTAGATCATGGGTTTTTGTAGGGATATGGATTATTTTTTTCTAATGAGGATTTTGTCACCCTAAATTATCAGTTTGTGATCAGTGAAAACTAGACAGAAATGGAGAGCTGTTTCATTCTAGTTTGGAAGTAGCCATTAGTGGGAAATCATTACCTCATTAGGGGGGATTGAACCCAAGACTTTCAGGTTACTAAGCCAATCTCCTTAATCATTAAATCATTTAGGCTATGATTCAATGACGCATGAATTCTAAATTTTATCGTTTTGTTATACATAGTGCTCCCAGCAGCCAGTGACACCCAAGACCATCCAATTCAGTTCGACATAATGGCTCTCACTGACCACGACTTCTCGGCACAGCCGTAGGATGCTTGTTGATGACACTGGTTGGCAGTAGGGCTATATCATGAATTGACAGAAGTCAGAATCCACGGGTCATTAAATTCTAGCCCAAGTGGCTGAATAGTCAGTGGGCTTAGACTTGTAACTTGAAGGTCCCGGTTTTGATCCCAGGTTAGCATTGGCGAAGAATCTCCAAAAAGGACGAAACAACTGTCTAGTACTCTCTGGGGTTCAATAATTGCTAACTAATGTTTGTTAGTGACGATATCTACATTGGGGTAAAATCTGTCATAATTTAAATAACTCCTTTTTTCTAATAAGCAAACCGAATTTAATTGGTGGATGGTGACTAGCATTAGAATCCCCCAGGATGCGCATTTCGTCCTATTTGAGACTCGTCATCTGGATGTACCTGCATTTCCCAGTGAGTGATGATGTTCCCACCGAGGCTCGAACCCAGTGCTCTTAGTTTCAAACGCCAAAGAGTTATCCACCAGACCACTTTGGCCTCAAGAGGCACCTCTCCTCCAACGGGTCATATTAATTTTAAACTATAAGCACTGGGTTCCAGCCTCGGTAGGAACATCATCACTCACTGGGAAATGCAGGTACATCCAGATGATGAGTCCCAAATAGAACGATATGCGCATCCTGGATTTCACTGCTAGTCACCATCCACCAATTAAATTTGAATTGCATGCCCAGACATCGTCGAAGCATCTGCACAAGAACCCGACATGTGAACCTGAGACTGAGCACTTCGGTCGAATCAATCGACGGGAAAATCAAAAAATTCAATTAAAGCCAACCGAATGTTTATTGAACAATATTATCAATGTAAATACCTTGTTTAATTGTTTACGCCTGTACTATATAATGCGGAAAATTAGACGCAGTATTGTACTACATGCTGAAAACTCCACATTGTATCAAAAAAACTTTTGAATTAAAGGTATTATTATAATAAGTTGAAGAATTTCATCATGAACTGACATCGATTAGAGAACCATTTGAAAACCTCGGAGTACTGGACAGCTGTTTCATCAGCCTAGTTTAGGACTCTTCATCAGTATGCACCCGCCAGGGTTCCAACCCAGGACCTTCTGGTTACAAAGCGAGCTTGTAGACCACTAAGAGTACTAACGAAAAGTCCCCAACTAAAACAAAACAGATGTTCAATACTCCCAAGTTTTCCAATGGTTCTTTAATCGATGTCAGTTCATGATGAAATCCTCTAACCAATTAAACAAAATCCCTACAAACTAATACTTGAATATAGTTATCATTATTAAAGGGAATTAGAATAAATAAAACAAGTACATACACATGTGGAACATCTTACCTACAACCACCCACACACACGCATAAGTACTAATTTACTCAATCTTAGTAAACATTAGAATTATACCACATGGATAATCTTTAGTCTGCTCGTACAGACGCTGTCTGGTGATGACGCAATATATATATATAGACTGAATATTAATATCTGTGGGCAGACAATATTTACATTCAAAATCTAATTTAATATGCTATCAATGTAGAAAATCAATAATTGTTCTTTATTCTGAGTCTATATAACATATTCAACATAGTTAGTTTGAAAAACGATTCAACTAAACCCCTAACAATAATCATAAAAATAAAAATAATCATAATCATACAGAATGGAATTTTTCAGCGTAATACATCCTCCTTTTACAAAGTGAAATCAATCGCAAAATAAGGCAATCTGCAACAATAAGGCTGGTATTTATCTGCGTTGTTTATTTATAGACTTATTAAAAAGTAGACTTATAAGCTGTTTTCTGACAATTGTTTATTTACACCACACCCTTACTAAATATGGTATAGCTACAATTTTTATATTTAGTAACTATCTGTAGGAGAATAAATTCTTATGTAAATTCTTCTAGTTTTACCCGAAGAGATCCAAGGAGAAAGTTGCAGGTAAAGAGGATGTCCAGTATCCAAGATAGATTACTTTAGTAAGAATTAAAATGTCTAATATCAATGATAATGTCAGTTAGTTGGGTCAAGGGTGCGCGGGCACACACATACACGCACACACACCAGTAACCCTGTTGACAACTTTCAAAGTAGTATATAGGAGAGTTCTATTTGAGGAACCCAAGGAGGAATAAGAGAGAGTAGAATACATGGATTAGTAAAATGTAACAGAACAGACTGAGTCTCAGCTTGCTAATGTTAGTAATAGCATGGATGCAGGTAGAAAGTATGGCAGAAGACAGAAGTGGCAAGTGGAGACGTGCAGTTGAAGCCCTATGTTCCACTAGGTACCCAAGGGAACAATAATAAATAATAATAATAATAATGTTAGTATTAAGTCAAACGAAAGTCCAGATTTGCAGTATAAAATGATATCATCATTCTATTTCACAGGTTCTCATCAGCTAACTGCAAACCGCTACCTGAAATTACAATGGTTATAAATAATAACATTTCATACTTCATTGTTTGAAAGGTAGTAGAGAAAACATTATAAGGTGAACGCATATGGAATATAAGTATCATAATTTATATTTCAATAGTTTACACACAATGATAAGTTTTGTTATTGGTAATATTTCGAGCAAAATTACCAATAACAAAACTTATCATTGTGTGTAAACTATTGAAATATAATTCAATTTTATTTGATCTAATCCACAATGCTCAAACTTTTTACTGATATTATAATTTATAGTTTAAGTTACCATCAATTTATATACTATCAAACTATGAAAAAATAAAATAAAACGGGTGTGTGTGAGAGAAGACAGAAAAATCTAATAAACAGTGTCAACATGGCAACCCAAGAAGGTCAAAGATCATCAATTTGAAAACTTGCTTAGTGAGTTGAGCCCACTAGTGTGTATGACTAATCAATGTAATGAAAGTGATATTGTTACCAAGGGAGTGAGAGATTGACTACACTCTCTTTCTGTATGCATAAGTTTGGTCTGTGACGTTTGATTGCGATTGTTTCAGCAAATGGTAGTAGATTCACCGTCCTTTGTATGTTTAATATTTTGAAGGATTTGGAAATCTCGACCCTGTCTTCTCTCATACACACCCTTTTTTATTTTTTTCATAGTTTGATAGTATATAAATTGATGGTAAGTGAAAAGCAACAAGCTGGCACAAGAAGCATCAAAGATAGGCCTACACTTCAGGTGAACATAGATAAAACAGAGGTGTCGAAGATTCCTGGCCAACACCACCACCAACAACAACAAACAACAATCAGCCAGCATAAATGGGAGGAACCTGAAAGAAACAACCTCCTTCACCTACCGACCTGGGAAGCATCATTTCAACTACAGGCAGACGGAACTGACGAGGATATCAAAGCCAGAATCGGAAAAGCAAGACAAACTCTCGTTACTCTCAAGTCTGTGTAGAGGTCAACAGAACTCATCATCAAAAATAACATCCGGGTTTCAACTCCAATGAGAAGTCAGTGTTATTATACGGATCAGAGACTTGGTGCGTCATAAAGAGCATCTCGAACAAACTACAGGCCTTCATCAACAGCTGCCTTCCGTCAATACTCAAGATCAGATGGCCAGCCAGAAAACATCAGCAACAGGGATCTCTGGGAATGAGCAAACCAACTAGGAACTGCTTGTGCAACAAATAGGCAGGAAGAAATGGAGATGGATTGGCTGGCCGTACTCTGAGGAAACCATCAAGTGACATCACTAGACAGGCCCTCAAGTGGAACTCAAAAGGGAAGTGGCGAGTTGGTCGTCAGTGCAAGGGTGACTTGGAGGAGGTCATGTGAAGAGGAGATAAAAGCATGTGGGCAGGCTTGAAGTGGAGTGAGAAAGTTGGCGGAAAACCGAAGGCATTGGAGACGCGCAGCTGAAGCCCTATGTTCTTCTGGGAATTAAAGGATATAATAATAATAGTAAATTCATGGTTACTTAAACTATAAATTATAATACTTATATTCTAGATGCGTTCACCTTATAATGTTTTCTCTACTACCTTTCAAACAATGAAGTATGAAATGTTATTATTTATAACCATTGTAATTTCAGGTAGCGGTTTGCAGTTAGCTGATGAGAACCTGTGAAATAGAATGATGATATCATTTTATACTGCAAATCTGGACTTTCTTTCTCTATCGAAATTTATCAAGGGAACCAAATGTATCAAACAAAAGTATTAGGTGATACATTCACAGAAATAGAATAGGATAAAATCATCAAAAATCAAATGAAAACACAATACTAATTAAATCCTCTGGTTAAATTATATATGTTGACTTGTCTAAAAACGAAAATAATGAACAAAAGTAGACTACTCTCTTAGCTGTTGTTTTCGTCGCCTTCGTTGTCGTTGTCGTCTACAATTATAGCTGGAATACATAATTACTTATCCTCTGAGGTGTAAGATTATCAAGCATATATCTGGTTTGTACTTTAGACATTCAGAAGAAATAGGCAAGCAAGCAAACAAACAAATAAATCACATAATTACGACAAAAGAAAGAATAACCAGACGGCAAATCTATAAATCTGGTCTTTTTCTTCTCTATCGAAATTTATCAAAAGAAACAAATGTATTATAAAATGATAACTAATCAATATTAACATTAAACACATTATTAAACCAATTATTAACTTGTTATTCCAAGGGAACAATAAACAGCTAGCTATGCAGATACACAGAAGAAGAGAGTTTCTATGTGTATGCGTGAAGTAATGAGATAATTCAATTGAGTAAAGTAAATATTGATTGTATGCGGTAATTGTTTATTTTATTGTGTATAATCCCTGAGTAGTATATTAGAACAAAAACAAAAAAATAAATAAGTATATAATTATGAAATAGTAGAGAAGATTTGTAGCTCAAGTGGATGATTTCTAATTAACAGTGTTCTCTGAGCTGGTTGGTTTAGTTGCGGAGCTTTCGTTGTCCACCTTTCTGGACAACATCTCCAGCGCAATCTTCAGCATAAAGTGAAATGATTTAAATTTCTTCATAAGTGATATAATTGTGTGTCCCGGTAACCATCTTTACATATGTACTCTTAACCTACCTTGGTAATCCTTATTTGATTGGATTACCAAACGTTTGTGTTAATTATTCTTAATTCCGTTTTCTCTCACTATGTTTAATTTAACCTTTCTATATATATTGACTTGACAAGTAAATGTGTGATCAGATTGTTCGAAATGTATAGCGCTAATACATCACATTTTTCAGACAGTCTCCGTCTTCTAATAACGCTATCAAAATATGTATTGATCATTTTCTGTTGACTTGGATTTTCAACTTACTCGTCACATGATTTACTTTTTATTAGTTGGTATATTTGATCTAGATTACAACATACTTCCAGTTCAATGCTCAAATATATGAACAGAAAAAAGGAACACTAATGGGATCGCCCATATCAGGATTAATAGCTGAAGCCGTCATGCAAAGATTAGAATAAATAGCTCTACCTATAATTAAATCAGAAACCTGGGTACGTTACGTTGATGATACATTTTTAATAATTAAAAGAAATCTGATTTAGAAGATACCCATAAATTAGTAAACAACATATTTGAAGACATCGAATTCACAAGATAAAAAGAATTAAATAACAAAATCCCAGTTTTAGATGTCTTATTCAGGAGAACCAACACAAGAAATTTAGAAACACAAGTATATAGAAAATCAAAGCACACACACAAATCAAATACTCAACTATACTAGCAATAATCCAATTACACACAAAAGAAACTATGTGCAGACATTGTTTAAAAGAATTCAGACACAATGTAGCAGTCCAGAGTTGAAAAGTACGGAAGACAAATACCTATTAACGGTCTTCAAAAAGAATGGTTATCCCCAAAATTTCATCAAAGAGTGTTTAAAATCGAGTCAAAACATCAACAAGAAACCGTCATCAAAGAACACAAGAAAATTCGTCCTACCATACATAGAAAATATCTCTGAAATAATAGCTAGAATACTGAAACCGTTTGATATAGGTATAGCATACAAGCCAGTCAAATCACCTAATTCGATATTATGCAAACTGAAAGATCCAACAGAAAAAAAGGAGATAAAATGATTACCATTTACAAAATTAATTGTATTAACTGTAACAGGCATTACATCGGTCAAAGTGGGCGTCCTCTTCGACTCAGAATCCAAGAACACAAATCAGCCGTGAAAAGACACGATATATATTCTTTCATATCAATGCATTTAGACGATTATAAACATCAATTTGATTGGGATAATGTCGAAATCTTGGACAGAGGAAATACCAAAAGTGCAGTCAGGGAATCCCTAGAAGCTTGGTAATCAGACGAATATGCAATTAACAAACATGTTAATATAGACCAAATATACCAACTAATAAAAAGTAAATCATGTGACCAGAAAGTTTAAAATCCAAGTCAACAGAAAATGGTCAATACATATGTAAAGGTGGTTAGCGGGAGACGCAGTTATATCACTCATGAAAAATTTAAATCATTTCATGCTAAATATAGCCCTGAAGATGTTGTCCAGAAAGGTGGACGACGAAAGCTCCGCAACTAAACCAACCAGCTCAGAGAACACTGTTAAATGCAAGTATATAATTAATTGTAATAGTGAAACTATCTGAGATAGTCATTAGGTTGGAAGACTGCTATGCGTACATTGGGTGATCAATAAAGGTGTAACTGTCGATAGATGATTAGAGGCAATCGGCAGTAAACCTTAGACCTAGTTTTCGCGTTAACTCGTACCTGTCAGTAAGGCGCGTCTGCACTCTTGAAGGAATTCATGTTTACCCTGAGATTTGAACCCACGTCAACCAGTGATGTAATCAAAAACGTTACCACTGAGCTATTTTGGCTCATTTTTGACCTATTGTAGGATTATAGTGGATACCTTCATGACACATGACATTAGTCACTTCCAAGTAGTCAGTGAAATGTGGGAGTGAAAAAGCCAGGATACACAAGGATTCAAACTAGTAGTGTCCAGCTGCTAAATGACATCAGTCGGAATATTTTATTTCACCTGAAATCCTCCCCGCACCATCACACATCTAAATATTACAAATAGGTGGGCTCTATATTTCTTCTTGAATATTTCGACTCCGCTGGGAATGTTCCAGTCAAGAAGAAAGAGTACTATCTGATGGTAGGCAGCATATACTAAACACACAGAAATAACCGAATAATGTGATATGAGTTATAAAAGGGTGAAATAAATTCAAAGACATCACTAATTCCTTATCACACAATTTCATTGTAAAAAAGTCTCAGGCTCTAACCACTTACCACTCTGCCCTTCCGTGATGTTGTGAATCATGTATATCTAAAACTGGACAGAGAGGAAGACGACGTTAATGCAGGCAGCAAACCTACGTTTGTCATTCACTATTCGACGAATAATTTGGACTCAAATGAAGGGTAGGCTAGATAGCTTTACCACATTTATGTGTATTTATCAGTTGAGCTGCTCCTGGGGAGATTGTTATGCTGAACGTACTACTAGACAACTTAGCCAACGTGTTACTGGACATCTTTCATTGTGTTGGTTTGAAGAAAGATAGACAAAAACCATCCATGACTCCGTTTTATCACATTTAGTTGATAGTGGCCATTTATTCGAGAGAGAATGATAGTAGTTAGGTGATTCATCACATCCCACCGATTCTTTCCAACGGATTCCATATTCATTTACTACATACAGCTGAGGCGATAGACATTTGACCTATTAAGCCTAGACTATGCACCCAAAAGCAATTCGTACAGCCCATTATATCTCCCTCAGACAATTAAGATCTGATCAACTGACAATATCCTCAACACCCATTTAGTTATATATAATTCGTATACCCTTTATTATCAGCTTTTAATAGTATTATAACATCTTCATTAAAACATTGCTTATTTACTTACTTCCCTTACAATCTACCATTACTGAATCGAACTGTTTGCTTTTCTCACCCTCTATCGACTACGTCTATCTGAATATTTGTTTGTTCAATTCACACTGGTTTTCATTATTATTATTATTATTATTATCATAAATCACTCCAGTTGTTTATCTTTGTTATTAGTAGAATTATTATGGCTGATTGCACAATTTTAACATCCTATTGATGGATCATCATCGTTGGTTTGTATTGAGTATTTATTTGTAAATTGATGGATGGTGACTAGCAGTGGAATCCAGGATGCGCATTTCCTCCCATTAAGGACTCATCAGTTGAATGTCCTGCATTCCTCAGGGAATGATGGCGTTCCTACCAAGGCTCGAACCCAGTGCCCATAGTTTCAAACGCTAAAGCATCATCCACTAGGGATAGCTCTTGTGGCCCAAGTGGTCTAGTGGATAGCGTTTTGGTGTTTGAAATCAAGGACACTGGGTTCGAGTCTCTTTGGGGAATGCAGGTACATCCAACTGACGAGTCCCATACAGGATATATTAGAGTTAGTCTTCATGAGATGTAATTGAAAACATTGGTTGTTTGCTTACATGTGTTGTTCTAGACTTCATTTTCATAACATCTCCCAGACTGGCTGAGTAAAGGAGGGTGCAAAGTCATTAATTCATGTATATTGCAACACATAGTGGATAATTATCATGCAACAATACGATGCATACTTTAACATTGTCTACAAGGTCCCACAAACTTTGCCAAAATTAACACGTGTACATTTGCTTTGTATAGCGGAAGTTTTGGCAATATGTAGTGTATAGTGAGAATTTTGGATACAAAACAACTTGTACAATCTCTTTTGTTACCATGGTATAAACTTCATCCTATGATTCACCTTTGTGCAATGCTGTGTTCACTTTTGTTTTGTTTAACATTATACTGACGACACTTCACTTATCTTATTTTCCGATCTTGTTGCATTTGAACATGACAAATTCACAAATTCGTGTTTCCGAATGTAATTAATCCTCCTATCGTCTTTTTCACACATGTCTATTTGAACTATGTATTAACCTTTATTTATTTAGAACAACACAGTTAGGCGAACAACATTATTTTCAATTAGATCTCATCAGGTTATATAACCTAATATGCACACATAAATATTCAATACAAACCAATGATGGTGATCCATCAATAGGATGTTAAAATTGTGCAATCAGCCATAATAATTCTACTAATAACAAAGATAAACAACTGGAGTGATTTATGATGATAATAATAATAATAATAATAAAACCAGTGTGAATTGAACAAACAAATATTCAGATAACATAGGGAGATATAAGACTGATAATTTGAATACTCTACATACACGAATATATATACTTTTGAAATTACATAGGGAGATATAAGACTGATAAGTAAACAAACTACTCCTCGACACTTCAAACTGCATATATCAATTTGAGTGTGTTTGTGGCAGCAAATACATAGGTCGTACGGAAAGGCGATTGTCTACTCGCATGATGGAGCATTTGCCAAAATGGTTGAAAACAGCTGAGTGCAAAGTCCCAAAATCCTCAATAACAAAACATCTCGTGGATTACGGACATGATATCGACGCCGTCAAGTCATTCACCATCGTCAGCAAACAAAGAAACAAGAAGATGCTTGCAATTGCAGAGGCTTGTGCAATTCGAATTTACAAACCAGCCCTCTGTATACAAAAGGAGATGGTCGTCACTCTGAATCTACCATGGTAATACGCTTTACTTATTATTCTCTACTTGTTATTACTATTATTCTACCTCTTCTTATTATTATTTTTGTTATTATTACTACCATTATTATTATTATTATTCTTGATTCATTTAAATCTATGCTTTATCCGTAAGATTATCTTAACTCACTTCAACACTATTATTATTATTGTTATTAAAACTATTACTATTGATATTAGTCTGTTTGCAATTCTCGTTATATTCCCTAATGACTAATTGTTTATCTAAGTGATGTAATTGAAGCGTAATGCAATTTATCTTAATTTTGATCTCTCATACTCTCTCTCTCCCCTTATCTATTTGAACATGACCTGAAAAATATTCGCACCTGTCTCTCTGCATGATTAATTCAATGTAGTTTGTTTACTTATCAGTCTTATATCTCCCTATGTAATTTCAAAAGTATATATATTCGTGTATGTAGAGTATTCAACTTATCAGTCTTATATCTCCCAATGTAATTTCAAAAGTATATATATTCGTGTATGTAGAGTATTCAGCTGACGAGTTCTACCGAAATTTGATGAATTCATTAAATCCTGCTTTATTAACCTTTATTGCTTGTTTTAAATTCGTATCGGGAAATAAATGTTTTCAATTCTTGAAGAAGCGTCTCCCAAAAAGCACTATCAATGCACTAAATGATCTAGTGAAATTGAAGTGCAGGATTGCTAAACACTCTGCACGACGAGATTTTTTGAAAGAATGTATCCAGAATAATATTTATCCTCGAACATTTTACAAATCCTTGCGTAAAGATCATCTGAGACCTACACGAGCGAATCTTTACCGTCTTGCTGAATCACATTTGTCTTCTGAAACAGATGAAATCAGTAATTTATGCCTATTGTCAAGCAAACTGATCAATGTACAAAATGACTTAAACTTCGTATGTTATATTAAATTCACTAAATATCTGCATGCCACATCAAAAAAGACAAAAGAATCAGAAGAAAAGAAACTGAAGAAGTCACTTCATCCGGAACCGCCAAATGAAATTTTCCCAGTGGATATATCTAATTATGTTCACAATTTGTCTGATATTTCCCTATCGAAAGAACAAGCAGAAATTCTGTCACTGGGATTCAAATTCTGTGCTCCCATGAAAAAGATAAAGCAAATTGATATCGAATGCCAATTCGAAAATCTTTATGATCAACTTATAGGGCTACATGCCACGTCCAGTGACAGCGAAAGCTGGTTGAAAGCAAAGATGGTTGATATTGCTCATCAATTTCGAGTCATGCCAACCAATCAAAAGTCACATATCACCAAAGAACACTGGAGATCTTTAAACAAGCTCCGAAAAGACAAAAATCTTGTTATCTTACAAGCCGATAAAGGACAAAGTGTAGTGCTAATGAACAAGATAGATTACCTCGAAAAAATGAATCAAATTCTCTCTGATGAATCTAAATTCAAATTGGATAACCGTGCAAAAGACCAAACGTTGTCAACCGAAAGGAAAATTGTGCAACATCTACGACAACTCTTCAAAAATAAATACATTGACGAAAACACATATAAAAATATCAAACCGATTGGGTCACAAATCCCAAAACTATACGGACGCGTAAAAATACACAAACCAGGAGCGCCGTTAAGACCCATACTCTCTATGATAAACTCACCATACCACAGATTAGCACAGTGGCTATGTGAACTGTTGCAGCCCTTGCTGAAACGTTTCGGAACACATATAGTCTCTGATTCATTTCAATTTGTCAATCAAATTAAAGATTTCAATGTATCCGATAAGCATTTAGTCTCTTTCGATGTTACCTCCCTTTTCACAAATGTGCCAGTCGTTGAAACTATCGACTTCATATGTAAAGAAGCTGAAGACATACCCATTCCAACATCGGAATTGAGGAAATTACTACTTTTATGTACTAAAAATGTCCAATTCCAATTCAACGGGCGTCTGTTCCGTCAAGTTGATGGTGTCGCAATGGGAAGCCCTTTGGGACCACTTTTCGCAGATTTATTCTTGTCACGCCTAGAAACCGGTACTTTGCAGCAATATATACAAGAAACAAATGCATACCTAAGATATGTTGATGACATTTTTATTGTCTGTGAAAGCAGATCAAAAGCGGAAGACATGTTAACAAAATTCAACTCATGCCATCCAAATCTCAATTTCACAGTAGAACACGAGGAAAACGATACTATTAAATTTCTAGACGTTCTTCTGACCAAAATGAATGATGGCACAATCGAAAGATCTATATTTAGAAAGTCCTCATGGACAGGACAGTACATGCATTTCAAGAGCTTTGTTCCAATCGAATACAAAAAGAACTTAGTCAGAACACTGTTCAATAGAGCACGGAAAATTTGTTCTGACAGTACTGTTGAACATGAAATAAAATCTTTGAAGGATATTTTATGTAAGAATGGATATCCTGAGAAGTTCATTAATAAATACTCTAAAGAAACTACCCCTTGCAAAACAATTCAGACAGTTCCAAAGAAACCTGTCTATATCAATTTGCCATTCAAAGGAGATGACGTACAGGAAATAGTGAAACGAAGACTTGACAAAGCCATCAAGAGAACTTATTACGCTGCAAAACTCGTTATCCTTAACACCACCAAGCGAGTGCTTCAACAATCTGGGAAAGACCAGTCGCCAATCCTCGACACTTCAAACTGCATATATCAATTTGAGTGTGTTTGTGGCAGCAAATACATAGGTCGTACGGAAAGGCGATTGTCTACTCGCATGATGGAGCATTTGCCAAAATGGTTGAAAACAGCTGAGTGCAAAGTCCCAAAATCCTCAATAACAAAACATCTCGTGGATTACGGACATGATATCGACGCCGTCAAGTCATTCACCATCGTCAGCAAACAAAGAAACAAGAAGATGCTTGCAATTGCAGAGGCTTGTGCAATTCGAATTTACAAACCAGCCCTCTGTATACAAAAGGAGATGGTCGTCACTCTGAATCTACCATGGTAATACGCTTTACTTATTATTCTCTACTTGTTATTACTATTATTCTACCTCTTCTTATTATTATTTTTGTTATTATTACTACCATTATTATTATTATTCTTGATTCATTTAAATCTATGCTTTATCCGTAAGATTATCTTAACTCACTTCAACACTATTATTATTATTGTTATTAAAACTATTACTATTGA
The DNA here is from genome assembly GCA_944472135.2 of Trichobilharzia regenti. Classification (NCBI taxonomy): domain Eukaryota; kingdom Metazoa; phylum Platyhelminthes; class Trematoda; order Strigeidida; family Schistosomatidae; genus Trichobilharzia; species Trichobilharzia regenti. Next base: position 39,134,219 of record OX235263.1, read on the forward strand.
TATTAGTCTGTTTGCAATTCTCGTTATATTCCCTAATGACTAATTGTTTATCTAAGTGATGTAATTGAAGCGTAATGCAATTTATCTTAATTTTGATCTCTCATACTCTCTCTCTCCCCTTATCTATTTGAACATGACCTGAAAAATATTCGCACCTGTCTCTCTGCATGATTAATTCAATGTAGTTTGTTTACTTATCAGTCTTATATCTCCCTATGTAATTTCAAAAGTATATATATTCGTGTATGTAGAGTATTCAACTTATCAGTCTTATATCTCCCAATGTAATTTCAAAAGTATATATATTCGTGTATGTAGAGTATTCAGCTGACGAGTTCTACCGAAATTTGATGAATTCATTAAATCCTGCTTTATTAACCTTTATTGCTTGTTTCAAATTCGTATCGGGAAATAAATGTTTTCAAATATTCAGATAGACGTAGTCGATAGAGGGTGAGAAAAGCAAACAGTTCGATTCAGTAATGGTAGATTGTAAGGGAAGTAAGTAAATAAGCAATGTTTTAATGAAGATGTTATAATACTATTAAAAGCTGATAATAAAGGGTATACGAATTACATGTAACTAAATGGGTGTTGAGGATATTGTCAGTTGATCAGATCTTAATTGTCTGAGGGAGATATAATGGGCTGTACGAATTCTCTTTAAGTGCATAGTTTAGGCTTAGGATATCGAATTATATATGTGCAAAGCAGGTTCAATTTTAACAGTTTTTGGAAAAATTTGGGCATTTGCTATATGATATTCATTATCATAAAAGATTTTGGAATCCATATTTTCTTCATGGGAATGGTAGACTAAAATAGAATTTCACCTAATTACAACACCCACCCCGCCCCTCCACCATGAGATGACAAATCAACGCGAATGTGATCAACAATTTCATTATGTAAACACACACTTCTTTTATAATTTTATACACTTATCAAATCCAACAATCTACACTCGCTTTTCTTATCTTTACCAACTGGCCAAGATGACAACGCAAAAATGCCCCCCTGCTGGAAAACGATGATTAAGTTGTTATATATAAGCTGAGATTTTGTAAATAGTGTTCTAATACTACAACTTTGACAAAGCTATTAGAAGTATTAAATAGCGGAACATCAGTAAAAAAAACAATATCGGTTTGGTTTTCATTCATTGAGAAATACAGTCTTTTTATAATAATGATTAATATATCGAATGCCAGTCATTCATATGTTTAATCAATTTATGGTTCATAACTTTTTAAACCAGTATTATCATACTTCAGCATTTTCACTCACTGTCAAACTTTGGCAGACTCACACACAGATACATAAACAGAAGAAAACTGACTGTTTTTAATTCACTTTTGATTTTCTCTTTGATTAATTGTACCGAAATGTTCAGCCTCTGTTGGCATATCGGCGGCGCCTAGTACTTATGCTTCGACGATGTGTGAGGATTAAGTTGAAAATCCAAACTGAATTAGAAACAAATAATAAATGATGTCCGTTGCACAAGAGGTGGCTCTGATGGCTCATGTGGTCAAGTGGATAACGCTATAACGCTTGAAACGATGAATACTGGATTCTAGTCTTGGTGAGGACACAATCACTCACTGGGAAGGTAGGTACACTTAGATGACGAGTTCTAAATACGATGAAATTCACCTCCTGGACTCTACTGCTAGTCACCATCCGACAAGATTCAAACTAATTGTTAATGTCTTTTGTAAATCATATAAAAATGCAGGTATGAAAATGAGATCGTAGGGAAGAGAACTTTCTCCTCTGAAATCTTTGTGTATATCTTACTAGGAATCTTGTTATTTGATTCTATTCGAAAAGTATATATTTAATTAGATCAGTCAATTGGTTGATGATGACTAGCAGTGGAATTGATGATACACATTTCGTCCTATTTAGGACTCGTCAGTTGGATGCGTCTACGTTCCCCAGTAAGTGATAGTGTTCCCAAAAAGGCCATATAGGATGAAATGCACATCCTAGATTCTACTGCTAGTCACCATCCACCAAATGACTTCAAGTTACGTAACTAGACATCGCTGAAGCATCTGGACGAGGAGGCAACATGTCAACCTGAGGCCGAGCACTTCGGTCCAATCAATCGATGGGAAAATCTAAACTGAGTTGAATAATTAACTAAACTAGCTTGACACTCCTTCCTTCTCTTTCAGCTTTTGGTTTATTAACAATGAATGTCGAGAAAAAAACTTACAAATACATCAAAACTTGCTTAATTATTTAATAATCGACTTCCTAATTTTATTTTTAAATTCATGGAAGCTTAAAAAATAAAGAATTCAGCTGATTGGCATTGACCCTCTTCTCTCTCTCTAAGTAGTTTGGATGTTGTTGTTGTTGTTGTGTCTTTAAAAAGTCTGGTCGACTTTAAAGACTCCATAGAACGACTGTGACTGCATCGTCAGGAAGCTCACCTCGTAACCTGAATGTCGTGGATTCGATCCCTCGTGGGGTCATAGGTGAGTACTACTGAAAAGTCACAAACTAGGACGGAACAGCTGTCCAAAACTTGCTACTAATTCCCCAAATAATATCAATCCGTTACCAAACATGACACCCATCACATTTCTACAAACTAATGCTTGAACCGCGTTGATTACTCAATCCTTGACTGAAGTTGAAGGACAACTTTAGCAGTATGCACCATTCAGGCTTCACAATTAAGTCTATTTTACCTAAACCGTTAACAGTTATAAGCCAAAACAGACTTGCATTTAAGTTTCGAAATCTATAGACTTGGAAATCTGGAGGAGACATTTATAACTGGCAAATTTCAGCTTCCCTTATTAATGGAATTTAGCTAAGTGCTAAACTACAGTATTGGTTACCTATTTACTGGATTCCTTCGCAACTTTTCGACCTTGTCCATCTTTAAGACCCAGACACTGACAATTAAGCCGAACATTACATCAGACTATTTGAAACTTATCATTCTCCGTTTATGGTCTTGCTACTTTACATGCAGCTTTCCCCTCTTACATTTACTCATTCTTGTTCGATATGATCTAAATACTTTTGACGTAAGTATACTGTTCTTACTTCTTCGAAATACAGATTTCATAAAGAACTGATGTCAGTTGAAGAATCACTAAGAATAAGACCGTGCTTTTAAAGAAACCTAAACCATGACGGCCTAACCATCTATTGCTTCTTCTATTTCAATAATTCTCTAACTGATTACTGTTCTTAACTACTTATACGTTGAAATAAATCAAAATTCCTTAAAAACTCAAAATCTAAACTGTTTTATTATTGCAGTTTGTGATTAATTTTGTTTGTCTTACTGAGAAAATATGTCCACGATGAAACGGACATTTTAATATGAGGTTACCAGCTGAAATCAGTTAGAGAACCACTGAAAATCATGAAGTACTAGACATCTATTTCATTCTGGTGTGAGAAGTCGTAACCTGTAATCAGCAGGAGCCCCTAAGTCATGTAAGGGAACAGTTACTCACATTTAACACTCTTTTGGTTGCGCTATATATATATATATATATATATATATATATATATATACATATATAGGGTCTCAGTGGCTGGATGAATCACGAGCTCTCCTGGTCGTGAGTTCGAACTACAGAAGGTGAGCAGTGCCGAAGAGTCTAAAAATGGACTGAAATGGCTGTCTGGTTCTCCCTGGCTTCTCAATGGTTCTGCTCCTGATGCCGGCTTGTGATCAATCAAATAAACTAGTGACAAAGTCTCTAGTTGAGAAGTATAAAGGAAACAAATACAAGGACCAAAAGTAAAAAAAAACTAAACAAACAGACAGAATAACTAGTCAATCATCTTTCTTCCGGTTTAGCTATAAAAGTGCTTTCTATAAATCCTTATGAAGTCTATACTGGGTCTGTTTTCTTATTCAGGACAATGAATATAACATCTAGATTGATAAAAAAAAGCTTAGCAGGAGGAAAATAAACCTTGGAAAGTAACAAAGCTGTCAAAGTATTTACAGTCCTGAAGTGTAAATATTTATCAAATTCATTATCATCTTGTCAGTGGAAACCTCGAAGCCTGGAAGTAAATTCGAAAAGATTATCATTGTCAACCGGTTAACAAAACTAACTTGTATAAAAACGCATGCTCTACAAGTGCTTTTCTTATGTATTCTTCAATGAATTCAGAGCTTTTCGTTTATGTTATCTATTTTAAATATCTCCATTGTATATATAGTCAGAACAAGATGATTTTTGAGCGAACACTTGTTTTCAGTAACTTCTTCTTCTTCAGGCTCTGCGGTTATAAATCCATGAATATTAGACTATGAATAGACGTTAGTAAAGGCAAATGGAAATTATATCAGAAACTCTAATGGGTTACAAGGTATAAGGTGGAATAACAGTCCATTAGTTAACATTATCAACTGAATGTATATAAAATAAACAATCATTCAGAAAGTAAGACAAAATGTGATTAAAACAAGCAATAAAGGCTAACAAAGCAGGATTTAATGAATTCATCAAATTTCGGTAGAACTCGTCAGCTGAATACTCTGAATGTACTATGGTAATACGTTTTACTTAATATTCTACCTCTTATTATAATTATTCTTGATTCATTTAAAACTACCCTTTATCAGTAGCATTATCTTAACTCACTTAGCAGTCTTAAATCTCCCAATGTAGTTTCAAAAGTATATATATATGTATCCTTGAATGTATAGTATTCAGCTGACGAGTTCTACCGAAATTTGATGAATTCAATAAATCCTGCTTTATTAACCTTTATTGCTTGTTTTAAATTCGTATCGGGAAATAAATGTTTTCAAAATGTGATTAGACGACTAGATAACATAATAATGTATTTTGTACTCAACAGAAAACATGTGAATGTCCTATGTGAATACCATTAAAATACAAACAAACAAGTGAGACACACTGAATACAGGCTCGAGCGCTGGCAGATAACAAATATAATGATAAAATAAAGAAGTTAACTAGTGAACTGTGATCAAATAATAGAGATTACAAAAGGCTACCGTAAATTACAAAGGTTAATTAATAATAATAATTTTCCATAGTTTGGTTTGCAAGGGTTAGTTTTGTTTTTACGGGTCAATCACGGATCGATATCAGCTAGAAAACCATTGAAAACCAGGGAGTACTGGACAGCTGTTTCATCCTAGTTTGAGACTTATTGGCAGTACTCACCTACTGGGGTTCAAACCCAAGACCTTCCGGTTACAAGGTAAGCTGGTATACCATTCAGCCACTGGGGCCCGATTCAATCAATCTACGACAATGGTTGGGGTTGCGCTAAATCACGAAATCATGAGTCATTGAATCGTGTCCCAGTGGCTGAATGATATACGAGCTCGGTGGCCTTGTAAACGGAAGGTTGTGGTTTCGAACCCTCAGTGGTTGGTGCGTACTGAAGATGATTCCCAAACTAGGATGAAACATCTGTCCAGTACTCCCTGGTTTTCAGTGGTTCTCTAGCTGATATCAATCCGTGATCAACTCGTAAAAATAATAATAATGACAATAGTGGTGTGAAGTAAACTAAGTGAAGAGGGATAACAAGGGCATATTAAGACATGAAAATATTAGATAATTAGGTTTCCGATGACCTTATAGTAGGCCAAGGTAAACAAAGACGATGAATATGCTTTTTCTGTACACATATATATCAGGTTTCTTCTTGTTAACCTCTATAGCCTTAGCTGTAGAGCCTGAAGGAGAAGTTCGTGAGAACAATTGCTCGTTCAGAAATCTTGTTTTGACACATACTTTCATGACTTGTTTAAATGTCATTGGGTTATATATATATATATATATATATATATATATATATATATATATATATATATATGTAAATGAATATTTTTGCTGTAATCATTTTTAATGTAAATTCCAAGTCTTCAGTGGTGTTGTAGAAAACAAGACTGATGAGGACAGACGTAACGCCAATCAGGAGAAACTATAGTGAATAGCCATAAAACACCAAATCTTGCATTCATTGTTGTTTATTCACAATGTTTTATTTTCTTTATTTTTTTTCCTTTACTTCTTCGATTCCTTTAAGTATAACTTTTTTAACGATGACTTTTCAGGCACAGTTTATTGCTCACACTTATGTCAATGTGATTGAATGGTTCACTTAAGTCGATAAATACGGTCGAATTAAGTTGTCTGAGTACCTTAATAAGCTTATGAACAAAATGTCATCATTAAATATATATGACACTGTATCATTATGTAAATTATCAAATCTATTTTTCTATCAACTGAGCAGGTGAACCAAATCCCTACAAACCAACACTTAAATACCAATGAGATGCTCACTGGCGACTGGCCCTATTCAGGTAGGTAGTTACCTGGGTTCCAGTGGGAAGTCGTGACCAGTAGGGTGCAGTCGGTCGGGTGTGAGGACAAATACTCGCCGAAGACATTGGTTAGCGGTTGTGCTATGTCGTGAATTGGCAGAAGTTAGAATTCAAGGATCATTGGATCGGGTCCCAGTGGCTTAATGGTATACGAGCTCGCCTTGTAACCAGAAGGTCCTGGGTTCGAACTCTGTCGGTGGTTGCGTACTGATGAAGAGTCCCGAACTAGGACGAAACAGCTGTCCAGTACTCTCAGGTTTTCCAATGACTCTCTAAGCAATGCCAGCTCATGATGAAATCCTGTAACCAGTTTTTCAGGTGGTTGGTTTGTAGGGATTTTATCGATTTTATTTTATTTCAACTGATGAAAGTTTGTGATGAAATTGACTTTGACATCAATCCCATCCATATATATCAACACCTGAAAATCAATCAACAGCCCATTAACGACTGACTGCAGTACGGACATCGTGGAGTTCAGATGAGAAATCATAACTATTGGAGTCAACCAAGTTGGGTATGAAAACAAATATAAAAATAATCCAAGTAAGATCTATGCTATTATCAAGCTGCATAAATTAGGTTTTCCCATAAGACCAATAGCTGATTTTAAAAACACTCCTACTTTTGAGTTATTTAAACGCCTAAAATTAATATATTATGTTCCAGCGGAAATCGTTTAAACTTCAGGTTAACTGATTTATGTGAAATAAAAAAAAGTTAAATAAAATTCAACTATGAAATAGTCAAAAACATGGTTAATTTTGATAAAACAAGTCCCTATAGTAACACATACCAATCAATATGGAGTTGGAAGCAGATAGAAGAGAACCAACCACTGATCCCGAACTAACTCATAGGACAAAGCTACCTATTGACGAAATTACTTTAGGAATCCATATTATGCCTTAAGTCTATTGTCTTCAAATTCCAGGGCAAAATATATATATAGACAAACATAAGGGATGGCAATATAGTATCAGCAATATCCTCAGTCAGAGAAGATATCTTTATGGATAGTTGGGAAAATATGGCTGTTAATACACTTAATCCTACCAGAAAGATATGTTAGAGATATCTGGATGACACTTTCACAGTATTAAAAACATAACATACCTTTAGTTCCTTCAAATATATAAACTCAATAGTAGTGGGTATAAAATTTACATTTTATTCAGAAAATGAACAAGGAGAATTAACTAAGTTAGATTGAAAAATATAACGAACAGAAGAAGATAAATTATGCACTAATGTTTGTGAACAGCCAACGCATTCTAATAGATATTCAAACTTTAAGGCATCACATCTGTTATCTGTAAAGGTAGGATTAGTTAAGTGTCTGAGAAGATCAGTGATATCTCTGAGTAGTACGTCAGAAAACCTAAATTATCAAGGGAAACAGAGAGAAGAAGCGTTGTTGCTAATTAACTATCCTATAAATATCATTAAGACCAAAAAAGGAAAAGACAACAAAAGGAAAAATAGCAGTGGAACTATTGACCATAATATAAATAAGGAGTAATTAAAGGCATCTACAGTTTCACCATATAAGGAAGGCGCATTCAAGACCTTACGTACTACTCTTAAAAAAGCAGGAATTAAAGTGGTATTTAAACCTACAAACTCATTCAGCGATAAGCTTTGTAGGCTAAAGGGTCCCTATTCAACCAAATAGATAAAATAATGTAATCTACAAAATACCTTAGGAATGACTATGGGATCAGATACATAGGTCAGTCCACTAGATTGAGGGTAGCCAGATTATCGAAACATAAGAATTTAGCTAAGTTTAGGATGATTACCCTCACGAAGATGAATAGTGTAGAGAAAAACTCAGCAGTCGCAGTGCTTGTATTAACACACAATCTGATAATATGGTGGGACAAAGCTATACTTCTAAAAAGTAATATTATTGAGTTGAGAGAGAGATTAGTAACAGAGTCCTCGTTCATCGAATCTACATCTAACACGCACAACTAGGATGACGCAACACCAATTACCGAGATATTGAAAATATTATTACCAACAAAACCAAGACGTTAAAAAAATAATGGAATTATATAGACGAGAGTGAAAAGTTATGTGAGTGTTTTGACATGATAATGAGCAATAAATTGTGCTTGAAACGTTATCAATAAATTATACTGTATCACTGTATAGTTTTATCAAATAAATTTACCTTATTATAAATTATTTAAATTAATCCCAGTGTGTTAAGAAAATCAAAACAAGATTTTTCTGAACGTTTCGCTGTGTAAGAAGCCACAGCTTCTTCAGCAGATTTATTCGGAATTAAAGTGGTATTTAAACCTACAAACTCACTCAGCGATAAGCTTTGTAGGCTAAATCTGAATAAATCTGCTAAAGAAGCTGTGGCTTCTTACACAGCGAAACGTTTAGAAAAATCTTGTTTTGATTTTCTTAACACACTGGGATTAATTTAAATAACTTATAATGAATCAATTTGACTCGGTGCTCAAATTATTTCAGGAAGTTCGTAACACCTACGGTCTGGAAACTTATAACATTTACCCTATAATGATATGTAAGGTAAGGTATTGACTGATGATACTGATTAGAAGTTACTGTGTATATAATGAACTGACAAAAGGTAAAATTAATGGCTGAATGGTAACATGATCTCTAGTAACCTTGAAGTCCAAGGTTCGATTCCCAAAAGAGTCATCACTGAGTACTACTGAAGAGTGCCGACTAGGACGAAACATGTTTTCAGTACTCTATGGTTGACAAGTAGTATCGGTTCGAAATAAAAACTATCTTAGAATCTATTTTCATACGAAAGAAATGTTTTACAGTAATATCTCTGAAATGATTTCTTTTAAGCACTAGGTTAAATCAGTTCAATTTTTAATGGATAATTTTCCCCAAGGTATATGATATATATATATATATATATATATATATATATATATATATATATATATATATAAAGCTAATGAGTTAGAATATGTCAGTACAAATTAGAAATAAGGGATGGTGTAGTTTTCACAAGTAGAAACAGAGCAGAAGTAGAACATTTTGGGCTTGTGGTATATGGCATGTTTTTAAGTCATTCAAAAGATGTAAGATTATGAGAGAGCGAGAACTAGTATTTGGACAAATTTATTCTAATGTACATTTGAATAGCCTACCAACATGTCTTATTGCCAGTAGGCGTATTCTATTGTATTGATTGTATTAAACACAGTAATCACATGATTTGTGATTGATAATTTACATTTTGATATTCTATATCTAGACTTTCATGAATCTACACATCTAAGTGATCTCATCAGATAGGAGAGAAAGAAACACATATCTCCTCCACCCACCTCTCAGACATATACATACATATAAATACAACAATAAATTATTTATCTACTATGCTCATAGAATATAAATATAAGTCATACAAGTAACCTGAGTTGTTCATAAATATTTTACTGATTTACTCATCCTTTCTACTTAAATAATGTTCAAAAACTGTATTTTCAGTAGTCTTTAAACGTTAGTATCTACTTTTTCAACATTACAGTCAGTTCTAAGGTTGGAGTTAGACATGCACTCAAAGCTCTAGATTCCTCCGTGAAGTGTGTTTAACTAAGAAGGAGTATGGAAAAACCGCTTTTTCTGCAATAAATAAACTATTAGATATCATAAAAATCTGGACCATGGATGCTATGAACTTCCTGGAATAATTTTGAGCACCATAAATTACGATAAAATTAGTTAAAATAATCTCTGCGTGTTTGGAAAATCAGAACAAGACTCTTCTGAACTTTTCGCCAGTAGAATTATTCGGATTCCACTGATTTTCTAAACACGCTGGGATTATCTTCAGTAATTTTATACTGAAACCACTAAGCATATTCAGATGTTTAGATTCCTAGGTATGTGTAGTGAAATAAATGGTGTAGTTTGATGAATCTAGACATAGTGTTTACTTATTTAATATTAATAATATTTAATAATAGTAAGGTGTAAAGAAATGTGTCATGCATAGAGGCTTAAACGATTGATATTCGTATATATCGTCAAGATGAATTCAGATGAATATCTTCTTTCTGGCAATCGAATGCACGAAACAAATGATAAAGCTAAAGTGGAACCTGAACATTTTCATTTTGTTCATCTTGAACATAAAAGCTGACTAGTTTTTGGGAATTACTGTCAAATTTTTTAAAAAATTCCTTTACGTTCCCATTGGGACATACGGTTTCAAGCTAGAGGTTTGAAGTTTCGGTAGAAGTGGTATTTATTTTTACTGAATGTGTTTGCTAGCCTCATGATGACCAACCTTCCCTCTTTACTAGTCTTATCACTGGCTTAGTGGGGTAAAGGAGTGAGTCAGCCTGGAATCGAACCCTGAACAACCTGCGTGGTTGGTGAGCATTCTACCGTGGTGCTACCGACTCACTTTGTCAGCAGTGTTATATCATTATTAATATATTAGCTATTTTATTTATTCTAGTGATAACTTGACAGATTTAACTCACTCACCTCTGTTAACTGTTGACTTGTAAACAAAAACTTTAAATAGGTAGCATACTTACCAGTTAGCACAATAAATTTGTCTTTAAGTTGATCTTCAAAAGCAGTCAGGTATATGCCAGTTTCAATCATTGTGTCTGTCCCATGGGTTATCAGAATCTTTAAATGATAATAATAGTACAAAATAATGAATAGAATGGTGCTTCTCAAAATGAATTTAATTGGTTACTTTTTTATACTTAGTAGTAATCAATAAATTAGCCAGTTCAAGTTTATTTTCAGATGTAATTTCTAAGCTGTCCTTTAAAAAAGGTTTGATAAGATGAAATTTCGAATATTTTCTTATGGTATATTTTTCACAAATTTCCATAGCATAACTATCTCCAAATTCAAAAGCATAGCCTCCAATATTTTTAGGATAGCATTTATCAATAGTACCTAAAAGGCTGATTCGAATGAATCAATTTCTTACCACCAGTTTGAATTACTAAAATCTCCATTTTTGTTTGTAACAGTCTGAATGTGAATAAAGTCAGAATTTTTAGATAAATATTAATCAAATCACTTTTAATTTCAACCAATCGTAATTTCAGGGCAGTTGGTGAACATTAATCAGACTGATTTTAATGCTAGACATTATTATCGATTTATTGAACACAGTTCATAAATTTACTTAGTGTGGATTAAAGTGGGCTTCGCATAAAATAACACGTCATGTTCGTGAAAGGAACTCTTAGCTTAATCATACGATTAACTGTTATACTGGCATCAATATGCCTTTCATATGAACAAATGCAGATGGAATTTCCTGGACAGGGTGCAATGAGTCCGACAATGGACTTTTCAAGCGTAATAGTCGGCAATATGCCAGAAGATTCTAATCAAAATACACAAGTTGGATCTATTGTGCTAGATCAAATGCCGGATCAGTTTCAAGTACCTACACCTGTGCAAAATACTATGGTTTCGACGGCAACAACGACGTCAACAACAACAAAAAATGAAGATGATCTGGATAATTCATTTGGAAGTCAAGTCTCAGCAATCCAACCAGCATCTTCAGTAATTGGTTATATCTCTCCATCCAGATCACATAATGGATATGATAACTATTTTTCCACTATACCACAGGAAAGAGTACCTTTTCTCGGGTTTTTTCCTCCGACTGAAAATCAAGTAGCTTTCACTTTACCTGGGCAAATTCCTGCAGCAAGTCCTCTCACAGCTGCACCACCAGGAACGAATGGATTTGTGCCACCAGCAACAGGTGCAACTATGCCACCAGTATCGAGTGGATTTGTACCACCAGGAATGGGTGGATTTGTGCCACCAGCAACAGGTGCAACTATGCCACCAGTATCGAGTGGATTTGTACCACCAACAACGGGTGGATTTGTGCCACCAACAACGGGTGGATTTGTGCCACCAGCAACAGGTGGTTTCGCGCCACCAGTGACAGGTGGTCAACCAGGAACATCAATAACCCCAGGAGGTCTCCCAGTATCATTTCCAATGCCAGGGTTCAGTCAACAGCTCCTTCAATCATCTCTTTGGCCTTATATAATACTACCAGAAAGTATATTACAGTACTTATTGCCAAGAAATATTATATCGAAACCTTACGGTGGTATTTACTCCCCAAGATGGCTAAGAATTCTTCAGGAAATGTACAGAAACAACTTGGATGCATTAAATCAACCAGTTAGAGACTACGGAGACATATATCCATCTGGCTACGATGAGTACTATTTACCTGCGGATACGGATTTACAATATTTACCTAAGAAAAAGAAAAGAATAGATATATTCAGGCGCAAAAGAAGGTCTAGTCCGTCTAAACCTTTATCATAAAACGATGTATTAATTGTTTGTAAAATATAAGTATTCAGAAATAGAACAATTAAAACCCGCCTTGTTTAAAGTGTGCGTTACAACTCGGTATTTTGTAATTGGTGTGTTAGTCATATACTTTTGATTACCCTTTTGTTTTGTGTGTAGTATAAAGTAGTTAATTCGAAATTGTATAAGAGGAGCAGTATAATAAATAAGTTGAGTAGGTATATTGTATAAATTTAACTTTTAACGAAAGGGATTAGGAAATTGGTCTCAAATGAGCCCAGATACTTATTAGAAAAGGGCTAACATAGGCTTGAAACCTTCTGTCCTCATTTGGAAGTCTGATTCTTATTATGTAGTTGCACATTACAATGCTGCTCATAGGCTACTATGGTTGTGCTCTAAAAATTCCAGTCTGCGAACCCTTAAGTTGTGGTTGCTTCTGTCTTCATATCATATTACTTTTTGAATAGCATAGATCTGTTAAGTATTAGTTCGAATATCACACACTTGTCGTAGCAAGAAGTTGGAAAATCTATGTAGACTACAATGAAAAAAGTGAGGAGAGAATGTCGGTAGACAAAAATAAGACTTGCGTGAAATTCGTCGCCAGTGACTCGTTTTGGATGTTTTTAGTTGCCCAAGGACTTGTTTTGCATCAGTTTGGAGTAGATGTACGAAGTTAGTCTTGTTACGCTATTCTGAAGGTATTTTGTATGGTGGATTTGCTCATCTATCGTCGAAGTTATGGTATCATAGCCTAAGTCAAGGTATTACATAAGCTGACCTTCGAGGACCGAACAGACGCCAGGAATGCTATGAAATGCCACTCGAAATCAAGCCATGCCTGCCTTTTTTGACTTGGAGAGGACAAGTACAGTAATGTACTTATTATATAGGTACTTTTTATGTAAATCTATACTGTTAAGTAGGGTCATGGCTTTTGAGATTAAGGTTAGCATTAGGGTTAAAGCCAGGATCAAAAGTCAGGCTTATTGTTAAAGTTAGGAGTAGGTTGAAGAATGTTGTCATGAATATCAATGGATCTCAAGGTACCATGACCATGAATGGGTATATCGGGCATGGTAAGATTTCTCTATAGATCATCTGCATGTTGACTAGGAGACATTCCTACAACACATAAACTACAGCTGTACAGTTTAATATCAAGTTTGCAAATATTTTTCGTAGTGTATTTTCTACGATTATGCGACATTTTTGTATCTGGATTCCGATTAGTTCTTCAGGGTCACTGGTTTTGGCTATAGTAGTTTAACTTTGCTCCGTGTTTTGTTGTTGTAAGTAATTTGTACTACTCAAACTTGGTTTTGTTTTCTAGCCAGCGAATCTATATACCATGTTAACCTTCAAATATGGAAGAAGCCTCTATATTGTATGAAAGTAGCAAATAATGTATGGAGCTCCATTAGGCATCTCATTTCGGCAGTCGCGATGATCATAGATCGGTTCCATGTTTTCCTGTAATAATTCCTAGAGTTGTCTCGAGTTTACCCACAGCTCTCATCAAATCAACGATGGATTCGAATTGATCACATAGCGATAAGTTGTCAAAGTAACTCTTTATAAGATTGTCGTTCCTTGTGAAACGTACGAAAATTCCATCTACTTTCTAGTCTGTGGTCATATACGCCTACATCTAAACAGAGGTAGGATGCAGGTAGGTGTGAAGTCTATACGCCCGCAACTATGTGAAAACACGGTCTATATTTTCGGAAGAATGAGATAAATACGTGTCTGAGATTGACAACGAAATTCATCCTAAGGAAGCCTGGCATAACATCTACTTAACTGTAGAAACATTAGTAAAGTGTGCTGATAACATAAAACCAAAGGTTAGTAAATGCCAGTGGATTTTCTACTGCTTCGGAAGACCCATTATGGTGGGCTCCGAATGTGAGCAACGAAAGCTGCTCAAATGCAAGCTGATCTAACAACTTTCCAACTGTTAACAATGATTGTTGAAAATATTCAAGGGAAATGAAAAGACCTCAGCAGTAGGTAACACTAGTGCACTATTTAAGCATATAGATAGACCACTTAGCGATAGGGTATCGTTGTGAGGGTCAGTAGAAGACTGCCGCTCCTTTTGGAACACGTGTGTAGACTCCGACTACGCTCTGGTCCGCGTACGTTTATGCTTACGACTAAATGGACATAAGAAATTGTTGGCAGCGAAAAGTTTAGGTCCCTAACTAGATCGATACTCTAATTCTGCATTTAAGGGAGAAATAGCTATGTGTATCTGAGGCCAACAGCAGGACTTCCCTGAGGTAGCCTGGGACAAAATACAGTTAGCTGTAGACACAGCTGTAAAAACTTAATAACCTAAAGCCAAAAGTTAGTAAGAGCCATTGGATCTCTACCGCCTCATCCGAATTAATTGACGCAAGAAGACACTTTCCGGCGAGCTTCAATTATCATGAGGAGCGAAATCTCTGAAGCAAACTAACAAGAAGCCTTCGTAACGATCGTGAAAAGTGATGGGCGACAAAAGAGAAAGAGATGGGAAAGGCATCGGTGATTGGTAACACCAGGCAACTATTTAGACTTATCAGGGAAACAAGTGGTTGAAAGCAAAAGTGAAACAATCTCTGAGAAAAATGGTACCGTGATTAGCTCCCAGGATAGACAACTGGAACTCTGGAAAGAACATTTTGAGGAGCAGTTTCGTTAGCCTACAGCCACACTCAACTTACCGATTATCCAACACCTCCCTAAATTAGATATAGACACATGTCCTCCGTACCTAACTGAGGTTACTAAGGCTGTCACTAGTCTGAAACGAGCGAAAGCTGAGGGACCTGATGGAATGACTCCAGAGGTATTTTATTACGGTGCAGACAGTTTACTGTCTGCGTTAACTAAGGTATTGGACAGCGTCTGGGAATCAGAGGAAGTCTCGGGTTGGTGTAAGTCACTGATTATCCCCATATGTAAGAAGGGAGACAAGTCTTCCTGTAATAATCACGGGGGGATTAGCTTGACTGATGTGGTATCTAAAGTTCTAAACTCAATAATCATGCGTAGACTAAGCGGCCCAGGGGAGGAGCAAACACGAGAGAACGAGGTGACAGGCTTTAGACAAGGAAGAGGATGTATTAATCATATCTTCGCCCTTATGGAACATAGACGTACTGGCGTCCAATAATCGTCATATTTCTTGACGTGAAAGCAGCATTCAATCCAGTCGACGGAGAGGTACTCTGGTGATGCTTGGCTGTGAAGGGAATGACGAGAAAATACATGTCGCTGATCAAGGCACTACTCGAAGTCATGCGGCCGGGTGAGGGCTTACGGTGAGTTGTCATCTGAAGTGGTGACGACTAGTGGTGTCCCTCAGAGATGCCCACTATCCCCATTTCTATTCAATTTCATCATAGATGTACTGATGGACTTAACCTTAACTCACTTCAGAGACAGGGATTGACTTGTTACCACCGGGGAATAATCTCGTTGACATAGAATATGCAGATCATATAGTCCTTCTAGGCTAGGACGCTAACGCTGACAAAGTAGAGCAGAGTCTTCTGAACGCGTTGGGCTGCAGTCTGAGAATGTTCGGCATGCGGTTCGCTCCGCCAAATGTAAAATCATGTAACACGCCTGGACTACACTGACTCCTAGCTTAGAAATAGGGAGTAAAGTGGTGGAGCTAGTTGACCACTTCACTTATTTGGGAAGTAGCATCAGCCAATGCCAGCGGGTTGATCGCTGACGGAATCTGAGCACGGATAGAGTGGGCTAGTTGCGCATATGCCAGTTTACGCCGTCTCTAGTTTTGACGTGATATCCGGCTATCGTCCGAAGGGCGTGTGCTACACAGAAGTCCGGTCCATCCTCCTTGATGGCTGTGAGACTTTGCTATTGAGAGTGGAGGACATGAAAATGCTGGCTAACTGTCTTGTATCATAGGTGCCTGCGTTCTATCACCCGTGTGAAGTGGAATGATAGGGTAAGCGATACTGAAGTTAGGCTTCGGTCGAGTGCCAAGTAAGAAGGGGAAGTCAATCGACGAGGCTGTAAAGCTACATTGACTGATATGGTTACGACATGTGTTACACATACGTAACCTAGCCATCGCCTTCCTCGACAATGGCCAATATTAGCTGACAGGAAGGATCAGGCTGGAAAAGAGTTAGCTAGTGGTAGTCAAACCAAAACATGACTTCATCAGTCAATGAAATCCACAAGTTAGTTTAAGCCAGTCAGTCAGCCAGCCATGTAGGGAGGTGTAGACTTCCTGACTGGTTGGGTTCCTCGGGATTGATGGTAAAAACCAATGAAGGCTGGAGACAATTGGTGATATGGCTCAAAATCGTTGTCAATGGCTAGCTCAGATGCATCCGCTTCTTGTGACTTATAATTTTCAATGAAACTATATTGTTCTTCGTTATAACTGTTCCTTTTGTCTCATATCCCTGTTTGCTGCCTGTATACTGCATTTCTTCTACTTTTGTTCTCTTGATTTGTGTGCTACATGGAGGGAGTGTAGCCAATTGAACTGCTGGACATTGCTGAAAAGTTCTATATTGAAAACAGGCAGACTTTTAAGCCTATTTATGGAAACTGGTTGCAAAAAGTAATTTATTGGACAACCGATTCCTGGTAATGGAGTCCTAATTACTTCTCACGATAGAAGACTGTAACTTTGGAGAGAACATTTTGAGGGGCAATATGACTGGTATACACCCATGCTTAATTAACTCACTATGCAACCCTTACCTGAGTAGGACGTGGACATCGCTCTTCCAACTGTAACTGGGTTCGCAGAAGTTGCCAGTAATCTGAGACGAAACAAGATAGCAGGACCTGATGGAATGTTTCAGGGTGTGTTTAAGGATGATGGCGACAGTGAACTGTTGTCTGGATTAACTAAGTTGTTAGATGATGTCTGACAATTTGATATAACACAGTTGTACTGGTTTGAATTATTGATTAACCTAGTTTATCAGGAGGCAGACGAATTTTCCTGTGATGATGAATAAGTGTAATATAGTATCTAAATTTCTGTGTTCAGTAACCATGCATAGACTGACTGAGTAAAGATCATGGAAAATAAATTCGTGATAACCAGTGAGACTTTAGTTGAGGAAGAGGGTGTATTGATGATGTCTGCAGTCTTTGACAGATTCTGGAACATAGGCGTACTTACGGGGGTGCTACAGTTACCACATTTCTTGATCTGAAGGCGTCATTTGACTTAGTCGACTAAGAGGTGATGTTTGAACGTTTGTCCGTGGATGGGTTTTCGAGAAAGTATATGATATTAATCCAGGTGTTCAGTGTAGTGTAACTCTCAGTGCTATATCAGAGGTTATGGATTAATGTCATCTGAAGTGGTGAGCATGAGCGGTGTCCATCAGAGATGTCCAGCGTTTCCACTTTTCTTTCATTTTATCACACATCTGTTAATGAATGTGACTGTAACTTATTTCAACGAGTCACATATTGACTTGTTATCAGGGAACAATCTCGTCAACTTGTATTTCTCAGAGGAAATTGCCCTCGTAGGTGAATATATGACAAAATTTAGTGCTCTGAACACCTTGGGCACAAATCTCGGAAGGTGTTGGCATGTGATTGTGGTGTGTGGAGTGGGAGGTGGTGCTGCAGGACTGATGTTCACTGACTGATAGTTTAGCGATAGGAATGAAGTGGTTGAGCGTGTTTATCACTTTGCTTTATTTGATAATTTGTGTCAGCCGTAACAGGCTGTTTTCTGACGAGATCGCAGTAAGAATGTAAAGGGCTTGTGTGAGATGTGACAACTTACTTCATGTGTGGTTTGGATGTGATATCTGTGTATGGATCACGGTGCTTATGTATTGCTTAGGAGTTTGGACTATTCTTTAGTTTGGTGGTGAATAATGGCTGTTAAAAGTGTAGCTGAAAGACGTGAGTAGGCTAGTTGTTTTTGTGTACAAGTGTTTACTTTCTATCAGGTTTGTTAGGTGGTGTAATGTAGTGAAGGCAGTATACTGAGGAGGTTAGGAGTAATGTTAGATATAGAGTGAAAGGCAGTTGATGAGGTTTTGAATTTGTGTGGCTTGAGATGGCTAGGATAGGTGGTATGCATAAAAGTGTGTGTAATAAAAGTGAAGAAAAGGAATACATAGTAACTACAATGTGTGATAGAAAGGATAATTAAAGAAAGGGTAATGAGGATTCACAAAATCTAACTGATCACATCGGATGATTGCACCTGCATCATTAAGCCATGTCAACAACAGTCTCTAGCCAACGATACTTAGCGTCCCGAGTATCCCACTCAGTCAGTTCAAACCGAAAATCGAAGACTTCATGGCTTGTTGATATGAACACATCTATCTACTCCTATGTCAGCTTACATTTCTCATCGAAGAAGGACAGTGGTTCGGAATGCAGAAGGTATATCCCAGACATCTTGATGGACGGAGTCTTACAACCCCATTGGTCGACTTCGCCTGCTTATCTAACATTGTACACCCAACCTTATTACTATTGCTGAAACTATCTCAAAACTGTAGGCATTGAAAAAAGACACCTAAATGGACAAAGATAACTAGCCTTTATCTGTCAGCGGTGTAATACACGTTAGGTTACTTAAATACATAAGGATAAATGTGTGTAAATACTAATTCGCTCATAATCCTATATCATTTTAGTGGCTTATGAACATGTCTTGTGTTGTCAGCGTTTGTCTGCATTCAGAAAAAAACAAAGTAGAATAATTCTACCAAATGTAGAACACTGATACAGTATTGTTTATTTCCCGGAGATGAATACTGTGCCAGTGTTCTATCTCAAATAGAGCCATTCTATTATGGAACTTGTATCTAACAATACATCCTTGTTGGATTTTTTTGATACTATATGGTGAATTTACTATTTTCGTATTTGCGGCGAAAGTATTGTCTATTATCATCTTTTTATAGACTAAGTAGGAATTTTTCTGGTAGATATATGTAGTGGCATAATTATGGTATTCGACATACACTTTTGCAGACTAGGAAGTGGGTGAGAAACCACTAAACTGACCAATTTCTGTTAGCCTGGATAAGTTATTCAAGCCAAACTAGGTTGATCTTGTTGTCATCGTACAAAAATATATGGTTGGTTCAGGCACTTAGCTGTTATTGAAAGCGTAATATTAACCAGCTGGGATATATTTACGGACATAACGTTCCAGCCTGCGTTCTTGTTTTCTAAGCCTATGAAAATTTGTTGTATCAGCAATGTTTAGTTCCTACTATTGTTGTGGAATTAGCCTCAACCGAAGACAATACGATGCAATTTTTAGGTCAGGTAGCTTTTGTCCAGTTATCATTATATCCTTATGTTCTGAGCGAAACACAGGACTTCAACAGAACATCTCCATTTCATGCTTTTTTTCGCAGTCGTCGTCTTTAGCTGGCCCATAAGCTGTTATTTCTTCCACACGTGTGCTCCTCCATGTCACTCGTGGACGCTTAATTCATCTTTTCCTATTCGAATTCCGCTTGAGGGCCTGGTGCGTGATGTCACTCAACTGCCTTCTCAGATTGTGTTCTGTCCATCCCCATTTTCTTCCTCATATGTATTGGGTAATAGGTTGTTGACTGTATCTCAGAGTTTCTTGTTACTGATTTTTTCTAGCCGTTTAACCTTCATTATAGAGTCAGTGAGGGCAGCTGTTGACAAAAGTCTGCAATCTGTTGGAAATCCTTTTCGTGACACGCCAAGTTTTTGACCAATTAAGAAGGACCGACTTCACATTTATGTTGGAAATCCGAATCTTGTTCTTCATTCTGACTTAACGGATAGGATTTCCAAACTGGTTTCAGGTTGATGAAGGCGTATCTTGCCTTTTCAATTCTTGCTGGCTTTGACATCTTCATCCGTGCTATCCGCCTGTATTTGAAACGATGCTTCATCGATAGGTGAAGGAAGTAACGTCATTCAAATCTATTCTGTTGATGGTGATTGGTGCTGGTTGTTGTTGTTGCCGCTGTTCGTTGGTTACCTTCATCACCTCCATCCTCTCTATGTTCACCTGCAGTCCTGTCGCCGTAGCCTGTATATTCAGCCAGTTTGTTGGTTTTCGCCTTTAAGTCTTCGAGTTTGTATGACAGTAAACACAAATCATCCAAACGCTCAACCCATATCTTCTACCGTCTTCTTATAGGTGGTCTAGCGTATTTCTGATTCCACGGTCCCCACAGTTTGGCGCATAATCCAGTCCACCACAATTAAGAATATCATTGGTGATAATAGACAGCCAGCCTTGTCTTACTCTTGTTTTCACTTCGAACGCCTCGCTGAGTTTTCTGTTGTGGATTACCTGACACATGGCATTGTCAAATGACCAGCTATTAAATGAGGTTGATAAAGACTCGAGGCACGCCATAATGTTAAATTAGTTCTCAAATTAGTCTCGGCAATCGCTGCCTGTCGAAGGCCTTTTCGAAGTCGATGAATTTGAGGTAAATGTTTGACTGCCATTCTCTCTGTTTGTTCTGTGATGACGATGCGTAGAGTTGCAATTTGATCATGACATGATCTGCCTTTCCTGAATCCAGCTTTTTCCGGACGGAGTTCTGTGTCCATCGCATCTTTTATTCTCTCCAGGATGACAAGATTATCGTTCCACACCAGTTCTTGCAAAGGCCTAAGTCGCCCCTCTTTGGCAGCTTGACAAGGTAGCCGGACTTTTTTCAATCTGTAGGTACCTTTCCTTCTTTCCAAACCTCTTGTAATAATGGCGTAAAAACACCTGCCTCAGCCTCTGGGTCCATTTTCAGTGCCTCGAGGGGAATTCCATCTGGCCCTGGTGCCTTCCCAACTGGACTTCAGTAGTTTGATCGCACTCAGGATTTCCGCTCTCCACTGTCTGGCAGTTGTGTGTGCGCTATTGGTGGTATTTTTGGACGATGGTGATTTCTAGTGATGATCGATTCGAGAGTACTTCAAAATGATCAGCCCATTGTTTTATGTGTTTCTCCTCATTTAAAATCAGGTTGCCTTGAGCATGTTTTATTGGTATCATCATCTGGGTTGGTCTCTTCCCGGATAGAGACCTGGTTATCTGATATAACCTGGTGCCTCTTCTGCCTCAGTTGCCAATGTTTCGTAGAATTGTCTTTTATCTTTCCCAGCACTCTTCTTCACTTATCTTTTTATTTAGTGCAGTGTACATTGAACTCAGCTTCTCCTTTTGTTCTCTTGTCCATCTTTCCATTGAGTTGTTTCTCTGATCATCCTCCTATCTTCTCTTCTATTAGCTTCCAGGTAGGTGCCCATTGAGAGCCATTTCTTGTCTTGTTTCTGCTTTCTTCCTAGAACAGTTGTACACGTTTCCTTGAATATCCCCCTCAGAAAGTTTCAATGTTCTTCCACGTAGGTTTCTTCAGTAATGCCACGTAGTGTCTCCGATTTTGCTTTGGTATCTGTAGTAAAGACATTCATTGTAGTTTTGTCCTTCAGTTTCTGAATGTTGAACTTGAATTACAGTGACCTGTCTCCAGTTGTTTTGGGGGATTTTAGCTTCACCTTGAATGTTCCTTGAACTAAATGATGGTCTGACCCCACTCCTGCTCTCCTTCTCGACTTTGTATCCAACAGGCTGCGTCTCCACTTCCTTGAGATTGAGATGAAATCTATCTGATTCGTGGTGTTTCCGTCAGTCGAAACCCATGTCTCTGGCCTTGTATATATCCTTGTGTGTATATACGCTGCCTCCGATTACCAGATCATTGAAAGCACAGAAGTCTGCGAATAATTCTCTTTTCTCATTCATTTCGCCGAGTGAGAGTCTCTCGACCCATGATGAGTTCTCTTCCTGTGTTATCTGCTCCCAGTTCTCCTAGCATTCATATCGCCAATGAGGATTTGATGTTACCGTTTGGGATGTCTGTAAAAATCTCCCTTCTGTTGTTCCTCGTTGTTTTTAGCACTGCCCGTAGCATTGGATAATTGTAACCTTCCCTGCTTCCTTTTGAGTTGAAAATTGTCATGATCCTGTATAAGGAGATTGGTTAATACTGCACTAGGGCTTTGGTTACCATTGGTGACATAGTGATAGCCACTCACTCCCTCAGTGTGCTCATGGTTGTGGTTTGAATGACCGGAGTAGATTTGTGACTCTCCAGTTGACAATTTTGATAATCCACATCCGTTATATCTGCTTTCTCAGATACCCAGCACTTCTAGGCTATATCTTCGCATTTCTTTGGCTACCTGGGCAGCCTTCCCAACTGGCTTCGTACATTGCACGAGCATTCTACGTTCCCATTCTTATTGTTACTTTCATCGACAGAAGACACATTGGCTGGATGACTGGCTTCCCGAAGGCTTTGACCAACCCGCTGTTTCATTTCGTCTTTTCGATTTGAGCTAAGAATAAGATTGCTATTTGCATTTTTTGTATTTTCAATGTATTTTTGGTGTGTTGAAGTTTCTCTAGCAATTTGATAGCTTTTGTGGTGTAGGGTCGGTAACCCGACACCCAGCCCTTCCTGTTTACCCCGGCTTGGGACCGACTAAAAAACTAGCGAGCTTGTTAACTAGGTGATCTTTTAGGGTATTTTTATCGGTCCAACGTATTTCTGTCTTCTCCCTTCCCATTGTCTGCTGCATGATGTGTTCCTCTACAATAATGAAAATCATTGGCGATACTAGGCAGTCTTATCTTACTCTTGTTTCCACTTCAAAGGCTTCAGTAAGATTTCCGTTGTGAATCACTTGATATATGAAATCATCTTATAGCTATTGAATAAGTTTTATAAATGTTTGCAACACTCCATTCCATAGTAGTAAAGCAGTCTCCAAATCACTTCACAGTCGACGATATGTATGACTTTCTCAGAGCCGATGAAATTGAAATAAAGAATTGACTGAAATTCTAGGCTATGTTCGATGACAATTTGTAGTGTTGCATTTTGGTGCGCGCCTAACCTGTGTTTCCTAAATCCAGCCTCTTCCAGGCGAAATCTGTCCAGAACAGCTGCAAGATGATACGGCCCAATATTTTGCTTAGGGTTGACAGCATCATGATTCTGCGCTGGTTCTTTAGTATGTCTGGGCAACTCTTCTTAAGCATATCAACAAGGTAGCCTTTCTTTCACTCAGTAGGTACTTTTCCTTCCTTCCACATCTATAACAGTGGCGTGAGCTAAGGTTTCTCGGTTCGTTTCAAGTGCTTCTGAGGGGTTTTGTAGTCCTGCCGCTTTCCCACCTTATGGTGCCTCTATGACATTCATGACTTCTGCTTTCGTCGGAAGGCCGGTATTCACTGGTAGTTTTGTCTAGTCGTTGTTATTTCTGGACAAAATTGAAGTCGTCATGCTACTCAACAACCACTTACAACACCATGCAGTTGGCAGTTAGCCCCACCCATTGTGTGAAGACCGCTCAAACCTCTGCAGGTGGAACAGGATTTGGACTCGTGGCCCACTAGTTAAAAGTCGAGCACCTAGACCAATAAGCCGCAGTCCTACATTACCGGACAAGCTGCAGGTGGTGCTCAATATTTTAGTCCTTGCAAGAATCAGCTCAGCGTTCCTTTTCCTCCATCTCTTTGGTAAATGTGTTTCCTTTGCTATCTTTCACCGGCTTCTTCTGCGTTGATCTCTTTCTGGATAGGGACCTGGTTATTTGATACAGTGTCCTGAGGTCTCTTTCACTTGGCTCCTATTCTGTTTCAGTTTCCAGGGTGCAATAAAAGCGTCTTTTGTCTTTCTCAGTTGTCTTTCTCTGTAAGTTTTACTAAGCTTCTCCTTTCGTTCGTAACCTATAATCTGGTTCATTTTGTGATTCTCTATCCTCCTCTCCTCTATCATCTTCCAGGTGTTTGTAGTGAGCCACTACTTGCCCCTTTGTTTGTCCTTTCTAAGGTGTCGCTTTCAAAGAGTCAGAGTGTTGTTCCACTCAAGTTTCCCTGGTGACATCGCCTTATGTCTCCGACTTATTCCTGAAGATTACAGGCAAGATATCCCTTGTATCTGAATCATGAAGAAGTGCTGACTGAACATTGGTATTGAAAATCCGAATTTTGTTGCTTATGCTGAGTGTAACATATTTCTAAATCGATTTCAGAGTGATGAAGGTCTGTCTGTCTTGCCTTCCCTTTTCTGATTTTGATATCCCCATCCGTGTCATCACCTGTAGTTGAAACAATGCTGTCTAGATAAGTCAAAGAAGTGACCTCTTCCAAACCTATTCCATTGACAGTGATTGATACTTGTTGTTGTTGTTGGTTGATTACTTTCATCACTTCTGTCTTGTCTATATCTACTCAAAGTCCTACATTTGCTGTATCCTTTACCAGTTTGTTGGTTTTCACCTTTGAGTCGTCGAGTATATGTGACATTAGATATATATCATCTGGGAAATCCAGATCTCCTGGGGGGGGGTATTTTTATCGGTCCAACGTACTCCCGTTTTCTAGCTTCTCACTAGGGATTTACTGCATGATCCCGTCCACCACTATTAGGAATATCATCGGTGATGTTGGGCAGCCTTATCTTACTCCTGTCCTCACTTCAAAGACATTGTTAATTTCTCCATCGCAAATCGCCTGACATGTGTCATCGTCATATAGTTGATGAGTAAGTTTGATAAAGATTGAGGGCACTCCATAGTGTTGAAGTAGTTTCGAAATTACTTTACGATCAACGCTGTCGTAGGTCTTTGTAAGGTCGATTAAGTTGAGGTAGATATTTGACTATCGTTCTTTGCTTTGTTCGATGAAGATGATGCGTAGAGTTGCAATTTGATCAGCACACGATTTGTTTTTTTGTGAATTCAACATGTTCCTATAGGAGTTCTGCAATCAGTCCATCTTTTATTCTCTCTAGGATGACGCGATTTAGTATTTTGCTTGGTATAGGCAAGAGGATGATCCCACACCAGTTTTTCCAGAGGCGTAATTCACTCTTCTGTGGTGTTGATTTGACCTTATCATCTTCGTTTTTTAAATAAGCTTTCCACAGGTTCATCTTCTAATACAATAAAGTGATCAGTGGTTTTGTTTTAGAATATTTTGTAGTTTTAATAAGAAATCATAACTGATTGATGAGGTAAACTAAGTTTGGTATTAAAACAGTAATTCACTAATGCTATTTTCTAGTGGTCACCATACATCATGAATTAACATGATTCGCAAAGCACAACCCATTGATTTGTCATCAACTGGCTTTCTGCAGAATACGACAGTATTGTGCTTTGACTACTTGTCATTAAAAAATCTTGAACTAGGACGAAATACTAGTTCTTTTAATAATGTTGATTTCTTTGGTTGAAGGATTTCATCATGGGCTGACATCATTTAGAAAACCACTGGAAAACCTGGAAGTACTGAACAGCTGTTTCGTCAGCCTAATTTGGGATTAAATAAAGTATAATTATATTTTAATAGTTTACACACAATGATAAGTTTTGTTATTGGTAATTTTGCTCGAAATATTACCAATAACAAAACTTATCATTGTGTGTAAACTATTAAAATATAATTATACTTTATTTGATCTAATCCACAATGCTCAAACTTTTTACTGATATTAATTTGGGATTCTTCTGCAGTATTCACCCACCGCGGGGTTCGAACCCAGGACCTTCTGGTTACAAGCTTAGCGAGCTCATAGACCATTAGACCACTGGGAGCCGATCTACTGGTCAACACATGAATTCTAACCTCTTCCAACTCAAGACAGCCTGACCACTTCGTAACGTCTTCTTCGATGAGTTACTGCTTCACCTTTAGCCTGCTGTACCTTACTGGTCACGGCTTCCCACTAAAAACCCAACCAACTATTATAACTCCGTTACCAATTTGTTATAACTGAATAGAAGCGTTGCTACTTTGTTATGTCTGTGCCTGTTAATTACTATAAGGGTAATAATGACTGAAATGATATGCTGTCTGTCTGATATGCTAATACGGCCGTCGTCCGTTGTGCCTTCCCATTCACTGAGTCACGCAAATATCAAAAGATAAAGGCTGTCCTGTGACTGTAAGATATTGTATTATACTATTATTATTATTTCCTTTAATTCTTAGAGGAACATGGGGCTTCAGCTGCACGTCTCCAGGTCTGCCCACATGCTTTCAGCTCCTCACATGACCTCCTTCAAGTCACCCTTGGATGACCAACTCGCCGCTTCCCATTCACCTTCCACTCGAGCAATGGTATGTCGTGTGATGTCACTTGATGGTTATCTCAGAGTATGGCCAGTCCACCTTCATTTCTTCCTGCATATTTGTTGCAAAATTCATTCTTCGTTGGTTCGTTCATAGCCAGCGATCCCTGTTGCTGATCTTTTCTGGCCAGCCATCTGATCTTGAGTCTTGAGCGAAGACGGCTATTGATGAAGGTCTGTAGTTTGTTCGAGATGCCCTTTATGACGCGCCAAGTCTCTGATCCGTACAGTAAGTAGCACTGACTTCACATTGGAGTTGAAAATCCGGATGTTATTTTTGATGCTGAGTGATGTTGACCTCCACACAGACTTAAGAGTACTGAAAGCTTGTCTTGCTTTTCCGATTCTGGCTTTGATATCCTCGTCAGTTCCGTCTGCCTGTAGTTGAAATGATGCTTCCCAGGTCGGTAGGTGAAGGAGGTTGTTTCTTTCAGGTTCCTCCTATTTATGCCGATTGCTATCTGTTGTTGTCGCTGTTGGTGTTGGCCAGGAATCTTCATCACCTCTGTATTGATCTTATAGGTTGGAAATACCTATCTGTCTGTCTGTTTTCGACATAGAACTTTGCACAAATGTGCGGAAGTTCAAGTCGCCACATTCCGTGTAGCACGCGAAGCAAGAGAAGAAAGTACAAGAAAAGCATAATAGAAACAGTGAGCAGAGGTGTGAGACAAAGGAGTAATAAAGAAATACAAAACAGTTTCATTGAAGATCATAAGTCACAGGGAGTGGATGCATCTGCGCCACTGAGAACGATTTTGAGCCATGTCACCAATTGTTTCCAACCATAGATTTTTACCGTCCCGAGGACCCCAGCCTGGAAGTCTACACCTTCCTACGTGGCTTAGACCAACTGTTGTGGATTTCATTGACTGATGCCAAGTTTTTGTTTGACCGCCGCTAGCTTTTTTCCAGCCTGACCCTATATCCGCTAACATTGCTCGTCGAGGGAGGCGATGGCTTGGCATACGTAACACATGTCCTAACCATCTCAGTCTTTGTAGCTTCACGACTTCGTCGATTGATTTCCCCTGTTTACCTAGAACTCTACGCCTAACCTCCATGTTGCTCACCTTATTATGCCACTTTACACGGGAAATAGAACGCAGGCACCTATGATCAAAGACAGCTAGTCTTTTCATGTCTTCCACTCTCAGTGGCCAGGTCTCACAACCATAAAGGAGGACGGAGCGGACTGATGAGCAGTACACCCGCCCTTTGGTCGATAGTCGAACATCTCGTCTACGCCAGAGTCGGCGTAAACTAACAAATGCGAAACGAGCCCCTTGTATTCGTGCTGAGATTTCGTCAGAGATCAGCCCGTTGGGGCTGATGGTACTTCCCAAATAAGTGAAGCGGTCAACGTGCTCTACCACTTCACTTCCTATTTTTAAACTAGGCGTCGATGTAGTCCAGTCCTGTAACATCATCTTGCATTTGGCGGGAGCGAATCGCATGCCAAACATTCGTAGATTGCGGCTCAAGGTGTTTAGAAGACTCTGCATTTCGTCAGCGTCTTCGCCTAGAAGGACTATATCGTCTGCATATTCCAAGTCAACGAGATTATTCCCGGTAGCAAGTCAATCCCTGAGTCGCTGAAGTCACCTAGGGTTAAGTCCATTAACACATCTATGATGAAGTTGAATAGAAAAGGAGATAATGGGCATCCTTGACGGACACCACTGGTCGTCATCAGTTCAGATGACAGCTCGCCGTAAGCCCTCACCTGGCTGTATGAGTACGAATAGAGTGCCTTAATCAGTGCAATATATTTTCTTGGAATTCCCTTTACAGCCAAGCATCTCCAGAGAACTTCCCGATCGACAGAGTCGAATGCTGCCTTTAGGTCAAGAAATATAATGACTGTTGGACGCCGGTAGGAATGCCTATGTTCTAGAATCTGTCGGAGGGTGAAGATATGATCAATACACCCTCTTCCTGGTCTAAAGCCTGCCTGGCTCTCTCGTGTTTGTGCTTCCCGAGCACCACTCAGTCTACGCATGATTATTGAGCCTAAGACTTTAGATACTATATTAGTCAAGCTAATCCCTCTGTGATTATCACAGGAAGACTTGTCTCCCTTCTTGTATATGGGGATAATCAGTGACTTACACCAACCCGATGGGACTTCTTCTGATTCCCAGACGCTGCCTAGTACCTCAGTTAATCCGGACAGTAAGCTGTCTCCACCGTACTTAAATACCTCTGGAGTCATTCCATCAGGTCCCGCTGCTTTGCCTAGTTTCAGATTGGTGACAGCTTTAGTAACCTCAGTTAGTGACGGAGGACCTGTGTCTATATCCCATTCAGGGAGGTGTTGGATGCTCGGAAGGTTGAGCGTGGCTGTGGGCAAATTAAACTGCTCCTCATAATGCTCTTTCCAACGATCCAGTCGTCTATCCTGTGAGCTAATTATAGTGCCATTTTTTTCCGAGATTGTCTCACTAATGATTTGTCTTCTCCCACCCGTTTCCCTGATGAGTCCAAAGAGTTGCCTGGTGTTGCCTATCCTCAAAGCTTTCTCCATCTCTTTGGCTTTTGTCGCCCACCACTGTTCACGGTCCTTGCGGAGACTTTTCGTAAGTTTCCTCTTGTGCAGCTTTCGCTCCTCATTGAATTCGGAGCTCGCCGGAATAAGTCTTCTAGCATCTATCAGTTCGGATGAGGCGGTGGAGATCCAGTGGTTTTTACTCACCTTTGGGTTTACCTTATTCACAGCTTTTACAGCTGTATCTATGGCTGCCTGGATATTTTTCCAAGCTTCTTCAGGGTGAGCACAGCTGTCGAACACAGATATGTGTTTAGCTAGTTCTTCCTGAAATACGGATTTAGTTTCCTGATCGAGCTGGGGACGTGATGGTTTTACCGCCAGCTGTTTCCTACGTCCGTTCAGTCGTAAGCACACCCGAGCGCGGACCAGTGCATGGTCGGTATCTACGCACGTGTTCCAGAAGGAGCGACAATCTCCTACCGACCCACGCCAACGATAGCTTATTGCTATGTGGTCTATTTGTGTCCAGCGTTGGTTTGATGAAGGGGGTCTCCAAGTCAAACAGTGTCTCTCCTTGTGTTTGAAGTTAGTGCTTACAAGAAACAAATGATTATCAGAGCAGAACTGTAGGAGACGGTCACCGTTGTCGGTTCGCTGGCACGGAACTCCATAGGTGCCACCGACATCCTTCTCAGATTGACACAATTTCCCTACTTGAGCGTTAAAGTCACCAGCTAGAACGACTATGTCTGAGCGTTTAGCCTTTCCACCAAACTAGACAGCTTTTGGTAGAACTCATCCTTCGTTTCATCTGAACTGCAGTCAGTGGGGGCGTAGGCGGAGATTACGAAAAGGCATCGGCGAGTAGTGCAGTCCTTCCTCCTTCTTACTGATCCGTTCAGGCGGACAGCACACATTCGGCTATCTACCGGGATCCAGTCAAGCAATGTCTTTTCTGCCCTAGTACTCAAAGCTATCCCTACGCCAGCTAATCCTCGTGAACTAGCTGTGGCATCTCCTGACACCCTCAAGGTGAATTTTGCAGATTCAACCTGTTGGCCAGGTGGGGTTAGGTGAATAACCACACTTGGGTCTTGTATGCGTGTTTCTGAAACACAGCATACATCAATGGCTCGTGATGCCAGGGTCTTGGCTAGTGATGCTTGTTGTCCTATTTGGCAAAGTGTCCTAACATTAAGAGCTCCTATATGAAATTGGTGGCGCGGCTTTAAGAGGCTGTCGGTGGTGGTTTTTTGGCTTCCATCGTTTTTAGTGGACGCAGAGTGGAGAGGAAGTGGAGAGCTATCAAGTCGAGGAGTTGCATCAGTGGAAGGAAGGCAAGATGATAGAGATGAAGATGAAGACAAAGATGAGTGAGTAATAGAGAGGTTTCGTGTGCATTTCGGATTGTGAGGGCGATTGTTACTTCCCGGCTGCCCACACCGTGGAAGTTGGTTGCGTGACCGCAGAGCCCAGGGGACAACTGCTTGAGGCCGGTCACACGCGGCCTGTTTTTGTTTGTTCTTTTTTGTTTGGTGTGTCTCAGTAGCAGATTTATCACTCCCGCCCTGTGACACGGCAGCAGGAAGCGCGGTCGTTGTTAATCCGGGCCACGGCCGATCCGGCATGAAATTTTGTAATTTTGTATTGGACATGATGTTGGATTGGGTAGCTGCTTTTTGTTTAACCGCTATCCAAACAACCTGCCTGGCATGGTAGAACCTCAAGAGACATAAGTCTCAGCCAGTATAGCTTGATTAGGTCATTGCGGTGTTCAAGCCCGACCACCACGTCAAGGTAGCAGCTTTCAGTCGGGGGAAATATCAGTTCAAGTCACCACACTCCCTCCATGTAGCACACAAAGCAAGAGAAGAAAGTAGAAGAAATGCATATTAGAGACAGTAAACGGAGGTGTGAGACAAAAGAATAGTTATAACGAAGAACAAAACAGTTTCATTGGAAGGCATAAGTCTCAAGGAGTGGATTCATCTGAGCTAGCCATTGAGAACGATTTTCAGCCGTATCACCGATTGTTTCCAGCCACTATTGGTTTTTTCATTGGTCTAGGCACTCCACTTCCAACCAGTGGATCACAGTGGTTCGAATTCAGCTCCGCCTACCAAGGTTTGGGCAGCTAGGTATTATCACCAGTTATGACACAATAGGCGCATGGCTCATTGACAACTTAATGGAATTGCAGTACCAACTCCAGAATTATTAAGCATTATTTCCTATAGGTATAACTCTTCTTTTATGTTTGTTTTATTTGTAGTAGACAATTGTATATGCTTATTTCTACTATTTTTTTTTATCGTTCAGCTTACCAACATTAATATCTGTTATTTGAAAAACAGAGAGAAAGAAAGAGAGAGTGTGTGTTGTGAAGGAAAACAATTTGAGAAAAAAAGAGATGAAATTTTTCAGATGAACAATCAATCTTGTGAATTTTTATCAAACCATCCATCAGTTAATTATAACAATAATATTACTACTGTTAGACCATTTATTGGTGAGACAACTACTACTACGGCTGTCACCATTAGTAATAATAATAATATTACCAATAATAATACGAGTAATAACAATGAAACAAAATTTATTCGGTTGCATACTCTACCACCACTTGAGATTCCCAAAGCCCTAAACCATCTTAATATTCCGTCAGTGTGTGTAACACGAAAACTTATTTGGTACAATCAAAAGGTATGTTGTTGATGTGTTATTTGTTTAGAGGGAAATTCTAACTCTAACTTATAATTTTCTGGTGTTGTCTTTTTCAAATTACTTCTGGCGTTATTACAATCTGGCGCGTATTCTGAATTCAGAAAGATTGAGCGAAGAAATATTTACTTTTCAATTAGATCCTCATCTCACTCTTGCTCTACTCTAATATATACAACATTTTTATTACAAAACACAACAGTTTGCCCATGAAGTGGCACTGATATGTTTGTTAACAATATTTAGTCACTGTCAACATGTCAATGGGGTGATAATTAACGAAGAAAATTAATATACACAATTAAAAGGTAGAAATGGTTAGAATAAATTAATTTTATAAGGATAACACGTAATTAAAGATGAAAGTGGTCAAAATAAATAAAACTAAAATAATTTGGACAATTATAATTTTTAAAGGTTTAGGGGAGGAGGGTGAAATAGTCAGGTGTATATATTCATGTAACGATGGTCAAGGTAAGAAAAGTGGTTGTACGAATTTCTTCTGAACACACAGGTTTGGCTTTTTCAGGTGGATTCGTATTGCCTCAGCTGTATGTAGAAGACGAACTCGTAGAGCAAAATTAAGATTTTTATTCTTATATCTAAGATAAGTAGGAATGCGATAAATAATTTTAAATGCAGTATTAACGTCAACCTTATGCTCACTATCTACAAGGTGTGCTAAAACAGAGCTAGCTACGAATAGATCTTGTTTGTCCCTTGCTTAACCATGTTGGATGATGTTCGTGAATACGATGATGAACCTGGCTACATAGAGCTGAAGCAATAGGAATCCACCTGAAAAAGCCAAACCTGTGTGTTCAGAAGAAATTCGTACAACCACTTTTCTTACCTTGGCCATCGTTACATGAATATATAAACCAGACTACTTCACCCTCCTCCCCTAAACCTTTAAAAATTATAATTGTCCAAATTATTTTAGTTTTATTTATTTTGACCACTTTCATCTTTAATTACGTGTTATCCTTATAAAATTAATTTATTCTAACCATTTCTACCTTTTAAATGTGTATTGATTTTAGGATTTCATCATGAGCTGACATTAGTTAGAGAACCATTGGAAAACCTGGGAGTACTGGACAGCTGTTCAAACTCCTACAAACCATCGCTTGAATACCAATGAGATGCTCACTGGCGACTGGCCCTATTCAGGTAGGTAGTTACCTGGGTTCTAGTGGGAAGTCGTGACCAGTAGGGTGCAGTCGGTCGGGTGTGAGGACATACTCGCCGAAGACATTGGCTAGCGGTTGTGCTATGTCGTGAATTGGCAGAAGTTAGAATTCAAGGACCATTGGATCGGGTCCCAGTGGCTTAATGGTACACGAGCTCGCCTTGTAACCAGAATATCCTGGGTTCGAACTGTGGCGGTGAGTGAGTACTGCTGAAGAGTCTCAAACCAGGACGAAACAGTTGTCCAGTACTCCTAGGTTTTCCAATGGTTCTCTAACTAATGTCAGTTCATGATGAAATCCTGAAACCAATCAAATCCCTACAAACCATCACTTGAATGTATTGATTTTCTTAGTTAATTATCAACCTATTGACATGCTGACACTGACTAATTATTGTTAACAAACATATCAGTGCCACTTGATTGGTAAACTGTTGTGTATTGTAATAAAAATGCTATATATGTTTATTACAGTAGAGCCAGAGTGAGATGAGGATTTAATTGAAAAGTAAATATTTCTTCGCTCAATCTTTCTGTTTTCGAAATGCCTCAATGGGGGATTTTTTTCTATATTCTGAATTCATTACAAAAACTATCTCATAGTATCTGTCTGTCTGTCTATGATTGATCAAGTTTCAACGTAGAAATTTGTACAGAAGTGTAATAGCTGAAGATGTTACACACTTCATATAACACAAAAAGGTAGGGAGAGAGAGGAAAGACAAATTCATAAACGGAATTGTTACGGAGGAAAGAATAATTTTTTTATATATTTTTGATTACAGCTTGATTCCACACTGTATTTTTGGTACAAGTATGGAATTTTCAGCATGGATATCGGTAGCCCAAATTTTGCAGGCCGACCATAGATATCAGGTGTGAGTCGGCAGGGGATCGAACCTCGGACCATGTGCATGATCGGGAGAGTCCTAACCACTGTGCCACCAACGCACATTACATGGGGAAAAATGAGAACTTAATTGATCTTGGAGAATACAAAGTGTGAATTCATTTGTACTATTGAGAACGATTTTAAGTCATATCACCAAATGTTTATGATTCATTTGTGCCTCCTGGTTATGATACCTCTAATGAGAATAATTAATGTATCTAATGAGTATTCGTTTTCATGGTTGTGAAAAATATCCACTGTACTGTTCACATCTGTAGGGAATGTGTAAACTGACTTTCATTCCCTTTCATGTTTACTGAATTGTAATAATTGTCACTTTTTCATCATCATAAGGTGTTGGTTGTGTGTCTGTGTGTGTGTGTGTGTTGATCGATTATTTTAGACAGAAAGGTGTTAATTCGCTTTGAGACTCCTTCAACAGCAGTACGCATCCATGACGCCACCAGGGATTGAACCCCAAGACCTTTCTGTTACAAGGCGAGCTAGTAGACCATTCAGCCACTAAAACCCATCTCAATGGCTAGCCTATGAATTCTAGCTTCTACGAATTCGTAATTTTAGCGTTACTGGCACCAGCCAAATGTTATTGGCGAGTATTTGTTCTCACTTCCTACCAGATGGATCCCACTGGTCACGATTTTTCACTAGGACTCTCTCCATACAACTTCGCTCTGTAGCCAATCACTAGTGAGCATTAGCTCAATTTTTTCCATGGGTTCTATGTTTGAGTCTCAACATGATGTAATAGATGGTATTACTTTATGCCTAATTATTATTATGATGAAACTGCAGTGATTTCAATATAGATTTTGTCAGGAATAGACAGACGCTGAAATTCACTGGTTTTAGGATTCCAGCCTAGTGATCGTATGGTCAATGGGTTCACCTCGTAGCCAGAATGCCCTGAGTTCGATCCCTAGCACAGCTGCTGCTGAGTCTTAAACTAGGACAAAACACTGGTCTAGTGCTTCTTGCTTTTCACTACTTCTCCAAGTGATTTCAGTCCGCGACGAAATTAACTTAAACAAAGTCTTTAAAATATCTTTAGTATTTTTTTTTAAATATTTTTAGTAGTTTTAAACTGGTAATTCTTTCCTCCTTTCATATTTTCTATTTCGTGTTTGTTTTTTTTCATTTTACTTATATAATTAAAGGAAGTAGCAGAACTTTTGCTAGGAGCACATGTACACCCAGATTGGCTTTCACCATTTGTTCATGTACGGTAAGTGGAAAAAAAACATGCTCAACTAAAGTAGTGAGTTCGTTATTCGTTGTTTTCTTTTTACAAATATTTAAAAGAAAATTTAAGTTTTAGCTACTTTTTCTTCTGTCATATATTTGAAAACTCAGCGAGGCGTTTGGAGTAAACACAGGAGTCGGACCAAGGGTGCTTACTATCACCCACGATGATATTCCTAATTGTGGTGGACTTACTGGATTATGCGTCAGACAGTGGGAAACGAGAAGACAGGAATATCCTGGACCGACGTGAAGAATCTAGAAGACCTGGATTTCACGCGTGGATGATTTATGTTTGATGCCACACAAAATCGAAGACTTACAAGCGGAAACCGACCGACAAACTGGTCGAAGAAGCAGCCGGCGCACACAGGCTCCAGGTGAACATAGACAAGACTGAGGTTATGAAAATAACCAACCAACCAACAACAGCAGCAGAAACATCCTCCGCCAATCACCATCAACGGGAGGGATTTGGAAGAAGTTACCTCATTCACTTATCATCTAAGGAGCATTGTCTCGACTACAGGCATTCGGAACAGACGAGGATTTCGAATCGAGCGAGAGTCGGGAAGGCGAGCGAGAAACACATTCATCAACCTGAAACCAATCTGGAAATCTTCGTCACTCAGCCAGCATCAACGACAAAATTCAGTCGGATTTCCAACACAAACGTCAAGTCAGTCAGTTCTTCTATGCGGAACGGATCAGAAACTTGGCGGACGGGTCACAAAGAATATTTCCAACAGGCTATTGCAGATCTTTATCAACCAACAACTGTCTTCGCTGGCTACATACTGAAGATCAATCAGATGGCGGGGCCGGAAAGAATCACCAACAAGAAACTATGGGAACAAACAAACAAAACAAGAACCAATCGCCAACCAACAAATATGCAGAAGAAAGTGGATTGAGATGGATTGGACGCTCGCTGAGGAGGCCACTGGGTGACATCGCGCGCGCGTCAGGCCATTGCCCGAGTGGAACCAGGCCGAAAGGAAAGTGGCGAGTGGGACGTCAGTGCAAGGGTGACATGGAGGATATCGTGTGTAGAGGAGTTGAAAGAGTATGGACTAACATGGATTCAGGTGAAAAGTACAGCAGAAGACAGAAGTGGCAAGTGGAGACGTTCAGTTGAAGCCCTATGTTCCACTAGGAACCCAAGGGAACTATAAAGATATATATATATATATATATATATATATATATATATGTTTGAATATTCCATCGATGGTAGGATTATCTATCTTCCTCTTCTCTTTTTTTAACGTTAACGTTAAGTTATGCAAGTGTAAAACAAATGTGAAAAATACTAATTATTATTTTTATTATTGTACATTTTTGTATCTTGAAAGTGCTTTGACCCATAGCTAATTAATGAATAAATTGCTAATAAACTCTCTCTGGTATACATACAGTATCAAGTTTGTGTTGAAATTAAGGAATATATATATATATATATATATAGTAGAACTAATTTACCTGATGCTCGGCTATTAGTCATGTGGAGATATGCTACATTGGCTGGAACACTCGGCTTTCAGTCCAGCCAGGTCCCAGGTTTGAGCCCCGCTCCACCTATTTCAGCCTGAGCAGCTGGGGGTGGTATAATTATAGCCCCGTAATGGGTAATTTTGATCTCTCCCTACTAACCATACTTGTTGTGTGGGGACAGATGGTACTACCGGTTCAGTTAGGGTTGCTTGGGTTGAAGTAGGTGGAGTGAGATTCGAATTCGGAGCCTGTAGTCGAGTGTTTAGGCCAATGAAGTACATCTCCATTGAAACTAAAGAATAAGTAAAGTAATACTGTAATATTATTTGTTTGGTTGTGGGTGTACTAGCAGTGATTTGAATCTATCATTGACTAAAATAACATCTAGATAAATCAATAAGAAGACGTAATTTGTCTGAATCGTGTAATTTATTTGCGCAATACATTTCGAACAATCTGATCACACACAAACGGACTTGTCATAGGAATAGATATGTATGAAATTAATAAAGAGGTAAGAGGTGAGAAATCAGACGTAGGTCAAGTTAAAAGGACATATTCAAAGACAATGAAGATCACTAAACTAAATAACAGAGGTAATAGTATATCTGCTATGGTATCAAAACAAAGTTTACCAAGGAAGGCGGTTTAGTGTGATGACGAATTGTTTTTGAACGCATAAAGGTGGTTAATTTCTAGGGCTTCCACAAACTTTAGGATATGCCCCAAACACGTTTTATAGATAGGTTTAAAAGATCTGTTAATGTCAATTTTGTCTCCTGTCTCTGTAGTATGTTTTGCAATAGAAGAGCTAGGTCTCCTGTTCTCATCGTTAATAGGTCCTGAAGATTCCATTTGCTTCCGGAGCCATTTAGGAATATGCTCTGAAGCCCTTACTTGCAGAGATCGATGAATCCCCCCTATGTATGTGTGTCCACACGTGCATTCAAATTGGTAAAAAAAATAATAAAAATGTTAACTTTTATTCATTGATATAAGAATAAAACTTGTGCACTGTGGTAGAGTGTAATTCCATTATGGGTAAATTTTATTTTGATAAAGTCTCACAGTGTTATACAGTAATGTTTACTGATGACGTTTCGAGCACAATTTATTGCTCATAATCATATCAAGGTGATATTTACCCATAATGGAACTTTTATTCATTCTAATCTTGTTGATTGCGTCGGTGGCATAGCGGTTAGGACGCTCGCCGACCATGTACATGGTCCGGGGTTCGATCCCCGGCCACGGACTCACTCCTTTACCTCGCTAAGCCAAAAATAATGCTGGTAAAGAGGAAAGGTTGGGCATGAGGCTAGCAACCCCATCCTGTAAAATAAACACTGCTACAGAAACTTCAAGCTAGAGGCTTGAGGTCCTATGTTCCACTGGGAACGTGAAGGGAAAAAAATCTTATTGATTACTATATGAGTGATTAACTTCATACACTTAAGTGTAAGGAGTTATTATTAGCGATAATCAGTTATATTAGTATTCAGTCTTTATAGTCAGTGTTTTGTCAGTATAGTATATCAAGAAAGCATGATTCATACTTATACACTAGATAACTGAATTTTTACTTGTTAGTCATAGCTAGCTGTCTATTCGACTTTATTTAATGAAATTTAAGAAGTTATACAATATTCGTGCAGAGTAATACTCTTGTCTATCCTATATCAGTCGTCACTCTAAACAGATTTCTTTGACAAAGTTAAAGAATTACGATTTATCAAGGGGATGAACATACCAACTACGTTGAAACGACCATTCTTCCTGAACAGTCAAATTTTAGTCCCCAATTCAAACTTAACCCTTTCCTTTCACTAAGTTTTTCCTTAACTATAAACAATCCTTAGTTTTGCTTGACCCCTAACCTTTACCTATTCCTTGCTGAAGCCCATCACTAATGTATTCCCCCAAACCAAATCAGATATTCTGTTTAGTATTTCTAAAAAGCTTCTTTTTTTAAGATAAGATAATAGCTTTATTCCAAATCAGTACTTGTGATACAGAATGGAATTCTCAGCATTTTTACTACAATATTGGTTTTAAGAAAAAACTGAATATAATGTCTTTTACCTGATATCACTAATTCGCACTGCTTGTGCTTTCGTTCCCTTGTATCGTTATTGCTTTAACTTGGTCGATCGATTTTCCATGTATCAGGCTAAAAGCCATATGTATGTATTATGCGAGGGTTGACAATACTTCCCATTTGCTTGCTCAGCCTAAAGTAGGCAAAATGGGAGTTGAATCCATAAATCATCGGTTGGAAGTTGAGTACTTAAAGCAACTAGCGACGTCTTGGTAGTCTAACGGAATAATATATAAATCATTCTGAAGTAGAATATATATATATATAAGCTAATTGCAAGCACTTTACAATTATATGAAATTATATGAAAGTTTATTTTCTGTCTAATTTATCTTGCTTTTTATCGCTACTGTTATTAGTTTGTTTTTTTTGTTTGTTTCCTATTTTCCAACGTATATATATCTGTGTAGCCCTAGAAATGGTTCTGTTATTTTCTATCGACGTGAATTGGCCACCTTAGCACGTAAAGAAGATGGTTATCTATGGCAAAGGAAACCAAGTCGACGCACAACCAAAGAAGTTCATATAGTTCTTAAGGTTGATGGTATTGAGGTCAGTTTTCTGAATATTAGAGAGAGAGACACACACACACACACACTTTCTCTCTCTCTCCGATTTATTGAATATTTTTCTTATTGGGATTTTATTAAGTAGAGTGGAATATAGATTTTTAATATCTTTTGAATTTTCAGTAGTTGTGGTGTTGTTTTTACGAGATTAGATTGCTAACCTAATGCTTAACCTTTCCTCCTGTCTGGATTTCATACTGGCTGACTGGGGTAGATTTAGGAGTGCATCGGTCTAGAATCGAACATGATTCTCCCGACTAGGCTGACGAGCATTTTACCATTTAAATCTTCCTTAACTTGTATAATTATTATTGCGTTCGGAGTGGAACACAAGACTTCAAGTTTGAGCTCAGAAGTCTTAATAGCAGTGGTGTTTTTTCTTTACAACGTCCAACCTTCCCTCTTTGTTGGGTTTACAACTGACTAGAGAAGGTAAAGGTGTGCGTCAATCAGAAGTCGACCTCCAGACCATGTACAGGGGTTGGTGGAGCATTCTACCACTGAGCCACCGACTCACTGCATTAAACCAATAGATATGGCAAAGTTCAACAATAGTGTGTCCCAGGAGTGCGAACGCTTCAATGACCTTGAACGCATGCTAGTCGTTGGCTAACAGCACCTTTCATTATCATAGCTGAAATGTCAACGCTACTCATCAAATTAGGAGCAAGTTTCACCCGGATCACGCTTTTAATAACTGTTTGGACAATGTGTTAATATCTCGTTAGGGTTAGGATAAGGGTTAAGTTAAGTATTGGGGTTAGGGTTAGGGTTATAATTGGGATTAGGGTTAGGTTTACG
Source organism: Trichobilharzia regenti (assembly GCA_944472135.2). Lineage (NCBI taxonomy): Eukaryota > Metazoa > Platyhelminthes > Trematoda > Strigeidida > Schistosomatidae > Trichobilharzia > Trichobilharzia regenti. Next base: position 39,174,600 of record OX235263.1, read on the forward strand.
GCAGGATAAGGATTGTCATTAGGGTCAGGATTAAGGTTAGGGTTGCGATTAGGGATAGAATTCATACTTAATGTCGTTTATTTTAATTTGTTTTATCCTCATTTTCCTTGTATGTAGTCGTCGATCCTCTTACTGAAACCATAGTAATTTAACTGAGGGCTTTGGAGAGAACTGCACAGCAAGAGAAGAGAGATGAACGATTCACAAAACAGCACATCTTAAGTCACTTCGGTGAATACATCTACAGAAACTAGTCCAACTTAACAACTGATACTCTTCATCATAACCGGGACGTATTTTTAAGTCATGTCATAGATTGATAATCTGTTTAATATGTTTTCATGCATTTTCTTGTGAATATATGTCATTTTTTTGTGCAAAAAATTCCTTATTTTTATGATTGGTTGGCTGAAGGTTAGTCGTGCGTTTGCATCCCTTAGGACGCTATTGTAGAACTTTGCCATAGATATCAATAATATCCTATAAAGTTTGACCATGGATTAATATCAGTTAGAGAACTATTGAAAATCAGGGATTACTGCTCCTCTAACTGATATCAATCTGTGATGAAACTTGAAACAAAATCAAATCTCTACAAGCGCTAACTCTTGAGGAATATCCTATCGGTTGAAATACTGTATTCTTCAATGAATGTTATTATCTGGTTAGTGTTAATAAGAAGGAAAGTGTATAAAGAAGGTGTTTTACATTCGTTTTCTTACTAATGTTGCCTTTGATGACCATTTATAATGTGATGTATGGTGAAGTACACCTGCATAATCTACCTACCTACCTGTTTTCACTCAATCTCCTTAGTGTACATCCAAATTAATACCTGATAACTTTTTCATAATCTTTATTTGCTTCAACTTTTTGTTATATGATGGGAAAACTAGTACCAAGAAAGTGTGTAAAGCTACTGACAAACGGTACTGTTTGATATGACTAATCTCCAGCTAAGCATATCAATCGATAGTATTGTGGTGGTGTGTTACAGACAACAATGTGTGTTCCAACGGAATATTATTCTCACATATTTTCACAGTTCAATACTGCGTTAGCAACAGAATACGATATATCTGCATTTGAATATTCTATTTCACGTCGTTTAATTGTAAACAAAAATCACACGCTCAATGATTATTGGTTAGAGAATATAAAACTGTGTGTTGATATACGTATAAAACTTGGGTACTACGGTAGAGTATAGCTCCATTATGTATAATATTTTATTTTGGTAAATGACACAGTGTTATGCAGTAATATTTACTGATGGCCACGTTTCGAGCACAAATTATTGCTGCTCACAATCATATCAAGTCACACACAACTTTGTTCTTCATTCATATATATATATATATATATATATATATATATATATATATATATATAATGTACATTCAGGAATAATAATGTGAGTGTTATTGATCAAATACTATCAGATAGGAAAAAACACAAGTGTTTTTATAATCAAAATAAGTAACTTGTTAGAATGTGAATTGAATACATGCATGATGCGTCGGTGGCATAGCGGTTAGGACGCTTGCCGACTATGCACATGGTCCTGGGTTCGATCGCCGGTCACGGACGCATTCCTTTACCTCTCTAAGTCAGTAATAGAACTGGCAAAAAGGGAAGGTTGGGAATGAGGCTAGCAACCCCATCCTGTGAAGACAAACACTGCTACAGAAACTTCAAGCGTCTAGCTTGGAGACCTACGTTCCACTGGGAACGTGAAGGAATAAAAAAAAATGATGTACTTGAACTGAAATAGAATTTTAAGATTATTTATTATCCTCCTCTGATTCGACTGGTGGTAATAATATCTTCCGTATCTCTGGTATTTGCATTGAGTCATTTCTGTGGAGACTCTATGAAACAAGATTCAATAATCAATCTCTCTCGCTCTTCACCTACCTATATTACTTTTTAGAATTTTATCCCTTTCCCTTCCTATTGTGTCGTTGTTTGTTAATGCGTGAAGTGCAATAGCTGAGCTTTTATCTAAATTACTTATCTTCTCGAGGTCAACCATTCTTACCTTAGCCAAATTCTTATGTTCCGACAATTTGACTACCCCTGAGCTACTAGTTTGACCTATATAGTTGACCTCAATCACAGTCATTCCAGGGTATTTTGTAAATTATATTATTTTGTTTAGTTGGGTCCACCGGGTCTTATATCCTACAGAGCTTGTCCTACCTGAGTGAGTTTGTAGGTTTGAATGCCATCCTAATTCCTGCTTTATTAAGAATCCTACGTAGGGTCTCTGATGTGCCCTCCTTATATGGTATAACAGTAGATGACTTATATTCTCTCTTATTTATGTTATCACTACTAGTTTCACAATTATTTTGATTTTTATTCAAATATCTAATCAATTTCATTAATGTGTATAAATGAAGGAAAAAGTTGTATGAGTAACTTGATATGATTATGAGCGGTAATAATTTGTGCTCGAAACGTGGTCATCAGTTAATATTACTGTGTAACACTGTGTGACTTATCAAAATAAAATCTTGCCTGTAATGGAGTTAAAACTGTGTATATTTAAATAGCGGTTTGGTCACTTAAAAATAATACCTTGGCTTCCGTGTCTTGCCTTTTGCTGTTTGTTACAGTATGTATCATTTTGCACAAAAGATATTGGTGTCTGTGTTAAGACTTCAACACTGTGGTAGGCGGTATGCAAATCCATGCTAATTGGTTTATTATTAAACTTGAACAAAGCAAGAACAACAATTATACCGGGATAATATGAGCTCATCCTTTATTATTATTTCGAGGACTCTTCTCAACTGGTTACAACCTGAACGATAAAAAAATATGAATTACATTAAAAATTTGAACATACTTTTCCACGATCACAAGGACTAATTGGTAGGAATTAAAAGTAATATTAGTTCGGAATGATTTAACTGATTAGGAGCTACAAACACTGGCTATTTATAGAATAATTAGGCAATTAGGCTTGGAAACAAAAACGGGGTTGCGTATTTATATGCGTGTGTGTGTATAGAAACAAGGTTTAGCTAGAAAGAGCATAAAAAGATAGTAGATTACGTAACTAAAGAAGACGTCTTATCTGATAGTCAATAGAAAAAAAGAAAGAAAAGAAACAAGGTAGGGTGAATCATGTTTAGATGAAAAAGGTGACTCATGAAAGTTGTATATATTTTTTTGTTATCACCAGGGCAGTGCAAGATTCACCACTGTCTCTTTCTGCGTACACAGATTTCGTTTAAGTCGTTTGATAGCAATTGCTTCAGCAAAGCGTAACAAACTAGGTTTCTTTTGCTTGTTGATTATTTTGAACGACTTCAGGTTGTCTACAATATGACCATTAATGCACTTAACCCTAACTCACTTCAGTGACTCATGGATTGACTTGCAGCCAGGGAATAATCTCGCTGAATTAGAATATGCCGACGATATAGTCCTTGTAGGCGAAAACGCTGAAAAAATAGAGCAGAGTCTTCTAAACACCTTGAGCTGGAATCTACGAATGTTTGGCATGCGATTCGCTCCCGCCAAATGCAGGATGATGTTAGAGGACTGAACTACACCAACTCCTAGTTTAAAAATAGGAAGTGAAGTGGTAGAGCACGTTGACCGCTTCACTTATTTGGGAAGTATCATCAGCCAGTGCCAACGGGTTGATCTCTGACGAAATCTCAGCACTGATACAGGGGGCTCGTTTCGCATATGTTACGCCGTCTCTGGCGTAGACGAGATATTCGACCATCGACCAAAGGGCGGGTGTACTGCTCACCAGTCTTCTCCGTCCTCCTTCATGACTGGCTGTGAGACCTGGCCATTGAGAGTGGAAGACATGAAAAGATTAGCTGTCTTTGATCATAGGTGCCTGCGTTGTATCTTCCGTGTGAAGTGGCATAATAAGGTGAGCAATATTGAGGTTAGGCGTCAAGTTCTAGGTAAGTAGGGGAAATCAATCGACGAAGTTGTGAAGTTACATCGACTGAGATGGTTAGGACATGTGTTACGTATGCCTGGTCATCGCCTTCCTCGACGAGCAATGTTAGCGGATGTAGGGTCAGGCTGGAAAAGAGCTAGCGGCGGTCAAACCAAAACATGGCTTCACCAGTCAATGAAATCCACAACAGTTAGTTTAAGCCAGTCACGTAGGAAGGTGTAGACTTCCTGACTGGTTGGGGTCCTCGGGACGGTAAAAACCAATGGTTGGAAACAGTCGGTGATATGGCTCAAAATCATTCTCAATGGCTGGTGCAGATGCATCCACTCCCTGTGACTTATGACTTACAATGAAACTATATATTGTTCTTCGTTATTACTATTCCTTTGTCTCACACCTCTGTTTACTGTCTATTATGCTTTTCTTCTCTTGCTTTGTGTGCTACAAGGAGGGAGTGTGGCGACTTGAACTGGTGCACATATGTACAAAGTTCTATGTCGAAAACAGACAGACAATATGACCAGTGTCCAATAGATGACGAGCAGTGGTTTATTATTATTATTATTATTATTATAGATCACACAGTGAAACAGTATTTGTAAATGACATGATAAATTGTGATTTTGTTCTGTTTTCTTTTCCAATTCATCCTATTTAATACGTTCTCTTTTTCCTGTTTCCTTCTTTTTCTGTTTAGTCTATTATCGCTAACTATGCACATTCCGCTTTGATTTCTACATTTCATCGTAGAACTTACGCATTGAGATTTGTAAGACTGATTTTACTGTGTTTTTTTTTAAATGACCAGTGTTAATTGTTTTTTTCGCCATTCAGATGTGCGTGTGTGTGTATCTACCTCACTAACTGTAAAAAATTATATTTGTAAAATCTCAGAGAGATTGAGATGAGGAATTCCAACGTTTCGTTCGGAAATCTAGTCCGAACTTCTTCAGTGAAATTAATCGAAATTAACATAACAGAGGATTATGTATAAAAGGAACATCTCTTGTTTTTTTTTAAAACTTTGTCCAATCATGAGTCATAAAACAGGTATTTTAACAAGTATAATAAACAACATTGTACGAGTTGTGATCAAAATTTGACCTCAGACTTACAAAATTGATCTACCTTTGTTAAACACTTTAAACACAGTATGTATGTATGTGTGTGCGTGCGGATAAACAGTTGTAAACCGATGTCTTAGCGTCTCCATAAGTAGATATAGACAGTAGGAAACTTTGACCAAGTATTATTAGTTAGTGATACATATTAATCAGGATTTCCTATGCGTCATCTAACATCACACCTTCATGTCTGTTCAAACTGTTAGTATCTAGAATTTTGTGATTAGACGTATTTTCAAAATTATGGTGTTTAGGATTAGAGTTTAGTTGAAGCACCCTGTCAAACTTATTACTTTGCCTTCTTTCTGAAGATTGAGCTGCTTTATTCGACCTACTGGAGTTGTCAAGTGACTGGACAGCTACGGATTTAGGATGCGCATTCTGTTGCAGACAACGGAGAGTGGAAACACGATGATTGTGCCAATTACATAGTTTCTTTGTTAATTTAATTTAATTGCAAAATAAATCAAAGAACTGTAGTCAAGATTTGACAGAATAGTTCCAAAATATTTGGGCGCCGAGTGAGAAGTAGACATTTGTAAAAAATTATATTTGTAATATCTTGGCGATATTGAAATGAGTAATTCCAACGTTTCGTTCGGCAATCTGGTCCGAACTTCACTAACCTTTAAACCGGATTATTCAGGGCTTATCAACTAAATTGTTCAGACTTTTCAGAATATAATACGCTGCGATTTGCATGTATCATCCATCCAGAGGATAGTAACTGACGTTTCTTTGTCACTTCGATAACTTTTTTAAGTTGTCTGTGCAATGTTGCGTGGTAGACTACTGTGTAAAACTTAGGCACTGTCGTGACTGTATGTAATTCCATATTAGTTTGTCGATTGTATATATTAAGTGTCTGCTTGCAGGGATTTCATTGGTTATACAAGTTTGGTCAGGAGTTGACATCAGTTAGGAAAACTTTAGAGAACCTGGGAGTTCTGAACACAGCTGTTTCATCCTAGTTTGGGACTCCTCATCAGTACATACCGCACAGGGGTTCGAACTCAGGACCCTCCGGCTACAAGATGAAGTCGTAGCCATTCGGCCACTGGTACCCGATCCAATGACCAGTCCATGAATTCCAACTTATGCCAATTCGCGATAGAGCTCAACTGTCAGTCAGCATTGTAGGCGAGTAAATGACCTCTTACTTGACTTGGATATATTACACTGCACCTGTAGTGACACATAGATACACACACATAGCTATGCAATAAGATAGAGCAAAGTGATAAGCTTAAAATCTAGTGTAATAAGGTGGATGGAATGATTGAAAACTGGAGCGTTTTATTTTTCGAATCAACTGAGAATATATTCACTAGGGCAAATTTGACTACCCCTACGATAAACAGGGAAGAAGAATGAAAACTGTATAAATCAAGTTTACAAGTTGTGTAGTGACAGGTGATAACGATTATACGCACAGTTTAGTTTATTCGATACGTCATCATCCAATAAATGTGACACTGCATATTCTGAGTGAACAAATTCATATAAAAGGTAGCATACTGTATTCCTATTAGATAATAACGATAAACCTGAAGTCACAATACGGTTTAATTAATGCGTAAGTATCACTAGACTCGGCTGAAATGACAAGCTGCTACTTCTTGTCCAGATGATGATGAGTCCCAAACAGGACGAAATTCACGTCGTGCATTCCATTGCTAGCTACCGTCAACCAAATGAAGTTTAGGAAATCTGTTTTCACTTATTTAATAATATCATTGGAAATAAAAAAATAAGAATTCATGGGCTATTGAATCAGGTCGTGCTGACTGAATGACCTACGAGTTTGCCTTGTAACCGAAGGGTCCTGGGTTCGAAACCCAGGTGGTTTGTACTGAGGATGAGTCCCGAACTAGGACGCAACAGTTGTTTAATACTCTCTTTTTTTCAGTGCTTCTCTAACTGATACCTAACTTGAAACAAATAAAATCCCTACAAACTAATTCTTGGAAATAAGTTATTCAATTGGACAATGATTGAAAGATGGCATTATAAAGTGGAATGAACACTCAATTAGAAAATTGCTTAAAGATTTTTTATTATTATCTAAGAATTTTTAACATATGTAATAGTGATTTACTTAGATTTCTAATGCAAAGTCATTCATTGTGGGGTCAATTTATACAAGTACTATCGATTCTGTTACTTGTATATGACCTTAAGATTCGAGACTTTCTGTTAAACAAGTAGCTAACTATTTCATTTCTTAAACTTTTGAATACCACGTTGTTAGTTCCACTAAATCAGTTGAAAAATTGATGGTTGTTCAGTAGCAAGATGGATGGATGGATGCTCAGTGGGAATGTTATCAGTCACTGGTACACCATGATAATGACGAGTCGCAATTAGGACGAAACTCGCGTCCATTTATTAGTGGGCAAACACGAAGATAAAACCTGTTTTGTATTGTTACTATTATTTTCAATTGTATATAATGGAGAAGTAAATTACCTTTTCTGCTTGTTTCCTTTTCTTTTCTTCACAGAATCCTTCTATAGTATTATTTCATTATTTAAATGTACCATCATTAACTTATGACAATAAACTTTGTCTACCATTACAAAGTCTAAGTGAATCGGATCGTTTTAGAATGTCATATATTCAAATTGTTGATCAATTAATACGTATGTGTAAGTTATCTAATAAAAATTTCTCTTTATTTGATGTCATTTCACTGTGGGATGTTCAATTGGATATGATGATTTGTCAAGTATTTGTTTTATAGGGAGGGATTTTGTTTGATTGGTGGTTGTTGTAGGATTTCACCATGAGCAGATATCAGTTAGAGAACCATTGGAAAACCACCAGGAAGTACTGGGCAGCTGTGTTACTTTGATGTGGTGTTATTTTTCCCACTCTTTGCTTTCCGAGTGAAACCTGAAACTTCAAGCTTCAGAATTCCAGTAGCAGTGTTGTTTTTTCTTTGGGGTGTGTTGACTAGCCTCACGCCTAACACGTGCCTCTTTTCCGTGCCTATTATCAGGTAGCAAACTACGTTACTCTAACAGTGTATCTACTAGGAATAGAGACTGGACATCCCGCGTAGCTCTCGATATATGTTAGTCTTGCTCAGTTTGGATGTTTTCTGAGCTTGTTGATATTCTTGAACTTTGATAAAGTTCAAATATTTTTCGAGGTTTAAATTTTTACTTTTCAGCGTCAAAGTTATGAAATTTGTGACTGAATTATATTCAGCCAGGCCCTATTCAGGCAGTTACCTGCGGTTCCAGTGGGAAGCTGTAACCAGCAAGGTATAACAGGTTAAAGTTCAGGCAGTAACCCTTCGAAGAAAATGTTGCGAAGTGGTCGCAATATGTCATGAATCGGCAGAAGTTAGAATACATGGGTTGGCCATTGGATCGGGTCCCAGTGGCTTAATGGTCTACGAGCTCGTTAAGCTTGTAACCAGAAGGTCCTGAGTTCGAACCCCAGTGGTGGGTGAATACTGCTGAAGAAACAGCTGTCCAGTACTCCCAGCTGGTTTTCCAATGGTTCTCTAACTGATGTCAGCTCGTGACGAAACCCTCTAATCAATCAGACTGAATTATTAACATTATTCAGATGGTTCGAAGTTTAGTCAAGTAGCTAGCTGAAGCATTTTAATATTTCATAAAATTAAGGATATTCATCTGACGGATTCTTCCCAGAGAGAATAATTTTCAAGTTACACAACTTTATATATGAAAGCCATTCATTACTGGTTACTCTCTTTTCTTCTTCAAATTGTTTTTTGACAGTTGATAATTTCCCAAAACATATCATGAAGCCTGGTGTCGATCAAGTTTTAAATTTCGACGTAAGTTTCTGTTCATTTGATTTGATACATCAGCTAATTCGTATATAAATGTATATATTTTGATCATGGATTAACAGCAATTAGAGAATCATCTCGTCCTTGTTCGGGTCTCTTCAGTAGTACCGACCCTTGACCCTACTGGAGACTGAACTCCTTATGTTAAGAGGTGAATGTGTTGACTATTCAGCCAGTGAAACAGAATTTAGTAACCCACAAATTCTAATGTCCACCGATTTGACACATATATAGTTTGACCACTAGTCAAATGTCATCATCGACTACTCACCCTCACACACCCGACTTGGAAGGCTCTGCCTGCTCTTGATCATGACTTTTCACTAGACTTCGAGGTAACTTCATTCTGTGATCAGTTACTAGTAAATAGTAGATTAATTTTCAAGTTGCAGTTTGCAGATATTTGATCAGTTTCAAGTTTGATCACGGATTGACATCAGTTATGATGTCGGCTGTGTGATACATGTAATGAGTAACACATGTATTAGAATCTTGGTGTTTTTTTGCTGTTTGTCTAGTGTTAAGGAATAAAAAGGACAGACATTGACCTGATTTTCCTGCCTACAATTGTATTTCACCAATATATACATATATATATATATATATATATATATATATATATATATATATATATATTTGATTGTATTAATCTGTGGTCGTCTAAACGTTTTTGTTATAAAATTTCCAGAAATTTATGACCCCATTGTAGGTGGTCTTTCATATAAAAAGCATCACATCACCAGTATATTTACTCTGTTAGTTTAAAGTATATTATTTATGTATTTATGTACGCATGCATGTATATTACGCACCAGTCGATTGCAATTCTACGCAGTCGGGTATGAGCTACACTTATTGTGTGAGGGTTATTCACACACTCTATGACTACCCAAACCTCGGTAGGTGGTGGGGAGAGGGTTAAGTTACAGCCGGTTGGAAGTCTAACGTCTAGACCAATGCACTGCACCACAGCTCCACCAAAGTATTGTTAGTTGAATATTTGCGGCGTTGTGTAAAAGAGGTTGTTTCAACTACAGACCTCTTTAATACCATATAACTGATGGTATAAGTTTTTCTTTCGTCAGTTAATGGTTAGGAAGTGTGATTGATACATGTTACGTAGTAAAATGTTTACTACAGATAAGGACATTTCTTTGCTATAAATTAAAAATATGCTGCACTGCGACCAAGAAAAGTATAAAAAAATTTCAAACAGTCGAAAATTGGAATATAGAAAAGTTTTTTTTACCTTGAGTTGTGGGTGGTATTCAAATTTTAGTGCTCAATTGAACATTCTAGTCGTTATCTTTACTAGTCAGCTGTCGTTCCTTGATCAGTAATTATTACTAAATAGGTAATTATACGATAGGGATTTCAAATTCTCTACCTAACATTTGAACAGTTCGAGGTGAGATTTCATCATAGTGTCCTTGGGAAATCGAAAATACTCAGATCATCATACAATATATTGTCTGTTAGTATTATTATTATTTCCTTTAATTCCTAGAAGAACATAGGGCTTCAGCCGCCCGTCTCCATTGCGTTCGGTTCTCCGACAACGTTTTCGCCTGGCTCCAAGTCTCCCTACATGTTTTAATCTCCTCCTCACATCAACTCCTTCAATTCACCCTTGCACTGACGACCAACTCGCGGCTTCCCATTCACCTTCAACTCGAGCAATGGTATGTCGTGTGATGTCACTTGATGGTTTTCTCAGAGTATGGCCGATCCATCTCCATTTCTTCCTGCATATTTGTTGCAAAATTCATTGCTCGTTGGTTCGTTCATAGCCAGCGATCCCTGTTGCTGATCTTTTCTGGCCAGCCATCTGATCTTGAGTCTTGAGCGAAGACGGCTATTGATGAAGGTCTGAAGTTTGTTCGAGATGCTCTTTATGACTCGCCAAGTCTCTGATCCGTACTTTTAGTAAGCAGCACTGACTTCACATTGGAGTTGAAAATCCGGATGTTATTTTTGATGCTGGGTGCTGTTGACCTCCACATAGATTTGAGAGTAATGAGAGCTTGTTTTGCTTTTCCGATTCTGGCGTTGATATCCTTGTCAGCTCCATCCGCCTGTAGTTGAAACGATGCTTCCCAGGTTGGTAGGTACGTAAAGGAAGTTGTTTCTTCCAGATTCCTCCCATTTATGCTGGCTGATTGTTGTCTGTTGTTGTTGCTGTTGATGTTGGCCAGGAATCTTCATCACCACATCTGCCTTCTCTGTGTTTACCTGAAGTGAAGTCCTGTCTTTGATGCTTCTTCTGCCAACTTGTTGCTTTTCACTTGCATATCTTCCAGTTTGTGGGAAATCAGACACATATCATCGGCGAAGTCCAGATCCTTCAAGTTTTTTGTGTAGGGCCATTTTATGCCTGTTTCCTCATTGCTCGCTTGATATCAAAAGTGAGGATCAAGAATACACGCATAAAACAATAGTGGTACATACTACTGAATGATATCAGTAGCTCCGCATTTGATGATATTGCTCATCAAAGGTAATCTGTTCAATCCACCGACTTATTGTCTTAGATACTAGTTTGAAGAGTTAGATAATAACACATGAGAAAGAAATCATTTGTCTGTAGCAATTCAAAAAAGTTTATACATGTTTGATTAGTGTTGTGAAATACCAATGTGCGCAATGTGGAAGTTGGTCATTAAGTACTCGGAGAGAAAGAACTAACCAGTTGAGAATGGTGTGTGTTTTGTATTTTAATTCGTTACTTCCTGTTTTTTTTCGTTGATTTTTTGCTTAGAGTTGGTTAGTAGTGGAATCACGGCACACACCTTTTGTTTTTTTTGGGGACTCGTCAGCCGGACGTGTCCAAATCCTATATAGACTCAAACTGGATAACTATTATTTCAAATATCACGAAGAGATAGAGTTATGAGAGCCATTTTTGTACATTACTTCTTACTTCCTAAGATTATCTTTTACTGTACCATTGTTTATCGATGTATTCATCTGATGAACCCCGAATGGGACGAAGAACAGATTTTGGATGCTAGTACCCACATATAACCTAAAAAAGGAGTAAATTAAATGTGGAATACATTTCCAAGGCATTTGATCTAGGAGCGCGTATATAGTTTCCTCTTTATAACTCTTGGGTTTATGCCTTTTCTTCAATTGGTAAACCAACGTAAAATTATGACAAATTAGACGAATACACATTCCTGTAGAAACCGTTTTATTATTTCTGTCTGTTTAGGGGGTTTTTGATGCTGCTGAATTTTATTAATTTTCTCCTTTTTGTTTTTACTATGCAATCGAAATAAATCAAATGAAACTTCTTTTTTTTCTCATTCGATATTTTGAGTCAGAAATTTTTATTTCGTTGATATGAAGGATAAAAATTCTAGGAGTTGGGGTAAAGCATAGTTCCACGACAGTTACAGTTTTATATTATAAAATACAGTGATGGTATAGTATTATGTTTATTTACTCATGATGTTTTGAGAACAGCTGATTGCTCATAATCATACCAAGGTGATCAGTGCCCCCCTCCCATCCCGCCACTTAAGTATATTACTTTTTAGATCTTCCGTTCTGTCCCACACTGTTGTGTGACTGTGTGTATGTGTGTTAGTGCATGAACTGCGATTATTGACTTCTTCTCTATGCCATTTATCTTAATCCCTAAGTTTTGAAGATCTGATTGACAGCTATCTGCTGGTCTGAGTTATATAGTTCACCTTTAGAACGAATTTGAGCCATCCCCACAGTTTTACCATATAAGGAAAAGACATTCGAAATCCCACGTATGATTGTCAATAAAGTGGGATTAGAGTGACAAGCTATGTAGGCTAAAAGACCCTATCGACTCGATTAGACAAAAAATGTATATATAAAATCTACACAATACCTTAAGAATGACTATGGGGCCACCTACATAGGTCAGTCCACTGGATCGGGGATAGTCAGATTATCGGAACATGAGAATTTGACTGAGTGTAGGATGATTACCCTCACGAAGATGAGTAGTTTTGAGAAAAACTTAGTAATCGCAGTGCATGTATTAATACACAATCTCATAATACGGTGAGACAAAGCTATACTTCTGAAAAGTAATATTATTCAGTTGAGAGGGAGGTTAGTCACAGAATCGTCGTTCATTGAATGTACACTTAACACGTGCAATAGGAATGATGCAGCACCAATACCAGAGATACGTAAAATATTACCACCAATAAAATTAAACGATGGATAAGCAATAATGGAATTAATATAAACGAAGTTTGATAACCTTGATATGATCACATTATCGAAACGTTATCAGTGAATAATACTTAATTACTGCATATATTTTATCATAACGAAATAATCTTGTGCTTGGACATTACTTAGTAACTAGTGTAATGTGTCTAGTCCTTTCTTTGGTGCAGACTGAATTCTATCAGTCAAGTTTGCAATATGGTCAATCGTGAGCCTGAACAGCTCAATGGGTTTGAATCTCAGAAGGGATATGACTCCCTTCAAGGTTGAAGATATGCCTTGCTGATTGGTGGTGAGTGCCAACTAGCACGAAACCTATGTCCAAGGCTTCCTGCTAATTGTCCTCATGCACCTGAAATAATTCCCTCTCTCTCTTTCTCTCTGTTTAGTGGCTTAATGGTCTACAAGCTCGCCTTACAACTAGAAGGTCCTGGGTTCGAACCCTGGCGGGTGCGTACTGCTGAAGAGTCCCAAACTAGGCCGACGAACCAGCTGTTCAGTGCTCCCAGGTTTTGTGTATCGGTGGCACAGTTGTTAGGACGCTCGCCGACCATGCACATGGTCAGGAGTTAGATCCCTGGCCGAGGCACACGTGGTATCAGTGGTCGGCTTACTAAATTTGGGTTACTGATATCGCATCCTGAAAATTCCATAGTTGTACTGAAATACTTAATGGAATCAAGCTGTAATTAAGAAATATATGTAGTGAATACCTTTTGTCCTCTTTTCTATTTGCTTATAATCGATAAGTGAGCGTTCATTACGCCTTCTTTATATTATAATTCATTTTGTCTTGTATATTCCTTTGCATTGTTTATTTTCAACCTTTATTTGTTAAAAAAAACTTCACTGTTTGTTGTACTCTAATTCATTGTCATTAGTAACTAACAGTAAACAAAGATAATTTTGTTGAAGAGTTGTTAATTTCCTTTCTGTAAACAACTTTTTCATAATTCCACCATTATCAATACAATACTTAATCATGAACAATCTTTATTGAAGAGACAGGGAACTGTTCTACTTTTCGTCTTTCAAATTCCCATTAAAGGAAGATATTCTTTTGTCGTTCTTGTTGCTGATAAGAAAATAGAGGGAGATGCTGAAAAAATATGCGTTGTTGTTGTATGTTGTTCCCTTTTGTTCCTAGAGGAATATAAGGCTTCAGCCGTACGTCTCTTCATTGCGTTCGGTTCTCTGCCAACGTTTTCACCTGACTCCACGTCTGCCCACATGATTTCATCTCCTTTTCACATGACCTCCTGGATGTCACACTTGGATGACCAACTCGCTGCTTCTCATTTGGGTTCCAAACGAGCAATGGCATGTCGTGTGATGTCTCATAGCGTGGCCAGTCCACCTTCCTGTATATTTGTTGCACAATTCATTCCTCGTTGGTTCGCTCCCAGAGATCTCTGTTGCTGATCTTTTCTGGCCGGCCATCTGATCTTGAGTATTGAGCGTAGACAGCTATTTATGAAGGTCTGTAGTTTGAGGTGCTGTTTATGACGCTCCAAGTCTCTGATCCATAAAGTAGCACACATTGGAGTTGAAAAACCGGATCCTAATTTTCATGCTGAGTGCTGTTGATCTCCACATAGACTTCAGAGTAGTGTAAGCTTGCTTTGCTTTCCCGATGCTCGCTTTGATATCCTGGTCAGTTCCGCGTGTGGTTGAAACAATGCTTCCCAGGTCGGATGGCGAAGGAGGTTGTTTCTTTCAGATTCCTCCCATTTATGCCGGTTGTTGTCTGTTGTTGTTGCTGTTAATGTTGGTGTTGACCAGGAATCTTCATTACCACATCTGCCTTCTATATGTTCACCTGAAGTGAAGTCCTATCTTTGATGCTTGTTCTTCTGCCAACTTGTTACTTTTCACTTGCATATCTTCCAGTCTGTGGAAAATGAGAAATATATCACCTGCCATCTGATCTTGAATATAAAGAACAAAATTCAGTTTTTCAAAGCCAATGTTAAGTCAGTTCTTTTTTATTGTTCAGAGACTTTGCCACACGCAATATGAAAAAAAAACTTCAAAAAGGATTCAGACTTTTATCAACATCTGTCTTCTCTGGCTTGATATTGAAGATAAGATTAGATGGCCACGAAGAATGAGCAACAAGGAACCAACAGATAACCCGTCTCCTAACAAATATGCCGAAAAAATTTGGAGATTATTGGGACACTTGCTGAGGAGGCCACTCATGAATTAATGACATCATATGCCAAGCAGACATTCGAGTGGAAAGCGAATGGTAAAGGATGACTTGGGCAGCTTCCTCCCAGTGTGACATGACATAGGTCATTTGGAGAGGAAGTGAAAGCTTTTAGGCTTATTTGTGGTGCTCAGCCAAGAACAACAATAGAGAACAGAGTGAAGTAGAGATGTACTACTGTAGTCTTATATTCCGCTAGGAACGTCATCCTTATCATCTCAATATAGTAATACCACTACTGGTAAACTGTCTGTCTGATTTAATCGTCTGGGTCCCCGCCTCCTTTTCACGTAACCTCTCAGAATTATAAACTTTTGAATAAGTTTGTTTATAAATCTAAGCTTAGAGAAAAAACACCAACATACACATAGGAAATAGTCATTTCTGTTTCGCTAATTTGCTTGTTTGTTTTCCAAACTCTCTATCCTTTTTTTCTCTCTCTTACAAATTGGACCGTGTCCGTTCGATAAATAATTTTAAAACAAAAACTAAGTTAGATCCATTAGTAAATATACTACCTCATCGTTATTATGATA
Organism: Trichobilharzia regenti; assembly: GCA_944472135.2. Classification (NCBI taxonomy): domain Eukaryota; kingdom Metazoa; phylum Platyhelminthes; class Trematoda; order Strigeidida; family Schistosomatidae; genus Trichobilharzia; species Trichobilharzia regenti. Next base: position 39,190,453 of record OX235263.1, read on the forward strand.
ACAATTGCATGCATAATATGCAAAATCATAAGTGAATCTAGTGACTTTTATGTGTCCTTTTCGTGTATTTTTTAACCCAGTGATATTTTCATACCCTTTATTCTAGGGTGTGTGTGTGTGTATAATAGGAAGGATGATCGGTGAGGGACGGAAAGGTGTCATATTACCGTTTTTCTTTTTCTCTCAGATTTTTGGATACACAGTAGTCAGATAACTGGCATTTTTTTTCTGTTAATACAAAATTCACTGAAAACAGTTCTAGTTTTTTGCTTCGAATTCGACTTTTTCTATCTTGTTGTTGGTATTAGCTTGGAGGAAAAATAGTCAAAATTAGCTACATACTTATATATGGGAGTAAGAACATAAGCACGCAAACAAACGATACCCTGACAGACGGAGTATTCTTTTTTATCCTAACAGGCATTATTGTCGAAACTTAATTGTTAGATTCTATCACGAATCGACGTTAGTACCGTTTCGTCTGTAGTTTTAAGTGAATAGTTCTGACTGGTAGTATGGGGAAAGTTGCTTGCCGAGATGAAATTGACTGGTGGTGGTGCTTTATGTCATGAATGGGTGAAGGCTAGAGTTCTCAAGTTATTAGATGGTCCCATGTTCGCCTCGTAATCCAAGGTTCCTGGGGTCGAACTTTGGTAGGGTTATGCGTTCATACTGTTGAGGAGCCATAAATAAGGAAGAAATAGTTATCTACCATCCCTTGGTAAATTACGAATTTGATTTATGGTATTCCCGGTTCGCCGAAATAGCTAGTCGGAAACTGGGTGGTTGGAACTGATTTAGTTCTCTGAGGTGAGTCAAACCGGGTACACCGCTGATGAACTCGGTCCTATACAGGAGAGACAGACTTTCGGTGTTTAAATCATTTCAATCTTGCTAGTGAGCACTGCTACTGTCGACCGGGAGGTTCTCTGGAGATGCTTGGCTGTAAAGGGAATGACGAGAAAATACATTCCACTGATTAAGGCACTCTACTCGCACTCATGCAAACAGGTGAGTGCTTACGGCGAGTTGTCATCTGAACTGGTGACGACTAGTGGTGTCCATCAAGGATGCCCATTATCTCCATTTCTATGCAATTTGATCATAGATGTACTAATGGACTTAACCCTAACTCACTTCAGTGACTCATGGATTGACTTGCAGCCAGGGAATAATCTCGCTGAATTAGAATATGCCGACGATATAGTCCTTGTAGGCGAAAACGCTGAAAAAATAGAGCAGAGTCTTCTGAACACCTTGAGCTGGAATCTACGAATGTTTGGCATGCGATTCGCTCCCGCCAAATGCAGGATGATGTTAGAGGACTGGACTACACCAACTCCTAGTTTAAAAATAGAAAGTGAAGTGGTAGATCACGTTGACCACTTCTCTTATTTGGGAAGTACCATCAGCCAGCGCCAACGGGTTGATCTCTGACGAAATCTCAGCACGGATACAGGGGGCTCGTTTCGCATATGTTACGCCGTCTCTGGCGTAGACGAGATATTCGACCATCGACCAAAGGGCGGGTGTACTGCTCACCAGTCTTCTCCGTCCTCCTTCATGACTGGCTGTGAGACCTGGCCATTGAGAGTGGAAGACATGAAAAGATTAGCTGTCTTTGATCATAGGTGCCTGCGTTGTATCTTCCGTGTGAAGTGGCATAATAAGGTGAGCAATATTGAGGTTAGGCGTCAAGTTCTAGGTAAGTAGGGGAAATCAATCGACGAAGTTGTGAAGTTACATCGACTGAGATGGTTAGGACATGTGTTACGTATGCCTGGTCATCGCCTTCCTCGACGAGCAATGTTAGCGGATGTAGGGTCAGGCTGGAAAAGAGCTAGCGGCGGTCAAACCAAAACATGGCTTCACCAGTCAATGAAATCCACAACAGTTAGTTTAAGCCAGTCACGTAGGAAGGTGTAAACTTCCTGACTGGTTGGGGTCCTCGGGACGGTAAAAACCAATGGTTGGAAACAATTTGTGATATGGCTCAAAATCGTTCTCAGTGGCGCAGATGCGTCCACTCCTTGTGACTTATGCTTTCCGATGAAACTGTTTTGTTCTTCGTTATTACTATTCCTTTGTCTCACACCTCTGTTTACTGTCTCTAATATGCATTTCTTGTACTTTCTTCTCTTGCTTCGCGTGCTACACGGAGTGTGGCGACTTGAACTGGTGCATATGAGTGCAAAGTTCTATGTCGAAGACAGACAGACTACTGTGATGAAAGCTGGCTGCTAGCCAAATTGGTAGACGGTAATTTAAGTCAATGTTTACGTCCCCAGTATTGGTCATGAGAAAAATAACAAAGACTGACTCAACAACCAAACACAGCAGACTTTGCATAGGCGGATACAATTTGCAGGCAGATAATGTGAACATCAAGAAACGGCCACAAAGAGATGAAGGATTAACGTTCAGCGAGAAACCACCAATCAGAAGATTGTGTTTGCTGGCTTATAATGATCTATAATAATGTAAATGAAAATCTATAAATATATGTTGATTTCCTTAATAAAGGATCTGTTGCCTGACCCTTGTCTTCTGTTGTTACACTACCAGCTTCTGTGAGTGGTACACAACTAGACATCTCAGTCAGCAGCATGTAGTTTTATGCTTGATTTCTTGATTACTATTCATGGTATCAAGGAGGTTACATATAATGCTAATCTGTATAATTTTGGTTTTTCATAGGAAACTGCAGTGAAATCTGACTCTGAATTGTGTAATTTGCAAATTGGGAATCTGGGTCATACATTAGGATGAAATAGTTCTATTAGTGCTTCCTAATTTTTAAATGTGTCCCCCAAATGATATCACTTCATGATGAAATCAGTCAAATTTGTATAAATCAACACTTGAGGACTATGTAATTGTACCATTAAAGATATCTTTGTGTTTTTGTTTGTCGTTGAAGGGCTAGAAAATTATATAAAGCTGAAAGAGTTAGTTATAAAGTCTTGGTCGACTGTATAAGGCGTTTCGTATCTTCACTATGTGCTTTATTTTCTCATTGAAAGTATTTTCTTTCCTTAAATATGAAATTGAAGGATGAAATTCTGTTTCATCTGTTTTTACAACCTATTATTATTATTTTTGTTCCCTTGTCTTCCTAGTGGAACATAGGGATTCAACTGCACGACTCCACTTGCTTCTGTCTTCTCCTGTGCTTTCCACCTGCATCCATATTAGTCCATACTGTTTCAACTCCTCTTCACACAATCTCCTCCATGTCACCCTTGCACTGACGTCCCACTCGCCGCTTCCTTTTCGGCCTGGTTCCACTCGAGCAATGGCCTGACGCGCGCGCGATGTCACCCTGTGGTCTCCTCAGCCAACATCCAATCCATCTTCACTTTCTCCTGCTTATTTGTTGGGCGATTGGTTTGTACTTGTTTTGTTTGTTCCCATAGTTGGTGATTCTTTCCAGCCCGGCCATCTGATCTTCAGTATAGAGCGAAGACAGTTGTTGGTTGATAAAGATCTGCAATAGCCTGTTGGGAATATTCTTTGTGACCCACCTGCCAAGTTTTTGATCCGTTCCGTATAGAAGAACTGACTGACTTGATGTTTGTATTGGAAATCCGACTGGATTTTGTTGTTGATGGAGAGTGACGAAGATTTCCAGATTGATTTCAAGTTGATGAGTGTGTTTCTCGCCTTCCCGATTATAGCTCGATTTGACATCCTCGTCCGTTCCGACTGGCTGTAGTTGAGACAATGCTCCCTAGATAAGTGAATGAAGTAACCTCTTTCAAATCCCTCCCGTTGATGGTGATTGGTTGCTGTTGTTGTTGGTGGTGGGTTGGCTATTTTTATAACCTCCGTCTTGTCTATGTTCACCTGTTTTTACATTGAAAACTAATCAATCCCATTATCAATACCGGTAATTAAAGTCTTGATTATTTCATATAATTTTTATTGAGGCTTAATAAAAAGTTTTTTTTCACTTTCCCAGTGGAACATAGGGCTTCAAGCTAGAGGCTTGAAGTTTCTGTAGCAGTGGTGTTTATTTTTACAAGATAGGGTTGCTAGCCTCATTCCCAACCTTCCCTCTTTACCACCTTTTTTTCTGGCTTATCGAGGTAAAGGAGTGCGTCGGTGGCCGGGAATCGAACCCTGGACCATGTGCATGATCGGTGAGCGTCCTAACCGCTATGCCACCGATGCATCAATAAAAATTGTAAATAATAAATTCTGAATTTTGTGTGCAGAAAATCATGAACATCACACTGTTTTGTTTGCCCTGGTCATAATATATAATACATATCCATAGGACATTTTATTGTTTTCATCTTCTATAGTAAACGTGCAACTCTCCGATCATAGTACCTAAGCTTTTAATCTGTAGATTATACCTTCGAAATCCCTACGAATTATAACGTCATTCAAGCTGTCACATAGTGTCTCATCAATCTTTACATCGTAGGTGTAACTTACATGATTAGTGTATGTGATGGATAGTTGTTATTATTGTGTGATCATGTGTCCCACTGAATCACAACTTCCTAAGATAGGATCGGAGAGATGATCTGAGTCAGTGTGTCTCTAGACGTTATCAAATATAGTATCTTAATCATTATATTAGCAAATGTTAACATGAAGTGGTGAACGCTTATTGAAATACTCTTGACCATGTGTATGCTTATCCGTTTTTTCATGATTCTGTTCCTCAGTAATTCGAGTTTTTTTCCACATATTGTGTTTATATAACTTTGTGTGTGTGTGGGGGGGGGGAATCCATTGGTACCCATATTGCATCAAATTTGTGTTGAAATAGTAAATTAATAATATTGTTTGTCGTTTTAACAAATATTTGGTTCCTCCTTATAAATCTTCATATAATTATTCTCATCATTTTCTCTTTGAGTTTTTCTTGCTATCATTGAGATAAATTCAGAGTAGGTACCACTACACATGATTACTGTAGAGATCAACCTGAATTAGTGTTTTTCTTCTCTCATTCCTTACATTCCGAGTGGAATGTGTGCCTATTGTCTGCTTGACGTAAAGTTTCAACAGCAGTAGTTGAGTGGGTTGCTAGTCTCATGCCTAACACGTTCACACTTCCCTGAGTTTTGCTACCGAATAGCTGAGGTTCGAGAGCGCATATCAGTTGGGAATCGAACCTCAAATCATCATGTAGGTGGTGCAGTTGGCGACCATTGAACCACTCTGGCACACACGAAGTTCGTACTGATAGTTAATAAGTCTTCCCCCCACCCCACCCCCTATATTATAATCACTGCATCATTATTGTATACCTTTTTCTTTTCTTTCTATTCATATTATAGTTATCTTTCGCCAGTTTAATTCGTGTTCTTGCCGATCAAATTTGGAACACGCCTGTAAATTCTTCTAATCCGTCTTTATTTCAATCGCTGTCGTTGTCGTCGTCTTCATCTTCCTCTTCATCGTCGGCGTCGTCATCATCATCAGCACCATCAACAACAACCACATCCTCATCAACAGTATTTCCTTCGCATAATCTCTATGCGAATATTTCAAATACTGTAAAAAGCGCTTATCCACAACAATCCGATATCAATCAACACGATAATAGATTTCTTCTTATTACTCCAAAGTTAAATAATTCACAGTCACAAATTGAATTTATTACTTCAAGGGATAAATCAAATCGTAGAAAATCGCCTACAGATTATTCCTGTGGGTATCAGTTACCAGGTGAGTGATGATTTTGGATATATATATATATATATACTGATGCGAGTGTTTTTGATCATTCTGAAGTGATAATTGAATCTAAGGTGAATATTAATACTCATAATCTGTTCTAGTCTGTTGAAGACACTCAACTGTTAACAGCTGTCTTAATGTTGTGTGGTCGAACTCTCCTATATATTTACTAGATATCAACACATCGTAATGCCTGAGAGGATAGCTTACTTTTTTGAGAGCTTTTCATGCATGACAAGAAGATTTATATGATTGTAACTGTGAGCTGTGCAAGCAGCTATCGTCACTCACGAGGTGTGCACCATAGATGGAATTGAAATAGAAACCAAGTCGGAAATTAAATATATTGGCGTCATTCTATCTTCTGATATTTCCTGGTCGTCTCATATCTTGATGATTTCCAAGAAAATATTCCGTCTTACCTTCTACATCAAGAAGTTGATACATTCTGGAATAACCCAAACCAACCCTTACTCTTACGATTAGTTAACTCTTGCATCCTGCCGATTATTCTCTATTGTCCCCCCCACCCTAAGTTTTTCCAGGGCTACTAAAGAAAGACTATACCTTATTACGCAGGATGTTAAAGGTTGTCAGTAGGGTGGTAAGCTACGTGCCACTTAACCAGCTTGTTAATATTCTGGTCGACAGGCACTTGGACTCATGTGAAAAATGGGCTAAATCCATTTTATTTAACTCACACCACCATCTTCATTCACAACTCTCCCCTTGTACCTCATCAAGCAGAACCAGAAGCCTATATAGAAAACTATATGTTCGCACTAGTAAGTACAAAAACTCAACCATACCCTACTTGACTCGTGTTCTGTGCTATAAAGAAAGCATTAGGCGTGATACCTATAACTTATTAAATAGTCAGTAGAACAACTGGATCTCGTCTTTCCAACGCATATCATTTATAGGTACAACATTTTCTTTCTTTCTTTTCCTTTTCTCTCTCTATTTTTCTGTTGTGTGCTGCGTAGTTGCTTTCTTCCCTTACAAACTCTATTTAAAACATTCTTCTTCGTTGTTTCACACTCTGTATATCTCGACCTTTTTGTTGCTGCTTACGCTAGTGAATATGCTTCGAACATTCTGTTCAATTTTGGCTTTGCTACCGATATGCTAATATGTAGTTGTCAGAACTAACTGAGATTACCCATAATCTATGTATAATTTTATTTATTGTTAATGTACTAACTGGTCGCAATATTGTAGTAAAAATTCTGAGAATTCCATTCTGTATCACAAGTACTGTTTTGGAATAAAGCAAATTATTATTATCATTATTATTATTAGTGTAAAATAACTTAGGTTATAAAATCACCTTTCAGGGTTAGGTCGCAATTCTGACTGACTGGAAGGATTGTCTGTGGTAAAAGTGTTAATATCTTTTTTGTTCAAGTGACTAGCATTCTAGAAGAGTTACCTTTTCGTCTGAAAAAGAAAGGTGTTGGAAAGCCTAATCGTGAGAAAATTTCACACCTCGACGTGTTCAACAATCATGCTAGAGATGTGATTCTGAAATCGTTAAAATTCCTAAATCGAATAATTTGCATGGGAAAAACCTTAAACATCTGTTGTCTCTTTTGCTTTTTGACTTATATATATATATATACAATTCAAGTAAACTCCAACTTCCATAATGTCAGCAGACTAGAAATGTTGCCGTCATCTTTGCCTCTTCCACCACTCAATTGTCATGTTTTTCTGCCTACTAAATATATAATTCATGGCGCTGACATTTTAAAAAACATTTGACTTTCGTCGCCTGTTTTATAACTCCTGATCTCGTGCTTTTACTCTGCCTGTCTGAATGCTAAAATATGCTAATTTTATTCTATGACAAATACTGTATATCCATTTCAGATTGGTTGTGTAGAGTTCAGTAAAAGACATCAAGTAAACTGAATTCACGCCTTTTTGGCATTATCTCTGTGTCAGTGGCTTTGTGGAGTTTCTCTACACTTATATTGCACAAAAACGAGTGATCCTATTGCCTAGGATCCTGCATAGATCTTACCTCTTCTGTTTTGTTGTATTGTCTAACTTGTAGGTTTTTTTCTTCTGAAACTGTTCGATAAACCAATCTACCGACATTGTTTTTTCTTCATTCCTTTGCCTTCCGTGTGGAATATATCGGCTTTTGGAGCTTGAGTTTTAAGGTCTTAGTAGCTGTAGTGTTGTTGTTTTTCGTAACAGAGCGAGGTAACTGATCTGACGTCCCAGCCTGACTTCTTTACCGACTGGAAATGGAAACTGGATCACTTACCTACCACCTACCTGGTTGGTGAGCATTCTATTAATAAAACCATTAAACTCTCTGACATTGTGGTTAGTAGCTTTTTTAAAAGTAAGCAGCTTCAGGGCTATTCCCTTTAGTCTAAAACTATCTGCTTAATAGTGATGGTAATAATAGCTTTATTCTAAATAGTACTTTTTCTACAAATATGAAGTTTTCAGCATATAGCACAATATTGCATCTAATTTTCTCATTGCCTTGCACTTTCCGCATCATATAAAATGTATGCCAAATACGGTATTGTATAGTTTTTAATACTTAGTCGTCCGAGCGTAAAGTCATCCATAATTGGTTCTAGTCCTATCTGATGAGATGAGACAAGGAGAGAGTTGTATGTGGAGGGGATGCTCATGGTCGGGGAAGATAATATTTGCAAATTTCTTGCATGAGTCTATGTGTTTACCTACAGTAGTAATAACGAGTTGGTTTAGTCATACCCCACTCGTCCTACATGATGGCTTTTAGTGCCCTTCGCAGTATAACAAAGTCTTTCCTAGATAGCCGAGAAAAGATTAAGTTGGTGGGAGCAATAAAGAAGGATAAGTAGAATATAAGAATTAAAAAACTTAAGAAGTAGAAACTGAGCGATACCAGATTGTCTCTACTTCCTTACATGGAACGTCAAACCGAATATCTTTCTAGAAACTAGCATGATGTATGAGGACCAGGAAAAATCGGAGGAAATACATTGTCTGAAGTATTTAGCATTCGATTTGGTTTCAACTTTTTTGCCGTCTATACTAATGGAACCATACAAACTAACCAGTTCGTATAAGTCTCGCGCTTTCGGCTGAAAATGAAGTTAACAACCTGACATATGGAAGTATTTAGCTTATGACGGTTCGACAAGGACCACTGACTAATTTCAGATAAAAAGTTATTCATTTTAGAACCATCTGACTAAGAAGTAACCGCTGGTATGGAAACAGTCAGATTATTTGGTATACTTAACAAATTTGGCTTCATTAGAGTAAGGCGATTTATGTAAGACGAAAGAACAGCTCCTTGAGGAGGAACACCAACTAGAGTAAATGAAGCAGTGGAAAGGACTTCCCCTTTGTAAACAGTATACTGCCTACTATCAGAAAAATAGGAATGCAACCACTTATTAGTACAGCGCATCTACTTGTGTTGCAGTAAGCTTGTTCAACAAAAAAGAGCCAAGGTACAGAGTTGAAGTCAGATTTGTAACCTAGGAAGGCACACCGAATATATATTTGGCACCTTTGTCTACACTAGAGACAATATTATGATATAAAACGACAGTAGCATCTAAAGTACACCTACTATGCTTATAAGCAAATTGATTAGGATCGTTAAAAGCCTTCAATAAAGGTTCAAGGTTAAGTAAAAGCAGTTATACCACAATTTTTTTTAAAAAAAATAGATGAGGTAATAGTAATAGGTCTACACTTAACACTTGGTCCACTTGGCAATTTTTAAGCACAGGAACAATTTTAATGTCATTAACCTGTACATTGAACTGTAGCTTATTTCCTACACTTCTTCTCCTAGATGGTAAAATTGAATAAAACAAGGTCTCCTAGGCCTAAGTTCATCAGATACCTGTTTGCATTTATCTCCTTTAGTCTTTCTGTGTAATTCCTGTCATATTTTTAATTAGTACCCATCAGCCTTTTTATTCTCTGTCACCATCTTTGATTCTCCACCTCAAGTAGCTTCTAGTATGACAACTAAAATCTGTTCCATTTTAATGAAATTATTATTTTGTTCAGTGACTAGCGTATCAAAATTACCTAGAAATCTCATTTATCTTGTTCTTATTTTTAAAAAAAAACCAAATAAGTATTGAGTAATTTAGAACACAGAGTTCTATTCACTTCAATGGTTGGAAAAATAGATGAATAGGATGAATACAATTCACTCGTCTGTTAATTAATACTACTATTACTTCTACTATTTTATCATAGAATTTGTTAATTTTGTAAAGTCAGTCAATATTTCTTGTGTATGAATGTGTATGTGTATGTGTGTGCATGTGTGTTTGTGTGTCTGTTTGTTCTTATGAAAGAAGAATGGAGACAGTCTGTCATTACTCATAAATTTTTGTCCGTATTGTATTTATTATTATTATTATTATTACTATTATTAATATTAAATCATACAGTAAACTGAACAAAAAGTTCAGCTTCATCGCCTATCGACGTCTACTTTTCTATTTCAGCTTTTCTGTCATTAAACGCATATATATGTGTGTTTGTGTTTTTGTAGGTATTGATTACATAATCTCAGTGAATCCTTGTCATTTCAAAGTGTCTGTCTATCCTTCTGTCCTATATGTTAAAAACACTAAAGATTGGATTTTCTTAATTAATAATTAATAAACTAGCGAGAGAGAGAGAGAAGGAGAGTAGATTCATAGAAGTGATTAAATGGGATAGTTAGTACTACTCATCTACGTTAAAGTAGTATTTAAAGTTTTGGCATAATTTACCAATAAAAATAATGATAATGATAGCTTTACAAGTGTTAGTTAGTAGGGATTATATTGGTTTCAATTTTAATTACAGATCGATTTCAATCAGGATGGTGCTGTACAGCGGTTTCGCCCTAGTTTGGAACCCTTCCGTAGTACGCACCCTTGACTCTAATAGATATCTAACCCAGAGCCTTCAGGCTACGGAGAGAGCTTGCTAGCCATCCAGTCACTAGGAACTGACCCCAATAGCTCTAAAAATGGCTAATTGAAAGAAGTTAGAATGCATGGGCCGTTGAATTTCGTCACAGTGTCTCAATGATCAACAATCTCTAGCGGATTCATCGATGTGTACCGCTGTAGAGAATCCTCAACAAGACTGAAATGACTCTCCACTACTCCCTGGTTTTAATGGTTTTCTAAGTGATATCATTTAATGAGGAAACGTGAAATAACAATAACTTTACTCCTGAAAAGTGTGTTTATATACAGTGAAGAATTCTCCGGTGTATTTTATTGCAGACTATTTTCTTCTCATACAGAATCTTCAGATAAAATAGTAATCACTATTAGTCTATCCGAATCAATCTCCAATACCCTGCAAAAAATCTTTTCCCTCTATTTCCCTAAACACTTCATTTTTTGGTAGTTTGGGACCTACTTTAAAGTGGGGCCGAAAATACAGAATATGTGTCTCAAGGACTCTTAGTTGAATGATTAAAAGAATATGCAAAAAGGCACATTTCATCTATCTGTCAGTCTGTCTGTTTTTGACATAGAACTTTGTACTGATATCCAGCAGTTCAAGTCGCCACACTCCATCCATGTAGCACACAAATCAAGAGAACAAAAGTAGAAGAAATGCAGTATACAGGCAGTAAACAGGGATATGAGACAAAATGAACAGTTATAACGAAGAAAAACATAGTTTCATTGGAAATTGTGAGTCACAAGAAGCGGATGCATCCGAGCTTGCCATTAACAACGATTTTGAGCCATATCACCAATTGTCTACAGCTTTCATTGGTTTTTACCACCAATCCCGAGGAACCCAACCAGTCAGGAAGTCTACACCTCCCTACGTGGCTGGCTGGCTGACTGACTGGCTTAAACTAACTGTTGTGGATTTCACTGATTGATGAAGCCATGTTTTGGTTTGACTACCACTAGCTAACTCTTTTCCAACCTGATCCTTCCTGTCAGCTAATATTGGCCACTGTCGAGGAAGGCGATGGCTAGGCTAGGCACGTGTAACACATGTCCTAACCATCTCAGTCGATGTAATTTCACAGCCTGGTCGATTTACTTCCACTCCTTACCTGGCACACGACGCCTAACCTCAATATTACTCACCTTATTATGCCAATTCACACGGGAGATAGAACGCAGACACCTATGATCAAACACATATATATATATATATATATATATATATATATATATATGATGGAAACTTAGGCAGCCCTGTGATTTTAATACAGGCGTTCCCACCTTGGAGACGCTAAGATTGTTAACTTTAGTGTAAATTATCTAATGAAGAAATTTTTCATACAAAAAGTTCAATTTACAAGAGTTCTTTCAACCTAAGTTACTAGATTGACTTTGCAATTTTTCTGTCAATGTAGGAATATTCAGATATCAATTGTCTGTTTGCAGGGATTTGATTGGTTACAGGATTGACCACGATCTGATATCAGTTAGAGAACCACTGGTGAACTTGGCCGTTTCGTCTCAGTTTGAAATTCTTCATCAGTATGCACCCACGATAGGAGTTCGAACCCAGATCGAGTTCTGGGTAAGGAGGGGAAATAAATCAACGAAGTCGTGAAGTTACATTGGTTGGAATGGTTAGGACATGTGTTACACGTGCCTAGCCTAGCCATCGCCTTCCTCGACAGTGGCCAATATTAGCTGACAGGAAGGATCAGGTTGGAAAAGAGTTAGCTAGTGGTAGTCAAACCAAAACATGGCTTCATCAATCAGTGAAATCCACAACAGTTAGTTTAAGCCAGTCAGTCAGCCAGCCAGCCACGTAGGGAGGTGTAGACTTCCTGACTGGTTGGGTTCCTCGGGATTGGTGGTAAAAACCAATGAAAGCTGTAGACAATTGGTGATATGGCTCAAAATCGTTCTCATTATCTGGCGCAGATGCATTCAATCTTTGGGATTTTATAATAGCCTTTAATATTATATTTTTTCTTCCACAATACTCTTATTTTTGCCTCATATCTCTCTCTATTAGCTCTCTATTGATTCTCTCGTTACTCTCTTCTCCAGCTTTGTGTGCTACTTGAACTGAAGGAACTTGAATTGGTGCACATATGTGCAATGTTCTACTTTGAAACCAGTCAACCAGTCATATTTCTCTGTTATATTCGTTGTTAGTAACGTCCCAAGTGTCTCCGGGTATTTCTGGATTAATTATTGATTTTATTCTATATTTTCTTCATTCTATCCATAAGGTATCTCATATAATGACGGTAATAATGGCGATAATAACAACAATCAGAAAAGCATTCCATACACATTTAACTGCTCAACAACAACAACACTCGTTGAACGTTGTCAAAATAGTGAATTTGTAAGTCTCGTTTTTGTTCTCCCCATCGTTTTCCTCTCTTACTTTCCAATTGTAATTTTTTAAAAATTTTCTTTATTTCATCTTTTTCGTTTTCATATAAAATGATATTGTTGCTCATAGTGTGAATTGTAGTCGATCGCTTTGGGATGTAGTTTCAGTATACAGCGATATAAGAGTGTGTCTGAAAATCTGTTATGCTTGAAGAATTTTATGCTGAGAATGATTAGCAGGATAAGTTAACTGGATCATAACTGGATTCTATGTATGCGTGTGTGTGTGTGTGTTTGTGTGTGTGAAGTGAATTGCATCAATTTTTAACGCACTATGATGTCCTATGTTCTATCTAGGTTCTTCAAAAACAGTAATATTATACTTCTATTACTTATTAGAAGGAAGTGAGTAGTAATTTTAATTCAATCTAATCAAGCGTTTGATTGAAGTTGTTTAACAATCCAACTTACGTTCACACTTTAAATACTCGAAGTAGGAAATAAATAGTTTCGCATATGCCAGTTTACGCCGTCTCTGGCGTAGATATGTTATCCGGGTATCGATCAAAGGGCAGGTGTACCGCTCATTAGTCCGCTCCGTCCTCCTTTATGACTGTGAGACCTGGCCATTGAGAGTGAAAAACATGAAAATACTGGCTAGCTGTCTTTGATCAGTTAGTTTAAGCCAGTCAATCAGCCAGCCAGCCACGTAGGGAGGTGTAGACTTCCTGACTGGTTGGGTTCCTCGGGATTGGTGGTAAAAACCAATGAAAGCTGTAGACAATTGGTGATATGGCTCAAAATCGTTGTTAATGGCTAGCTCGGATGCATCCGCTTCTTGTGACTCACAATTTCCAATGAAACTATGTTTTTCTTCGTTATAACTGTTCATTTTGTCTCATATCCCTGTTTACTGCCTGTATACTGCATTTCTTCTACTTTTGTTCTCTTGATTTGTGTGCTACATGGATGGAGTGTGGCGACTTGAACTGCTGGATATCAGTACAAAGTTCTATGTCAAAAACAGACAGACAGTGATTTTCTGAAATTATGTAATATCAGGAAATAATATGTGATATGTATCTAAGATGCTAAGAAACATAAATATTAGAATGTAGATTGATACTGTTATGATGAACCTACATTAGAATTGTTGTAAATCAAAAAACACCTCAGTGCAAAAGAGGCTAAAGTGTTTTGGCTTTGCTGGGTTTCTCTTTTCTTTGTAGATCATTTTGAAGGAACAATCGATTGAGATTGAATAAGCTGTATCAAAAAAGTGCGTAGATTATTGTGGTAGTTCAGTGCTAGTGTGCTCTCCAACCACCCACGCATGTGGTCCGGTGCTTGATCCCCGCGCCGACACACTCATATACCTCACTTAGCCTGTATTTAACCTGGCAAAATGCAAAGTTGGGTTTAAGGCTATCACACCTTCCCCGTAAAAAACAATTACACCATCGCTACTGAAACTACATAGCTCAAAACTTGAAGCTGTATGTTCCACGTGGAACGCAAAAGAGTAAACAAAAACTAACGATCACTGAACAACTGTTACGTTTTTAGTCTTGGTCATTGAATTCCAACTCAGCGGTTGAATGACCAACACACTTTCCTCGTAACCTTAATGTTTTTGGTCCTATCCCGCAATGGGGTCGTGGGTGCACATTTCTGAAGAGTCTTAATGTAGAAGAGAACAACTCTTCAATTCTCTGTGATTTTATAAAACACAACTATTAATTTAGCGAAGAGGCTGTTTTCAGCAATCTCATTTTTTTATTTGTATTAGCGCACTTTTATGTAACTTTTTTCACAAATCAGGACAATAACAGGCGAGGTGATGAGTCATAAGCGTAGCTGTTAATATTTTTCTTCCTTCACGTTCCCCAGTGAAACATAGGGCTTCAAGCTAGTGCCTTGAAGTTTCTGTAACAGTGTTTATTTTACAGGATGGGTTGGTAACCTCATGCCCAACATTTTCTCTTTACCAGCATTATTTTTGGCTCAGCGAGGTAAAGGAGTGCGTCGGCTGGCAATCGAACCCCGGACCATGTGCATGGTCGGCGAGCGTCCTAACCGCTATGCCACCGACGTAGCTGTTAATATTAATCGAAATATAGTAGAAGTTGAATAAGGGTGGCAAAGTTACGTAATAAGATACATTGCTTAATCAATGGGTTGTAGTCAAGGTACACGAAGGAAATGTGATATTAAATAATAGCTGGAAAGCTTTCTCCATGCAATGTCAAAGAAGGTTATAGCGCATTGCCTTTGGTGGATTTCTTTTTTCTTTGTAGATCACTTTGAAGCAGGAATCAGTTGAGGTCGAGTGGCGGGTTTCGACGATGTTTTTAATTAGTGCACTCCTTTTAGAGCCGTAGATACCTTTCAGCTGCCATTTGGGATAGTGCTCTTGAATCTATTTATTCAGGATTCTCATTGAGTTACCGGTATTCCTGGTTCCACAGGAGCAGATATACTGGTTTCCACTGATTGTGTCTAACCAATGTCGTTCTGTGACGAAATCTGTATCGAAATTAAATTGAACTAAATCCCTACGAACAACCAAAATTCAAGCATGTTCGTTTGGTGCACAAATTGAAAGGTGCACTTTTAATATAATAGTTAATTTCTTCTTGCATTGCCTGTAATAAAGGGAGCATAAGTGTTGTGCGGCCACAGAGCCCGAAGAATAACCGATTGAGGACAGTAACACACAGTTTATTCGAAGTGGTGGTTAGAGTTGTGTTCATATGAATATCTTACCGCTGGCTACAGACTGCTGTAGGGTAATTCGGGATGTACAATTTTCGGGCGGCGACCTTTTCTAACCCTTTCTTCCCAGAGATGAGAAACAGCATAGCTGACTTGCTATGGTAGTGTGAGAGAAATACTTCACTACTGTTCCATGCTTATTTGGCAGCAGTACAACATTATCCTGAGACACACTCGTTGGTTGTCGCTTTGAACTGGTATTTAAATGACCTGTCTAGCCTGGTGGTAGGCCTTGTCAGTGTAACTCATTGGGTCACCTCATCCAGGTTGCAGCTATCGGTAGCATATAATAGGTATTAATAGCAAAATTATGTGATGATGAAAACCCTGACAATTCAAGTACTCTTCATTTCGTTACTAGTCACCATTAGTATCAAGGTTTTCGCTGTGACGTAGTGTTTGTTAATTTCCTTATCTAAAAAAAGTGTGTCTTGTGTGTTATCTAACATACTCATGTGTAATCGTTTTCTGACGAGGCTATAAAGTTACATAGATTGAGATGGCTAGGTCACGTGCTGCGCATGCCTAACCATCGCCTCCCCCGACGGGCATTACTAGCTGATATAGGTGCAGGTTGGAAAAGAGTAAGTGGTGGCCAAACAAAAACCTGGCCTCATCAGTCCATGAAATCCTTGACACTTAAACTGAGTCAGGTAGGGAGATGCAGACTTCCGGGTTGGGCCCCTCGGGACTCTAGGAATCAATGGCTGGAGACAATAGGTGACATGGCTCAAAATCGTTGTCAATGGCGGAGATGTATTCAGTCTCTGTAATCTTCCATGTTCCTTTCTACCATTACCCATTCTGTTTCACTCTTATACTGGTCAGACTGTATTGATTCTCTTCATTCATCTTCTTGTCTACCTCTGTGTGCTATTTGGAAGGTGGCAACTCGAACTGGTGCACTTCGGTGCCAAGTTCTATGTTGAATTCAGACAGAGACAGATGGAGGGTTTTCTGATATGTATGTTTGAATTCTTTTATAATATTTTAATCAGTATATATTCTTATTGATGATGATGACGTTAATTAATAAATGTGGTATCCAGGTCAAATGTTTGGTAATTCAAGTATTGGTTTGTAGGGATTTAATTGAAATTCATGGGCCATTGGATCGGGTCCCAGTGGCTTAATGGTATACGAGCTCGCCTTGTAATCAGAAGGTCCTGGGTTCGAACCCCTGTGGGTACGTACTGATGAGGAGTCCCAAACTAGTGGGACGAAACGGCTGTCCAGTACTCCCAGCTTGTTTTTCCAATGGTTCTCTAGCTTGGTATTTCGTTTATTCGCTGCAAAAGTGTTTAAATAATTCTACTTATTTCCTATTATATTTAATCCTTTACGATCCCAGTGGATGTGATAGAGCTTCAAGCTAGAACTTTGAAGTTTCGGTAACAGTGGTGTTTTTTAAATTTTTACGGAGTGGGTTCGCTACCCTCATGCCCAACCTTACCTCTTTACCACTCTTATTACCGGCTTAGAGATGTATAGGAATGTGTCAGCTGGGGATCGAGCCCCGGACCACGTACATGGGTGGTTGGCGAACATTCTACCGCTAAGCCACCGATGCATAATTCTATACTAATATTATTTATTCCTATTTATGGTTTCCCGTTGAACTACTTGTGAACCGAATTGTGATCGATTTCAACTTTTTAGATATGAGTCTTTTGACCGAATACGGCCTATATTATAAGAACAAACAACTTGAAGTTACTTCTTTGGTAGTGGTTACCTGTAGATTCTAGGTCGTACGTCTCATCCTATTTAGGACTCGTCAACTGGATGCATATATCTATCTGCTTCCACGAGTAGTGAACAGCATCACTTACTGATAAGTCCCGGATTCTACTGTTGGCCACCAGCACTAACAAACAACCTTTTGGCCTATATTAAATTTAAAACAAGATTTGTCACTTTCTTTCCTGTTCTATTTGTTGTTTTAGTTGTTCTTTATTTCTCTCCTATTTTTGTTCAATCCTTTGATAAAATTTCATATGGATTAATAGTTAAAGCATAATAACCAACATAATATAAGTAATGACTATCCAAATGAAAATGATGAAGATAATTATACTCTAAGTCAAATATTGACCAATAATGATGTAACCACTGCTAGTAATGCCAATACCAATGCGAATGATCATACTGAAGAATCATATAATCTCTTATCTGATGTCCTAATTAATTGGACGGATAATTATCAGTATGCCTCTTCAACAGGTGAATACTTTGAGGATAATCCTATCCTTCAGCCTACACATGCAACAACAACAACAGCGACAGCAAGTTGTTATAAAGCTATCGACGATATTGTCACTGATGGTGCTCCCAGTTGTCAGCAAGACATTCAACATGTTCTGCATCCTTACAATGAGAACCACCATCAGAGTAGTTGTGATGATAATAATAGTATGAATGAAACAGATTCAATCATAACATGTCAAGATATTGGCTTTTCTGATGATTTGCTCAATTTCACTGATTTAATGACTACAACATCGCTGTCACCAATAGAAACAACACCTTCTTCATTATATCTCCCTGCGTATACTGATGAAGATTTAAGACTTTTATCAAATGAATTGATGGTGAATAATGATACCACTACCACTAATACTGCTATTACTACTCCTGTTGTTGCTGTTGGCAATGCCAATGAAAATAATGTTCATGATGCGCATAGAACTAATGACATTGATGATCCTTACTGTATACCGAATTATTATAATCATGCAGAACAATTATCATCGTTTGATTCATCGCATGATTCATATACTCAAGAGTATATCAATGAGGATAAAATCTTATCTGTTGATTTCAATGTTCATACAATATCTAATAATGATCGGTATACTGTTCATATTGATCATGGTAATACTATTACTAATAATAATAATAATACAATCGATGCCAATAATAATGCCAATACTAATCTTGTTGCCAGTGCTGTAAGCGCGACACAAAACAATAAAAAGTGAGTTTATCTCTTTCTTTGTCTTGTCCATGTGCTTTATTGTGTGTGTGTGTGTGTATGTATACGTGTTTGACGATTAGTATTACAACTCCCCTTCTCTCTACTCTCGAGACTGTGACGAGCATAGTGTGGTGGTGATTCACTGGTTGAATGTTCACTAGACACACACACATACACAGAGTCCGGGTTCGATTCCTGGCAGACGTACTCCTGAACCCCGACTAACTGATAATAAGTCATAAAAAGAATAAAACTTGTGCACTGTGGTAGAGTGTAATTCCATTATGGGTAAATTTTGTTTTGATAAAGTCTCACAGTGTTATACAGTAATATTTATTGATGACGTTTCACGATAGAAGAAGCGTTGATATTCAATAACTATCCTTTAAAATTCATTAGGAAGATTGAAAAAGGCCAAAATAATTGTGAAACTAGTAATAATAACATAAATAAATAATAATAATAATTCTTGCTTTATTCCAAAAACAGTACTCATGATACAGCAAGGAATTTTCAGCATTCAGTACAATATTGCATCTAATTTATTCAAAAACGACAAAAAAAATTAAAAATACACATTACATAATAGTAATAAAACGATTGTTATAGCAGCTACGTAGCAAAATACTGTATGCCATACGGAGAAAAATATGCATAAAGTACAAAATTGTAGTAATAATAGTAATACCAACTAAAATAAAATAGCAGAGTAACGATTAAACGATAGAAAGTGTGACACCATAAAATACAGAAAGATGAACGATGAAAGGGTCGATTCACTGTGCTAATTACATAGTAACTTGTAAGTTTCACGTCTAACAGAGTCTTCGTCACATAAAGTACGGGCTAAATAGGGTATTGTAGAATTTCTATACTTAGTGGTACGAGCATATAACTTTTTATATTGACTTCTCGTCCTACCTGATGAGATACAAGGGGACAGGTGTGAATAAAGGGGGTGCAGAGGGTCTGACATTATAGCCTTTGCCCATTTCGTACAGGAATTTATATGCCTCTCGACTATAGTATTAGCGAGCTCATGCAGTGGCAGACCACAAGCTCTACTCACAGCATTTAATACTCTTCGTAATATGATATAATCTTTTTTGAGAAGCCCAGGAAAGATTAATGGAGAGCAATAGAGTACAATAGGTAAAATACAGGAGTTTAAAAATTGCAAAACTAAAGGTTGGTTGATACCTGATTGTCTTAACTTTTTAATGTAGAAGGTAAGACGAAACATTTTCTTAGAGATAGATAAGATATGGGATGACCATGAAAGGTCAGAGGAAAAAACTGATCCAAGGTATTTAATGTTTGATTTGGTTTCAATTTCCGTGCCATCTATGCTACAGGGATCATGCGAGTTAACTAGTTCAAGTAAGTCACGTCGATGCTTGAAAGTAAAGTCAAGTGCCTGACATTTGGAAGGATTTAATATAAGACCATTTGACTTGGACCAGTTGTTGATGTCCAACAGAAAGCTATTAAGTTTGGAGCTGTCAGACTCGGAAGTGATAGGCAGTGATACAGTCAGATCATCTGCATATTTGACAAAGTTAGTTTCGTTTGAATGAGGTAGGTCATGTAGGAAGAAAGAAAAAAGAAAAGGAGAGAGGACAGCACCTTGTGGAACACCGGATTTTGTAAGCGAGGTAGAAGAAGATTTGCCGTTATATACAGTATACTGCATTCTATCAGAAAAATAGGAATGCAACCAACTCTTAGCCCAGGATCCTGTTTGTGTCAACGATAGCTTATTTAACAAAAGGCCCCTAGGTACAGAGTCAAAAGCAGATGTGTAGTCTAAGAAAGCACTACGAACATATTTAGCACCTTTGTCTAAACAAGAGACAACATTGTGATATAAGACAACCGCAGCATCCAAGGTACTTCTACCATGTTTGTATGCAAATTGTTTAGGATCATTAAAAGGTTTCAAAGCGGGTTCAAGACGAAGTAAAAGTAATTTTTCCATCAATTTTAAAAAGGGGGAAGTAATTGCAATAGGCCGAAATTTAATATCAGAACCAGAAGATGGTTTTGGTATAGGGATAATTTTAATGTTTTTCCATGCAAAAGGTAGAACGTTACCGGAAAAAGAAGCATTAAAAATGTTAGTAAGAGGATAACACAAAATATCAGCACAATTCCTGAGGACAATGGCAGGTATGCCGTCAGGACCAAGGCTTTGAGAAGGCTTAAGAGACCGGAGACATTTAAGCACATCAAGGGTATTAAAACCACTAAAGTTATTGTCAATATGATTTGTATCATTTGGAAGGGTATCAACAGAAGAGCGTATGAAAGATTTATTAAGAGTGTCAACATTAAGAGATGGAACAGAAATACATCGCTTACCGTTAGTAATTTCTTTGAAAAGTTTCCATAAATTAGAAGGGGTTTTACATGACAAAAATCTTTGATTATATAAAACATTTAGTCTTTTCATTTCCAGTTTTATCAGCATGTTTAACTTTTTTACACCAGGCTTATCATTTGTTTTGAACAACAGTTCTTTATCTCTACGTAGCTGTCTTTGATCATAGGTGCCTGCGCTCTATTTCCCGTGTAAAGTGGCATAATAAGGTGAGCAACATGGAGGTTAGGCGCAGAGTTCTAGGTAAACAGGGGAAATCAATTGATGAAGTCGTGAAGTTACAAAGACTGAGATGGTTAGGACATGTGTTACGTATGCCAAGCCATCGCCTCCCTCGACGAGCTATGTTAGCGGATATAGGGTCAGACTGGAAAAAAGCTAGCGGCGGTCAAACAAAAACTTGGCGTCAGTCAATGAAATCCACAACAGTTGGTCTAAGCCACGTAGAAAGGTGTAGACTTCCAGGCTGGGGTCCTCGGGATGGTAAAAACCAATGGTTGGAAACAATTTGTGATATGGCTCAAAATCGTTCTCAGTGGCCAGCGCAGATGCATCCACTCCTTGTGACTTATGATTTTCAATGAAACTGTTTTGTTCTTCGTTATTACTCCTTTGTCTCACACCTCTGCTCACTGTTTCTATTATGCTCTTCTTGTACTTTCTTCTCTTGCTTCGCGTGCTACACGGATTGTGGCGACTTGAACTTCCGCACATTTGTGCAAAGTTCTATGTTGAAAACAGACAGACAGACAGACGTAGCTTTTTGAGATATGGCGAAGATAAGCGATCAAATCGAATGAATAATGTTTCTTTAGGACAACATATTTCGAAACAGAATTTAAGATAATCGGTATTGTTTATGATTGTTTCATCTATTGTTTTTTCTGTAAATAAGTCCCAGTTAGTGTCTTTCAACATGCATTTGAGCTTGTCTAGGTTGTCTTTTGAGTAGCATCTCTGTTGAACTTTACTGTAGAGGTGAGAGAGGACACCTTTGTGTGATTTGGAATATATTTTAGGCAGTACACGAATGATACAGTGGTCAGAGTTAAGTAAAGGAGCACGTTTGCGAGCTTCATATATACCAACATCATTGATAAATACTAGATCCAGTTTTTTACCAAGACGGGTGGCAAAGTTAACAATATTGTCATGACCAAGTGATATAAGGAAGGAGCAATCGCTTCCATTGAAGTCGCCAGTTACTATTGATAAAGAGTTCTCGAGACAAGCTGCAGCAAAAGCGGTGAATTCATCAGCGAACATAGATAAATCCAATATGGTACAGCCAGGAGAGACGTAAACATTAGAAATATAAATGAATTTGTATTTTGACAGGTGTTTCGGGCGACATCTCACAGTAATGCAATCAATGTAGTCATTCGAGAATTTGAAACAAACTTTGTTAGAAATGGACCATTTTGAGTGAATAAAAGTTGCAACACCTCCGCCACATTTTTTCTTGGAACAAACACGGTCTTGTCGGTAAACATTAAAGTTGTTTAGAGACATAATATTGTCATCGTATGAGTCATGGAGCCAGGTTTCTTGTAGAGTGACAATACCAGTGTTGTGGTAGGTACTGGATGACAACAGGGACTGAAAATCCAGAATTTTATTAGGCAGGGACTGGCAGTTGGTACTAATGATAACTGGAACAGTGGTGTGATGTATGGGTGTAGATTTTAAGGCACGCTGCCAACCTCCATGGTGCTTTTTCTTGAGTTTATTGCAAATATGAAAGTTTTTGGGTTTGAAACGTTTTATAAAATCCCGGGAGTGGATAATACGATTAGAATGCATAATGTGATATGTAAATACCAATAAAATACGAGTAAATAGATGCAAAATGTAAATGGAATGTGGTAGCCCAAAAATGTTCAAACAGGCCGCCAAGTCATCTACGGTTATACCATATAGAGAGGGGATATCTGAAACAATAGGTAGGATTCTAAATAAAGCAGGAATCAGGATGGCATTCAAACCTAGAAACTCACTCAGAGACAAGCTCTATAGGCTAAAAGACCCGGTAGACCCAATTAAACAAAATAATATAATTTACAAAATACTCTGTAATGACTGTGATTGAGGTCAACTATATAAGTCAAACTAGTAGCTCAGGGGTAGTCAGATTGTCGGAACATAAGAATTTAGCTAAGTTAAGAATGGTTGACCCCGAGAAGATAAGTAATTTGGTAAAAAGCTCAGCAATTGCAATGCATGCATTAAAACACAACTACACAATAGGATGGGAGAGGGTTAAAATTCTAAAAAGCAATATAGGTAGATGGAGAGAGAGATTGATTACTGAATCCTTGTTCATCGAGTCTACACCAAACACATACAACAGGAATGAGTCATCACTCATACCTGAAATATGGAAAATACTACCGCCAATCAAATCAAGTGAAAAATAATGCAACTATACAAATGAAGTTAGGAAGTCGTGTGATTGCCTTGATATGATTATGAGCAATAAATTGTTCTCGAAACGTGGTCATCAGTAAACATTCCTGTATAACACTGTGAGACTTAATCAAAACAAAATTTACCCATAATGGAAGTCATAAGAAGAGGAAAGGTTGGGTGTGGGGCTGGCAACTTCACACCATAAGAAACTATATATATATATATATATATATATATATATATATATATATATATATCGGGAATTATAAGTTAGAATTTACAGGCTACTGGATCGAGTCTGAGTGGCTGACACTGTATTTAGCCTGATTCATCCCAATTGCTTTATTCTACAAACTTAACGATTAGTCTAACATCTCTTTTCGTTTATTTGCCTTAAATCTTGCAGATATCAAATTCATTTTATACTCTTTTCTGTATTACAAGTGTGTTGTACATGTTATTAGAGATGAGTTAAAAAAGTATTAGATAACAGCATAAATAATTCACTGTGTACATATATGCATTTAAACGTTTGTGTGTATGTGTGTAACGAAGAATCAGTTTTTGATTTATATCCAAAACAGGTAGATAAGACTTATTTTCAGATAAAATGCTGATAATCATTGTTATAATATGTATAATATCAGTAGTATATATGTGCCTATCTGCATGCTATTCAATCTGTTATTTTTTTTTGTCTCCTTCTCTCACGTTGATTAAACGATTAAATGAGAACATGATTCACGTTAAAAGACTTCCTGATGAGGAAGAATGAGGATGAATAATAGGTAGCAGACGAACTAAATCATCTCTACACTGAATATTATAACTATTACTTTATAGTCAGTATTAATAGTTTAATCATTTCATAGTTGCGTTGTTTTCTCTTTTTTTTGTACTGTTCCATATTTGCTATGATTCCCTTGGAAAAGTTCATTTTTGTATAGGTACCGTTTTTTCTTCATTAATAATAATCGATTTTAGTAGATAATTATTGTATCAGTTCGATTAGTTTGAGATATTGTTAATGTAATTAATAATAATAATAGTTGTCTGGAGTTCTAGTGAGAAGTCTTGACCAGTGGAATTCATTCAGGGAATAGGTTGGATCCATCCAGTCGGAAGTGAAGCCTCCAAAGCCTCAGTATGGTCGGGAGTGGGTGCCTTGCGCTGCGGGTTGGCCACCCCTCCACACACCTCTTGAAATGCTCCTATATGACCGGGCGTCTTACATAGTCTCTTGAGGAAGTCCTACTCACTGCCTTCACGTGGCGGAGGTGTTTTTCACCGAAGTGAGAGGGAAAAAGCGGATGCCCGGCGCTCTTCACCGGGTTGACTGTCCATTGGATGACAGTCTAGGGGAGATGGCTAAACCCTGATTTCAAACCTCCAACGACTGGCGTATGAAGCTCACCGGAGCTCACTGGCAGACGTATGGACAAAGGGCTTATTGGATGCCCTGGATGTCTGGCCCCATTCAAAAAGGCGTACGAACCGGACTCCGGTCACCGGCTGCCAATGGATAGTGGACTCCCTACTCCACTCCTACTGCCTTGCAGGTCACACTTGGTTGTGTAAAGGCTAGAGCTGCACTCTCAAACAAAAGCCGAGCGATGCTGGGGACATCACTCGTACCCAATTCCCATGAAACTTCATGGTTCATGAAGCCGGCTCATCCTCCCGTAGGAGATAGCCGAAGTAAAGTAAGTAAGTAAGTCGGAAGTGAAGATGGAGTTC
This sequence comes from Trichobilharzia regenti, assembly GCA_944472135.2. Taxonomy (NCBI): domain Eukaryota; kingdom Metazoa; phylum Platyhelminthes; class Trematoda; order Strigeidida; family Schistosomatidae; genus Trichobilharzia; species Trichobilharzia regenti. The sequence continues at coordinate 39,215,744 of OX235263.1, forward strand.
CCGCCGATGATATTGGTTGGTTGGTGGACGCGCTAAAATCACGAATTGGTAGATGTTAGAATTCATAGGCTGGCTATTGAATCAGGTCCCAGTGGCTGAATGGTATACGAGCTTGTCTTCTAGCCGAAAGGTTCCAGTGGGTGTGTACTACTGATGAGTTCCAAACTAGGATGAAACACCTGTCCTGTAATCCCTCGTTGATTTTTAATGGTTCCCTAACTGATATCGATGCGTGGTCTAACCTGAAATAATAATAGTGATAGATTACACGATAGGTAACAAGTATTACTTGTATATATATATATATATATATATATATATATATATATAGAGAGAGAGAGAGAGAGAGAGAGAGAGAGAAAGAAAGAAACTAAAAATAACTTGTTGGGTTGACTGAATTTGAAGCCTTCTTCTTATTGCTTTATTTCACTATACTAGCCTATGACTACTACTATTGACAAAATGATAAAGACTGCCTACATAACACAAAGAGATGAATGTTCATACAGCTTCTACCATTTTGAAAATATTGGTTGGATAGTGATTATACTGAAAGCAGTTAACTGAAAACGAAGAAAATGAAGGGGATGAAAAAACGAATCCTAAGGAAAGGAACCGAACTAGGTCCATGGTAAACGTAGAGGTTGGACTAGTTTCTTTTGAACACACAACTCTGGTTTCACCATGCATATGGCGAGGGCTTCCGCAGAACAAAGAATCAGAAAACACACTGCCTTTGGTAGATTTTTGTTTACTTTGTAAATGACTCGGAATGATGAATCAGTTGAGATTCTGTGACAGGTGTTAACGAGGCTCTCAATTATGACACTTCTGATTGAACCAGTATCTCTTCTTTGTAGTCATACTGGGTAATGTTTTCTAACACGTTTTGATAGGACCCGAATGTAATGACCTATTTACACGAGCCGATGAACTGATACATTCATATTGAAGTGGTCATATGCGAGAGTCTGTCCTTCACATTGCTTCGAAGCAGTGGGTGGCTAGAGTTACTGTAGGAAAAATCTTCTTTAGGGAACTGGAGATTCTCCTCTTAAGGATATCTGCAACTTAGTCTCCCTTGAAGTTCAGATTCAAGTATAGTGTTTTCTTTGGTACTGAAATGCACTCTCCTCTTTTTTGCTTTGAGTTCGTAATCTCCTCCACGAAGCGTGCCGGGTATCCATTCTGAACCAAGATATTTATGAAAAATAGCTCTTCTTCTAATCAGTCACTGCTGCAAATTTTGGTATGGTGGGCCAGCGAGATTATGGAAGCTCTTTTTCGAGTGATAGGTATCCAACCATAGAAGTTTGTCAGTTGGTTATTCCATGATAGTTTACTGTGGATAGATGTTTTCAGAGTTCCATAGTCTCTCCTCGTCAGTTTAACGTCCATAAATGGAATCTTTGACTCATTTTCTACTTCCAATGTGAATATAATTGAAGGATAGCAATCGCTAAACTCCTGTAAGGTGGCACAGTGGTTAGGACTCTCGCCGACGATGCACATGGTCTGTGGTTCGATCCCCTGCCGACGCATACCTGATATCTATGGTCGGCCTGCAAAATTTGGGTTACCGATATCACATGCTGAAAATTCCATACCTGTACCAAAAAATAAGGTGTGGAATTAAGCTGTAAAAAAAGTTTAAATCAGAATCATTATGACAGAGGATAAAAGTGTCGTCGATAGACCTTTTGTACATTAGCAATTTGTCTATTGTTGATTTTAAGACCCTATTTTCTAAACTGTCCATAGAGTATTCTGCCAAAAGTGGGTCAAGGGGAGACCTCATGGTGGTTCCACCTTTCTGTTTGTAGATATCGTCGTTGAAGGTAAGTTGTACACCAAATATGCATCTCAGTAACAATTTTTTCAGATATGAGGTTGGTATTTCGGTCCTCAGATTCTTTGATTATTGCTATCGACTTAAACTAGATAAAAGTTTCTTTCAATCCTTTAAAATCACACTAACTTCGTACTGGGTCGTATTTTGAATTTGATAATCTGTTTGACTCTGTCATCTTAGACTTCGGATGTATTTTTATGTAATGACGAAAATGATTCTTGTCGTCTTCTATTTCTTATGGATCAGTCTGCTACTACAGGAAGGTTTAATTGGTTTATATGACTTAGTATTTCTAAGTGGAAACACTGACTACAAATAGTCTTTTGAGCATGATGAGGAAACCCTACCCTAGGTACTTTTGACATGAATGACAAATGTAAGATAGTGGTTCATAACAGATGTTCATTGACTGATAGTTTTAAAGGGGGGAGGTGGTGACGTGATTGCATTTGTTGACCACTTCACTTATTTTGAAAGTTGCACTATTGCTGACGAAATCTCAACTTAGATACACAGAAGGCTCATTTGGCATTTGTCCACTTGCATCATCTTTGACACTGACGTGATATGCAGGTATCCACCACGATGTGTATATACTGTGGACCAGTATGCTACATTCTCCTTCACAACTGTGCAACACAGTATTGAAGGTGGTACACGGAGTGTTTTCATGAGTTGATCAATTTTACGCTCCCGATGAGTCAAACGGTTAACAAATAATGAGGAATATGGACAATTTTTAAATGATATTCATGGTAAATGCACAAACCGCTGGAACTGATGTCCTCTGTTCACCCCATGTTGTCCACATAGACTCCATGGGAGCTTAAAATTACCCATTGATGTGACTACTTCATACATGTAATTCCAGTGGAAGTAAATGACCAAGACACATAATCTGTGGACATTTTATAATAGTGTTCAAGCTTTCCTAACGAAGAACGTAAATTTACAACTCGAAGATTTGTAAATCCAACCTCTGACAACCAGACTAACATTACTAGAGGTGACTCTAGACTGGTGTACGCATGCTGTGGTGTTCAAGCAGTTATTGAGTCAATGTTGTGATCACTGCATCCATGACTTGAAAGAAATCAGCCTTGTTCTTCACAAATCATGTGTAATGCGTTTTGTTTATTCTTTGTAACTAGTTACTAGTCTCTACACAAAACTGGAATTTTACTTTACTTTATTGAGTAGATACTTCTAGTGGTGACTAATCTTCATTACGCCAACCACAATTTAAGAGGCAGAATGAATATATTTAACTATACAAAAATCATCATTCTCTTTGACTGTTTTGTTCTCTCCATTTTCTTCTCTTTAGTGTTTGGTCATCGAATCATCGGTTCTCTCCCATGACAAATGATTACAACTGTCTAGTCAACCAAGTAGGTGTAATGAATCAATTATCTCGTATTTGAATGTTTTTTTAATTTATTTATTTGTTTTTCATTCATACCTGTAATTATTCTCAATTTTAATAACATAAATAACAAAATCCCTACAAAACCAATACTTGAAAAATAACTAATTATATTGATAAATTCCAGTGTACATGAATAGTTCAACGGTAGAATGCTCACCAGCCATGCGAAAGGTGTAAGTTCGATTCACTGTCGATGTACTCTTAAATCTCGCCTACCTTTCTAACTGCTAGTAAGTCTGAAAAAGGGGGAAGGTTGGACTTAGAGGCTAGCAAACCTGCTTCGTAAAAACAACACCCAAAGCAGGAGGATGAAACAGCTGTTCAGTGCTTCCTCAATTTCAATAATCTCTTTAACTAATGTTGGTTTACGGTAAAAATCTAACAATCTAAATTAGAGTATGCAATCATTCATTGTACGGTGTGAACATAGAGGATGAAAAAATGAGAAGAATTTACACATTTTGTTTCCTTAGGGAAATCAATAGCTCTCCTGTTGAAGTCAGAGATGTCTGAGAATTAACATTGATGTTATCCATCCAATGGATTGTAACATTATCGAAGTGTCCGTACTAGGAGTCGATATGTCTCAACAAAAACCGAACATTTTCGATTCAGTAAACCAACGAGGAAACGAGAAATTGACTTAAGCAAAGAAATAACTTATTCATGTTGCACAAGAGAGGAGGCTTTAGTGACCCAATTGGTCTAATGTGGATAATGCTTTCACATTTGAAAAAAATAGGTTCTGGGTTTAATCTCATTGGGCGCACCATCGCTCACTGGGAACTGGAGATACATACAGATGACGAGTCCGAAATAGGACGAAATGCGCATCCTGGATTCCACTGCTGGTCATCACCTATAAAATAACAATCAATGAGTATCAATATGTGCTACATGGTGAGTCAGTGGTGGTTCAGTATTAGAATATTGGCCAGCAACTCACTTGATTGAGATTCGATTCTCAGCCGACTCACTCCTGATTTACTAACCGGTAGTAGGCCTGAGAAGGTTGAGCGTGGGCCTAGCTGTCCAACCCCGTAGAAACAAAACAACACGGTTAGTTAAAGTGCAACGCCTAAAGTCTTTTGTTACACTTGGGACGCGAAGGAATGTATATATATATATATATATATATATATATATATATATTTGTATCTACAGTAAAATTCCCCATAGGCACACAAATATTCACCAAATTAAACGCTTCACTTGTATGCCGAAAAGGTTTTAGGGAAATCTCCTCATGATGACTAAAAGTTGATCATTGTGTCTAAGATGTTAACGTCTTGGACACAGATTAGCAACACTAACCCGTCAATTAGTTCAAACTCTCTGTAAAATGCTAACTTGGCATCATTCATTGAAAAAAAACAAAAAGAAAAATTATCGATTAAGGCATGGTCAGTCCTATATAGGTAATGTATCAATATCGTGATATAGTAGCTAACTAGGTCAGAATAAAATTCAATATGTTCTTCATATTTTTGTTTTCTGCCTTTCGAATCAGTAATTTATTTTCTCTCTTGTTTCTTCATGGTATGATTTTAGTCAACCCCATGTAATAATAGTAATTTTGACGTAGATTCCTTGATGAACCAGTATAGGCTAGAGAATCACTAGGAATTAATGAAGAGCGCAGGGAAAATGTTTCGCCCTAAATTGGGATTCTTCAGCACTGCACACCTACAATCTACCAGGAATCGTAACTAGGATATTGATTTATGAAGCGAGCCAGTTGACTTTTCAGCCAATAGGGGTTGGCTTTCAAGAACCTGTGATCTCTAGCTGCTGTCAATTTGTGCGACATAGCGCTACTGCCAGTTTATCAGATTGATGAGCATCCGAGATACACCTAGCAGGACACCCATCCTGTAACTGTTCTGTGCTCTTTGGTTTTCCATGGTGTTCTAAATGATGTCGGTTTGGTGGCAAAATTGGCACTGAAATCAACCAAAAATACCTCTACAAAAGATGAAATCCGAATACTGGTTTTATTTCAGGTTTGGTCATGAATTGACTTCTGTTTGAAGAATCGTTGAATTCTAAGGAGCACTGGACAGGCAGTGATCATGCTGTCTGTCTCTCTGTTTTCGACATAGAAATTTGCACAAATGTGCGGAAGTTCAAGTCGCCACACTCCGTGTAGCACGCGAAGCAAGAGAAGAAAGTACAAGAAAAGCATAACAGAAACAGTGAGCAGAGGTGTGAGACAAAGGAGTAATAACGAAGAGCAAAACAGTTTCATTGGAGATCATAAGTCACAAGGAGTGGATGCATATGCGCTGGCCACTGAGAACGATTTTGAGCCATGTCACCAATTGTTTCCAACCATTGGTTTTTACCATCCCGAGGACCCCAACCAGTCAGGAAGTCTACACCTTCCTACGTGACTGGCTTAAACTAACTGTTGTAGATTTCATTGACTGGTGAAGCCATGTTTTGGTTTGACCTCCGCTAGCTTTTTTCCAGCCTGACTTTATATCCGTTAACAGTGCTCGTCGAGGAAGGCGATGACTAGGCATACTTAACTAGGCATACGTAACACATGTCCTAACCATCTCAGTCTTTGTAACTTCACAACTTCGTCGATTGATTTCCCCTATATATCTAGAATAGGTGGAAATTGTAATTCACTGGGGACAGAATCCAGTGGCTGTGAATCATCTACGAGCATGTCTTGTAATCTAAGCGTTCTGTATTCGATCCACGGTGTGAACGTGGACGCATCACGCTGAAGAGCCCCAAACGAAGGCCAAAAACCTACCTAGTACTCTCTGGTTTTCAATGGTTACCTAAATGAAGTCACTTCGTCAATTAAACTCCCTGCAAGCTAACATATGAAAATATTGTTATTTAGAAATCGGGACTAAAACGAGAAATCAATAATAATAATAATAATAATAATTGATTTAGTTACACTTCGTTTTAAGTGTATGGTCTTCACTCAGCTGATAATCTGATGTTAAGTAATCTATTGGAATGATTACTTTGCTGTAATGTAAAAATAGAACGATCACGATCGATATCTTTAGTAAAAAAAAGCGAATCTAACCTGACGTCCTAGTTAATATCTTCTAAACGTATCTATTGATTTATACATTTATTGTCTATCAAGGATATAAAAAGATCTAATTGCTATAACTGATTTTAATCTCATGTAAAATGATGAATTATATTATTTTTTAACAATGATACAATAGTAGAGAAAATTTGTAGCTAAGCTGAATGTATTTTAATATGTTTGTACCCTGTGAGCTGGATGGTTTAATTGTAACGAAGCTTTCGTTGAAATTGGCAATGAAAGCTTTGAAATTGAGTCAAGTAGTCATCAGGAGAAGCAATAGACTCACTTATTCTTGTATAGGTTGCCTTTTGTTTTACGACCATCAGTTTTCACAGGCTGTTTTTCATTCCGTTGCGTTCCTAGTGGAAGCAAAGAGCTTCAAGCTTTGACCCCTTGAAGTTTATTAGCTGTAGTGGTCTTGTCTCTCTATGGGTTGGGGTTGTTAGCCTCATGTTTCACCTTTCCCTCTTTCCTGAGTTTATTGTCTGCCAGTAGACTAGGCGTGGTTTAGGAGTATGTCGACGGCGAATCCACTCCGGGCCCAGATAACAGGAGTAATCATGTGATATTGTTAAATTTGAGTTAACAGTGAGTATAATATTAATTGGTTTGTATTTTATAATTATACTCGGCCCTCGTCACCAATATAATTCCCAACGGGCTACTGCAGACTTCCATTATCAATACCTGCCCCCTTCCCGCCCTTCATACTAAAGATCAGATGGTCGGTCAGAAAGAATGAATAATAAGGCACTCTAGCAACGAACTAACCAAGAATCTATTGAGCAATAAATATGTAGAAGGGAATGGAGATGGATTGAACGTAGTTTGAAGATGTAATTGAATTTGAGATTTTCTCGTCGATTGATTGGACCGAAGTGATCGGTCTCAGGTTGACATGTCGTCTTCTTGTGCAGATGCCTCGACGATGTCTGGGCATGCAATTCGAATTTAATTTGTGGATGGTGACTAGCAGTGAAATCCAGGATGCGCATTTCGTCCTATTTGGGACTCGCCAGCCAACTGAATGTACCTGCATTTCCCAGTGAGTGATGATGTTCCCACCGAGGCTCGGACCCAGTGCTCTTAGTTTCAATTAATTTAATATGACCTGTTGCACAAGAGATGGCTCTCGTAGCCCAAGTAGTCTAGTGGATAACGCTTTGGCGTTTGAAACTAAGAGCACTGGGTTCGAGCCTCGGTGGAAACATCATCACTCACTGGGAAATGCAGGTACATCCAATTGGCTGACGAGTCCCAAATAGGACGAAATGCGCATCCTGGGGGATTCCACTGCTAGTCACCATCCACAAATTAGTTTGAAGAGATCGTCGAGTGACATCACTCACAAATCCTTCGAGAATGAGGAATGACGAGCTGAGTATAGGTCTGAGGGTGACAAGGAGGTGTGTTTCAGAAATAAAAGCTTATGGTCAGTATTGGAGCCCGCTTAAAAAAAAAACAGTAGTTAAGAGGGTTCAGTCACGATGTGCTGTTTTAGCTCTATATTTCATTTGGAATCCAAAGAAATACTAATAGTTATAGTAGTGAGACGTACATTATATAGATAACTTAGAATGTGTTATGGTTCACATTCGTTACTTAAACGGAAATTGTGATCACCGTTTAAACGGTCAAACTATTTCTGTTGAATCCATTCGAACACACCGTTAATGAGTTCAACTGTTTTAGACCTGAGCACCACTTTTCTTCTCTTCAAAATATCAAACAAACCACCTACTGTTTTCAGAGTGTTTTGAGTTTTCTTAGGAAATTACGGTGGAATTTCTCCTGTCACTATGTAATTTTCCATAAGTTTAATTTAATGACGAACTTGTCTAACGGCCATTATTCAGCATACCATCCAGTGTTAAAATTGATTGAAATTCAAGTGTTGGTTTGTAGGGATTTGATTGATTAGTTACAGGATTTCATCATTAGCTGACATTAGTTAGAGAACCATTGGAAAACCAGCTGAGAGTACTGGACAGCTGTTTCGTCCCACTAGTTTGGAACTCTTTAGGACTACACAACCACCACCGCCAGGGTTCGAACCCAGGACCTTCTGGTTACAAGGCTGGCGAGCTCGTCGTACCATTAAGCTACTAGGACCCGATCCAATAGCCCATGGATTCTGATGAAGAGTCCCAAACTAGTGGAACGAAACAGCTGTCCAGTACTCCCAGGTTTTCCAATGGTTCTCTAGTTAATGTCAGTCCATGATGAAATCCTGTAAAATTTATTGGTCACTATTCTGTATTTATCTTGTATTTACCCATGAATGAGTTGTGTCTCTCAAGTTCCCAATGTGATCACCAAGTTTGGCGACTCGTCATCGTGGTGTACTTTGAATTCGTGTGAGTTGGTGGGTGAAGATAATCTACAGGAAGCATTAGACCAATGTATCGTGCTTGTTGGTACTTATCAGCGCACGGTGTAGTTACAACCTCAAAAGAAACTACTAATCAATGTTATCCATTACAGTTCTTCAGGTGGTCGATCATGATTTTTGAATATCTCGGTGGTACATTTTTTTTTCCTAACTGTAGTCCTAGATGACACGAAGTCGAATCTCCGTAAGGAAATTAGTTTCTTCGAAGTTGCAGATACACTTTGCTGACAAATGCACTAATAAGCACGAAATTTACATCCAATTCTTCCTGCCTATTACCTACAACCATTTAACACTTCAGTCTACAGTCTAAAGACTTCCATGCCAATAAATAGTTCCTCTCTTTCCTTAATTTTATAACATTGTCCATACGCTAATAGGGGATAGTAATAATGACAATAGGGTTATTTCTCTTTCTCTCTCTCTCTCTCTCCCTCCATTTTATGCCTACTTACTTACTTCATGTGTTCCGGTTTCTCATTTGACCTAGTAATCTGTTGTTCTTTTTTTCCCCTTCTCTATCTTTCCTTTTCTCGTTCATCTATATGTTTTCTGTTAGTTTATAGAATTCTGTAACTATTTTCCTGTTCTATTCTCCTTTTGGTTGTTTTTGCATTTTTTTTTATTGATATATCGATAATTTTTCTCTGTTAAGTGATTAAGCTATAAAAGATTGTTACACTATTTGGTGAAATTGTTTATTTTTATGGCCTATTTATGTGTGTGTGTATGTATGCGTGTGTATGTACGTATGTGTGTATGTATGAAATTGAATATCTATGACCTCAACTATGCTTAGTTCAATTTTTATATCCCTATACTTATAACCTATCGCTTTAACTGTGTTAGTAATTCTCTATGTGATTTATAAAAATTATTATTTATTATTATTGTTCCCTTGGGTTTCTAGTGGACTTCAACTCCACCTCTCCACCTGCTTCTATCTTCTGATATACTTTTCACCTGAATCCATGTTAGTCCATACTGTTTCAACTCCTCTTCACACGATCTCCTCCATGTCACCCACCCTTGCACTGACGTCCTACTCGCCGCGAGCTTCCCTTTCGGCCTGGTTCCACTCGAGCAATGGCCTGACGCGCTCGCGATGTCACCCAGCGGCCTCCTCAGCCGCGAGTGTCCAATTCATCTCAATCCACTTTCTCCTGCATATTTGTTGGTTGGCGATTGGTTCTTGTTTTGTTTGTTCCCATAGTTGGTGAATCTTTCCGGCCCGGCCATGTGATCTTCAGTATGTAGCCAGCGAAGACAGTTGTTGATGAAGGTAACGTCTGCAATAGCCTGTTGGAAATATTCTTTGTGACCCACCCTCCAAGTTTCTGATCCGTCCCGTATAGAACTGACTGACTTGACGCTGTTTGTATTGAAAATCCTACCGGATTTTGTCGTTGATGGTGAGTGACAAAGATTTCCAGATTGGTTTCAGGTTGATGAGATTTATAAAAACTAGGTGTACTAAAAGTGTTAACTACAGTGACAATGAAATGCCTCACAATTGAAGCATCATTCATCTCAGGAAATATTACAGTATCAAATACATCTGTCTGAATCACATATTCGTTTCATCATTTCGTAGAAAGTTTGAGATTAAATTATCGATTTGGGAAATCATCGAAAACCACAGAGTGCTTGAGGGCCATTCCATTCTAGCTTGTGACTCATCAGCAATACACACCCATGAACCCACTGAAGAGTTAACCCAAGCCTTTCATCGTATTAGGTGAGCCCGTTGACCATTTATAACCAATGAAACTGAATGCAGTGACTCATGATTTCCAACTTCTACCAATTAAATTCCGTCCCAGTTGCTATAAATGGGTTAACCTTTTGATCTGAAGGTCACGGGTTAGGTCTTCGTAGGGTAGTGGGTGCACGTACCTCCGAAAAGCCTGAAACTGGGATCGAACAGCTGTTCAGCACACCTCCTGGTCATCAACGGTTATCTAACTGATATTGTGGTGAGAGCAGGCCGTGAGAAAATATGTACAAGGCTGATTTAACAACCAATCACAGCAAAGTTAACGTGGCAAAATATGATTCGCAGATAGAGAACTCTATTTGTCGAGGAACCCCTAAACAACCAATCCGAAGCCTGCGTTTGTCTGCCTAACTTCTGATAAACAACCAATCAGATGACTGCGCTTGTCTACTTGCATAAGCTGTAATAATGTATGTGAAATATATATAAATACGTGTTGGTTTTCAGAATAAAACGATCTGTTGCTTCGCCCTTGTCTTCTGTTGTTACAATATCACATCATGATCTTATTTCACACCAATCAAATATCTTCAAACGAAGCTTCGGTAGCCGTGTTGTTGTTTCCACAAAGTGCGTTTGCTAAGCACTCTATTCTGGGTTTACGCACCAGTCAGTAAGTTTGGTGAGGTTCACAAGCGTTTTGTCTAGGAACCCCTAACCCTAACCACGTCCGTGGTTGACGAGCATACGTATACCCTTATTGTATTTCATTTGTCACCAGATGTGTAATATACAGTTTCTGAGAATATTGATAACTATTTCTTACACAATATATGATCAATTAAAAAAATATGATGGATATTGTTTATTTATTTATTTATTTTGTTTCTAGAGTTTTGAATGTGATATACAAACTAACCCCAATCCGGATGAACCTCTGCGTAATTCCGTAAGCATAGATAGTGATCAATGTTTAAACATTAGTACATATTGTGGGACTGATGAAAGGGCTTTATCGAAATTGAAGCTTTCAGGTTCGTCATTGACTAATTCATTTAATACCAGTGTTATTTTATTGATTAGTGTAATACTTTATGTTATGTATTAGTAAAGGGATTTGTTTTTAAACATATATTTACTTATCACTTCCTCCTTGCACGATGTCTTCCATTTCACTCTCGGACCCCATGCCCAACCCATCATTTCCAATTTTGGATCCATTTGAAGGTCTGATGTCTGATGTCATTCCACGGTTGCCTCAGTGTATTTCTAATCTTTTTCCACTTTCATCTGCAAACTTCCCTGGCAACAAGTTCATGGTTGGTTTGTTGCCTGCTAGACTTCCTTTTTGTTTATGCTCTACAGCTGGCCAATTTGATCTTCAGTATGGAGCCATAGAAGAGAGTAGGTTTTGAGCAAAGTCAACAGTAGCCTGTTGTAAATGCTGTTGGTGACACACGAGGGTCAAGTCATTGAACAATACAGAATGACTGACTTGACTTCAGTGTTGAAAATTCAGATCTTGTTCCTTGTGCTGACTGCCATAGATCTCTACACTGATTTTAGAGTAATGATGGTTTGTCTTGGTTTTCCGATCATGGCTTTGACATTCTCATCTGTACCTCCTATTATTGAATGGGTTGCAACTTATGTAAGTGGAAGAGGTGACTTCGCTTGGCATTCTGCCGTTTATGGTGATTGGTGCTTGTTGTTGTTGTCATTGTTGTTGGTTGAGTATCCTCATCACCTCTATTTCTTTATGGCCAACTGAAGTTCTTCTGGTCTTCTCTGCCTCTTCTCTTAACTTTTTGGTTTTAGCTTCTATATATTCGATCTGATGCTACAATAGGTACACATCATCCTTGCAGTACAGATCTTCTAATGTTTTATAGTCACTTCGCAATGTTCACTGTCTGTCTTCTAACTCCCTACTGTGTGCTGCAAAATTTAGTCCATCATAATTAGGAAGGTCATTGGTGAGAGTAGGCAAACTTGTTTTACTCGTGTCCTCGCCTGGCTAACTAGTTTACTAGGCTGCCCCTAACCGGAAAAAAAAGGGAAGGTTGAGGTGTCGGACTGGAGACCCCACTTCAGGAAAGACAACTAAATCTTTACAGAAACTTCAAAGTACAGTAAATATGAAGAAGGCTGACAACGGCTGGTGAGAACCTTCGGTAAGTCAGATGGCCAACGTGTCTTCTTTCTATGAAAGCAAAAATTTAACACAGGGACATGGAATGTATGCACTTTTTCTGTTCCGTCTCATTTTTTTTCCTAGGCTTATAAAAAACAGACTTCATCGTATTAGGTAAGATACTGAAGCAGGATTACTGGTGTGTCTTTGAACTAACCCGCGAATGCTGTTGTTAGTAGACATTGAAATTCGTGAAGGCAGTTAGCTAAGATGGTCATCTCATTTGTTGGATAATGAGCACTCTCTCTTTTTTTCACAAATTCCGTCTTCGGGAAAAATACAAGAAATAATTTCATTATGGTCATATACTTTATGTAGCATGTGTTTTGTGTGATGAAAGGAATGTCACAAGAGAACTAACAAGCAATCTTATAATATGTAAAGAAACAGCTGCCTATTTCTAGCATTATTTATTATTATCATCTAAATGAACATTTTTGTTATCTTCCCTTTTTGTATTTGTCCATTTTCGCTTTATTTCTATAGAGAGTAAAGGCTGTTGCATTTTGAAGATGTTGTAAATCCCATTCTGTATACAAGTTATTGTTTGAATTATTATTATTATTATTATTACCACAATACTCAAGGCTTACATGAGAACTGAATTCTAACTGTATATGTTTAGCTGCAAACAATTTGTGTTACAAATCCCTCTCGAATAGAATGAACTTATCTATTCCAAACCATATTATTATTATTATTATTATTAAAACGTAAGTTCGGTACATTATGGACACCAAGAGATACGCCACACAAAATCTCATAATTTTGCTTGGGCTGGCAAAACCGAACCAGGTGGTTATCTTAGTGGGTCACCCCCGAGCCTTTGATCTGAAGTCTGATCCTCCATGGCAGTGGGGGTGGGGGCAGTGTGAGGAGCTATGTCTCCATGGTTGATGATAGCCAAAATATGCTCAAATACACCACTCGACATGTTTGGATTCTAGAGTCTATGTACACACCACAGGTGTGGGATCGCGGTTTTCCAGCTTCCCTAGATGACCGGCATATCCACCAGTCCGGTTGTGAGCATGAAACATTCGAATTCATCCTGTCACTTTCGTGAGGAACACCCTCGCGCTGGGAAGGTAGTGAATAGGATTTACCCGGCAGTTCCAAACCATAGATTATTTAAAATCAACTTAAGTTTAAATGCAACACTTTCAGTTACTAATCACAATCGAAAGACAAAGATAATGTAACTTTTTAAAAATGGTAAATTTATAAATAATTGTTCGACATTTTATTTTGTAAGATTTTGCTAAGTTTAACTGATCACCCTGTGTAGGCATTTCAGCTCATAGATTACACTCTTAACCATAATCTATCAAGCACTATCGATATTCAAGTACTGGTTTGTAGGGATTTGATTGACTGGTTACAAGATTTCATCATGAGCTGACATTAGTTAGAGAACTATTGGAAAATCTGGGAGTGTTGGACAACTGTTTCATCCTAGTTTGGGACTCTTCGTCAGCGCTCACCCGCCGCCGCCAGGGTTCAAACCCAGGGCGAACTCGTAGACCATTAAGTCACTGGGACTCGATCCAATGGCCGGCCCGTGAGTTCCGAATTCCGCCAATTCACGACATAGCCTGACCACTAGCTAATGTCATCGGTGGCGACTTTTGTTCCCACGTCCGATTTGCTGTACCCTAATAGTCACGACTTCGCAGAAGGTCCTCGGCTCGAACCTTGGTGGTGAGTGCGTACTGATGAAGAGTCCTAAACCAGGATGACGAAACACCTGTCCAATACTCCCAGCTTTTCCAATGGTCCTCTAACCGATGTCAGCTCATGATGAAATCCTGTAACAAATACTGTCCAGTTGAATTTGAAAGCTTTATTTTGAAGTGTCTGTTCTCTTGTTCTAACCTTTTAGTCGCAATGCAATGGTAAGATTATACCAAAGTAACATTCTAGAGTGGATGTGATATTCGGTTTTCGATCAAAGGGTGTGTCTACTGCACAGCAGTTCGCTCCATCCTCCTTTATGACTGTGAGACATAACCGTTGAAAGTGAAAGATATGTGGAAGCTACTTCTCCACGACCATAGATGTTTTATTTCTATCTCCCGTGTTAAGTAATATAATAGGGCGAGTAATATTGATGTTAGGCCTAGAGTGTTACGCCAAGAAAGGAAGTTGATTAATAAGTCTGTAAAGCTTGCATTGAATGAAATGGCCACCGCCTTTCTTGACATGCGATGTTAGCTAAAATAGGATTCGGTTGAAAAGAGTTAAGGGTTATCAACTAAAATAATGTGCCATCAATCTTTCAAGCCACTGAATGTTAGTTTGAGTCAGCTATATGGGGAGATATAGACTGTTTAGTTAAGGTCTTTGAGACACTGGAGACTGTTAGTGATACAGCTCAAATGCATTCACTCCTTTGTTGTAGTCTTCCATATTCACCAATATATTCTCATTATACTTCATCTACTTATTCTGTCTCTTTTACATTCACCTTTATCATAGTTCCTTTAAGTATTTTTCTCTACCTTTCTATGTTATATATGAAGTGGTGGTTGGGTGAGTGAGTGAGGGGGAGGGGGCAACTTGAACCACTTCACCTTTGTATAAACTTCCACGTTTTGAAAGATCCGATCTCATAGTGTAATGCTCAGATAACCGTTTGTGATACAACTGTCGTATAATAACTCACTCAACTTTTATTTTCTCAATTATCTCTTCTTCATTTTGAATTAAAAAAACAACATTTAGGTGATCTATTACGCTGGATAGTGTTCATTCGTTTCAGTTCATTAGCACCAGATATACATTTATCAATTGAAAGTGAAGATGAATTCATTTTACTACCAAATCATAAATCAAGAATATTTAATAAATCATCATTTGATTGTGAAACAAATAGTAATAATAATAATAATAATCCTATGCTAAAATATATTTCATCACCATCAATGCATTCAGAAGATGTACATTCCGAAGAGATTTATGATCCAACGCTTACAAACTATTTAACAAGTAATTTTGATGATTATCCTAAGGTTAGTTAGTTAGTTAGTTTTTTTCTTTTTTCATTCTAAAGTTTTGATCTTATTCTAAAGATAGTTGTCTATATATGTTACTCTCATCATTCACCTGAATGTTGCAATAAGAAATCATATAGGAACTTGATGTACACTGGTGTAAATAACAGACAATTCAGAGAAGGAAATTTTCCCTTATCAATCAAGTCATCTTTCAAAGGCTACACAACAGGATTTATTATTGTCAGTTAAAAGTTTGAGCATTGTAGATTCGATCAAATAAACTATAATTCATGGAAAATTCCCATTGTAAAATATAAAAAATCAAAACAAGTGATTCAGCGAAGAGACTCTTCTCAACGACCCGGCCGATAACTACTATCTTGTCGTGGTGGTCGGGCTTGAATACCGTAATGACCCAACATGCTAAACTGACTAGGACTCTGTCCCTGCAGGTCCTACCATGTCAGGAAGGTTGTTTGGATAGCGGTTAAACTAAAAGCAGTTACCATGGGGTACATGGGCTCCAGTATCCAATCGGATCAAATGGCGTATGAACCCAAATGGGTCACCGTCAACCATGGGAATGCAGCTCCTGACGCTGCTCCACTGCCTTGCGGATTAGACTCCGAGTCAAAGGCTCGGGGGGGGTGGTCCCTTAACAAAACCACCTGCTTCGATCTGGGCGCCCGGGCAGTATCTCAGCCCTCACACAATGAATTGAATGAAGCAACAAACAATCAATGAAACTTATCGCGTGCTATTACACATGTTGCAATTTCCTTCTTTCTTCCCTTCCCGATGATAGTTAACGAATACTGTTTGAACTTGTTAAGCATGACTGTTTTTCTTCCAGATGAAGTTCTTTCTCCGTTCTCTACTTATATACATATATTTCTTCTCTTCTTTCTTTTTTTCTTTTGACCTATGTTGTTCTATTATTAATGTGTGGCGCATCCTTCTTGGTGCCATATTGTACCAAGTTTTTATGCGTTTAAATAAATAATAATGCAACTCCTCTCAACGAATTTATCGTCAAGCTGTGCAATCGTATATATATATATATATATATATATATATGGTTTTTAAGAAGTTTTGTCCGGTGAGGGAATCGAATCACAGGTGTGAATGCATAAAATAATAATAATATGAAATGCAATTCAAACTAAAATGTTTGGGATTACAATCATAGTTAAATGTCAAGTAGCGAAACAAACAATTAACGTCATATGTTTAGAATAATTCATAGGACGGATAAAACTTGGAAAGGGTGAGCAATTATAGGATTAGTAGACAAATCGAATAAAATAAAAACGTTACGTGATATTGTGTGAAATTTTATAGCATAGAATTTAACGTTGTAAAAAAAGAATTGATTTAGAATGACAAGTGGAACAAGTGAAATAATACCAGGGACAGTTCAAAGTGAGAATAGTAGTTGTAACAATTGATGTAATAAAGGAAGAGTAAACAAACTGAATAGACAAAATGAAAAAAATGAGAAATTGGTAGAGCCAAAATATGATTAGGGATTTAGCATAGAAGGATAAAGACCATGAAAGCTGGAGGGGTTGAATAAACTTTTTCTGTACACAGAGATCTGGCTTTCCTGCTTCGATAGCCAAAGATGGCTTCAGCAATACAGATGAGTCGGGTGCGTAGTGATTTCGGTAAATTACTCTTTGCATTGTAGATGACTTTAAAGGCGGAGGCTATAGAGATAGGGTGATCATTATCGACCAGATATTTAATAATCGTGCTTCTTATTGCTCCATTTCTACCTCTTCTTTTTTACAACGTTAAATTCTATGCTATTAAATTTCACACAATATTACATGACGTTTTTATTTTATTCGATTTGCCTACACCATCCAGGTTCTATCCATCCTATGAATTATTCTATATATGACATTAATTGTTTGTTTCGCCACTTGACAGTTAACTGTGATTATAATCACAAACATTTTAGTTTGAATTGCATTTCATATTATTATTATTATTATTATTTTATGCATTCATACCTATGATTCAATTCCCTCACCGGATATAATTTCTATATAAAACCATATATATACGACCGTACAGCTTGATGATAAATTCGTTGAAAAGAGTCTCTTCACTGAATCACTTTTGATTTTATAAACTATAATTATACTTCAATAGTTCATACACATAGATAAATTTTTGGTTTTTGGTAATATTTCTAGCCACGTTACTGTCCATAATCACTCAAACTCTTGGAATTATTTTGTGTTTAATTCACACTTTTATGATTTGTACTCATATATGTAGTTCTTTTTTATTTTGTCCATTCACTTCTGTATATCCACAATTATATTCCAGATTGTTGACAGTTGTGCTGCTGAGTCACCCTCGTGACATGTATCCGGCGTGACCTTAATGAATGTAGATTCTGTTATTAGTCGTCTCTCTATCCATTTGTTCATATTAGATATCAGAATACAAACATTGTCCCCACCAATATTGGTGATTAATACAATTTCTTGCGGACAGAATATGCAGATTTATAACAATATCAAATGACCAAAGAAAAGAAATAAACGTCCTATTCAAAATGTTACTCAATAACAACTATCTACAGAATTTAATTGAATTTTAAGTTTTTCCCATCGATTGATTGGACTGAAGTGCTCGGCCTCAGGTTGACATTGAACATCTGGTCGATAATGATTACCCTATCTCTATAGCCTCCGCCTTTAAAGTCATCTACAATGCAAAGAGTAATTTATCGAAACCACTACGTACCCGACTCATCTGTATTGCTGAAGCCATCTTTGGCTATCGAAGCAGGAAAGCCAAATCTCTGTGTACAGAAAAAGTTCGAGCCACAGTGGGAACATCATCACTCACTGGGGAATGCAGGTACATCCATACGACGAGTCCCAAACAGGACGAAATGTGCATCTTGGATTCCACTGCTAGTCACCATTCATCAGTTAAATACCTAAAAGAATCTCCCAGAGATAATATAAAGAAGATAAAGAAGAGGGTTAAACCAGAGAATGACAAGAAGGTTGGCGATGAAACAATCACAATACCATACACAAATGGTACATCAGAGGCAACTCGAAGGAACCTCATAAATATTGGGATTAACAGCACCACGTTTAAACCAAATAGTCTAATTAAAAATAAAATAAATCAACTAAAAAAATCCAATAAAAATGATGGATAAGAATAATGTTATGTACAAAATATCTTGTACCGAGTGTCCAACTAAATATGTGAGTCAGACGTCTAGATCACTCAAAATTAGAGTGAATGAACATAAAGGCCTAACTAAAGGTCATCTCACAAGAACACAAGCTTACAAGAATTTAGAAAAAAATTCATCTATAACTGCACATGCATGGAACAAAAACCACAATATTGATTGGAACAATGTTTGTATTCTGAAATCTAATATGAACAAATGGAAAGAGAGATGACCAATGACAGAATCTGCATTCATTAAGGTCACACCGGATACATGTAATGAGGGTGACTCAGCAGCACAACTGTCAACAATTATATTCAATTGTGGATAAACAGAAGTGTATGGACAAAGTATGAGTACAAATCATACAAGTCTGAGCTCGTATAGCATTTAGCCACTGTGTTCTGTCGATGATTCCCCAACTAGGACGAAACAGCTGTCCAATACTCCCAGTTGGTTTTCAATGATTCTCTCACTGATATGAATCCGAAATCAAACTAAAAAAACAAAACAAAACGAATCTTATCCTTGCAAACCAACCCTTGAAAATAAAAGTATGAATTAAAAACAGAACAATTCCAACAGTTGGTGTGATCACGAGCAGTAACTTTGCTCGAAATATTACCGAAAAACAAAAATTTATCATTGTGTATGAACTATTGAAATATAATTATGATTTATTGGTATTCACAAAGTTATTTATCGTATTCCAACTAATTATTTCGCCTTATGACTTCATCTTTCACATATAGGTCAAGCCGTTGGAATCCAACCGAAGAAGCCTAACTAATGTGTGCAGAAGAAAACTCTCTTTGATACGCTTCCCTTACTTTAGTTATCATTGTTTTGATTGTCTTTAATTGCCGCATAAATCTTCATTTTATCGGATATTCAATTTAGTGTTATATATTTTTTTTATGCAAAATACCACCCACACATGCTTCTGTGAACTGTAATTCCATAATTGATCTCGACTACTTAATGCAATTTTTAGAAAAAAAAACATTAATGTCGCCAATAACAAATGCTCTTTAAATATTGTCTACATATATGCATAAATATATACAATTGCAGAGGCAAATGAGAAAGTTATCAAAGTGTGAATATTATTTACTCAATCTCCTCTTTTTTTCGGACTTCTAAATGTCCACATTGAGAATTTCCTTTTTCGCCTTTAGGTAACTTTAGTGATATGGCTTATGAATGAAATGACTGAAAAAAGGTAGAGAATCTTCGCTGTCAATTTGTGTGGATGGTGACTAGCAGTGGGATTTAGGATCCGCATGTCATCCCATTTGGGATTTGTTATCTGGATTTGCCTGCAGTTCCCAGTGAGTGATAGTGTTCCCACCGGGGCTTAAACCCAGTGCCTATAGTTTGAAACGCCAAAGCAGTTAAATGCTGCTGACAAATCCCGAATAGGGTGAAATGCGCATTATCCTGGATTCCACCAATTGACTTCAAGTTACATGACCAGACATCATCGAAGTATCTAACACAAATGGCCAATATGTCAACGTGAAACTGAGCACTTCAGGAAAATCTATAATTGAATTGAATCTTCTCTGTGTTAAAGCTTAATGAGAAGCGATTTGTAAACTGCCTTTTCAATTAAAAAGAAAAAAATTAAATCAATATTTAATTAATCAGTTCATTAATTAATTTTGTTTTTCTTTTGTTTCTAATGTTTTCTGTTGATTTATTTTATATATATTTTTTCAACAGTTGAATATACCAATTCGATCTGATCGATGCATGGATAAATTAGAGTTATATTTAACTCTACAATTAACTGAATGGATTAAGAAAATGGATTATACAAACCAGTTTAATGAGAATGAACGTAGTAGAACAGATCAAACAGCTGTAAATTATTTATTAGAAGCTGAAAATGAATTCAATGGATTAAATATCCAGTTATTACAAGAACAAGTTACTTCACTGAAGACAGATATGTCATTGTTAAGTTGTGCAGCTGCATTGGGGTAGGTTATAATCACCTTTCCACCCCCCCTTTTCCTCATATTCTTCGATACCTTTTTTAGTTGATAAGATTTGCGAAAAATGCTTGTTATATTGAGGCTGAAAAAAGATTCCAACATTTTCAGATTTTATTCCGAAAACTCTATACGCTTCCTTTCATTGGTTAGGTGATCAATCTGTTTATCTAGTCCTACAGGGGATCAATAATGAGTCGGAGTAGCACTGTGATAACGTCTCTGACTGCAGTGCTGGTTAATATGCAAGTTCGAATCTGGTCACCTCCTTAGTGTGACAAGTGCCAATAAGTAAGAAACCCCAGGTTCTTGGCTTCTTGCCGATTGTCTCTGGTCATCTAGCATCAATTCTGTGCACCTGTGTACTTGCTGGCATAAAATTTTCAGATTGAACTGTCAAGGTTTATGTCATCTGTACACCACCAATCACAATTTCATCTACCATCGTGTTATTCTTATTACATTCTTTGACCTATCTAAAACATTTGACTATTATTATTGTTCCCTTGGGTTCTGGGTGAATGTAAGGCTTCAACAGCACGTTTCCACTTTATTCTATTCTCTGAGGTCCTCTACATCTGGTCCAACGGTTTTACATAGTCTCTCATCTGATCCTTGCACAGTCTCCATGTCACTCTCGGACAACCCACTCGTGTTTCACTCGTCAGTCTCGTCAGTTTATTTCCAACCCATTTCCATTTTCGTTATATTTGTTAGGCAATAGGTTCTTGGTTGGTGCTTTCCAAAAGTTTCTTGTTGCTGATTCTATCTGATCACTTGATCTTCAATATGGAGCCAAGAAGTCAGCTGTCAATGAAAGTGTGTAACCTGTTGGAAACGCTTCTCGTGACGCGCCAAGTCTTTAAACCATGTAGAAGAACCGACTTAACATTGGTGTTGAAAATCCGAATCTTGTTGTTTATGCTGAGTGTAGAAGATTTCCAAACTGGTTTGATTGTAACGGAGGGCTGTATCTCCCTCTCGAATCCGGCTAGTTTTGACATCCTCATTCGTGGCTGTCTGTCTGCTGCTTAGATTAGTGAAGAAAGTGACCTCTTTCAGATTCCTCCCGTTGATGGTAATTGGTGTTTGTTAATGTTGTTGTTAGCTGATTACTTTCCTCACACACTCATCTTGAAGTCCTGTCTTTGCTGCTTCTTCTTCTACTGACTTATCACTTTTCGCATGTAGATTTTCAACTCCGTGTGATATTAGACGTAAATCATTCATGAAATCTAGACTTTCTATAATCTTCTTATCAGTTCAACCTATTTCTGTCTTCTCGGTCCCCATGCACAGTGTGCCGTTTGATCCAGTCCACCACAATCAGCAGTAGCATTGGTGATAGTTGTCAGCCTTATCTTACAAATGTTTTCACTTGAAAGGTTTGTCTGAGTTTTCCTTTGTGGACCACCTAACACCCGGTCAATGTTGTGTGGCTGTTCAACGAGGTCTATACCAGCTATTAGAGATAGCTTTCATTTTATCTCTTAGTGATTTCAGTTGCCACTCAATCATTAGTATATAGAAAGTCAACCCGAACAACAGTCAGCTACAACAACACACAAGATAAGACGTATCTAAATATTATTCAAAGGGTCCAAAAGGTGTTGTAGCACTTCTGTCTTGAAGAGGAATATTGAAGAAACATTATTTCATCATCTTCCAGAAAACCCGGGTATCCAAGACACATTATCAGGAGATTTCTACCATCAATCCAACTAACCAACACAATATCCTTATGCAAGTTAACAAGAAAAGAACGTTTCCAAAATGATTGCTTTGAATACTTAAGCATCTCTGAATAGATGTCACCCGGTAAACCAATATCTCTGATAAAATAGGTTGCGTCAACTACGAAAGAAGACGCTATATTAACTAAAGCGAACAATGTCTCCATCTTTGCGTCCATGAACACAAACTAACAATCAAAAGGCATGGCATAAATCTCTTCATATCAATTCATATGGACACCTACCAGCTAAGTCAACCAGAGTGATGTAAAAACCTTCGACAGAAGAAGCACAAAGAATACCAGAGTATTCCTAGAAGGCTGAAATCGATTTACCATTAGTAGAGATACTGATATAAATAATATTTATTAATCAATAAATAGTTTCTTGCTAAAGTGTAGTATATTATCAAACACCCCTGTATTTGCGAGTCTGTCCTCACTTGGGTGTTTATCTTCAGTGACTCATATAACTCACAGCATATCCCTCATGTACCAGGATATGAGCCTAACTTATTATACGACGACTGATGATATTTCCTAGTTGCTCAGGCTGAAGTAGAATGCGTGAGACTCGAACCTGTGACCTATAGGCTAGAAACTGAATGGTATGATATAATTATGAGCAATAAGCTGTGCTCGAAACGTCATCCAGTTGTTAATACTATCTCATCGTGTTTTATATCTAATAAACTTATCAAGTATGTAATTATATCCTACTGCAGTACCTAAACTCTACTCTTATTTGAGTACTTAAACCAATGAGCCACATTTCTACACATAACTGAGATAAATTGTCTTGTCACCCAATAATTAAAACAAACGCTAGCTGGACCCTATATGAGCAAAAAGTGCTCATCTATTCAGCTTTGGTTGCTAGGACTAATAGATTGATCGTTAGCTACACTATATGCGATTATCTTAACTGACAAAGCTTCGTTCTCACCAACTGGATAAATGTGTCTAGTAAAATGATTTACCCCATCACTTACTGGGCACGTGTTGTCTGGTTTGTCTGGGGGGAATAGACGCGATAAAGTGACAGACCAGTTAGCTTGATTATACCACGATTTTGTGTCTTCAATCAATTTTAGTCATCAACCTTTTAAAAATAATCAATGTCAACAGAACTTAACAAGCTGCATTAGGAAAAGTGTCAACAGTTATACCTGACTGGCATTGGTTCAATCCCCTATGGACTGTCTGTATAAGCCTACCTAAGTTGATCATTATTTATTTTTTTTATTTATTTTGATTTACAGCTTGATTCCACACTGTATTTTTGTTACAAGTATGGAATTTTCAGCGTGGATATCGGTAGCCCAAATTTTGCAGGCTGACCATAGATATCAGGTGTTTGCTTAAATGCGATTTAATTCATTTGAACATTTAATCTCATATTATTTTGTTTTACTTTTGCTAGGTTGTTTTGTTTTTCATTGTTTCAGTTACTCTGAGCTAATCCTAGGACTTTTACAATGGGCTGTACGTAGTTATTGTAATCAGTCAATGTCATTCTTTATTGATAATAACGATAATACAAGTACTATACCAAAATCTGATGTAGATACTGAGCTGTGTAGAATTCTATCGTTACTTCATGGTGAGTTAATAATCATCTGTGCATTTATTGTCAGTGATCTAATGATTCATTTTTAATTTTATTCCTTTGCACTCCAAATGGGACACAGGGCTTAAAACCTAATCTTTGAAGTTTCACTAGCGGCAGTGTTTTTTTTGTACCATATGGGGGTTGCTAGTCCCACGCGAGGTTCGGGAGTGCGTCAGCCAGGGATCGGTCCCTGAATCATTTCCCTGGTTGGCCAGTGTTCTGTCACTGAACTGATTTATGGTATTTAGGATTGCATATTTCGTTCCGCCTAGGGCTCATCATCCGGATGCACCTGTATCCTCCCATTACCATTCGTGGTATCAAACAGATCTGACTAATTTTGGTTTCCAAAGAAAATCTTCTATACGAATCAGAAACTTAGCGGTTCACTAAAAATATTTCCAACAGCCTGTTGCAGACGTTACCTTTATCAACAGCTGTCTTTGCTGGCTACATACTGAAGATCAGATGGCCGGGCCGGAAAGAATCACCAACAAGAAACTATGGATACAAACAAACAAAACAAGAACCAATCGCCAACCAACAAATATGCAAGAGAAAGTGGATTGAGATGGATTGGACACTCGCGGCTGAGGAGGTCGCTGGGTGACATCGCGAGCGCGTCAGGCCATTGCTTGAGTGGAACCAGGCCGAAAGGGAAGCTCGCGGCGAATGGGACGTCAGTGTAAGGGTGGGTGACATGGAGGAGATCGTGTGAAGAGGAGTTGAAAGAGTATGGACTAACATAGATATAGGTGAGAAGTACAGCAGAAGGAAGACAGAAGCAAATGGAGGGAGACGTTCAGTTGAAGCCCTATGTTCCAGTAGGAACCCAAGGGAACAATAAGTGAAATAAAGGAAATCGTCGGAGAATTTTACTTTCCCTAACTGAGTAAACTGCAAGTCACGAACTTGATTTAAGGTGTTACCAGTCCTCCTAAGTAGCTAGCCAGTAATCGGGGGTGGTTTCAACTGATTCAGCTCTCTCTGAGCTCAGTCAAGCCGGATACACCACTGATGATGGGCTCGGTCCCGAACGAGCGAAATGGCCGCCCGGTGTTTAGATCATTTCTATCTAGCTACCAAACACCACTAGTTGATTTGAGTGACATACAACTACTCATTTCAGTCATTCAGCAGTATATAGTTCTGCACGCTATTTCATCTTATATTAGTAAGTCCTTTAAATTCTAAAGATGACAAAAAGTGGGGTGAAGATTATAACTATTGCTGTGAGGTGTTTTCACGCATGACATAGTAAACGCTGTGCAAAAAGAATGTTGATAAAACACTTTTAAAAACAACCAGATGTAATATCTGATGGTATTACAGCATTCCCCTGATCATGTAATACAAGATCAACTTGAGGAAATTCAAACTATAATCGAACGCTTCCGTTCTATCTGTGTAAGTACGTTGAAACGAAGTGTGGTAAGTTTGTTTTTCTACAATTCATATACTCACTCCAAAAAGTGAGCGTAGTTAACTAATAGTGATCTAAGAGAATGAGTTCATAAATGATCTTAACTCAGTAAGTAGTCAACTGGAATGTGGACACTGCTAGTGAAAACTAGAAGAGTTTTTCTTATAACAGGTTAAAGAACGAGTTCATCTTTTTTTCGATTTTAACCACGGATTGATATCAGCTAGAGAACCAATGAAAGTTACTACGGAGTACTGAGTAGCTGTTTCATCGGCAGTACGCACCCACCACAGGGGGGTTCGAACCCAGGACTTTCCAGTTACAAGGCAACCTCGTATGCCATTCAGCCTCTGGGACTCGATTCAATGGCCAGCCCATGATTTCTAACGTCTACTAATTCGTGATGTAGTGCAACCACCAACTGATGTTATCAGTGGGAACTCCATGCTCACTCCCGACTGGATGAATCCCACTGTTCATCACTTCTCACTTCAGTTCCAGGAAAGTCAGTCCCATAGCAAGTCACTAGGAAGCATCAGAATAATTTTCAAGAGTTGATTTGTAACGTTTGGATTTGTTTGTGCTTTTCGAGTTTGACCACGGATTGATATCAGTTAGAGAGAAATAGTCCTTTTTAGCATGAAAATTGAAGTTAATATCTCTAGTCAAAACACTAAGTTGTATAAACACAATTTCACGGGGAATCGTATTTTTACACACTAAACACGTAGACCACCTTGAATTTTTGATTTATTACTTGTAATATCTTTATTCATTGATTTCCAGCATCTGGAGATGTTTACTTAAGTGTATAATACTTTCTCTTCCAGACTCTTCAGTTGAACAGTTAATGTCTGGGTGGATTAATACCATCCAACAACTGAACCGTTAGAGTCATTCACCGGCCGGTCCAATTGTTAACGAGAAGTTATGCACTACAAGATGTTACACTCATACACATTTATTCTTATAGTTTGAATCCATCTCCTACTGTAACGACAGAAGACAAGAGTCAGGCAACAGTTATTTATACATTTTTATGTACATTATTATTCGTTAGAGAGGTAACGTCTTCTGATTGGTTGTTTTCCTACTGGAGGTTATTCTGTCATCTTTTTGTTGCCGTTTTTTCACACAGTCCGGTGATATATCTGCGAATCGTATCCGCCCACGCTAAGTCTGCTGTGATTGGTTGTTGAGTTTCTCAAGGTTAGGCTTTGTCCTTGTTTTTTCTCATGACCCCTATTCGGGACGTAAACGTTGATGTCAATTTTCGTCTACAGTTTTGTCTTGCAGAAAGCTCTCACTACAATACTACTTCACGCACTAGTGATACGCAAGAATTTAAGAGTTTACTTCATTTTATCTAAAATGATATAACTAGATTTCATAAAATATTGAATTAATTAATGTTTATTGAATTATTAAATGAATATTATGAGTAAATTGTACTGTTACCACTTACTTCTCCATGTGTTTTTTATTTTGATACAAAATTTGTAGACTTAACTCCAAACAATTCCATGTCTCTGAATCAACCTGTCTTAACACCACTTGCATCAGCTATCCTATGTGAACAAATAGTGACTACACGATTCTTAGTTGTATGGGATCCAGAAGCTCTTCACAGACCGTGTTTATACAATTCATTTATGTCTTCTTCAAAACTGGATGGTGAATTCACACCAAAAGATGTAAGTATAAATTTGGCTTTCATTAAATTATAACAATAATAATAATTATTATTATTATTTCCTTGGGTTCCAATTGGAACATACAGCTTCAACAACACATCTCCACTTTGTTCTTTTTTCTGCCGTCCTCTTCATCTGAGTCCACGATTGCCCATAATCTCTCATCCTCCTCCTCTCCACACAATCTCTTCCATGTCACCCTTTCACTGACGATCCACTTGTTACTTCCCATTGAGATTCCACTTGAGTGATAGCCTGCATTGCGTGCAATATCATTCGACGGCCTCCTCAATGTATGCCCGATCTATCTCCATTTCCTCCTACATATTTATCGAGCAATCGGCTCTCGCCTATTGGTTTGTTCCCAGCCAGAGTTCCTTATTGTTAATTCTTTCTAGCCGACTGGCCATTCCATCTTCAGTATGGAGCCAGCGAAGGCAGGCAGCAGCTATTGATAGAAGTTTGTAACGGCCTGTTGGAAATCCTTTTCGTTACATGTCAGGTATCTGACCCATATAAGAGGATTAACTTCACAATTGTGTTGAAAATCCGAATCTTGTTCTTTATGCTGGCTGAGTGCAGAAGATCTCCAAATTGGTTTCAGGCTGATAAAGACGCTTATTGCCTTTCCGATTCTGTTTCGCTTTGGCACCTTCATTCGTTCCGTCTGTAGGTGAAATGATACTTCCTAAAGAAGTGAACGAGGTACCCTTTTTTTAAATCCCTCTCATTGATGGTGATTGGTGCTGGTTGTTGTTGTTGTTGCTGTTCGTTGGTTATCTCCATCACCTTCGTGTTCTCTATGTTCACCTGGAGTCCTGTCTTCGCTACCAGCTGGGGTCTTCAACCAGTTTGTATAACATTTAACACTAATCATCCACGTGTGAAATCCAAATCTTCTAGAGTCTTCTTATCGGTGGTCCAGCGTATTCTTGTCTCCTCTCTACCCAGATTCTGACGCATATTCCAGTCCACCACAATTAAGAATATCATCATTGGTGATAATAGACAGACAGCCTTGTCTTACTCTTGTATTCACTTTGAACGCCTTGCTGAGTTTTCTGTTGTAGCATCAATGATTTCCTGAAAGGACTTAACAACGTACATAAGTTGAGCTCTGAATAGTAATCAATGCAGCTGTCTACTCTATGATGTATCTATTGCACGAAACCCATTTTTTTTTATTTCGTTATCAGAAAGTTTTTACACATTAAACATGAATATATATTCCAATTCACCGGTTGTTCGTCTGAGAAAATAACTTAACATTTTATAAATCAAATTCAAAATTTGCCAATTAATTAGCAATTTACACACACAGTTTAAAGAGGTGAGATTTCACCACAGTTTCCTTCGAAAACCAAAATTATTCAGATAACCACAACACGTGTACTACATGGAGTGTGGCGAATTGAACTACTGCTGGACATCGGGACAAATTTCTATGTTGAAACCAGTCAGTCAGTCAATCAGTCAAAATATTACTTTGACCCCACAACCATTCCATGGCACTAGATAAACTAAATTATTTTGTTTAATAGAATCTACAGGACTTCTGGCCTCCAAAGCCTCAGGATGGTCGGGGGTGGGTGCCTTGCGCTGTGGGTTGGCCACCCCTCCGCACACCTCTTGAAATGCTCCCATATGACCGGGCGTCTTACATAGCCTCTCCTGAGGAAGTCCTACTCACTGCCTTCATGTGACGGAGGTGTTTCTCACCAAAGTGAGAGGGCGAAAGCGGATGCCCGGCGCTCTTCACCGGGTTGACTGTCCATTGGATGACAGTCTAGGGGAGATGGCTAAACCCTGATTCCAAACCTCCAACGATTGGCGTATGAAGCTCACTGGAGCTCACCGGCAGACGTATGGACAAAGGGCTTGTTGGGTGTCTGGCCCCATTCAAAAAGGCGTATGAACCGGACTCCGGTCACCGGCTGCCAATGGATAGTGGACTCCTTACTCCACTCCTACTGCCTTGTAGGTCACACTTGGTTGTGTAAAGGCTAGAGCTGCACTCTCAAACAATAGGCCGAGCGATGCTGGGGACATCACTCGTACCAAATTCCCATGAAACTTCATGAACTCTCTTACAAATTGTCGCGCCTTGGCAGCGATGATTCGAGACGTTCATGAAGCCGGCTCATCCTCCCGTAGGAGATAGCCGAAGTAAAGTAAAGTAAGTAAAGGACTTCTGCATTGGTGTTTCAAGGGTAAAATGCTCGCTTACCACTTACGTGGTCCGACGCTCAATTCTCCGCCAACGCACTCTTTCATTTCAAGTAGTCTACTAGCTAATATTGAGTTGGAAGAAGAGAGAAAAGGCTAAGCGTGAGATTAGCAACGCCCCCACCATCTAGAACCCAACATCACCTCTACCAGGATTTCGAAAGCTGGAGTCCTGCATCTCACTCAGAACACAAAAGAATGGCTAAAGGATATCAAAAGGTTTTGCTTCAGGAAGTTTTAATTCCAAGCTTGTTAGAATTATACGCTTACCACTATAGTCTGTACTTTTCTTCCTTTAGTTTAACGCAAATATACTGATAAATTTCCATGTTTTATTTTCTAAATTTTTGTTTTTCAGTTGGCATTAGCTATACATAGTGAAGTAATGCAAAATTGTATTGAACAATTAGAATATCAGTATTTTTCTAATTCACAAAATTATAAAACCGATACTCCTGTGATCAAATTAGAAAGACTTCTTAATTATGCAGAAACAGTAGCGTCGCCATCATTACCCCCAGCACCAGCACCCCCACCAACATCATCATCATCGTCATTATTATGGTTATCTTCTGGTCTTCAGCATTTTGATGATCCTATTGATCTAAATGAAATTGATCTAATCTCTAATTCTATTCCATTACTGGATGAATCAACTACAATTTCGAGTGTAAATAACTCACATTTATCCACAAATATGAATCGCGTTGATCCAATCGATATTACTGCCGGGGCAAATTTGACAGAGTCATCCTATGAGTCTTCACCATTAAATCACATTTCTAGTATAGATTGTCAACCAAAAGAATATGATACCTTGTTGTTAAATGAATATTATCCTAATCTAACTGAGACATCGAAATTGACGACGACGACAACAACAACAGCTAATCAACTGTCGCCAGAGAATCTAAAGAATACTGAACCTACTCATGATAATAATGCAGCTGCCAATCACCTATATAATGTACACAATGAAACTTGTCAAGAAAGCGTTTTCAGTACAAATATGACTGATGAACAATTGTATCGTAGGAATATTTATGCCTGGCGTAAACAATCTCAACATCAACAATACCATCATCATCCTCCTCCTCATCATCATTATCACCGCCATCAGTATGATTATCATCATCGATTTGATTCCGCTCCATTGTATGCTAGTGTAACCAATCTGATGAAAGATGATCACTCACAAATGTTTTGTCTAGCTGATAGGATAATTGAAGTGAGTTACTTATTTATTTATTTGTTTTTTTTGTTTGTCAAATAATGATAATTGGTTCATCGATCCATTGCATAGTATTCTCTGTATTTAAACTTCTCAGCTAAAAGTGGAGATTCAAGTGTTGGTTTGTAGGCATTTGACTGGTTATAGGATTTCATCACGAGCTGACATTGGTTAGACAACCATTGGAAAACCAGCTGATAGTACTGGACAACTGTTTCGTCAGTCTGGTTTGGGACTCTTCATCAGTACGCACCCACCACCAGAGTTCGAACCCAGGACCTTCTGGTTGCAAGGCGAGCTCGTAGACCATTAGGCCACTGGGACCCGATCCAATGGCCCATGAATTATAACTTTTGGCAATTCACGACATAGCGCGACCGCCAGCCAATGTCTTCGGCGAGTATTTGTCCCCATACCTGATCAGGTCCCAGTGGCTTAATGGTCTACGAACTTGCTAGCCTTGTAACCAGAATTACCCGTGTTCGAACCCTGGTGAGTGCGTACTGATGAAGAATCCCAAACCAGTGTGACCAAACAGCTGTCCAGTACTCCCAGGTGGTTTCCAATAGTCCTCTAACCAATGTCACCTCATGGTGAAGTCCTGTAAAATGGAGATTTGGTTCATTGGCTTAAGCATTCGATTTTCAGTCTACGGGTTACGGGTTTAAGTCCCATTCCACCTACTTAAGCCTGAGCAGCTGGGTTGTAACACTAGCCGTCACCTTGATAAGTGTTGCTCTTTTCCAGCTGATTGAGACTTTTTTAAACAAACACGTATTCCACAGTAGACAGATATTTGTGAAGGTATAGTTGAGAAGCGAAAAAAAATTGTCGTACATTCAAAGTTTTTGAGACTTTTATGTACTAAAAATGTGCAATTCCAATTCGATGGGCGTCTATTCCGTCAAGTTAATGGTGTCTCAATGGGAAGCCCTTTGGGACCACTTTTCTCTGACTTGTTCTTGTCACGCCTAGAAACCGGTACCTTGCAGCAACATATACAAGAAACGGATGTATACCTAAGATATGTTGACGACATCGTTGTTGTCTTTGGAAGCAAATCAAAAGCCGAAAACATGTTGATAAAATTCAACTCATGCCATCCAAATCTCAATTTCACAGTAGAACATGAAGAAAGCGATACTATTAAAGTCCTAGACGTTTTTCTAGCCAAAATGAATGATGGTGCAATCGAAAGATCTATATTTAGAAAGTCTTCAGGGACAGGACAGCACATGCATTTCAAGAGCTTTGTTCCAATCCAGTATAAAAAGAACTTAGTCAGAACACTGTTCAATAGAGCACGAAAAATTTGTTTTGACAGTACTATTGAGCATGAAATAAAATCTCTGAAGGATATTTTATCTAAGAATGGATATCCTGAGAAGTTCATTAATAAATACTCTAAAGAAACTGGCCCCTGCAAAACAATCAAAACAGCTCCGAAAAAACCTGTCTATATCAGTTAGCCGTTCAAAGGAGATAATGTACAGGAGGTAGTCAAACGCAGACTCGGCAAAGCCATCCATAGAACTTATTATGCTGCAAAACTTGTTTTCCTTAACAAGCACCAAGCTAGTGCTTCAACAATCTGGAGAAGACCAGTCGCCAATCCTCGACACTTCAAACGGCGTATACCAATTTGAGTGTGTTTTTGGAAGCAAATACATAAGTCGTACGGAAAAGCAATTGTCTACTCACATGAAGGAGCATTTGCCAAAATGATTGAAAACAGCTGAGTGCGAAGTGCCAAAATTCTCAATAACAAAACATCTTGTGGACTACGGACATGATATCGAGGTGGTGAAGTCATTCACTATTGTCAGCAGACAAAAAAACAAGAAGATGCTAGCAATTGCAGAGGCTTGTGCAATTCGAGTGTATAAACCAGGTATCTGTGTACAAAAAGAGATCGTCTTGACTCTGAATCTACCATGGTAATACGCCTTACTTATTATTCTACCTCTTATTATTATTATTCCTGATTCATTTAAAACTATCCTTTACCAGTAGGATTATCTTAACTCACTTCAACACCATTATTATTGTTATTACAACCATTACTATTGATATTACTCTGTTTGGAATTCTTGTTATATTCTCTAATGTCTAATTGTTTATCTAAGTGATGTAATTGAAGCGTAATGCAATTTATCTTAATTTTGATCTCTCACACTCGGGCAATGAGGAAACAGGCATAAAATGGACTCACACAAAAACCTGGAGGATCTGGACTTCGCCGATGATATATGTCTGATTTCCCACAAACTGGAAGATATTCAAATGAAAAGCAACAAGCTGGCAGAAGAATCATCAAAGATAGGACTTCAAGTGAACATAGATAAAACAGAGGTGATGAAGATTCCTGGCCAACAGCAACAGTAACAACAACAGACAACAATCAGCCAGCATAAATTGGAGGAACCTAAAAGAAACAACCTCCTTTACCTACCTGGGAAGCATCGTTTCAACTACAGGCAGATTGGAACTGATGAGGATATCAAAGCGGAGAAGATCGGAAAAGCAAGACAAGCTTTCATTACTCTTAAGTCTGTGTGGTGGAGATCATCAGCACTCAGGATCAAAACTAAGATCTGGATTTTCAACTCCAATGTGAAGTCAATGCTACCATACGGATCAGAGACTTCACCAGCGCGTCATAAAGAGCACCTCAAACAAACTTCAGACCTTCATCAACAGCTGCCTTCGCTCAGTAATACTCAAGATCAGATGGCCAGCAGGCCAGAAAAGATCAGAAACAGGGATCTCTGGAAATGAGCGAACCAACCAGGAACCGATTATGCAACAAATAAGCAGGAAGAAATGTAGGTGGATTAGCTATACTCTGAGGAAACCATCAAGTGACATCACTAGACAAGCCATTACTCGAGTGGAACCCGAAAGAGAAGCGGCCAGTTGGTCTTCAGTGCAAGGGTGACTTGGAGGAGGTCATGTGAAGTGAAGATGAAAGCAGGCGGGTAGACTTGGAGCGGGTTGAGAAAGTTGACAGAAAACAGAAGGCAATGGAGATACGCAACTAAAGCTTTGTATAATGAATGAATGCTCTCTCTCCCCTTATCTATTTGAACATGACCTGGAAAATATTCGCACCTGTCTTTCTGCATGACTAATTCAATGTAGTTTGTTTACTCATCAGTCTTATATCTCCCAATATAATTTCAAAAGTATATATATATATATCCGTGTATGTAGAGTATTCAGCTGACGAGTTCTACCGAAATTTGATGAATCCATCATTAAATCCTGCTTTATTAACCTTTATTGCTTGTTTCAATGCATAACCATTGATAAACTTCTCTCACTTTTCTATTATATCTAGGCTATGCCAAGACGAATTGTTAATTTACACAATCAAGATTGTGATAACCTGTCAACTTGTGGTGATGATAATAATGACGATGACGATTATGATGAGGATGTTGTGGATGACGGTGATGCCGTTGTTGCTGAAGACTTCGTTTCTTCATCGATACAATTTTCTGATTCAGCTTTAGGTGAAAGTATCGTTTTAAGTAGTCGTGCTCCAGTTGATCAACATATATCCCATTCATCAATCTTTCGTTATGAACCTTCATCGTCATCGTCAGCTGCTACTAACAACAATTATAATACTAATCTTGGTGGTAAATTGACTAACACACCTAGGCTGTATCCAGTTAAAATTTTATCAAATATAACAACTAAATCAATGAGTCATCATCATCATCCTAAAAATAAGTCAGCTGGTTCATTTAACTCTTTACCATCAAAACGACCATATCCTGATAATAAGTGTTTAACAACACCATATGATAATTTTAGATATCGATATAGTAATCATACGAATAAAGCGAATCATCGATTAAAAAGTGCTTTGTTAAGTTTTCATGAACCGTTAAATCGTAGAAGACTTCATCTATCTTCTGTTCAACAATTCAAGAGTAAATATAAACCTTTATATAACAATAATAATAATACTTTTGACACGGATGATGTAATCAGTTTCGAATCAACTTCACATGAACCGTAAGTTTTGTTTCCCTAAATCTTATCCTATACTTTAAATAAATGTATATGTAATAATTTATTAGTAAGTCCATATATTATTGTAATTACTTTACGTAGGCGTGATATCCGGCTATCGACCAAAGGGCGAGTGTACTGCTCATCAGTCTGCTCCGTCCTCCTTTGTGGCTGGCTGTGAGACCTGGCCATTGAGAGTGAAAAACATGAAAAGATTAGCTGTCTTCGATCATAGGTGCCTGCGCTCTATCTCCCTTGTGAAGTGGTGTAATAAGGTGAGCAATATTGGGGTTAGGCTTTGGTCGAGTTCTAGGTAAGGAGGGGAAATCAGTCGACGAGGTTGTGAAGTTACATCGACTGAGATGGTTAGGACATGTGTTACGTATGCCTAGCTAAGTATGCCTAGTCATCGCCTTCCTCGACATCGGGCAATGTTAGTTGACATAGGGTCAGGCTGGAAAAGAGCTAGCGAAGGTCAAATCGAAACATGGATTCATCAGTCAATGAAATCCACAACAGTTAGTTTAAGCCAGCCACGTAGGGAGGTGTAGACTTCCTGGTTAAGGTCCTCGGGATGGTAAAAACCAATGGTTGGAAACAATTGATGATATGGCTCAAAATTGTTCTCAGTGACTCAGATGCATCCACTCCCTGTGACTTATGACTTACAATGAAACTATATTGTTCTTCGTTATTACTATTCCTTTGTCTCACGCCTCTGATTACTATCTCTATAATGCATTTCTTTTTACTTTCTTCTCTTGATTTGTGTGCTACATGGAGTGTGGTGACTCGAACTGTCGCACATCAGTGCATAGTTCTATGTCGACAGACTCTGTTGATATAAGAATAGAATTTGGGTACTGTGGTAGAGTATAATTCCCCTATGGATAAAATTTATTTTGATAAAGTTTCACAGTGTTATACAGTAATACTAACTGATGACGTTTCGAGCTCAGTAAATATTACTGTATAATGCTATGGGACTTTTTTCAAAATAAATTTTACCCACAATGAAAATACACTTTCTATAGTTGGTTTGTAAGGGTTAGTTTTGTTCTTACGAGTTGATCACAGATTGGTATCAGTTAGAGAACCATTGAAAATCAGTTCTGGAGTACTGGACAGCTGTTTCATCCTAGTTTAGGAATCACCGGCAGTACGCACCCATTGGGGTTCAAACCCAGGACCTTCTGGTTACAAGACAAGTTCGTATACGAATAGGTAGAAATTAGAATTCATGAGCCATTGAATCGGGTCATAATGGCTGAATGGTATACGAGCTTACCTTGTAGTCAGAAGGTCGTGGCTTCGAACTTCAGTGGGTGCGTACTGTTTATGATTCCCAAACTAGGATGAAACAGCTGTCCAGTACTCCAGTGCTGGTTTTCAATGGTTCTCTAAATGATATCAGTCCGTGATCAACTCGTAAAAAGTACACTCTGTTGATACTCCAACCTAAAACTGAGAGCTATTTTTATCACATGTGATAGGAAGGTATCCTGTGTAAGACTTTTCTACAGTTTTTATGCATTTTTCTCATAAATATATGTATTCCATATACAAAAATGCCTCCTTCTCGTGATTGGTGCCTTCAAGGTCGTTTGCCGATTGGTGGTTAATGGTGCTTAAAGTTTAACTTTGTCCTTTATGTTTTCAGTGGAACACAGGGGTTCATGCTATAGCTTTGAATTTTCGATAGCAATGGTTTATTTTCACGGTACGGGGTCTCTATCCTCACGCCCAATCTTCCATGAGTACGTCGGTCAGGGGTTGAACCCCGGACCACGTGAGGCGTGGTTGGCGAGCATCCTACCGAAACACAGGCTGTGTAAGTGGAAGATCTGAAACGATTAGTAGCTTTTGAGCAAAATTGTCTTTGTTCACTCTTGTGTGAAATGAGGAATTGTGGTCAGTAATATTAAGGTTAAGCGGATAGTATTAGGTGAGGAAGAAATGTGGATGGGTGAGGTTAGGCAGCTGCGTCGATTGAAGTGGTTAGAACACATACTCATCGCGTCGAGTCTTCATCTTCTCTGATGAAAAGTGTTAGCTGGAATGGGATTAAGTTGAAAAAGAGTTAGTGGTGTTTAGGAAAAAAAACGTGGTACTCATCCATTGAGGAAACGTTTGACCGTTAGTTCTAGTAACGGAGGGAGTTTCTGATTGCCTGGTTTAGGAACTTGTGTTACTGAGGATCAATATTTGCAAACGCATTTTGGTTAGGTTCTCAATGCGATTTGTTCATATACTATTTTGTGGTCGTCCGAGTTCTGATAATCCACACTAATTTCCGGCGATATATGTATATATATATGCTCCATCGAGAACGATTTTAAACCATATCATCAACAGTCTCCAGTCATTGATTCTAGGAATCCTGAGGACTCCAGCTATGTGGTATACAACTCCATACATGGCTGGCTCAAACCAACAGTGACTTCATGGACTAATGCCAGGTTTTGGTTTGACTACCCTTAACTCTTTTTAACCTAATTCTATATCCTCTGACACTTCTCGACGAGGCAGGAGATAGCCTGGTTTACTCAACTCGTGCTCTAACCAATTCAACTGATGTAGCTTCAATTAAGCCAGAGTGCTTAATTCACTGGTTTACTAAAATTTCCATTCATCATGATGCCTTGTCTCTCCTGCGTTTCTTACTGTTTTAATTGTGTAATTATATCCTTCCTTAATGACATAAACTTGCACACATTTTTAACTAGCTTCCAACGAGAAACTTGTACAGTTTTTGGTGGAAAGAAAGGTATAATATGGTAAAGAATCTGTCTTTTCTTCATATAAAACAAAATTGTGTCACATGATATACTACAAATTACTATTTTGCTTGTAGATCCTATACAGAGAGGAAATCTTTTGCAACTAAGTTTGCTGAGAATTTCTTTACTATGTGTCAACATAGTCTGAAATAAAGTTTTATTATTATTATTATTAATAGACCTTTTCGATTGATTTACCCTCCTTACGTAACAAATTTATGCCTAATCTAAAAATGACTCATCATATCATACTGCCAAAATCGCATTTAATCAGTTGGCGATCATGGTTTCTACGTATGGTATATGCTTTGCACCGTCTAAATGCAAAGTACTGTTACAAGATTGGCAGGAGCCTGTACCTGTACTTACTCTTGCAGGTGAACCGCTTGAAGTTGTTGATAAGTTTGTGTATCTGGGTTGTTGTGTGTGCTTGCGGAGGGGTGGCGGATGAGATTTCCAACGGTATCATGAAGACTAGGGTGGCATACGTTAAATTGAACCACCTCTGGCACCGTTGTGACGTTAGCCTGGCCGTCAAAGGTCGCGTATACAGTGCTTTGGTGCGGGCTGTCTTGCTCTACACCTGTAAAACCTGACCTCTCTGAGCTGAGGATGTGCAGCGGCTCTGCGTATTCAATCATCACTGTCTCGGTCGGATTGCTTGCGTTCGATGGCATCATCGTGTGAGTAATTCTGAGGTTCGGCGGCGTGTGTTTGAACACAGTGGTGAGGATCACCATCCGTTGAGTGTCATCATCTGAAAACACCGGCTTCAGTGGCTTTGATATGTGCTGCGAATGTCATCCCAGAGGCTTCCGTACCGGGATGGAAAACCGAAGACGTGGCATCATGGGATGAAGGATATTTGTTTAAGGTTAACAACATCTGTTGGTGCATCACGACTCCCTGGTTGGAGTCCGATTGATAGCTCGAATCGATGGCTCCAAACGTTATCCGATATGGCCAAGAGTCGTAATCAATGACTAACATGTTGCAATTTCCTTCTTTCTTCCCTTCCTGATGATAGTTGACGAATTCCGTTTGAACTTGTTAAGTATGACTTTTTTCCTTTTAAATGAAGTTCTTTATCCGTTCTTTATCTATAGTTTTACTTGTAATATATCTTGTTTTATTATTATTGTGTGGTGCCTCTTCTTGGTGCCGTATTATACCAAGTTTTTTGTGTTTAAATAATAATAATAACTGTGTGAGATGAAATACAGAACGGAAACACCAAATGTCAAAGAATAAAACTATTATGAAGATTTCAATGTAGCTTTCGTCATTAACCAACATCATTTAGAGATCATTGAAAACCAGAAATCACCGGATAGGCGTTTCGTCCTAGTTAGGAGCTCTTCAGAAGTGTGTCCCCACCACCCCATACTAATATATATATATATATATATATATATATATATATATCCTTGTACAAAATATACCTCAGTGTTACATACTTCTCTTCCCTTTCTCCTCCTTTTTTTAAAAAAAATTTTTGTTTCAGTGAAATTATCACATCGAATTCAATATTCAATACAACCCCATTAAGCTCAAATAGTTTTATCAGTTCTGAATTGAATGGTATTTCCTCCTATGAAAGTGATTATGATTATTGGTATAATAATTGTCAAGGGAAATCGTTAAGTGCATTCAGTTTGAATAGTCCACCACCGTCTACAGCTCAAATAGCTGAACATTTTAATGCTGTACCAGATAAATTTATGGAGAATGATTTAAGCCGATTAACATTATCGGATCAAGAACAAAAACGTTTATATGAAGCAGCTAAAATTATCCAGAAATATTATAGAGCTTATAAAAAGCATAATCAATCTATTGTAC
This sequence comes from Trichobilharzia regenti, assembly GCA_944472135.2. Taxonomy (NCBI): domain Eukaryota; kingdom Metazoa; phylum Platyhelminthes; class Trematoda; order Strigeidida; family Schistosomatidae; genus Trichobilharzia; species Trichobilharzia regenti. The sequence continues at coordinate 39,255,165 of OX235263.1, forward strand.
ATGGTAATAACAGCAATAATAACAGCAGCAGTAATAATTGTAATAACAGTTGTGTTAATAGTAGTAATAATCAATCAATGTCAGGAACATATATCCCTAATTCTAATTGCCCTACTAATAATGATCCTTATACTAAAAGTGTATGTGATATCCAATGTAATCAGGTTGTGCAACAAATTGATCCGAATACTGGTGTTATCGTTGTCTCTCCTACTCCCACTACTGCCGCTGTTGATTCTTCAATGAAACAGGAATGGAATGTTGATGATGCCCTGTTAAGTTTTGAAAATGATACCTCTGTTGGTTTAGAAGTTGAAATAGAAACATCCTATGACAACACATCATCAGTTAGTAATAATTCACAGCCACCTTCATCATCATCAGTCATAGAAGGATCTGATTTCAACTGTTGTCTACAATCAACAAATAATAACTTTACAAAGTCGATTCCAGTTTCTCCGATGAATTCATCTACTTCATCACCATCTCAACCGCAACCGCCCCCACCACCACCACCTTCATCCAGTGGAGGGACATGCAGTAAAGAAATTGAAGCTGCAATCATTATTCAAAGTTATTATAGACGTTATAAACAGGTATTTTATTATTGTTATTATAACTTTATTTATATTTATTCAACTGACTATAATTTTTGGTGAATGTTGAATTACAGGCGAAACAATGGTCTGCTGTTTAGGTCAATTTAATCCGGTTGGCAAGCACTGCCTACAGGTTGACAGTATCTAGGCAGTTGTTCGAGTGCTGGTACAGGTGTAATGGATGAAATATCTTGTCATGTAGTGAAAGCTAGCGTGGCACACGCCAGTTTCGGCTTCTCCTGGCGCCATTTTGACGTCAACCTGACTATCAAAGGTTGAGTTTGTAACACTTCTGTGTGCTCAGTCTTGCTTTACCCTGTAAAACCTGACCTCCCTGAGCTGAGGATGTACGGTGACTCCGCATATTCGATCACTTATGTCTACATAGAATAGCTTGCATCTGATGATATAGTTGTGCAAATAATTCTAAGGCCCCGCAGCGCATGTTTCGACACAGTGGTCACCATTCATTGCGTGGGTGTCGTCATCTACAAGCAAGGGCTTTGGTGGTTTGAACATGTTCTAAGCATGTCATCCCAGAGGTTTACGTACCGGTCTGTGTCTGTTAGCTCTGAGGGCTGGATAAAAAAAGAGGAGAGGTGGTCAGCTTATGCTGTGGTGCCGTGGGTTGAAGGATATTTGTATTACATTAACATCAATTGGTGCATTACAACACCCTGATTACGCCTAGGATACAGTTGCCTTTCTTTTTTTTCCACTTTTTGAAAGTAACATGATGTGATAAAACGTTGAATAATCTTGACAAGTAGGCATGCCTTTGTTCTGGATGACGTTCCTCATTCATTCTCCCCCTCCCCCGGCCATTGTTGTTTTATTATTGTTGTGACTGTCGTTGTGATAGCTTGGGTTAAAATTTTAATGTTTGCGAATTACATGTATAAATTATTGTTTAAAAAAATGCTACGAAATTAAGCGTTTCCTTGAATTATTCTTTTCATGAAAGAAATTAATCACAATAGGGAATATTTTGAATACTGTTTGATTTAGGTGGAACTACAAAATACAAAATTCTTCTATCCTTTTAACGACCAATCATAATCAGTATAGATATGCGGATGTTCTTAGCGAGTATTTATTATTACTATTATTATTACTATTATTATTACTATTATTATTATTATTATTATTATTATTATTATTATAGGGCTTGTATTATAGTGTATTAGATTACTCAGATTTACGGTCACGTTTAAGGTTAACACTATGATCTGAGTTAGGATTATATTTTTTTGGATTAGGGTAGAAACTAAGGCATTGTTGAAGTACACTTGGTCTCAAAATTATAATTTTAACTATAATTTAATGTTCTTCTGTTTATTCTAAGTTGCTAAAAGTAAATCTTAATTCAAGTATTGGTTTGTAGGAATTTGATTGATTGGTTACAGGATTTCATCGTGAGTTGAAATTAGTTAGAGAATCATTAAAAGCCACCTCGGAGTGAGTACTGGACGTCTGTTTCGTCCCACTAGTTTGGGACTCTTCAGAAGTACGCACCCACTGCCGCTAGGGTTCGAACTTAGGACCTTCACTTTACAAGGCTAGTGAGCTCGTAGACCATTAAGCCACTAGGACCCAATCCAATGGCCAGTACATGAATACTAACTTTTGCCAATTCATGACATAGCACGACCACTAGCCAGTGTCATCGGTGACGAGTATTTGTCCTCACCTCCGACCTGTTGTACCCTACTGGTCGCGACTTCTCACTAGAACCCCAGATAACTACCTACCTGAATAGAGCCAGTCGCTGGTGAGTTTAATGGCCTAAGAGCTCACCTTGTAACTAGGAGGTCCTGGCTTCGAACCCCGGTGGGTGCGTACTGACGAGAGGTCTCAAACCAGTGTGACGAAACAGCTGTCCAGTACTCCCAGGTTTTCCAATGGTTCTCTAACCGATGTCAGCTCATGATGAAATCACGTAATCAATAAATCTTAATAATAATTATTATTATAACTGATACTGTTAGAACACAAACATGATATGTTATGCACACCAAGAGATGCACTACACAAAGTCTCATAGTTCGTGCGAGGGCTGAGATACCGCCCGGACGCCAAGACCGATGCAGATGGTTGTCTTAAAGGATCACATCTTCCTGAGTCTTCGATTTGAAATCTAATCCACTATGCATTGGAGCAGCGTTAGAAGCTACGTTCCTATGGTTGCTGGTGACCAGAACAGCTTCATACACTACTCGATCTGTAGCCCATGTACACCACAGGCTTGGAATCAGGTTCTTCCAGACGTGTATGTTCACCAGTCCTGTTGTTAAGGGTAAGACGTTCGAATCCACTCCTTTACTTTTGTGAGGAGCACGCCATCGCTGCTTGAAGGCAGTGAATAAGTCTTACCTGGAAGAAGCTATGATTGCGTGGCCACATGATGAAAGCATTTCAAGGAGGAAAACAGAAGTCTTTCCACCCTTGATCGTACCAAATCGTTAATAGGGGCAAAATATGCGCACATCTGTTGGAACGCCGGAGTTTGTTATTCACTGGATATCTGTTCCCAATTCAGGAATAGCACTAAACGTTACAGTGTGGCGTGTAATACTGACAAGAATTTATAATTTTCAAGAGTTCGTTTGTAAAGATTAAATTTGTTTTTACCAGTTTGACCGCCAATGACATTGGTTGGTGGTCGCCCTAAATCACGAATTGGTAGGAGTTAGAATTCATGGGCTAACCATTGAATCGGGTCTCAGTGGTTGATTGGTATACGAGCTTTCCTTGTAACTGGTTCGAACTTTGGCTGTGGCTGTGTGTTGCCGATGATTTCTAAACTAGGATGAAACACCTGTTCAGTACTCCCTGGTTTTCAATGGTTCTATAACTGATATGAATCCATAGTCAAACTCGTAAGAAAGGAAAAGGAATTTATAAGTTGTGTATTGTGTATGTAATGTTTTCCAAAAGAATCTTGAGTAGCACAGTGATGGGTAAAGTTGCGAAGAGGGGAACTGAAAGGTCCTTGTGAAAAAAGATAAAAAGCATCAAAAGGAAGGTAAAAGAAGACGAAGAGGATGAAGATCCGTATAAAGTGAAAATTCGAATGTTCCCCCACTTTTTGCAAACAATTATTTGTACATGTTGAATTACAATATGGATAAACTAAGAGACATATTATCCTCATAAACACTAGAATGCTCCTCCGGGGTCATAAATGCCTTTGTAAATTAACAAAAGTCATTTGTTGAAATGATTTTGGCGTTTGGAATGACAGGTATAAGATGCGAATGACAGCGAGAACAGCATCACTCAACGGGGATCCAGGTAAATTCTCGCTGACGATTTCCAAATATTTGGTTAACTATTAATACATCACTATATCACTCAGTTGTCTATTCACATTAAATCTTATGATCCTAGCGACTATACATCTTATATATATTCAGTTGATGGTGTTAACTAACGGACTATTATTCCATCTCATACCATGTTACCCCATCCGACCGATAGCTGCTACCTTGACGTGGTGGTCAGACTTACATATTGCAATGACCCATCAAGCTACACTGGCTGGAACTAATGTTCCTGAAGGTTCTACCATGCCGGAAAGTAGCAACCGCCTACACACTTCCAAAAGCCCATAAGACCCTCTTCATCATCATCCTCCAGTCAGAATTGTACCCCAATACAGTTTTCATTTACCTTTACTGGCGGCTATTACTATTCTAATATATTTATGGATTTATAAACGTGGAGCCTGAAGAAGAAGTTATTGAAAACAACTGTTCACTGGAAAATCATATTGTTCTGATTATACTATAGGGATAATCAAATTACTAATATATATATATATATATATATATATATATTGTATCCGACACTAATCCTTTTCTTTCCCTTCCTTATCTCTTCGTCTCTCTAATTCTATCAGTATGCATATTATAAACGTCTATGTCAAGCTGCATTGTTAATTCAGAATCAATATCGTTGGTATATAAATCAAAAGAAAAATAATGGTAATGTTGCACCATCGTCATCATCCTCATCAACAGCAACAGCTGCTGCTTCTGCTGGTGGTTGTAAGCTTAGAAAACCAAGACCAAGTCAATGTAATAATCCACGATACAGGTTTGTGATTTATTTCACATATCCTTTTCTCCTTACATATCTTATTTCTGTTTAAATCAGCCATTACTTTATCGTTCGTTATTTATTAGAGAATTTTAGAAACCAAAATTATCATTAGACATACTTGTTATTTTTTTTTTTAGTATTTTCCGTTGACTTATGATATCGGACTGAAATGTTCAGTCTCTCTATTGACATATTATTGGCTCCTAAAACAGACGTTTTGACGATATCTGAAGATTTTTGTATATTGGGATTCCCTAGGATTCCGAGTAGAATATATAGCTTCATCAGGAGATCTTCATTTCACCCTTGTTCTCTGCTTTCCTCACAATTACACATAAGCTTTCCTTTCCTCCTTACATGATCCCCTTCCATATCATCCTTGGAACCGACGCCCAACTCGTCGTTTCCCATTCGGGTTCCCATTCTAGGTCCTGATTGGCGTGTAATATCCAATCTGTCCCTATTTCCGTGAACGAACTTGTTGGGCTGGGGGCGGGGTTAGTTTCTTGGTCGGTTTGTTACCTGACAGAGTTCCTTGCTGCTTACCCTTTCCGGCCATTTGACCTTCAGTATGGAGCCAGGGAATGTGACTGTTGATAAAAGTCTGAAGCGTGTTGAAAAGATTTTTGGCGACATGGGTGCCAAGTCTATAAAAAATATGTATCGGAGCACTGACTTGACGCTAATGTTAAATATCCTGATCTTGTTTGTTATGTTGAGTGCAGCAGATTTCCTCTGACTTTCCCCGCTAGTGTGTTTTGAAATCCTCATCTCTTAGATTTCTCCTGTTAAGGGCGATTAGTTCTTGTGTTTTTTGTAGTTAAGTATCTTCTTCATCCAGCTTATGCCTCTGTTTGAGGATTAACTTGATGTTATTTGTTGGATAGTGCTTTGGTATTTGAAACGATAGGTGCTGCGTTTGACTATTAGTGGGGACACCATCACTCACTGGGGATTGGTGGTACATTCAGCTCATGATTCTTAAATAGAACGAAATACACACCCTGGAACCCACTACTGGTCATCATCCATCAAATAAAATTTGTTGTTTTTGTTGTTTCCATGGTTTCCCTTTGAAGCAGTAATCATTGAAGACAATATATATATATATATAGCCTCTTTTTATGACTAATTTGTTTTGCTTTTAACAAAAATCTATTGTCACACCTAAAAACAAAATTTCAAAGGGAATTTATGCCATCCAACGTAAAGAAGTTTACAGAAGTCTCAATATTATGCATGATTGACTACAGACTAAATCTATAGATGCCTGTACAACTATTGATTGCCTATGCCTAAATCAGATGACCAACCAATCAGATTTCATCTGGTTGGCTGCTGCTCACTAGTCGGCCCAATGTTGCAGCGTATAATTAGTTCATGATACTTTTTGTATGACTATTGTCCTTATATATTTGTAATTACACTTCCGCTCAATTGCTCGTTTCGAAATACACATTTTCTTGAAATCACCAGTTCAAGTCAGGGAAAATTTACTAGGTTATATTCATCAAGCATACACTGTCGTGAATTTCATTTGTGTGAGACGAGTCAGCAATCATAACCCTGAAATCCTATTTAGGATTTTTAATAGAGTGGAAATGAAGGTGTCATTTAAACCTAACCAAACTAATTCACTAATAAACTCTACGAGACTAAATGCTTCTATTGGTCTGATTATAGGATCACATATATCAGGGTCAGTTATCTTATCAGGAAACTAAGTTGTTAGGTAATCTGGAAAGTCCTAAATACTGATTACTATGCAAGCACATACCATAGAGTATTAAAATGTAATATAACTAAGCGAAAACTGAGGATAATCACTAAATCATTGTCTGTCGAATCAATAAACAACCCATGTAACGAAAGTGATTCAACGTCAGTACCAGATAGGTAGGAAATTGTTTTAAAAACAAGAGAAAGTAAGACTACGTCTGTTACGTTGTAACAACACTGCTGATTGGTTGATTCGATACTAATGAGGATCACTCATTACTTCGGAAAGTTAAGCTAAAAAATAACCGAATACAGTGGTTGAATTAGATCGGGCTTCTCGGTCGACCAATCATATTATAGCAAATATCTTGTCCAATAGTTTGATTGGTGCATTTTTGTTTTAGCCTCTTAAGCTACTTATTATATTATTATTATTATTATTATATTATTATATTATTATTATTATTATATTATTATTATTATTATTATTATTATATTATTATTATTATATTATTAAACAAGTTAGGAAGTCGTGTGAATACATTGATGATTATGAGCAATGATTTTCGTTTGCAGTAACATCCAGTTAAAAATAATGTATCACCGTGTATTATTTCAAATCAATTTACCTAGTATGAAACTACATTTTTAATACAGTGCTCAAACTCTTGCAAATTGCTTTTTCATCGTTGTATTGGTACCCTATGGTAAAATTGCTTCATTAAAAAAATACTACTTATTATTGCAAGTAATATCAACAGATGCATAAAATTTCTTCAACCATCTGTTGTATTTAAGGTTTTTCATTGAGTAACCTACCTTTTGCAATTCATTATAGCATCGCTGGTACCTCCAGTTGTTCAGGAATCTATAGATGATATTTTATGCATATAACAGCTAGTACAGTACTCAAATATTTCCCTTGAGAATTATAAATTCTAAACTAATGGCTTTATAATCACTACGTTAATTGATTCCTCCTATCATCTAACATCAATTTAAGGTGTACAGCGATGGTGGGTAACCTTGCAGGGTACATGTACGCCTTGCTGAATACTGAAAACTTGCACTACATTGCGTCATGAATTTCTGTATGTCATTATCTTTTTTTGAATGTATAACTAACCATCATGTATTATATTTTTTTTTAGGACTATGTGTACACGTAAACCAAAAGTTAGTACAAATGCTGATGTGAATATCGGGTAAGGAGTGGTGAATAGCTTGTCATATATCTTTGTTCAATCATTTTCTCTTTCTTTCACTTCATCAAAAGTGTTCCCATATAACCTCATATAACCTCTCTTAGGTAATCGCTCATGTTATATGACTGACTGAATTTCAACATAGAACTTTGCGCAGTAGGGCAACCACACGCTGCATGTAGCACACAAAGGTAGAGAAAGGTAAAACTTTAGATTTAAAAGAACCACAATAAGCATAAATGTATTGGAGGAAAATAACAGTAATATGGAAAAACAAGATTATTACTATTTCCTTTAATTCCTAGAGAAACATAGGGCTTCAGCCACACTTCTCCATTGCGTCCTGTTCTCTGCTAAAGTTTTCACCGGGCTCCAGGTCTACCCGCCTGCTTTCATCTTCACTTCACATGACCTCCTCCAAGTCACCCTTGCACTGAAGACTAACTGGTCGCTTCTCTTTCGGGTTCCACTCGAGTAATGGCTTGTCTAGTGATATCACTTAATGGTTTCCTCAGAGTATAGCTAATCCACCTACATTTCTTCCTGCTTATTTGTTGCATAATCGGTTCCTGGTTGGTTCGCTCACTTCCAGAGATCCCTGTTTCTGATCTTTTCTGGCCTGTTGGCCATCTGATCTTGAGTATTACTGAGCGAAGGCAGCTGTTGATGAAGGTCTGAAGTTTGTTTGAGGTGCTCTTTATTACGCGCTGGTGAAGTCTCTGATCCGTATGGTAGCATTGACTTCACATTGGAGTTGAAAATCCGGATGTTATTTTTGATGGTGAGTGCTGTTGACCTCCAAACAGACTTGAGGGTAATGAGAGCTTGTCTTGCTTTCCCGACATCTCTTCCGTCGTGAACAGTCTTAAGCCATATCACCAATTATTTTGGTTATTCAATAACAAACTTTGTTTATTTTGACCACCATGAGTTGTGCCACCCAAGTTCTCATAGTTTATGGGATGGTTCAGATACTTCCTAGACGCCAAGACCAAATAAGTTTAACTGTCTTAAGGGTCTAACCCCATCTTCCCCCCCCAAACCGTTTGATTGAAGCCCCATCCACAAGAAAGTGGATCACTGTCAGGAGGTACGTTCCCACAGTTGACTGGGATCAAAATAGATTCGTATGTCATTCGATCGTGTCGGATTCTGTAGCTCATGTTTTCTAGCTCTCCTAAGTAGATCATCATGTCCACCAGTATGGTTGTAAGCGTGAAATGTTCGCATTCGACCTTTCCCCCTTGTGAGGAACACGCCTGCCGCCTGAAAGCAGTCATTATAACTTATCTGGCAGTGTCTATGAACGCATGGCTACATGAAAGTACTTCGAGAGGAGGACCGAACTCCACCCACCCTCGACCATATTACCCCAACCAACAGCATCAAGTCAATCATTCTGAATACCCTGTGGATGCCAATCAGACAGCAGTCTACCTCTCTCTATATGATTGGCTCAAATCAATTGTCAAAGGCCTTCGTATATACCCATATACGTATTGATTTTGATCATTCGGTTGACTTAATATTCGTCTTATTTGAATTTGATAAAAGGTGTTTTCTTAAGAAAAATTGTTCGACTAAAAAAATTAGAAATTTCATAAAGTGTATTGTGTATTATTGTTTTGATAAAGTCTCAGTGTTATACAGTAATGTTTACTAATGACCACGTTTCGAGCACAATTTATTGCTCATAATCATATCAAGGCAACCACACGACTTCCTAACTTCATTTATATAGTTCCATTATTTTTCACTTGATTTGATTGGCAGTAGTATTTTCCATATTTCAGGTATGAGTGATGACTCATTCCTGTTGCATGTGTTTGGTGTAGACTCGATGAACAAGGATTCAGTAATCAATCTCTCTCTCCACCTATCTATATTACTTTTTAGAATTACTTTTTAGAATGGAACTATATAAATGAATTTAAGAAGTCGTGTGATTGCCTTGATATGATTATGAGCAGCAATAGATTGTGCTCGAAACGTGGTCATTAGTAAACATTACTGTATAACACTGAGACTTTATCAAAACAATAATGTACTCATAATGGAATTATACCCTACCACAGTGCACAAGTTTTATTCTTATATCAATTTATTGTGTATTGAATATGTGTATATTTTTGTTTTACCTTATTTTATTCATATGTATTATTATGTTGCATTTTACTATTTACAAAAATAATATCCATCCCTAGTGTTCGTCTACGAAAACCTTTGCTTACAGTAAGTGTAAATTATGTCTACTGATTTCAGCTCGATTATCATCACCAGCCAGCCATACATTATCATCATCACTAATAATAATAATAATAAATGGTGTAATTAATAATGTAGTTGTTGCTATCGTTGATTACTGAATGTGTTTAATGGCTTTATCAGTATATATCAAAAAATATCTGTGATATTCAATGTTGTAGACACCACGTTTTTCGTTTTTCCCATTTATGTTCCTCTTTGTTTTTGTGAGTGTTGTGTCAGTCCCTCTGATTTTCTTTTGTCGCTTATTAAAAGTTTATTATAACAGGATATAACCAAAGGAAGGAAGGAAGGAGGGAAGGAAGTACTTTCTTTTGCTTAAAACTTTGGCTACCAAAATCTTCCATATCTCTCTTTCTTTTTTTCACCTTCACGTTCCCCAATGGAACATATAGGGCTTCAAGCATTATTTCTGGCTTAGCGAGGTAAAGGAGTGCGTCGGTGGCCGGGGATCGAACTCCGGCCCATGTGAATGGTCAGCGAGCGTCCTAACCGCTATGCCACCAACGCATATATCTCTATTGCATATATATTTTCTCTCGTACGTCTTGTTTTAATCCGTTGAGATATGACCTCTCTTGGTATTATCTACTCTTGTGTGTGTGTGTGTGTGTGTGTGTGTGTGTGTGTGTGTGTGTGTGTGTGTACTGAAAATGTTTACAAGCTTCTGATTGGAAAGTTCCTTGTAAACTTGAGAAAAAACGCGGCCTGATTGCTGGGTGGCAACATGTTTCAATACATGAGATAACTGTTCTTCAGTTTTATCCTTGGGTCTCATCTTACAACTAGACTTTCAACTAGATATGGTGGATTTCTTGAAGGAGACAAAACAGATATATCACATAATGGAATGGTTTGTGCTTCAGCTCAGAGAGCATTGTGTTATAGGAGGGATATACTGTCAATTAATATTTTTCTTAGAGGCATTGTACGAAGGGAAAATATCATTTTGATGTGGTTGTGTTCTCTGAGCAAGATAGATACTTCAAATTGAAGTATGCGCTGAATATGTTGCCTAGTGTTGGGGCAACGAAGGCTTCGCAAATTAACTGTTCATCTCAGAGAACACACAACTACATCAAAATCAACCCATATGAGCTACAAATCTTCTCCATCATATCTAAATCTTACGAGCGGAAAACATTACGCAATCAATAAACTTCTCTGAAAATTCTGTACATTTTATCAACACTATCCAGAATAAAGATGCTGTTATTATTATAATATACTATAAAATGATCTAAAATTTGCATTAAGTCTCCATGCATTTCAAAAGACTGAGATTAGTAGTGAAGAAAGATTATTCTATTTAATAATTTCTTCATCATTTGGTTCTAAAGTCAAATATGACCAATAATAACTAAAGAATTTAGAATATGGGATTTGAATTTGTCATGAAACAGTATCAGTTAGAGGGATCATTGCAAACCAGGGACTACTGGACAGCTGTTTCATCGTCCTATCTTGGGACTCTTCAGCAGTGCTCACCCACAACCCCCTTCTGGATTGAACCCAGAACCTTCAGGTTATGAGACCAAGTCCGTTGACCATCCAGTTACTTGAGCCTGAATTCTGTGACCTGTGAATTCTATTACATTGTCAGCCTATGATATAGCGGCTACCCTCAATCAATGTCTTGGATGAGTATCCATCCACTTCACCTTGACGTAATGCAACTTACTGGTCGCGATTTCTCGCTACACAGCTTCAAGACATCGGTCGAATAGCCATCAATGTACTGGAGGTCGGTATTTAGATTATGGGATCTGTGGGGATTTGGATTAATTTTAGTTGTCAGAGGTCGGTATCTCATATAACGGGAAGATGATAGCTTATAGAGGTGATCGTTGAGCCAGCTATAAAAAGAAAAGATTACAGAGAACAGGTTTGGAATGGAGATGTGCTGCTAAAGCTCTATGTTCTACTCAGAACCCAACAGAATAATCGTAATCATCATAACATTAATCGAACAGTTAGTTATCAGTGAAAGCAAGTTTTTTTTTCAATTACACCTTTCTTTTTCAAGTGTTAATCTCCACAAATTCGATAATTTTTTTTTCTATTTAGATTAGATCACAGTTTAGAAATATCGAGTACTCTAACTGAGATCTCTATGTCTGATATTTAACGTTGATTGATATATCTTAGTTTTGTTTATTGTTATTGTTGTGTTTGTTGTTACGCTTGATTATCGGTTCTCTTTTACCTTATAAACGAAATTGTAAAGATTAACCACATTGTCTGCAGCAACTTATTATCTCCTATCTGTTTAGAGATAATCTAAAATTGGGTTAACTTAAAGAATATAGCGAGGAGAGAGTGCAGACGTATATGCACCAATGATGACCTTGAACGCATATCATTCGTTGGATTACAGAGTCTATTGTTTATTACACCGCTAGTATAAATGCTGTGCACAAATTGATGTGCGTCGGTGGCACAGTGGTTAGGACTGTCACCGACCATGCACATGGTCCGAGGTTCGACCCCCTGCCGACGCACACCTGGTATCTATGGTCGGCCTGCGAAATTTGGGCTACCGATATCCGTGCTGAAAATTCCATACTTGTACCAAAAATACGGTGTGGAATCAAGCTGTAATCGCAAAATATAAAAAATATAGTACAAACTTTATCCTGATCTCGTTTCTACGTACTTTTCGTACAATGGGTTGATAGTACTTTAGAGTTAAGATTAGTATCAGGCTTAGTGTTGTGGTTAGGATTAGGATTATAGTAAGGACTATTATTATGTGCACTTTTTAGGCAAATGAATAAATATGAGGAGGAAACTGTTTTGATAGTGTTATAACTGAATTGAACTGAATAAACCCCGTCGCTACTTTGTTATGTCTGCGCCTGTTAATTACTCTAACGGTAATGAACTAGACTGGTAAGCTAATACGTCTGTTTGTCTGTTGTACCTTCCAATTACTGAGTCATGCAAATATTAAAAGACAAAGGGCTGGTCTGTGACTGTAAGATGCTGTATTTTCTACGTCTATTAGGAAACAAAACATCACATTTATATATATTTAATTTATCAAAATACAGTTGCTTCACAACCGTCAGAATGAACTGTTCTTATTAGCTGGGCATTTCTATTCTGATTGGTTGGTGATCTGACGAAGACTAAGATGATATAAAAGACAATCAACTCATCTCACACACTAAATCGCAATATGCTTGAGAAATAATAGATCCACACGGAAATTCCATCACAAGCTAAATCACAATTCGTGAAAAAAGGATTATATACTATTTTATGCTGAGTCCTATCATATAGTTATGGGACTTGAAAACTCGTACTGTTCATCGTAATATATCTGTAAAACTTGGGCACTGTCCTAGTATGCAATTCCATGTTAATTTGTTTATTAGTTATATCACACAGTGATGAAACAGTATTGCTGTTTACTGGATGACAAAGTTTTGAACACAATTTATTGCTGTTCATAATCATATTAATTATAATCACACAACTTTGAAACTTTTGTCGTAGAGATAGTAGAATTTTCCAGATATCTGGGACAGGCGTTGAATCATTCTTATTACACATATTTTCAGTTGATTCGGTAGATAAAGCTCCTGTTATCAATCTCTTCCTCTACCCTGCTATATTAGTTTTTTAAAACTGTCATCTTATCCCATCATCCTATTGTATGGTTGTGTTTAATTGCATGTGGTGGGTGATTGCTATAACTGAACTATTCTCCAGATTTCTTATCTCATTCGGGTCAACCAATCTGGATTTAGTTAAGTTTTTTGTTCAGCTATAGCGCTTATCACATGCAATTACACACAACCATACAATAGGATGATAGGATAAGATGACAGGGTGAAGGAAGAGGTTGATAACGAAAGGTTTCTTCACTGAATCAACTGCAAGCACCTGCTATAGATATGACTCAACACCCAGACATCTGGAAAGTTCCACTCCGCCTAGGAGAAATAAGAGAGAACAAAGAAAACTACAAAACTTAAGTTTCGAAGTCGTGTGATTATAATTGATGGCATGATTGTGAACAGCAATAAATTGTGTTCGAAACTTTTTCATCCAGTAAACAGTAATACTGTTTCATCACTGTGTGATATATCTAATAAACAAACTAATATAGAATTACCGTTCATTGTAATTAAAAAGTATTTTTCAGTTACACCAGGGTAAAATATCGTCTTCAGTTTTTCATTATTGTTACTATTATCATCATTATATTTCTCGTAAATGTAAAAACGACTTTTTGATGTAGAATACAACGATAACAGGTCCTGTAATCCAACCAACGGTATGTGTTCAAGGTCATCATTAGTGCGTACATTCACACTCTACGGCTGCTATATTCTTTATGCTTGCCTAAAATAGGTCTTTAAGTGTTGGTTTGTAGGGATTTGATTGGTTACAGGATTTCATCATGAGCTGACATTGACTGGAGAACCATTAGAAAACCTGGGAGTACTGGACAGCTGTTTCGTCCCACTATTTTTTTTTAATTTTTGATTACAGTTTGATTCCACACTGTATTTTTTGGTACAAGTATGGAATTTTCAGCACGGATATCAGTAGCTCAAATTTCGCAGGCCGACCATAGATATCAGGTGTGCACTGGTAGGGGATCGAACCTCGAACCATGTGCATGGTCGGCGAGAGTTCTAATCACTGTGCCACCGACACACAGGGACTCTTCAGCAGTACGCACCTACTGCCACCAGGGTTCGAACCCAGACCCTGGTTACAAGGTGAGCTCGTAGACCATTGGCAGAAGTTATAATTCATGAGCCATTTTATCGGGTCCCAGTAGCTTAATGGTCTACGAGCTTACCTTGTAACCAGTAGGTCCTGGGTTCGAACCCTGGCGGCAGTAGGTCCGTACTGATGAAGAGTCCCAGACAAGTGGGGCGAAACATCTGTCCAGTACTCCCAGCTGGTTTTCCAATAGTTTTCTCTAACCAATGTCAGCTCATGATGAAATCCTATAAAATAGATCTCATTGAAGTTTCATTTTCTAGATGAGAAAAGCTTACACACGAGACAAAGGGCATTAACACATTTTCCTAATGTTGAATTCATACACACGTGTAGTCCTTTTTGCGTTATTGTTTGTATTTATACTTTGATCAATGTTCATCTGTTGATGTTGTCGTCTTCTGTATAGTTAAAATATGTTGTGAGGTGGAAGTATATATATATATATATATATATATATATCTTCAGTAGTTCGATGATTGCCTTCGGTATTATTTATACATCACTGTTTATTATAACGTGTTTTGTCGTAGGTTCCCGGATCAGTAAGACATCGATCTGCTGCTGCTGCTGCGGCTGCTTGGTTATCTCCATTTAACAACCCCTCCTATCATCACCTCTCACCTTTAGTTACTGGTGGGATGAGTTCACATTCGATGACACCTTCACGTTTCATATGTTTTGAAGAGCATTTAATTGAATCCTATGATAATAAACAAATACTATTTGAATAATTCTTCAATAAATCAAATCATACCTACTATATATATATGTGCACAATCCTTCTCCTCTGTCAATCTCTCTCTCTGTGTCTCTTTCCCTCACTTCTCCTCCTCCTTACCCATCTTTTTTTCGCAATTTTTTGCTCAATATTCAATGTTGTTGTTGCTGTTATTATATAAATTAATTGTTTTAAATCATTATTATTATTGTTCAACATTTTCCTTGAATGTTTTGTTTAGGAATTTTTCAATTTTTAATGTGTTCATCACTGACACAATTAACTTTATTTGTTTTTGTTATCTTCAAATTCATTTGATATACAAATTGAAAAGTAGTAAAAAATTTTGACCAATATATTCAATGGCAACTAATTAATTAATTAATTTATCATTCTCTTACTTCGTCTTCTTCTTCTTCTTGTCGTTATTGTTGCCCAATTTTACTGTGTGACATTGTGCAGTTACCACTTTCTCTTAATTATTTAACTTTTTTTTGTGTTTTAGTTTTTCTTTACTGCTCTCGTCCCTTTTGTTTTATCCATAGTTTTGCTCACAGTTGATAAAATTTATGTATTCATAGATTATTGTTTAAGGAAATGAAATCAGTATTATCATAATTAGTTTTATCACCGCCTAACATGTTCTGTGCGTTTTCTTTCGTTCGTTTATTTATATACGAGTTTATGTGTCCCAAAATGCCTGTGTTCCTCCCTGTGTTAAACTGCCCTCTTCTTGCTTTATTTCATATCATCGTATATATATATATATATATATATATATATATATATATATATATATATATATATAAGTACCTACCCACCTACCTACCTACCAATCGACGTGTGTTAAAGGATTCCTTAAGTGTTAAGTGAATCCATCCTAACTTCATGTATGTATGTATATGTATATATTCACGGTGTGTGGTGTGGGTGAAGTGCAGCTGAAAACTTCTGATTTGCCCTTATTATCATTGTTATGACTATTGTTATTATTATCATTTTTCTCTGGTTTACTCTACTGCTAACGACCTTAAATTTCTCTTTCAAATGTTTGATAACACGATGAGACGAAGAAAAATGTAAATTATCGATAAAAGATGTCTATTAAATATTAATTAATGAAGAGCATTGCGTTTTCCCTTCATCTCCCCACTGCCACCCGTCTATCTTTGCCTCGCTGTGTGTATCTCTGACGCTTTTTGGTTAGTACTTTATTTTGAGAAGACAAAAAATAAAGACAATAATTACCAAACTCACAGTTGACAAGATTGATTTACCTTTCAAAATTATGTATACCCTCTTTATTCAAATTGTGTGTTATTTTTACTTACTTACTTACTTACACTATCGTGGATAGACTTCTTTGTGTTTTTCATACATTTTGTCTCTAGCGCCTCTCTCTCTCTCTCCTTGCCTGTTTCTGTCTTTTGTTTCATTGCAAACATAATTCTTAGATTAATTCTCCTTCTTTTTTGAATATGTGTACTACTGCTTTAATATAGTTTCCTCTTCTCCCCTACATTTACTCTAAAATAGTTGTCTTTCGCGTATAATGCTTCTCCTTCATATGTATACTTATATACAATATATGTATAAGCAGAATGAAACTCTGTAAAAGTGATATTTTAGAAACATTTTGTCTTCACCGAAATTATACATGTTTATTTCCTTGTGATTTCTTCCTTTATTATTTTTTTGTTGATATTAGCTGTTAACAAACAGTTATTAAAGATGAGAAAGGCTTCAGTTTAACTCTTCTCTATGCTAGGTTCACATTTCTCACATTGTTCGTGGTTGAATATTAGATGATGATGATGATCGGGTAGATCTGTGAAGTCTTGAAAGTTTGATCACAGGTTGATGATGATATCGAATAGAGGAGCTATTGAAAACCAAGGAGTACTAGACAGTTTGCTGTTTCACCCTAGTTTGGATAGGACTCTTCATCATTATGCACTCATATTTTCTAGATTAGGCGACGACCTCGTTAACCACTATTCATTCAGCCATTGAAAGGGAATCCAATGATCCATGAATAATTCTAAATTCTCTATAGCTTGGTTTGTAAGGGTTAATTTTGTTTTTTACGAGTTGATCACGGATTGGACATCAGTTAGAGGACCATTCAAAACCAAGAAGTTAGAATTCATGGATTGGCCATTGAATCGGGTCCCAGTGGCTGAATGGTATAAGAGCTAGCTTGCATTGTAACCGGAAGGTCCAGGGTTCGAACACTGGTGATGGTTGCATACTGCCGATGCTTCCCAAACTAGGATGAGACAGCTGGCTGTTCAGTACTCCCTGTTGGTTTTCAATGGTTCTCTACCTGATATCAATCCGTGATCAACTCGCCAAAAATTCTAACTACTTTCAATTCGTGATTTTTTAGCTCCACCTCCAACCAATGTCACATTGGGCATGGAAGGTCAAGCAAATTGGTCACGACTTCTCACTAGAACTCGAGGCAAAGTCCTCCTGTAGTGAGTCACTAGTGGTCAATCTTGAAACCAGTCAAATGCCTACAAACTAACACATGGAAATAAAACTATGAGGATTATTCTTTCAGTCGATGAGTTTGTTTAGGTCCTTTAAGTTGTATTATATCATTATTATCAGTAGTAGTGTGGAGAAAATCATAACTATAACGACCACTGCTGTCCCGAATTGGAGGAGAAGACTGATATATTATTATTTCCTTTAATTCCTAGAGGAATATGGGGCTTCAACCGCGCGTCTCCATTGCGTTCGGTTCTCTGCTAGTGTTTTCACCTGGCTCCAAGTCTGCCCACATGCCTTCATTTCCTTTTCACATGACCTCTTCCGTGTCACTCTAGGATGACCAACTCGCCTCTTCCCTTTCGGGTTTCATTCCAGAGCTTCTCTAGTGATGTCACTTGATGGTTTCCTCAGCGTATGGCCAATCCATCTCCATTTCTTCCTGCCTATTTGTTTCACATTCGGTTCCTTGCTGGGTTGGTTTGGTACCAGAGATCCCTGTTGATGATCTTTTCTGGCCGGTCATCTGATCTTGAGTATTTAGCGAAGATAGCTGTTGATGAGGGTCTGTAATTTGTTTGAGGTGCCGTTCATGACGCGCTGGCCAAGTCTCTGATCCGTATAGTAGCACTGACTTCACACTGGAGTTGAAAATCCGGATCTTATTTTTCATGATGAGTGCTGTTGACCTCAAAACAGACTTGAGAGTAGTGAAAGCTTGTCTTGCTTTTCCGATTCTGGCTTTGATATCCTCGTCTTTTCGTCTGTAGTTGAAACTATGCTCTCCAAGTAGGTAAAGGAGGTTGTTTCTTTCAGGTTCCTCGCATTTATGCTGATTGTTGTCTGTTGTTGTTGCTGTTGGTGTTGACCAGGAATCTTCATCACCACATCTGCCTTCTCTATGTTCACCTGAAGTGAAGTCCTATCTTTGATGCTTTTTCCGCTGTCAACTTGTTGCTTTTCACTTGCATATCTTCCAGTTTGTGGGATATCAGACATATATCATCAGCGAAGTCCAGATCCTCCAAGTCTCTTTTTGCGTGAGTCCATTTTATGCCTTCTTCCTCATTGCCCGCTGTTTGTCGCATTATCCAATCTACTGCACTCAGGAAAATCATTGGTGACAGTAGATAGCCTTGCCTTACTCCAGTCCTCACTTTGAAGGATTCTGTAAGTTTCCCGTTGTGGATTACTTGGCATGCAACATTGTCGTACAACTGTTGGATGAGATGTATAATTGTCGGTGGCACTCCGTAGTAGCGAAGTAGTTGCCAAATGACTTCTCGGTCGACGCTGTCGAAGGCCTTTTCAAAGTCGATGAAGAAGACTGAAACACTAGCGTTTTATAGTCGCTTTTTAAAACTTCAGGGAGATAACAACCCCATTGTATGAGCTACCAGATGGGTAAAGATGTGTTTGTTCGGTTAGCAAATTCCCAGAATATATTCAATGGCATAAAACAGCTTTTAAAACTATGTGTACATTGAAAATAGTTCACAGTGTCTACGGATGCGAGTGATTATGGAATAGGTGTAGTATTAAAAGTCAAACGGTTACGGAAATTTAACTTTACGAAAGAATGATGGAAGTTGATTGGCGATGATACCTCAGTGTTTAAGCCGTGAAATGATACAAGAGCATACAAGTGTAACCAGAGCAGTTGACTTCTTGAGGCAAAGCATGTACCGGCCAGGTATGAAAGATGTTCCACAATATGTGCTGGACTGTCTGCAGCATTATTTGAAAAGGGGGATCAGTGCGTAGAACCGTCATTGCAGTCGATTCTAGTCGTGATCCGCGGATGTAATCAACTCTTTCACTCAGAGATCCAGTGGTAGTCAACACCTGACGGTGGTGATGGAACACGCTACACCATGGGTAGACGCCATCACATTTTCAAGAGTTTAAGTGTAGACTAGCGGTTGTGATCACTGATAAGCAGAATTGTAAAAAGACACAGTTAATGGTATTCTACATGGTATCTAATTTATCTACATACATTAGGATTGATATGTACAAACTATAGTTCAACTATAATCCTGATTGTTTAGAGAGCTTAGCTCAATGTGTGCTGAAACTAAGACAATTTAAAGAATCATCAACTTTAGTACTTTATCTTAATAAGTAGTTGATATGCAGTCAGATATGTCACACATTTATGGCGAAATTGGACCAAAGTTGTCTGACAATGTTATGACCGGAACTATGACCTGGGCAAATAATAACTTGAATGCTCCGGCTAATCTGTTATAATCGCACGTCAACAACAACAGCAGTAATACCGCAGGGCTGCAAAGATAGAAGAGAAGACTGGACGTTGGTAAAATAGCTTTTACTGTCTCATAACAACAGCCAAAAGTGGTTGCGTATATATGCGTTTAAAATAACCTTGAGAAGCACTAATGTCTTTAATGAATTAAGACAGTGAACAAAGAACAGGATTCCAAAGGCCATAAGTGTGGTGGGAGAAGTACCAACTTACGTGTAAAAATGACGTGTAGGAAATTACCGTATACATCAGATAGACTTCTTACTTTTTTATACAGATAAATATACTTTCCACTTCACATCATGTGTTCTGGCTTGAGTAGAAACGGCTGGGAAAACACGTAATTATCGTATAATGATGTCGGCGTAGTCAACCGGCATTCGTTGTCAACACCTCTGTGTCTAGAATCAGTGTCCTTGTCCTATTTCAATCTCAACGTTACTGTGTCACCAAGTTGCTTACTCGTAATAGTGTAACGACAGAGTACAAGGGCCAGAAAACAGATCGTTTATTGAGGAAATCAACAGATATTTATAGATTTCTATGTACATTAATTATTCGTTATTATTAGCAGAGAAACAGCGTCTTTTGATCAGTTGTTTCCTCACTGAAAGTTATTCTGTCATCTCTTTGTTGCAGTTTCTTTGAAGGTCAGACCGTATATCTGCTAATCGTATTCGCCCACGCAAAGTTTGCTGTGATTGGTTCAATTCCCAGAAGGGACATGAGTTCCTTCAAGGTTGCAGATACGCCCTGCTGACGAGTGCAACTAGCACGAAATCTAGGTCCAAGGCTTCCTGCCGATTACCTTCAACCATCTGATATCTTCAAATCAATGAGTTAGTCTTTGTTCTTGTTATTTTCTCATGACTAAGATTTGGGACGTAAACATTGACGTAAATTACTGTCTGCCGATTTTGGCTAGTAGACAGCTCTCACCACAATGGTATTAAAATACCAGTGGTAGTAGTAGTAGTGGTAGATGCAAACTACCAGTCTCTTATATTTTTCAACAGTAAAGACGATGATTAATTTTCAAGCAAAGGTTGTGATGAAAGCTGGTAAACTTCTATGGCATATTTTTATAAAATTATATTTGTAAAATCACAGCGAAATTGAAATGATTAATTCCAACGTTTCGTCCAGCAATCTGGTCCGAACTTCTACAGGGAGATTAATCGAAATTAACATAACAGAGGTTTATATATAAAAGGAACATCTTTTGTTTTTGAAACTTTGTCCAATCATGAGTCGTGAAACAGACATCAACATGTATAATAAACAAAATTGTATGAGCTGTGATCAAAATTTAACCTCAGACTTTCTAAATTAGTCTACTTTTTATTTTATTTCCTTCACGTTCCCCAGTGGAGCATAGGGCTTCAAGCTAGTGGCTTGAAGTTTCTGTAGCAGTGATGACTATTTTTACAGGTTGGGGTTGGTAGCCTCATGCACAACCTTTCCTTTTTACCAGCATTATTTCTGACTTAACGAGGTAAAGGAGTGAGTCGGTGGCCGAGAATCGAACCCCGGACCATGTGCATGGTCGGCGAGGGTCCTAACCACTATGCCACCGGCGCACCAAGAATTAGTCTACTTTTGTTAAAATATATGTGAATATGCAGTATACGGTGTGTGGGTGAACAGTCATAAAACATTTGTTGTTCTCTCCATAAGAAGACATAGACAATCGGAAATTTGACCAAGTGTGACTACTTGATCATACATATCAAATTTTATTTATTAGTCAGGATTTGTCATGCATCAGCTAACATCACACCTTCACGTCTGTTCAAACTGTTGGGATTCACACATATATGTAGGGGCTTCTGCAGTCAGTCTTTCTTGATATGAACCAAAAACTTTCTGTAAAACCTTAGTCTTCTCAAAGTCGATTTTGTGTCCCGTTTCTGTCGAATGCAGTGCGATCGCTGAGTTGTTTTCTAGCTTCTTCAAGTCTGCAGAGGTCTTTGGAACCACCTTTAGATATTGTTTATGCTCTTTCACTCTTATATTTACCTGTCTGGAAGTTTCTCCTATATATATGGCGTTACAATCCCCACAATTGATCTGGTATACGCACTTCTGCTGGTTTTCTTGTTCTATTTTATCCTTAACCTTCACCAGCAATGAACGTATGGTGTTAGTTGCACGATAATACACTCTTATGTTATGATCGTTAAGGATTCGCTTTATTTCATCGGATTTTTCTTTGCGGTAAGGAATCACCGCTGTACTAACACAAATCTTAGCAGCAAGTTTCGAATCATCCTTATCTTCACATTTTAAATATCTTTTTATGAAGTCTTCAGGATAATTATTTGGTTCAAGAGTGGATTGAACCAATTTTGATCACAGCTCATACAATTTTGTCTATTATATTTTGATGTCTGTTTCATGACTCATATGATTGGACAAGGTTTTTAAGGACGAGATCTGCCTTTATTATTTTAATTTTCATTAATTTCCTTGATGAAGTTCGAATCAGTTTGTCGAACGGAACGTAGGAATTATTCACTTTTAATTTCGCTGAAACTTTACAAATATAATTTTTTACAAATGTCTACTTCTCACTCGGCGCCTAATTATTTTTTAGAACTATTCTGTCAAATCTTGACCACAGTTCATATGAATAGTTCAGCTGAAATTGCCACATTTTGGAAAAACAGACATAAAAAGTAGGAGTAGGGGGAAATGCAGGAAAACTTCAATCTGGAAGGTGACTGCTTCTTAGCCTATTCCTCAGCACCCTCCTCTTAGTATCTTGAGGATACCAGATAGACAGACTAGACGTTTTTAATATGGCCTAAACCAACAGTGAATGGTTTCACTAACTGATGTCATTTTTTCGTTTGACTATTCATAACTCATCAGCAAAACCACTGCTATTTCAGCTAACATTGCTCGTTGAATTGGTAATCTTGTAAGAACAGAAGATAAGGGCCAGGCAACAGATCCTTTATTAAGGAAATCAACACATATTTATAGATTTTCATGTACATTATTACAGACTATTGTTAGCAGAAGAACAGTCTTCTGATTGGTTGTTTCTCACTGAAAGTTAATCTTTCATCTCTTTGTGGCTGTTTTTTGAATGCCAGATTATCTATCTGCAAATTGTATCCGCCTACGCAAAGTCTGCTGTGATTGGTTATCGAATCAGTCTTTGTTCTTATTTTTCTCACGAACAATATTGGGGGCATAAACACTGATGTAAATTACTGTCTACCGATTTGGCTAGTAGCCAGCTCTTATCACAACCTATCATACACACCAAACGCACACAGACACACACAAACGCATCTTAACCCTAAGATAACTTCAGTGATATAGAAAATACACCTGGACTTCATAATTAACTGAACAGCAAAATTACTTTGTATATATATATATATATATATATATATATATATATATATATATATATATATATATATATATATATATAGTGTCAGTTGTTCAACGGTAGAATGTTAGATAAGCACACGCCAATAGATCCGAGTTCGAAGCCTGGCCGGACGACGTATTCCCAAATCTCGTCTAGTTTACTAATGGATAGATGGTAAGACCTTACCTCGTTAAAGAAGAAACACAACACAACACCATCACTATCGAAAATTGAAAGCTAGACGCCCACCACTGAGGATACATACAGAGGAGGGAGAGAGAGAGAAAAGAGTTACATAATATACGTTGTATATGTATATTCATGTATATTTTTTTTAAGTTTGTTGAAAACACACAATAGAAAAGAAGAAAAAAGAGAACAACTTAGTTATTATCTCACACTAATGACAAAATTAAAATGAACGCGATTGAAATAAAGATTATATATGGTATTTAATAATAATAATAACAATGTATAAATAAATAATATTATATCATATTATATAATTAATGGTGACAGAAATTAACTGGCGATCATCTTGTCGACAGCAAAAAATCCTTCCTCTAGCTCACAGAATACACTAACGTATATTTAATGAGAGAAAAAAGAAGAAAAATAAGACAAAAAATATTTGTTTTCAAAAAAAGCAAATAATTAAATAAATAAATAAAATAAAAACACACAAGAAACGAACAAATCAGAAAATAAAAATATTGATTTTTTTTAAAAAAAACTCAAAGTGGTCACACATAATCAATTGATTAATCAATATTATATTATCTTGACTGTAAGCACAAAAACTAAAGAAAATGAAAGAAAA
Source organism: Trichobilharzia regenti (assembly GCA_944472135.2). Lineage (NCBI taxonomy): Eukaryota > Metazoa > Platyhelminthes > Trematoda > Strigeidida > Schistosomatidae > Trichobilharzia > Trichobilharzia regenti. Next base: position 39,279,494 of record OX235263.1, read on the forward strand.
GGGTTGTATGTGTGTTTTGTTTGATGATGAGAACAGCAACAGCAACAACAACAACGATAAAGACGATAACAACAACAAAAGAAGCAATAAAAAGACTATCACATAACAATCATAAGTAAGCGCGCCAACGGTATCATACATATAAGACAATATCATTTAACACAGAAGTTGAACACATAAAATAATGCATTATGATGTATTGTTATTATTATTATTATTAATTCTCTGCAGAAAGACAAGCTATATCAAAGAGTTGGTTTGTATTCGTCTACTCCACAGAAGAAGACGACGCAGGAAAGGAGGATATATACGTCTTTTAGGGAAGACAAGTCGTATGTGGTATATATGCAGACTTCACATATGATATGAATGGTAGTAGATGGATGATATTAGTAACGGGGTGGGGTGGAGGAGACACTCATTTCTATCTAAGACATAAAACGTAATAATGAAATGAGTGTGAGCACATGCATGCACGCACGCACGCATGTTTCAGTGCATGTGTGTGTGTATGTATGGCTGTGTCATATTTCCTATGAGGAACTCTTCTTGTACGCATTCACAGCGGTGCATACAAACACACACCTGATCATGAATATACAAGTAAGTGTTAAGCTTCAACATTTCTTAAAAGTGTAGAAAATAATAAAAACACAACGAGGTAATTAGATTGCTTTCACAAAAACACAAGAGAGGATAACGAGAAATGAAAGCATTTTATATTCTCATAATTTGTGTAAAAAGCACTGTGATAGTAATGAAGAAGTAAAGAGTAAAGGCTTTAGAAAGGGAGAGAAGAGAAAAAAAAGTAGCGAACCACATGGAGTTTAACCGGACAAAAATGCATAATCACTGTTCACCAATCAATATACTCATAGTATACTCATGGTGGTGACAGAGTTCGTCAATTTTTGAGTGTGTGTCCGTGTGTGTGTCACGCATACACGAACAGAAGATAAACGTATAGAAGATGAAGATGACGACAACAACAACAGAAGATCAAAATGAAGCAACGTCTTGATCACACACACACACACACACAAGCACGCTTTTTAAATATAGAGCATACGGATGGGTATATAGAGGGGGGGAAGGGTCAGTATGTAATTTGACTGTTGCATATATTTCAGTGGAATATGTTTATGTATAAGTAGTTATATAAACAGGCGTTGAACAAACAATCTGACATTCTGACTTTTTTTACGTCGTCTTCATTCTTCGTTTCATGTGAAATTACTGAAATCAGTTTTCAGCTTGATCGATGGTGAAGAAACTTGAGATTGTTTAGTCATAACAGATCTATTATTCTGATGATAGGCATTAAATGGTATACCTTTTATTACATGAGATTTTAATTGATTTTGAACAGACATATTGTTATTGTTACCATGACTACCACCACCGCCGCCACCACCCCCACCACTAACAGCAGCATTAGTATTCGTCAATGGAGTAGACAATTTGATTGCATTCTCTAAACGTTGTTTTAAATCACCAAGAATTTGAAAAGCAGAACGAAATTCATTTGGAAAACATGGAGCTATTGTAATGACATGTTTCAATGTAATTGTATGTATAAAATAAAATAAATCTGATGAATTATAAGGGATAAATAAAGTAGAGCTTTTACTATGACATTGATTCGATAGCATAGATGATTCATTAGAAAGTAGATTACATAATAATGATAAATAGATTAATAATAAAGCCTGACGATTTGAATTTTCCGCTTTATTGATTAATGAAGTAAGTAAATCAAATGAGGTATTTAAACAAATTGTTAATTCTTCTAGATTAATTTGATTATGGTATATATCAGAGGATTTATCGAATAACTTTTGTTGTTTCTGTTGATATTGTTGTTGTTGGTCTTTAGAAGAAGAAGCAGAGTGCATTTCAACAATTTTTGTTAGATCGTACAACCAACGAAACACCTGAAAAACATTAAAACATTTAAAAAAAATAATGAAATCATAGAAGTACGTGGAAAATACAAAAAAATCAAACAATCGAAATCAACCTCCACTATAAATGTTACAGGTTATAAAGTCGTTATGATGTCACCACTTTTATATTTCTCAATAACACTGAGATTGAAACAGGGACGGATATCATCTCCAGACCATGACAATACCGCAGGCGGCTTATCTGAATTTATTTATAATCCACATGCAAACATTACATTCGATAACTCGTTTGTAAGATACGAAAACCTGTTTAGAGTGGATTTTGAAAGCAAAGATGATGCCTAGAAGTTTGATGCAGCTGAGTTGGACAAATACTGCAATCTGATCCTTCCTCAAAAACCCAATGACAGCACGTTTGACGAAAGCAACCAAACATTCCGTTAGAAGTTTGGTGACCATAGATCCTTGTTCAACATGTTATACTGTATGAAACCGGTGCTGAACGAAAGCGATGGGCATTGTTAACCACTAATGTTAACAGTTCAAGTTCAAGTGTTGGTTTGTAGGGATTTGATTGGTTACAGGATTTTATCATGAGCTGATAGTGGTTAGAGAACCATTGGAAACCATCTGGGAGTACTGAACAACTGTTTCGTCACACTAGTTTGGGACTGTTCAGCAGTATGCACCCACCGGAGTTCGAACCCCGGACCTCCTGGTTACAAGGCGAGCTCGTATACCATTAAGTCACTGGGACCCAACCCAATGGCCAGCCCATGAATTCTAACTTCTGCCAATTCACGACATAGCACGACCTCTAGCCAAAGTCTTCGGTGAGTGTTTGTCCTAACACCCGACCTGCTGCAGCCTACTGGTCAAGACTTCTCACTAGAACCCCAGGTAACTACCTACGTGAATAGGGCAAGTTCAAGTTGCTGACAGGAGATAAGTTCAGAGTCTTTATTTTCATCTATGGGTCTTTCTACTTTAGTGACACGCTTGTTGAGCGGACTTAAACAAGATCCACAAATGACCTTGAAAGACACTGCGGACAAATATCAGAAATTAACAAACCATCATAGAGATAATACGCTGATTCAGTCTCGTGGTAAGAATTCAGCAGAAGTTCTTGCAGTGCCTTTAGTATCGTTTGCAGTAGAAACCACCCATAACAACTTCAATTATTGTTAATTAGAAGAATGAACAAACAAACACCTTCCCCTGTGTTAATGTATTCTTCTATCCTTAGAATTTACCAAAGACTTCTTATCGAAAATGTATTTGTGTAAATTTATCAAGACACATTTCGAGTACTACGAATGATATTCGAATTCAAAGGACAGTCAGCAGCAAACATACATCGCAACAAATGCCATAATTTCTCATAATCAAATGAAATGTTATTCCATATTAATTTTTTATATTGGATATATCAACCACAGTAAAACATTATCACATTTTCGATGTAATTGTGTTCTATGAGCTGGATAGTTTATTCGCAAAGCTTTCATCGCCCTGATAGGCAACATCTTCAGCTCATACTTCAATTTGTTAATGGTGGGCTAATAGATTTCTCGACGAGTTTATTAGTCATCTCTCCTGACGGGTGACCTTGAACGTGATTGATTGTTTTTGTGTTTTCACACCCTCTAGGCTACCTGTATTGGAACCGATTGTTATATCATACCTAGTATCATATTTACTGGGTGATCACGTTTCATATACGATTTACTGTTTCAATCATTATATCATCAATGGTAACTGCACAACGTTAAAAGTTGATTTTGATAGTTCCTTATCTTCTTTCCAATTTTTGATAAGGGGAGGAGAATTTTCCAGATGTCCAGGACAGGTGTTGAAACATTTCAATGACGTATATTCTCACATGATTCGATAAATAAAGCTGCAGTTATCAATCTCTGTCTCTCTCTCTCTCCCTCTTCACTCTGTTTCATTGGATTTTAGGACTGTCATCATGTATCACCCTATTTTATGAGTGTGCATGTAACAGCATAACTGAAATTCTTATCTTATAAAGATCTACTAGATTTATGTATACCACCACATACAGCTACATACAACTATGCAATAAAATGGGACAACGTGACAATCTTAAAATTGAGTGTAACAGGATCAGGGGAAAACCGATAATTGAATCAGCTGAGAATAAGTGCACTAGTAATGTTTCAACATCTGTGTCCTGAACATCTGGAAAACTCTACTAACACTTTCAAAATATGGGAATAAAGAATGAAAACTATGCAAATCAAGTTTTGGAGTTGTATAATTACAGTTGATAGGATTTTTTTAATAATAAATTGTCTTGGAAACGTCATCCACTAAATAAAAGTGTTTCACTGTGGGTGATATATCCAATAAGCTGCAAATCAATATGGAATCTCAATATCCTTTTTCTAAAATTTTTAACTACTAACAAATAATAAGTAGTGTTGTATGAAAAAGGTAAATTATAATCTATTGGCGAACAGTATACAAAGAAAGCACTCACTCACACACACACACACACATCAAATTGTACTATTTCATGAGCATAAACAAAGAAAACTGATTCATTGAAAGGAAAAAAGTGTTAATACTACTTACTTGAGGTGTTAGTGTTTTTATGAACAATGCACTAATTGAAGATTCATGATGACTACACAACGATTCAAATGATCCTAAACAGATAATTCGACTTTGTAAACAATTTGAATTCAGCAAGTTTGATATAACATTATTACCATTATTAAGTATTAGTGGATCTTCAGGGGATGAATTAACATTTCCATTTGTTAGGACATCTGTCTGTGAATTATCCAACAGTTTAGGTAGATTCCATCCACGATAAAGTAAATTTGACAATACACTTGTTAGCTCTGATGATTTGAACACTTGTAGAGGACAATTGTTGCATATACGACTTACTAGATACGCTGAGGCTAAACAACATCTCCGTAATGGATAAACATCAGTCTGTAATAAGAGAATAAGAATAATAATAAACAAATAATAATACAATGCAGTCAAAAAAAAGAAGTAATTAATACGACGTTAGAAGTTCACTGTTTGTCTCTTCACAACTACTCCAATTAAATGTTTGGGAAATAAGGATAAACTATTTGATTCCGAACAAAGCATAGAATGGCGGTAGTGAAACCTTTACCTTAACAGTTTCATCGACTTCGAGAAGGACTTCGACAGACAGCGTTGACCGAGAAGTAATTTGGAAATCACTTCAACACTACAGCGTACCTCAAGTCTTTGTCAACCTCATTCAACATCTATATGACAATGCCAAGTCTCAAGTGATTCACAAAGGAAAACTTAGCGAGGCGTTCGAAGTGCATACAGGAGTAAGAAAAGCTGGCTGTCTGCCTATTATCACCGATGATATTCATAATTGTGGCGGATTGGATTATGCGTCAGACTGTTGGAGGCGAGGAGTCAGGAATACGCTGGACCACAGATAAGAAGACGGAAGAAGATCTGGATTTCGCAGATGATTTATGTCTAATGTCACACAAACTCGAAGACTTGCAGGCGAAAAAAGGACTCCGAGTGAACATAGAGAAAACGGAGGTGATGAAGGTAACCAACGAACAGCAACAACAACAACAGCGACTAGCACCAATAACCATTAACGGAAAGAATAAGCAACAAGAAATTATGGAAACAAAAGAAAAGCAAGAGACGATCGCTCAACAAATATATAGGAGAAAGTGGAGATGGATCGGGCCTACATTGAGGAGGCCACCGAGTGATATCGCACGCCAGGCCCTCGAGTGGAATCCCAACGGAAAGCGACGAGTGGGTCGTCAATGAGAGGATGACATGGAGGAGATCGTGTGAGCAAGAGATGAGAGTTAGGTCAATTGTGGCCCCAGCTGAAGAGAATGACAGAAAACAGAACAAAGTGGAGATGTGTTGTTGAAGCCCTATGTTCCAATCGGAACGCGAAGGAATAATAATAATAATTTGATTTCGCCTCCTTTATGTGCATCTATCAGTTACATTATTCCTGGGGAACCAGCTACATTGGGCGTACAATTAGGCATGCTTACCGTTGTATTTCACATATCTGTGTATAGCCTACATTTGCAGATGTTAATAAGGCATTTAAAGTTATCTATCCTATTCCAACTAATCTTAATTTTGCCTTAGGAGGAGTGCTTCTTCTACACATAGCTAAAGTCTTCAAAATCCATCTGGAGAAGCCTAAATTAAGTGTTCAGAAAAGTTCATTTAGATGCTTTGCCTATATTCACCATCATTATCTTGATTAGAATAATCTGACAGCTTCGTCTTCCCTTTTTTTCTCACACTTACTACGTCATACCAACTTCCGCCTCCGTTCTAACCTTCCAATTGATCACCCTATATCTAGGTTACACCTTACCTTACATTACGTAACACGTTTTTTGAGGACAAATTTTTACCAGTATCTGACTCTTTGAATGAATTCTTTATTGAATACAATTACGATTGTACATCAGCTTGTGAAAATGAATCTCAGAAAAGAAAATTTTCTTCGTTGTTTAAGTCTTTTTCTTATGACTCACATTATGGGGATATTTCCTTCATTCTCCCTAAACACCTTTTACAAGTAATCACTGTTTTAACCATCCGTCAACTTTCGTATAGATTTCCTCCTCAATTTTAACTGATATTCAATTTAATATTATGCCTTCATGCATATTATCAATCATACATATTTTTCAACTGTAATTCTATTGATCTTTTTTTCCCTTTACCTTCCCAGTGGAACATAGGGCTTCAAGCTAGAGGCTTGACATTTCGGTAACAGTGGTGTTTGCTTTAACGGGATGGGGTTGCTAGCCTCATGACAAACCTCCCCCCTTTGCCAGTCCCTGTAACTGGCTTGGCGATCCCCGGGCAGAGACTGAACCCTTGACCACCTGCATGGCTGGCGAGTATCCTACCGCTGTGTCACCGACTACTATTTAAGCAAACATATCAATGTTGTGAATAACAACTATTCTTTAAATACCATGTGTACATATAACTGTAAAGCGACCTCAGGAAGTTATCAAAAAGAATCTTCATTTTCTCTTCTAAATGGAGTACTAGACAACAGTGTCATCCTATTGTGGGACTCTTCATCAGTATGTACTTGTCAGAGATCAAACTCAAGATCTCCAGTTTACGAGAGGCCAGCCCGTTGACCATTCCTCAACAACTCAGACGGAATCCAATGAACTATGAATTTTAATTTCTAGTCGATGTCACAAGCGAGAATTTTTCCACAAACCCGAATTAGTGAACTTCAGCCAACTTTAGTCAATAGTCAGTTACTAGTGAGAATTGGAAGTAAGAATCCACGGGCTATTAAATTTCATCCCAGTAGCTGAGTCATCAATGGATACGCCCCGTATAACCTGAAGGTCCGGGGATTAGACTGCTAGTGGATAGTCACGGATGAGTACTGCTGAGGAGTTCCGAACTAGGACAAAACAGTCTTCCAGTGGCCACTGGTTCCCTGTAGTTCTCTAACTGCTGTCAGTTCCTAACTCAACTTAAAGTTATCATTCAATACAGATGGAAGACAATTCAAAACTCATTAACTACACTAAAATAAAAGAAGGCCTATATATATATAATTATGCAATCGATATTTATCCATCTTCTAACCAACCATTGATTGATTCTATGATATAACTAACTGATGGTGGCGTAAGCAAAATGACTACTGCTCATCTTGTATTCAACACTCAAAGACACAGTAACTGTGGTCGTGATGTTCGACAACGACAGGGAGGGGTTGCTGCAGGTGATGGTGAATAAATCATCAAAATGAAAGAAACAACAAAGTAGATTGTGTTACTTCTAGTAGTTGGATGTCTAAAAATGAATGTGAAACTATCGGAAAACATGTTCGCATACACACACACACACAACACATTCAAATCGCACTCCGATGCATACACATTAATAAATAATACAGTAAAAAAAAACCATACTAGTCTTTTAACTAACTGAAACAAGAAAAAAAATCTTTCTTTCCAAGTGAAATGTGTGTGTGTGTACATGTACAGCAAATTTGATCACAGATACACACTGATGCATGCGCGCATGTCTGTGTGTGTGCGTGTATGCATAGACGAAGCGTAATCAGCCGTATAAACCCTGATAACAGAAGTAATAATAATAATAAGTCAGGGATTCCGCATTATAGTTTTAAGAGAGAGGAAAGCCGATGGGTGAGGGTTGGAGGGAGAGAAACATTTTTAAGGTCTACTTGCCTCGAGGAAGGAGAAATAAAAGAAATAATAACAACAGGTTCCACAGTTGGAAAATGTACAAAAATATTAAACACACAGACACCCGCACGCAGTACTTATGATATTATAATTGAAAGCAGAATAACAATGTTCTATCTGTTTTAGACGTAATTACCTATTGTACACTCATTCATTGAAAAGACTCCTTTGTTTTAAAAGAGAGATGATTGTTTCTAATTCTACATGTGTTAAAACTAGTAGAACTGTGTTTCAAGTATGGGTTTGTAGGGATTTGATAGGTTGGTTACAGGATTTCATAATGAGCTGATATCGGTTAGAGAACCATTGGAAAACCAACTGGGAGTACTGGATAGCTGTTTCGTCCTGGTATGGGGTTCTTCATCAGTACACTTTATAACCAGAAGGTCCCGGGTTCGAACCCATCTGAATGCGTGCTGATGAAGAGTCCCATACTAGGACGAAACAGCTATCCAGTACTCCCAGTTGGTTTTCCAATGGTTCTCTAACTGATGTCAGCTTATGAGGAAATCCTGTAACCAAAAACTATATTTATTGAAAAAAATATCTAGCACACTTTGATTAGACAAGTAAATGCTACAGTTAATGCTTTGAAGTTGGATTCAAGGAGAGCAAATCATTTCCGGATTAAATTACAACATTATGCATCATTATGATCATCAGGCAGAATATAGAATGGCAGTTAAATATTCTACATCAACTTCATCGACTTTGAAAAGGCCTCGATAGCATCGACAGTGAAGTAATTTGGGAACTGTTTTTTAACCCTATGGAGGTTCCCGAACATTTATCCAACATCATTCAATAGCTATGCAATGATGGCATATGTCAAGTGACTCACAACGCAAGAAGAAACCCTGGCAAAAAAACCCAAACAAAAACAATATCGTTCAACATATATGTCGCAGAAAATGGAGATGGATTGGAAATACGCTGAGGAGACCGTCGAGTGACATTACACGCTAAACAGGCCCTTGAGTGGAACCCGAATGGGAAACCATGAGTTGGGTGGGGTTCCGAAAGTGACATGGAGGAGGAGACGTGTGCCGAGATGGTAATCGTGGAGCCAAGTAGAATTGATGTGGGAGAACCGAATGCAATGAAGATGTGCTGTTTATAGCGCCATGTTTCAATTGGAACCCAAGGGAATGGTGATCAATCATCATAATAATAATAATAATACACTTAGTTATTTGGACAGTTAGAGTAAAGTATGGCGACCCAAGTGAACAATAGTCATAATTCTGCTGGACACCGCCATTCCTCCTATCAAGCATTTGTACAGACATACAGCTCAATTTAAAGGCTAAGATATATTGCAGATAACCGTTCCACTTAAAAATAAATAAATAAATGTTCTGAAACAACTAATTCCCTGTATGAATCTCGACAAAATAATGGATGTTATCTATGTGGATGGCGTTATGTTTTTGATATCTTTTAAACATATATCTATGGCTTATAGTAGGGTGGGAGCAGGTAGGAGGGTGTGTCCTTAAGTTTGCGGTAACCGTTGCGATTAGGAAGTTTAAACCAACACTTGACTATTCACAAGCAATTCGTCACTATATCAAACCTTTGTTGGTAAATTTCGTCTTGAAAACAAAATTAATTTACTCTTTCTCTCCCTCTCCACCCTTTTTTTCTGGATTATTGATCACCATTGTTATTTTGACCTTTAACAAAGCCACTTTACTTGACCTTTATTTAATTCTCTCACCCCTCAACCCATTACTAATCTTTCCCATTTAGACTTCTATTACGAATACGTGTGTGACTTAATTGTTAGAAAAAATTGTTCATAAAACTTCAGTTCCTCGGTGACAACATCAGCGAAATAATATCACAACGACTGAAGAATGTAGTTAAAAGAACTTATTATGCAGCAGAGATACGTTGTCTTTTCACAACCACACCTATTCTACGTTCGAGAAATGAGGATAAACTACCTAAATTCGCCTCTTCTATGTGTATCTACCAGTTTGACTGCAGATGCGAAGCCAGCTACATCGGGCGGACAATTAGGCAGGTTCATCATCGTATTTCCGAACATCATCCGGCATGGTTAAGCAAGGGACAAACAAGATCTATTCGTAGCTAGCTCTGTTTTAGCACACCTTGTAGATAGTGAGCATAAGGTTTACGTTAATACTGCATTCAAAATTATTTATCGTATTCCTACTAATCTTAATTTTGCTTTACGAGTTCGTCTTCTACATACAGCTGAAGCGATAAGAATCCACCTGAAGAAGCCAAACTTGTGTGTTCAGAAGAAATTTGTACAGCCACTTTCCTTACCTTGGCCGTCGTTACATGACTGTATAAACCGGACTACTTCATCCCCCTCCCCCTAAAATATTTTCCTTTTTAAAAACTATAATTGTCCAAATTATTTTATATTTTTCTGACTACTTCATCTTTAATTACGTGTTATCCTTGTAAAAATTATTTTATTCTTATGACCACTTCAACTTTAGTTACAAATTGTCATTGTCCAAATTGTTTTATTTTCTTTAACAATCTGTTACGTAATCAACCTGTACACACGCTTATTCCTTAATTGCTCTTCATTTTTCCTAAACTATGCATTATGCAATCCACGTGTTGTAACCATTTCTACCTTTTAATTATACATATTAATTTTTCTTCGTTAATTACCACCCCATTGACATTTTGACACTGACTAATTATTGTTAACAAACATATCGCCACTTGATTGGTAAATTCTTGTATATTGTATATATATATATATATATATATATATATATATATATATATATATATATATATATATATATATATAAGAGTAGAGCCAGAGATGATGATCTAATTGAAAAGCAAATATTTCTTCGCTCAATCTTTCTCTTTTCTAAATGTTAGAAATGTATTGAGGAAGTGTGCCTTACACAATTCATGTAATGAATACTTATTCTAAACTGACTAAAGAATATTTGAATAAGGCATTAAGAAGACAAATTTCGCGAGATGATATCATTTCGTAGTTTCTTTACAACCGCTTTACAACTAACATGGTTAACAATGATAAAATAAAGCTCATGACAATTACTCAGTTAAATAAAAACAAAAGTACATACTAATGACCAATCATATTTAGATAGGTCATGTAGTCCAGGGTCGCCTACCCTGGACTACATTTGTCTTCTCAATGCCTTATTCAAATTTATCAAAGGGACTAATTGTTTTAAAGAATATTTATTCTAAAATCTTCGAGTGTTAGTTTGTACAGATATGATTGGTTCGATCACGGATTGTTTCGTCCCAGTATGGGACTCATCAACAACACACACACGCCCCCATGACCCCACTGGGGATCGAACCCCTGACCTTCGGGTTATGAAACAAACTGGTTGACCATTTTAGCCACTGAGTTGGAATTCAATAACTCATGAATTCTAACACTTCTGTCAGTTCGTGCGGCCTAGTCCTATAGCCAACCAATGTTATTTTTCCTCACACTCGACCTGGTGGGATCCACCAGTCATGAATTCAACTCCCGGTAGGGTCATAAGTATTGTACTGATGACGGATCCCAATTCGGGACGAAACAGCTATCCAATACTTATTAGTTTTTAATGGTTCTCTAACTAATATTAATCTATTCCAAAATTATTTAGAATAAAAGGCATTTTATGTATACTGAAAAGGAATAGACATAACAGAGGTGATAGAAATATGCAGTCAGATTTGATGGAGGATATATTTATTAGTTATATAATTATTAATTGACTGGTGACATAAATATTTATGCATATATCTAAGAGGCTTTTGCTCCTCACTGTTATAGTTATCTATTGTCTATCATTTAAAGGAGAACAGGTAACACCATTCAATTCATATAGTAAATTACTGATTCATTCAGTAACATGCATGAATTTAAACAACCCGATAAGGTAAGTCGTTCACAATTTCACTAGGCCACTTACACTATGGAAGTGTGAGATGTTAGTGCCCATGATTGGCAACAACTAATGGGTCATGGAGTCATGACAGCCCTCCATCTAATTCGAAGTCAGTGGAGTAAAAACCGATGGGTAATATCATAAGGGATCATGTGTACACTCTGTGAGCTGGGAAATCCCTATACTTCTACAAAGAAATTGCTCATGATGCAAATGGTCTAGTGGACAATGCTTTCGCATTTAAAACAATGGGTGCTGCATTGAAGTCCCAGTGGGAGCACCATTCACACAGTAGGAATGGGAGATAAGTTCGCTGAAAAGTCACAGATAGGACGAAATGAGCATCCTGAATTCACTCTAGTGCTAGTCACCGTCCATCAAATAGCCTCATGGAAATAAAACGAATCTTCAAATAAGAATGCTAGAAATGACTTCACCTAAAGTTTCAGAAACCATACAAATAAATATCAACCAAGAAGAGCTATCAACAATATTTTCCTTCTACGTTCGAGTTCTTAAATAATAAGAGTACGCTTCAAATCATCTGTGGCGTTTAAAATATTGAAAAATAAATTTCACCGCAGTTACATATTTGTTGCTTCAATAAATGACCTGACACTGCCGAGGATGGGTAGACTCCAATCCTTCCTCTGCTGCTACCACGCTTTCATATCCTATGCCAGGTAAGTTCCATTCACTACCTTTTGCGGTAGGAGTGGCGCTTATAACTGAATTGGTGGACATGAAGATCCGACTACGGGAGCTGGCAAATCTTCACTCTAAACCTATGGTACCCATGGTGTGTGAAACTATATTGGTCACCAGCAACCATAAGAAATTAGCTTCTGACGCTGCTGCACCACACTGAGGATCAGACTGAGGAACGAGTCCCCTAACACTCGTCCAAATGTAAAACACAAAACAAATCTTATTGAAGAAGAGTGCTATACACAAAAAATAACCTACCTCAGTCTCCTTGTCATGATTATGTTGAAGAATTGACAATAAATTCATTGAAATTAAACGATACCATTCAATACAAGCGTTCTCTGATGCATGTTCTTTCATTCTATTCTCACCACATATAGACTGACTAGTCATATCCAAATCAATATGATTTGAATTAACAATTATTTCTTCTTTCATATTTATAATACTACTACTGTCTGGTTGATTTTCAGTAGTCTGTGAATCTCCAACACCAGTTGATTTAGTCATACAAACATCATGGTTGTATGTAGATGAAGCAGGCGCAGTAGAAGCAACACCAGAAGCTGCTGCTATAGCAGGATAATGATGTCCAGCTAATTTTTGCATCACAGTTATAAAAGCTTCAGCTAATTCAGTCGATTGTTCTGTCCAACCAATTAAATAGCCTATATAACGATAATGTTGACGTTTACTGCAGGATTTTATGCCTAAGCCGCCATCATTTATGCCAACAGATAAATTCGTTGTTGTCGATGATATCTCTGTATCCTCATCACCGATTAGACATGAAGTGAAAGAATTCGATGATGACTGATAGGCTAAATCACAGGATTTGAACATATTGACTAGATTATTATTATTAGTAGTAGTAGTAATAGTATTACTGCTATCTTCAGTTGATTTCATCACTCGGGAATCCTTCAATACGTAATTACTTGCCGCATTTGAACATTGTAATGGTTTTAACAATACACACTGAAAAACAAAAACGGGAAAGAGGATTTTTAAAAAAGAGAAGGAAAACAATCATACATGACATTGAATAATTGAAAAGAAAATTTGTTTTTCATTGATTTTGGGATCCCGTGTGGAACAGAAGGCTTTCATCAAGTATTGGTTTGTAGGGGTTTGGTTGATTGGTTCTAGGATTTCATCATGAGTTGACATTGGTTAGAGAACCATTGGAAAACCTGGGAGTACTGAACAGCTGTTTCGTCCTAATTTTGGACTCTCCATCAGTATGCACCTACCGGGGTTCGAACCCAGGACCTTCTGGTTACAAAGCTTTCAGCTTTAAACTTTGAAGTCTCAACAAGGGCAGTGTTGTTGTTTCTATTAGAGGGGGAAGGATAGGGTTTGTATTCTCATGTCTCACCAAACATCCTTTTCGAGCTTACAATCAGTCAGTAAGCTAGGTAGGATTTACAGATACATAGGCTAGGAGTCAAACCAGCATCACGTATGTGATTGGCAAGCAGTCTACCACTGAACCACCTAGAATCACCCTAAGATAATTGACCCAAAGACAGGGAATATATACCGTGATATTATAAGTACACAGAAGTATGTTCCGCTTTCAGGAAGTTGTCTAGCATACGATAAAAATGTTCAATTTTGATTGAACACTAGTCAGTAACTAGTGTAGTGTGTCTAGCCCCTTGTTTGGTGCAGACTGAATTCTACCAGTCACATTTGCAATGTAGCCAGTATTTTAGATGGCTCACTATCACAGTGCATTTTGAATTGTTAATATTAGATGGATGGAGGTAATCACGAGCCCGAATAACTCAGTGGTAACGTCTCCGACTGCAGTACTCACTGAGTGACGCAGGTTCGAATCTCAGAAGGGATATGAGTTCCTTCCAAGGTTACAGATACGCGCCTTGCTGACTAGTGAGTGCCAACTAGCACGAAATCTAGGTTGAGCAACGCAACCTGTGGCCGATCGCCTCCAACCAGCTAATATCCACAAAAGATACATACATTCTTTAAGTAATATAAAGAATTTGTCAAGCAAAAAATTCTAGAAGTTGGGAATGTTGCACCGCTGGAAGCTATATGAAAGTGACTATATATCATGAAATTTAGATCCCTTACTTCAGAATCTTTCCCCTATCTTTCTTTACTAACATTAAATGAAGCTATATCATCACGAATAGTTCTTACAGTTTGAATAGATTACTTTAGTAATCTGATTGACGAGCACAGATATTGTACGTATATATAGGACTAAAATAAATGAGGAAGATTAGTGGATGATTTTCATGTGGTTGCGTTCTCTGAGTTGGATGATTTTAACTATGAAGCTTCGACTGTGTCCTTTCTAGACAACATTTTCAATACAAACTTTAATATGACGTCAACTTATATGGATTGCCCGTGAGTGTGATATAATTGAATTACCCAATGTCAGAGAACGTAACTATATCAAAATACAAGACTGAGGAGTTGTAAGTGTATTTGAATGTCACTTGGCTGAAGTGAACTTCATTCAATATAACCACTGTCTTTTAGTAGTAGGTTTATTGTGCGAAATGCCTTTTTATATTCACTACAGCACGTATTATTTAAAAGAGATTTACTCCATCTGTAGAATCTTGAGGGAAAATAATAATCGATAATATATCATCTCAAGAATACTCCAATACCTAGGCAATATCTCCCGCCCCCCCCCCCATCCGCCATCCCCATGAGAAAATGAACAGCAGTACCCTGAAGGCTACTTTTTTAAAAATAGGCATGTGTACAGATCAGGAGTCAAGGACATGATTGTGGATGATTAAAACAACACCATGTAAGGTAAATGTGATACATTTTGACAGTAGGAAACTTAGGTAACTCAGTGATTCAAGTGATTTAAGCATACTGACGGATTTTCGTCCTTCACGTTATCAACTGAGGGATTTGAAAAGAGAATCATGTCATTTTTGTATGCAGATTTCATCATGAACTAACACCACCAATTAGAGATTGTTGGGAATCAGGTAGTGCTGGACAACTGTCCTGTCACAGCATCCACGAACCCCCATCACAGGGAGTCAACGGACACAACCTTCAGATTATTACATCAAGATCGTTGACTATTTAACCAATTGGGCTAGTTGCTTTATAGAATGGCATCGGATCCTGATGAAATCAACATACACTTATGGAATTTAAAAAGAATAGATTTTTGAATAAGGTAACGGGGTTGAAGTCAACAAGTGAGAGACACTTTTCATAGATGCATTGTCAAAACTGAGACTCATCAGAAATGTAAAAGCTGTTTCTTATATATCACAATAAGTATATATATATATATATATAATTTGAAATCGGTGCTTCTATATAACTCAGAAACTTGGCACGTGCGTCACAAAAAGTATTTCCAACAGGCTAATGCAGGCTTTGATCTACAGTCGTCTTCGCTGAGAATCAGATGGGCAGAAACGATACACAGCAAGGAGTTCTGGCATGCAACGAACCAACCAGAAATCGATCAATCAAAAAAAAAAACATTTTGAAGGGAATAGAAGTGGATCAGACACACGATGAGGACACCGTTGAGTGACATCACCCACCAGTCAATCCACTTGAACCTGAATGAGACATAGGCTCCAGAGGTAATATGGAGGAGATATTGTGACAAGGAAATGAAAGTATATGTGCGATCGGCGAGCCAGCCGAATAAGACTACAGAGAACAAAGTGAGGTGTCGATGTTCTGCGGAAGCCGTAAGTTCCACTCGGAACCTCGTCTAGTTTAATAGTTCGCTAATTTTTTAGCCGGTCCCAAGCCAGGGTAAAGAGGAAGGGTTAGATGTGCGGCTAGCGACCCTACCTCATAAAACTAATGAAACTGCTACAGAAACTCGGAACGTACGGGAATAATAATTTTGCATATAGGTGAATAACTCATTAATCATTATTAATCAGACACAACTAACCTTTGTTATTTCATTGGCTAAATCTAAAACAATAGGCAACAAACATTCTTGTTGATGGATTGTAGTAGTAGTTGTTGTTGATTGCGAATTTGATGACGGCAATTGATTTACTTCACTTTCTGTATTCATTATTTGACTATGATTAATACCATCGTTGGATTGTGTATTTGCATTTTGTTTAGCCAACCTTAATGTACTCAAAAGTGTTCTTGGAGCACAAAGATCAATTAATGGAATCAATGATTTTAAAGCTGTAGCTAGAATACGCGGTGCGTTGATATCACTGGCGCATATTGTTTCTGGAATTATATTGTAAGCTTGAAAGATAAAACAGTTAAAACAAAAAGGAAAGTAGGGATTCTTTACATTTAATTTAGCGAACAAGAAAAGATTATCAAAAATTTTAAAATAGCCGAATATTTGAAATTTAAGTTTTATATGAAATTGGGATATCTAGGTGATACCGGATACAATGGTTACACCAAATCTGTACTTCTCCTCGATTCTGAGTGTAAAGTAAGGCTTCTCTGAAGGACTTTATTTTTCCTGACTCCATGATTACCAAAACACATGAAACCAGTTTGGATATACCATTTATAACTGTAACTGCTTCAGTTGGTGTATGAGCCTACCAGTATACAGCTGTCAACAAATCCATTACATAACGTATTGGGCAACAATAAAGAATAGACACCAAAAAAGTCAAATGACCTTGAATTAACCAATAAGATGACTCGGCATTACATATGGATGTTGTTCATAGTCGCATGGAGGATTTCATCATGAGTTGACATCAATTAGAGAACCATCGGAAAACCACCAGCTGAGAGTACTAGACAGCTGTCTCGTCCTAGTTTGGGACTCTTCACAGTACGCACCCGCCGCCACCAGGGTTCAATCCCAGAACCTTCTGGTTACAAGGTGAGCTCGTAGACCGTTGAGCCATTGGGACCCAATCTAATAGTCCTTGAATTATAAATTCTGCCAATTCACGATAGTACTCCCAGGTTTTCCAGTGGTTCTGCAACTGATGTCAGCTCATGATGAAATCCTCCATGCAATCAAAAAAAAAAAATTCCTACAAAAACCAATACTTGAAAGTTGTTCATAATCGTCGCTGCAAGTTTCACCCAGATGTTTTAATACCAATAATACAACGACTAGTTAGTCCTTCTAGGCACTAACCATTCATACATTCATGTGGAAAGGATATTCGCAACTATCATCATTAGACTGTATTCATCATAAAGTCGATCATACTTCTGAATTAGTAGGTCCTGTAATTGGAACTCATACAAATTCTATTGAAGGATTCTGGGTTCCGATAAAGAAAGGAAGACGAAATTTCGAGTATAAAATGATATCATCATTCTATTTCACAGGTTCTCATCAGCTACAGACTACCTGAAATTACAATGGTCATATAGATGATAATAACATACTTTAATGTTTGAGCGATAGTAGAGAAGAGATACTATAAAATTGACGCATCGAAAATGAAAGCATTACAATTTTTAGTTTAACTTTTCATCACCAATTTATACGCTTTCAAAGTTGAAAAGAGGGAGGAGGGATAAGACAGAAAACAGAAAAATTCATTAACAGAACAGTGTTAGCTTGTAGGTTCACGTAGCAACTCAAAAAACAAAATCGGTTACAGTTTATGAGATTAAGATTTGTTCAGTGAGTTGAGATCAATGAATTAGATGACTAATTAATGTTATCAAAATCAAAATTCAGCTACTAAAGGAATGATTTAAATGTAGAAAGAAACCCAGTGGGTACGTACTGCTGATGATTCCCAGACTAGGATGAAACAGCAGGTGTCCAGTACCCCCTAGTTTTTAATGGTTCTCTAACTGATATCAATCCGTGATCAACTCGTAGAAAGAACAAACGAAGGCACGATCGAAAAGTCCATCTATAGAAAAGAAACCTGGACGGGGCAATATCTTCGCTATAACAGCTTTTGTCCCAGAAGCTATAAACATGGATTAGTGAGGACGTTGTATGATAGAGGCAGGAAGCTATGTTCACCAAACAAGGTCGAAAAGGAATTAAATTTCATCGAGAAATGCCTAACAGAAAATGGATACCCTAAGGGATTTATACAGAAGTATAGCAGGGAAAAAGAGAAGAAGGAAGAAAAATACGCAACTGGAGAAAAGAAAAAAGTGTTTATTTGTTTCCCATTCAAAGGAGATATAGTGTCACAAAAGATTGACAAAAGACTGAAAGGTGCAATAAAAAGAAGCTTCCCGACAGCAAAACTCATAACATTATACAGCACCACTTCTTCTATAAGCCACTCAAAAGTGGGTAAATACCCTGGTGATGTCACCTTCCACTGCGTTTATGAATTTACTTGCACTTGCGGAAGCGAGTACATCGGAAGGATGGAAAGAAGGGCTTCTATCCGGTTTTCTGAACATATTCCAAGAAACCTGTGTCTGAAAGGAAGCAGATATTCTCAGAGTGCAATTACCAAACGTATTGTTGATACCGGACATCTCGTAGAGATTTCTAAGTCCTTTAAATTATTAAATAGACAAAGGACAACAAATTTACTACGATTTGCCGAAGCGATCGCAATCAAACGACTTAAACCAGACTTATGTATACAGAAGGAGAGTGTGATTAATCTCTCACTCCTTTGGTAATTGAATTTTGATTTTGATCACATTAATTAGTCATCTAATTCATTGATCTCAACTCACTGAACAAATCTTAATCTCATAAACTGTAACCGATTTTGTTTTTTGAGTTGCTACGTGAACCTACAAGCTAACACTGTTCTGTTAATGAATTTTTCTGTTTTCTGTCTTATCCCTCCTCCCTCTTTTCAACTTTGAAAGCGTATAAATTGGTGATGAAAAGTTAAACTAAAAATTGTAATGCTTTCATTTTCGATGCGTCAATTTTATAGTATCTCTTCTCTACTATCGCTCAAACATTAAAGTATGTTATTATCATCTATATGACCATTGTAATTTCAGGTAGTCTGTAGCTGATGAGAACCTGTGAAATAGAATGATGATATCATTTTATACTCGAAATTTCGTCTTCTTTTCTTTATTGAAATTTATTAAGGGAACCAATTGTATGAAGATTCTGGGTTCATCTAAAAAAAAGTATTATAATAATACATGGTTCCCGATATGATATAATATGATATACAGCCACTCCTATGAGAAACTGGGACCAGTTTTTACAGTAGATTACAGATACATAAATCCCGTATAATTCAGTTTTATTACATGTCTTATAAATACACTTGGTTTTTTTTTCTAAATAAATGCCACTTTTCACCAAGAAGAATGTAATTGGTAGATTCAGCGTCATTTGACCTTGGTGTCTATTCTTTACTGTTGCCCCATATTAATTAATATTATGCAATATGCCATTAAGCATAAAACAACTGGCGACATAAGCTTATCTCGTAAAATGATAAGACCATAATTAATTAATTATAGGACAACACATATAAATACTCTAGATAGTGTACCTAAACATGAAAATGATTGTTAGTTTGAACCATATTATTATTATTATTATTATTATTATTATTATTATTATTATTCGTTATGCACATTTATTCAAACTTTTCATAGTTTACATTACCATAGTGTGAAATAACTAAGGCAAAGGAGAAAGAAATAACCCAACAACAAAAGGACAGAGACAACAGTGAATAGACAAAGTAAACAGTATGGTAAGGTAAGGTAAACATTAATTCATGCGCTTAACCGTCAGTCAACACATAATATCTACTACTACCAAATACAAGAATGATTAAGAATTAGACTAAAATATATCAAGTGTCACCATATCTGTTGAATCTGGAGATATCCGCAAATTACTGACAGTCACGCTCATCCACTGGGTGACTGACTGAATATTAGCATAGAAGCGTAGCGCTTCAAGTTGCCAAATTCAATATACCACACAAGATAGGGACAAGGAGAGAAATTCAGAAGAACCATAATGAACAGAAAGAATAATAACATCGAAAAAGGATTTCATGGATCTGTGAGATTACAAGGAGTGGGATGCATCTGTATCATTGCCAACGGTTTTGAGCCAGATTACTACCAACAGTCTCCAGTAATCCTGTTCTTAACATCTCAAGAAACTCAACCAGCCAGGCAGTTTACACCTTCCTATGTAGGAACTTCATGGACTTCATGCCGGGTTTATTTATTTATTTATTATTTATTTAAACGCAGAAAAACTTGGTACAATATGACACCAGGAAAGATGAGCCACACAATAATAATAAAACAACATAGATCAAAAGTAAAAAAAATAAGTAGAGAACGGATAAAGAACTTCATCTGGAAGGAAAACAGTCATGCTTAACAAGTTCAAACAGTATTCGTTAACTATCATCAGGAAGGGAAGAAAGAAGGAAATTACAACACGTTCGCCATTGATTACGATTCTTGGCCATATCCGATAACGTTTCGAGCCATCGATTCGGGCTATCTCGCGGACCCCAACCAGGGGGTCGTGACGACGCACCAACCGATGCTAATCTAGCACAAAAATCCTTCATTCCACGACGCCACGTCATGGACTGACCACCTCCCCGCCTTTTCCATCCTGTCCCAGGGCTAGCGAACAGGCACCGATACGGAAGCCTCTGGGATGAAATTCGCAGTACATGTCCAAGCCAACAGAGCCGGTGTTTCCAGATGACAACACTCAACAGATGGTGATCTCCATCACTTTGTTCAAACACACCCTGCTGGACTTCAGAATTACTCACGCGATGATGTCGTCAAACGCAATCAATCCTGCGGAGATAGCGATGATCGAATACGCAGAGCCGCCATACGTCCTCAGCTCGGAGAGGCCAGATTTCACAGGCGTAGAGCAAGACAGCCCGCATCGGAGCATTGCATACCCGACCTTTGAAAACCAGGCTAACGTCGTGACGGCGCCAGAGGTGGCTCAAGTTGATGTATACCACCCTAGCCTTCATTATACGGTTGGAAATCCCATCCGTCAACCCTCCGCCAGCACTCACACAACTACCCAGATACACAAACTTATCAACAACTTCAAGCAGTTCACGCGCAAGAGTAAGTGCAGGTACAGGCACCTGCCAATTTTGTAACAGTACTTTGCACAAAGCACATACCATACTTACAGACACGGACCGCCAACTGATTAAGTGCGATTTGGGCAATCTGCATGCTATCGCACAGTAAGACGATATCGTCTGCATACTCGAGGTCGAAAAGTCTATCTCCAGTTAGCAGATATACACCACCTTCACGCACATCCTTCAGAGTTGACTCCAGAATGTCAGGTTTAGGGTATCACCATGCTTAATTCTTTTCTAATCCAATCATACGTCAACAAACACTGCTAAAAGCGGAAGGTGACTGCTTGGCATTTGTAACACGCATCTTATCTATCTCAGTTAATGTAACTTCACAACTTCATCGATTGACTTCATTACCTTACCTAACACTTATATGCCTCAGTACAATATTACTCTTCGTATTATACCACTTAACATGGGAGATAGGATCCAAACACAAGTCTTTTCATACTTTCTACTTCCAAGGGTCATTTTTATCATTGGGATGTAATGACCTGCTGAGTAATACACACGTCCTTTGTTTTGATAGCCGAATATCATGTCTACATTTAAGAAGACGTGAGGTGTCAAAGGCCACACACGAGTCTTTCGCATCCAAAATGAGATTTCGTCAGCAATCAAATAAGTAAAGTCGTCAACATGTTCAACCACTTCATTACTATTCTGAAACTAGGGGTCGGTTGAGATCAGTTTTGCAGTATCATCTTACATCTTACGAGAGAAGAAGCACATGCGAAACATGCCAAGATTTGTGATCAGTGTTCCGAAAACTCAGCATTTTGTCAGCGTCTTAATGTAGAAGGAAAATATCATTCACCAACTCTAAATCGATGGGACTCTACCCAAGCAACAAGTTAATCCCTAAGTCACCAAAATCAGTTTCATAGGTCAGTAGTAAGCTCTTCAAATTCGGATAACATTAAACAATTACTTTATTATTTCCTTATTCTCTTCCAAATGACACAGGAAGTTAAAGATAGATGAGCAACTTCAACAGAGATTACTCTGTACATCAAATTTTCACGCTTCCTAATGAGGCTGATGATAAAAAAGTTTCATCATTTAAAGAACTAATCGAAGTATTTTTCAAAAAGATACTTGAGACTGACACGAGTCTATGCAGTTACATGTTCTAGTTATATTTAGGTAAATGCATATATGTGCGTCGGTGGCACAGCGGTTAGGACGCTCGCCGACCATGCACATGGTCCGGGGTTCGACCCCCGGCCACAGACGCACTCCTTTACCTTGCTAAGCCAGAAATAATGCTGGTAAAGAGGAAAAGTTGGGTATGGGGGTAGCACCCCCATCCTGTGAAAAATAAACACTGCTACCGAAACTTCAAGCCACTAGCTTGAGGCCCTATGTTCCACTGGCAACGTGTAGGAAAAAAATATGCAAAATATTCTTAAGAGATCTACATTTGACTAAAAAAGCTTGCAAAATACAACAAATGAAACGAATGGAATGCTAGTCAATAACCATTTCCGATTCCATGCAGCTAACATCCCAGCCACAGCTGTCACGCGACAACTAATGATACTACTAACTGCCTCCACTTAACCTTGGTTGGTGGAGAGCAGTTTGAACCTGTGTGACCTAGTGGTTGAAACTCAAGAGACTAGACTTATAATCTACAGCTTAATGCGTGTGAAATAACCAGAATATCAGAATTCAAATCCAGAAGTTAAAAAAAAATCAAATCGAATTTCAGCTATCATATTTCATAACTGTACTACTGTACTGTTAGTATACCCACTCACTCAAAAATTTTCTGTTCCAACTTTCCAAACTGATCATATGATTAAACATGAGTAACTTATTCAGTAACCTTATCCTTTTATGTAGCCTTTTCTCTCTCTCTCTAATCGCTCTAAACAGTCAATCGATTTCTTTGTTTATCAGCTTATCTGTGGAGCAGTCAAAAATGTATACACTTGTTGTATGTCGATGAGTAAGTCATGCATGTAGTGCGTAGGAACAACAGAATTACGATTTGATCATTTGGCCTAAAAATTAGGATTTCAATGGCCCACTTTTATTTATGTTGTTACTAAATGACTTCAATTTCTGCTGCTGGTTCACCTACAGCTTTGGAATTTAAAAATTTGACATTTATAAAGAATTCTATTTGTTATGTAACACGAGTGCATCGGTGGGACGGAGGGAAAATGCCTGCCAACCAAGCCACAAACTGTTCCGGGTTCGATCCCCGGCCGACATATTCTCATTTACCTACCTAAGCTAAGACTGGTAAAGTGGGAGGGTTGTGCATCAGGCTAGCAACCCCATCCCGTAAAATTAAACACCACTGCTACCGAAACTTCAAGCCTCTAGTTTGAAGCCCTATTTTCCACTGGGGAATGTGAAGGAATAAAATAAATAAGAAGTAAAGACAAGAGTAAAATAGGACAGTGTTTACTATCACCGGTGATCATCTCAACTGTTGTAGTAGACAGGATTATGTCGCAGACTGTGGGGAATGACAAGACAGACATATTCACATACGTTGGACTAATAAAAAAAACTTTGCGGATGATTTATCTCGTAAAAACTCGAAGATTTACAAGAAAAACCAGACAGTTGGCGAAAAAAGCAATGAACACAGAACGACTTCAGGTGAACACAGAGAAGACAGAGGTGATAAAGATACATATAATCAACAACAAAATGCATCAGTCACTGTCAATGGGAGTTGTCTTTCTCTCTCTTACTTATTTAGGCAGCATTGTTTCAACTACTGATATCACAGATGTGGATGTGAAAGATAGATAAGATAGGGCCGGGAAAGCAAGAGAGACCTGCATTACTCTGGAATCAGTGTGGAAAGATAGCTGCTGCTTTCAGCATAAGAAACACCATCCAAAATTCCAACACGAATGTTAAGTCGGTTTTTTCTATATGTTTCAAATACTTGCAGCACACATCACCACTAAAGGCATTTCTAACAGTCCACTGAAGGCTTTCAACAATAGTTGTCTTCTTTCCATACTCAAAACCGGGTGACCAGAGAGGATTAGCAACAAGAAACCCTGGCAACGAACAAACCAAGAATCAATTACCCGAAAAATATGATGAAGGGAATGAATAGACATACGCTAGGAAGACATTTCACATAACACCCGAGAACACATCAGGCCATCGAACAGAACCCGAGTGGGAAGTGACAGGTATGATAATGAAGAGTTACCGGTAGGATAGCATGTAGAACTAGAAATAAAGCTTGTGGACAGTAATGGAGCCAGTTGAAAGTGATGACGGGGAAATAAGCGGAATGGAGATATACTGTTAAAGCCCTATGTTTCAATGGGAACACAAGAACCGAAATGATTTCCTGCTCATCAACGCTTAACATAAGGAATGAATCTCAATCAGACGAAGAAATCACATCACATTTGAAAATAGAGATTTATACAAATCTAACAGGTTGATCAATGAATTAATTTATTCCATTAGGCTCATTTATTATTTAGAGTATTATATAACTCTCTAAGCTTGATAAGTGCGCTAAACTAGGTAGAAATATCTATCTACATGCAGAAACATTCATCTAATCAATTAAAGTATGATTCACAGGTTTTAGTGTTCAACTTTCATCGAAGCGTACGTACCAGTAGCCGACACATCAACAGGCAGTGAGTATTTCAGCTCGATGTAAACTAGTCAATGGGAAACACTAAATAAATTAAACAATTCACAGATACTCATCGCATCAGAGTTGGCTCTTCCGGTCCAGTTATCTGAGGGATAACACACTGGTGTTTAAGGCGAATGACCTTGGCGGCCTGTTTGAATATTTTTGGGCTACCACATTCCATGTACATTTTGCATCTATTTACTCGTATTTTATTGGTATTTACATATCACATTATGCATTCTAATCGTATTATCCACTCCCGGGATTTTATAAAACGTTTTAAACCCAAAAACTTTCATATTTGCAATAAACTCAAGAAAAAGCACCATGGAGGTTGGCAGCGTGCCTTAAAATCTACACCCATACATCACACCACTGTTCCAGTTATCATTAGTACCAACTGCCGGTCCCTGCCTAATAAAATTCTGGATTTTCAGTCTCTGTTGTCTTCTAGTACCTACCACAATACTGGTATTGTCACTCTGCAAGAAACCTGGCTCCATGACTCATACGATGACAATATTGTGTCTCTAAACAATTTCAATGTTTTTCGACAAGACCGTATTTGTTCCAAGAAAAAGTGTGGTGGAGGTGTTGCAACTTTTATTCACTCAAAATGGTCCATTTCAAACAAAGTTTGTTTCAAATTCTCGAATGACTTCATTGATTGCATCACTGTGAGATGTCGCCCGAAACACATTTCAAAATACAAATTCATTTATATTTCTAATGTTTATGTCTCTCCTGGCTGTACCATATTGGATTTATCTATGTTCGCCGATGAATTCACCGCTTTTGCTGCAGCTTGCTTCGAGAACTCTTTATCAATAGTAACTGGCGACTTCAATGGGAGCGATTGCTCCTTCCTTATATCACTTGGTCATGACAATATTGTTAACTTTGCCACCCGTCTTGGTAAAAAACTGGATCTAGTATTCATCAATGATGTTGGTATATATGAAGCTCGCAAACGTGCTCCTCTACTTAATTCTGACCACTGCATCATACGTGTGCTGCCTAAAATATATTCCAAATCACACAAAGGTGTCCTCTCTCACCTCTACAGTAAAGTTCAACGGAGATGCTACTCAAAAGACAACCTAGACAAGCTCAGATGCATGTTGAAAGACACTAACTGGGACTTATTTACAGAACAAACATTAGATGAAACAATCACAAACACTACCGATTATCTTAAATTCTGTTTCGAAATATGTTGTCCTAAAGAAACATTATTCATCCGATTTGATCGCTTATCTTCGCCATATCTCAAAAAGCTACGTAGAAATAAAGAACTGTTGTTCAAAACTAATGATAAGCCTGGTGTAAAAAAGTTAAACATGCTGATAAAACTGGAAATAAAAAGACTAAGTGTTTTATATAATCAAAGATTTTTGTCATGTAAAACCCCTTCTAATTTATGGAAACTTTTCAAAGAAATTACTAACGGTAAGCGATGTATTTCTGTTCCATCTCTTAATGTTGACACTCTTAATAAATCTTTCATACGCTCTTCTGTTGATACCCTTCCAAATGATACAAATCATATTGACAATAACTTTAGTGGTTTTAATACCCTTGATGTGCTTAAATGTCTCCGGTCTCTTAAGCCTTCTCAAAGCCTTGGTCCTGACGGCATACCTGCCATTGTCCTCAGGAATTGTGCTGATATTTTGTGTTATCCTCTTACTAACATTTTTAATGCCTCTTTTTCCGGTAACGTTCTACCTTTTGCATGGAAAAACATTAAAATTATCCCTATACCAAAACCATCTTCTGGTTCTGATATTAAATTTCGGCCTATTGCAATTACTTCCCCCTTTTTAAAATTGATGGAAAAATTACTTTTACTTCGTCTTGAACCCGCTTTGAAACCTTTTAATGATCCTAAACAATTTGCATACAAACATGGTAGAAGTACCTTGGATGCTGCGGTTGTCTTATATCACAATGTTGTCTCTTGTTTAGACAAAGGTGCTAAATATGTTCGTAGTGCTTTCTTAGACTACACATCTGCTTTTGACTCTGTACCTAGGGGCCTTTTATTAAATAAGCTATCGTTGACACAAACAGGATCCTGGGCTAAGAGTTGGTTGCATTCCTATTTTTCTGATAGAATGCAGTATACTGTATATAACGGCAAATCTTCTTCTACCTCGCTTACAAAATCCGGTGTTCCACAAGGTGCTGTCCTCTCTCCTTTTCTTTTTTCTTTCTTCCTACATGACCTACCTCATTCAAACGAAACTAACTTTGTTAAATATGCAGATGATCTGACTGTATCACTGCCTATCACTTCCGAGTCTGACAGCTCCAAACTTAATAGCTTTCTGTTGGACATCAACAACTGGTCCAAGTCAAATGGTCTTATATTAAATCCTTCCAAATGTCAGGTGCTTGACTTTACTTTCAAGCATCGACGTGACTTACTTGAACTAGTTAACTCTCATGATCCCTGTAGCATAGATGGCACGGAAATTGAAACCAAATCAAGTATTAAATACCTTGGACTAGTTTTTTCCTCTGACCTTTCATGGTCATCCCATATCTTATCTATCTCTAAGAAAATGTTTCGTCTTACCTTCTACATTAAAAAGTTAAGACAATCAGGTATCAACCAACCTTTAGTTTTGCAATTTTTAAACTCCTGTATTTTACCTATTGTACTCTACTGCTCTCCATTAATCTTTCCTGGGCTGCTCAAAAAAGATTATATCATATTACGAAGAGTATTAAATGCTGTGAGTAGAGCTTGTGGTCTGCCACTGCATGAGCTCGCTAATACTATAGTCGAGAGGCATATAAATTCCTGTACGAAATGGGCAAAGGCTATAATGTCAGACCCTCTGCACCCCCTTTATTCACACCTGTCCCCTTGTATCTCATCAGGTAGGACGAGAAGTCAATATAAAAAGATATATGCTCGTACTACTAAGTATAGAAATTCTACAATACCCTATTTAGCGCGTACTTTATGTGACGAAGACTCTGTTAGACGTGAAACTTACAAGTTACTATGTAATTAGCACAGTGAATCGACCCTTTTATCGTTCATCTTTCTGTATTTTATGGTGTTACACTTTCTATCGTTTAAATCGTTACTCTGCTATTTTATATTAGTTGGTATTACTATTATTACTACAATTTTGTACTTTATACATATTTTTCTCCGTATGGCACACAGTATTTTGCTACGTAGCTGCTACAACAATCGTTTTATTACTATTATGTATTGTGTATTTTTAATTTTTTTTGTCGTTTTTGGGTAAATTAGATGCAATATTGTACTGAATGCTGAAAATTCCTTGCTGTATCATGAGTACTGTTTTTGGAATAAAGCTATTATTATTATTATTATTATTATTATTATTATTATTATTATTATTATAGTTGTTCGGTCCTATTCCTAGTGGGGACAGCAACATTCACCGGAAATGTATGCGCATCCAACTAACGAGTCCCAAATAAGACGAAGAACGCATCCAAGACGCGAAATAAAGAGACAATGAGTCTAGTACCTATTCTTTTACTAGCCGAGCATTTCTACACTGAGGTGAACAGAAATATCGAAAGAAAGGTAACTAATGTCAGCTCATGATGAAATCCTGAAATCAATCAAATCCCTACAAACCATCACTTGAATAACTGGTAAGAATTAAATGAATGCTTTTATGAAAAAAACACAACTGATAACGAATTGATATCAGTTAGAGAAGTATTAAAAAGCAGAGTGCACCAGACAACTGTTTCATCCTACTTCGGAACTCCTCAGAAGCGTGCACCCATGACTACAGGGCCTTCAGGCGGCTGGCGATGACGCCATTAATCACTAATCATCAGGAATTAAAATTCATAAGTCATTGGATTTCGTCCGAGTGACTAAATGGATAACGAAACCGCCTCTCATAGCTTGAAAGGTCCTGGGGTTCGCTGTGTGCTGCTGAAGAGTTCGGAACCAGGACGAAACACCTGTTAGGTACTCCCTCCCTGAGTTCCAATCGTTGTCTAAATGATATCAATCTGCGATCGAACTTGAAACTAACACTCGAAAATACAAAAAATATTAAAATACATTGATCAAGTAAAAACCCCAAAACTTACTTTTTGACTCATTATTACTATTATTATTGCTATCTGTATTTGAAAGACGTAATTGTTTAATAATTTGTGGTTGATAACGTGCCACTATACAGACAACAATCTCTAAACACGTGAATACAATCGATCGTTCAGGATGTAGGCCAGCAAATGTTTTCCCATATATATTTGATGTATTCATCATTTGATTCTCAGTAGATATTGTAGTATTGTTGCTGTTATTATTATTATTGTTGTTGCTGTCACAGTCGACATTATCAGCATCATTAATCCGATCAAAAAATTTAGCTAAATATCCACCTTCTCCATGTTCATACATTTGTGTATCAATCAAACCGGTTGTTTGTAGCATGATACTCGATGTCATACAATTATTCTTTTTTGATGTTTTTAATTCTGGTGAAATGAACATACTTGTAGCATTATTATTTTGTGTTGATTCTATAACATTAAAATACAAAAAAAAAAAACACAACACATACAAACGAAGTTATCAGTGTGTATAATAACAAACTATGATATACTATGGCGCTATAGAGTATTTCAGTCTCAGTGCAATTATTACCGATAAAAATGGATGAATAAAATAGCGGTTGAAAAGATTCGAAAACGAGGACCCTGATATTTATATTATTCACTGTCTACTTTAGGTCAACTACAGAAATTCCTGTGGAGTCAGACGAAAAGCTACAGATATGCACACACAACTCCTCCACCCAGGCCAGATTATGCAGCAATAAGTTGCCCTCAGAACATCTTTCCGTTAACAGCACTGCATCACAACGAATTATAACAAATGAATTTCCAAGCGTTGGTTTGCAGGGATTTGACTAGTTTCAGGATTTCATCATGAGCTGACATTGGTTAGAGAACCATTGGAAAACCTGAGAGTTCTGGATATCTATTTCTTCAGCCTAGTTTAGGACTCTTCCGCAGTACACACCCACCACAGAGGGCTCGAACCCAGGACCTTCTGGTTACAAGGGGAGCTGGTAGACTATTAAGCCACTGGGCCCGATTCATATTTTTTATATTTATTTTTATATTTTTGATTACAGCTTGATTCCACACTGTATTTTTGGTACAAGTATGGAATTTTCAGCGTGGATATCGGTAGCCCAAAATTCGCAGGCCGACCATAGATATCAGGTGTGAGTCGGCGTGGGCTCGATGGCCAACCCATGAATTCTAACTTCTTCCAACTCATGACAAAGCGCGATCACTAACCAATGTCTTCGGAGAGTATTTGTCCTCACACCCAACCTGCTGTACCCCACTGGCCACGACTTCCCACTATAACACAGGTACTCCCAGTACTCCAAGGTTTTCCAATGATCCTCTAAGCAATGTCAGTTCATGATGAAATCCTTAAATGAATTTATTCAATATGGAATTGTAGATCGGTCACAGTGTTAAAATGCCATACTACTATCAATTATAAAAGTTAAAGAGGAGTGAAGACACCGCTGACACCACTTATACCCTATTGCATGCATCCACTATAATCTAACTGACTGCGACTTGTAGTACATGAAACATAAGCAGCATTAGACTTTTGTACCTGTAGAGCCCAGGAAACAACTGCCCGCCGTACAGGGGCTGTATAAGGCGGTCAGTAGAGTTGTCTTCGTATTAAGATCACCCCCCCCCCAACTACGAATCACCACAAACTGAGTCGGCATGTACAATTTTCGGGATCGACCTGTTCTATCCCCCTCTTCAGAGCGAAGAGGCTGCATCACCGGATTGTTGGTCATCTGATAGAAAAACATTACTGTTGGTAGTACGAATTTGCTTTCAGACGTGAGATATAGCGTATGCAACTTACACTATGGATAATAAGTGCTTTTACTCTAATCGCTATTTTTAAATGAACTTTCTGGTATAGTAGAACCTGTGAGAACATTAGTTCCACTCAGTGTCACTCTCTGGGTCACTATTGTATGCCAAATCGACCACTACGTGAAGGCATTAGTCAGGATCCATTACAGTTTAAAAGAAGGACAATTTTGTGCCTGAATAGTTCACTGGTTTTATCTCCCTGACAAGAGCACTGTGTGCAGTATGTTCGAATCTCCATGGGAACATCAGTTCCACTAAAGGTGACAGAAGAGATACGTCTTCCTGAGGAGAATCTAGGGCTCCATTTAAAATGCCTCTAATCATCTAACATCACTCTGAGGTGCACTGTGATGACGATTCACCTAGTCTGGTGACTGATAGGATTCAGTTAGATCATATCTTCACCCTCCGACAGATTCTAGAACATAGGCATTCCTACCGGCGTCCAACAGTCATTATATTTCTTGACCTAAAGGCAGCATTCGACTCTGTCGATCGGGAAGTTCTCTGGAGATGCTTGGCTGTAAAGGGAATTCCAAGAAAATATATTGCACTGATTAAGGCACTCTACTCGTACTCATACAGCCAGGTGAGGGCTTACGGCGAGCTGTCATCTGAACTGATGACGACCAGTGGTGTCCGTCAAGGATGCCCATTATCTCCTTTTCTATTCAACTTCATCATAGATGTGTTAATGGACTTAACCCTAAGTGACTTCAGCGATTCAGGGATTGACTTGCTACCTGGGAATAATCTCGTTGACTTGGAATATGCAGACGATATAGTCCTTCTAGGCGAGGACGCTGAAAAAATGCAGAGTCTTCTAAACACCTTGAACAGCAATCTACGAATGTTTGGCATGCGATTCGCTCCCGCCAAATGCAAGATGATGTTACAGGACTGGACTACATCGACGCCTAGTTTAAAAATAGGAAGTGAAGTGGTAGAGCACGTTGACCGCTTCACTTATTTCGGAAGTACCATCAGCCCCAACGGGCTGATCTCTGACGAAATCTCAGCACGAATACAAGGGGCTCGTTTCGCATTTGTTAGTTTACGCCGACTCTGGCGTAGACGAGATGTTCGACTATCGACCAAAGGGCGGGTGTACTGCCCATCAGTCCGCTCCGTCCTCCTTTATGGTTGTGAGACCTGGCCACTGAGAGTGGAAGACATGAAAAGACTAGCTGCCTTTGATCATAGGTGCCTGCGTTCTATTTCCCGTGTAAAGTGGCATAATAAGGTGAGCAACATGGAGGTTAGGCGTAGAGTTCTAGGTAAACAGGGGAAATCAATCGACGAAGTCGTGAAGCTACAAAGACTGAGATGGTTAGGACATGTGTTACGTATGCCAAGTCATCGCCTCCCTCGACGAGCAATGTTAGCGGATATAGGGTCAGGCTGGAAAAAAGCTAGCGGCGGTCAAACAAAAACTTGGCCTCACCAGTCAATGAAATCCACAACAGTTGGTCTAAGCCACGTAGGAAGGTGTAGACTTCCAGGCTGGGGTCCTCGGGACGGTAAAAATCTATGGTTGGAAACAATTGGTGACATGGCTCAAAATCGTTCTCAATGGCTAGCGCAGATGCATCCACTCCTTGTGATTAATGATTTCCAATGAAACTGTTTTGATCTTCGTTACTACTCTTCCTTTGTCTCACACCTCTGCTCACTGTTTCTATTATGCTTTTCTTGTACTTTCTTCTCTTGCTTCGCGTGCTACACGGAATGTGGCGACTTGAACTTCCGCACATTTGTGCAAAGTTCTATGTCGAAAACAGACAGACAGACAGTTAGAACAAACACCAAAGAACTAGCCATTACTGCCTAGTGGTATATCAGTGCATGCCTTTTACGAAAACAAAAAAAATCAACTTTCTTTCAAAAAATACCATTACCCTAGAATGGAACACGTTAAAACAAAATGAATAAATAAAACCAGATGTTCAAAAATAAAATACTTACACAGTTTTAAGCATTTATAATAATCTATCTGAGAAAAACTTCTTTCTAAAGATATTCTTTAAAAATTAAAGAATATTGATATTGTCAACTTATCAGTGAAGAGAAAAATCAATAATTAGTTGATTTCCTTGTCATTCATATGCCACCTTAAAGGAATCAATCCATGACACTTTAGAAACCCAATATGTCAACATTATAAATAATCATACATTGTAGCGATGAACTGAAACATCATCAGGTGATTACAAGGAGGAAATTGATTTTTAGATACTGTAGGTTGATTAATAAATCATTTTAGTGTAGATTTTGTCATAAACTAATATTTGTTAAAGAATTATTTTAAATCAAGAAGTCATGGCCAATGTGATTCACTATGCCAGTGTGACGAGGATGCGTACCAATGGAACTACTTGGCAGTATTTATATCGCGTGAGCTGACAGAAGTGAGAATTCATGGGTCATTGGATTCCAACTCATTGGCTAAATAGTCAACCAGTTTGTCTCGTAATCTGAAGGTCAGGGATTCGATCGCCACTGGGATCATGGGCGTGTGCCGTTGAGGAGTCCCAGATTTGGGACGAAACAATCCGTGACCAAGCCAGTTATATCTGTACAAACTAACATTTAGAAATTTTAGAATTAATTCCCCTTAGGCAGTTTAGAATAAATATCTATTTATCTATCTATCTATCTTCAACGCATTTCGAACAATCTAAATCATACACGTACTTATCATAAAAGTTTACACGGCAAAATGTAGCAATGTGTTAAGGGGGGTTGGGTGAGAGAATTAAATAAAGGCCAAATAAAGCAGTTTTGATATAGGTCAAAATATCAATGAAGATCAATAAACAAGAGAAAAAAGATAGAGGAGGGTAGATAGAGAAACAGTACACTGGTTTTGGTTTCTAGACGAAATTTACCAAGAAAGGTTTGACATAGTGATGAAATGTTTGCGAATAGTTAATTGTTAGTTTAAACTGCTTAATAGCAAGGGTTTCCACAAACTTTCGGACAGGCACCCTGACACCGTTCCACGAATTCTAGCCAATGACATTGAAGCTAAAAATCACAGATCGACTCGCAGATGCATCCACTCCTTCTGACTTACAATTTCCAACAAAACTATATTGTTCTTCGATAGTACTATTCCTTTTGCCTCATATTTATCTTCACTGTCTCTATTTTGCATTTCTTTTTTACTTTCTTCTTCTCTGGCTCTATGTGCTGAGTGAAGTGTAGCGACTTGAACTGCTGCACATCGGCGCAAAGTTCTATGTTGAAACCAGTCAGTCAATCAGTCAAAAATCGACTGAAGTTAGAATTGATGGACCGTAGGATTCCATGAAAGTTGCTAACTGGTCAGCAAGCTCTACTTTGAACCCGAGGGTTATGCGTTCAACCCCCACTGGTTTCATGGGCGCATATTGATGAAGAGTCCCAAACTGGGAGGGAATAAGTGTCCAGCGCCCTTCAGTTTTCAATAATTCTCTGTGTTGTCAGCTAGCAATGAAGTCTACAAATGAACTGATCTCACTCCACTTCAATCTAAGCGTAATTGAATATGAATATCTAACTGTCAGTAATAATCCTGACTGTTGTAAAAAGCAGCAGGTGATGGATGTAACACCGTAGTAAGATGCGTTGAGAGTACGACAGTCCATCTTATTATTGAATAGTTCTTAACTTTCAATGACTGACTAGCTTTTATCAATATACAAGAGATTAAACTTCACTGAAAAACGAAAACAGTGCCATTAAATGAAACTCTTAGTTTCGTAAATTAATTCGCGATTTTCCATTTACACAGATCCAGGTGGTAAAATTTCACTAAAGTTTCTTTAGGAAACTAAAACCATTCAGATGGCACACAATACGTGATTTGTATGATACCATAAGCGGCAATCAAGAAGGCAACAATAAATGCACTACTCCATATATACTACTGATTGAGTGGCATGAGTAGTTAGATTACGACTCATTCCAACCAGTAGTGCTTGCTAACTAGATCAGGTAATTGAGCTGACTCAAACCAGTTACGCCGCTGATGATCTCAGCCGTAAGTGAATGTGAAATGGCCGTCTGGTGTTTAGATAACTTCGATGTGGCTAACAAGCACTACTTGTTGATGTCAGTGCTACCAACTACTAGTGTGGTGTTACATTTGGTGTCGTTGCCTACCGACAAATGGAAAGCTTATGCCCTTCAATTTCTGATGGAGACATAAGGATCTTCGGGCAGGAATTTGAGGCTTCTGTGCAGCTGATTGGCGTTCAAGATCTGTCAGCGATGAGGCTGCTACTTGGGACGCTGCTGGGAGGTCGGGCGAAAGCAGCATATGAAAGTGTGAGGTGAAATACCGAGGAATGTGCGACAGGGTCAGGCAAACAGTTTCCAAAATGAGGAGGACGACATATCTTCAAGTTGAGATGGGGTTACGCAGACAAAATCGCAACAGTAAACAAAGAGAAACAGGTGAATATCAGCGAGCGCCAAGATTCCAGACAACAAGACAAACGAACAAAGCCCCTAGAACCAAGAAGACCGAAACCAACTTCAGTCGCAAGTCTTTGACGGGGGGATGAGTGTGGTGAGAGCTGGCTGCTAACCGAAAATTGGTAGACAGTAATTTATGTCAATGTTTACGTCCCCAATATTGGTCGTGAGAACAAAGACTGATTCAACAACCAGTCACAGCAGACTTTGCGTAGGCGGATACAATTTGCACATAGACAATCTGAACTTGAAAGAGATGAAAGATTAACGTTCAGCGAGAAACCACCACCAATCAGAAGACGGTGTTTGTTTGCTTACAATAATCTATAATAGTGTATAAGAAAATCTATAAATATGTGTTGATTTCCTAAATAAACGATCTGTTGCCTGACCCTTGTCTTCTGTTGTTACACTACTATCAGTCAGTCAATCAGTAGTACATAGGGTGGAAACAATTCCAGTGTGTATAATCACATTAGGGAATTAATTCAATGCATATAGGTTTCATAATATCACAACAATAAAATCAATTAACTCGTCTAAAATGGAAATTTTAACATTTTTTAAAATTTTGTCAAGCCATATTTATCCCAAAACTTCGTAACGCCCACAAATTAACAATGGTTACTTATTATCAGGGCAAGAATGGAATGTTACTTAAACTATAGTTAACGTAAATGTCTGTTTATTCCCAAAAATTTAAGCTTATAATCATGTTGTTTTTGTAAAGATTAGATTTGTTTTTCGAGTTTGACCACAGACTGATATCAGTTAGCGAATCATTGGAAACCAACAGGGAGTACTGGGCGGCCAGCTGTTTCACCCTAGTTTGGGAATCATCAGCAGTACACAACCACCACGAGGGGGTTCGAACTCAGGACTTTCCGGTTACAAGGCAAGCTCTTCGACCACTAAGTCCGATTCAATGGCCAATCCATGAATTCTAACTTCTGCCAATTCGTAATTTTAGCCCAACTACCAACTAGTGTCATCGGCCGGAAATCCATCCTCACTTATGAATTAAATTCAAGGTGGTAGTAAAGATCACTACAGAAAGAAAACTGAAAACCGAAGAGGACTAGACAGACAACTCTTTCACCATAGTTTGCAACTTCCAAAAGGCGTACATCTATTATATATCACAACAAGTTGAGCCTAGGATTGACTATCCGCTTATGAAATGAATTCCATGTTACCCACGAATTATTGGGTTGTAATTTAGTGAACACTGCCTCCCAGCTTCTGCTAATTTGTAACACAGAAAGCAATCGCTGTCGAGTGCTGCTAGTGAACGCTTTTCTGCTTACACTCAACTAGTCACCTGAAATCTAAGTACCGATGGAAATTTTACATAACATAGTACAACAGATTCTGAGATACAATGCTAACTGAAAGCTATACTCCAAAGACTTGTGTTTTAAATCCAACTACAGTCTAAAGCTACTGTTTCAACTTCAATCAGCACTTTGTTTACAGACTGGCAGACAAATACTTACCTTATAATCAATTACCTGTAATGTCAACTAATTCCCTATTACACAAAACCGAATAACTATCTCAGATTATTGATATCTGTAGATAGATACAAATCCCGTCTATACTAGTGGCTGTTCCTTAGCTCTGGATAGAAAAAGTGAAGAGGTCGTCAGTCTATGACGCAATGCTTAGAGATAAAGAATATTTGTATTAGGTTATCACCAGTTGGTACACCTTGGTTGGGATCAGAGAGATAATTCGAATCCGTGGCTCAAAATGTTATAAGATATGGTCTTACGTTAAATCCCTCAAAATGCCAGACTATTGACTTCTCCTTTAGAAATAAGCGTGATCTACAACGACTGGTTAGTACACATGATGTTTGTAGAATAGAGGAGACTAAAATAGAAACTACGTATAACACAAAATATCTTGGTATAGTTCTATCCCATGACCTTACTTGGTCATGTCATATTTTATCGATCTCCAAGAAAATGTTCCGCCTAAGTTGCTACCTTAAGTAGCTAAAACAATCTGGAATTATTCAACCTCTGCTTTTACAATTAATAAGCTCTTGTATCTTACTTATTGTAATTTACCACTCCCCCTTAGTCTTTCCTGGGCTACTCAATAAGGACAATGTCATTTTGAGAAGGGCATTGAAGGTTATCAGTAGGGCAAATGGTGTGCAGCTTATTCAAGTTGTTACTAGGATTCAGTCAGTCACAAATAAGGGAAATAAAGACTGGTGAAAATAATAATCTCAGAGTAATTATACAACAAAACTATAATCAATATTTTATTCCACTGGCTTCAGAAGTAGGAGATTTTGCAATTCAATTTATACACTGTCATGTGCACATGATAGTTTGATTGGACAATCTTTGACCTTACAAACAACCAATCAGATTAATTTATTTCACCAGTGACCTAGTCAAGCTTCATGTATTGGAAACGTATACCATATATGATACATATATCTAATAAACTGGAGTTTAGAGTCAAAAACACCTAGGTGTCTACTGAAATTTTTATGGCTCAGTGAAACCAAAGGGATTGAGGGAAAATAATTGAATTCGGAATTCACTTGAAGTGCTTACACACTGACCCACTGAGGCGCTAATGAATGCACTACACGTTTTTTTATTATTTTCATCCTTATAAATCAATACCAAACAGGTAATCCTCATCTAGAACCACCTTTGGAATCCTTATTTTAAAATAAAATATCAGAAGAAAAAAATCAATTATTCTTACCTTTAGTTAACCAATCATCACGTTCTTTGGTTAAACGTTCATTAGCTGCTATCAGTATATGAATCATATTGGCTAGGCATAATAAATGCGTTTCAATACAATCTCGTGTCAATAAAAGTCTAACATGATCCATTATTTGATTGATCGATTCATTCATTCATTGTGTTATGAAGAATTTGAAAGAAAAGCAAAGAAGTAATAAATAAACATACATGAAAACAATACAATGGTAATAGTAATATATGAACAGTGATGTTGGTGACCTATGGGTTACGCGATTACAAATGCCAAGAAATGAAGGACCCAACGGTCCAGATGAATTTCCAAACTGTTGGGAATCAGGCACGATTATTTTATGAAGCTGAAAGATACTGTCTAGCGGCTTAAATCTTGGTAGATAGAGCTAGGTTTGAACCCACCTAGTGCCCGGTATTGGGTAATGGAGCCTCTTGACTAGTGAATCAAAACTTCCCTACATTCTTATAATCACAGTGTGATATCCATACAGTTACATTAGAATCATCCTGAAGACTTAAAACTATCTCTTATATGCGTTATTACTCAGCTAATCAATATTGAAACAGGAGTTCAACGGTATTAGAAAAAAGTAAGGCAGTTTGATTTATTAGCTAACGATATGTTAACAGTCAAATGTATGGGATATCTTTGGCTAGCTAATAAAGAGAACAACCTTGCACTGCCAATACCTCCCAATACGTGGCCTTGACAACACAATACAACACAAGGAAGAAGAGATTTATTCCTTTAACTAACTACCTAACTCACAGAAACCTAATGTGTATACACTCCACATTATTTAAGTTGAAGATGGTAAGGATCAATGGCCTCAGACTATTGGTGATATAGTTTAAAATCGTTATCAACGGAACAGGATGCATTCACTCTTTGTTATATTCAGGACACGTTAAATCATCATGTTTCGCCCGTATATTTCCGTTCACTATAGTTGTTTCGAATTTTTCCCTAGCTTTGTGTAATATATGGAGTTTGGCAACTTAAGATGCTGCACTTCTGTGCAAAGTTCTATGCTAGGAACTCGGTCAATCAGTCAGCCGAGTTGAAATGCTAATGCTTTTCTTTAGTGGTCTTCGCCTCGGTATTTGCATACAGTTGTATTTTTAACCATCAAGATAAGTCATCAACTCTTATCAAGCAGCTTGGTACGATTTGAACATTGTACAGGGGTGTGTTCAGGTCGATCGGCACACAGTAATTTCATTTATAAACGGTTAAAATATGCCGACCATAGATGTTTGCGAGTCAGAATGAACCATTAAAAAAATATTTAAAATAATTCCAGTATTTAATTGTTGTATGGTGACTAGCAGTAGAATCTAGGATGCGCATTTCGTCCTATTTGGGATTCGCCATCAGATACACCCAGTTGACGAGTCCTAAATAGGACGAAATGCGCATCTTAGATTCCACTGCTAGTCACCATCCACCAATTAAATTCTAATTATATGCCCAGGCATCGTCGAAGCATCTCCAAAAGAGGTCGACAAGTCAACTTGAAACCTAGCACTTTGGTTCAATCAATCGACAGGAAAATCTAAATTTCAGTAAATAATTCCAGTATGTTTAGAAAATTAAAACAAGATTCTTCTGAAAGTTGTGCTGCGTAAGCCACAGTTACATCAGAGGAATTACTCAAATCTAATCAAACATTAAAATACACAGTTAAATAGTACATAAATTAAAATGAACTTTCTTAGAAGGTCACAGATTGGTAAATATTTGTACTAATTAAATAAACGTAATTAATCATTATATATTGTCAAGTTGTCATTGTTAAATTACGATATGTGTGTATATCTGTCTGTATGTGCATGTGTGCATGTACTGTTTTTTGTATGGAGAATACGTATATTCATTCATAAGTAATAGTCATGATGATTGTTCAAAGGTTAAGGGAATATTAACGAGTATATATATGTTATATGTTTTATTTCACTACAGTCTAAGTATCAAATCTGGTCGACACAGGACAGTAATCATATCAACTCCAACACAGCCTCGCATGGTCATATACTCTATATTCCAAAGTTATTATCGCGTACAGTCTTCTACACGTAACTAAAACTGTTCGAATAAGATCGAGTAAACTGGAACTTTGTATTCATCAAAATTGAACACATTCAGGCGCTATTCCCCTAACACGTGACTGAATTTGCATTAAAATTTCTTCTCCTCTCCAAGAGTAAATCTTCCTTTTATCCTTTTTTTCTTTCCTTTTTTACTTATAATTATTATTTATTATAATTTATACCCTCTATTCTAGTATACTTTCAGTACTATCGGATTTTCTATTTATTCTCACTTATTATTAGGGATATTATTTCTTTTCTCAATATATACCTCCTCATGTTTCATTTTGCAGATTAATTAAGACGCAATGAACTTTTTACTGCAGTCATACTATCTCCTCTTTAATGCATAATACTTTAGACTAACTGACACCTTTGATAACTTTGAACTTACTTGTCAATATTTCTTCTCCACGTTGTATGAATTTATAATGACTAATCCCCATCATCGTCTACCACTTGACAATATTTCGTAACTGAATTCAACCTAGCATGTTTGTCAGACAAATACTAATTATTTTGTCCCCTTATACCTAATATCTACATAAAAGTGTCCCAGCCGGCAACTGCTACGTTGCCGTGGTGGTCAGGCTTGAATACCGCAGTGACCCAACAAGCTAAACTGGCTGGGACTCATGTCCCTGCAGGTCCTACCATTTCAGGAAGGTTGTTTGGATAGCGGTTAGACTAAAAGCAGTTACCATGGGGTACATGGGCTCCAGAATCCAATGCGATCAAATGGCGTATGAACCCATATGGGTCACAGGCAACCATGGGAATGCAGCTCCTGACGCTGCTCCGCTGCCTTGAGGATTAGACTCCAAGTCAAAGACTCGGAGGTGGTCACTTAAGAGAACCACCTGCTTCGGTCTGGGCGCCCGGGCAGTATCTCAGCCCTCACAAATTGTGTGGTGCATCTTTCTTGGTGCCATATTGTACCAAGTTTCTTTCCGCATTCAAATAAATAACATAAAAGTGTATCCACCACATAACTGGCCATCAACTGTAACGATAAATATTATGCTATGTAATGGCAAGAACCTGAAGAGAGAATATTCATCGTTCAGATTGACTTTTAATATATTATAGTCTGCCGCCAGATAGATGATCAATCTATCCCTTCTCAATATTCGTATTCATAAAGTCGAAGTAATTCTCCTTAAAGAAAGAAGCTATGACTTGCATAGCAAAATGTAAAGAAAACATCTTGTTTTGATTTTCAGTACATGCCGGGAATATTTTAAGTAATTTTATATGACATTATTAACAATATAATTTATTTCATTTCGGCTTTGTTCGTAAGTACTACTTCAGCTAGAAGCAAGACATATACATGAAGTATGAAATGTGAAAAATGGGCTCAATCCATTTTGTCTAACTCACACCACCCTCTTCATTCACAACTCTCCCTGTGTATCTCATCAGACAGGACCAGAAGCCTATATAGAAAACTGTATGCTCGCACTAGTATGTACAAAAACTCAACCATCCCATACTTAGCTCGTGTTCTGTGCGATGAAGAAAGCATTAGGTGTGATACCTATAACTTACTAAATAGTCAGTAGAACAACTGGATCTCGTCTTTCCAATTCATATTATTTATAAGCACAAAGTTTTTTCTTTCTTTTCCTTTTCTCTCTCTTTTTCTTCTGTTATGTGCTCCTTTGTTCCTTTCTTCCTTACAAACTCTATTTAAAACATTTGTCTTCGTTCTTTCACACTCCGTATATCTCGACCTTTATGTTACCGCTTACCCTAGTAAATATGCTAGTATCTACTTATCTAACACCTTCTAACACTGTTCAATCTTGGCTTTGCTATCGGCATGCTAATATGTTGTCAAACTAACCGAGATTACCCCTAATCTATGTAGAATTTTAGTTATAGTTCATGTACTAACTGGATGCAATACTGCAGTAAAATGTTGAGAATTCCATTCTGTATCACAAGTACTGTTTTGGAATAAAGCAAATTATTATCATTATTATTATTATTATGCCAGTAAGGTAGCTTTTATAACAACTTTGATTGCATTTAAAAGATAGGCGAAAGTAAGCTGATAATGTTAATTACTTAATCAGTTGTTAGTCAGTCAATTTCAACCTGAGTACTAGTCAATCAATGGCTAATTGGCTTAAGCACTCAACGGATCCCGGGTTCGAGTCCTGCTTCACCTACTTCAGCTTGGGAAAGCGGGTAGCATCATCGGCCTTCGAAAGAAAAGTCCAGTCGATAAACTGTGATGTAACAGATATTCAACAGTAGTTCAAGGGTATTGTAGTAAAAATGGCCAATACAATAAGGTGAGGCTGATAATATCTCATATGAAAGAATGTCACACATGAGTGAATCACTTCAGTTACAAACACAGAAATGCAATTATTGACCTCGACTATTCATAAGGCTTCACCTTATGATTATTATATAACTTCATGAGTTTGTGGATGTGTTTTAAAGAAAACTGCAGGATTGAGTTTCCTAAATGAGTGGTCAAACATGGTAGTATAGTAACGCTTAGTGACGATAGTGATTCAAAGGCGGAATGCCTGTCAGTCACGCGCACATGGTTGAGGATTCAATACTCGGCTGACACACCCTTCAACCTCGCTTAGCCGGTAGTAAGCCCGAAAAAGAGGGGAGGTTGAGCATGAGGCTAGCAACCTCACCTCGTAAAGACAACACAAGTGATATTGAAACTTTAAAATTGATGCCTGGAGTTAAATATTCCACTCGGCACACCGAGGAATAAGTGATTGAACGCTAGTCAGTAACTAGTGTATTGTGTCTAGTTATTTGTT
Source organism: Trichobilharzia regenti (assembly GCA_944472135.2). Classification (NCBI taxonomy): domain Eukaryota; kingdom Metazoa; phylum Platyhelminthes; class Trematoda; order Strigeidida; family Schistosomatidae; genus Trichobilharzia; species Trichobilharzia regenti. The sequence goes on from OX235263.1 coordinate 39,323,022, forward strand.
TAGTGCAGAATGAATTCTATCAGTCAAGTTCGGAACGTGGCCACCATTATAGGTGGCTCGCCATCGCGGTGCACTTTGAATTGTTGATATTAGATGGTTGAAGGCAATCGGCAAAAAGCCTTGAGTATTATTATTATTGTTCCCTTGGGTTCCTAGTGGAACATAGGGCTTCAACTGCACATCTCCACTTGCCACTTCTGTCTTCCTTCTGCTGTACTTTTCACCTGCATCCATCTCAGTCCATACTCATTCAGCTCCTCTTCACACGATCTCCTCCATGTCACCCTTGCACTGACATCCCACTCGCCGCTTCCTTTTCGGGTTCCACTCGAAGGCTTGACGCGCGATGCCACCCAGCGGTCTCCTCAGCGAGTGTCTAATCCATCTCCATCCACTTTCTCCTGAATATTTGTTGATTGGCGATTGGTTCTTGTTTTGTTTGTCCCCAGTCAGAGTTTCTTGTTGGTGATTCTTTACGGCCCGGCCATCTGATCTTCAGTATAGATTCAGCGAAGACAGTTGTTGGTTGATAATGGTCTGTAACAGGCTGTTGGAAATATTCTTTGTGACCCGCCCACCCTCCAAGTTTCTGATCCAGTCCGTATAGAAGAACTGACTGACTTGACGTTTGTATTGAAAATCCAACCGAATTTTGTTGTTGATTCTGGTTGAGTGACGAAGATTTCCATATTGGTTTCAGGTTGATGAATGTGTGTGTGTTTCTCGCCTTCCCGATTCTAGCTCGATTTGACATCCTCGTCCGTACTGACTGGCTGTAGTTGAGACAATGCTCAGTGCTAGATAAGTGAATGAAGTCACCTCTTTCAAATCCCTCCCGTTGATGGTGATTGGCACTGGATGTTGCTGCTGTTGTTGGTTGGTTATTTTCATAACTTCCGTCTTGTCTATGTCCACTTGGAGTCCTGTCTTCCCCGACTGCTTCTTCGACCAGTTTGTCGGTTTTCGCTTGTAAGTCTTCGATTTTGTGTGACACCTTGAGTAAAAGTTTCTAATATCAACAATTCAAAGTGCACCGCGATGGCAAGCCACCTAAATTGGTGGCCACACTACAACCTGACTGATAGAATTCAGTCTGCACCAATCAGAGGACTACACACATTACACTAGTTACCAACTAATGTCCAATCAAAGTAACCAATACAGTCCCACAGGTGGTCGATTGAGAGACCGAATAGCTCAGTGGTAACGTCTCCGACTGCAATACTCACTGAGTGATATGGGTTTGAATCTCAGAAGAGGCATGAGTTATTCCAAGGTTGCAGAGACGCCTTACTGACTGGTGAGTACCAACCTAGGTCGAGCAAGTCTTCCTGCTAATTGTCTCCAACCACCTAATATCAACAATAATGGAACTATTAGATGTCTTTTCATGTTTCTGACTTTGAGTCAAATCTAACTGTTAAACGCCAGAGTTTACACAGATTGTATATTATTATGTCTGAACTCAAACATTTAATATAAAGTGTGAATTCGAGAGCATATTAGTTAGCGATTCGGCCACACCACTCTAATATATAAATTTTACTAATCTGGATGTTACTGATTTCGAATCCTGTAGGCGCCAGATTTCCATCTCACCTTGAATCATTAACCATTAAGTTAATAATAGTCCCCTAATTCAAGGCTAACCCAAATATTCTCACCATCAATTTGAGTTTATTTATAGATCGAGGTTAGTCACACTGACATATATCAGTGGTTCCACCACGCACACGCTCCAGGTTCGATTTCCGACCGACGAATTCCTAAACTTGGCTTAATTTATTAGTCAACAATAAGCTAGAGTAAGAGGGAAGGTTGGGTGAAAGGATAGCACTTCTACCCCATAAAAACCACACAACCATCAGTGAACCTTTGGAGCTTGAAGCTATATACTCCCCTCGGAACGCAAAAAAAATGAAAAACAAAGTCATAACGACAAATATGATATGAACCATATCACTATATACGTCGATGATTTAGTCACAAATCAGTGGACGGACCTGCCTAACTCATAGTTACACAAAAGAAAAGTTTACAGTTCTAGTTACTCTCTTCCTCTTAATCTGTTCCTGTTGACTGTATATTCCATAGCACATATAATATGTATTATTTAGCTTCATTCACATGTTATATCAGGTGACCACTTCTTACCTGTGTAGTACTTGTAACAGTTCAATAGATATTTCTGTTGATGATTGCATAAGATAAGCACGAAATTTCGATCGACTTAACAGGCATAGAATACAACGTAGACATGTATGAATTATAGAAATTGGCTGTTTAGATGTTGTATTACACATGGCTTCAACGCACATTCCTTTAGAAAAATTTTTAAAAAATGCAAAAGAGAAGCAGTAAATAAATAAAATCAATGCAAAATTAGTTTCAATATTAGCATTACTACTACTTCATAGTGTTATTTGTACAACCTGGGGTAATGCCATTACAAAAAAGGCGTAATTCTAAAAATATATAAGGGGAATTAACCGGCTTTAAGATAGATTCCATCACCAAAACGACATTATCAGTTGAGGAACTATAGACGACCAGGGAGCCGTTCTATCTTAGTTCGTAACTCATCAGCACTGCACTCATTTGACCACTTCACTTATTCGGGAAGTATCATCAGCCAGTGCCAACGGGTTGATCTCTGACGAAATCTCACCACGGATACAGAGGGCTAGTTTCGCATATGCCAGTTTACGCCGGCTCTGGCTTACTAGACGTGATATCCAGCTGGCTATCGACCAGAGGGTGGGTGTACTGCTCATCAGTCCGCTCCGTCCTCATTTATGCCTGGGAGACATAGCCATTGAGTGGAAGAAATGAAAAGATTAGCTGTCTTTGACCATAGATGCCTGCGCTCTATCTCCCATGTAAAGTGGTATTATAAAGTGAGCAATATTGAGGTTAGGCATCCGTCGAGTGTTAGTTAAGGAGGGGAAATCAATCGATGAGGTTGTGAAGCTACATCGACTGAGATGGTTAGGACATGTGTTACGTATGCCTCCCTAGTCGTCACCTTCCTCGACATCGGGCAATGATACCCGCCTGACATAGGGTCAGGCTGGAAAAGAGCTAGCGGCGGTCAAACAAAAACATGGCTTCATCAGTCATTGAAATCCACAACAGTTAGTTTAACCCACGTAGAAAAGTGTAGACTTCCTGGTTGGAGTCCTCGGGACGGCAAAAAAACAATAGTTGGAAACAACTGGTGATATGGCTCAAAATTGTTTTCAATGGCTGGTGCAGATGCATCCACTTCCTGTGACTTATGATTTCCAATGAAACTCTATTGTTCTTCGTTATTACTATTCCTTTGTCTCACACATCTGTTTGCTGTCACTATTATGCATTTCTTCTAATTTCTTCTTTTGATTTGTGTACTACATGAAGGGAGTGTGGCGACTGATACACATCGATGCGAAGTTCTTTGTCAAAAACAGACAGACAGACTCATTTGATTCCATCATGCAAAGAAACCGGGATCTTCACAAATTGAGGTGGCCACTTCTAGCCTTCAACCATTCAGTTGTAATCTAATGCCTAGTGAATTCTATCCTCTGACAGTCGGTGCCAACGACGACAATGGATTAGTAAGTAACACTATATATATAACCAACTGACAGAAGATAGAACTTATATGACATTGAATCACAACTACGTGTTTAAGTGATGAAATACTCGCCAAGTAAGCTTAAAGTTGTGGTTTAGAATTATACTGGGGTCATGGACAAGAACAAAACAGATGTGTTCAGTGACAATCTAATTAATATCGTCTCATAACGAAATCTACCTTGGATTCAATATAAACAGTCGGACCCACCAACTGAACTATTTACAATAAACATATTTCTGTTATCGGTGTGGTGTGTAAAAGAATTTATAAAAGTATAAGACGAAAACAAAACAACAACAAACATTTGGCCCCCTTTATAAATTTGAACAGAGCAAGCTATTGTTTTCAGTTTATTCAAAATAATATAAAAAGCAATAAGCCGACTTGAAGCTGTTACACTGACCTGAACAAGAGCTTAAGCCTTCACATTACTTCAACTGAATAAATAATAACTGACACAGTTCAGTTCCTATATATGTGTAAAACTTGGGCACTGTGGTAGTAATTCATTCCATATTAGTTTGTTTATTAGATGTATCACACACACACACAGTGAAACTGTATTATTTACTGGATGACGTTTCGAACAAAATTTATTATTGCTCATAGTCATATCAATTATAATCACACGACTTCAAAATTGAGTTTTATAGTTTTCTTTATTCTCTCCTATTTGTCGTCGTTGGGGTAGTAGAATTTTCGAGATATCTGGGTGGACAAGTGTTGAATCATTCCTATTACATGTATTTGCAGTTGATTTGATAAACAAAGCTTCTGTTATCAATCTCTCCCTATACCCTGTGACATTAGATTTTAAAACTGTCATCCTATCCCATGCATCCTATTGTGTGGTTGTGTGTAACTGCATGTAGTGCTATCGCTGAACTATTCAGTTCCTTAAAGTTCCATTTACTATGGACACAAAAGTTTGTTGAAATGAATGCATGATAAGGGAAGCTCTACTTCTGTCATACTGCAAATCACGCAAACATACTAGAGCAATTGTCTGTCTGTCTGTCTGGATTCAACATAGAACTTGGCACCGAAGTGCAGCAGTTCGAGTTGCCACGTTCCAAATAGCACACAGAGGTAGACAAGAAGATGAGTGGAGAGAATTAATAGAGTTTGACAAATATAGGAGTGAAGCAGAATGGGTTATGGTAGAAAGGAGTATGAAAGATTACAGAGATTGAATACATCTGCGCCATTGACAACGATTTTGAGCCATGTCACCTATTGTCTCCAGCCATTGATTCCTAGAGTCCCGAGGGCCCCAACCCGGGAGTCTGCATCTCCCTACCTGACTCAGTTTAACTGTCAAGGATTTCATGGATTGATGCCATGTTTTTGTTTGGCCACCACTGGCTCTTTTCCAACCTGAACCTATATCAGCTAACAATGCCCGTCGGGGGAGGCGGTGGTTAGGCATGCGCACCACGTGACCTAGCCATCTTAGTCTATGTAACTTTATAACCTCGTCGATTGATTTTCCCTCTTTGCCCAACACTCTACGCCTAACGTCAACATTACTTACCTTGTGAAACCACCTAACGTGAGACAGAGATCGCAGACATCTATGATCGAAAGCACTCAACCTTTTCATGTCTTCAACGCGTATTGGCCATGTTTCAGAGCCATAGAGAAGGACGGAGCGAACTGATGAGCAGTACACACGTCCCTTGGTTGATAACCGGATGTCACGCCTACGCCAGAGATGGTGTAGGTCAGCGAAAGCAGCTCGAGCTTTTCGGATCCGTGCTGAGATTTCATCGCCAATCAGTCCGTTGGTGCTAATACAACTTCCCAAGTAGGTGAAGTGGTCAACATGTTCTATCACTTCACTCCCTATCACTAAGTTAGGGGTTGACGTCGTCCAGTCCTGTAGCAGCATCTTACATTTTGCAGGGGCGAATCGCATGCCAAACATACGAAGATTGCAGCTCAAGGTGTTCAGAAGACTCTGCATTTTGTCAGCATCCTCCCCTAACAGGACTATGTCATCTGCATATTCTAAGTCCATTAGATTATTCCCTGGTAATAAAGACATTCTGCTAGAACTGACAAGAATGTGATGTCGTTCAGAGTCTCATCTAAGAAATCATGATTGACAGTGAAACGAAAACTGGCGTTAATCCATTTACCAGCTGTACTATGAGATTCAGTTGATGATCGGAAGTTACATGCACTTCAAGCCAGAAGATAAGTGTTGATGTGAATTTCGCCACTAATTAAGTTTCAAGCTGCAGATGGCCTAAGTATTGGAAATATTCATGGATAGTAGCCACAAATAACTAGGGAGATTAAAATGATAAAATGTTATCAGTAAAGACTAGTAGCCATCTGGGAGGAGAGCACAAGATATTAGCGGAAGCACTCTGTGTGCAGGATGATCTGATGAAGCTTCGGAATTCATAATTAAACTGAGTAAGTTTCTTAATTTTTTTTCCTTCACGTTCCCAGTGGAACATACGGCTTCAAGCTAGTGGATTGAAGTTTCTGTAGCAGTGTTTATTTTTTACAGGATGGGGTTGGTAGCCTCATACCCAACCTCTCCTCTTTACCAGCATTATTTTTGGCTTCGCGAGGTAAAAGAATGCGCCGGCCAGGGAAAGAAAACCCGGACCATGTGCATGGTCGGCGAGCGTCCTAACCGTTGTGCCACCGACACACCAAGTTTCTTAAATAACAGTTTAAATTGTAGTCAGATAATACATAAATTCTCTCGCTGTTATTCATACGAAATCTGATCAAGATTTGACCGAAGACTTCCCCACCAACATTGGGAGCCGAGTAAAAAGCAGACATATGTAAAAAGTTATATTGACATAAATCTCAGCAATGAATGGATAGGATAGACATTAGGGAGATCATTGAATGGAATCATGCGCCAAGCACGCCCTCGTTTAGAATCCGAATAGGAGACGACGAGTTGAGCGCTCAAGATTGACATAGGAAAGATCATGTGAGGAGGAGATCAGGACTTACAGACAATCAAGAAGCTAAAGAGGACTAAGGAGGACAGGATGAAAAGGATGGACAGCTGTGCTGTTCAAGCCCTATGCTCCATTTGGAACCTAAGGACAAATAACAGCAGTATAAAACTAAATCTCAAAGAAATTGAAATAAATATTTCCAACATTTCATTCAGCAAACTGGTCAGAACCTCTTCAGAGAAATAATCGATATTTGCAACAACAAAAAACGAGACGTTGGAATTATTCATTTCATTTTTGGTGAGATTTATTCAGTAAATATAATTTTTACCTATGTCCCTTGCTATTAGTCCCAGTTGTGCGTGTGTATACACTATTAAAAATTAATGCTTAGTAGAATAATTTCGAATAAACTGAGAAAAAATGCAAACTTTTTTCTCACAAATGACGTCATCACTCCCATCTACTTTGTCTTTCATTTTTGTTTTACAATAATGCCTCTGGGAAAAAACAAAAAAAGCACCTGCATTAATTGGAACTTATTATTATTACTATTATGTATTGAATAATTCCTTCATGCATAGATATCTATCAGTGTATATATGTAAGTAGCTGCATAGATTAAATAACTCTGCTCTGTTTTCCCAATGAATATCGCTAATACTGATATCGTCAGTGGATAACGTTTGAATATCAGGCTAGTTAACAGCATCAGTAAGGAAGGTATCATTTTTAAATAAAAATATTTCCATAATAATAATAATAAGCTGATTAAGGTGAACCATTTATGCCTAATGTCATTCAGTGCTTCCATATGGTTCAAAGACTTGATGCTCAAGTTCTCAAAAGAAGTATTACCAACAAGTTATTACAGACTTTCATCGACAGCTACCTTCGCTCAATACTGAAGGTTAGATGATCGACAAGAAAGGATAAACAAGAAACAAGGAACTTCGGGGGCAAAAACACGAATAACGAGAAGAAAATGGAAATGGATTGGACATAGCCTGACGGAAAATTCAAGTAACATCAGTCACATATGCAGGTTAAACACTTGAGTTGAACCTGTATGAGAAGCCATGAGTTAGCTGTAGATTCAATGCTCATATAGAATTCATGGGCAATCAGATTCCCTCCCAGTGGCTTAATGGTTTACGAGCTCGTCTCGTAACTGGAAGGTCTTAGATTCAAACGCAAGTGGGTGCATACTGCTGTTGAAAAGTGCTGGACTAGAACGAAACAGCTGTCCAGTACGTTCACGTTTTCTAGGGAACTGAGTTCAATAGAAATGTGCCGTTGAAGCCTTACATCTCGTTTGGAATGCAAAGAATCAATAATATAACAATAATAATAATTTATCACTTACCTAAAATTAAAAAGAAATGACGTGATGACTTTGACATATCATTTTTACTGTTGGTTTTATTCTCATCAACAAATGATGACGATTCATTTGTTAACCATAAAGCAAGTGCATACGTCATACATGGCCAATAACGTGCATAATATACGCGTATCTGATCAAGATTATTACTATTATTTATATTGAAGTGATCAGATGAATTTTTTATCACATCACTTGACTGCTGCTGTTGTTGCTGATTTGATAAACTGTCTGGTAGACACATATATGCATAATCTCTTAGCGCACTTAACCATGCTTGACTTAAACCTGGCAGGATAGGCTGAATCCATTTTGTTAATAATTGATGAATTGATCTACTTGGAGTTGTGGTAGTAGCAGAAGTAGTAGCTGAAGCGGTAAAAGATAAATTTTGATAATATGTACCATATTTAAAATCTAATTTATACAAATATAAAAAGTGACATTAACAGAACGCGAAAGACAAGCTGTCGCATTAGGCCACCTAAACGTGCATATACCAGTTTACTTGCTCTTGTGGAGCCGAGTATATCACCCGTACCATGCGCCAACTTGCAAAACGCGCTCGTGAACACTATCCAACCTGACTAGTAATAGGAGAACGAAAACGCGTATATAATTCAGTGACAGAACATCTGGTCAATTCAGGACATTCAGCGCCTTTCGAAAAATCCTTCAAAATAATATACAAGATTCAATCAAACCTATCAAAGGGAGTGAAATTAAGACATCTGGGTGTCGCCGAGGCACTAGCTATCCAAAAGCTCGAATCCAAACTTTGTATCCAAAAGAAATACGTCCAACTCCTGTCCCTGCCATGGCCATCATAAACAGGTATTTTTTTAGTAATGACCATCCCATCGCCCTTCTTATCTAAACTTCCTGTTTATTCATGCTATTTTAAGTTTTTCTTAATCCATGTTTACACTGCCACACTTTCATATCCGAACTTCGTGTTTATTTTCTCATTTTACTATTTCTACATATTTAATCCCTGATTGCATAAACAATTATTCATCACATTAATTTTTTTGTCCAAACATCCTATCTTTTTTTGTTATTTCTACATTTCTAAACCCCAGTTGCACAATGTCAATCTACTTAGCAACTATTATGATGTTACTTTGTTTGAGTTTTATCCATCCCCCTGTAATTGTAATTTTTATTAATTTATCCCTTAACCGGAAATTATTCTGGAACTTTCCCATCCATTTGATATAAATACACGAATGTACAGCCTAGATGATGACTTCGTCGAAAAGAAAATTTTCTTCGCTGCAACTGTCTTCTTAATAACTCCGATGTCCCAATGCGTATATTCCATGACATTAACAGAAGCAAATTAGCAATGCAGCAATCACACATAATCCAAGCTGAAATTTCACAACAATTCCCACTGATAACTGAAATTATTCAGATTGCACCAAAAATGTGTGATCTGCTTGATAACATAAATGTGAATTTAAGAAGAAATAAGCATACACACATGATGCTATATACTACTGACTGATTGATACGAGTAGTTCAACACCACTTACAACAACCAGTAGTGCCTGTTGACCCGACAGAGGCGATCTTGACAACGGATGACTGTGTCCCTCGTTTGGAGTCGAGCTCATCTGCCCTTTAAAGACTGAATTTTTCCCAATTTTGTGCTCCGTGTATCCGCAAGATATGCCAATATGAAAGTCCTGATGTTCAAAAGGGGCAACGATAGGCTTGTCGAGTCGTTTTACCTATATAACTGTCTACACAAGAGCAGTTAAATCTATAAACGCACACTAAAGTGACGAAACTCGGTAGTTTAACCTTCATCTGCATTGGAATTACACAACAAGTGGTAAATCTACAAACTAGTCAAGTATTGGTTTGTAGGAATTTGACTGCTTGGTAACAGGATTTCATTGTAAGATGACATAGGTTAGAGATGCTCATTAGCGAATGGCCCTATTCAGGTAGGTATTTACCTGGGGTTCTAGTGAGAAGTCATGACCAATAGGGTAAAGCAGATCGGAAGTGAGGACGAATACTCGCCAACGATGAAATTGGCTAGTGGTCGCTCTATATCGTGAATTGGCAGAAGTTGAAATTCATGGGCTAACCATTGGATCGGAGACCTGTGGCTTAATGGTCTACGAGGTCACCTTGTAACCAAAAAGTCCTGGGTCCGAACCCGTGTGGTGGGTGAGTGCTTCTGAAGAGCCCCGATGGTTCTCTAGCCGATGTCACCTCATGATGAAATCCTGTAGATAATGTTTGCGCTATTTATATTCCAGAGTTTTGATGCCAATAATTCATTAGTTGTGTTTCTTCTCATCATGAAGAACTTAACAAATTTTTTCTGGATATCTATTCTCATCTATATCTATCAGATTTTTTTATTTTTCTTATTTCATATTCAAGAGTGTCGATTGTGCCCATGTATACGTGCGTGTCACATGATATACTGACAATAATGCATTTGATTTTTAAGAGAAGAAATAATAGAAAAAAATAAAAATATTCCTCTCAAATTTCTTTCCTCAAAATATTAATAAAGAAAAAATCCTCATTTAGACATTTAGAAAACAGAAAGATTGAGCAGCGAAGAAATACTTACTTTTCAATTAGATCTTCATCTCACTCTGGCTCTACTCTAATATACACATAGAGCATTTTTATTACAATACACAACAGTTTACCAATGAAGTGGCACTGATATGTTTGTTAACAACATCAGCGACATAATAACACAGCACCTGAAGAATGTAGTTAAAAGAACTTATTATGCAGCAGAGGTACGTTGTCTTTTCACAACCACACCTATTCTACGTTCGAGAAATGAGGATAAACTACCTAAATTCGCCTCTTCTATGTGTATCTACCAGTTTGACTGCAGATGCGGAGCCAGCTACATTGGGAGTACAATTAGGCAAGTTCATAGTCGTATTTGAGAACATCATCCAACGTGGTTAAGTAAAGGGACAAACAATATCTATTCGTAGCTCTATTGTAGCACACCTTGTAGATAGTGAGCATAAGGTTGATGTTAATACAGTATTTAAAATTATTTATCGCATTCCTACTAATCTTAATTTTGCTCCGCGAGTTCGTCTTCTACAGACGGCTCAAGCAATCGGAATTCACCTGAAGAAGCCAAGCCTATGTGTACAGAAAAAAATTTGTACAGCCATTTTCCCTACCGTGGCCATCGTCACAAGAATGGATAAACAGGACTGCGTCGTCCCCCCCTCCTCCTAAACCTATAAAAATTATATTTGTCTAAATTATTTATTTTATTTTTATTTATTTTGACCGCTTCATCTTTAATTTACGTGTTATCCTTGTAAAATTAAGTTAATTTATTCTATCCATTTCTACCTTTTAAATGTGTATTGATTTTCTTCGTTAATTATCAACCCATTGACATTTTGACACTGTTTAATTAGTGTTAAAAAACGTATCAGTGCCACTTGATTGGTAAATTGTTGTGTATTGTAATAAAAATGCTATACGTGTATATTAGAATAGAGCCAGAGTGAGATGAAGATCTAATGAATGAAAAGTAATGAATATTTCTTCGCTGCTCAATCTTTCTGTTTTCAAAATATTAATGATTAAAAATTTCAAGAAAATATAATTATCTGTAATTAAAAGTCAAAAATAAAGCACGAAAGGGAAACACTATGATATAAACTGCAAAAACAAAAAGTAATTCAAACGTTTATGGGGAAATTTATCCCTACAGAGAGACGAAGAGAGAAAGGCGGGCGTACAAACACATATTTAATGCACGCGTGTAGAGACAAACAAATGTAAGCAAAAAAAAGTGCAAAGTGGAAAACTTGTACATTGAAAAAAATATTTCACTTCTCGAGTAAAAATGTGAAAGTGAACAGAAGAGAAGGAATAATAGTAAAAAAAGTACCAATCAATATTAATAAACATAATTATAGTTTAGTAATTCCTTTTCGTAAGTCAGAAATGCCTGAGTGATTAACGACTACGTCAGTCAAAATATTCAATAAATCGATTAACTAGTAGTATCTTGAGACAATTAAACTGTGAGTACACTTTCTAGTATAGGTCAGACCAACAGTTAGAACGTAGTCTTAGCCCGATCACACACACAGAGTATGGAGGATAGTTCTAATTAACAAAATTTTACAATTTAAATTGATCAAAATTTACTCCATTCACTACAGTCTAGATGAACTAAATACTTAAAAAACTGAGTACAATTAATTTAAATTCACACTCTAGTACAAATAAATAATAAAATAGAGATAACATATGAGTATAAGTAGTTGTTCCATGCATGCGATCAATATTTGATATGCTTAATATTCTAAATGGATGCAAAAACTATTTTAAAAAATCCACTTTTACTGGTAACACTACCCATAAACTGGAGTTATACGGTTTGAGAAGAGCATTAAGAAAGACTTTTAACGAAAACAGGGGCCTCTCGTGTTAACCGATATTCCAGTTGTGCATTTATCGTCTGAATGTTACTCAACAACCACTTGCGATTCCATGCAGTTGGCACTGGGTGACACACTTATGTGATACTATATGGTTCGGCAAAACTCGATAGGTGGAGTGGTATTTGAGCCGGTGACCCACTAGTCTGAAGTCGAACGTCTGCACCAATAAGTCACAGCTTCACGTGTTAACGCTCAACTATTCCTGTGGAGCTAGTTACATTCGCACATATGATTTGGTAAGTCCATCATCAGATTTCTGTACACCACTCATAATAGTTAGGTGATATGTAAATCTATACAAGCTCACCTTGTTGACACGGGACATCAAGTCGATATATTAACAGAGCTTACAAACGTATTAATTCCATTTCATCTAACTTTTCTCAGTTTCTACAAGGCTGACTCTTACACATATTACAGGCAATTCAAATTCATCTGCATAACCCAAATCTTTGTGTTCACTGAGATATTCATAGAGCTTTTTTCTTTGCTATGGACATCCACGTAATGCGTACGTTTATGCTCGACGTTCCAAATATCTATTGATATTATTATAACTATGCTATTCATTTCATCATCATTGTTAGTAGTACCATTCTAGTTGCTTCACTTAACCTCTTTGTATCAAAGTTTTATATACAAAATTAACAAATCCACAAGCCTATTCTTTTTAATTTATCATCATCCTACAAACCCATCATTTATGAATTTCAGTTTTTATTACCATTACTTCACTGTAACGTGAAGGATCTATCTACGATATGCATATTTTGCATTGTTCAGAAAAGTTTTTCTGATAAACAGCTATTTGTTTCAGATAAGTTGATAGAGTATATGTGTAAAGGTAATACGGCGAAGTAGAAGAACAGCGATCAAAGCAACCAATCAGAGTTTGCATAAGTAAAGTTATGATACTAATCGCTAGATTTTCCTCAGAAACCAACAGCAATTAAACAGATCATTGAAAACCAGAGAGCACCACACAGCTGTTTCATCCAATTTTAGGACTCCTATAGTGTGAATATATCAATCACCAGCTCGGGGATGGTTACTGGATCGATGCTCAAAAGCTGTAGTGAGAAGTCATGACCAGTGAAGTAGACCACGTCATGATGAAGAGGGTGCTGCTCATCGAAGGCACTGGTTGACGGCAGCGCTACATAACGTATTGACAAAGTTAGTCATGACCAGCAGGTTGAAGATGAGGCAGTAACTCATCGAAGAGGACATTGCGAAATGGTTGTGATATGTCGTGAATTGGCAGAAATTAGAATTCATGGGCCATTGGATCTGGTCCCAGTGGCTCAATGGTTTACGAGGTCGCCTCGTAACCAGAAGGTCGTGGGTTCGAGCCCTGGCAGTGGGTGAGTACTGATGAAGAGTCCCAAACAAAGACGAAACAACTGTACAATACTCCCAGGTTTTCCAGTGGTTCTCTAACCTATGTCAGCTCATGATGAAATCCTCCATGCAAAAAAAATCAATGGGTCACCGAATTCCGAATCAAGAGGCTGAATGGCTAACTAGCTTGGTCTGGTAACCTGAAGGTACACGATTTGATCCCTGGTGAAGAGCCTCAAAATAGGACAAAACAGCTGTCCAGTGCTCGGTGGTTTTCAATGATCGATCTAACTGATGTTAGGTCGTAACGAAAATCTAATACCTGTAATCAACCCGAAATCCCTATAAATCCTGTAGTCTGAAAGTGATAATGCATCAGTCGGGTTTGTTACTAAGCATGAACACTGTTCAGGATTCAGGGAAAAGGTATCATTTGGATAAATGCCTCAAAACTAAATCCTAACCTTAAATCAAACTTCAGGGAACTATCCTAAACGATAGTCGTTCCGGATAAATACTAGCCAGACGCATGAGCAACTGGGGATTATTCTTACATAAATTTTAAAGAAAGGAATCCTGTTTAACATTCTTACATTTCCAGTTGTTGTTAGATGGTTGGAGTTCATAGACAGGAATTTCTGGCCTTAGGTTTTTTGTATATCAGCAGCACTGAGTAACACGAGTCCGGAACTCCAAAGTGACATTAGTTTCTTATAAGACGCAGATACACCCTGCTGGGGACTGCCAACAAGCAACAAACATAGATCCTCTAATCACCACGATGACAAGCCACCTTGCTTGATTACTCCTGTGAGCTAAGCTCTTCCTATCATTATGAAGCAGAGTTCACTAGGCGTTGGATTGTTCACTCACTGATAGGGAACGTGAGCTGGATTTAAACCACCGTGAAATAGGTTAGTTTTGCCCTACCTAACGAATACATTAATCAGTAAAGTATAATCTGACCATTGTTGTGGTTATCATGTTTAGCTCAAGAGGAACCTCAAGTTCAGACGATTGATGCATGTGCCTGGTAGAAACGTCAATGAAGGATTAAGACTGAATATCTTTGAGTCTGAATCTCGTCCATATTTGTGCAACAGTACATTCCGTATCCGATACGTGGGGCTGGGCAAGCTAACATAATCCTAGAAACACGATAATGATTTCACCCTAGTAAACAATCAATGTATTCTTACACTTCCTCAAACATTTTTTCTCCTAAATGAGTATGGCTCACTCTGGTTGGCTCCTGGCAATGTCATTCGTGTGCTTGACCACTTAGTTAAATCACCCATAAATCAAAACTAATTATGATCTATGCTGTCTTAGTATTTCCAGTCAATATCCAGGTTATTTCAGAAAGATTACTTATAAAAAAAATACTAATTAAATCTACGCTTACCAGTGGATAACATGTCCTCTAATGATATCCCTTTTATGATTATGCTATAATCAGATTCATCTTCATTTTCACTAGTATTCATTTCATCTGATTCATCTATAGGCTGGTCTTCATCTAACGGCTGTGACTGACTTGTCTCTAAATGTTGTTTTTGGTGTAGTTTACCTCCCAACTTTTTAGCCTGTCCAGCGGTTACAATATAAATTTCAGCCCAAGCGGCTAAAATAGACAATCTTTCAACAATTGTCGAATTTTCTGACATCCATTGAGATGACGATGATGATTCTGTACGTTGGCCTTGTACACAACTATTAGATGAATGATCTTCTCTAATTGATTGATCAAGTTTTAATTTATTCAAGGCTTGTTTCAATAGATCTTGTACACGACGTAAATCTTCTGGATCACGACCAACTCCAGAAGTGATCCATGAACTACAAACTTGACAAGCTATAGACAGGAGTTCAGGATTAGACTGAACAATACTGGATGAAGTAGAAATGTTTGGCGTGGATGATTCTGTAATTGTAGTATTCTCTGATAAATCCAATGATGAGGTAGAAATAAAAGCAGGTCGTAATGCAGCAGACACTTGAGCTTGATATTGCTCCAGAATAATATGATCTATGGAGGTAGAACAGAGGTACAGATGTTAATAGTGATTAGAAGATAATAGTAAAGGCGTCATTTTATCTAGACCTACTCTAGTTGATCCGTTTCGATTGTTTAGTAACGTGACTTCTCGAGGGAAATAACACATTCAGAGAGGTCCAAACCTACGATATTCAAGGCTAAAGTCTCAGACGTTAATGTTGGCTAATACAAACTACAGACTCCAAAGGAGCATCAGTTCCGCTAACACTACAGAAACACCTTACCAACAAGCATCAACAGGTAAGAAGTGTGGGAATAAGGCTTGTCTTCGACTATATCCACGCATTTAAGTTGAGATTACAATTGTTTCTGTGATAAATTATGTTAGCAATGAAAATTTCATGCCATGACAAAACAAATATTGCTTTATTCGTAACTCTACTTTAGTTAATATTCAACAGAATCCAATTACGCCATGCATGAAAACATGAGACTATGCAACATGAGATAAACCTCATAATATGTCATTATTATTATTCGTCCCCTGGGTTCTTGATGGAATATAGGTCTTTAGCAGCACATCGCCTTTTCACTTTGTTCTTAGCAGTCGTTCTAGTTGGCTCTAGGATTGCCCATAAGTTCTCACCTCACGCGTCACGAAGGGAACTTCGAACAAACTACAGACTTTCATTAATAGGTGTCTTCACTCAATACTACTCAAGATCAGATGACCAGAAAAGATCAGCAACAGGGATCTCTGGCTATGAACGAACCAACCCACCAGGAACCAAGTGTGCAACAAATATGCAGGAAGAAATGGAGGTGGATTGGCTGGCCATACTCTGAGAAAACAAGCCATCAAGTGAGTTAGATCACACGCCAGGCGATCGCTCGAGCGGAACCCGAATGGGAATCGGCGAGTTGGTCGTCAGTGTGAGGGTGATATGAAGGAGATCATGTAAAGAGCAGATGGAAGCATGTGAGCAGATGTGGAGCCAGGTGAAAACGTTGGCAGAGAACCGAACACAATGGAGACGTTTGGTTGAAGCTCTATGTTCCTCTAGGAACTAAAGGAAACAATCTCACCTCCTGCTCACCCTCGGAAGCTTCCGTTCGAGTTTCACTCGGTAGCCTGTCCCGGAATGTTACTCAGTGGTCTCCTCAGCATCTGTCCAATCCATCTTCACTTTCTTCTTCTGCATATTTTCGGGCAATAGGTTCCTAATTGGGTCGTCGTGTCTGAAAGTCTTAATTTGCCAAGATCGGGATAGTTTAAGACCAATCGATAGTAGGTTGAATACTTAGTTAAATAAGCTAAATTTCCATAAGCCTTTCCATTATTAGACATTATTATAAAAATAAATAGTTAACAAAGACCGAACTTTAAAGAATAGCATAGAATGATATGCCTACCGAAAAAAGCAATATAATATTGCAATGAATGAATGGATGCATAGGTTACTTAGTTACCTGGATAGTCTGGATCTGGTACTGGAGAAAACCTCTGAACAACATCTTGCATCAACTTTAAACCTGTGATACGAAGACGATCACTTTCTGAGGTGGCTGACATAAAAGCTATACGAATTAAATCTGACAAATAGAGAATAAGCCAATCAGATTTTCCTGATTGTGAACGAAGAGCTCTAGCCTTAGCTAGATCGAAGTGAGCTATTGAACTAGGATTAACAATTACATCACTTGTCTCATCATAAGTATTCACTGATATTTGATTGGATTGGTAATTCTCAGTTAGTAATGAAGCATTGCACAGCTTAGCACAACTGGAGATCAGGACACGTAAACAGCTGATTGCGAATATTTTTGTCGAAGATCTGAAGCGAAAGCAGGAAATTTACTACATTAAGGTATTTTTGTAAATATACTAAAGAAATAAAAGATAATTAGATAAATCGAATCCCCTTAATCAAAGAAATCGTCTTCACAGACTCTGTAGGCAACCTGCTTAAGTCTCCTTTCGTTCTCTTTAGTTCCTTTACGTTCCCGGTGGAACGTAAGGCTTCAAGCTAGAGGCTTGAAGTTTCGGTAGCAGTGGTATTTATTTTTACTGAATGGGGTTGCAAGCCTCATGCCCAGCCATCCCTCTTTACCAGTCTTATTACTGGCTTAGCGAGGTTTAGGAGCGTGCTGGTCGGGGGTCGAACCCCGGACCACTCGCATCGTTGGCGAGCATTCTACCGCTATACCACCGACGCAAACTCCTTCTTACCTATCAGATTCTTGTTTGTTGTAACTTGCTGCTCATTCATTCATTAGTAATTTCCACCTTGCAAGATTTTAAACCACCAATATACTTTTGGTTACTATGTATAGTCTAGAAAGTGGTTTTTGGGTACCTTGATCAATGATGTCAACGACTCAGAGTAAAACCTTGACTCAAATAATAACATCATCTGTCCATTCATTAACCAGGAAGAATTTACTGAATGAGTCCTTCTCACATGAGAACTTTTCACTATTCTCCTTCAATTATCTAGTTACTTCATAACTTACTTAACGCGTTGACGGTTGAATGGTACAATGCTTACCAACCACGCGAGAGGCCCGGGTTCGATTCCCTGCCAACACACTCCTATACCTCGCCTAGGCGTTAGTAACCAAGAAAAAAAGGTAAGTTTCTCGATGAGGTTAGAGATTCGATCCCGTGAAAACGACATCACCGTGATGAATTTCCACCTCGAAACATATAATTTGCAGATAACTAGTTGCATTTTCATTTGATTGTTGAAATGCCTATATTGACATGTTATTTTCATTATTCCTATCAGCATATGCATCAACTGTTTCTCACTATGTTATTATTGCCATTATTCTTATCATTGCCATCACCTATACAATTTACGGTATTGTTGTCATTGTCCTGAAGATTAACGTCATTGGCTAGAAGAATTGCATGTATACAAAGAGTTGCGTATGTTAGAGTGGTACTTAAGAAAGATTTAATTGAAAATATCATTAGTCCCTCATATTACTTCAATGAATTTCTAACAGTTAGGCAGTGTAACAAGTACTAATCTAATTTTCTTTTTCTCCATTTCTCAAATTTTGAGTAGAACATAAGGCCCTAGACTTGAAGTTTCAGTAGCAATCGTGTTGTTTTTACGAGGTAAGGTAGCTATTCTCATGGCTATTCCCTCTATTCTAGGCTTACTATCTGCCAGTGAATTAGGCGAGGTTTAGGAAGCCATCGGCCTGAAATTCGAACCCCAAAACATATGCGTTGTACGGAAGCATCTTATCACTGAACCGCCAACGACTAAAAACCTAATCAATATTTCATGAACTGAAACATAATCCACTTTTTTTTAAATGAAATGATATTCAACAACCATCACCTACATACAGTTGGCTGTGAGCCACAAATATTCTCTGAGGGTTAGTCACGCTTGTGGTGTGTCCTACTTATAAATATATATGAGCAGTAAATCGAGTAAAGTCTTGTGTGTCAGTGGAAAGGTCAATGAAGAAGAGGTCTCACTAGTTTTATTCATCTCGATGGAGTTTCGCTGTAAATACTGTCTGGTTATCCGAATCTCGGTAGGCGGACGGATGTTTCAACCCGTCAACTAATGTAGTCGGAAGCCAAGCGACAGTGTACACTAATGAGCAAAGGCAAATTAAACGGTACAGATGAAAGCAGGATGAAAATGTATGGCTGATAGTGTAAAACACACAAATGAATAAACAAACAAACCTGGCTGTAATTTTGACACAAAATAATCGATTGACTTCTTGACTGATTTGTTTCGGTTTAAAGTTCACATCAACATCTTCTTCGTCATCGTCATTATCGTTGTCAACATCACCCGGTTGTTCAACGACACTGCCTTCTTCAATAGTATTACCATTTCGTTGTGACATATCTGTATTATTGCTTAGATTATCTTTTGGATTTGATGACTTGCGCCGAGAATTTGTCATCTTAATAGTGTCAACAGTTTGATTGTTGACTACATCAGGTCTCAGTGTGGTGGAAACCTATAACAAGAAATGAAGGAAGGGAAAAAAAGAGAGAAATTTATAAGAAAAACTACCACCGACAAATCTGGTTATTTAGATTCATTTTATTTGTTAGATTAGAAGTGCGAACCCACCACCCCACCAGAAATCGAATCCGCGGCCACCAAGTTACCAGACCAAACTTGTTTACTGATGATGTTAGTCCGTGAGGAAATCTAACAACAGAAATGAATCCAAACGCCTACAAAACCCATAATCTAAACATTAACCTTTCAGTACATTGACAGTTTCTCAACCAATGTCTTGAAGCTGTGAAGTGAGAAGTCGTGACCAGTAGGGTTCAACATGTCAAGGTGAAGTGGATGCTGCTTCACTGAAGGCATTGGATTGAGGGTAGCGCTAGATCACGAGCTAACAAAGTTAAAATTCACAGGTCACTGAATTCCAGACCA
This sequence comes from Trichobilharzia regenti, assembly GCA_944472135.2. NCBI lineage: Eukaryota > Metazoa > Platyhelminthes > Trematoda > Strigeidida > Schistosomatidae > Trichobilharzia > Trichobilharzia regenti. Next base: position 39,343,200 of record OX235263.1, read on the forward strand.
AGTGACTGAATGGTCAATGGACTGAGTCTCGTAACCTGCAAGTCCTAGGATTCGATTCCTGGCGGGGTCGCACACCTGAAGAATCCCAAAATAAGACGAAACAGATATTCAATGTCTCCTGGTCTCTAAAGATCATTCTAAATGATATCGGTTCGTGACAAAAATCTAACGATTAATACATAGTTATAATTCAGAATACTTGATTACAGTAAAGGAGGAAAGAGGAAAAATATTAAAATGTCAGGTATTGTGAAGAAATCCACCGACTTCATTTCTCACAGTCGAACTCAGGATACAGAGAAAACAAAATTTAAAAAACAAGTGAAATTAACGTATACAAGCAACAAGGATAATATTTCAACCATTGAACACAGAATCTTAATAATAATTCTTGACAATATTTCACAGATCCCACCAGCTAGCGCATAGTTCACTAAACAGCTCACAGCATCAGTCCATGGATCTACTTAGTTGTCGGAACATTTCCTATTTCAACATCCAATTTGTACTGCTGATTTATACATTCTACACGTCCCACTTCATTTATTGAAGTGTAGACAGTCTATGAATCGAACGAACGAAAGTGTGTAAGTTTTGGTAATAACTGAGGTGAAACGAAGAAAGAAAAACATTTCAACACTAACTATTGAAATAGGCTGTATTATAACTAGTACGATCCTAGAAGAAAGAGAGTAACTGGAAATTAAAAACAAAACACGCAGTTGTTTTCATTAATGTCTGAATGGGAATTATTCATGAATTGAGAAGTAACTAAAATTAACACTTCATTGAAAAAACAAGTCTGCAAACCTATCGACTGAAAAAAAGTCAATAACCAGCCTCAACAAAACCCGCAGGACATAATAATTTGGTACACAGAAGACAAAAAGACTAGAATTTTGTAAAGGAGAGCATCAGTTTAGGTTGTCACACTTTATAAGGGGATATAGGAAAACGAAATAGATATACAAGGATGCTAAAACGAATATGCACAAGAAAAGGTGTTGACCACTCTACTTATTTGATAAAATTTCATCAACCCTAGTGGACTGTTCGCTGACGAAAGAGGCACAAGAGAATTGCGTGGCATTTGCCAACGGACATAAGCTCTGGCATAGACATGATATCTGGCTATCTATGAAAGAACGTATTTACTGCGTAGCGGTCCCCTATGTCTTTATAGTTGTGCGGCATGGCCACTGAGAGTGGCCACAGGTGTTTGCGTTCTACTTTTCTTGTTGAGTGTTCTGATATGGTGAGTAATACTGAGGTTAGGCATCGAGTGTTAGGTAATGACGGCAAGTCAATCAATGAGGCTGTGAAGCTATATCGACTGAGACGGCTAAGATAGATTCCAGAGCATGCCAAGCCAACGTCTTCTTAGATGAGCAATGTTAGCGAACATAGGAATAGGTTGGAAAAGAGTTAGAAGTTGTCAAATCAATCCATGAAGTCTCTGACAGTTGTTTTGAGCCAGTCACATACGCGATGTAGACTGCTTGGCTGGTTGGGGTTCTCAGAATGCTAAGAACCAATAGCTTGAAACTTTTAGTGATATAGCTCAAAACAACCTTCACTGTTGCAGATGTATTCACTCTTTGTAGTACCCAAGATCCCTCTAATTCTCGTATTTCTCGAGTACATTTCTGCTTATTATAATCCGTTTAAGGTTATTTTTTCTTTTTCTCTACTTTTGTGTCATGATTTGAAATGCTGGGCTTCTGTAAGAAGTTCTACCTCGAAACTAAGTCAATCAGTCTGAATGACACGATCCAATCCTCAACAAAACAAACACGAAATGAAGACCTGAAATATTCTGTCCGTTTACCCCAACTCTAAAAAACATGGCTGATTTTAACATAGAACTTTGCATAGATGTCCACCAGTTCGAGTCACCACACTCCGTCTACGTAGCACACAAATCAAGAGAAGAGATATTCAAAAGAGATGAATGAACAGAGATAACAGGCAAAAGAATAGTAATATGGAAGAACAACAGAGTCTCATCGAATATGACAAATCACAAAGAGTGAGCACATTTGCCCCAACCATTTAGAATGATTTTGAGTCATATCACCAATTGTCTCCAACCATTGGTTTTTACCATCCCGAGAGCCTTAAACGGTCAGGAAGTCTACACATCCCTATGTGGCTGACTTAAAGGAATTGTTGTGGATTTCATTGACTGATGAAGCCATGTTTTGGTATGACCAACACTATCTCTTTTCCAACTTGATCCGTCATATGTCAGCTAACATTGCTCGTCGAAGAAGGCTATTCCTACGTATGCATAAAACAAGTCCTAACCATCTCAGTCGATGTAGCTTCACAACCTCATTGATTGATTTCCCCTCCTTACCTAACACTCGACCGAAGCCTAACCTTAATATTGTTCACCTTAATAATAATAATAATTTTTCCTTCACGTTCCCAGTGGAACATAGGGCTCCAAGCTAGTGGCTTGAAGTTTCTGTAGCAGTGTTTAATTTTTACAGGATGGGGTTGCTAGCCTCATGCCCAACCTTTCCTCTTTACCAGCATTATTTCTGGCCCAGTGAGGTAAAGGAGTGCGCCGGCCGGGGGTCGAACCCCGGACCATATGCATGGTCGGCGAACGTCCTAACCGCTGTGCCCCCAACGCACTTGCTCACCTTACTATACCACTTTACACGGGAGATAGAACGCAGACACCTATGGTCAAAGACAGCTAACTGGCCTTTTCATGTCTTCCACTCTCAATGACCATGTCTCACTCACAGCTATAAAGGAGGACAGTGTCCTTTGGCGGACAGCCGAATATCACGTCTACGCTAGAGATGGCGTAAATTAGCATATGTTAGACGAACCTACCGTATCCGTGCTGAAATCTCAGCACGGATAGACATATCTTAAAGATCACACAGACAACTCCATCTTGAAAGCTTGTGTCGATTAACACCCAGAGATCAACTCATACAATGAACACAATAAAATAGTCTGATGATTGTTGTCCACAAAGGAAAAAAATGAAATAAACCAGAAGACCTAGGAGGGGACAATTCCGTCAAACCCCCCGGCCCACACCTCCAAGTTTGAGGCTTCCCCAGGTAATATATGTACACCGACAACAGTACTCATTTCTCAGTCATTCGAAATTCACCGTCAATGAGAATAAAGCTCGTTCACAATTGTCACTTTTGTTTATTCTATACTCTTAAATTATCCAATCTTCTTTTTGTTTTATGTATACACACTCAGAAGAAACATTCTTTTTTTATTCAGGAGACAGAACTCCTCAACAACAAAAAAACAAACAACCGGTGCATATTGCATTCTATGATTGTGAACTGAATGAATAACTGAAAAAAAAGAGAAAAATAAAATTCCAAGTGTAGATGTTATAAATTAGGATAAGAAATAAAGTTAGTTGGGTTTAATATGCCATTCCCCCACCCCTCCACACACACACTTTTCTTTTCTATTTTGTTTTTTTTCAGATGACACAAATTTATTCATCCATTAGACTTGAATAATAAATCTTGCTTAAGTTGCTGGGGAAGAAAGTAATAGCAATAAGAAAGGATTTTTTAAAAAAATAGGCGAAGGTGAAAGGGAGAAAAGAAGACTTTTAAGCCAACTTAACTGAGGTAGTGTCTTAGTAGTTGTAGGAAAGATTAAGAGTGATTATAACCATTTTGAAGAAAAAGATTTCGCATTTTCACCATCTATACAGAGTAATACAGCGTGAACACAAACCTACACACACACACACACACTCACATATCTATAGATAACGAGTAGTTGGTTACGTAAGAAGATGAAAAGGATACACAGGCTCAGTGACTTAGTTAGATTAGCTTTTCTGACTCTCTCTCTCTCTCTGGTGAATATTTTGTGTATCCGCCTAATAACAAACTATTCATAGACTAAAGAAGAAGAAGAAAAATCTAGAGAGAAAAGAAACTATTAAATTAATCAATACCTAAAGGAGTATGCGATTAGTGAGTGAAATACATCTACAATTTCAGTGATAATTGTTAGCTACCTTTCTCCGCCTAATTACAACAGTTACTATGCACCTTACACAAGTGAACTCTATTATTGATCTATATTGGTGTTGATTGTTGTTTCTTTTCTTAAAGGAATTTTTAACATTACAAGTAAATAATTTCCGCATACTTGATATTCCCAGGTAAATGAAAAACATTTTCTACAATATACGCAAAATATTTCTTTATTCAGAAGTGTCACCAAAGATTTATGTGTTACAAACTTGAAGATATACAAACGAGAACCATCAAGGTTTGTAATGAAGGAGGAGGCATCAAAGACAGTGAACATAGAGAAGACAGAGGAGAAATGACGATACCTAACCAACGACAACAACTAGCTTCAGTCATCATCAATCGGTCGGTGGTACAGTGGTTAGGACTCTCGCCGACCATGCACATGGTCCGGGGTTCGATACCTTGCCGACGCACACCTGATATCGATGGTTGGCCTCCAAAATTTGGGCTACCGATATCACATGCTAAAAATTCCATACTTGTACCAAAAAATACGGTGTGGAATCAAGCTGTAATCAAAACATAAATAAATAAATGGGAAATCATCTCTTCCATTTACCAAGACAGCATCATCCCAGCTTATAGATGACAATGTCAAAGCAAGGAACAGAAAAGAACCTTCAATTACTCTGAAATCAATATGGAGACCTATAATATTTATTAGAAAGAAAAGACGTCCGAATTTTCAAGACTAACTGACAAGTTAATGCTTCTTTCTATATAGTCGATAGACTCTATTACCTGACAAATATGCAGAAATGAATGGAGATGAATCGGATATACGCTAAGAAGACATTCAAATGACATAACACTTTAGACTTTTCAATCGAAAACTATGGGTTAAGCATCTAAGAGTGACATTCAGGAAAACATTTGAAGAAGAAAAAAAGAAAGCTTGCAGGTAACCGTGGAGGACTAGTTGAAGATGACAGCACAGAACTGAGTGCAATGGAAATTGTGCCTCTGAAGCTTAATGATCCACTCAAAATAAATAATAACCATACGGACCACTTATGTGATCCGGGGGTTCGATCTCCGGCCACCGACGCACTCCTTTTACTTCGCTAAGCCAGTAATAAGACCAGTAAACAGGGAAGGTCGGACGTGAGGCTAGCAACCCAATCCCGTAGAAATAAATACCACCGATACCCAAACTTCAAGCCTCTAGTTTGAACCCCTATGTTCCACTGGGAACGTATAGGAATAGAAAAAAATGACACAGTCATGAAAAGTGTATATTTGGGATAGAAAGGGTGGTAACCATGATAAAAGAAGCTTCAAGGTGTAAACGATGGTGGAGGTATATACTAACCAACTCGCTATACTTTACTGGACAAGAAAACGTCCTATAGACAATTGGAAACAAACTATGCACTTTTGTAATGATGAAATAAGTGATTTGAGAAAAAAATTAGTTGGTTTGAGAGTAGTTCTCATTTAAGAACTTGTTAAGAACTAGTTGTTAAAAGGAAAATAAGAAGCAGCTACTTGAACACGCAATTGTGAACACTTAAATCTGTAAAAAGTCACACACACACATATCAAAGCATATTTTTTCATTGTTGAATGAATGATAATCAAATCAATTTTTAATTTTATTCAAGGATTATTTAACTGCTCAGGGTAGATTATGATGTTGTTGTTTTGTTTTTGTTATTTTTCTACAGAGGGTACAATGTTTAAATCAATTCACTGTTGGGAAAAATGAGTGAAACAATTCCAAAAATAATTTGTACTCAAAATTTTTTACACATTTCCGTTTAGTTGTTGAGATAAATAAAATATCTTCTTTTCTGTGCACATCCACACACAATTTAGGATGCATGCAATTAACCAAAAGTGTTTCCTTTCCATCAATTTTGGATAACCCTAAATTAGGATTATGTGAGATATGAAAAGGTGTTGGTAAAAACTTATCAACCAGAGAAAGGAATATTCATGGGCCACACGCTATCAGACAAATACTTATTGCACTGACTGACTGAGTTTCAAACTTTCCACAGAAGTGCATCAGTTCAACTTCTTACACTCCAAGTCGGTCTGTTTTCGACATAGAACTTTGCACCGATGTGCGGCAGTTCATGTCGCCACACTACCCCCATGTAGCACACAAAGCAACAGAAGAAAGTAGAAGAAATGCATAATAAGGACAGTAAACAGAGGTGTGAGTCAAAGGAATAGTAATAACGAAGAACAATATAGTTTCATTGTAAGTCATAAGTCACAGGGAGTGGATGCATCTGCACCAGCCATGGAGAATGATTTTGAGCCATATCATCACCAATTGTTTCCAACCATTGGTTTTTACCATCCCGAGGACCTTAACCAGGAAGTCTACACCTCCCTACGTGGCTGGCTTAAACTAACTGTTGTGGATTTCATTGACTGATGAAGCCATGTTTTTGTTTGACCACCGCTAGCTCTTTTCCAGCCTGACCCTATGTCAGCTAACATTTCCCGATGTCAAGGAAGGCGATGACTAGGCATACGTAACACATGTCCTCACCACCTCAATCGATATAGCTTCACAACCTCGTCGATTGATTTCCCCTCCTTACCTAGAACTCGACTAATGCCTCACCTAAATATTGCTCACCTTATTATACCACCTCACACGGGAGATAGAACGCAGATACCTAAGATCAAAGACAGCTGGCTTTTCCATGTCTCTCACTCCCAATGGCCAGGTCTCACAGCGGGCCATAAATGAGGACGGAGAGGACTGATGAGCAGTACACCCACCCTCTGGTCGATAGCCAACTGGATATCACGTCTAGTAAGCCAGAGCCGGCGTAAACTGGTATATGCGAAACTAGCCCTCTGTATCCGTGGTGAGATTTCGTCAGAGATCAACCCGTTGGCACTGGCTGATGATACTTCCCAAATAAGTGAAGCGGTCAACGTGCTCTACCACTTCACTTCCTATTTTTAAACTAGGAGTCAGAGTAGTCCAGTTCTGTAACATCATCTTACATTTGGCGGGAGCGAATCGTATGTCAAACATTCGTAGATTGCAGCTCAAGGTGTTCTCCAAGTACCACACAAAGATAGAGAAAAGGAAGAAAAAAAGAGATTAAATAAGTAGAAATCCGAGGGGTAAAGAAAACTGACACGAAAAAACATGAGGGTTTCAAAGATCTGGAACATTACACGGAGTGGGTTCATCTACACAGTTTCAAACCACTAGGCCTTAGCATCTCAGGGAACTCGACCAGGAAGTCTACACCTTCCTGAGTGGCTCAAAACATCAGTTAAAAACTCGATGGACTGATGCCATGTTTTATTCGACCACCTCTTACTCTTTCTAGACCTAATCTTATGTATGTTAACACTGTTAGGCGAGGAAGGTTATGGCTTGATATCAGCAACACATGCCCTAGCTATCTCTCAATCGATGCAACTTCACAATCTCTCACACGCACACACACAAAGTAAAAGAAAAACGAAATGTGAAGAAACTATACTAAACAAAAATGTACCAGAGAAAGAATACGTACATCAAGGGAATAGAGAGAATCTAAAAGATCTGAATACGTTTGTGTCATGGAGAACAATAGTGATTCAGGTCAACCAACAGTCTCCAACCATTGATTTTAGACATTTTGAGGACACCAGAAGGCTGTTCCACACACCTCGCCGATGTGACTGAAACTAACAAAGGCATTATGAATCGCTATCAAGTTTTGGTCTATTCCTCCATACCTCTTTTCCAAACTAATACCATATTAGCGGACTATTGTTTAAAAAGCGTCAGAAGAGATATAAACAAAGGTAAATAAATAATCGATAAACAGATTTCCTTTCGTTCTTATGAAAAACCAATGAAAATTTGAGAATCTAAATGAGAGTAGTTTATATTAATTCATACCTACTGAAAAATCTTGAGTTACTGAGATGTGGATAACATATTTATTTAAAAGACCTTTCTTCATTCCTTTGCATACAGACTGGAATATAAGGCCTCATCGGCGCATTCCCATAGTACTCGGTTCTCCGCCATCATTTGCAGCTAGCTCAAGGACTACCCACAAGCTTTCTTCTTCGCTTCACATGTTCTTACGACCTCGATACTGAAGATCAGATGGCACACTAGAAACGATAAGCGACAAAGAACTAGGACAACAATCCACCCAATAGCCTACTGCCGAAAGAAATAGAGAAGGCCCTCGGGGAGAACCCCAATGGGGAACGACAAGTTGGGCATCCAAGAGTGACACGAAGGAGAAAGTGTGGGGGATGAAATGAAAGCTTACAACAATCATAGAGCCACCTAAAGAGGACTGCAGAGAACAGGATGAAATGGAGATGTGTTGTTGAAGAAGGCCTATGTTCCACTCGGAACCCAAGGTGTGGTGAGAGCAGGCTGCTAGCCGATTGGTTGACACTAATCTACGTTAATTTCTAGGTCACTAATATGGGCCGTGAGAAAATATGAACAAGGCTGTTTCAACAACCAATCACAGCAAACTTAAATGTGGACAAATATGATTCGCAGATAGATGGCTCTACTTTCCGAGAAATATCGAAAACAACCAATCATAAGACTGTGTTTGTCTGCTTAACTTCCGAGAAACAACCAATCAGAAGACTGCCTTTTTCTGCTTGCATAAGCCTTATTAATGCACATAAAATATATATAAATACGTGTTGATTTTCGTAGTAAAACGATCTGTTGCCAGCCCTTGTCTTCTGTTGTTACAAAGGGAATAATAATAATAGTAAAACTGAGAGTTTGAAATATTCACACGAGTAACTTTCTACCCGATATATGCAACCTTTTACAGATAAGACAGAAACGCAGAAAAACTAACTAAATAATTCATAATTTAAAACTGCATTACTCTAAACATGAATATATAAGCAGGCTAGATGAACAGTCGCCATTGTTTTAATTCAAAACAAATAATAACCTTATATATTCCCATGTGTACGAGAAATTATCAGTTTACTCCCTATGCCTATTCATTTTTAAATGCAATTGTTTTTTTTTTTTTGCGTCCTTTTCCTGGCTGGGCATTGCTTTTTTCTAATTGGAAAATTCTTATTTTGAATAATAATTTTAAAAAATAATCAATCAATCAATAAATCAATAAATGCAGTTTGAAAAGTAGATGATGTAGATGGAAAAAGTCTAAGAAGTAAAAAGATGAAATTGAGAAGCGTCTAAAAATAAACGTGTTTGTTGAACAAGGAAGATATGAAATAATAATTAGTATTATTCCCATGGGTCCTGGGTAACTGCTCTGAAGCACTGCTCTGCTTGACTAAGTCCCATTCATTCCAATAGAAAAGCCTTTGGTAAATGATTGTATGGTGCTTCATGAAGGATGAAATTTGTTATCTTTGTCTATGTTAACTCCAATATATTGACCATATAAGGGAATTTAAAATCATTTACCAGGAGTAACTCTTTCGCGTACAACTTTACAGCTAATTTCAATTTTATTATAGCTTAATTTAACACCGTATTCTTGGTACAAGTATGGAATTTTCAGCATGTGATATTGTTAGCATAAATTTTGCAGGTCGACTATTGATATATCAGGTGTGTGTCGGCAGAAGATCGAACCCAGGACGATGTGCATGGTCAGCGAGAGGCCTAGCCGCTGTGCCACCGACGCGCAGACACACCATACGAATAACAACAGTTACAGTCTTGATCGTTTTGTGGCGAATTCAAGTCCTGTCATTAGAATTTCCGTATACATCATAATCTAGAGATTGCATAAAGAGAAATGACGATTTACTGAGCACATAAAAATGTACCAGAATAAGTTCCAGTCTGTACATCATTTAGAATAAGGAAAAGAACTGAAGTGATTTGACTAGCGATGTGGTTGATTTGAGTCACGACGACTCTGGAATCTATTCGTCGTGATACTGTGAATTCACTGCCAATAAATAACAAGCTAGGACAAAACAACTGTTCAATCGTTCTCTCACCGACACTTTACAACGACAAACTATGCTGAAAGCATTCAAAGTCCTCTAGAAACATGTAGTTATGCACTGCATCAATTGACCCAGAGAATTTGAAATTTTGAAAATGTATAAACCGTTTCACCAAGACTAATAGATGAATTACAGAGACTGAGTAGATTATAAGCGGACTGAGGAATTCACTGTCTCTCATAAAACTTGCTAAGCCCACCGTACTTATAAATGTCTTGAAGCATGGGGAGACACAAGCGATGCAGAAAATATAACAAACTATATATATATATATATATATATATATATATATATATATATATATATATATATCAGTTACTTCCAATCATCTATCAGACTTAAAATAACTTGTCAGAAGTTTTGAAAACCAGATATTCAAATAGAAACATGCTCAATAACTCTTGACAATTGCGTGCTCTTTGTGATGTCTATGCCTTTCTTCTTTATCTCCCAGTTTCTTCACTTCAGCCTATCAAATTCGTACTTACCTTGTGATATTTAATGGACCTACACCTCTGTTCAGATTTTACTCAATCGTGGACCTATATACTCATCAATAAGTATATGCCAAATTTTGTACTCTTTTATGATTTAATGGGTGTTTCATGTCTTTCTGTGTGCGTCGGTAGCTCAGCGGTAGAATGGTCGCCAACGACGTAGGTGTTTCGGGGTTCGATCCCTGGCCGAAACGCTCCTAAACCATGCTAAGCCAGTAATAAAACTGGTAAAGACGGAAAGCTGGGCACGAGACCAACAACCCCATTCCGTAAAAATAAACACCACTGCTGCCGAAACTCAAGGCCTCTAGCTTGAAGCCCTATGTTCCACTGGGAACGTGAAGGAACGAATTCATCTTTTTCTGTGCTTCCTTCGAGTATCCAACTGTGTGATTGACGTGACTTTAATTATCTGTCACAGCACAATGGGATACAATATTCTTTAGGGAATGAAGTTTCCAGAATAATTTATAGCTTGTAAACCTGCCAACTTTCAAACTTTCTTCTTTTTCTAGTTATAATAAATAATAGTAGTAGAGTTTTTTAAATATTCCCATTACGCGCTTTTCAAGAAGAAATAATCAATAATGAATCAATCTCTCTTTCTTTCTCTCCACTTAAAAATTGTGGCTTTTCAGACTTTTTATCCTACCCAATACATGAAGTGATTACTAATCAGCGCATACATTGCAATATTTCCGATTTTTACTACCAATTCGACTATTGTTTTTGCTAAGAATTACCAATGCGCCCCAAATTGAATTCTCGTGATCCAATATCCTAATACAGTGACTACTTCGACCAATGGTACTTGACCTTATAATAATTACACAGTAATTAGAAAAATTAAATCATCTTGCCTAATTAGAACTGACAGATCCCACCATCTAGCCTATACAACTTCCCTGTGTATGTTTTTAATTATAAATGTCAATCTAAACTCAACTACTTAGAGATTTTTTAAAACTTTCGACACCCTAGTTTATACGACAATAGCAATAAAAAACAAGGTGTGATTTTATCATGAGCTGACATTGGTTAGAAAACCATTGGAAAACCTGGGAGTACTGGATAGCTGCTTCTTCCTAGTTTAGGACTCCTCAACAGTGAGAAGTTGTGACCAGTAGGGTGCAGCAGGTCGGGTGTAAGGACAAATACTCTCCGAAGACATTGACTAGGGTTCGCACTATGTCATGAATTGGCAGAAGTTAGAATTCATGGGCTGGCCATTGGATCGGATCCCAGTGGCTTAATGGTATACGAGCTAGCCTTGTAACCAGAAGGTTCTGGGTTCTAGTCTTGGTGGTGGGTGCGTACTGCTGAAGAATCCCAAACTAGACTGACGAAACAGCTGTCCAGTACTCCCTGATGGTTTCCCAATGGTTCGCTAACCAATGTCAGCTCATGATGAAATCCTGTAACTAACCAAATCCCTACAAACCAACACTTAAAGGTGTGATTTTGTTTTGCTTCCATCCTATTTATGGTGATATTCTGACTACCATTCACCTACAACTTTGTTCACGATAAACCTTTGATTGATTATAATTTTAATAATTATTGATATGTGTTACTATTTGTCATAATGTTAGAATTTAATTCGCTAGTGAAACTCTACACTTTATCAGTAATAAAGATAAAAATTAGTGGTGAAATTGTGGCTCAGTGATGGTTGAGACTGTCGACTACAAATCATTGGATCACAGGTTCACGTGCCACTGTAGTCAGGTAGTATAGATTCATATTTGCAATTTACAAATCACAGACACTTCGAGGATGTGTCATTTCACCACAATTTGTTTCCTATGAAAACCGAGGATATTCAGACGACACGATGTGTTGTGAACTGCCAGATAATATAGTGGAAAGCAATAAAGCAAGCATAAATGCATTATAGTATACACACACCAGTGATTGCCTGGTATGCATAGTCGGATACCAACAACGCCAACCCGTACAGCTCACTAACTGGAATGAAAGGATCCAAGCACCGGACGGACAATTTTCTCGTCAAGGGCTATGATCAACTCGAAACAGCTCAGTGAATCGAATCCCAGCCAGCTAGCTTACTTGGGCACAAACTAGTAGCACCTTAATTCAAATTCGCAATTGACGAATCACACACACACAGTTTTCGGAGGGAAATCGAACTACAGTTCCGTTTAGAAATCGAAATTATGCAGATTCACAACGAACGAAAAAGGCCGTCATTCGGTGTTTAGTTCAATTCGTCCTGGGGTGTGTGTGTGTGTGATAACCAGCTACTCACACCAATCAGTCAGCGGTATAAAGCACCATGTATTTAGCCTTCACATCGTATGCATGCCATATTGCCAACTGCATAAAATGCATGTGATTACTAAGTTATCGGTTAATACCAGTGGTGTATCTAAATCATCACTTTCTCTTTTTCGTAACTTTTCTTGTTTATTTTTCAAATTTAAAACGTGAACTGAATTCCATTCACCTTTATGTTTATGTAAATGAAGGGAAATGTTTGACTATAGTTTGATTTCAGTAAAATAAATCAATCCAGTCGAATGCTACACACACAATTAGGCAAGTGATCATAATGCTTACATGCATACCGGCTCATTCTATCTGTATAAATAAATACATATAGGTCTTACCTGCAACACCTCCCTCAGAATTGAAAACCAATGCGTTAACTGTGATGTACCAGTTGCATGCAGCATTCCAATCAATGTATCTTGAATATCTCGACGAAGTTGATAGTCCATTTCAACATCTAACAAACTGAACAGTTGTAATTCTAGTTTTGTATTACAATTAGTGAAATTAGTCTTTGACAAATCTCCATTATTGTTATTACTGTCGTCTTTGTTGGATAAAGTTGACAGGGTTGATAATGCAGGTGGAAGTAATTCATCTGATGATAGTGTTGACCGTGTCATATACCCATACAAATCCATAGCTTCTTTTTGACTTAATTGTCTTAAACACGATAAGGCTGCACGTCTTAGAACTAAGTCGGAACTAGTCAAACTTGCCTAAAAAAAGAAACCGGATTACAAAAAACAAACAAAGAAAAAATAAAGATGAATTCACAGTTGAATAAAATTAGGCACTTATTTATTTAAACATATACATTTCTTAGAGAGAGAAAACAGTATAAACAAGCAAAAACAACCATTCATGAGAAGAATTAAACATGAAATTGGATGGAACATGTTCACTTTAAAGAAATAAATAAAAACAAATAAGCTGGCTGTGTAAAAACATTTCATCAAAAGACATATACCCCCAAGCCAACCTATCAAACCAAAAGCCCCAAAGGAAAGCACAAAGAAAATCGCCTTACCATATATAAAGGATATCTCAGAAATCACTACAAGACTCTTCAAACCTTTAGGAATTCACGTCATACACAAACCAACAAAGTCACTACACTCAATTCTATGTCAACCAAAAGATTCAACAGCGAAAGAAGATAAAACCAACATCAACTACAAAATAAATTGTAACAACTGCGAAAAACACTACATTGGCCGAAGTGGATGTCCCCTTCGTCTTCGCATCCACGAACATAAGCTAGCTGTCAAAAGACATGATATTCATTCCCGATATCACTACATACAGACAACCACGGACATCAATTCGACTGGGACAACCAACGTTCGAATATTAGACAGAGGAAACAACAAGAATGCTAGAAAATTTTTAAAAGCAAAGCTGGCATTCCAGTGAATCATCAATCAATAGACACATAGAGATAGACAACCGATAAGAAAGAAACCCCACACACAAAGGGTCAAACTTCAAGTCAAAGAAACAATCAGTTCCAATACAAGTAACCTAGAAGGTGTGAAAACACACAAAAACAACCAATCACGTCCAAGGTCATCAAGAGAGATGACTAATAAACTCGTGGAGAAATCTAAAAGCTCACTTCGATGAATTGAAGTATGCGCTGAAGATGTCGCCTAGTAGGGCAATGAAAGTTTCGCAAATTACCTATCCAGCTCAGAGAACACAATCATATCAAAACCATCCACCTGAGCTACAAATCTTCTCTATCACATCTACATCATATCCATTCTCCCATATCAATAGATGTTAACATCTACGGATACCGATTCCAATGAGAAAATGTACAAAATTGTAGACTGAAGAAATGACAAAAATGCCAGGAAATTCTAAATAGTTTGATACTAAGATGAATCTGCAATCACTAGACACATTAACATGGAATAAATTCATCTACTTATAAAGGGTATTTCATACGACTATAAAATATTCAAAAGTTTCTAGGTCAATCAGAATGATCGATACTTAGATAAGTTAACAACTAATCGCAACCAAAGTCATTGAAAAAGATAATAATATCATTTGCAAAGAATTCAAATAAGTCTCACTTCATACTGAAGTCTGCACTGAAGATGTTGTCTACTAAGAAAGCTTCGAAAACAAACCATTCATTTCATAGAACATAACTACACTAATATTGGTTACGGAATTTCACCATGAGCTGACATCAGTTAGAAAACCATTGGAAAACCAGCATGGAGCACTGGACAGCTGTTTTTTCGGCCTAGTTTGGGACTTTTCAGAAATACGCACCCACCGACAAGATTCGAACCCAGGACCTTCTGGTTACAAGGTGACCTGGTAGACCCTTAGGCAACTGGGACTCGATCCAATGGCTAGCCCATGAATTTCAACTTCTGCCAATTCGCCAGACGGCGCGACCACTGGCCAATTTCATCGGTGGCAAGTATTTGTCCTCAGACCCGACCTGCTGTACCCTACTGGTCATAACTTCGCGCTTGAACCCAATGTAGCATTTCTTTAGGTGATTTTACTTAGGTAAACAAGGAACTCTAGATACTTTTCAGAATAATAATATAATATGCTGAAAAACAAACACATATTACAGAAAAATGATTGAAAAATAACAAATTCTTGGACATTTAACAGTTTACAATTTCTATTATAGATGACGAGAAATGAATAAACAGAACTCTACAGGTTGTCTGTCTGTTTTAGACAAGATTGAAAAAACACTTTTGATGTTTATAAAAAATGTAGGTAAGTTATTTGCATAGTGACAAACACACATACAGAAACGAACAAAATAAATTACATCATTCTCAATAATCGATGATGTTTGTTTTATAAGTAGCTTAAAAATCCCCATTGAGTCGTATGAAAAAGAAGAGGAGACGTTCAGCGAACAGACTCCTTTCGACGGCGAATTCATTCACATAGTTGTAGAATCGCATTTGTATACAATTATTTGTGTGTGTATGTATATGAGGTTTGTCGAGTTTAGATAATTAATTTTTATTTTATTTTTGATCACAGCTTGATTTCACAAAGTATTCTTTAGTACAGGTATGGAATTTTCAGCATGGATATCGGTAGCCCAAATTTTGAAGGCCGACCATAGATATCAGGTGTGCGTTGGCAGGGGATCGGACCTCAGACCATGTGCATGGTCGTCGAGAGTCCTAACCACTGTGCCACCGACGCACAATTAGGTAATACAAGAATGATCTAATATAGAAACAAGGTTAATTAGACAGCGACTAAGGTAAGATTGAGTTAGTAAGTTAGATGACACAGTAAAATTGAGTAAAATGTTACAACTTGGGTCAGGATACCAACAGAGGTAATTACATGTAGAAACTAAGTAGGGGTGGGGTAGAGAATAATGCCATTTAAATTAGGACTAAAATTAAGCAAATAAATTGAACAACGTAACATAAATGACTAGAAACTGAGTGTTGGTCAAGTCAGTAACAGTGGTAATCAGGTGTAGAAATTAAGTCGGGTTCGTTGACATATCATCCTCCTCTTATATGAAGATGACATTTATAAAAAATCAGTTTTAAAAAAATGCATTTTAATTGTTGACTGTCCTCCGTTGACATGTTGGCTCCTAGTATGGACTCTTTAACGATGTTTGAGTGTTCACATGATGTTACTCGGTGAACAGGAGCTAACAGTGGAATCCAGGTTGTGCATTTTACCCTGTTTGGGACTCGTCAGTTGGATATGACTGCAATCCTCTGTGACTGACAAAGTTCTTGTACTCAGTGCCTATCGTTGGCGTTTAAAACGATAGATGTGCATTCGAGTCTCAGTGGGAACATCATCATTCACTGAGGATTGCAGATATGTAAGGCTGAAGAGTTCTGGATTCCAATGCTAATGACTATCTACCAAATAACATGTATTTTAGTCCTCTATCTCCCTTATCCCTGCCCCCTACTCCTTCCTGTCAAGCATGTTAAGTTGCACAAGCGCACAAGATGAATTTATTTCACTTCACTAGATTTTTATAGCCCAGATTACGAAATCTAAATAAATATGTACATAATCGTTCGTAGGAGAAAAATAACAGTTACAAAAAACAACTAACATACTTTATGTTATTGTTAATCGGCTGGAACACAAGTTGTTGTTTTTTTTTCTACAGTAAACTTGCAAGTTTATTGATCATGTAATTACTTCGTTACGAATGGCTACCAGAAAAGTTTAGCAGGTGCGTACCATCCTACAGCTGGATATACAAGCATACCCAGTGAATGATGCCATCCCCAATGAGATTCACTTCAAACGACAAATTGTTATCCACAACGTCACTGGGCCACGACTGTACCGGGTACCAGTTGAGATTTATTAAAGTTTCTTTGAATTCTCTGTCGATTGAATATAGGGGATCGAAATGCTTGATCATTTGTTGAAGCGTCGGTGGCACAGTGGTTAGGACTCTCGCTGACTATGCATATGGTCCGGGGTTCGACCCTCTGCCGACGCACACCCGATATCTATGGTCGGCCTTCAAAATTTGGGCTACCGATATCACATGCTGAAAATTCCATACCTGTACCAAAAAATACTTCGTGAAATCAAGCTGTAACCAAAAATATAAAAAATATAGATTAAGGATATCTCCTGGAAGAATAAATCCCGTCTTCTCGCAGTAGTGTGAGTAGAATATCCGAGTTATTATTATTATTTATTTAAACGCAGAAAAGACTTGGTACAATATGGCACCAAGAAAGATGCGCCACACAATAAGATTGTGTGAGGGCTGAGATACTGCCCGGGCGCCCAGACCGAAGCAGGTGGTTTTCTCAAGGGACCACCCCCCCCCGAGCCTTTGACTTGGAGTCTAATCCTCAAGGCAGCGGAGCAGCGTCAGGAGCTGCATTCCCATGGTTTCCGGTGACCCATATGGGTTCATACGCCATTTGATCCGATTGAATTCTGGAGCCCATGTACCCCATGGAAACTGCTTTTAGTCTAACCGCTACCCAAACAATCTTCCTGACATGGTAGGACCTGCAAGAACATGAGTCCCAGCCAGCTTAGCCTGTAGGGTCACTGCGGTATTCAAGCCCGACCACCATGGCAAAGTAGCAGTTGTCGACCGAGTAGTCAAGTGAAAATTATCATTTCTAAAGGTACTGCGAGAACATAACCGTAAATTTTAAGGCTTATAACCGATCAGCTGACGAAAACCATGAATGAAGGATTATTTGGCAAAATGAGAAATGAAGTGATGCCATTCGCTTTCAAAAAAGTTCAGTTAATACTATCATACCAGCCTTAGTAGTAGTATGTGGTATATTATCAGACGAAAACAATGGAGATAAATCGTCTTTACAATAACCCAGTTATGTCCACACTGAGAAAATTAATTCTATTCTGAAGTCAATCAATTACAGAATTCATTATTGAAGTAGACGTTTACATTACCCTTGATTTATCACCATAGTGTAGAGAGTTCGAACATCTGTCAAAAGTGGAGAGTGCAGTGAATGTTCCTATCGTCCCTGACAAACTAGCATCCACCAGGTTATAACAAGTATGTTAATTTTATTCCATCAAAATGTAATCATGAAATTCATTTTAATATGGAGTTATTCTAGTTCTACACAAAATATTTTCGGAAACACTATTCAACATCTAAACAAGGAGCGATATGACTGAAGATAGAATCAATACACCCTTTTCCTAGTCTAAAGCCTGTCTGGTTCTCTCGTGTTTGTGCCTCCCGAGCACCGCCTAGTCTACGCATGATTATTTAGCCTAGAACTTTAGATACCATATTCGTCGACCTAATCCCCCTGTGATTATCACAAGAAGACATGTCGCCTTTCTTGAACATCAGAATAATCAATGACTTACACCAGCCTGACGGGAATATCTCTGATTTCCAGACGACATATAATACCTTAGTTGGCGCAGACAGTAAACTGTCTCCGCTGTCCTTAACCACCTCTGGAGTCATTCTACCAGGTCCCGATGCTTTGTCTAGTTTCAGATTAGTGACAGCTTTAGTAACCTCAATCAAGGTTGGAGGACAGGTGTTTATATCCCACTCAAGGAGGTTTTCGACGTTCAGTAAGTTGCGCATGGCTGTAGGTCAATTAAATCGCTCCTCAAAGTGTTCTTTCGAACGTTCCAGTCGTTTATATTGAGAGCTAATTATGTTGCCACTTTTTCGGAGATTGTTTCACTTCTCATTCACCTTTTGTCACCTGTTACCCTGATAAGTCTAAATAGTTGTCTGGTGTTATCTATTGCTGACGAATATAAACACCTTTAACGCTGATTTCTAAGCAGAATGACACCTACCTATTTGGTTGCGCTAATACTTCAGCTCCCCTGAGTAAATCTGAAGTGAAAAATACGCCTAAAAATACATAAATATTGTAAATACATCTAAATTGGAATGTGAATGGCTTTTCTGTTTGCGACAATGAGACATTCGAATAAGTCCCAAACAGTACAACGACAATAATTGTGTTTGATTCTCTAAGAGATTATCTCTTATTAGGAAATGAATTGCGAATTGTTTTTTACAATCTCGACAGCATCTGCGCTGCCTTTCCCTTCTCTACCTGTACTTCTTCAATATTTTTGCCCAACATATCTTGGATATTCATTGTTGCATCGACGTCAATCGATAATTTGACGTACTACATGCATAGTTTATCTCTGGAGCTCGTACTTACCTACTGATATAAGTTAGTTGTGTTTTTTTTAACATGAACTTTTGGAATTTTGAACATAATCAATATATGTTGAGCGTCGGTGGCACAGCGGTTAGGACGCTCACCAACCATGCACATGGTTCGGGGTTCGATCCCCAGCCGCCAACGCTCTCCTTTACCTCGATAAGCCAGAAATAATACTGGTAAAGGGGAAAAGTTGGGCATGAGGCTACCAACCCCATCCTGTAAAAATTAACACTGCTAAAGAAACTTCAAGCCTCTAGCTTGGAGCCCTATGTTCCACTGGGAACGTGAAGGAATATATATATATATATATATATATATATATATATGTTGAAAAGAAACTTATATTTTTAGGTGAGATATTCTGGACGTGATATTTGGCTGACCGACAACATGAAATACGTGATTCACCTTATTTAAATCAATAGAATATTTCTCTTATTCACTAATAAAGGTTAAACACGTTAAATGACGTCATGACAAATTTAAGTGTACCGTCATTATTAGCTTCAAAGAAATCATGGATACCTTTGTTTTTTTTTCTACGAAAGAGAAGCTAATCTTCTGTCTTTGCACCCATGAATCTTTACTGCATGCATTACGCATGGTAAGCTATTACCTCTCTCGCCAAGAGATGTTAGTTGATATATAATTGGGTTGAAAAAAGGATTAAGAGGTGATTTGATTTAGACATAGCATAGATCCATGAAGTATTTTAATTGTCGGTTGTTTGAGCCAGTCGTGTAAGGAAATAGAAACTGCCTAGTTGGGGTCTTCGAAGGTGGGTGGTGGTTGAGGACTGGTAGTGACATGGATCAAATTCGATCTTCATGGCGCAGATTCAATCACTGTTTGTGATATATTTCAAATTAATTTCATAGCATATCTTTGTTTCTTCGATCTTTTTATCCTTCCCTACACAATAAATGCTTCACAGTACAGGAAAACGCTTGTATTACATCTACTTAAGGTTATGTAGTAGTAAGAATGAAAGAATGAAAGTGCTGTAGACGAAAAAAAGAAGGATTAAGATAGACTTGAAAATGTGCTTAGTTAACAATTCTACAAAATCCATATTATCAGCTTGAAAGCCGGGAAAGAAAGAGAAATGAACAAAACATCTGCTTTGGAATACTTTAAAAGCTGATCAATGAATGGGGAAAAAAAACCCAAAGTAAGCAGAAGTAAATATCTACAGGATATGAAGAAGAAGAAGAAGAAGAAGAATTAAAATGATACATACAAGAAAAAAAGGAATATCTTAAGAGAGTGTGGAAAGCAAAATGGACAAATAGTGAGCGATTGAAAACATTTAAATTCTGTTGTCATAGTTACAGAGGAATAAAGAAGGAAGGCATGGTCATCAAATATATATTCGCTTGAATATTTATTAAAATTCAATTCGTTTGATTAACTAGCGATTTTATAAGGAAGAGCATATATATATATATATTTATATTTATATTTATAAATAGATAAATATAACTGACAAAATGGGTGTACCGTGAAATATAAATCTATTTGCCTGAAGAGAGATTTTTGCCTATATTATTTATAGGCAAAGAGAAAGAGAGAGAGAGAAGGAGAGAGACTTTCGATTTAAGGACTCAAACAACAACACTATAGGAAGTGCTAATTACTTCTATTGTAAATAAATAAGCCAACCATTATGAGGCCAATTACCTCATTAAAGCTTTATTTTCTACTTGGTAGAAATAAACAAGAGAGACGCATTCAACTGTGTATTCATCATCAACTACTAATTATAGAAATCTCGCATTTCTAAATCAATATTCAGTGGAAAAAAACAACAACAAAACGATGTTGTTTCTCCTGACATTTTGCAATTTCATCAAATGTGGCTAATAGCCTTATAAAACTAACGGTGAACCAGAATTTATAAAATGACTTATATAACATATATATATATATATACCACCATCAACAGGAGGAATTTGAAAGAGGTTGGTTCACTTACAAGTGGTATAGCGGTTACGATGCTCGCCGACTATGCGCATAGTCCGGAGTTCGATCCCCGGCCATAGACGCACTCCTTTACCTCGCTAAGCTAGAAATAATACTGGTAAAGAGGAAAGGTTGGGCATGAGGCTAGCAACCCCATCCTGTAAAATAAACACTGCTACAAAAATTTCAAGCCTGTAGCTTTAAGCCCTATGTTCCACTGGGGAACGTGAAGGAAAAAAAAGATGAGGATGTCAAAATCAAAATCTGAAAGGCAAGACAAGCATTCGTCCATGGGAAATCAGTGTAGAAACCTACTGCACTCAGAATGAAAAACAAAATTCGCATTTTTAACAAGAATGTTCAGTCAGTGCTTTGATATAGGTCATAGATGTGGGGCCCAGGTGGTCATGAAAAGCCATTTCAAATAGGCTTTACACCATGCTGCAGATCTGATAGGTGGCGAGGGCAAGATTAGCAACAATGCACTCTATAATGCAACGAACCAACCAAGAACCTATTGCTCAACAAATATGTTGGAAAAAATGGAGAAAGAACAGACACACGCTGAGGAGACTGTTGAGTTAAATGGCAAATCAGACCATCGATTGAGTGGAATGCAAATGGGAAGCGACATATCCGACATCCAAGGGTGACATGGAGAATAATAATAATAATAATGATTTACTTTATTCCAAAAACAGTACTTGTGATACAGATTGGAATTTTCAGCATTGATCACAATATTGCATCTAATTTCCTCAAATTATAAATAAAATTAATCACACAGAAAAATTTTCACATTTACAATAGAGGTAGTGTCAAAAACATGCAGCATATAAAATGGAAATAGCAATAATAATGATAACAGCTAGGGTAGTAATAATAATAATAATACAAGTGAAAATTGCCGTTGGCTTGTGTCACACAGTATTGGCAATGTGGTATAGAAATCCTAACATGTTTAAAAATATTGAATATAATGTTCTTTCTACATGATATGGTGAAGGGAAAAACAAAGATTACAGCCGTCATGGAGATAAGTTGGTGTTTGCAATTATGAGAGTAAAACAGAGAATTAACAGGACCATAAATATAATAGAAGTAATAAAAGTAAAACTTGAAGGTATGTAAGGATGGATGGAGGAAATTGTTTATTTACTAGATGAAAGAAGGTTAGTTAATTCTTGCCTGACACTATTTTCATCACATAAAATACGTGCCAAGTATGGTATCATAGAATTCTTATACTTAGACGTGCGAGCATACAGTTTTCTGAAGTTACTCCTTGTTCTACCTGAGGAGATGCAAGGTGAAAGCTGAGGGTAAAGCGGATGCTCCAAGTCAGACAAAATCCCTTTAGCAAATTTATTGCACGAAGTCAAATGCCTATCGACAACGACGTTAACTATGTGGTCCACTGGGACACCACTCACTCTACTGACAGTCTTCAGTATTCTACGAATTGTGACATAGTCTTTTTTAAGCAAACCAGGAAAGAATAAGGGTGAGCAATAAAGAAGAATAGGTAGGATGCAAGAGTTTACGAACTGTAGGATGAGGGGTTGAGTTATACCCGAGTGTCTTAACTTCTTAATGTAAAATGTCAAGCGGAATATTTTACTGGAGATTGCTAAGACATGGGAAGACCAGGAGAGATCAGAAGAGAGAATGAGTCCAAGATACTTAATTTCTGATTTGATTCCAATATCATTGTCGTCAATTTTACAAGTGTCATGAGAATCGATGACTTCTTTTAACTGTCGTTTACATCTTAAGCTGAAATCAACAGTTTGACACTTAGAAGGATTCAGTTTAAGACCGTTAGACTCAGACCATTTGCTGACTTCCGATAGAAAGCTATTTATTTTAGTACAGTCTAGCTGGGAGTTAACAGCCATTGAAACCGTTAAATCATCAGCAGAAGATTATGCGAGATGAAAACTTGTGGATGATAGTAGAGCTAACTAAAGAGGACTGCAGAGAAAATTGGAAGGTACGCTGTTCTTGTTGATCAACTAGCTAGTGAAGCCATTTATCATCACACACACAGATTTACATAAGACTTTTCACTTTCATTATAATTGTTGTCTTTATGTCTATAAATTATTTTATTTTATTACTGGGTGAGTTTGCTGGTCTGACGCCCAACTCTCCCTCTTTACCAGCCTTACTGCCAGCTAAGCGAGATTTAGGAATGCGTCGGAACCTGAGCCATGTGCGTGGTTGGCAAGCGTCTTACTGCAGAACTACCAAAGCACTATCTCTATGACACATGACTATAAAACATAATGACACACTAGGTGAAACAAGACTGAGGTATTCAATAACACCCTACTTGATACCCACACACACACATAACTCACATATTTTGAAAACACACATTGATGGTAAGCTCAATATATAAAGGCGTAAAATCATCAACCAGGGTTCACATCACCAAGACTAGATTTAAAGTGGATCACTAATCATTCATACAAAGATATTTTGAGTATAAATCGTTACATTAAATGCACAAACATTTAAAAATCCAGAGAATTTCCAAAATTCTATTTATGTAATAGCAGAACACTTATATCAGTAATATGAGAGTAGCTTTTTGGAATGTTATGCAATCGAAATTCTTTGCATGTCATCCGCACAGTTGATATTTGTATTAATTAAAGTAAAGGAGAGAAACACACATCCATCATCAGGCACAAAAAAACAAAACGGGGGTTAACACTCCACAAGTTAGAGAAAAAAATGTGTTTACATCTATGGAATGGTGATTACGTAATCATTTTGATAAAAAAAATTTATACAGATTAAAAATGATTGATGAGGGAGATAAACAAACAACAATTATGTCCTATATATATATATAACACCAACGATAATCATCGTAATCATTATACATATATATAATTCCCTATCTTTAGGTGCTTAACACTGAAACGAACACAATGTCCCAGACAAATATCAGAAGCCTCGAAATTTTTCGCTGCCATTAGAGAAAAATGTATCATTATAAAATTGTTACTGAAAACAAAGGAGGATATAAATAGCTACTATACTGGTAACTATTGTGATGCGTCTAGTCCTTTCTTTGGTGCAAACTGAATTCTGTCAGTTAGGTTTGCAATGTGGCCACCATTCTAGGTAGCTTGCCATCACGGTGCACATTGATTTGATGATATTAGATGGTTGGAGGCAATCGGCTACAGGAAGCCTTACTCGACTTGGGTTTCGTGCTAGTTGGCACTCACTAGTCAGCAAGGTGTGACTGCAACCTTGAAGGAACTCATGTCGCCTCTGAGATTCGAACCCGCTTCACCCAGTGAGTACTGCAGTCAAAGACGTTACCGCTGAGCTCGCGACTGACCTCCTCTTGTAGGACTGTAGTGAGCATTTTCACTGGATACTAGTAACTAGTGTGATGTGTCTAGTCCTTTATTTAGTGAATTATCCTATCAAGTATCATCATTTATTTATAAGGCGCTTCACAATATACTTTACATACTTAAAGCTATTAACATTTATAAAGTTTCATTTATTTTTTTATACACTCTAAAGTCAAATAGTTTACTACGTACTCATATTGCGTTTAAATTATCACCATTGCCATTAATGTTATTAATGATGTCTGCCTCAATGGATTGCATGAACATTCCCACCAATCTGCCTATAAACAACCTGGTACGATCGAAGATGGCTAGACTTCAGTCTTCCTTTCAAAATGTTCCAATGCGGCCCCGAATTCATATCCTCTGTTAGCTACAACCTATTCATTGCCTTGACGCGGTGATCAAGTGCTCTTCACAAAAGTGAAAGGCTGGATGAGTATATCTAGTGCTTACAATCGGACTGGTAGAAATTCATGTTTACCTAGCTTAAGGAGCTGAAAAACTCTGATTTCAAGCCTATGGTGTACATGAGTTCCAGAATCCGAAAAGACTGAATGGCGTATGAATCTGTTTTGGGAACGTAGCTTCTGACAATGCTCCAAGACTTTGTGGATCAGAATTCAAGTCAAAGGATCGAGGAGTGACTCTTTGAGATAACCACTTGCTTCGGTCTGGGTATTCGGGCGAGCAGTAGTATCCCAGCCCTCTCACGAACTATGAGGTTTTTGTAAGGAGCATCCTCTTGGTGATCATAAGGCAGTATTTTTTGTTGTAATGATTATTATTATTATTCCATAAGTAATTAGAATTCTGAGAAATCAGTGAAGTATATTTGTCACTCTTATATCTAAACTCGTTCAAATTTTCTCCATCTCAAACACAAAGGGGTTTATAAAAAGAGAGTATTCACTTGTTTTAGTGAGTAGGCTAACTGGTAGTTTCATTAAAAAGAAACGATAGATCGATTGATGCTTTTTAAATGGAAGAACCCTACTATTATTATAATCCTTCCTCAGTATAAGCTATTTATACTCAAGTGTTAGTTTGTAGGGATTTGGTTAGTTACAGGATTTCATCATGAGCTGACATCAGTTAGAGAACCATTGAAAATCAACCAGGGAGTACTGGATAGCTGTTTCGTCCTAGCTCGGGACTCTTCAGAAGTACGCACCCACCAGGTTTCGAAACCAGGACCTTCTGGCTAAGAGGCGAGCTCGTATACCATTAAGCCATTTATAAATACCATTCGTGGGCCATTGGATCGGGTCCCAGTGGCTGAATGGTATACGAGATTGCTTTGTAAGCAGAAGGTCCTGGGTTCGAACCCCGGTGGGTGCCTACTGATGAAGAGTCCCAAACTAGACTGACGAAACAGTTTTACAATACTCTTTGTTAGTTTTTCAATGGTTCTTTAACTGATGTCAGCTCATGATGGAATCCTGTAAGCCATTTATGGTAGAACAGTGGCAATTTCTAGCCTTACCTCTATTAAAGTGGTAGTCGTACCTTAAAAAAAATTTAAGCCAAAAGAGATCAGAAATCTATCCTAGTTAAATAATAAGTAGTAAGTTGCGTGAAATCACCATGCGAAGTGTAAGAATTTGGAGAACAACCCATTAGAAGAATGACAAAAGAGGTTGAGAAGACAAGACAAAATAGAAAATAAGTGAAGAAATAGAATCCTAAGAGAAAAGTGTACGTGTCTGTAACACTAATGCGATGAGTCCTTTTCGCATGATAAATCATTTGACAAATAAGCATTAATTTTCAACAGTTGGTTTGCAAGGATTAAATATAATTGTACGAGTTTGACCACGGATGTGAGGATGGATTTCCCACCGATGACACTGGTTGGTGGTCACGATAGAAAAACCACGAATTGGTAGAAGTTAGAATTCATGGGTTGGCGAATGAATCGGGTCACAGTGGCTGAGTGGTCTATGAGATTGTTTTGTAACCGGAAAGTCCTGGGTTCGAACCCCCTGCGGTGGGTGCGTACTGCCGATGATTCCCGAACTAGGATGAAACAGCTGGCTGTCCAGTATTCCCTGATGGGTTTTCAATGATTCTCTAACTGATATCAATCCGTGGTCAAACTCGTATAAATAAGCATTACGCAAATAAACAGACAAATGATATGAATAGTGAAGAAGATATAAATAAGAGCACATTGTTGTAAATCACATGACCATCGATAAAGCAGACAGACTAATCAAAGACAATTTTCATATAACAAATATTTGACTCTGTTTAGTTCATTTTCGTTAGTAATCCAGAAAATCGACAATACACAAAAGTAGATTTATTTTATAGCATACATGATAATGATAAGAGAATATTAATAAAAAATAATTGACTAACTAACCTGTAATTCAGGCACTAGACCGGCTAATTTAACATGCATTGGTGCAAACATGTGTAGTTGTTGTAGACAGGCTACACCTTCAGCCTGTAACAATGCATCCGGTGAATCACGCATAATTAAACAACACAGCAGACATGAATGTCGAACAGACGTGATACTAGCACCGGTACCTGTTAGAGATGAAATTTTTTTTCAAAAGAAGAAACACAAGAATGTGTCAGTGTGTGTATGTGTGTGAAAATGAAATAAGAAAAAGAAAGAAATCTTTATACGAAGCACAAATCACTTGTAGACATAAAAACTGTATTTGTATTTGTATGCATTTCAGTAAAACTGAGTAAAATAAATTCCAACGGTTTGTTCGTTGGATGAGATTGAATCTTGTGTGCATAATTTGGCTTTACTGAATTGTTCGGCTGAAAGAAAACCAGATAGTAAAGTAAAAATCAATACCATTCAGAAACCCTAAATATTAGAACAAATACCTTGATTCTAGTTCCCCACATCCTTTTGCCACCGAAGTAACTCCTGCTAAGAATCTGAATGTCTGTCTGCCTGTCTATTTTCGACATAGAACTTTGCACCGATGTGCACCAGTTCAAGTCGCCACACTCCCCCCTCCCCCATGTAGCACACAAAGCAACAGAAGAAAGTAGAAGAAATGCATAATAGAGACAGTAAACAGAGGTGTGAGACAAAGGAATAGTAGTAACGAAGAACAAAACAGTTTCATTGGAAGGCATAAGTCACAGGGAGTGGATGCACTTGCGCCATCATCGAGAACGATTTCCAGGCATATCACTTATTGTTTCCAACCATTGGTTTTTACCGTCCCGAGGACCCCAACCGGTCAGGAAGTCTACACCTCCCTATGTGGCTTAAACTAACTGTTGTGGATTTCATTGACTGACGAAGCCATGTTTTGGTTTGACCACCACTGCCTCTTTTCCAACTTGTCCCTATATCAGCTAAAATTGTCCATTGTTGAGGAAAGCGATGACTAGGCATACGTAACACGTGTCCTAACCATCTCACTCGATGTAATTTCACAGCCTCGTCGATTGATTTCCCCTCCCACCTACCTAGCACTCGACCGATGCCTAACCTCAATATTGCTCACCTTATTATACCACTTCACACTGGAGATAGAGCCCAGATACCTATGCTAAAAGACAGCTAGCCAGCATTTTCATGTCTTCCACTCTCAATGGCCACGTCTCGCAGCCATAAAGGAGGACGCAGGGGACTGTTGAGCAGTACACTGAATGTTTGGTTAATGGAGTAGAAAAGTCCAGCAGAGAATTAAAATTGTTTCAGTCAATCAAATAATTATCCCAAAGGCCTTATTAGAAGATATTTAAAAAGTGAACATAAGGATGCATCAAAACCTGCTGATGAGAATTGGATTAGTACTATGAAGTAATTCCTCACCGTAAAGAGACAACGGATGAAATAAAGGGAATCCTCAACAATCGTGACATAGAGGTGCATTTTCATGCAACGAACCGCTTACGCTCATCAGTAGTAAAGGTTACGAATAATGCAGAAAGCGACAACCAACAGAATTGTATATACTAAATAAGAATGGGGGTGGGATTTTAATGCTGTATATGTAGGAAAATCTTCCAGATAGGTGAATGTAAGTGTAGAAGAGCATGAACAATAACTCAAAAGTAGTTCTAAAGGCCTGTGTAAATTCGAAGAAGCTAGAAAACAAATCAGCAATTGTACTTCCCTTGATAGAAACGCGACATAAGATTGTTTTTGATAGAACCGCGGTTCTACAGAAAGGTTTTGGTTCATATAAAGTAAAATTGATTGCAGAGGCTAGATGAATCCCAAAAGTTTGAATAGACGTGTCAGCGTGATGTTAACTCATGCATGACAAATCCTGATCAATGAATAATGGATACGAATCATTAATTCTCTTGCTTAACCAATAACCCAAATATATGTATCTTCCTATTGAAATGCTTAGGAATAATATACAATCGTTCACCTATATATACACACACACTACTGTATACCACATACATATTTTTCTAATTCAGATTTCCATGACGATGACCTTTTTGATGTAATTGTGTTCTCTGAGGTGGATGGTTTATGGTTAAATAAACCATGCAGCTCAGAGAACACAATTACATCAAAATCATCCACCTGAGCTACAAGTCTTCTCCACCATGCAATGACCTTTATACGTACATTTACCACGGTAGAGCCACTAGTCCTACACCCAACAATCCCGCATTTTCCGAAATAAGCACCTGCTACAAGACCCGTGGAACTCAAATAGGAAGCCACGAGTTAGGTGTGATGTGGAGTGATAGAGTCAGTTGAAATTGACAATAGAGGACAGAATACAATGGAGATATGCTTCTGAAACTATATGCTCCACTAGGTACCCAAGGGACGAATAATACAACACAATTTTGACATCTAATCATTGTGTTATGCATATCCATACTCATTAAGCAGGCTTGCATCTGACTACTTGAGTTTCAAAGCAGCACATTTAACAGGAGTGTAGCAGTTCACCTTACCATATATATATATATATAAAGGTATAAAAAAGGAAATTCCAAAGAACTCTAATGTGGGAGAAAGAACAATTACTTAGAAAAACATGGAGATTTAATGAGTTTGAAAGACAATAAACAGTTTTTAATGTCGTTGTGTTCGCTGGGCCGGATAGTTAATTTGAGCAGCTTTCATCGCCCTACCAGGCGACATCTTCAGCGAGTTTATAAATAAACTCGCGGACAACAAACTGGATTTATCTATGCCAAAAGTTTTAAACCATTAGTATCAGGCATCTAGAGGACCCCAACCAGTCCCAGTTATAGTCTCTACATCTCTGCGTACTTGGCTAAAACCAACCAAATTCACACCAGAATTTAAATAGATTAAATATAATCGTTGAGCTTAATTATTGTTTAAAAAATGTTTGATTAATTTGCCTTTCGTTTAGTTGATGGAACAAATAATTGCTAATAACAAGCTATCTCTCTCTCTCCCTAACTTCCTATTGTCTACACAAATCATTCCTCTTCGTCAATATCCAGAATAGTTAGTTAATGCACCGTCCATTTGCACTTACTTACCATAGAAAATCCTCTAATGGATTCACTTAATGTCGCCAAAATAAACACAAGCCTTATTCATCATCACCAGTGTCATCAACATTTCAACATGTGATCTAATTGTGACAGTGCATAGAGAATTAATTAACTAACAAATTGTAGTTGAATGTTGTTATCATCATTACTGTCATTGTTTTTCTCCTTCAATTTCAAAAAGGAAACACACTATAGATCTGAGAGGCATTTTTATAGGATTACATAACAGACAGGTTTGGTATGTACCCCAGGAAGTTACATTCCACTAAATGACTGGAATGATGGAATGTTGAACAAAGAGGAAAAAGCATTCGAAAAAGGGAAAGAGGAAGGGGATAGACAGAGAGACATGGAGGGAGGCAGGGAGGAAGGAAGGAAGGTGGAGAGAGAGATGAAATAATGATCAGATTTATTCAGGAAATGTGTATCCATTAGTATATCATAAAATGTGTGAAAGGAATGTAACAAATTTCTTTTTGGGGGAGGGGGTGAGGGAAGAGAGACACACACAGCTAGAAGGAGAATACGTTACAAACACGAACACACGCACGCACGCATTGAAATTCAATCAAGGTATTGAAATATATATATATATATATATATATATTCTTATTATTACTAGTATTAATGTAATTGAACTGAAATTAACGCTAAATACGCTAATATGGAATATCATCCATTTAAGTTACAAATTGGTCCCCATCATTTTGAACAATTTTTTATTCTAACTGGGAATTGATGGAGTTTGATGTACAAGTATTTCGAATGAGTTAACTCGGCTTCAAATTAAACATTGGAGTTTAAACACAGATGAAGAGTGACTAATAACCAATAAAGATCGAGCATGTTACAAACAAGGTTATATTATGTATCAGCTACTTATTGATTAGTAATGAAAATATGTTGTAACGGTAGGAGACGAAACACTTCGTATTTTTTATTCCCTTAAGTTCTGAGTGGAACATAGGACTTCATGCTGCAGCTCTGAAGTTCCGGTAGCAGTGGTGTTTATTTTTTCCTTTCCCCCTTTAGGACGATTACTACTAGCTAAGTGATGTTTAGAGGTGAATGAGCTGGGGAACGAACCTCAGACTACCACCTACCTGTTTCACCGGTGTTCTACCACTGAGCCACCGACAAACATCATTTCGACAGACGATAATGTAAACTAAATCCAGATTTGAGGAATAAACACACCTAATTCTGCAGTCAACATGCGTCAGACTGTGAGAAGACAGGAACACGTTCGATCTATAAGATGACTCAAGAAGATCTAGATAGATCTAAAAGATAACCAACTGATAACAATAACAACCACCATAAATCACCATCAACGGGAGAGATTTGACAGAGTTTACTTCCTTCACTTATTTAGGAAGCCAGCATTGTTTAAACTACAGGCGGATGGTTCGGATGAAGATGTCACAGTCGTCAACCTGAAATCAGTTCGGAAATCTTCTCCACTAACTCAGAATGAAGAACAAGATTCGGATTTCCAACAGAAATGTGAAGTCAGTCCTTCCATACGGGTCAGAAACTTGCACTGCGTGTCACGAAAAGGATTTCCAGCAGGTTGCAGACTTTCATCAACAGCTGGTCCCTTCACTGGCTCCATACTGAATATCAAATGGCCAGCTGGCCAGTCAGAAAAAATTAGCAACAAGAAACTCCGCAGTGGAGCAAACCAACCAAGGACCGGTCGCTCAACAAATATGTAAGACAAAATGGAGGTGGATCGGGCATACATTGCGGAGACTGTCGAATGACATCATGCACAATGCACGCGATTGCTTGAGTGGAATCCAAATGGGAAACGACGAGTGGGTCATCAGTGCGAGGATGACATGAAGAAGATCGTGTGGCTAGGAAGATATGAGAGATTATAGTCAATCGTGGAGCTAGCCAGCTGAAGAGGATAGCAGAAAATAGAAGAAAGTGGATATGTGTTGTTAAAGCCCTATGTTCCACAAGGATCCCAAAGGCATAATAATATGAACTATACATTAAAAAGCGAAGATACTTACCACGTAATTCAGGTCCTAAAGTGGTTATTAAAGCAGCGAATAAACGACCAAGACCTCTTTGTATTTCATGCATAGCACTAGGTGCTTTCAACAGTAGTTGTAATACTAAATTTAAACTTGGTTCAACATATTCTCTAAATATTGGACCACCTGAATCTGCTACCAAGGCAAGAGAATGTAAAGCCCATACTTGAACTTCTGGTACACTAGAATCTTGAGCTATAGCCAGCAGAACACCAACACTTGAGCTTAAATGTTGTCTAGACGCTAAACCACCAACATAACGATGCAAACAACCAATAGCTAAACAGTGACCAGCTCTTGCAATAGGATTACGAATTGTACGTAGACGTTCAAAAATTTGTTGAGCTAATTCAGCTAAAAGGCTTGATTCACCGACAACTTGAGCTAACCTTCCAAGGCATTCACCAGCAACACAACGTAGCAGAACGCTTGGACTTGTTAAAGTAGCCTGAAAAATATTTTAAAAAAAAAGAGAAAATATGTTGGAAGAGATTAGGTGATTAAAACGAAAAGGTTTAAAAGGCACGCACGCACACACATAAGCAAACAGGGGTGGATTCAGGTTATTCAATCAAATGAATGTTAACAGTGTGTAACTGAGCGAGAGATGCTGGAAATGAAAAAAGAATTATTTGAACTAAAAAGAGTAAAGGTGGAAGATTATATGTCGCTGTACTGACTGTGCAATATATCTGAAAGTAAATGACACGGATATTAGCTATAAACAACTTTTAGTTACAACCATTTTATTATGCAACCAAATAAAGCACAGGTTTAAAATAATAATAAAAAGTTTGTAACTAACTTGAAAATGAGGAAAGATATTTGGTCAAGAAGTTTCGTTCCACACCAAATTGGAAAATCACCCAACAGGAAAATAGGTTTAGTTAAGGTTATAGTTAAAATCAGGTTTCTCTCACATCTTCAATTTACATCTTAGGAGTTAGTTGACTAAATAATTCGAACTCAGCCGGTCAATACTGGTCCATGAACTTCAATGACTGTGAGAAAGTACATGATACTACCCAGCTGCCTAGACTGAAGTAGGTGGTATAACGGAGTGACTGTTTGTAGAATCCCCCCTGAACGATCTAATTACATTATTTCTACTTACTTGAATGTTTCATCTAACTTTGTCATTTCCCTCTATTTTCTCCGAGACTATATGTTATTGTTCTGATATTCACATATCTTATGTTGACTAGATCCTTACTATTTGTCTTTGTCCCTGTTAACTTCTAATTTAATGCTTCTCTTTGTGATTGTGTGATAAACTGATGTGTCGTTTCACAATGGGATTTCGCTTGAATGATGTCAAAGTTTGTCGCGGGACCTTGGTTTGTCGGAGGGAAGTTTTTGGTAGTCGATCCCACCATGTTGGAAATATACTACTTGACTATCAGGTACTCCTTACGGTTGGCTGTTGGTCAACCAGCATTCACTTCACATTACATGTTTTGCACTGAAAACTTATCAGACCTGTATAGCTGCCTAACAGCATTGTCGAGGCAATTTTGAGTTTTTGATATGTTATTATTGTTAAGTAGTACAGCAGGTTTTATTGCAGATAACTGTCTGTTTGCTGTAATTGTGGCAATTTTTGTGACTTTTGATCAGACCATAACACATTTGGTTTATTCGTTACAGATGGAACGACATTTCGACATGCCCGGACCCATTTACCGGAAGTCAAGTGACTAAGCCGATAAGCCACAAATGTCCACAGTTTAGGAGTAAAATACAAACACGTGGGACCTGGCCCAATTCTTGTAATATAAAACATTTATATCCATACATACTACTGAATGCACACCACTTTAACAAACACACACACACACAAGTACAAAAGATGTCGAGAATTCCTTACGAAAAGATACCACCTCCTAAGCTATTCGAACTCACAACACTGTATAGGATTCAACCTGGAAGTACCAATCATCGCAGCAATCACGTTAATATCTATCCACTGGGTCAAAACCAAATGGCTCAATAATTTGCAACCTCTGCCTAACTTATTTAAAGTCATCAGTGAGTAACTAACTGTCCGACAGTTAGATGGAGGGAAATTGATACATTAGCACCTCTGTATTTTCATGTTTCTCTTTCTGATTTCAGCTTATTTAAAAACCCACAGTAAAACTAACCGAGGTAGGACAAAGTCAAACTCTAAACACCTGAGAGGTGTGACCGCAACAATGGCCTTGAAAGGCCCAGTTTACAAGTTAGTGAGACCAATGGAATATCTGATAAGTTTCGGGTTACGTTGAGGAAGTATCAAGTTAAGACGTAGGCTAAGGACAGGTTCGAATTAGGTTAACCTAATAATATTAGGATTGGTTAGACTTAGAAGACCTAGGTGAACACATGTATAGAATGTGTTTTAGCTACTCTGATGTTTCAATGCAAAATTGGGAAGCATTTTTGTCACAGATCAGAGAAGGTATCCTTTGAGAAAGTTTCATGCCTTTATAATCATTATTTTCGAAAATATATGTATTTTATGCGGAAAAACCATCTTTTTCGTGTGATTAGTGCTTCCAAGATCATCTGTGTGATGCTACGCTTTTGGCATTTAAAGTATATCTGCGTCAGTAGTAGCGGTAGTATTAAAGACTGATTTCATTATAAGAAGTAACAGTGTTCAAATTACAACTCTGGATTTAAATTCATTAACATATTTGCTGATTGACTGATTCACTAACTGAGTTGCAACACATAACTATACGTAAAAGTCCAGTAGTTCAAGTCACCACACTTCATGTAGTACACGTGGATAGAGAGAAAAGAAATTGAGAAGGACTATAATCAGCAGAAATCTCCAGCAAAAATAATAATGATATGAAAAAATGAAGACTTGATCAATCTGCATCTACACCATTGAGAACGATTTTGAGCCATATTATTACCAACTGTCTTCAAGGACCTCATTCAACCAGACAGTATACACCCACTTACGTGGCTGGCTGGCTCAAAATGACAGTCAGATAATTATAGATTGATGTCATATTTTGGTTTATTAATATCATTATTATTGTTCCCTTGGATTCCTAGTGGAACATAGAGCTTCAACTGCACGTCTCCACTTGCTTCTGTCTTCCTTCTGCTGTACCTTTCACCTGCATCCATGTTAGTCCATACTCATTCAACTCCTCTTCACACAATCTCCTCCATGTCACCCTTGCACTGACGTCCCACTCGCCGCTTCCCTTTCGGCCTGGTTCCACTCGAGCGATGGTCTGACGCGCGCGCGATGTCACCCAGCGGCCTCCTCAGCCAGTGTCTAATCCATCTCAATCCACTTTCTCCTGAATATTTGTTGGATGGCGATTGGTTCTTGTTTTGTTTGTTTGTATCCATAGTTTCTTGTTAGTGATTCTTTCCGACCCGGCCATCTGATCTTCAGTATAGATTCAGCGAAGACAGTTGTTGGTTGATAAAGGTCTGCAACAGGCTGTTGGAAATATTCTTTGTGACCCACCCGCCCTCCAAGTTTCTGATCCAGTCCGTATAGAAGAACTGACTGACTTGACGTCTGTATTGAAAATCCGACCGAATTTTTTTTGTTGTTGCTGTCTGAGTGACGAAGATTTCCAGATTGGTTTCAGGTTGATGGATGTGTTTCTCGCCTTCCTGATTCTCGTTCGTTTTGACACCCTCGTCCGTTCCTCCTGTAGTTGAGACAATGCTCCCTAGATAAGTGAATGAAGTAACCTCTTTCAAATCCCTCCCGTTGATGGTGATTGGCGCTGGATGTTGTTGTTGTTGTTGGCTGGTTATTTTCATAACCTCCGTCTTGTCTATGTTCACCTGGAGTCGTGTCTTCGCCGGCTGCTTCTTCGCCCAGTTTGTCGGTCGGTTTCGCTTGTAAGACTTCGATTTTGTGTGACATTAAACATAAATCATCCACGCATGAAATCCAGATCTTCTAGGTTCTTCACGTCGGTTCAGAATATTCCTGTCTTCTCGTTTCCCACTCACTGTCTGACGCATAATCCAGTCCACCACAATTAAGAATATCATTGGTGATAATAAGCCATCCCTAATTCATTTGCAAACTAATCTTATGTTGGATAACATCTTTCGACGAAGGTGATGGGCCAGCAAGCGAAACACGTATCCCAGCTATCTTAATCTATTTAGCTTCCGAATCCGATCGATTGACAATATGTACCAATAAAATACGTCCACGTCGACCTGTACCACAAACACAAATAAGTACATACCCCCCCCCCGTGAAAACTTCAACTGAAATTCACTCAAAATCAGATCAGAGACCTAGTCAGATACACAGTCTCTCTTACTACTAAACACTATTACCGTGTTATTCACATATAGGCAAAATTGAAACAGAGGAAAATTAGTTCACCAACTCCCACCCCCACCCCCTCCAAAAAAACTGATCTTATCTGTCAAGCTAGATAGAAAGAGACACATGCAGAAATTTTTATAGATAAGAGTTAGACATATTTCTCTAACAAAAAAAAAGACTTGTAATAACTTTAAATACATGTCTATCCACTATCTCGATGGTTGCCATATAAACTATAATATATGCCTTTCATATCATATGCCCTGTAGGCCGCCTAGTTGAAGCCTACCCAATCTATCTCTTTCTGCATACCTAACCTACGACACATAAATTAAAAAAAGAATTTCACTTGGTGTGTTAAATGCTGAGATAATAAATTGGCTGAACTAGAAGAGAAAAAAAATTATCTTTGCGTGTAAACTAGTTTCAGTACACAATATGAGAGATGATAATGTAAGCTCATCCTATCAAATACACTGGGATGCATGCACTAAGGGCTGGCATATTTACAGCATAATTTGAGTGAGAGCAGCGATAAAATGTTAAGTGATGAAAGTCTAGTCAAGGGACAGTAACAAACACATGGACTCTGTATCAAGAAGCATATGAAACAGTGAAGAGTAGATAAGTAAAACTCCAGTAAACAAGAGACTATATTTAGTTAGAAAGGATACTTTTATACGATCAAAAATAAGTCATTATCAAGTAGGATGTCAGCAGAGTTACTCACTCAGCATATTGACGGAGGCCAGAATTTCCGTCCACTAAAATGCACTGGATAATCTTTTGTTTCACTATCCTTCTGTCTTATATTAGTCTCAATTAGTCTTCTATTAGTCTATCTATCCCAAACAGAATACTAAGTTGCATCATTCTGGAGAGAATCAAACACACCACCATGGGTGAAAAACGTCGACCGTAACAAGCTGGATTCAGGAGAAACAAGTCATGTATTGATCAAATTGGCACACCACGGATCATCACTGAACAAAGCTTGGAATCCCAGTCACCTCTCTATCTCAACTTCATCGACTGTGTAAAGGCCTTCGACAGCGCAGCGTCGATCAAGAGGTGATTTGGCAACTACTTCGCTACTACGGGGTGCCATCGACAATTATACATCTCATCCAACAGTTAGTTGTACGACAATGCTGCATGCCAAGTAATCCACAACGGGAAACTTACGGGAGCCTTCGAAGTGAGGACGGGAATAAGGCAAGGCTGTCTACTATCGCCAATGATTTTCCTGATTGCAGTACATTGGATAATGTGACAGACAGCGGGCAATGAGGAAACAGGCATAAAATGGACCCACACAAAAAACCTGTAGGATCTGGACTTCGCCGATGATATATGTCTGATATCCCATAAACTGGAAGACATGCAAGTGAAAAGCAACAAGTTGACAGCGGAAAAAGCATCAAAGATAGGACTTCACTTCAGGTAAACATAGAGAAGGCAGATGTGGTGATGAAGATTCCAGGCCAACACCAACAGTAACAACAACAGACAAAAATCAGCCAGCATAAATGGGGGAAACCTGAAAGAGGCAACCTCCTTTACCTACTTTCCAACCTGGGAAGTATCATTTCAACTACAGACGAAAAGACGAGGATATCAAAGCCAGAATCGGAAAAGCAAGACAAGCTTTCATCACTCTCAAGTCTGTGTGGAGGTCAACAGCACTCAGAAACAAAAATAAGATCCAGATTTTCAACTTCAAGTCAATGCTACTATACGGATCAGAGACTTGGCCAGTGCGTCATAAAGAGCATCTCAAACAAACTACAGACCTTCATTAACAGTCGCCTTCGCTCAATACTCAAGATCAGATGGCCGGCCAGGAAAGATCAGCAACAGGGATCTCTGGGAATGAGCGAACCAACACAGCAGGAACCGATTGTGAAACAAATAGGCAGGAATAAATGGAGATAGGTTGGCTGGCCATACTCTGAGGAAACCATCGAGTGACATCGCTAGACAAGCCATTGCTCGAGTGGAACCCGAAAGGGAAGCGGCGAGTTGGTCATCAGTGAGAGGGTGACATGGAGGGGGTCATGTGAAGAGGAGATGAAAGCATGTGGTCAGACTTGGAGCCAGGTGAAAACTCTAGCAGAGAACCGATGGCAATCGAGACGCTCGTCTGAAGCCCTATGTTCCTCTAGGAATTAAAGGAAATAATAATAAATAATAAAATGCTTAAGCTCTTCTACATTTCTGATTGTTTTAATCGTTTAATTATATCAAATGACCAATAATACATGAACTGGAGCGCATGTTTAATTAATTATATTTCAGCAAAACGTTGCACAATTCTTGAAGAAAACGGAGAAAATATGTACAAAATTTGCGCTTTCTTCATTATTACTCTGCATGTAAATCCTGTTTGAGGAGGGAGTAATTTTGGAACTAAATACACTGAAAATTCTGGTACTATGTGCTCACATAATGTCTGAAACAAAGCTTTATTATTATTATTATTATTATTATGTTGGATATCCATAATGCATTAACCTAGACAGATAGAGGTTGTAATTCATGGACCATAGGAGCAGTGGTAACTCCAGCCAGCCAGCCACAGATATGACGGTTTTCAGCACTCAGTGAAATAAATCAACAGTTTCCAACGATGAACAGCAAGAAAAACACAAATAAGCTTAACAGTTGTCTTGTGCTTTCGATGATTCCCCCCTGAAGTGATGTCAATTCGTGACAAAATTATTCTGAAATCA
Organism: Trichobilharzia regenti; assembly: GCA_944472135.2. NCBI lineage: Eukaryota > Metazoa > Platyhelminthes > Trematoda > Strigeidida > Schistosomatidae > Trichobilharzia > Trichobilharzia regenti. The sequence goes on from OX235263.1 coordinate 39,382,609, forward strand.
ACAAACCCAGTTGTTTCCACGACATTACGAAACGATTGCAAATAATCAATTCTTATGAAATGGACATCAAAGTATTTATTAGGAGTCCTATTCAGTTTGATTGTACTCAATATTTTTACATGGAATTAAATGTAACATTTTAATTCAATAGGAAGCTACTCATCTACATATAAGTGTTGTGTAAATGAAACCATGCAGTTTTATTGGTGAGAAAATTCTTAAACAGGTAAAAAAAGGGATACGTTAAGTTGCTTCTTAAATTAAATAGTACACCCCTGTTTTCACTTCATCTGATTAACACCTACTCGCGTATCACAGTAAACGCTGTATACGAAATAAGGATACACCAATTTACATTTACCATTTACAAACGGAAAATCTGTTGTTTTTTTTCCGAACGTTGTATTCATAAGGATTCGATTGATTTTAAAGTGGATTAAGTAACAAACCAGGGAGTACTGAACGATCGTTTCATCTTACTCCAAGACTGCAGCATGCGATGATGACTCCACCAAGGGGTCGAACCTAAAGCCCTCAGGTCACTGCTTCGAAATCCAATATCACCCAGTTCCCTCTAGTCTCACTGGTGGGTAGTAGTCCTCATCCACACTACATGGATACCATTCATTACAACTTCTCACTAAGAATTCCACTGTATAATTAGACATTAAAAAACAGTGGATTGGTGGAATGGTAAAGCGCTCATTATGTTAGCCTAAAGGTAATGGGCCTATTAGATGGTTGAAGGTAATCGGCCACAGGAAGCCTTCGACCTAGGTTTCGGTTTAGTTGACACTCACTAGTCAGCAAGGCGTATCTGCAACCTTGAAGGGACTCATGTCCCTTCTGAGATTCGAACCCGCGTCACCCAGTGAGTACTGCAGTCAGAGACGTTACCACTGAGCTATTTGGGCTCGCGACTGACCTCCTGTAGGACTACAGTGGATATTTTGATTTGACACTAGTAACTAGTGTGATGTGTCTAGTCCTCTCTTTGGTGCAGACTGAATTCACCCGCAGCACTGAGTGACGCCGGTTCGAATCTCAGAAGGGACATAAGTTCCTTCAAGGTTGCAAACACGCCTTGCCGACTAGTGAGTGTCAACTAGCACGAAACGTAGGTTCAAGGCTTCCTGTGGCCGATTACCTCCAACCATCTAATATCATCAAATCAATGTGCACCGTGATGGCAAGCTACCTAGAATGGTGGCCACATTACAACCTGACTGATAGAATTCAGTCTGCACCAAAGTGAGGACTAGACACATCATATTAGTTACTTGTGTCAAATCAAAGTATTGGGCTTATTCCTGTGGGCGATAACAGAGAACAAAGAGACAAGTAGAACAAGAGTCCATATTCATTTTGACAATTTCATCCTTGATTTTTTATTTACATTCGACACCAACATAATTTCAAACACCAAATTTTCGGCAAGTGCTATGAAGTGATGAAAAAAACATGACTTTATTTATTTATTTATTATTCAGTGTGTATACCCCTCTGAATTTGAAATAAGATTGTCTTTTTTGATTCTTTTTAGTTCCTAGTGGAACATATGGCTTCAAGCTGTAGTTCAGTAGTGGTGGTATTTTGCGTTTTACGCGGTGGGGTAGCTAGCCTGACACTCAACTTCTCCTTTTACTGAGCTTACCTACCCTTATAAGCGAGGTTTTGGGAGTATGTCAGCCGAGAATCGAACCTGGCAAGCATTCTACTGCTGAACCACCGCCTATAGGTGATATTTGAGTGACACTTTTTCAAGATATGTTAATGTATAAGATTTCACGATAAGCAAAGGCATAAAACAAGTGTTGGTGAACGCACACAACCACTCTAGGACAGGTTAGAATGTATAATAGCTGTGATTTCACGCAGAAAAAAAAAGCAGACCTAAAACGGTAACAGAGTTTTTTAGCTGGGTGAATATACAATCGGATGGTAAATCAGTGCAGTTAAACAAAATGCAAAATAGTTTACCAGTCAGTCAGTCAGACAGTATGAAAGAAAATTATTATCACACAAAAAGACATGTATCACATCTCACCCAAAACAACATTAGCATACAGGGGAATACAAACACAATTCAAGTGAATGAATTAAATTAACCGATATGTCTTGTCATGTGTTTGCACTGAGAAACACTAAATTACACTGTCAATTAAATTACTAGATCTTTACTTAATAAATGGCGTTACTACTAAACTATTACTCATTAGCATTGACGCGTCCCCCAAAAAAGCATTTCCAACAGACGGTTGAAGAATTTTATCAACAGCTGCCCCACCCCCTTTGCTCTATACTGAAGATCAAATGGCTGATCAAAAAGGAATAACAGCAAGGAACTCTGGGAGGGAGGCGACGACCCAATCAAGAACCTATTGTCTAACAGATATACACAGACGAAAGTGGACATGGATTAGGCACACAGTCGAGTGGAATCTGAAAGAGAAGCGGGCAATGAGTTGGACGTCTGAGTATGACATGGAGGAGATCGTGTGAGCAGGAGATGAGAGTTTATGATAGAACTAGCTAAATAAAACTCCTGAGAAATTGATGAAATGCAGATGTTCTGTTGAAGCTAATGAGCCACGGTTCACTGTATTCCTGCCATAAAACGGCATAAACTAAGACGTATATGCTTGAAGGAAAGTACTTCATCTTCAGATAGTGGTTTTTCGGAGCTAGTCTGAAGATAATTTAGACACTGGACTCATTAAAAGATTATTTCCAATGCATGTAAATAAAATGACTTGTTACTCAAGAATGCGTGTGTGTGTGTGTGTGTGTGTGTGTGCAGTCTACCGCCATAACCGACCAACTATGAAATGAAGTCAGTCCCATGGTAGAAACGAAAAGCTAACAGATGAAAAGCTCTCAGTACATTATCATTTACACCGCAGAATTTAACAATCTCAGCACACAAAAGAAAGATAAACAGAGAGCAGGAAGAAAAGAAGGAGGAAAGGAAGCAAAAGGAAGGTTGGTTAGCAAAACTTGATAAAATATGCGCGCATTAGAAACAAACAACAACAACACCAAAACTATGCGTAAGGTGAAAATATTAGAAATGAGAAATTCGCTTTTGCTGGTTAGATTTAGTCAGCTAGCTAGCTAGCTGATGGTGATGATGATAGGTGTGGTGGTGATTAGTGAATATCAACGATAGGAACTTAAATTGCAGTTGTTGTTGGTGTTATTATTATTATTATTCAAAACAAAAGAGAAAAGAAATCATTACACCTTTGAATGGTGATTACACCCGCCAAATCGTCATCATCATCACTGATTTCATGAATACACTTACATCGTAGACAATACTCCTTTGTAATCCATTGATCAATGAAGGATTCTGTGGATACGGATATCCATATAATCTAGACTAGAAAAAATTGGCCTACATATAGTTTTATTTTATTCGAAAGTGAAAGACTGAGAGAAAGATAGTAAAAGATTATAATTCATCCGAAAATCCACACACACACACACACACACACACACACGTAGGCACGCAGACAACACAGACATATACCTACCTAATGAGTTGCCATATACATGTATATATATAAGGATACGGACATAATAATAATTCGACATAAATTGTTAATCGACATGAATTCCAAATGATAACAGTGATTTATTGGATGAACATCTCGCCAATTTATTATTCACCAAACTGAGTCATCATTTTTTTCATTCCTGTTCGTTCCCAGTGGAACATAGGGCTTCAAGTTTCAGCAGCAGTGGTGTTTATTTTTACAAAATGGAGTCACTAGCCTCAAGTCCGACCTTCCCTCTTTACCAATCTTATTACTGGCTTAGCAAGGCAAGGGAGTGTGTCAGCCGGGGATCGAACCCCAGACCACACGCCTGGTTGGCGAGCATTCTACCGCTGTGCTACTGACACACTATTGAGTCTACATATTTATTTATTTATTGAATAAATGAATGATAAAGCTGAAATAGGTCATTTTAAACATGATGAACCCATCGAGATGTACTGAGAGGAAAATTAAATCAAAAAATCAGGGAAACAACGAACCATCATTCGTATCAAAGAAGCAGTATTTCAAGTGAGGATGCGTCAGTAGTTTAGCGTTAGAACGCTAACCAACAATACCGCATGTGGTCCAGGGTTCGATTCCCAGCTAATTTACTCCTTAACCTCACTAAGCTGGTAAGAAGGCCAGCAAAGAGGAAGGTTGAGTGTGAGACTAGCAACCTCACTTCGTAAAAAGAAAACTACTGCTACCTAAATTTCAAAGCTCTAGCTTGAAGCCCTATGTTCCACGGGGAAGGTTAAGGAATAAAATAATAATACAATTTCAGATGAGAGCTAGGCTGTGATGTCCTTAAGGGGAGAATTTCAGCATCCTTGAGAAAAACACTCTTCACTACAAAACGCTAGGAGTAGTTTTCACCAGAAAACTGAAAGACAAGATCTCGCATCTAACCAATTTTATATTGAAAAAAAAATTACTTGACCTTCCCTTGGGGAGACAGGTGTATTGGTTGTTCGGCGCGTATCCTGTCTAAAGAGGTTCAAAAACACTATCCCTCATGGTTGCAGAAAAATGGGAATGGTTCCTTAAGGAGTGTGATAATTGAGGAGCACCTCGTCGATAACGGGCATCCTCTCTCAACAAACTCTTCCTTCAAAGTAATCCACAAAGTGAAGAGCAACCTGCCTAGGACAATACACTTTTATCTCCTTTGTATTATTGAAGGTCTACACATTCAGAGGATTATTCAACCACTTCTATTATCATAGTAACGATCTTGTTGCTTTCTACAGTTTGTTTTCGTTTCTTTTGACTTTTTATAACATGCATTTCTTTTGAACTCTTACGTAATATCACAGTAGCAGTGGAATCCAGGACACACGCTTCAACCTGTTTGAGATACGTCAGACGGATGTATACTTGCATCTCCAGAGAGTGGTTGTGCTCTAGTTGAGACTTGAAACCCAGCACCCATCACATTTCAAACGCTAAAGTATTATACGCTAGGCTAAATGAGCCACATATTGTGAGACGGGGACTAGTGGTTGTCTCTGATCACTGTGTTAATATGCATCCGCTCAAGTAGCCGTATCAGTTAACATTTAACTGATATTTGGCCTTATATATATAAAGTACATCCAGTGTAAATAACTCTACAATGCAAAATATGAGAATGATTGTACAACACAGGACTCTCCAATGGTACGAATGAGTTAAGAGTGTTCGTGGAGATCGTTTAAAATAAGATGTGATTCAATATGCCTTCGATACTAATCAACTACTACTCAGAAAAAGACAATTCATACGATAGAATTCTATAAGAACTAACAAATATAAAGGAATATTTGTATACTCCATTAAGTGTTATGTTTATGTATACACACACAGAAGACAGTACACTTATTCGCCTACAAATATAGCTACATTTTCTGTATGACTCACTAATTTAAACAGTTAGCACTGCAGGAGCTATCAATGCTCATCGCACCACACCTCCAACTATAATAATCCCACTACCTGGATGATAATATGAAACCTTTTGAACACAAAGTGAGTAAAAGGCATGTATTGAGTTAATGAATGGAGTATTTGCTAAAATTAAAATGTTTGGAGGATTTCAGCATGAGTTGATATCAGTTAGAGGACCATTTCAAAACTTCCAGGGAGTACTGGAAAGCCAGCTGTTTCATTGTAGTTTGGGACTCCTCATCAGTACGCACCCACCGGGACTCGAACCCAGGAGTCCCAGAGGCACAAACTAGGACGAAACGGGTGTCCAGTACTTCCAACGGTTCTCTAAATATTGTCAGCTCATGATGAAATTCTCCAAGTAATCAAACAAAATCCTAGCAAAACCAATACTTGGAAATTAAATTAACTTTTCTGCATGGTGTCTATATAATTTGATTGAAAAATTGTATTAATAGACAGTGAATGTTTCTAGACAATATTTAGTTTTTCTTCTTCTTCCTGTTTACAGGACAAGACAGAAAACATAATAATATTATGTTTTTAATAGGAGCTTATAGTTGAAACGAAGTTAAATGATGTTAAACTGTTTAAATATAAGATAAATAAACACAGAGGAAACCAATCGATGTGTCTGTAGAACTGTATAGATTGAGAGATAATTCAGACATGCGTTACGTAATTCAAGTCGTCTTCAACTTCCTCAACAAGCAATGTTAACTAGGACATAATCAAGTTGGAAAAGAGTTAGGGAAGGGGTAGTCAGAGCGAAACATAGCATCAGTCTATAAAGCCTTTGACCACTGGTTCAAGCCAGCTACGTAGGAAGGTGTGTAAACTGGCTGACTGGTGTCCTCATATTGTGCTAAGAATCAATGTTAGCAGGCTGTTGGTGATAAGTGTGAAAATCGTTGCTGATTGGTGCAGCAGATGCATTCAATCTTCGTCAACTTCCAGGTGAATTAAATTTTAAGTATTCCCAATTGATTATTCTTTCTGCTGTATACACTTTCATTTATTACATGTCATTGCTCCCTAATCTTATACGTACTTTCATGATATATATGGCAAATTAGATTGATGAACTTTTGTGCATTAAGGTTCGATACAGAAAAATTCATTTCAGTATAGAAGGGTTACGACTTCTGAAAAATAAATGGTACTCATTTCATGGGATATATGTGCAGAGAGAGAGAGATGGCTATGGTGAAAATTTTCGGGAGGAATAGAAGAACATAAATATAGATTCACTAGTTATCCTCTGTTTTTTGAGTCGGTGGTACAGTGGCTAGGACTCTCACCGACCATGCACATGGTCTGAGGTTCGATCCCCTGCCAACGCACACCTGATATCTATGGTCGGCCTTCAAGATTTGGGCTACCGATATCCATGCTGAAAATTCCATACTTGTACGAGAAATACAGTGTGGGATCAAGCTGTAATCAGAAATAAATAAAATAATAAATAAATTATATAAGATGGGTCAGCTTTATGAGGAAAGAAAATTATCAAAGTTTGTGTAACAGATCTACCATACATACAGTGAAACAGTAATATTCACAAAGATTAAGTTTGACATACAAAGATGTATTTGGTCCTTTAGTAGGCGGAATTCATGCAAAAAAATTTCAGGTAGGTAGTTACATGGGTACTAGTGGGAAATCGTGACCAATGGGGTACAACAGGTCGTGTGTATGCACAAATACTCGCCACCGATGACATCAGTTAGTGGTCCCACTATATCGTGAATTGGCAGAAGTTGGAATTCATAGGTAATTGTATCAGGTCCAAGTGGTTGTAACCGGAAGGTTCTAGGTTCGAACCCCCAGTGGGTGGGTGCGTGCTGGTGAAAGATCCCAAACTAGGACGAAACAACTGCCCAATACTTTCTGTTGGTTTTCTAATGTTTCTCTAACCGATGTCAGCTGGTGATGAAATCTTGTAACCAATTAATTAAATCCCTACAAACCAACACTTAGAAAGTAAAACTACTACTACTACCAGTGAAATGACTTAAGAGACAATCAAAATTTGAGGCAATTAACCCAATAGTAGTTTCCTAATCTACAAGAAAATACACTTCCGAAATCTATTTTCATCCTCTTTTCATGCCAAGATATAAGTAGTAGTAGTAGTAGTAGTAATAATAATAGTAGTAAGCAATTAAAGCTACAAAAAATTCTCCTGCATGCCTACAAATTCTTCTATAGTAGTCACATGTTACTAATTGATTGATTGATTGGTTAGTAGACTAAAGACGAGGGAAGAGAAATTCTAGATTTCAGACTACTTCTCCATCCCTCCCCTTTCTCTCTTTCCCCCTCTAAGTAACGCATTTAGAGCTCACACTTGAGAGATGGATAAACACTAGGCAAACTGAAACAAGACAAAAAAAAAGCACGGGGAGTGGAGAGAAAAAATAGAAAGGTGTTGGATGAAAAATATGCCAATTAAAAAGAGGCATCCATCCACTTACAAATATTAAATTTGTAGTCGCCTTTCTAAGCTGTGGATCATCACCGAATGGTAGTTTCGTTTCAGCTAAATATCGTAATGCACTCAACAGGCCAGCGAATACATTAATTTGTACAGCTTCTTGACGAATTGACTTTGTCAAACGAATACATTCAGCAAAATGCTCTAACATTTGTATACGATGACGAATAGAAACACAGGCGAATAACCGGCCGAATAATTCAATTGAAGCGTCTATCACAGCAACATTAACAGGCATAGGTCCAGTCAGTTGCAAAGCGTATGATAAGGATGTATTCGAGAAATGACTAGAATTATGACTGAATGATAGAAGAGTACTACTATCACATGTAGAATTGATATTGTGAAATTTCGAAGTAGAGAATACTCCACTAGTCGACATAACATCAGATGGACCATGAAATAATGTTCCCGCTGTCAGTGTTACATTTTCATTGAACTCATCCTCTGTATTAGATAGATTCGTAAATATTACATCAGTAGCCTGAAATAATAATAATGAATACAACAACAATAATTGGATTAATTTAAAATAGAATATCATGATTTGTTAGTGTTCATTTGAATTTTCGTTTCTCTATGCTTGTTTCCTACATATGGTGTGGCAAGCTGAACTGGCATATTTCAGTGTACAGTTCTAGGTTGAAATTCAGTCAAGTCATTTATATGTTCTATGATGCACTATATATATTTAGTCCCATTGGCATTTTAACTTGTGTTTTTCACAACCAAAAGGCAGAAACTGTCCAATTCAAATAAACAGCAGTAAAACTATGCAGTATGCTACTGATAACATTTATCAGTAGTATGTATAAATATATAAAGAGATGTTCATCGGCATAAAAACATCAAATAACAGGGATATAGATTCGATGTCAAAGAAAGCAAATGACACAAAGTTGTGGAGATACATGGGAAATGTGAAAGGAACACAAAGAAATATACACACAATATGAAGGCAGGCCAGAAGTAGTACAACACGGAAGATCTATGCAAATGGTGATTTGAAGATAAGGTGTACACAATTTCACTATAAAGAGATACCGTTTCATTAAGATAAGTGGTTAAACACAACAATTTCTAAAATATGCTGTGCAATAACCTCTAATCTAAAGACCTTCAATCACAAATGACTTGACTGAAGAATAAAGTTTATAGGGAAGAGAGGAAAAAAATCGATATATATTGATAGATTGCTCAAACTTACTAATACACTAGCCACACCATCTCGTAGATATAAATAAGACGGATCATGTTCCAGTGAACCAGGGGAGTTGTTCAAAGCAGTAGGTTGTAGCTATTGAAAGAAAAACAAACAGTCAGTGAAACAAAAGTTATTATAACACTTTACATTCTTGTCATCAAAAGACACATATATAATATGATTACGAGTATATAACCTTGACAAAGAGTAGTAAGAGAACAGAAAAGGATGTGATCAATGTATGAACCTCCCAAGTCAGAAAATTCATAAAATACCAAAGCCTAAAAGGGATTCGACACAGGGAAGAAAATGGTTCTAAAAAAATCGTCCACCGGTTACTGGAGTTAGTTGGTAAGAGGACGACATAAGGAAAAGCATTCATTATTCACTTAGGGGAAGCACTTCGTTCCCTACAAGTATATGTGCTGGAAAACAAGGCGAAGTTTAGAAGTACGTCATCTGAGGATCGGGCCCGGATAGCGTCTGCAGCTGGCGAGCATTCTATCATTGAGCCAACCGAGGCGGCAGTCATATGCAGATTTATTTGATGACAAAAGAATAGGATTATTATATATACTCACAAATAAGTCAAGTACTTGAACAACCACATGGTCAAATTTCCTATATGCATTCTACGCGGCTTTGAAGTACATGTCAATTGTCATTATGTATGAAATATAACAGATACGCAAATAATTTCATTGACTGACACTTTCGTACAACATGCGAAAATCAGTTGTATTTCCAGGCAATCGGCAATGAGTCATATACACACATACACCTAGAGTGTAAAGGCTAGTGATATTATCTAACCGCCCAAAACTCGGTGGACAGAGCACCGTTAGAACTTGTAAACTATAGGTTACAGGTCAAGCACCTAGACAATTATTATTTCCTTTAATTCCTAGAGGAACATAAGGCTTCAGCCCCACGTCTCCGTTCCGTTCGGTTGTCTGCTATAGTTTTCACATGGCTCCACATCTTCCCACATACTTTCATCTCCTTTTCACATGACCCCCTCCATGTCACCCTCTCACTGATGACCAACTCGCCGCTTCCTTTTCAGGTTCCACTAGAGCAATGGCTTGTCTAGTGATGTCACTTGATGGTTTCCTCAGAGTATAGCCAATCCATCTCCATTTCTTCCTGCGTATTTGCTTCACAATCGGTTCCTGCTGTGTTGGTTCGCTCATTCCCAGAGATCCCTGTTGCTGATCTTTCCTGGCCGGCCATCTGATCTTGAGTATTGAGCGAAGGCGACTGTTAATGAAGGTCTGTAGTTTGTTTGAGATGCTCTTTATGACGCACTGGCCAAGTCTCTGATCCGTATAGTAGCATTGACTTGAAGTTGAAAATCTGGATCTTATTTTTGTTTCTGAGTGCTGTTGACCTCCACACAGACTTGAGAGTGATGAAAGCTTGTCTTGCTTTTCCGATTCTGGCTTTGATATCCTCGTCAGTTCCGTCTGCCTGTAGTTGAAACGATGCCTCCCAGGTAGGTTGGTGAAGGAGGCTGTTTCTTTCAGGTTCCTCCCATTTATGTTGGCTGATTGTTGTCTGTTATTGTTGCTGTTAATGTTGGTGTTGGCCAGGAATCTTTATCACCTCTGTCTTCTCTATGTATTATACAATAAAATCAATGGCAACTATAACTGCTGGAATTAGTTAGTAAATTAAATATTATGAAATAATTACTAATTGAACCATTTCCTCTATTTGATGGTTTGAAGGTTTAACACTACTCTAATACTTCAGTATACTTTAGTTGAAGCTACAAATAATCAGGAAATAAACCACTGTCTTTTCGAAAAAAGGGAGACGCCAAAGATATTATAAATACTAATGGATAACAAGGAAAAACAGACATAATAGACAGAATGGTTGTTAAAGACAGGAAACCATCTAGCACCGATGTGTACGAAACCCTTGAGTGGAACTTTAAATATGAAACGACGAGTTGGGTGTGGGTCTGTAGGTGAAACGGAGGAGATCACATAAGGAAGAAATGCAAGCATATGGGCAGTCATGGAGCCAGCTAAAAAAATTGAATTGGAGATAAGCTGGTAAAGCCCTATGCTCCAACTCCGAATCCAAAGGAATAACAATATCATAAGTGGACGAATAGACATAATCGACTATCGGCAGCTTCGTCCTATCCCATAAGTCGTCTTCATTACTTGTATCCACAACCCCATAACATATATACACAGGTAGTGAGAGTTGTCGGCTAGCCAAAATTGTAGACACCAATTTACGTTAATGTTTACGTCCCGAATTGCGGGGTATTGACATAAAAACAATAACAAAGCTTAACCTTGTGGAACTCAACAACCAATCCCAGCAGACTTTGCGTGTGCAAATATGATTCGCAGACATATGGCTTAACTTTCTAAAAAAAAACGGTCACAAGCAGTACAGAATAACCTTCAGTAAGAAAACAACCAATCAGAAGACGTTGCTTCTCCTCTGCTAACAATAACGCTAATAATAATGTACATAAAAATCGATAAATGTCTCTTGATTTCCTCCATAAACGATCTGTTGCCTGACCCTTGTCTTCTGTCGTTACACACATCATTTTGACATGGTCATGTTCTTTCAGCTTTCAGTGTCTTCCTAGACAACATATCCTACAGTGCATACTTCAATATTATTGGATGAAATTTCTTTAAAAATTGCAACAAGTAAAATTCTATAGACAAATAAAAGAAACACTAGATTATCATTATTATTTTAAAACAATCAACAAAAACAACAACACATACCTGTTCTTCTAATAATCTTTGGTCAGTATCCTGTAAACATGAAGCCAGTGTTACACTATCCTCAGAACGACATAACGATCTAAATATAGAAGTTGTTGTATTCGCCATATTGTCTGTGAGTGTAAACTCAGCGACTAATTCACGTAACACTGTACTATAAGAACCTGGGAAAGCATTTATTCCATTCACAAGTGTTGAGATTTTATTGAAAAATGAGCCAGGAAAGAGAAAAACAACAACAACAAGTTGATAATACAAATAATAATAATAACAAATATTGGAATTAAAATTTTTGTATATTATTTTTTTAAATAATAAAAGAGTAATTTTAATTTCTTCTACTTGAAAAGCAGATTAATTTTCATTGGAATTCAGCTTTCTTTTCTTAAAAACAAACATTAACCTCTAAAAAAAAAGGTATTGATTTTACAAAAAGGCGTTCATCAGAAAGAATACTATGCTCTGCTTGTGAATGCACATTAGAAATACGATAATGATGATGATGATAACAATTCATCCATCCATCCATCCATTCATTCAATTATATTTTAGAATATACATATTATACAGAATAAAAGCATGCACTAGTCAATGAATGCAATAATGCTTGTATTAAAAAAATCATACTACTACCATATTATAGTTATGATTAGACTCAGTAGAAGTATTTAAAACGTCTGATATATTCAGTTCATGTGTGAGATACACAGTCAGTTTAGCTATTCAATGGATGGTGACTAGCAGTAGAATTAAGGATGAGCATTTCGTCCCATTTGGGACTCGTCATCTAAATGTATACGAAATCAACCCAATCAACAAGAAAATCATAAGTCACTTACTTAAACCAATCAATCTTAGCCGTTGAACTGAGTTCATCTATATATTTATTTATAGAAGTTAACCCTATCAATTCAGAGTTTCCTGTAGCCATTTGGTATTGCTAACATATATTGGAAATGACTCAAACAATGTATCAGTGAAATGTTCTTGAAATAAAATCAGATGGGTACTGGGCTCGAGCATCAGTGGGAACCATGTCACTCATTGAAGAATACAGACACGTCCAGATGACGAGTCTCATAAAGGACGAAATGCGCATCCTGGATTGCGCTGCTAGTCCTCATCCATCAAATTACTTCAAGTTAATCCTAAGACACAGTTACAGCGTCCTCACAAGGAGCTGACATGTTGGCAACAGAGGTCAAACATTCCGGTTCAATCAATCAACTAGAAAATCAAACTGAATCAGAAATAATTAATAATAACTAACTCCGGTTGTACAAGATGTGGCTCTCATAGCCCATGAAGTCTAGTGGATAACGCTTTGGCGTTTGAGACGCAAGGTACTGGGTTCCAGTTCCACTGGGAAATGCAGGTACATGCGGCGTTTAGAACAACGAACCACATTTCTACTGATTGATCATCAGTATTATCAGGCTAATAATAGTCATAATAGGTAAAAAAAAGTTGGTAGTTCAATGATAAGAAGTTCTCCGACCACAGAGAAGGTGCAAACTCGACTCTTGGCCGACAAACACCTGGAACTTGCCTAGTTTGCTAGTCTGAAGAAAAGGGAAGATTGGTTGCGAGGCTAGCAATCCCACCGCGTAAAAGAAACCAAACCCAATGCTACTACAGATGTTATCAAATATATCCAAATAAAAAAGAAAGACTTCTTATATGGTAAATGAACAACAATATTCAAGTGTGCATGCGATATACACATTTATATATGCCTTATCCCACATTCCGCATAAATAATTTACGTATGATAAGCCATTCTTAAAATCAATCATTCAATAAGAAAAGCAACTTCAAATGATAATTATATAGATAGATATAAGGCATGAAGTAAATAGAGAAGCAGAAAGGTATTATTCACATTCTATGAAAAGAAAACAGTAGAGTAATGATAATATCGTCAATCAAAGGGGGGAGGAGGGAAATCAACCAGGATAGATTGAAATAACATTACCTCGTTGACTGAGACTTGTTTGCCATAAGTGATGTATAAATGCTATTTTACAGAATTAAATATTAAATAAACACGCGTTAAATAAATAATCACTTTCTCTACTTATATATATATATATATATATATATATATATATATATATATCGAACTCTGCTCCTATTCATTAGTGAATATTGCTTCTTTAAACACAATTACTCTAGACAGATCTATCATGCACCAGGCTAAGGATCACACTTATCCTGTGAGGGCTGATGACACTATTCAGCTAACTAGGTTGAAGTGAGTAAATTTGGACTCAAGCCCATGACCGCGCTACTAGCTGAAAAATGAGTATACAGGCCTAATTTATGAAGTGACCCAGTGTGACATTGTAGCGCATTGATTGAACCAGACGCTTAACTTTCAACTAGGGAGTCATGGTTTGAAACTTCTTCACTCTTCACTTATCAAGATTTAGACAGCCAAAATAATATCACCAACCTCTTTATACAGTCAGTACTTGTAGCTCGTTGACAACCGCATTTATATCCATGGAATTGTTGAATGACACACCATACCACTTATTGGGACCTCGAACCATGCACACAGCTGCCTACCAATATATTTTTGCACATTTTTCAAATTCTGTCTTATTCATCAAATCATCAGATGAACATATTTCACCGTGTAAATAAAATTGATTAAACAATCTTATCACTTTATGTACTCCGTATTAATTGAAAAATACACACATGAAAGCTAATTTGAAGCTTTTAATCCATGAGAAATCCCCATTGGGACATTAACTGAGAGAAGACCAGTAGTTCAGCGAAGGTGTCTATATATATATATATATATATATATATATATATATATATATATATATATCAGTTCACATGTTGCCATGGAGCCAAGTACATCGGTCGTCCGATGACCATCCTGTCAAAAAGGATTAAAGGACACTATACAGTGTGGCTGCAGAAAAGGAGAAGTGGCCGTATAAGAAGTGAAATAATCGAACATCTCGTCATCACTGGTCACTGCATCTCAACAAACGCCTTCTTCAAAGTAATCTACAAAGTGAAGAATAACCAGCCAAAGACAATACGTTTACGTTTTCTTTGCACTGCAGAAGCCCTAGCCATTCAGTTAGAAGAACCAGAACTATGCATACAAAAGAAAGTTATTTAACCACTTCTATTGTCATGGTAATAACTCTGTTGATTTAACTTAATTTTTGGTTGTTTGCTTGCTTTTTCGAACTACTTAAAACTCTCATATTCCTTTAAAACTATTACGTAGTTCCGTATCTTATTTTGTTCCTAAGTGCACCCTGAGCACAACTCTTTCATTAAGCTATTCATTTTATTACGTAACTCTTCTTCAACAATCGGTTGTGACAACTCGTCACTTTTGTTACTACCCTCTTATAACAACGCCTTTTGCATTATGTAACTCCACCAAAAACCTACTGATTTTTTTTCGTTTGAATTCGCCGAAAACAGACTCCTAACTGAACTACTGATCTTCCCTCTATTAATTTGAAGCATCGAATGTCGGTGGTATAGCGGTTAGGACGCTTGCCAACCATGCACATGGTCCGGGGTTCGATCCCCGGCCACTGATGCACTCCCTTACCCCACTAAGCCAGAAATAATGCTGGTAAAGAGGAAAGGTTGGGCATGAGGCTAGCAACACCATCCTGTAAAATAAACACTGCTACAGAAACTTCAAGCCACTAGCTTGAAGCCCTATGTTCCACTGGGGAACGTGAAGGAAAAAAAATCGATCAATAACATCCTATTACTTAACGACGTACTGTTCTCACTTTTTGAGATGATAATAATAATGCATTAATTAGTATTAGTTCATCTTTGTTAACATTTAACTGATCCGCGAATAGTATTACTATTATTAATCTCTAGGGTTTCGAATGGAAGATAAGACTTCGAACAGCACATCACCATTCCACACTGTTCTCTGCATTCTTTTCCAACCGGCTCTACGATAGCCAGTAAACTTATTATTTTCTCATCATACGATCTCCTCCATGTCACCCACGTACCTATGCTTAACTCATTTCCTATTCGGGTACCATTCAAGGGTCTCTTCCGAGATGTTTGTCAACGGTCTCTTCAGTGTATATTCATGAATAGCAATTAAATGCAATTCAGAAGCATTGGATATTTTTTTTATAAAACCTAAATGACGGTACTACCCATCAAATTGCCTAGGTTGAAGTATATGGAACGTAGGACACCTGGCTAAGTGAAAATTAAAAACTTCAGCCAATTAGCCGAATCCCTACGGTGACTACAACAGTAAATAACCAACTGTCTAAACAATTGAATGATAAATATTACCTTTCCAGATTCATTATATCCTCAGCTATTCACCACATGTAATTATCCATTCTCTTATTCCTCTCTGTTCATTACAGTTTCTTTTTCTCCTCCCTTAGTATGCAATTTTTTAAAGTGTGACAGCATGAACTACTGCACTTTTTGTAGGAAAAGGTTCTACAGTGGGAATTCAGTTCATATCACTACAGTACATTCTTCTTTTATACAGAAATAATTAATAGACGTTTTATCGTGTACATATATGCAGATAGATAACTTAGTAATAGCTTATGATAACGCTTTTATTTTTATTTTCTATAAGTTATTTGTTATTCGATTATTTTGTATGAAGAATTTCTAGGTGCCCATCGGTTGTGCTAGGTTTATAATTACATAAAAAAATGTAAATAACTTTCAGGTTAGACCACGGATTGATATCAGTTAGAGAACCATTGAAAACCAGGGAGTACTTGGCAGCTGCTTCACCCTAGCTTGGGACTCATCATCATTACGCACCCACCGCCAGGGTTCGAACCTATGGGAAAGAGTCGTAATGGTGAGCGCAGAGGAGATAGTATAAGGTAAATAACTTTACTTAGTGGTTCGTTTACTCATCAAGTCAGATTGAGTTTTACCATAATGTATGAAAACATATATAGTTTTAGATTTGTTTTAAGTCTTAATTGTGTTTTGTAGGGAACAGAAATGCAGCCTCATATCTATCCAGAGTAGGACTTTATTGGTTGCCTAACCTAATAATCTCTCTTGAATCATTCTTGGTTGATGACTTATAGACTAATAAATATTATACATTTGAATTATCTAAATCATATTGTCGGTATACAGTTGACAATATATTATGTATAGGTTACTTATGTGAATAATGAAGTTTTCTATGAACAGTGATCGCTCGACTACACTACCAACCAATTGCCAATGGGCAGATGGTGGTCATCTAGTATCTCAGTCGAGTTCAGCCTTATCAAACAAATGATCAGTCAACTGCACGACAGTGCTATAATCACCTCTCGACAGTTACAGCAGTATAGACTAAAAGTGAATACAGTTTATGTCTTCTGATTCGACAAAACATGATGTCCTTCAGCTCAAAGCTGTTATCGGGAGGGGGGAGGGGAGTTATATTCACCACTCTGAGTAAATATTTACTTATAAGACGTCTACTTGACACTATATAAATAGTGATCAAGAGAGTAAGCAACGAAGGGTGATAATATGCACTACTGATTGCCTGATATGAGTGGTCGGAAACCAACACTCTCATCAAACAATAGTGCTTACTAGCTACATCAGCGTCGGTGGCACAGCAGTTAGGACGCTCGCCGACTATGCACATGGTCTGGAGTTCGATTCCCGGTCGACTCACTCCTTTACCCCGCTAAGCCAGAAATAATGCTGGTAAAGAGGAAAGGTTGGGCATGAGGCTAGCAACCTCATCCTGTAAAAATAAACACTGCTACAGAAACTTCAAGCAATTAGCTTGAAGCCCTATGTTCCACTGGGAAAGTGAAGGGAAAAAAACTAGCTACATTAAAGTGGTCCAAACACTAAAAAAAGCTGTTTCACCAGTTTGAAGCCGAGTTCATTAGCAGTGTACCCACTTTGACTCAGCCCAGACAACAGAATCAGTTCAAACTACCTGATTTCTGGTTAGCTACTTTGGCGAACTGGTTTTATCGTAAATCATATTCACTATCTGCAATGTATACACTTCGAGGAGGTGAAATTGCGCCAAAAATTATTCGGATTACAGTATATGATCTGCTTGCTAGTAAAAATGCTAATCAAGCAAGCAAGCATTTATGCATAAAACTATGCACTACTGAGTGACTGAGATGAGTAGTAGTTGTACACCACTCATATCGAAAAGTAGTGCTTGCTAACCAAATCGAAGTGATTTGAACACTAAACGTCTATTTTGCACGTTTGGAGCAGAGGTGTGCCCCGTTTGAGTCAGCATAGACAGTCAAATTCGTGCGGTTTGAGCTGAGCCAAATAGGAGTACACTGGTGATGACTACAGCTCCAAAACGAGTGGAAAAAAGACTGTCCAGAGCTGTAGAACAGTTGCGCGTAGGTTAAAACAATCGGATTATATTCAACCGTTCCAGTCAATTTTCAAGTTAGATAAAATAATACTAATTATTATATGTCATAATCCAAATCTAAAATCTTTCTACAATCAACACAGGGGGAAAGAAAGTATAAATTAAAAAATATCGAATAAATTATGCATATAATTAACCAGTGGTAATGTTTATTTACTTTAAAAGTTTATAAATTATTAATATATGTATATGTAATTTTCCCCGGAACAATTCGGCTGATGCCTTCTTGTTTTCACTGTACACCCACTCTTACATACACATACATATATATCATAATATTTCAGCTATGAACTGCTTATTAAACAGAGAACAAACAGAAAAGAAAAGGGAGTGGGGGAAAACAGAGTAATGGTGAGCTCAGAGGAGAAAATATGATGATGGGATATGACATCACGGAGACATTATGAACAGCATGACGACGAATAGACTAATCAATAAAGGCAGCGACGACGACAACGACAACAACAAAAACGCCACGAAGAAGAAATTTTCTCTCCCTCAAGTAAAAACATACCCACACACGCGCACACACACAGACACACACAAAACAAGAAAACAAGTTGCTGATACAAAATATAATTCAACACTTACCAGTATACGCTGTTGACGGTAATAATAGCAAAATTCGATATAATCTTAGGCGAATGAAACCAGCTGTTGATTTTAAATGATTCCCATATATACGTACTATATCATTCATTTGTGCAAGCATATTCAATGCACAATCAATAAGTGATAAAAGACGATGTATTATATCATCGGTAAGCAATTGGGAACAATATTCTAGAAAACTTTGTATTGAGCATAATGCACCAGCTCGTGATTCAAGCATCACCTATTTTGTAACAAGAGTAGTAAAAAAAAAGGGTTGTGAGGAAAAAGAGAAAGAGAGACAGAGAGGCGAATCAATAACTTTTGAGAATACTATAAGCATATATAAGCAGACAAAAACATTTAAATAAGCGATAGGGATAATTGCAAACTTGATAACAATTCACAAGGTTATTATGTATAAAGGCGTTTTTATAATCATACTTCAGTATTATTACTATGAATGTATTGCTGCATTACGTCACTATGTTGCCATATATTATTATTACATAATCCTTCCTGTGTTGTTGAGTCAGTAGTAGTAGCGTTTTTTGAAGAGGAGGAACGGACGAACATATTTGCAGGCGGATAAAAAGAGCTTACGTGTTCCTTTTTTTTATATTTCACGACTGCTAACAGCTTGAAAATTACCATAAGTTATTACAAAATGCAAAAAATGAATATAACATATTTCAAAAATTGTTTCAACTCAAAACGTATTTTTTGTAGAACAAGAGAAATGAATACGAGATATAACAACCAGAATTTAATTAGTGGATGGTGACTAGCAGTGGAATCCAGGATAAAGCACATTTCGTCCTATTTGGGACTAGTCAGCCAGTGGGTGTACCTGCATTCCTCAATGAGTGATGATGTTCCCTGGATTCTGGATTCTACTGCTAGTCACCAACCACCAATTAAATACTAATGAGATGCCCAGACATCATCGTCGAAGCATCTGCACAAGAAGCCGACATGTCAACCTGAGACCGAGCACTTCGGCCTAATCAATCGGCGGGACAATCTCAAATTCAATTAAAATATAACAACCAGAATTTATTGATACATAAAGTGTGATGAATTGTTCGAGAGAACAGGGTGTGAGTGAAAAGATATGGATAAGAAGAAGTAGTAGTAGTGTTCTGTTGTAAGCTATTTATCAAAACTTTGTCAAACTTCTTCCAAACCTTATTACCACCAATGATAACATTCTTTTCGTATTCGCGTCGTAATGTTGACGGTATCCCATGATACTCCTTACTTACAACCTTCATGCTTAGTTTCTGCTCAGTAGAAAAAGAAAGTGTGTGTGCATATATGTATTCCATTATTCCTACATATACTTTAGAATCTCCACCAATATTAATGTCGAATCGGAATCTCCACATAGTTCAGAGACTTGACCCAGGTGTCACCAAAAGCATTTCCAATAGGCTGCTCTGTAGGCTTTCATCAATAGCTGCCTTCACTCTATAATGGATAAGGATAAGTAACAGGAAACCATGCCGTGCAACGAACCAACAACCTATTGCCCAATAAATACACCGAAGGAAATAGAATTCAATCGGACACATACTGAAGAGACTGTTGAGTGACCTTGCGCACCAAACTCTCAATTGGTACCCAAGTGGAAAACTGTGAATTTGGAGTCCGAAGATGACACGGAAGAGATCATGCTGACAGTCGCGGAGTCAGCTAAAGAGGACTGTCGAGAACTGGATGAAGTAGGGATGTGCTGTTAAAGTCCTATGTTCCGATCAGCAACTCAAAGAATAATAATACTTTAGGCTGTCTACAACTGAAGAAAAGCCACGAAATAAGTTTGCGCACATTTTACATCACAAACTTTCTTCTTAACGCTTTGGTGAAGGTGGTCAAGGCAACAAGTTGATCGCTTAATACTACAATAATTTAACATTGTCTTCTGATTTTATCTAACTTTTAAATGAGTAGTATCTGGAGCTTTTCTTTGAAGGGATTCAGTGTTAAACCAGTTTTTTATAAATGATTAGCTTCTAGGTGGATATCTTGAAGTTTTAGTCATAGGTTATGACTAATCAGAGTATACCAGGTTATGTAGTCTAATTAGACTGGGGTGGTGTTCGTATTACACCGCATAATAACAGACCTTATAATCCATGTTAACAACATGCTCGTCTCTTAATCCTAGTGGGATTAGACTTGACTTCTGGTAGAGTGGTAGGTGAGCACCTCTGAAGGCCTACGTGGTTTTACATAGTCTCTCTCTAAGTGATACCATTATTCGTAGCGAAATTTCCTTTAAAGTCGATAAAATTTCCATATATCCAATATCTGAAGAATACAGCAGGCAGAACTTCAATAAAAATTTTTTAACTATGAACCCCCAGTGAATATATATATATATATATGCGTTTCCAGCGGGACACAGTGATTCAAGGTTCAGTAACAATGATTCTGTTTTATGGGGTGAGGCTCCTAGCCTCACACCCAACCTTTCCCCTTTTTCTGGATCTGGTAACAACCAGTCAACTAGATGAGGCTTAGGCGTATGTCGGCTAGGAATCGAATCCTGACCAAGTGTGTGACTGACGAACATTCTACGTCTCAACAACCAGCGCACAAAGCCACTTTTAATGTACGAATACAAACATTTTACCAAGACCTACTGTTGAATTACTTAACGAAATTTCGATGCATCATGATCGAGGGAATAGAATATGTACTTAGGTCTGGTTAGTGAAACCACATTTAATTGATAATTAGAGGTAAATTAATTACATTCCAAGAAGAGAATTGCATAATAAGCTTTAAAAATGTTCAAATCCCATATGTCCTACACACACACACACACTACACACTCACTCTTCTAACATGCTATAAATAATGACTACTAAGTAATCAAACAAATAGTTAATTGAATTACAGCAACTCAATACATACACACATACATAAATACATGGATAAAAGCATACAGTAAGTAATTCGACATATAACCCCCCCCCCCCCAATATCATCATTGCGTGTAAACAACCATTACGAACATACTTATAAGTAGTTTTTTTTTTCCTTATTAAAAAATGAATTTAAGTTTCATTTTTATGTTCTCCTATCCACAATAAGAATAAGAATATTAACACCAAAACAAACCAGAAGTTAAGTGGGAGAAAGAAAATTCCCACCCACCCACCCAAAAAAAGAAAAGGAAATGAATTCATCAAGTGTGCATAATTCTAATGTATTTTAATTGTCTTTAATTCAGTCATTATCCATTCTTCATCCTATAAATTCATTTTTTCAAGAGTTGATTTATAAGATTTAGGTTTGTTTTTTCAAATTTGATCACAGAGTTTCCTGGAGTTCTTGTGAGTAGTTATGACCAGTGAGATTCATCCAGTCGGGAGTGAGGATGGATTTCTCCACCGATGATATTAGTTGGTGGTGGCGCTAAATCACGAACTGGTTAGAATTCATATGTTGGCCAATGGATCGGGTCCCAGTGGCTGAATGGTGTACGAGCTTGGTTTGTAACCGGAAGGTCTTGGACTCGAACCCTAGTAGTGGTTGCATACTGTCGATGATTCCCAAACTAGGATGAAACAGCTGGCTGTCCAGCACTCCCAGTTTTTCAATAGTTCTTTAACCGATATTAATCCGTGGTCAAACTTAAAAAATACACCTACTCCTTACAAATCAACTCTTGAAAACGATAATCAATAAAATATAGTTTAATCATTTTTTCTCTCTATTTGTCTACATATACAGAGTGCGGAAAGGATAAAAGGCTTCTCTACTAAATGAAGTTAATTTAAGTGAGAGAGTAATAGAAAAATGTCCAACAAGTTAAATATATCCATGGCAAGGTATTTTTTAAAGGATACACTAAGGTTAACACGAACATCCCCACCACCTAACCAAGCAGTCTACACACACCCTACGCGATTGAATCAAACCAACTGTCGAAAACTCTATGGATTAATGATAAGTTTTGGTTTGACCACCCTTGACCACTCTTTCCCAGCCTAATCCTATGTGGGATAATATTGCACGTTGAGGAAAGCAGTGGACTAGGCATACGCTGCAATTGTCTTATACATTTCAATCGATGTAACGAAAAGAGAGAGAGCGAAGACAACCAGAATAGTAAGATATACACTAATAGATATCTCAAATGCCACTGTGTTTCATTTCAGACTGTCAGATAGAAGACTTCAACCATGAATTATAAACATCTTGATGAGTAAAAGCAAGAAACACAAACTCTCCCACATGGAACAGGCAAATAATCAAATTACATAAATTAGACTCTTGATATATGTGTAAAACTTTGGCACTGTGGTAGTAAGTAATTCCATATTAGTTTGTTTATCAGATATATCACACAGTGAGGGAAACAGTATTATTCAAATTGAAGTATGCGCTGAAGATGTCACCCAGTAGGGTGATGAAAGCTTCTCAAACTAACCATCCAACTCAGAGAACAAAACCACATCAAAAACAGTATTATTTACTGGATGACACAGTTTCGAACAAAATTTATTGTTCATAATCATTTCATCAATTATAATCACACAACTTTGAAACTTGAGTTTTATGATTTCCTTTGTTCTCCCCTATTTCTCGTAGCGGTAGAAGAATTTTCCAGATATCTGGTGGACAAGTGTTGAATCATAAAAATAAGACTTAGTTTAATCGAATTGTCAGCACTCTTTTTCCACTTTGATCTTATTTCACTTAATATTACTCATCGAATGCAATTATGACTTTAAATATGTGTAACATATGTCGCAGAAACTTCACTCAAGTTTTCTTCCTTACCTACCAATAAGCAACCAACAGACTACACCCTTTATGGTGGATACAACATGGCAAAATACCGCACACACATAATTCTAATCAAAATCTGCTAACCACCTTATTTCTATTGATAATGTGAACAGAAGGATAGAAAACACTTATTGATATTTGTGATTTCCTGCTGGTATATATATTTGACAGAAATGAACAGCCTCATTTCGGTAAATAGGTACCTTGAATGGATGCTTCAACATTACCAGGATTATTAAGTCGTTTGGTAGTGGCTAGAGGCAGAACCCAAGAATTATGTGTCTTCCTCTTTGATGCTTGTAAGAGGGATGTACCCGCATCCTCAGTGAGGGGTGGTGTTCCCTTTGAAATTCGAACCCAGTATCCATCGCTTCAAACGCCAATGCGTTTAATACTAGACTGCAAGAACCATCTCTAGTGCAATGGCTATGATGTGTCTCAAGTGGAACAGAACACATGTCCTGGATTCTATTACTTGCTTTGAGGATAGAAACTAGTTTTGCAAACTAAACACTTTGTGCATTTTTGATTTGAAGTTAAGTACTCAAATCCACAGATGACGAGATATCAAAGAAAAATCATCAGAAGACTGAGAAAGTTTTCTATTAGCTTAATAGTATTCTTAACTACTGCACAATTTTATTGTTATTCCTTCAAACTGATGGATTTTGTACGAATATTTTTTCTAACTTAACTAAGACTTATCGACATCCTTAAATCAAGAGTAGCTTTATGGGGATTTGACTTGTTCCAAGTTTGACCACGGATAGAGAACCATTGGAAACCAGGAAGTACTGGACAGCCATTTTGTCTCTGTATGGGACCCATCGGCAGTACGCACCCACCACCAGCGTTGGAATCCAAAACGTTCCGGTTACAAGTCAAGTTTGTAAACCATTCGGCCACTGGGACTCGACTCAGTGGACCATGAATTCTGACTCTTACCAACTAATGATTTTAGCGCGACCAACAGTCAATGTCATCGGCTAGTATTTTGTCCTCACTCCTGACTAATCAATTAGCTAAAACAACTAGGCATAAAGAATTCTTAAATTTATATCCAACGTTTCTTTTCTCCACATTCACTTAACACGTAAATATCATAATTAAAAAGTTGGAAAATTATTTACACACCTGCCAAGTAAAAGCATCACCACGTTGTTTTTCTGCTTCTAATTCCCGCAAACTACGTGGGAATGCATTACGCCAGAATAAAAATATTCGAGGTAAATGCGATTTGACAATATTTGGTCCAAGTGTTATACATGCAGCTAATAAACTCCATCCACTTTGTGTACGCGCCAATGTGAAGCGACTATTCTGATTTGCTGCACGTAGTAAGTCTTCAGCTAAACTAAACATCTAAAAGAAAAACAGTAGTAAAACTTATTATACAGTTGAGTAGTAAATTTACATATTACAAGGGCATATATATATATATATATATATATAGTTAAAAGCTATGCTATACTAACAATCCATAAAACCACTTAGTTACTGCTTGTTTTATAAGTAGAAAACTTTCATAGGGCTGTAAAGTGCAGAGTAAGCGGAGTTTAATGAAAACAAGGGAAAACGTTCAATAATCCATCACTTAAAAAATTCTTTATTCTTAACTTAGCCTAAGACTGGATTAATACAAAAAAGAAACAGTCAATGAAAATCATTAACCAGTAAGAATAAAGTAACCAGCTACATAAATCTCCACCTGTATTAGCATCATTCACTCTGTAAATTAAGGAACACTTAACGCTGTCAAACTCAATCCAACAACTTATAGATTAAGTGATTTACTTAATTAAACAAACCTGACAAAATTGTCTGATGAGACAAAATCTACACTGAAATTATAATTTAAATCCCTAACAAAACAACACAATTTAAATACTAAGTCTCCAGCTAATTGATGCCTATTGCATGGATGTCCTGAAGTTGTATTGAGAAGTCGTGAGTAGGGGAGTCAGCTACGTCAAGATAAAGTGAATCCTCCTCGAAGGCACTGGTTAAGAGGAGCGAATTTGGACCAGGTGGTTGCATGATTAACGAACCAAAAAGCTCGAGCTGCTTTCGCTGACTTACACCATCTCTGGCGTAGGCGTGACATCCGGCTGGCTATCAACCAAGGGACGTGTGTACTGCTCATCAGTTCGCTCCGCCCTTCTCTGTGGCTCTAAAACATGGCCAATACGAGTTGAAGACATGTATAGGTTGACTGCTTTCGATCATAGATGTCTGCGATCTCTGTCTCACGTTAGGTGGTTTAATAAGGCAGGTAATGCTGACGTTAGACGTAGAGTGTTGGGTAAAAAGGGAAAATCAATCGACGAGGCTATAAAGTTACATAGATTGAGATGGCTAGGTCACGTGCTGCGCATGCTTACCATCGCCTCCCCCGACGGGCATTACTAGCTGATATAGGTGCAGGCTGGAAAAGAGTATGTGGTGGCCAAACAAAAACATGGCATCAACCCATGAAATGCTTGACAGTTGAACTGAGTCAGGTAGGGAGATGCAGACTTCCGGGTTGGGGCCTTCTGGACTCTAGGAATCAATGGCTGGAGACAACAGGTGACATGGCTCAAAATCGTTGTCAATGGCTGATATGTACCCACATGATGTGTGTTTTGTTTTTGACAGTCTATTATATTTTGCTATGTGTATATGGATCGATATTTCATTATAACTGACAATATGCTTTTGTCTGTCCACTAACTAAATAAACATGTATGACCTTGTTGTCACATGACATTACAACCAATCATGTTAAGACTGGCTATTTATTGGTTCATGTGCGTTAGCCATTTTCATACATACTCTTGCTTTATTATACTTGTTCACACGTTTCGTACATTCGTACCATTTCACTCACACACTAGTGTGACATTTATTTTCCTTGTCTGGAAAATACAAGTATCATCGTAAACCTGGTCTTCTGATTCCCCTCTTTCCGCGTCAGGACTATTAACTACTGGACGAGTACATAGGATAATTGGCGACGGGGAAAACTACGATTAACCACTCAGCAGCAGTACATAACAATGGTGCAGATGTATTCAGTCTCTGTAATCTTTCATATTGCTTTCTACCATTACCCATTATGTTTCGCTCTTATACTTGTCAAACTCTATTGATTCTCTTCACTCATCTTCTTGTCTACCTTTGTGTGCTATTTGGAACGTGGTAACTCGAACTGTTGCACTTCGGTGCCAAGTTCTATGTTGAATCCAGACAGACAGAGATTAACGAACTCAGTCTTGTATCCTGAAGGTGCCGGGGGTTTAATCCCTGATGGGGACCATGGGGTTGTTCTGCTGAAAAGTCACAAACTAGCGCAAAACAACTATATGGTGTTCCCTGAATTTCAATGATCTCTCCAACTGATGTCGGTTCATAACGGAATCTACATTAAAATTGATGAAAATTCCTAATACAGAAACTATAACTGACCAAGTTAAACTTTAAGCACCACTAACTAACTACCAATGAAGTGCGACCGCACCAATAACCTTGAAATGCTCACTGAGCAAGTTAGTGAAACCTGGCAAACAATGTTGTCATCCTGAATAAAATATGCTCATCGGAGTGCTATGCTACTAAATGGGATATCTGGCAAGTTTCAGCTTAGGTATGGGGAAGATTAAGTTACGCTTTAAGCCAAGAAGGAGTTAGGGTTAGGTTAACTTATTTAATCTGACATTAGGGTTAGTTCAAGTTAGATTAGGATCGGTATAGGCATATTTTCATGTTAGGGCTAGGTTTAGGAAAGAATAGGTTTATTGTTAGGGTTAGAAGACATGAATAATTATATGCACAGAATGTGGTTAAATTACTCTGTTGATATAAGAATAAAACTTATGCACTGTGGTAGAGTATAATTCTATTGTGGGTAAAATTTATTCTGTAATATTTATTGATAACCTTTCGAGTACAGTTTATTGCGCAGTAAATATTACTGCATAACACTGTGAAACTTTATCAAAATAAATTTGACCCACAATGGAAGCATACTCTGTTGATACTGCAACCTGAAACAGCGCTACTTTAATTACATGTGAGGGCAAGGTATCCTCTGTAACACTTTTCTACAGTCTTTCTGTATTACTTCACAAATATATATGCATTGCACACACAAAAATGCCTCCTTCACATGATTGGTATGTTCGAGATCATTCGCTGATTGGTAGTTAGTGGTGCTTAAAGTCTAACTTTGCCGTAAAAAACCTAAATATAAAATAAAATTACATATAAAACGACTTCGTCTGTAACCGGCTTGGATCAATGAATTACAACAATGATGAATAAAGTGTAAGGAGAATGAAAAGTCAACTTACCTGTTTAGGCAAATTATTAGATAAACCGAGTAAAGAACAATTTACACCGGCTAACAGTCCAGTTATACCACACGTTACACCTAACAGAGTATCAGCATTATATCTATACGATTGTTGTAAACATAATAAACATCGATTCAATAAAGGGATACGTTGACTTGGCACAACAATAACCAGTTGACGTAAGCATGATGCAGCTGCTAAACGAACACCATGCACTGGATGCGTTAAACATGTACAAAGTACATTAGCTAATTGAGTCGGTTGATCCAAAAGTTGAACTAGAATAAAAAGAACGGTATATAAAAACAAATAATCTATTATCAAAGACGTAACAATTAGCAAACAATCGCCAAAACTCAGATAATATATGACAGCTACTTAATACTGTCCTAAAATGACATACATTAGTACTACACTCAAATAGTGTTTCAAATAATGGATTGCATTCTAGAGTGTAACTGGCTATTGCAAAACTCAAATAATTCATGATGTAATGCTAATTTTCTTCCCAGTGAAATGTTCAATGAAGATGTATGGAATCAGACAGCTCTTAATAGTCATCACAACTTGAGATGCTATCGTCTAAGTTAATAATCATGCTATAATGGTTATGCTTAATGGCCTACGAGCCCACCTTGTAACCAGAAGGTCCTCGGTTCGAGCCCCATTGAGTGCGTACTGCTGAAGAGCCCCAAACTAGGGCGAAACAGCTGTCCATTCTTCCCAGGTTTTCCGATGTTCCTCTAACTGAAGTCGGTTTATGATGAAATCCCCCAACCAATCAAACAAAATCCTCACAAAACCAATACTTGAAAATAAAGATATAAGCCTATCAACTGATATCGATTTGTAATCAAATTAACCACCGAATGTACTGAGAATATCGACTTCAGTCATTCATTCCGGTAAAGATATGACAGACAAATAGGTAGTGTACTAAAAAGAAGGCAACTTTAATCCCTTGCTATACATCATTTCTCTTCCTTCATCTAATAATTATCAACAAACTTAAGGACGATGGTATGGCCAACCCACTAGTGTAGTTCAATCACATGATGATGGCGGTTTTCAGTTTCACATGAATTATGTTTGCGATTATCATGTGATTATTTTAAAAAATATATGGGAAACACACACACACACAACACGAATAAATATCCCTGCTTTTGAATAAATGAGACAAACAGTCTAAAGCTGTGGTTAAACAGTATGCATAATCAAGTTATATAATCAAACTACACAGTCTGTTAATTTCCTGCTAAGTAAATCGCAGTTACCAATATTCCCTTGGGTTCCAAATGAAATATATGGCTGACTTTAGCATAACATCTATCTCTATTTCACTCGCCTAACTGCTATCTTTTTGAGCCGGCTCGACAACTGTCTATAAGCTATTATCCCTTCCTCACAAAATCTCCACCATGTCAACCTCGGGACGCATACCCGATTCATCGTTTCCCATTCGCGTTCCACTCAGAGGCCAAGTATGCGACGTCACTCAACGATCCCCTCAGCATGTTTCCAATCCATCTCCATTTCCTTCGACATATTTGTTGGATAATAGGCTCCTAAGTGGTTCGTTGCCAGATGCCCCTGTTGCCCATCTTCTCTAGCCACCTGGCCTTCGTCATGAAGAGAAGGTAGCGGTGTTGATAAAAGTCTGAAGCCTGTTGAAAATGCTTTTGGTAACGCACTTAGTCTCTGAATCATATAGAAGAACTAACTTGATTGACACTAGGTGTTGAAAAACCAATTTTTTTTGCTTTATTATGGCTGAGTGCTGTAGATTTCCACACAGATTTCGGATTAATGAAAGTTTGTCTTATTTTTCCAATTTTGGTTGGCTTAGACAACCTCATCTGTGTCGCTTGTAGTTGAAACAACGCCGCCTAGACAAGTGGTGTAGGTGACTTCAAAAATTTTTCCCGTTAATGGCTTTCCCCTGTATAGACCTTCCAGTTTGTGTGACGTTATGTGTGAAGTGTGCAAAGGTTTGCGCAATGTGACTAAAAGAGAATGTACTACACGAGGCGTGGTAACACTATCCACGTGTCCAACTCACAAAACGAACCTAGTACCTAGCACCCTGATTAAGGTACTTACAGAACACGTACAGACTTAACCACAGAGGAACGTCTGGTAAAGTAGTAATCAAACTAAAAACTAAAATCAAAACAGCAGTAGAAAGGGAATATTTTCAAAATTACTTACCAACTAATGAATCTAGCCAACGTATCAATTGACTGATGATGTCTAACACACAAATAACTAAATGCTGATGTTGTTGTTCCCTATTCGAACGTGAACTGCTACCGACAGCAGCAGTAGTAGTTGTTGTTGTTGAATTGCCTGTCGCTGAACTTTGAAGTCCAAATGCTCGTCTTATTTTCCCATTATCTGGTTCAGTAAAACTATCCAAATTATGAGTACCAGTGACGGAGGTTTGGTAATCACCATTGATCTCATCAGGATTATTATTATTTCCTAATGTAGTCTCATTAAACATATCATTCGGTAAGACATCTGTAGACTCATTTATATTACATCCACTATTACCAGCACCGCCGCCAACAGGCGTAAGTGTTGAAGAGGATGAGGACGAAGAAAATATCTGCTGGAAAACATCACCACTATTCCCTGAATATTCATTCATATGTAAATTTTGTAAGAATTGTAAATGAAATGTCAGGATTTTTACCAGTTCACTGATTGCAACCAACTGAACAGATTCTGACAAAAGATGTCGAAATACAGTACCTAACAGATATTGTATACACTGACGTGCGCATATTGCTTCCACGTGAGTTGGTGTAGCTCGTGGGATTAAAAGAAGATTGACTAAATGCGTGAGGATAGTTGACAAGTTGGATTCAAACCATTGCGGTCCCATCTCAACAATAAATTCAATATAAGCCTGTAAAGAAAACACATGCATAGATAGATGCATAAAAGAAGGTTGACAATCTCAAATCTAATAAAGCATAACAAAAAATTATGATCGGATGAAAACTGTGATCACTGTGAAACAAATACTTACTTTACTTTACTTTACTTCGGCTATCTCCTACGGGAGGATGAGCCGGCTTCATGAACGTCTCGAATCATCGCTGCCCAAGCGCGGCAATTTGTAAGAGAGTTCATGAAGTTTCATGGGAATTTGGTACGAGTGATGTCCCCAGCATCACTCGGCCTTTTGTTTGAGAGTGCAGCTCTAGCCTTTACACAGCCAAGTGTGACCTACAAGGAAGTAGGAGTGGAGTAAGGAGTCCACTATCCATTGGCAGCCGGTGACCGGAGTTCGGTTCATACGCCTTTTTGAATGGGGTCAGACATCCAGGACATCCAACAAGCCCTTTGTCCATACGTCTGCCGGTGAGCTCCAGTGAGCTTCATACGCCAGTCGTTGGAGGTTTGGAATCAGGGTTTAGCCATTTCCCCTAGACCGTCATCCAATGGACAGTCAACCCAGTGGGGAGCGCCGGGCATCCGCCTTCGCCCTCTCACTTTGGTGAGAAACACCTCCGCCACGTGAAGGCAGTAAGTAGGACTTCCTCAGGAGAGGCTATGTAAGGCTATGAAACAAATACACACTCGATATGGCCTCATCGGTATCGAACAGTACTTGGAGTCCTCATCTAGGCGCCAGCAGCAAAAGGTGACATGGAGTTGACTACGCTCACACCGTTGAGATAACCCAAACTAGTAACAAACAAATAAGCACCTAATGTCCAGTCTGAATTTCTGCAGATAATAATAATCGATATACAAATGCCCGCCAATAAGTCAAAACATAGTTTACAAATGAAACAGGAAGTAGACAGGAAATCAGGAATAAAACAGGTACAACATTTAAGGTAACCTCTTCTATTTTAATCACTGACTATGTCTGTCTGTCTGTTTTCGACATAGAACTTTGCACAAATGTGCGGAAGTTCAAGTCGCCACACTCCGTGTAGCACGCGAAGCAAGAGAAGAAAGAACAAGAAAAGCATAATAGAAACAGTGAGCAGAGGTGACTATGTAGATAATTCAACTACATAATGTGATTGATACACATTAGACACAAACACAAACTAAAAATAAACTGATACAGGAAATGCCTATACAGACAAACAAAGTAATTAGTGTTAGCTAGAACCATTAATATGGAAAAGACAAGAGAAAACGAATAGAGCTTGGGCTATTATAATGATAAACATATTCTAGTAGTATGACACTATTTTCAACCAGCTTATTTGTTTTTAAGTGTTACAGCATATTCCCAGTGATTTTGAATCTAGGACACATTTAACAAAGTCTCAAACCATTGAGTCACCTGATTTCTTGCACCTAATTAGCCCCAACGGATTGATCTCTGACGAAGTCTCAGCACGGATACAGAGGGCTAGTTTCGCATATGCCAGACGTGATATCCGACTGGCTGTCGACCAAAGGGCGGGTGTACTGATCATCAGTCCGCTCAGTCTTCCTTCATGACTAGCTGTGAGACCTGGCCAATGAGAGTGGAAGACATGAAAATGCTGGCTAGCTTTCTTTGATCATAAGTGTCTGCGCTCTATCTCCCATGTGAAGTGGTATAATAAGGTGAGCAATATTGAGGTTAGGCTTCAGTCGAGTTCTAGGTAAGGAGGGGAAATCAATCGACGAGGCTGTAAAATTACATCGAGTGAGATGGTTAGGACACGTGTTACGTATGCCTAGTCATCGCCTTCCTCAACAATGGACAATGTTAGCTGATATAGGGTCAAGTTGGAAAAGAGGCAGTGGTGGTCAAACCAAAACATGGCTTCGTCAGTCAATGAAATCCACAACAGTTAGTTTAAGCCACATAGGGAGGTGTAGACTTCCTGACCGGTTGGGGTCCTCGGGACTGTAAAAGCCAATGGTTGGAAACAATTGGTGATATGGCTCAAAATAGTCCTCAATGGCTACCTCAGATGCATCCACTCCTTGTGACTTATGCCTTCCAATGAAACTGTTTTGTTCTTCGTTACTACTATTCCTTTGTCTCACACCTCTGTTTACTGTCTCTATTATGCATTTCTTCTACTTTCTTCTGTTGCTTTGTGTGCTACATGGGGGAGGGGGGAGTGTGGCGACTTGAACTGGTGCACATCGGTGCAAAGTTCTATGTCGAAAACAGACAGACAATCCACAGAGTCGTGATATACCAATACACGGTAACATAAGACAGATTCCCTTCATTCCATGACACGTTATGAACTGATTCCCTGTTCGCTTTCTCAAGCCACTCCTCTCAGGACTAGTATGTGGTGAATAGTATAGAGGCAGCTGGAATGATATTCGTAATGCATACTCAAGCCACAAAAGCCGGTATCCTAAAGTAACATAATTTATTGGAAGACGATCCTCGCCATGTTAGACTTTAAAATCACTAACAATTTGAGTCTACTAAATGTTAGCGATTCTATGAGAACAACAATCACCAAGCAAAATCGTCACAGACCCTCAGCTCATGAAAGCCAAGTACAGTAATACAACAAGACTAAAGCCAATGAAAAGTTGCAAAGAAAACCTTTGATGATGACAACAACATCAATACTTCCATGGTTTCCTCTATCGATTGTAAATTCCATCACTGCTAGTGTGGCGTATGCTACTCATAAATCTTATCAGTAGCATATATATAAAGAGATGTTCATCGGCATAAAAACATCAAATAGCAGGGAGATGCATTTAATGTCAGAGAAAGCAAATGATATAGCTTTCCGGAGATACATAGGAGACGTGAAAAGAAAACAAAGAAGCACACACAATATGAAGGTCACAAGTAGCACAACACGTAAGATCTGTGCAAATGGTGCACTCAAAGCAAGATGTATATTATACGTCTATATAGACATATCAAATTCCAAATAAACATTCATTTACTAAGTCTCGCGTCCTCTAGTGTTACACTAATACTCACAACTACACAGATACACGAACTATGCGTCCACTTTCAACAGTTCACCTCTGAGGGCCAATGAGAACACAGTCTCCAGCCAATGTCATCACAGTACTTTGCAAACAGCAAGAACAGTAATAAGCATACTTACTAAGTATCATAGAAATATACGTTAAAGTATGTAGCACGAGAGGAAACATAGGAAGTTATACAAAACTTCTAACAAAATAAGAGTGGAAAGATTCTGCTTAATTCTACCCAGGTTTTTTTCATAGACTTCACTCCAACGAAAAATTAATACACCTTATGCATATTGATTGACTGAGTTTTTAACGTTGAACACTATACAAAAGTGCAGCAAACTGAATATAGCACAATAAGACAGAGAAAAAACTCAAAAGAATTATAATGAGCACAAAAGTACAGCAGAAAGAATGAGCATATGGAGGATAATGAGGATCCAATGAATATAGGAGACTAGAAATGCATCTGTACCACTGAGAACGATCCAGAGTCATATTAGCCAACAGTCTCTAGCCATCGATTCTTAGCATCTCTATAACCTCATCCAAACAGTCTATACCTCCCTAAATGGGTGACTCAAACCAACCGTCAATGACTTGACGGATTGATTCCAGCTTTCGGTCTAACCCCACCCCCTTTACCCTTTTCCAATCTAATGTTATGTTCGCTAATATTGCTCAGTGAAGAAGGCAATCGACTAGCATGCACAACACATGTCGTCCTAGCCATTTCAATCAATATACCTTCCCAACCTTTACGCACATAGGGTCTTAAGACGTCAGCTTTTACTTTACACACGAAAGCATAATAGTTTTTTTTAATTGGTGGGTCATTTAAGCATAAACAATTGAATTTGGGAAGTTATTTTAGACCATAACAAAATAATAATGACAATAATAAAGTAAATGAACGTTATATAGGTTTAAACTCAGTCATATATATATATATATATATATATATATATATATATATATATATATATATATATAAAACACCATCCTCATATAGATATACATTTACTATATACTTACATAGGTCACACCAACACGAACTTCTCGATTCACTGGACTAGTCCCTTTAATCATATCAGTAGCACTTGTTCCTTTTAAAAATCCACCTGGACCTTTCAAAAATCCTGAAGACAATAATGACAATGCATCTGTCAGCGTAACAGTTTTATTTCGTGAATTACCTAGATAAAGGTAAATTTTTAAAAAAAAGTGGCGATAAAACATGAATATGAGTAGCGAAAGTGAATATTAAACAATAAGTTCATCTAGTGTACATAATTTATTAGTACACTCTACTAATCAATAAGTTAAAGACACAACCCAATTTGCTTGTTTGTTTATTTGGACTCAGTTGCGTAGAGCAGCAGGTCTTTCATCATTTTCCAGGCGGCTATAACCCATAGATATTATTTATGTGAAGGATGATGACAACACTACACAGCTGTCCAGGTTAAAGCAGGTGCAGAGACAACTGAACCGTGTAGTTATTGGCTGAAAATAAAGTGCTTAAACCGTTGAGCTACGTGTTCAACTAAAACCTAGTTGACTAGATGAAGGTAAAGGAGAGTAGAAACTAAACTGAGGATAAATAATCCAACGTATCACTGAACTGAAAGCAAGTAGTAGCATTGTGGCGCGTGCTACTGATAAGATTTAAGAGTAGTATATAGAGAGGCATTTGTTGGCTTAAAAACATCAAATAGCCGAGAGATACATGGGACTTGGGTGGAATGAAAGGAACATAGAGAAAAACAATACGAAGGAAGGTCAGAATTAGCACAACATGGAAGGTCTGTGCAGATGGTGCGTTGAAGATAAGGTGTACATAATTTCGCTATATAGACATACCAAATTGTAAATAAACATTTCTTTACCAAGTCTAGCGTCCTCTAGTGTTACAATGTAACAGCACATACTGATATGATCATTCCCCCTTTTATTAGAATGTTACATAATCGTATGTATTTCATAGCACAATCACTCTAAGCTGAATATACTTTACAAATGCACTAATATTTTCAGCTTTTATTAACTTCCTCTACATTACTAATGCTTAAAACAGAAACGGAATAGAAGATAAACACCGTCATCATTATCGTTGAAGTAAGAATTATAAATGAATTTGAAGAATAAAAATAAATTGAAGTAAGAAGGTTCAATGGTAGAATGCTCGCCAACCACGAATGTGGTCAGTATAGTTTCGATTGCCCCCCTGCTCACTGTCGCTATTATGCTTTTCTTGTACTTTCTTCTCTTGCTTCGCGTGCTACACGGAGTGTGGCGACTTGAACTTCCGCACATTTGTGCAAAGTTCTATGTCGAAAACAGACAGACAGATTCCCCCCCCCCCAGACACATTTCTAAACTTTGTTTATTCGATAGTAAATATGGAAAATAAAAGGAAAGGTTAGGTGTGAGATGATTAGCAACCCGACGCCACAAAAGCAATACTACCAGCACTGCTGAAACTTCAAAACTCAAGCTTGAAGCCCTATATCTCCCATCACCACCACCACCACAACTCAGAATGCAAAAGAATGATAAAAGAAGCATAACAGTACGTGCTTATTGAAGATGGAAGAATAAGTATTTGATGAAACAGCCTACTTTTTTATTCAACAGTGGTGATGATACACCTTGATAGGACAGATTTATAGAAAATAACAAAAAGTTTACTATTTTTTCAGTTATATCTTGCAAATTATACGGTCAACTCATTTCAACACAAGAGTAATATAATGTACTACTGTAATAGCAGAAGGGAAGACATGGAAGCCAAGGTGTATATCCACGTGATCAAACCGTTGTTTATATCTATACAGTATTTATATTCTTTAACCATTCACTGAGCGTGTGATTTTATTTTACATTAAATGACATGAAATAGAATGTTCAAATACACATAGTATTCCGTTGCTAATGCACTATTGAACTGTGGGAATATGTAAGAATAATAATCCATTGGAACACATTGTCTGTATCACACCACCACACTGTCACCCTGTAAGAGTCTTCTGGATGAATACTGCAATCCATTGCGTCACATAATAAACTGAAGGATTCCCAAATTCTCCCAGTCGAACTGAGTCTCAGTATAACAGTACATACAACTCAGTACCCGCACACACACACATACATGCTTCTTAATGTTATAATGAAGGTGAGCAATCTGCTGACTGGTTACCTTAAATATTCCATTCCATTCCCAAAGAATTTAGTGAGCATTTGAGCTGTCAGAAGGAGAGAAAAAAAGGAGATATCCTGGTTATTCAAAAACTCCTTCATTATTAACCACCACTGGAGATCTTTCACTCCTCACACTTACACTGGGTTTTGCAGAACAGTTTGAAAAAGCCTAGATGGTCCTTTACTTGTTCATAGTCAGCCATCAATGCTTTTTTTTGCTTTTCTGTGCAGTACACTGAGTCATCATGCTTACTATACTGACCGATTAATTAGACTGAAGAAAGTTGAATAGGTTTGGACCTGAAGTCAGCTGGATGAAAGTCGGGTTGCTAAAAACAAGAAGCCATATACGCACACACACACACACACACACAAAACCTTCACTTGTCAAAGTTTGACAACTTCCACTAGAAAAAACCATATAGTAACGATTTAAAGTCATGTAACAAATAGTGTATTACACGAAAACTTAATTTATAAATTTAGACACATCCTGAAGCATATAATTTCTTACAAATACTTTTTTACCTCATTTCTAAACATGTAGTAATAATTACAGCTAGCTTATGAAGAATACTTACTTTTATTCATCCTACTTGATGTCAATGCAGCACACAAGCACGCGAACACACACACACAAATACGGAAATGTACACGATAAAGATGTCAAGGCATTGAAAAGTAGACTCGACAGTTGAATTCTAGTGACAGGCATTTTTCTTCTTCTCTGAGTGCATACCGCCGCTACTACTGTCATCTCTGTATGTCAATATCGCTGTTCTGCTTGTATGCTTGTATGTAAATCCCCCTTAAGCATTTCTGTTCCATTAACAACAACAGCA
Organism: Trichobilharzia regenti; assembly: GCA_944472135.2. Classification (NCBI taxonomy): domain Eukaryota; kingdom Metazoa; phylum Platyhelminthes; class Trematoda; order Strigeidida; family Schistosomatidae; genus Trichobilharzia; species Trichobilharzia regenti. The sequence continues at coordinate 39,420,669 of OX235263.1, forward strand.
GCATAGAGACAAATGCATTTTCATTTCATTCTATAAGCCGCTTATGAATATGACACTGACTGGAATGAATTCTGTGCTATGACGGATTTGTTTATTTATTTAGATATGATAGAGAAGATTGTTTATTTATTTATTATATCCATGGTATTGGACAAACTGTTGCATTTTTGCATGACACGACAAGACAACTACTATAAATGCCTTTCGGTATACCTTTTTCGTACATAAATTTGTCCTAAAATGCTTTACATATCTATGAATAGACTTTATCATGTTTAAAAATTGCATACATCGTCTCAACGTTTAATAAACTTAAATATTGTTAAGTGAATAAAAGAGAGTTGGAGTTTTGTCAGTTTTGTCATAGCCTATATTTTCTGAATAAAAGAAGTTTTATGGCATAAATGCATCTTGATACGGCAAATACTTTGCAATTCATCACGTAGCTGGCAATAAATTCGATAAAAAGTTCTTTACATCATGACTAGAGCAATTACCGACGAAAGTTGCTGGACCCTTTAGTTTGTTTTAAAAAAGAGTCGGAGAAAAAGAATCCGAACTCAATATTCATGTAAATAAGTTTGTATTTGAACACTTTAAGGTCTACTTTAACATGTATTCGGTCCAGGGGTTAAATGGTCAACGAGCTGATCTCGTAACCTGGAAACTCAGGGTTCGTTAACACCGATGAAGAGTCCCACACTATGACAAAACAGCTGTCTAATGTTCCCTGATTCTTTAACTGATGTTGGTTTGTGACAAATTCTATATTGAAACCTTTCTTAACCGTTAAGAGCATTTACCCAGCAACAGTGAAGTGCACTTAATGACTTACTGATAACAGAATATGATGGTTATAGGAGATTCAAACGACTACCTTTCTGAAGACTGACAAATAAAGTTTTATATTGTCCATAGGATTATTTGACTGACAGAAGGAGCTCCATAGAGCTGACTTAAGATACATTCATCTTAAGAGAAGTTAGCAATTAAGAATCCGAGTCAACCATAGTTCGAAAATTTTGTCCTCGATCTAGCCTACTTAATAGCACTGCTGTACATATGTACACATATATAAAAATATTAGATCTTCACTAGATAGGGAAAGATAGTTGAAACGTTAACGATTTGTTGAGTTTTTAGATACAAACAGTTCAATATCATACTATGATAGTATTTTGTGACACTAAAGCGACTACATTATTTGCGACATTATGACCTACAAAACGAAGTTCCATCCGATATAATCTTATCTCCAAATAAAGGCTATTTCCGGGAATAATACGCCTTTTAATAAACCCTGATACATTGATTTCTTTCAAATAGAACGTTAGATAGACCTGCTAGTATAGTAAGCAGCTATCTTGGAACATCCAGTATTCATTTACATCATAAAATATCTAATTATAGACTATCTTAATTTCGATAAACACAGGAACACTGGGTTTTTTTAGGTGTGATCATGAAACTGTTTCAAGAGCAGATTGGTACTGTCTGTCTGTCTGGATTCAGCATAGAACTTGGCACCGAAGTGCAGCAGTTCGAGTTGCCACGTTCCAATTGGCACACAAGGTAGACAAGAAGATGAGTGAAGAGAATCAATAGAGTTTGACAAGTATAAGAATGAAACAGAATGGGTAATGGTAGAAAGGAATATGAAAGATTACAGAGACTGAATACATCTGCGCCATTGACAACGATTTTGAGCCATGTCACCTATTGTCTCCAGCCATTGATTCCTAGAGTCCCGAGGGCCCCAACCCGGAAGTCTGCATCTCCCTACCTGACTCAGTTTAACTGTCAAGGATTTCATGGATTGATGCCATGTTTTTGTTTGGCCACCACTGGCTCTTTTCCAACCTGAACCTATATCAGCTAGCAAAGCCCGTCGGGGGAGGCGGTGGTTAGGCATGCGCAGCACGTGACCTAGCCATCTCAATCTATGTAACTTTATAGCCTCGTCGATTGATTTTCCCTCTTTGCCCAACACTCTACGCCTAACGTCAACATTACTTATCTTGTGAAACCACCTAACGTGAGACAGAGATCGCAGACATCTATGATCGAAAGCAGTCAACCTTTTCATGTCTTCAACTCGCATTGGCCATGTTTCAGAGCCATAGAGAAGGACGGAGTGAACTGATGAGCAGTACACACGTCCCTTGGTTGATAACCGGATGTCACGCCTACGCCAGAGATGGTGTAAGTCAGCGAAAGCAGCTCGAGCTTTTCGGATCCGTGCTGAGATTTCATCGCCAATCAGTCCGTTGGTGCTAATACAACTTCCCAAATAGGTGAAGTGGTCAACATGTTCTATCACTTCACTCCCTATCACTAAGTTAGGGGTTGACGGGGTCCAGTCCTGTAGCAGCATCTTACATTTTGCAGGGGCGAATCGCATGCCAAAAATACGAAGATTGCTGCTCAAGGTGTTCAGAAGACTCTGCATTTTGTCAGCATCCTCCCCTAACAGGACTATGTCATCTGCATATTCTAAGTCCAGAAGACTATTCCCTGGTAACAAGTCGATTCCTAAGTCATTACGTTCAGTTAAGGATACTTCCATCAGCATATCTATGATGAAGTTAAACAGAAATGGGGAAAGTGGACATCCCTGTCGGACACCACTGGTTGTTACCAATTCAGATGACAATTCCCCATAAGCCCTTACACGACTACGTGAGTTTGAATAGAGTGCCTTGATTAGTGCAATGTACTTTCTTGGCACTCCCTTCACAGTCAGACATTGCCATAGTACCTTTCGATCCACGAAGTCGAAGGCCGCCTTCAAGTCAAGAAATATGACAATTGTTGGACGCCGAAAAGTGTGTCTATGTTCTAGAATCTGTCGAAGAGTGAAGATATGACCTATGCACTAACTAAAGAACGACTGACAACTAGAGAATATTAATCAGCTGATCAAATTCACTGTCCACGATTTCTTAGGGAGAGATTCATTTCCGGTTGATTATCACGACATGATTCAGTGGCCTACATTTCTATTAATTAAGGTATGGCTCCTTTTCATCACTATACATTGATAAAATTAAAACAGGTGTGGAGAAAACCCACTAAACGTTACATGGATAACACATTCGTGAAGACAAAGTCCCATTTTTAAACATCTTAGTCAAGAGAACAAACACAGGAAAATTAGAAACTCAAGTATACAGAAAATCGACTCATACGGATAAAATACTTGACTATGACAGTAAGAACCCAAGAGCACATAAAAGAAGTTGGATACAACTATTATTCAAAAAAGCCAGGCTTCACTTCAGCACCCTTGCCTTGAGAGGAGTAGATGAAAAATATCTTATGAGCCTCCTCCAGAAAAAAAACGGGTGCCCACCCACTGAACTTTATCAAAAGATACCTACCCTTAACCCAACTGACCACCAACTCAAAATCGTCCAATGAAAGCACGAAGAAAACCCTCCTACCATACATAAAGAATATCACTGAAATCACTTCAAAATTGTTGAAACCTTCTAAGAAAGATGTCGCCCACAAACCAACAATCTGTACAGTGTCAACCAAAAGGTGCAACAGCAAAAGACAAAACGGAAGTCATCTCCAAGATAAACTGCAACAACTGTGGGAAACATTATACTGGTCGTCTTCGCATCCACGAAAACAAACTAGCTATCAAATGACATGATTATTACTTGTTCATATGAATGCATGCTAACATCTATGGACAAATCTTAGACTAAAGAAGCGCCAAAAAATACCAAAGAATCTCTACAAGGTTGGTACTCAGACGAACCTACGGTCAGCAGAAATTATATCATAGATTAAGTTTAGCAACTAATAAAGAACAAGTCAAATGACAAAGTCAAATTCTAATTTAACAAATCGACCGATAGTAATGCAAATTGAAGACTAGTCGCGATTAAAGATCATCAAGACTGATAATTATATCATTTGAAATGAACTGTCGTCGAGATTTGACAGAATAGTTCTAAAATATCTGGGCACCGAGTGAGAAGTAGACATTTGTAAAATCTCAGAGAAATTGAAATGAGTAATTCCAACGTTTCGTTAGGCAATCTGGTCCGAACTTCTTCAGGGAAATTAATCAAAATTAACACAACAGATGTTTATATATAAAAGGAACATTTCTTGTTTTTAAAAACTTTGTCCAATCATGAGTCATAAAGCAAGTGCCAACAAGTATAATGAACAAATCATAGGTTTCCAGACCGTAGGTGTTACGAACTTCCTGGAATAATTTCAGAGCCGAGTCAGCAGATTTATCTGCTGAAGAAGCTGTGTCTTACACGGTGAAACGTTCAGAAAAATTTTGTTTTGATTTTGTTAACACGCTGGGATTAATTTAAATAATTTATAATGTATAATAAACAAAATTGTATGAGCTGTGATCAAAATCTGACCTCGGACTTACAAATATTGGTCTAATTCTGTTAAACACTTTAAACTTCATACTGAAGTCTTAAATAAAGCTGTCTGGAAAGACAATGAAGACTTTACAGATAAAACATGCAACAAACAGAATACAACTACACCAAGATGTGAATATATAGTCCATTGACTTATAGAACTATCAACTAGATAGCTTCAAGTTCAGATACCACGTTATTTTTTTCTACCTGGGTAACTGAGTAGTGTCATAAACTTTTATACAACCAAGTGCACCTTATAAAATATAGTATATAAAAATGCATTTGAGTTTCACTATTTAATATTTTTACTATTTATAAACTGGTTATACACGTGTAACACGAAAAAAATGACGAAAATCTAAAGAAAAACCAGAAATAAGTCTAAATTCAACTCAACTATCTCTAACTAGCCAGTGTTTACATAAACTAATACGTTAAAAAGCAATTTCTGATGGAATCATTTGAGAGAACCGTGAATTGGGAGACTGAAACTCACATAATGGGTACCGATTGAAGTTAAAATGAAAACCTGGATTACAACAGGATTCAAAAGAGCGAACTCCAAACTAGCAGACTGACGTCCAATGAGCTGAGCTATAAGGCCCACTTACTAACCTAATCCTTGCGCATTAGTTTTATGCAAAAGGTTTAAAAAACTTGACTGCTGAGAACTAAAACTAGATGAATACTGTAGAATAGACAGACAATCAATATCTGTTAAAAAATGTTAATTCACCAGAAGTGTAAATTTTAAACTTGTCCAAACAAACTTAGAATATAGCAGATTTGTCAACAACTATTTTACAAACAAAAACACATTTCCTAAGTCTAAAAACAGATAAATGCTAGACAAAGAGAACTACCATATTATTTACCAGAGATTCTAAAAATCACTTCATTACATCTTTGAATAACCACCACAAAGTGAATCATCCGCTATTGATAATATATAAGGAGAACTCTCCAACTGCGTGAAGGTTAAAAGAAAATAACGTTTCTAACATGTGTCAACTTACTGGATGCTCCAGTAGAGCCACTATTAGATGCATCAGACCCTGGATCATTAACTTTTTTACGCTGAGTTTTTGCCAACAGATGACCAAGAGTTCGTGAGGCTTCAATACGAGTTGCATAATTAGCTCCATCCATGCATCGAAGACATAGACTGACTGTGGCTTCTAATTCACTGGTATGAATTGTTTGCGAATGATCAACTAAGAAGTAGAGACACTAAAGAATGAAGAAGAAATAAAGTAAAAGAAACGAATTTATCTTGGATCAGATACGCTCTTGAAAAAAAGGAATATTTACTCATCATAAAGGAGTATCCTGAATGCGTTTAAAGGCACAATAGCCTTATTGATGCAACATAGCGAGGCAGTACACTAACTAGAGTAAACTTAATTGTTATTTCAACCCCTTTATAAAATCATAGTGAATGCATTCACCAAGAAGAAAATTTAAAGACAATGAATATTTCTAAAATAGAATTAATACATTGACCGTTTGGAATATAATTGATATACAGCACTTAAAATGGGATGACTGTTATAACTACATACAACACGTTTTATCTAAAAAAAGTCTTCTAGTGAATAAAATTGTATCAAAACTATCTGAATACTAACTCGTGAAAACTTCTACTCACACAAGTATCTCGAAAATTATGAGAGGATATCAGGTTCAAAGAAACCTCTTAATTCCCTTCACTTTAAATTTATATTTAATCCTACTATTATTATACCTGAACGAATCTCCAATCATGCTCTCAATACTCTGAAATTCTCTGTTATGTCAAACATTTCTGATGAACAACTGCCATCAGCATGTTACCAAACACTATCAAATAAAACAATTACTGATGAACGATAAGAAAACAGATGCTTTCAAAATGTCAATAATGAAATAATATCTAGTGATTGAGATATGCATAAGGTCAGGGTAAGAATATTCTCCAGTATATCTGCATTTATATTGCATCTACATCCACACAACGCAGATGCTTACTAATATTCATGAGTCACATTTAGTATAAATACAGAATAAATGAATTCTACAACAGCAAAAGATACCCACCTTCGCAGCCGCAACACGCACATAAAGTACACGGTCTGTCATACAGATTTTTGCTGCTTTGTATATCTCCTTATGACATACAGCACTAGCTGAACCAACGCCTTCAATTAAACTGCAAAACGTATTCATAGTTTCACAGCGAACTTGGGACTCGGACTACAAAAGAAAAGCAATAGCTCAATAAGTACTTTCACAGTTTACTTACTTTATTGCAAATTTAATTTATTATGACTTAAAAGAAAACTTTTTAAAGTATAGGCTACAAGAAACTCACGACAAATGATGAATAGCGTTTTGCTTAGATGTGCAGAAGTTGATAAGACATGAAATGCCACAGAAGGTCGGTAAATACAACTAATGATAATAATTTAAATCGTGAAGAAAATGTATTAAAATTACTACAGCTTTTGAGTCATAGTCACACACTTTTCGGAACCCTGTTTAAAAACATGTTGATACATTCAACGATTATAAATTAACATATCTTTCATCTCACAGCTCTGAATAATGAAGTAGCCCTCACTTAGTTCCTCACAAGACTGAAAGAGCAGAAGACAATAAATGGTGTAAGTAAGACTTACCAACATCATTACAGATGGTGTTTTAAGATAACATGACTAAGTGAATACTGACCACCGTATCATAATACACTCTGTTGTACTACAGAACTACCTTAAGACATTATGACTATGGGGTTCCTGACCGCAGAGTCCAAAAGTCATGGAAGTGCAAAACTTTGCTATATTGCACTAGTGAACTGAAGTATGATAAGCTAACCATACATTAGTGCGAGAAGACGATAACACCATATTGATTTCTCTGACTTAAGGATAAAATACCCACGAGAATAAAACTCACCTCCAAAAAATTGATATGATTATGAACAATAAATTGTGTTCGAAACGTCATCCAGTATACAATACTGTTTCACTGTGTGATACATTTAATAATCAAATTAATATGGAATCACCTCCAAATTGCAAGTTGTATAGCAGTAATATTGATAATATCCACTTACAAGCAGAATAAAATACTGAACAAGTTTCCATATGGAAACTAAGTCAGAATGAATTTTCCCAACTGACAAATGTCGTTTTGGTGGTATGATTAGGCTTACATATCGCAATGGCTGAATGAGCTACAATAATTACTTCTGGAGATCCTAACATGCTATGTAGATTGAATGGAGTATGAGGGTTGAGGTGAGGGTCGTTTTTATAATGCAAAGAGTGTTGCCTTCAAAAGAGGGGTGTATTAGTTAATGCTGCCTTCCTATTCTGAGGAAGAGAAGTCAGATAAGACTGGTTACCATTGTAATACATTAAGATTCACGATGGAAATTCCGTAAATTCTAGTTTTTTAAGCAAGCACGATCGAAAAAGTTCCAAACTGATGAAAACTGCATCACTCAGACAAGCAAATAAAACCAGTCGAAAAGGTATACTTCATCTCAGCACCATCAGCACCAGGAATAAAAAATATCAGTGTCACGACATATGCTAGAGCGGAAACTGAAATAAAATAGTTCCACGACAGAACATCCTAGGTGAATGGACCCTAAGTGGTGAGAAAGCTCTCTGTCCTCTACCTCTGTTTACAATCTGATGAAATAGAGCCTAAAGATCACTAAAAATAAATAAACTTAATTAGGTGTAATCTACAGTGCTAACACTCACATGACTTCCTTTCTCTAAAGACACAATTAGTTTACAGTAGAACTTAAAACCTACAAGTTCTTAGCACTATAAGTGATGAGTACTTCGAGTACCCTATGCTTAATATGCCACTAAAATAGTGATGAAAACAACACTTGCAGGTGTGGAAAACATATTACCTGCTTGATAAGCTTCGCCATTATGATAACACTGTCTTCAAAAGTACGACCAATCATTCGACCAAGACGTTTATATATCGCTCCAAGGCAGCTCAATGCCGCTAGTCGACTATTAATGCAAGCAGGTGCATCATCACGACTTTTGAGAAGCGCGTTGCATGTGTTAACTGCAGTGTAAAGGAGAAGAGAGTCCCCAACCAAGAAAAGGTTTGCAAAACAACGACCAAGTAATTTATGAGTTGGACGACCAGGTGCATGTGTCAAATGAGATAGCAACTGCTGCACTAAATCTTCTTGGCATTCTTTAATGACACTTTTGTTTTCTGTCAATAACCGGGTCTCTAAAGAACACAGCCAATCAAAGACAAATATAGGCTTTTTGACTTCAGAAAGCTTTTCATAAGCTATTTCATCGAATAAAAGCGAAGCAGACATTTCGATGAAGAATTCCGTAGTTGCCGCCTTGTAAAGGCCTTGCAAGTGGCCTACATATTAGCGAATTTAATGTTTGTGAAACGAGCTATGGTATTTCCAATAATAAAGCATGACCCATTTACATCAGGAAAGAAGGTGTACTGGCATTGAACTGTAAGGTTTCCAAAATATGTTCACTTCTGCAATAATAATCAATATCATTGTTATATGGATTTCTGAGCTACACTTTTTTTAACAATTTTCTCACGAAATGCTTAGTTTCTCCACTATTTAATCCAGTATTCTAGAATTTCTGCTGTGGCTTACGTCACTTCTACTGTGTAAAACTTGCTATTGTCTATACTCCACGCTCCTGTAACGGTAAATAATTCCCCAAAATTATTCACCACAGCACTCATCAGTGAACATTGGATGCTGACCCTTACTGTTTATGTCGACTTGTTTAGCTGAAGGCCTCCAGTCAAGCATCTATGCCATTTGGTACTCCGTCGTGTTACGTTCGTGCATGATCACTAGCCAGCTAAGCAGTCGTCCCGCACTACAGTTTGGTCCCGAAACATATCTCGTAATTTGGAGGATCGAATCGTGTCTTTTGCTTTGCCTTTGGTCTACGCGGAACGAACAATATAGAAGTTGTCGGTATTAGATCTTGCGTCAGTATACTCCGTACAATCCTCGAAAGTCAATACCGTCAGTCTCTAAACTCCTTTTCAGTGATGCTTGATTTTACTCTACATTTGGAAAGATTACTTCTTATAAAGTGAAATGAGTCCATTATGGGTAAATTTTGCTTTGATAAAGTCTCACAGCTTTATACAGTCATGTTTACTGATGACGTTTCGAGCACAATTTATTGCTCATAATCATATCAAGGTGTGACCGATATGATTATGAGCGATAAATTGTTCTCGAAACGTGGTCATCAGTAAACATTCCTGTATAACACTGTGAGACTTAATCAAAACAAAATTTACCCATAATGGAAGTCATAAAAAGAGGAAACGTTGGGTGTGGGGCTGGCAACTTCACACCATAAGAAACTATATATTGTATATATATATATATATCGGGAATTAGAAGTTAGAATTTACAGGCTGCTGGATAATGGAGTTACAATCTACCACAGTGCACAAGTTTGATTCTTATATCAAGGCGAAATGAGCACTAAACAAATGTCTCCTCCTAAAAAGCCGAACATTAGCTTACTACAGAAAGCATGCCACCTAATAAGGCTTTCCTCATGACAAAACCTTCATAATTTACCCGATGGAGTGGTTTGCTTTAGCATTTTTCCCGGCTTCAACATGGGAAGTGATCTACAGCAACATTTAATTCTCCAGTACAAACACAAGTTGAAACCGAAGTCACTAAGTCAAGTACTCTCGCTGACACTGCATCACACTGCACTTAGATTTTCGTGCAACATTCCTACTTGTCAATAATGTAAAATGATGCTAACTGACGTGACTAACTGAATTTAGCTACGTGGCTTAAGTAAGCTGTCACAACATTAATGAATACTTCTATTTTGGGTTTCGTGCATTTCTCCACCTATCAATCACTGAGGTGTCAAAATTTATGAAACCACCCCGATAGTATCATGACCCGCTTCCTCTAAACTTTTTCGAGTCATAGGATCGGTTCCAAAGGGTATTAGGTTTCTGAATTCTTTTTGAAAGGCGTTTTGATTTCTGAATGTTAGTCTCCTCTAACAATGAAAACCCATTTCTTCAGGCATCAACCATGTCAGAGCCACACCCACGTGTGGTTGCGTGTTATTTGAGGAAGTCACATGTTCTGCAAAACACATAAGCTGAAGAAAAACAGCGATGCAGGTAGTTTATGAAAGCTTTGAAAGCGTTCACCGATAGAGCTGTTACTACTGAATCAGGTAAAGAGATCCAGCCGTTGGCCACTCTGAAAGAGAGTCTAAGTTCGGCACGTATTATATACGACTTCAGTTTGAGCACCTTCTTGTGTTAACCTCGTAAATGTATCCTAGAGGGAGCGAAAAGATTTAACAGGTCAGTCCTCAAATCGCCCTCTAATGTACAGTGTGCCGAAATTAAGTTGCCTCTCCTCCTTCGGTGTGATAATGAGAGCAGATTTAAATGCTCCATTCTCTTGTCGTATGGGAGAAGTGAGATACCACTAGTGGATTTGGTTCCTATCCTCTGCGCTCTTTCCAGAATATGTGCTTCCTTTTTGAAGCATGGACTCCTCGCTTGGATGCAGTATTCTGGATGAGGTCTCACGTGTGTTGCATAGAGTGCTTGGAACATACACTAGTTTAAACGCTTGGAAGCCCTTAGAAGTACCCATAGCATTCGAAAAGCTCTATTACAATTCGCCATTGTTTTCAAGTCTTTGCTTACAATAATTTCCAGGTTTTTTCTTCCCTTAACGTCTAGAAGTTCTGTGTTCCCGAAGGCGTACGACGTGTAAGACCTCTGACCTTTTCTCCATTGTGGATAAGATTTTATTTTAATAAAGCATGCAGTGTTATACAGTAATATTAACTGATGACGGTTCGAGCAAAAACTATTTCTCTGACCTTTTCTTAGAACTAATTTCCAGACTCCAGAGGTCAGCTCATTCAGCTAACTTATCTAGATTGTTTCGTAGTACCAACCTATCATCGTTACTATTTGCGGCTTTCCATATCCTAATATCGTGGGCAAATAAGAAGGAAGATGAGCTAAGAATTTTCGTCATTTCATTTACGTATAATACCAATAGCAGAGGCCAAGTGCAGTTCTCTGATGTACTCCACTTGGCACTACTTTCCAGCCTGATGGCAATCCAACACACTTGAGTTTACTAAGGAGACTTGAATGGGATATTTTTTGGAATGTTTAACCAAGATTGGTGAAGAAAACATCCACTATATGGTTCTTATCCCTGACTTCGACCCAGTCTTCCCTAGCTGACATTAGGTTTGTCAGGCGTGGTCGCCGTGGTCGGAATCCATGCTGTTCCACCGTCAGTAAGCCATGTTTCTCCATATGATCTAAGAGCTGATCCCTTATGAGCGTTTCTAATATCTCTGCTATAATGCAGATCCGACTTATAGGCCGGTAGTTAGATACTAACTGCCTGTTTCCCACCCCTGAGTACCCTTGCTTGGGTCACAGACAAGTGAAAATTCATCGTAAGTGGAATGCATATTTTATACGCCAAAGCGATTAGCAGTCTGGGGACAAGTTCGTCGAGCCCAGGTGATTTACCTGGCTTCATTTTAGAAAGCAGTTTGAGGACCACTGCATTCTCTACCACAGCTGGGGGTATTTTATTGGCTACAGCACAGACTTCGCTGTACCCCTGAGTGGTATGATTAGAAAGAGACATTGCAAAAGTATTCTGAAAGCTTTTGCGCTTTTCTTTCGTCTGGATCGTCCGACTTCCCGGTACTGCTTATCAGTGACGGTATACCACTTCTAGTTTTAGTCCTATGTCAAAAAAATACGAGTATAAACTTTTTGGCTAATGCACACAATCTAGTATTAACTGTCTCTCATACCCTATAAGACTTACGTCAATCACATACTTACAAAGGTTTCGAATTTTTTGGTATTCCATCTGAAACTCATCCCTCCCAATCACAGTAAACAGGTCCCATAAGTTCTTCCGTTTTCTTAGTAAATCCCTTACCTGATTGCTAGTCCAAGGTGGTTTATGCGGTAGTTTTCGAGGCGTAGACCAAGATTAAAAGGTAAAAACTCCCGTGCAAGCTTCCTTGGCAATCTGGTGTATACCAGCAGACCAGTTAACTGAGGTTGCTGCAGTTGGGACTGGAGGTGTATTAGCTTTTCAAGTGGGTGAATGAGTAGCTGTTGAGCTCTGTATGACAGCGCGAATTTTAGACAATGATGGCACTGCTTGCCGTCTTAGATTTTTGTGACTTTAGCATGCCGCTGCAGACTTCCGGACACACTTTTCCTCCTTTGTATCTACTGCTACGGGATGTGGTTCTGTTTCGCCCTCATGACTCAGTTCAAAGTCATCATTCCCGGTATCGGTTCCAGATGTTGGCCTTTTCCTTCAGCTGTGATTTTCTTCAATCTTCTGGACATAGGAAGTTCTACGGCCTCTTATATGTGTACGTCCAATGGGCTGCTACAAAATTTGCACACCTACGGAGACGATGACTCGCTGCATCTCCTATAATCTGATGGAGATAACTCAGTACAAACTTTGTGAAACCAAAAGTTGCAGTTATTCCAATGCTTCCCATCATCCACCGGAAAGTGAGAGTTCAGCCGTCCACAGCCATTGGTGAGACTCGCATCGGTATAAGTTGTTTGAATAACACAGATAAATATGTATATCATATAAATTCTTTTAACTTATGCAAAGTGTGTTTACTGTCATTTTTCCATTATCTTCCCTCGTATATATATAAATAAAATAAATAAATTTATTCTCATAGTACAGTACATGAGGGACGCCAGTTTGCAGGCATCATCAAATTGTTGCGGAAATAGAACCATATTATTCAGTCACAATTTACAGGTGGTAAGTTACGTGAGTATTTCAGTCCTAGGTCCAATACAGATTCCAGTCGTAAGAGTGCATGGCCTTGAATTGTCAGGTCAAGTTCTAAATTGTTGCAACCTATGCAGAGCCAGCCACATTTGTCGACATTAAACTGGAGTTGCCAGGTGTCACACCATCTATCCATTTTTTCTAATTCTTGCTGTATGGCGTTTACTGTTATTCCGAGATCTGTGTTCTTGCATTTATAGGTCACTTTTAAGTCATCTGCATATAGTATTGGTTTACCAACACTAAAGCATTCACAGATACTGTTTATACATATTATGAATAGGAGTGGGCCTAATACACTTCCCTGGATTACACCACTACTTACTGGTTTAGGCCTTGAGATTATCGAGCCAACTTTTGTTATCTGATTCCTGTCACAGAGAAATGATTTTATCCAGCTCAGGAGGGGGTCACATATCCCTAGTGAGCATAACCTGCTGACTAGCAGATTATGGGGGACTCTATCGAAGGCTTTTGTTATATCGAAATATAGCACAATTACTAGTTCTCTGTTGTCCCTGCTTCGTGTAACTTCGTTGAAAAAGTCTATGTGACAGGTCACACATGATCTCTTTTTGAGGAATCCGTGTTGTGATGGATTGATAAGTTCATGTTCTAGTAAGTTGTCTGACACTTGGTCTTTAACCACTTTCTCCATTATTCGTGATATTACCGGTGTTATATTAATAGGTCTATAGTTGCATGCACTGGTTTTGGCCCCTGCTTTGTGCTTAGGTAATATATATGTGGTTTTCCACACTTCAGGATAAGTTCCAGTTTCCAGTGACAGAGTAAATATTCTAAGTAACAAGACTACCATTTCCGTGCTACCATTTTTGTATATGACAGATGGTATGTCGTCTGTTCCAGTACTGCCATTTGACTTCAATGTCTTAATCGCTGAGTCTATATTTTGTATATTAAAATCTATTTCTCCTAATTTGTGGTTACTTTTGCAGGTCATTTGGAAATTTGGGGTCGGGTGCACTCTGGTGTCATTGCAAAACCACTCACTGAGGAGTTCACTTATAACCTGGGGATCGTTGTATATTACACCCCTATGTTCCAAGATGCTTACATTATTGTCTTTACTGCTTTTTAGACGTTTTTGCAATATCCTACAAAGTTCCTGAGTTTTGGTGTTACCCATTAGCGCTTTATTTTCCTCATGTTGTGACTTCATTTTGTGTTTCTCTTCAAGCAGTTTAAGAGTTTCATGTATTTGGTTTAACGCATTAAATTCCTTAAATACATGGTATTTCCTTTCCAATTTCTTTAGTTTTAGTCGCGTTTTCCGGTCAATAAATGGAGTTGGTGTCTTTAGGGCAGATTTTAGGGGCGCGATTGTGTCTCTTGCTGAGCCAACTGTTTTGTAGAAAATCTCAAGTGATACTTCTAAGTTATTGTTGATGAAGTATTCTTCCCAGTCAGAACTTCTCAACAGATCTGATAGGAATTCCCAATCAGCATTCTTATAGTCCCTATATTGATAGCGCACCGGGGAATTTTTAGGTGTGTATTTAGTTGTTAGTCGGAGGGGTAGCGTGCAGTACAATATGTTGTGATCACTGTTATCGAGTTTATTTCCCACCTCTATCGAGATGGGCTCTATGTTATGACAGAGGATTAAGTCAAGAGTATTTTGGTTCCTTGTAGGGAGGCGCACGCACTGCTTCCATCCTCCTATGTCTATAGCTTGTAGTAGCTCTTCATGGATTCTTGGTCCTGTACAGGTATCCCAGTTTACTCCAGGTAAGTTGAAATCTCCACATACTACTTTGTAGTCGAAGTCCAGCGTGGCTACATGCTCTAGTATTTCTGCAATAGTTATATCAGTCATTTCAGGGCTATTGGGGGGTCTGTATATACATCCCACGAGAATTTTACTTTCGTTTGTGTGGATGCTTATCCACTTAGATTCTGGGAGTTTGTCAGTATTTGGGTTATTGAAAGTATTGGAGTTAGTGGATTTATAGGCATATATTAAGCAACCGCCTCCTCTTTTGTCAACTCTATCGTTCCTATAGATGTCGTAGTTGTCTATTACTAGCTTTGTGTCAGGTATATCAGTAGTAAGCCAGGTTTCAGTCACCATTATTAGTGTTGGCCGTTCTATGTATGCCAGGCAGCGAAGCGTTGTTATTTTATTAAGGAGAGATCTAGCATTCAGGAGCATAATTGTTAGTAAACCAGAGTTATTGGAGGAAAGGTTAACATTGTTATGTTTGGAGGGGCTCTGAGGTGAGACAGAGTCAGTGTGTGTACTATTTCCTGGATGAACTGTGCAGCGAGTGGGGCTATTGTTTGCTGCAGCCGAAAATAATCCTGTTGCATATTTTGACTATTAGCATCCATGGGTCGGCATCTGCGTTCATCTACTGGTGATATATGGTCTGCCCTGCAATTTGGGTTGTAGTTTGCTGGACCTAGGTACCCTGTGTTAAGATTACCCTGGTAGTTGTACCTCATGGGGCTTTCATAGCCGTATGCATATTGGCTCACGTCACGTGTGTGAGTGAAGTTATTGAGGGGATCAAGTGTCGACCTGTTCTCATTAAGTTGATGAGGTTTAACATAGATAGTGCGAGAGTTTGGACGAGAATTTTCGTTAATATGGTGCCTATATGAGTCCCGTTTAGTGCTCCATATATCCTGAGGATCCATTCTACGTTGCATTCCCAAGTTATGTGCGTTGTTAGGCATGTTACTTCTAGTTCGGGAAGGGGTATTCCTTCTCACATGCTGCGTGACGTCTTTGGGAATGTGCTTCGTTACCCATGCTTTGTCATTTTTTAGACTGACATGCTGCTTATTAGACTTATTACGAGGGAGGTATGTCGAAGTCTGGGGTGGGACTCTGGGTTTTGTGGTCTTTTTGCGGTTTCTACTGAGGGACTCTCTGGCTTGGATCCAGATTGAGAGTGGTCTGCCAGTAGTTTCTGGTCAGCCATAGTTTGTGCGTCTATGTCAACCTCATGTAGGTCAGCAGGTTTTCGAGATGTGCTCTCGTGTACTCTAAGACTGCACCCAGTGGCACTGCTCTTACTGAGTTTTGGGTCGCTCTTACTTGCCATTTTTTTCTCCTAACACTATACACGTGACTTGCTGTGCTTCAGTGTCCGTCGACACTTTAGCACTGATACCAGATGTATTTCTCAGTGTTGTCAACTTTGTATCGAAGGAGTTCTTGGTTGCTTGCCTTTGGTTTGGTGTTTTATCCGAGACTACTTTAATAGTCTTGAATTTAGTGGCAGTAGCCAGAAGATCTTCATCCATCTTAAATCGTTCAGCTGTTATGTAGCTGTCGAACCTAAAGAGTATAGGACAAGGATGCTTTAGGTCTTTTTTGCTTAGGCGAATGCACTGACAAGGTGCATTCAAGAGATTTGCAGCCTTCAGCAATGAGTGCTGGACTGACTTTATGGGCTCGCTATCCGGTACATTATACACTATTGCGTTTTGTTTTGAAGCCAGCCTTTTAACAACTTCGCTGGATAGAAAGTCGATGGCGTTTTCTAAATCCTTCGCAGTTTTTGAGTCAGTATGAGTCATTCTAGAGGTCATATTAAAGGGCCTTAGGATTGTAGGATCCTGCAGTTCCTTCTTCATATGTGAGATAGTTTCGGGTATACATTCTAGTGAACTCAATTTCGTTTTTAATTCATCTGTCTGTAGCTGAATCTCTTTAATTACGCATGTTAAGTAAGAGAGCTCTACTTTTTCAGACAGAACATCTTCCACCTGTATTACAGGGGTCAGAGTTATGTTCGAGTCCTTTATGTTGGGTGTACTACTAATAATATGGGGTGGTAATGTGTTATTAGATGAGCTGGTGCTATTTTCTAAATAAGTGGTGTTCACACGAACACGCGTTTTAGAATTTTGAACCATCGTTATTAAAGATCAATTATTAGTAATCAAATAATGAATATAAACGAAAACACGTGCAAAAGCGTCACCTGATTCGAACGTACCGGGCGAACGTATCTTTTGTCAGTGAAAAATTGTAAACATGCTTACTTCATGTGTACATAATTATCATATTGATGGTGCCTGTTAAATGGAGTTCCTCATGTATATGCAGTAAGAATATATTAGAACAAGATGCATTTCATTGTTATATTGGGGAATAGACTTCAAGCTTTATTTTTTCCCAAGTATCTGTAATCCATCCAACGAATTCTTGGGTTTTTTTTGTTAATGCGAAGTCAATATCCCTGTATTTATTTATGTGGTCCACTGAATCGCTAGTTATCAAATTTTTCCTGCAAACTCAAGACAAAATGACAGCAACCATGTGATTTAACCGTAAATCATGTAATTTAAATAATACTTACCCATGCCTATACATTGGTGTGTCCTACATAGGTGGGAATCAATATGTACCTTATTATATTATCATTACTAGCTATGCTTACTGATCGTATGTGTAATTTATCGAATTGATGATGCCTGTAGACTGGTGTCCCTAATGTACAAAAATGAGAATATATATTATTAAAGTTTTCGCGTTTCATATTTACCTCGCCTCAAGTTTTCTCGTCTTTCATTGGCTAGAACAGTGGTGGTCAGTTGGATTTTTGATTCATCATAGGTAGGTGCCATAGTGTGCCGCTCTGTGTGATTGCATTATGCGTGGTTTGCAAGCAACTGTGATGAATATAAATGTAACGCTTGACTAGTATAACGTTGTTTCACTGTTTTTATACAGATAAAATGCTCTTTTCGTTATAAACTCTTTTGAAACTGGTTAGGCATTATGGTGGTTATCAGTCACTACGATTCCGCGGGTTCCAACGCGTTTCCTGAGTTGTGGTTGAACGTACAATAATGTGTTTCGTTAACGAGGCCTTTTCCTAGAATTTCATCACAGGTTTTCAGTGACAGCAGACGCAGAACATATGTAAGAAGCTGCGAACGCATTGGAAGACTTTAAAAGGGCGACGACCTTATAAACTGCCAACAGTGACGACCTTTTTCACATACCCGTATGTGACTACGGTCACATAATAATAATTTATATTTCGTATAAGTTTACGAGAAATGCACGCCATTTTTACAGGCATCATCAATAATGTTATAAATTATAATCCCAAAGTATCATAAATTAGTACCTTTTCAAAAGTTTAAATTGTTCAATTATTGTACAGGCAATCAGAACAGGTTATCATAAATGTTAAATTGTAAGCCATGGTCTTATCATGGAAACCATGATTTTCCCGAAGAAAATATAGCTTTGTTTTGGTGTTTTTCATCGAAGCAACCAGACTTTAGGCAAGCAACAAATATGAACTAAGAGTACGTTTTAGCTTTAATGAGGGCCTGAGTAGTTAATATCAAACAGAGTATAATAGTACGAAGATAAAAAGATTATCGTGAGGTAGACAAGTGATATTACAGTGAGAAGTGAATTAATAGAGCAGGAAGATTACAATCCCTAAAACAAGCTGACCTGTAAGAAGTCTCATGAATTTCTGTAGGGCCTTTGGTATGTATTGATGTTTGGCGCCATTCTGAACTTTGAAAGATGGTTCACACATTTAAGAGATAGTAATTATGGAAACTGGAGTAGCACTTTCTACATGTCAAGAGCATTTGTCTTGACGCAGTTTCTTATCAACAATTTACGGTATTCCCAGTGATTTTATAGGAAGCTTGATTTCCTCTTCATTTTCATCAACTGTCCCTTCACGCACAGTAGCATGCAGTAAATACGTATACTCAAGCATTGTAACATGAACATCACAAAATGCCTGAACTTCTCCGGTGTGTCGGTCGAAATTTCTCTCGGTAAATTTTTTGTCAATAGTTTTTAATGAAATTGTGTTACATGATTTTTGGATTAATAGGAATTCTCATTTCCTGGCTAGTTATGTTGGTGCCCGCGTCATATGATCTGACTGTAACACACTATTAGCATTTTGGCTGCGATGATTAGTGTTTCAGGTGGGCTGTGTCAAAATATCGCCATAATGAAGAGGATGGAATATTTAGAGGGCAATGTCATCTACAAAAATAGTTTACTTAATGTAGAAGCTGCACCTTTCTGCATAGTATCATTTAGTGTAGACTTCACACTTCAGGATATCAATGTGGCTATTTCCATGTGAAGAACAATCCTGTTTGACAAGTGAATGCTATCAGTACATGGGAATCACCTATAAATTCTAACAGAACCTTCCGTGTCTTTCACCGCATGTGTGTTTGGAGAGGAATTATCGCAGGTTGAAATGTTATGTCTAAGAGGATTTAATATATATTTGCACGGATTGGCACAGTACAATATGGGTTATGTAGATTTAATTTATAAAAAAACCTACATTAATATTGTGCCACTGTCTGCTTAGCTGACTACTAAGCTAGCAAATGTAGGTAGTTCTCGTGATTGTGGCAAGTGTAGTGCATTGGAAAAAGCAACTACTCGTTTAATTCTCCTCACTGTTTCACTTAGTGCATTAATTAGGTGTATAGTATTAGTATACACATGGATTGGGTTGATTATGCGAACTAAATCTAGTTAACTCTATTGTTGTTACCAAAAACAGAAACACAACAGATTCACGCTTATCGTGTGGCCCAAACTTGTTTGATTTAAATTCTTTCGCAATATACCTGATTTTTCAACTGATAAGAGCCATGCTGATGGTATATTCACCTTCTAGAAAAGGCTCAAAACTTTTCAACTTCGAACCAGGTTTTAAATTTTCAAGGTTTAACATTCCCTTCAAAAACTTTGCTAATATCAACTGTGATCGTGTTGTTTTCACCAGACTGACTCTTAGATTCTTGCATGGTGAAAACATGTATGTGAATAACATTGTTTTTCCCATTTTTCTGCATATCAAGTAACCAGCTGAGCCAGCAACAATAGCGGAAACCAACAAATGAATTAGAAACAACAGCTTCTGCCATGCAAACACTTACAGATGCATATTTTCCAAAATTTCACAGTACTAATTCAGTAATATCTGAAAAACAACAAGAACACTGAAACCACACATGAAGGTAACGTATGAAGCAATTGCAATGAAAGAAATGCACTGACGTGGTGATATAAACTTTCGAAGCCAAATAACTAATTTTAACAGTAACGGAAACAAAATTGAGGCGAAACGCAACATTTCTGAGCAATATGCATCGAGACAAGTTGTGAATAACTGCAGGATAAACGCAAAAGCCAAAGTGTAATCGAACGGTTACAGAACACCAGTCCAACATTGCCGTAAGTGACCTTCAGATGCCCTTGAGCATGCGGAATTATTTCAGTATCACGAAATCCCCATAGATAAGCTGTTGGGACATACCCTAACTGCTGGAAGAATTCTTATATTGTACCTGTCCACAAATACGGGCCTATAGAAGGTCGTGCATAACTTGCCGCTTAGATTATTTTGACTACATTACACAAAGTATTGATAATGGGCGTTCGGTAACAACATTGTTTCTCGACGTTAGCAAGGCCTTCGATAAAGTCTCACATATCAGACTCCTAACAAAACTCCAATCCTACGGAATAACCGGAAAACTTCTCAAATGGATAAGTTCTTTTCTCACAGAAAGACAGCAATTAGTCAAAATCAACCACCAGTTGTCTTCCTCAAAGCCGATAACCAGTGGTGTAATACAAGGTAGTGTTCTTGGCCCTATTCTATTCCTCTTATTTATAAATGACATAGTCTCTGTAATCAAGTATGGCAAGCCATACCTTTTTGCAGATGATCTCAAGATAGTATATGATTATGGGTACGGTGATATGAGCGTCGAAAGCAAGATCCAACAAGACTTAAATGATCTAGGCGATTGGAGCGAAAAGTGGCAACTGACTTTCAACCCAGACAAGTGCGGTATAACCCACCTTGGACGCTGGAAACCGATAATGTGCCTATATATGTACGGCAAGCTCCTCTCAAAACTGAACACAGTCACAGATCTCGGGATAACATACTCAGATTTATCCTTTTCCGATCATGCAAATAAGGTTGTATCTGACTGTAAACGACTTACTGGCTTTGTACTGCGTAACTTCTACACCCAAGAAGCAAGATTAGCTATATATAGGACATGTATCCGTCCCAAACTTGAATATTGTGCTCTCCTATTTAGTAACCTCAGGTCTGTAGACAGAAAAAAAATCGAAAGTGTCCAGAGATTCCTCACGAAACGCATAATAGGGTTCGACCAACAAGTGGAATATGTTGACAGGTGTGTACGTCTGAAATTAGAGCCTCTGTGGTTAAGGAGAGTGAAGTGCAACCTATTTCTACTCTTCAAAGTCATTAGGAAACACTGCTACAGTAACTCATCCATAACTTGGGAAAATATTAAATCATATCAGCTGCGAAACCACGACTACCTTGTCAAGGTGGCTACCCACAGAAAATCCATTAGGGCAAACTTTTTCACCATAAAATATTGCACTCTTTGGAACCAACTACCACCTGAAATAAGATGTTGTGAAAACCCTGATGGGTTCAAACGGAGCCTAGAAAGACACTTTAACATGTCCACCCTAGCTCGTCTAAAAGACCACAACTGTTGGTAGAACGGAAATTGAAGGCCAGTCCAGTCTTCAGTATAGTCACATACGTATATCTCGACTCTAATACTCACGCAGCGAACGTTAACTAATTTACTGATTTCTATTCTCTATAATTTTCACTAAGTTGTGTTGGTAAAAGTAACACTGGAAATAATTGTAATAGCATCCACACCTTTTAACGTTTTACATATGTATATACTAATATAATAATACTTATTAATCATGCATGTTCAATTCTTAAATTAGATGGTTATTAAAATACTTAAAATATTAATGCATCACATGTTCTCTTGCTTTACCACGCTTGTTTCCTTTATAACACTCAATTATTGAGCCTAGTGTATTATTTGATATACGAATTATATTATTGATTATACTCTTATCTTATATGGTTTGATTTACTCTACGGCTCCCTGTAGACTAACTACCATTCTTCAGTATACACACACTGCAGTATTGTTAACCAAATGCCAAAATTTTGTTGGTTCTATGTTAATATCTTTTTATAATATGTCTAGACACGTTACTTTGCAATGTCAGATGTTTACTATATATAAGTACTCTAAGTCCTGCCAACCGACCTTACCTTCAGTCCATACTACCTAAATTGAACCTTAACTATAGTGTTCTGCTAAATCTTGTTCCACTATTCACAATACTTATTCGTTTTACTCTTTAAGTTTTTGACTTCTTATAAAGTAATCTGTTCATTAGGATGCATGCACACATATATAATATGTTCATAAAGATGTACGTGGAGACCTATTGGAAGCACTCATTAAGAAAGCTAGGGAGATGGAATATGGGGTACGAACATGTCTGGTACCAAGCAATATATTTGCGGTAGCCATAATAATCATAGTCTCAGAGCCTAACATCAAAAAAGGAGGGAGGGTGGCGCTAGCTGATCAGTAGATATGGTGGTGGTCACTAAGGTGAATCACCCCATTCTGCAGGAACAGCAATATGCAATTTGAAGGCTCGAGATATTTCTGATTTTTATGAGGGCTTAGATCTTTATCTTGAAAAAGATAATAGTGAACGCCTTGACAGATAATGCTTCTACCTTTAAATATATACCATTCGCTCAGCCTATTGTTGAGATGCGACCACGTGGGATCTGCACAGATTTATGGGGCATCTTATAAATTAACTTGCTATCCATTGTCAGATCTTTAAATACCACTTCACAATATCTTGTCTCACTTATTTTCTAATAACGTCTTTACTTGATCCTCATTATATTCCATTAAACCTAACATTTTATAGCTCTTTATGAATTTGATTCGACTTATTCTATTCCTATTCTCTGGAGGGTACGGTTGTGCACCAAATAGACAAAAAGCATGAAATAAAAACAACTGGCTTGAAAATAATTGTATTAAAGCCAAAAGTGGACATCATGATAGTATAAAATATATTGGTTTTATTATACATTGCAAATGAACGTTGTCGGCCTAAGGATTAATTACTTCCCCATTCTGTTTTCTATATAAATGTGTTTATTAATGATATATTTCACTCACTTAATCTATTACACTTTAATGTTTCACCTTAGCACTTTAACTTTTCTAAAACAGCTTCCAATCCCTTGTAAACGTTGTACTTACCTCAATATTGGTTGGTTATCGTATGCCTACAACCACGGGATGAAAACGAAACGAAGTCGATTTTCCCGCTCAACCTGGAGGACAACTGTACAATTCAATAACTATACGGCCTAGTTCAGACAACCAGTGTAATTATATATATGTATCAAATATTTAACTGTTGAAACATTATTAACTTGTAGACAATTTAAGATTTGACATTATAACATACTTGATCGTGCCTGTAAAAATGGCATGCATTTTCATGTAAATTTATGTTTATATGAAAATAAATTATTATTATTATAATGAATGGTTTCAAAAATGAGTCATAGATGCAGCTTTCGTATCCTTCTTATGAAGGAGCTCAGAATATTTCAGTGTTCTAAAAATGAGTGATTATTAGGACTGGCATAACTTATGTAACAGGTGTATTAGTGATAGGATGCAACTGCTAGCTACTATTCTGCAGAAAGGAATACTAACTACAAACTTTGTTAAGTTTCAAAAGAACCTTACGTGATGTTATTCTTGTCCCAGTGCAGACTGGTATGAAGATATGTTGATGCCATTTAATGCACTGAGCAGTTACAGTCTTACAGAATTCCATGTGACAATGTAAATTCAATTGCGAACACATCTTCGGTTGAGCTATTTTAACCAGGAACTTCATCAAAATGGACAAAATCACAACGAAATTCAGTCGCCTGCCTCATTCATCGTATTATTCCTTCTATGTGTTGTGAAAGATTTCAATCATCACGGATGAAATTAAAAATGTTTAACCTCTTCAGAACATGCATCTAGCTTATGTCTACGAGCTTCCCTTTCAATTACCTGATTTTCATAGATTAGCTGCTGTGACAACAACCATTGTCTGTAGTCAGTTTACAACCTTAAAATCTAAAACAACTCACAAATAAAAAAGCTTTAAGGCTCTAAAACGAAGATAATAGCCATTTCTATGCATAACTTCGCCTGGAGTACCAAGACACTATCATGCAATAATACGGACACAATACAGGAAAATATTGTTTTTTTCGGCTGCAGAAGCCCATTTTTACAAAAATAAGTGATTATAATGCCTCTATAGGCGTGGACACGATAATCCAAACAGTGCGCAAAAATACGTCGCGATAGCCTTTATCCTCACCTTAAAAATTTCACCTTCCTTTTCGAAGCGCGCGCGTTCTTTTGAAAGGTTTGGGTTTCCATGTTTGACAGCAGAAACTTTGGTTTATAAGTAGGAGTAATAGGGTAGAATCGAGGAATCCGCTTGGATTGATACTGCCAGTTATCAGCTTATGTTTATACAAATGGCAAATGCTGAATAAACCTTTCTCTTTGAGGTAAGAACTTATCCAGCTGGGGAGTTCTGCATTTATCTCATAAAATCAGAAGTCTGGTATGTGGGGCCTTTTCGATAGCTTTCCTAGCATTTAGTTACAGTGTTGCCACTAAATGCCCACCATCCACAGGTACTGTTATAAGGTCAAAATTATCTAAATGTCAAGTAACACAATTTGTAACTAGGGACGAAGTGGTCATAAGAATAAGGTAGTTTTACAAGGAAAATATGCAATTAAAGATGAAGTAGTCAGAAAAATAGTAAATAATAATAATAATCACTTTATTCCACAGCAATAACAATTTACAGCATGGAATTTTCAGCGTTTCTTTTACATATTGCAATGGTTTAGCTCTGTTTATAATCATATAAATGTATAAAATGTTAAAATATTGATAGTTAATAGGAAAAAATAAAAAAAACACCCCAACAAAA
This sequence comes from Trichobilharzia regenti, assembly GCA_944472135.2. Lineage (NCBI taxonomy): Eukaryota > Metazoa > Platyhelminthes > Trematoda > Strigeidida > Schistosomatidae > Trichobilharzia > Trichobilharzia regenti. The sequence goes on from OX235263.1 coordinate 39,445,876, forward strand.
TCACACCATTTCTAGGTCATAGTGAATAATAAATGAATAATATAACAAATAACACATGCATTAATATGCATCATTTCATTTTATAGTTTGGTTATTGATTCAAAAGTTGTAAAAGTTCTTTTCTGATATTTGTCTGTTCACACAATACTCTTGCCAAATATGGCACGGTCGAATTTTTATATTTTGTAGTACGAGCACAAATGTTTATAAAATTTCTTCTGGTCTTACCCGAAGAGGTACAAGGAAACAATTGTGAATAAAGAGGATGTTCACTATCAGATAAGATAACTTTAGCTAAGTGTTTACAAGAATTCACATGCCTATTGACAACAGTGTCATTTAGTTGAGTCAAAGAGATAGCACTGACCCTACTTACAGCCCTCAATGTTCTTCGTAGTATTATATGGTCTTTCTTGAGTAGCCCAGGGAAGAATAACGGAGAACAATAAAGAATGATGGGCAAAACACATGAATTAATAAATTGTATAAGAAGAGATTGGGTTATACCTGAGCGTCTCAACTTCTTTATGTAATAAGTCAGACGGAAAACTTTCTTAGAAACTATAAGAATATGAGACGACCAGCAAAGGTTTGAAGAGAAACTAATGCCAAGATAAGAAACACTTGACTTACTCTCTATCATGGTACCATCAATATTACAACAATCATGAGATTGAATCAATCCATGCATGTCTTTTTCACTTCTCAAGCTGAAATCAACAGTGTTACATTTAGTTGGATTTAGTTTAAGACCATTTGAGCCAGACCAGTCCTTAACTTCAGCTAGGAAGCCATTCATATGGGAACAATCCGATGTGGAAACTACAGGGACAGAAACGGTCAGATCATCAGCATACTTAATGAAGTTAACTTTGGGTGAGTTCAGAAGGTCATGCAAAAAGAAAGAGAAAAGAAATGGAGAAAGTACTGCACCTTGAGGCACACCACTTTCAGTTAGCTGAGAATTGGAGCGCTTTCCAGCCAAAACAGTATGCTGTTTCCTATCCTTAAAATAAGAAGACAGCCATCTAGTTGCCCAGGACTCTGTTTGTGCTGAATTCATCTTGCCTGATAAAAGTGTCCTAGGAACAGATTGGAAAGCTGCAGTATAGTCTAAAAAAGCTGTTCGAACGAACTTAGCGCCCTTATCAAGGCAGGAAACAATATTGTGGTGTAGTACAATGGCTGCGTCTAATGTACTTCTTCCACACTTATAAGCAAACTGCTTAGGGTCACTAAAAGCTTTTAAAGAAGGTTCAAGAATATTCAAAAGAAGTTTCTCCATAGTTTTCAAAAAAGGAGATGTTATAGCGACTGGTCTAAACTTTATACTTGCTCCAGAAGATGATTTCTGTACAGGCACAACCTTAATTTCTTTCCAGTCAGCAGGTACCGTTTCCCTGTTAAATGATGCGTTAAAGATTTGAGTAAGAGGATGACACAAGATGTCTGCACACTTTTGAAGAAGAATGCTTGGTACACCATCTGGACCAAGGCTGTGTGTTGGATTTAATGACTTCAAACATAATAGTACATCCTTTTCTTTAAAACCCGGAAAATGACCATTTTCTTGACTAGGTACATCAGGTACAACCATATTGATTTGTTTCTTCATAAATGATTTGTTTAAAGCATTAACATCAGAATAAGCATCAACGGATATTTGTTCTTTACTTGTAAGTTTATTGAAAAGTTTCCAAATGAGTGAGACGATTAACATTTTTATAATTCTTAAAGGTATAAGGGGAGGGGCGAAGTAGTCCGGTTTATACAATTATGTAACGATCGCCAAGGTAAGAAAAGTGGCTGTACAAATTTCTTTTGAACGCACAGGTTCAGCTCCTTCAGTTGGATTCTAACTGCTTCTAGTGTATGTGGAAGACAAAAACGTAAAGCATAAGTAAGATTAGAAGGAACGCGATAAATAGTTTTAGATGCAGTATTAACATCAACCTTATGCCCACTATATACATGTTGTGCTAAAATAGAGCTGCGAATAGAACGTTTCTGTTAAAATTTTCGTCGTGATTACTTCTGAAGTTGTTTCTTGTCTTCTACATCCGTGAATGAATTGATTGATGCTAAGGACAGCAGATAGGTCGTATACGCCGGGGAGGCTATTGCTGAGAATGAAATGCACACGGAGATAATTGTTAGCTGCGGTCCCACACGCCGGGGAGAAAGAGTGTAAACGACTGAGGCTCGCATACGTCACCGTTACTAGAACTGAGGCAGAATGAGTGACAAGCGATTGCAATGGTAATTGGTAGTGAGTAGATAAGAGGATGTGTGTAGAGTATCGTGGGGTGCTGCTATGGTCACGTTGCATTCTGCAAGAGTCATTCTAGCAAGTGGCGATTGTGTTGCAAGATGTCAAGAGGGGGACTTTATCTGGAAGCGCAGGTCGTCATCGATGTGTGAGATTGTGCTGTGGGTATGCATGTGGTGTGTTCGCTTTTCTGTTTGTTTTCCATTTCAGCTCTGTCCGTGTGACCCAGGTTCTCGCAATGGCATCCAAGTCAACGTGTATTGGTCGTGATGGAAAAAAGGGATGGATCACTTTCTTGGCGGGGAGTGTCAATGTAGTTGAAGATTGAACGATCAATTCATGGTTGTTTGCTCAAAACCAACTTCCCCAATTTTCGCGGAGGCATCAATACGACAGTCATTGTCTCATCGGTCGCTGTTCAGAAAGAAGCCAGCAGAAAACCGTCAGAAGTAATATTGTGATTTATTATTGTAATATTTGTTCACAGACCTTAGTTGTAACAGCGTTTACGTGTTGGTGTTACAATAAAGAATCCTCGAGTCGCCAATTGGTGTTTTCGTTTTTGCGTCCGTTATTACTAAGCGTTTCTGAAAAACTTCAACGAACAGCGTGAGCCCGAGAGCATCAAGAGCTGAGCATTAACGGTTTGTGAGACGTGGCTGACATAATAACAATAATTTTTTATTTCTGTAAAAAAACCAGCCATTTTTACAGCCACGAACATATGTACACTTATGAAAACTTATAAAACTCGAGATCAGGTCACTCATGCAATTCATCGAAATCATTGCATTCTTGTAAATTAGCAAATTATGTAAAAACTCAGTGAGTGCCTGGGAGTCATCCTCTAATTGACCACCATTACCCTTAACAGCCTCGAATAATTTCCCTATAATCATCGAAGGTCTTCCAAACCTTTGACGTAATATGCTCATAGCCTCGTAGTAGCCCTCTTTTGGCTTCATAAACTTACAGCACTGTATAGCTCTTGCAGCATCTCCAGTGCAATACCTCATCAAACACATTAACTTCATTTCATCAGTTAATAAAACACCACTCAACATGATTTCAAATTCCCTTACAAACTGTAAATAATCAGCTGGGTTTCCGTCGAAACACCGTGGTTCAAATTTAGGGAGTTTGATGTTCATATTATCCCTGAACGGCGAAACAGTAACATCAACCATGTCATGCTTAACATCAGACACATCGTTACAATTAACTGACAAGTCACCATGGCTTACTTTCCTGTTTGCATCCAAGACGCTCTGTCCCTTCTTTGACCCAGGGATTGTTGAACTTGACCCAATTCCAAAAACGTTCCAGATATTGCTTGTTCAAAGAGGACTTGACCGGCACCAGGAAAGATGAATGGTGACTATCCAACTGTCACCAGCTATTTCACCGTCAGAAACTGTCAGCCACGTCTCACAAACCGTTAATGCCCAGCTCTCGCTACGCTCGGGCTCACGCTGTTCGTTGAAGTTTTTCAGAAACGCTTAGTAATAACGGACGCAAAAACGAAAACACCAATTGGCGACTCGAGGATTCTTTATTGTAACACCAACACGTAAACACTGTTACAACTAAGGTGTCAATGGAGTTGAAGATTGGACGATCAATTCATGGTTGTTTGCTCAAAATCAACTTCACCAATTTTCGCGGAGGCATCAATACGACAGTCATCGTCTCATCGGTCGCTGTTCAGAAAGAAGTCAGCAGTAAACCATCAGAAACCTTAGTAGAAATATTTTTTGTATGTTTGTGTTACGATAAGTAATTCCAATGCGGCCAATCGGTGTTTTCGTTTTTGCGTCCGTTATTACTAAGCGTTTCTGAAAAACTTCAAGGAACAGCGTGAGCCCGAGCGTAGCGAGAGCTGGGCATTAACGGTTTACGAGACGTGACTGACAGTTTCTGATGGTAGAAACAGACTTTGGCGGATTCAGACAGTTAGTGAAAGTTTGGATAGTCTCCGTTGATTTTTCCTGGTGCCGGTCAAGTCCTCTTTGAACAAGCAATATCTGGAACGTTTTTGGAATTGGGTCAAGTTCAACAATCCCTGGGTCAAAGAAGGGACAGAGCGTCTTGGATGCAAACAGGAAAGTAAGCCATGGTGACTTGTCTGTTAATTGTAACGATGTGTCTGATGTTAAGCATGACATGGTTGATGTTACTGTTTCGCCGTTCAGGGATAATATGAACATCAAACTCCCTAAATTTGAACCACGGTGTTTCGACGGAAACCCAGCTGATTATTTACAGTTTGTAAGGGAATTTGAAATCATGTTGAGTGGTGTTTTATTAACTGATGAAATGAAGTTAATGTGTTTGATGAGGTATTGCACTGGAGATGCTGCAAGAGCTATACAGTGCTGTAAGTTTATGAAGCCAAAAGAGGGCTACTACGAGGCTATGAGCATATTACGTCAAAGGTTTGGAAGACCTTCGATGATTATAGGGAAATTATTCGAGGCTGTTAAGGGTAATGGTGGTCAATTAGAGGATGACTCCCAGGCACTCACTGAGTTTTTACATAATTTGCTAATTTACAAGAATGCAATGATTTCGATGAATTGCATGAGTGACCTCAACTCGGGTTTTATACTAGAAGTAATAGCAAGACGCCTACCTACTCGACTGCAAAGGAAGTGGGTGAAGATAAGCTCCCGTATGGAGGATGAGGGTATCGAGCCAAGGTTTGATGATATCCTGAAACTAGTAAAAGATAGTGTCAATCAATCTATGAGCAACTTTGCCAGTATATTGGATCTCACCCCTAGAATAGTGCAGTCTAACGGTAAAACGCAATCATTGATGACGAATAGGCCTCAGAGAGGTGGATATCGAGAAGGCTTCACGATGTCTAGTAATGCATATAGACCTAGTGAGTGTTACAGGTTTCGTAGTACATCCTCAACAGATAAGTTGCAAGATGCAAGACAAACACGGTTGTGTTTTACATGTTTGCAAGAGGTGCATACAAAGGTGAACTGTGAACCGGTGAGCAAGTTCAGTGATAAGCTAAATGTAAACTCCAGGCCTGACTCCAAATTGTGTGACGATAACGGTGTTGTGAAGAAGTCTGTAGTTGCAACTGGTAAGCCGTTGTTGAATAGAGTGTCACAGAATGGAGTTACTGCTTCAGAGTGCAGTTCTGACTCCAAAAGTTTACAAAGTATAACTAGTCAGAGTGAAGATATAAAACCTTTAATGATTTGTGAGGAGGAACCAAAATTGTCTACTTCTGTTATTAAAGAGTTTGAAAATGATGAACTTGACGGTAAATTGAATATTTGTGATAATGGTCACGATAGTGCAGATCTGTCTTTGGTTGATCATGATGAGATGAGGGATATGCCTACTACTGCTAAGTTGAACAAAGTTTCTGTACAACTTGAACGTGAAGTAGAATTAAATGCAGATGCAGTTGCAGAAGGCATGCATACTTGTGAGACCGTCAGTGTGAGTGATCAGCATGTAGCCCACCTATCATCAGATGCTAGTGCTAAACCTGAGCTGATAGTAAAAGACAGCAGTGGTGGTGGTCTTGCAGGTAGACAAATTTATGAAAGTCGAGCAACAACAGCTTTTGATCCGCCGCTAACTTCATCAACTGGTATCAATCAGTCGTCGTTGGTGTTGTCATCCACAATGAAACAGACGCCCATCAACTCAAGTAACTTGTGCAATTACTATGCTAGTATCAGTTCGCTTGAAAGGACGAATATCAATGGTCAGTTTGGTGAGGATAAGCCAAGTGTAAACGAGAGAGTAATTGTTAAACTGACTTGCATGAACCAAGGCATTTCTAGTTTCAAGTTACTAATTGAATGTTATTATCTTTGGTGTAAATTACTCTGTTTCTACACTTGGTTGATGAGATATGTCGTGTGTTTGTTGGTCATCTATATTCTACGATACAATGACATGAGCGTGTTACCGTTCAGATTTGAGGATATAGCGCATAGAAGGAAGTTTGCAAATGAACTCTGCGACGATTTTCCAACCTAGAGCGTCAACCTGAGAAGGGTTGTAGGCGTACTGGTGTAAGTCCTACAGTTCTTCAAAGGGTAGCGCATCAATGAGCAGTCCAATGTGCTTGGTGTGTGATTTTGTACATATGTTCATATTGTATATACTGAATTGATATCATCTATCATCTAGCTGTTGATAATTCTGTTTGTGACCGGACGACTTCCACTTGTATCATCAAACTGAGAAGGAATGTAGGCGTACTGCTTTAAGTGGTACAGTTCTTCACGGGTAGTTTGTCGTGCCAGAATGCACAACATTTGATGTGTTGATTGTACATATGTTTGTGTTAAATAATTGTGTGAGTTCCAATTATTGTAATTGTTGGTTAATCTTGTTTGTGTCCGGACATTCCACAACTTACAATCGTCAACGTGAGAAGGGTTGTAGGCGTACTGGTGCAAGTCTTGCGATTCTTCAAAGGAATTCCATCAAGACATTAACTGCGAGTTTGTGTGTACTGTTTCTATATACGTGTGGTGTGTCATATCAGTTGGTGGTGTTTTTGGATTGATTGTGTTTACTCGTTGTTTTCGTACCTTGTTTTTATCGCATAATTTTGTTAAAATTTTCGTCGTGATTACTTCTGAAGTTGTTTCTTGTCTTCTACATCCGTGAATGAATTGATTGATGCTAAGGACAGCAGATAGGTCGTATACGCCGGGGAGGCTATTGCTGAGAATGAAATGCACACGGAGATAATTGTTAGCTGCGGTCCCACACGCCGGGGAGAAAGAGTGTAAACGACTGAGGCTCGCATACGTCACCGTTACTAGAACTGAGGCAGAATGAGTGACAAGCGATTGCAATGGTAATTGGTAGTGAGTAGATAAGAGGATGTGTGTAGAGTATCGTGGGGTGCTGCTATGGTCACGTTGCATTCTGCAAGAGTCATTCTAGCAAGTGGCGATTGTGTTGCAAGATGTCAAGAGGGGGACTTTATCTGGAAGCGCAGGTCGTCATCGATGTGTGAGATTGTGCTGTGGGTATGCATGTGGTGTGTTCGCTTTTCTGTTTGTTTTCCATTTCAGCTCTGTCCGTGTGACCCAGGTTCTCGCAATGGCATCCAAGTCAACGTGTATTGGTCGTGATGGAAAAAAGGGATGGATCACTTTCTTGGCGGGGAGTGTCAATGTAGTTGAAGATTGAACGATCAATTCATGGTTGTTTGCTCAAAACCAACTTCCCCAATTTTCGCGGAGGCATCAATACGACAGTCATTGTCTCATCGGTCGCTGTTCAGAAAGAAGCCAGCAGAAAACCGTCAGAAGTAATATTGTGATTTATTATTGTAATATTTGTTCACAGACCTTAGTTGTAACAGCGTTTACGTGTTGGTGTTACAATAAAGAATCCTCGAGTCGCCAATTGGTGTTTTCGTTTTTGCGTCCGTTATTACTAAGCGTTTCTGAAAAACTTCAACGAACAGCGTGAGCCCGAGAGCATCAAGAGCTGAGCATTAACGGTTTACGAGACTTGACTGACATAAGTTCTTGTACTAACTTATTGTATTCGTAATATTAATATTTCGAGATGACCGAATTATACGAATCCAAACAAATCACAGAGAGAGGAGTACTCAGGAATTTGTATTTAGCGGAATTATTCTGCAATTCATATGAGAAACATATCAACAGTTAACAGTAAGTATTTAAACAATGCAGAGATAGAAATTTTCAATCACCACATCCGCCACACGTCGAATGTCTCCTTGCGTTCTTGTAACGATGTCTCGGTTTGCTTGAAATTAGCTGCGACCTAACTGATTCTGTGATATTATTTTCATCAGTATTATCTAGACCTATTTCTGAATTATCTACAAAATCAGGATTATTAGCGGAATCATTAAAATGATAATTGGAACGACCTACTTCATTTATTGTCACTTTGTCCAGGTGTCTGTTATGAACTGAGTGATCTTTGATGTCTAATATCTTCACCACTCGATTTCCAATTTTTTGTAGTACAATTCCAACAGAAGGTCTATAGTCATCCCCCCTGTAATAATGTACATTAGAAGTCGTGTACATCAGATGCTTTTTGAGAATTCGAGATTTGAAAAGTTTTGCAGGACTTTCACGGGTACTTGTATGCTCTGCATTCAACAGACGCAGTCTACGCATATGCAGTAATTCCTCAATTTTAATCAGTTACTCTCTCATCTCATTCAGGTCTTTTCGTGTTTTCGACAGTTCACATTGTAACTCGGCTTCCACATTTTTGAAAACAGTTAACACTTGAGTTTCCGAACTTGTAGTGGAGGTTTTCATTGGATTAGCTTGAGTATTTTGAAAGGTTGAAAGACACATTGACTCCATTTTACTAGACAGCTTGGGAGAATTATAAGAATGTTGAGCAACATAAGTATTCGAACTTCTGCAAACCGTCTTGATGTGTCCAACTTTACCACATTTATAGCACTTAGCACTCCGAAAACGGCAAGTGCTTCGTAGATGTAACTTTCCACAGGATAAACACGGTTTAATGTTTTTGATCTCTGGCTGCATTCTATTACCTGTGGACGGCAGTTTGGATTTCTTTCCATGAACACTTGTATTTTCGACTTTGGACAGCATGACATCAGATACTGACGTAGTGGGAGCAGAGTATTCATTATTGACATCTTCATATGTAATACATAAATCTTTAGCAGTTTGAAAAGTACAAGAAGGAATCTGAATTAACTCTTTCTCTAACTTAGGAATATTGGTTCCAGCAATTAGACGATCACGTCGTTGAGTATGCAGCTGATCTACAAAATTACACTTTGAAGCTTGTATTTGGAGTTGCAGAATAAAGTCTCGAATCTTCTGGTTGGGAGCACGAACCAGTTTGTTGAATTGAGCCCTCTCTCGCGTCTCAAAAGTAGTTATATGGAAGTGATCTATCGGAAGTTCACGGAGTTTATAATATGGCAGAGAAATGGTTTTATCTGGAAAAGCCAGATTCTTCACTAGGCTATATGCATCAAGCCCAATAGCAGTGATGAAATGTGCTGGTATTTTGTCATCCCGAACATTCTTTGAAATGCACCACGCATCGAAGCATTCCAAATAATCAGCAATCTCCCGCGGAGACCCATTAATAGGAAATTTTCGCAGGTTATTTAGCTCCATCGCGACGCCAATTTGTCATAATTTATTGTAATCGTAATATTAGTATTTCGAGATGACCGAATTATACGAATCCAAACAAAACACAGAGAGGGCAGAACTCAGGAATTTGTATTTAGCGGAATTATTCTGCAATCCATATAAGAAACATATCAACGGTCAACAGTAAGTATTTAAACAATACAGAGATAGAAATTGTCAATCACCACAGGTCTGTGAACAAATATTACAATAATAAATCACAATATTACTTCTGACGGTTTTCTGCTGGCTTCTTTCTGAACAGCGACCGATGAGACAATGACTGTCGTATTGATGCCTCCGCGAAAATTGGGGAAGTTGGGTTTGAGCAAACAACCATGAATTGATCGTTCAATCTTCAACTACAATGACAAACGTCTTCACTTGTACCTCATTTTATTCCATTAAACCTAACATTTTATAGCTCTTTATGAATTTGTTTCGACTTATTCTATTCCTTTTCTCTGTAGGGTACGGTTGTGCAACAAATAGACAAAAAGGCATGAAATAAAACCAACTGGCTAGAAAATAATTGTATTAAAGCCAAAAGTGGACATCATGATACTACGAATAATAATAATAATGGTATATTCTCATTCTGTACATGAGGGACGCCAGTTTACAGGCATCATCAGCCTGATAAATTACATCTACGATTTGCAATCATACTTATTAATAACGTTTAATAAAATACAAATTTTTTCTACCTGTGTAGGACACACCAAATGTATAGGCATGGATAAGCATTATTTAAATTTCATGAATTTGGTTTATGGTTAAATTATATGGTTGCTGACGTTTCTGTCTTTGGTTTGTGGGAAAAATATGATAACCAGTCATTCAATGGAGCACATCATGAAATATAGGAATATTGACTTCGCATTAACAAAAAAACCCAAGTAAGTTTTGGATGGATTAAAAATACTTGGGAAAAAATAAAGCTTGAAGTAATTCCACAATATAACTTAGGTGTGTACAAATCCGAATCTCATTTTTGATTTATATCCAAATTGGGTAATAAGGAAGCTATTTTTACAGATACGATCAGTTATGTTATAAGCTACAATCGTGACGTTGTATTACAAATTGATACTTTTCCATTGGTATAAGAGTATATTCCACAAATGTAATCCAGGTTGCGTCGTGGGGAAAGTTAATTCGTTATTAACCAGGCAACTGAAAGATACGGGACCAATAATGTTTGCAGATCATTTGTCATTGTAAATGGTCAAATATCCACATTATTCATTCTCATTCAAAAAGTCAAATGGAAGCTGAAATGGTGAGAGAAAGAAGAAGACAAACAACAGCAACGCAAAAGAAAGCAACGGGAGTCCTTAAGGAGTGATTAATAAATATACACATATATATTCTGTCTAGTAACTATGGTTATTTTTGTTCACAAACTAACTAGTCCCGTTATGCTAACTTTTATATTATGTGTGAACTAATATTACTGTCCTGTGTAGAAATGTTTATCATCTAGTTCCAATAATATTAAAATTTATAATTGTAGTTTGTTGTAACTACACGTTTAAAGAACTTAAAATATCTATGTAGGGTGAAAAAGAGGGTGTAAGAGTCAGACGTAGAAGTGCATTGTCATCTTTGAGCAGTCTGGTGACTGAGGAGATGAACACTGGAAGTGTGTTTGCATCGCGCACATTAGCTGGTAGTCTATTCCAAATGACTGAAAACTTATTTAAGAAGAAGTTGTACCGCACGTAAGTCTGACAGTGCTCTATAGCAGCTAGGTTGTGATGATTTCTAAGATTGTAACTGATGACAGCGGTAGGTTTAGTTATTGGCTCGGAGGAATGCAAGAGAAGATTAGTTAGCTTATAGTAAAAGATAAGGTTTAGCTTAAGGCGTCTTTTCCAGAGGGGTTCTAATCTTAGTCTTTCGCATCGCTCATGGTATTCCAGACCACTTTCTAAACCAAGAGTTCTTGAGGTAAACTGCCGTTGCACTCCCTCTAATTTAAGCTTGTCATTTTGTCTGAGTCCGCTAAGAATAAACGGGCAGTATTCTAAGATAGGTCGGACACATACTTTGTATAATAAAACCCTAGTTTCACAACAAAAGAAATTGCGTGTTATGCATCCTATCAGCCTTCGCGTTTTACGTCTGGCATAATCAGTCTGTTCAGCGAACGTTAGGTTACTAGAGTATCTAATACCGAGATCTACGACTGAGTTGAGCTTAGCTAGTTTTCGCCCATTTATTTCAAGAGTTAGATCAAGGTTACTGTTGCCGATACAAATCCAGCCGCATTTGTCAATGTTAAAATTTAGACAGGATTCAGCACACCATGTTGCGAGACTACTTAGTTCAAGATGTATTTTAGTAACCATATCGCTTAATTCATGAGTGTAGCAGGAGTAGACGACTTTGAGGTCGTCAGCATATAGGAATGGTTTGCCTGAGGTGAAGCACTTGCAAATGCTGTTAATGTAGACTGTGAATAAAAGTGGACCTAGGACACTACCTTGCACGACCCCACTTGAGATCTGCCTAGGATGAGACAATACAGATCCAACTTTGGTTATTTGTACCCTGTTGCTTAGAAATGATTTTAACCAGTTCAGTAATGGGTTGCGAATTCCACAAGAGTACAGCTTCTCAAAGAGAATACTGTGAGATACCATGTCAAATGCCCTAGATATATCGAAGTAGAGAACAACGACTAGCTTACGTGCTTCGCGACTACTAGTGATGCAGTTGAAAAAGTCGAAGTGGCAAGTAACGCAGGATCTATTTTTGAGAAATCCGTGTTGAGACCTTGTAACAAGATCTTCCCTAATTAGGTAGTCTGACAATTGATCTTTTACAACTTTCTCCATGATTCGTGAGATAACTGGGGTTATATTTATGGGTCTGTAATTGCGGACGTTTGCCCTATCACCAGATTTGTAATGTGGAATTATGAAGCTAGTTTTCCACTCACTAGGGTAAGTGCCAGTGTCCATAGATATTGAGAAGAATTTAAGAAGTAACAGGGTATATCACACCCACTGTTTTTGAAAATTATCGAAGCGAGGCCATCCGGTCCCGTACTAGTGGAAGGTTTAAGGCTTTTAATTGCTTGTACTATTAATTGATTAGTGAACACAATGCTTTCAAGGGAAGAGATAGTAAGGGGGGCGGTTTCACCAGGCATATGTGTTTCTAAACTAAAGTTTGCAAACCAATCACTGAAAGTTCACAGATAGTGGCAGGTTCATTGTAGATTACTTTGTCGTGAAGTAAGTATGGGATTTCCCTCGCCGACTGCATTCGTTTTTTAAGAAGTGCCGTTAAGTTATAAACTTTGGAGGTACTTTCTTCGTCGAGGTCCTTTTGAGAGCGTAGGCGCTTGATAGATTCAAGAGACTCGTGGATTGAGAGCAATAGTGATATGTCCTTAGTGGAATAGTACTGTTTCTTCAGTTTCCTTAACTTATTACGGTGTGCCCTTGGAATATATTCAGTTCGGTGTCTACTTAATTTCACTATTTTCTTTGGAGCAACTGTATCTAGACAAAGGGTAACATTCCTGTAAAACAGGGTTACTAAGGCCTCCAGGGAGTCAGTGGTAAAATAGTCATCCCATTGACAGAGTCGAATAAGTTCTTGGACTAATCCCCAGTCTGTATATTTGTAACTACGACATATTGTGCTTCCTGAGTCTTGTTTGTTTCCTGTATTTAGTGGTGAGAAAGGCAGAGAGCAGAGTACCATTCTATGGTCACTACTGGAAAATCTATTACCAACATACGTGGATACTGGGATTGTGTCATGACAAAAAACAAGGTCCAACATGTTGTCACCACGAGTAGGTGTCTGGACGTGTTGTTGCCATCCATAACAGTCGATAGTGGTCGAAGCGTTGGGGGCCGGAACTAGTTAGCCAATTGACTTCTGGAAGATTGAAGTCCCCTGCAATTATTTTGTAATTAGCACTAAACGAGGATGCATGTGCAAACGATTTAGCTAATAACGCATCAGTTTCTTTTGTTGCGCTTGGTGCTCGATAAACACAGCCTATGAGAAGTTTGTACTTATCTCCATGTAAGACAACCCAGAGTGAGTCAGGTACATTATTCATTGTTTCATCTTCCACCTTACTGACTACAAATGAGTTATGTATATATATGAGACATCCTCCACCACGCTTTGCACGGTGTACAGTGTAATCATCGATACCTATATGCACATCAAGTACAGAGGATGAGCACCATGACTCAGTAATCAGAGCTACAGTAGGCTTGGCGACTAATAATAATGTCCTTAGTTCAGATATCTTATTGATTAAGGAACGTGCATTAATTAGCAATATCGTGAATAAGTCACGGGATACTACAAACTGGCTTAAAATGTCACCATAACCTAAATCTATTTGTGCGTCAGCACCGCAAGAATTTATGAATGAAAGGGGGGTCGGACTGGGTGTCTGTACATCGGGGTCGGAATGCAATGAGGTGGTCCTAGGTGCCATGGGTCGTACCAGTGATTCGGAACACCTGGAAAATTTACCATGTGTTCCTGGATATAAGGGTAGTAGAGGTTGGGCCTAGGTTGACGGTTAAAAGGCATAGCATCCGAAGGTCTACCCATCCAACTGCTATTCGTCATACCGGTACACACCTTCGTGTTATTTTTGCAACTTAAAGGGAATTGTGAGGGAAGGTGCTTTGGCTGCAAGACTTTAGGAGTCTTGGAGCCTGACTTTCTATAAGGTGGAGCATGCGGAAAACTTCCTGACATACTTGTGTTTCGAGAGGGGTTCTTCGTAACAAGTGATGGTTTGTTGACATTCTTACTCTCAGCAGGCTTATTGAATACAAAGTATTCTTCTCCATCATTAGCCTCAACCCTGCAAAATTTGTTCATCGTGGTGAGGTTACTACCCTAACCCATCCACCAAAGACCTGGTTTTTGTTAATGCGAAGACAATACTTCTGTATTTCCTGATGTGTTGCACTCACTGACAATCTAGCAGATTTTTCTAACTGTGTACAGAAATGATTGTACATAAGTGAAAAGGCTATTTTATACTATTGGGATTAACATTTATCAAGTGTAAGTATAATCTCCAGCGTACATGTAAAACATATCTTGCCACCACCTGTAAATTGTGACTGAATAATATGGTTCTATTTCTGCAACAATTTGATGATGCCTTCAAACTGGCGTCCCTCATGTACTGTACTATGAGAATAAATTTATTTATGTATCTAAAAATTTCTTAGAACAACTTGCGGAAGTTCTAGCTATTTTAACATCTTTCGATGAGGCTCTATTTACAGGGGTAGTCGTACCTAAATCAGTTCCTAGTTCCATTGGCAGGCGTGGTTGTTGTGTAGTTTGCTGAATGCTAGTTTCAGCACTAGGTGTCTGTTGCTGTGCACGATCCTTTTTTGGTAAATCTAAGCTAGAGGAGGCGACCAGGTTATTACTACGCATTATTCTGCGCTGACACGGTGTTTTATCCTGAGCTACGGTTATAGACTTATAACTGCTATTCAGTCCTAAGTGATCCTGACATTTAGTAAACTTACTAGCATCAAGGGAATTACTGAATTTAAAAATGATGGGGCAATTAGCCTGGTTAGACTTTTTACGAAGTCTTTCGCATTCACATGGAAAACTAGCCATGCCGCAACAAATCAGGATTTTGTGTCTTACAGTTTTCAGGGGCAGAGAATCTGAGACGTTGTAAACTATAGCTTGGTGAGAAGAGGTTACACGCTTCATCACCTGCGCAGCCAAGCAGTCAATCAGATTTTCAGCTTTATTTAGGTTGTCTGGAGATATTTTGGGATGTTGTTTTAACAGACAGGCTATTGGGTCTAAATCCGAAAGCTTGTTTTGAGTTACATCCAGTAAAGACTTAACCTGGCCAATATCAGAACGGCTCTCCGTGGTATTTGAGATTGGCAGTGACATACTATCAGACTGATCTTATTTTGTCTGAAGTTCACTTACTTGCCTCTGGATATTTTTCACAAGGAGATTTAATTTACAGAACTCGGAGTTCTCTCACAGAGCATCTTTCACCTGTATCACAGGAGTGAGATCTGCCCTCAAACCATTTTGAGGGCTAGTAGTTGATACTGTATTACCGGTCAGTAACGCAGTTATAACCGAATTTGAGCCACTATCTGGGACAGTTGTGTTTCTACGAACACGGTTTTTAGAGATTTGGACCATAATTTCAAGAATTGTATGACAATAAGCAGTAAATAAATTTCAGAGCGAAAACGTGCAAAAATGTCACCAATTTCGAACGTACCGCCAGATCTGTGTACATTAATTTTCCTACTTAATCATCTTCCTGTTGACATTTTGATACTGACTAATTATTGTTAACAAGCATATCTCCACTTGACTGGTAAATTTTTATGTATTGTAATAAAAATGCTATACATATATATTGGGGTAGAGCCAGGGATGAGGATCTGATTGAAAAGTAAATATTTCTTCTCTCACTCCTTCTGTTTTCTAAACGGTTAAATAAGGATTGTTCTACATTGAAAATCGTGACATTTTTTAGGATTCATAGGAATTCATCTTTGTCCCCCAAAAGAAATGCTCGAAATTAGGTTGACATCCAATGATGAAAAGTTCAGGAATACATTTTGAGACCCATGGACATACCATAGGAACACTTACTGCACGTATACTGGGAGATGTTACCATCCACGAATACATTTTCCAAGGTAAATTGAAAACTGGCGAACTAGCAAGTTGGTAATACCTCAGTTTCACGCGATAGTTGATAAAAGCAATAAAGGTCGCATTTTTATCGATTAGAATAAAATGAACAGGGGGAAACTATATGCACTATTTTAGCGGAGACTTTCGATAGCCCAAGTTTTAAGCAGGTCACCGTCATTGTGAATAGTACTTTGTCCTATTTAATTATAAGATTTAGGATATCTATTTCTACTGCGGGTGTATTTGCTTATTGATTGCAGCATTTTATGCCTACGCAACTCAGAAGGCTATAATGTCCAGGGCCCAGCAAGGGGGGACCCCACGGTACTTCAAGCCAATCGAAGTAACTCTTGTTAGATTTGAAGCCAAGAGGAGGTCGGATGTAACACCCGAAATGTTACCGAGTATATCATCATACCAGCGGGAGGATGATTGTGACAGGTGTATACATCCCTTGAGTATCAGTTTACTTTTAATGACTTCTATTTCAGCTTATACTCGGCAATCAAATTGTGACACATTGAGGACACTGATTTAATGACTGGACAATACGAACTAATATTCCGCCCGCCATAGCCTTGTCGTCTGTCCTTACAGAAATATTGTAATTATTACTTGTCAGGTTGTCCTACCTTATGTCACTTGGGTGCTGGTTTCCAACTATAATAATGGATAATAACCTGCTTACAGAAGCTTATGTACCTAAAATTAAACATCTACTCGAAAATGGCCTAAAGTTAGTGAAGATTAATAGGGTACTGTGGACATGTGTTCCGAACGCATAGATGACATCGGGACGGGATATTACAATTAACACACATGTACATGTAAGTGTTACCGGATTCACTAACAACTGTAGCAATTCGTCACAGCGTGACACAAGATGTTACAGGTCATATGAAGTACACCAAAGTTGCGCTTGAAATGACCGGGAGGATCAGGTGATAAATGCATAGGCACCGGAAATGTCGGGTGTGGAGGAAACTAGGTTGAGAAGACCTACTCGTGGCAATGACAGGGAAGAAGGGTTTTGTGGAAGGATTGATCAGATTATGCTTGACAGAATTGAAATGCAATTTATGCTGGCGTGAGTGAACCATACTAGTGCTGCACGTTGTAAAATCAGCCAGTGTCAAAACTCGAGAGAAAAAAATATGACGCTAGATTTTGAAGCTAAGGAAACTCCTAGTGCATGCTGCAATAAGCGAGGTGTTATTGGCACAGAGTTTCGTACATGTTGGTCAGTGATACTGTTTCCTGTAAGTGTAATTATCCCAGCTACTGCCCAGATATCTACCACGATGTAACGGATTTATTCACCAGCGGCGCCAACCACCATCTGATTCCTGTTCGTGAATTTCTCAACTGCCAAACCTTGGACGTACCAAAACGTTTATGACACCAGCACAACTAAGGATGAGGTTGCCACCAAGCTGCAAAGAAATTTGTCAAAAGAAAGCCGTCGAAATGTACACGAAGCTTACTTGATATGCCAAATAATCATTGCACGAGCCATATATTTAAGCGTCCTGCACACAAGCAATCAGTAAATACTCAGAAACCATATCGAACAACAATTTTCATATAAAGTAATCCAACAGGAGCAAAATAAGCACCAAAATCACGTCAACTGCGTTTGCCTGGATGACTAGCTCCAACTCAAATCAACTAAGCTGCGCAAATGTCGTCAAATTAAAGCTAGAGTCTCCACTTCAAATAAGAGATATGCCATTTAATCGCCCTGAATTTACTCACTTGTGTCCGGAACATAAGAAGGGTCCCTGGGTGAACAGGGTGTGAGGTGGTGGGATGGATTGCTAGCTGTCATTTTCTCGGTGAAGTTAAACAGTTCTGGATAAAGTTTGATGACACCTACTACGGCGTCTCTACCCAGCAATCCACTGGTTTAGAGAGGGCGAGGATCTCTACTAGGATCAGAGTCGACAGATACCTCAGCCTAAGTGTCCGCTCTGGGTTCGCATCCTCTACAACTCTGTCAGGTGTTCCTGCTAAACATCTCAGAGTTGAATTCCGATGGCGTGACATGCTAACCTGCATCGTCTGAGGCAACAATCGTGGCCACATATGTTTGAGGTAAGCACCATCATTTTTAAAGTCAGCAACTAGGCGTTTCACATTTTGAGGCATTTAGGAGGGCTTGTGACTATCAATACGTACACCCCTGAAGAGTTATCCCACTCTTTGTTACTGCGTAGATGTAACTCGGTTGACTGAGGTGGCATTTAGACGATCAATCTAACACTATAGGAGGGGAATTGTCAAGGGCACCTGAAATGTCCTAACTAATGTATTCAGAGGAGCTCACATTAAGCAAATTGAACTGATTTCCCTGATTGTTAGTCCTACAGAGGGCAGTTAAGACTGTGCACGCCAGAACTGTGCGAATAGTCTGTATACGCATACGGTGAGACGTTGGAGGGTTTCGTTACTTACATACTAAAGTAGATCTTCAGATATCGTTATGTCATGGTGAGAAGGCAACGAAATACCACAAACGTAAAGAAAAATATAAAAATCGTGAGAGCCTGTAGTTCCGAAATAGATAGCAAACATATGACATCAATAAACAAGGCATGAAATATGACAGTAGAAAGGTGCTCCTGTCTCCCAGCAGTAAGCGAATCGGTGTAGTGTTAATATATTGCACTATACCAGTCTTATCAAACAAAGGTATGCATGAGCCATTAATGAGGACTAGCCTAGCCTGCAGATAATATAAACGGAACACGGATCAAAAGGCTAAGTTTTTTAGATACATTCTAAAGAGTACTGTGTTAAAGTAGAAAAGGCGTTGGGACTACAGTGGAAAAGGCTTTCAGACTTAGCTCAACAGACTGAACTAAGGACTCTGAGGGTATGAGTTATCACCAGCAAGAAGTAAAGCACCAAACAGTATCCAAGCCTGAACAGATGCGTACTGGTTAAGAAAACTTAAAACACCGAGCATATCTGATGCAGGCTAGAAGTTCATTCAGTGAGTGTTTGGTCAATTATGAATGATCTTTATGTCTTAATACTGATTGCATTTTGGTGCCTAAATGGTGAAGCAAATTCCTACAGTTTACAGTTTATTTAGGATAGTAGGCTATATGCCTGTGTTAATCCTTTCGATTTATTGTATACAGGAGGTCCAATCTCGCCTTGAATGAATCAACGGATGGCGCTGATACGACGTGTTCCGGTAGGGAGTTCCAATAGTTCACAATTCGATGCGAAAAACGGATCTTCAGACGCAGACAATTCGACCGTGGTTTTTGAACCTTGAGGTGATGTCCTCGCAATTGGTTGGTGCTAGAAGGAAGAAATAATTTAGATAAATTAGCTCCAAAATCATTTCTTAGGATACGGTATGCTAGTATTAGGTCACCCCTTAGTCGTCTGTATGACAGTGGGAGTAAACCCAGTCGACTTAACCTCTCCTCATATGACAGCGTTGAGAAACCCTTTATTAGCTTAGTTCCTAATCTTTGCACCCTTTCTAATAAGTCTATTTCGTATTTGAAACACGTGCTCGCTGCCTGGATCCCATATTCCAAATGAGGTCTGATATATGTCGGATATAATATACGAAATATATCAGCGTCAAAGTTCGCAAAAGCCTTGCGTATGGCCCATAACATTCGAAAACCCTTAGTGGCTGCAGTTCTACAGTTTGTTGCTGTTTTCAAGTCATGCTGCACAACCACTCCCAAGTCCTTGTACTCAGTGACCACTGGGAGAATAATGCCATTCATTGAGTAATTGTGCACGTGACTATGAGATACATGCATAACTACACTCTTGCTTAAGTCAATCTCCAAGGCCCAGTGCTTGCACCAATCACTTAACAAGTTTAAATCTTCCTGCAAAGCAAGTTGATCACTGTCATCGTGCAAAGCCCTCCATATCTTGATGTCATCAGCAAACAGTAAGCAGGATGACTTAACTACCGATGGAATCTCATTAACATAAATCAGGAAAAGAAGTGAGCCTAGAATTGTACCCTGATGAACGCCACTCTTAACCAATTCCCATGTTGATAAAACCCCGTTAACTCGTACTCTTTGTCTTCTGTCCTTTAGAAAGTCTTGAATCCTGTCAACTCTTTTATATATGTTGAATGAAGAAAAATTATAGGCGTTCTCACAAAGAAAGACCAGTTTATCCACGCTTCTTTACATCAACTTATAGAGAATGTCTCTGGATATAAATACTGTGAGTCCAAGTAAATGATGTATTTGATAATTTATGTAAATATGACCGGAGCTGGAGTAACGGCTTCACTTTTAAGAGAGAAATCAGCACATGCTGACCAAACAACTGAGGATAACAGGAAGAACATGTAGTCTTGAAGTAAGGAGTAGTGTAACAACAGAAGATACGGAAGCCAAGGCATATTTTCAAATGACCAAAACGCCATTTATGTCCACACAATTTATATTCTTTAACCAATCACCGAGCATGTGATTTTGGTTTACATTTGATGACATGAAATAGAATGTTCAAATAGATATATCGTATTCTGTTGCCAATGCAGTATTGAACTGTGGGAATATGTGAGAATAATATTCCGTTGGAACCCATTGTTTGTATCACACCACCACAATAGTGTATTACTATAGTCCGATATTTTCCTTTAAAAAGAGTCATTCGAAACAAGAGAAAGCTACGCCATGTGAGTAGTATTCTCCGTATCAATTTCCACAAGAAGACAGAGATATGTTTAACTGATGCCACAGCGAGTGATACTTCTTTTAATGTACCAGGAGAGACGCTATTGTGACCTTGGCAAATGTTTACTTATTGTAGTTCAGTAAGCTTTACATGTTTTGATTATTCCGTTCCGACGTATTATTCCATTAATATTTATGCAACATCTATGTATGACTTAGAGCCTTATTTCCATGCATTCCATACAGAAGATTATTAGTTCGCTAGTTAAATGGACTATATATATTCCTTTTTGTGATTCTTGGTAAATTCCTGAGGAAGCTTGTAAGTTTATTTTGGAGCATTAGGGAGAGTACCTGTATTTAGTGCAGTTTCACAGAATTACAGTTTTGTCTAAATGTGAACATTAGCTAATGGATTTGGCTTTTAATATACTCCTAATAGAAAATCTGTTTTTACTATGAAATTATTTTTGTTGTGCTGACCGACAAGCTGTCTTGAAAATCCTGCAGACTTACGGGTTTAATTTAATTAACTAAAAGCAGTTAACTCTTCTTGGCACACGAAGTGTTCAGAGAACCGGGATGATTTGTGGAATATATTCGTTAGGCGGAATCTCCCGGAATTTTATTCGCATATGAATTTAGTTGTTGGACATCACTTGCATCATAATTTTATCTTCGGCATGTTCACGAATTTTACCAAATGAATTTACACCCCTTGATATATATGTATATGTAAATATGTAGCAAGGAGTTTCTTATAAGGAACTTTTTTTCAAGTTATATGGTTTTGTATTCATTTGGTATTTTGTGGCTAATTGTTTTACTCTTAGCTCAGACTTTTTTCCTTCTCGTTACTTCTACATAAATGCAACATCGCGTGAATTAAAATAATGCATACTTTATACTTATTGACATTGCGGCAAGCAAAACCTTCCTGTTTGCTTTAACGTGTACCAGAATTAAGTAGACGTATTATTATCCATATTTATAAGTGCAAGAATGTCTTAACGAGAAAATGTTTCCCCATCCTACTGCGGAATTTTTCTACTTGCATATTCAAATGACGGTGGTGCATTATTTCTAGAGTGGTAGGTACATGATATATTTTGTGTACATCAAAGACATTCAAATTCAGTTTCACTCAATACAGTCACATTTTTGAAAAGAATTGAAGGTGCTAAATAATCTCTAAATTTTTTACTGTTTTATTTAATGAAATGAACCAAATGTATTGGAACTTTTACGACTAACTGGTCACTTATTATCCCGGTTCTAGGCCTCTCTCTTAAAATGCAACCTGGATTATGTCAAAGCAGTATAATTTTTGAATGCATATTTGTCTAACTAGGAAGGTCTGGGAACTGTGTTTAAGTTTATCTAACAAATCTTACTGAAACTATCGTTGGCAGCAGTAGTATTTCTTATTTAACTTATCTTCACCTGTGTTAAGTAATTCTCTTGTGTATACACATATATTTGAAACAGACCAGATTTTTTTTGAGAGACTGTTGGTTTGCTTTCGTGGTATTACATCCGTCGGGATGCATAGTTCTTTCAATGCATTTAGTGATGTCATGTTGAATTAAGCACTTGGCTCTAGTATAGTGACTTTTGGGTGTAAATTCCTGTGTACTGCTTTCGACCTGTGTAGCCGTGTGATATGACAGGACTTCAGAAATAAAGTGCAGCTCATAGCTTCATGTGTGGTACTATTCTGGTTTACCAAGTTGCGTGTTAAACTCCAGTGTATACAGTGAGTTTTGGAAACAAAAACCTGTCTCATCTGTTCGAATGCTTTTTGCATTTCTTATCACCTTACCAAAAAGCACTAAGCTGTGTAAGGACCATATTCATGCCTGATTATTATTGGATAATCTTCAGCTTAACTCACCATTTTCTGACTTAAAGATATAAATGATGGCAAGTTAATTTTCACAGGATATTTGAATCCCTTACTGAAATCTAAGATTTTAACAAAAATCACTATGGAATATTTTGAAAATACTGGAAATAATTTGTATTACTCTGTCCTTTACATGGAAAATTGAATGATAATATGGAAATCATGAGAAACGCCTAAGTGAGTTGTTAGGGCAAAATTCCATCAACAAACGAATAACAAACCAACTAGAAAATTCGACCTTTATCTCATACTGCGAATTGTAGATGGTAAAAACAAATTAATCGACCAATGGTATATATACCTTGGAAAGTTATTTTGACCTATTTAACCCATATTTCTCATTTTGTTTCGCGATTTTCAACGCTATTTTGCACACCACTTGCAATTCCTCACGCGTTATATTCTGATGCATTCTGGCGGGACCAAAATAGTGTAAAATAATATCCTATGGCCACTGGTTGAGATCTTTATGAAAACTAAATTTTCGTCTTGATTTTCACTATCACACAGTTACATATAATCTTTCTTATTGACTAAAAGTAAGTTAAACGAATGTTGAGAATATGTTAATTCTTTGCCAAGGCATTGAGATGCCCT
The DNA here is from genome assembly GCA_944472135.2 of Trichobilharzia regenti. NCBI lineage: Eukaryota > Metazoa > Platyhelminthes > Trematoda > Strigeidida > Schistosomatidae > Trichobilharzia > Trichobilharzia regenti. The sequence continues at coordinate 39,469,189 of OX235263.1, forward strand.
ATCTTCCATTAAAATCAGTGAATGTTATCGTTCTTCATACCCCTGTTTTTAAAATATCAAATATTTCACTATTCATTTCCTTTAACGACATATATATATATATACATGTACGTATATGAATTCTAACTTGTTCCAATTTATGTTATATGCAACAATCACCAACCGGTGTTATCGAAGAGTATTTATTCTCACAAATACCTTGATATTTTTGACGTGCATATTTCATATTTTCATTCTTGTTTCTAAAGTAAACATTATAATAGTGAAACTATGTACTGAAGCTTTTTAGGGTTAACTTAATAAAATTGTACTCCATATAGTGATTTAAACACAAATCTATAATTGCAAACATCTGCTATCCTAATGTGTTATATGATCTACTGTAATAGAAATGTACTTTACACTTGAGTTTATTGTTAGTGATGTTAGAGTTTTTGTCTTTTCATAATCAAACTCACTAAAGACTTAAGCAAACTGTTTCTAATTTACTAGTCCCTTAATTTGCTGGATGGCGCTTAGCCTAGAAGAGGAAAAGTTGGGAGTAAGGATAGCTACCCCAACTGCTACAGAAAGTTCAAAGTACAGAAGAATATAGAGAATAAAGTTATTCTTTTTCAGAACGGGAAAAGAGGAGTGACGCCAACTGGTGAAAGCTTTTGGGAAACCACTTGACCGATCTTTCCTATTTCTCTGAAAGTGAGAGTTAGCATAGGGAAGTGGAATAGGAAGGCTTCTAGCAGAGTTGGTTCAATTTCCCGATAACATAATTAATTTGTTTTTGGATGTCTGTTCTTAAGTGTAAAAAGAGTAGGTTTGGTTTCATGATATATTTTCGTGTATTTAGTCTGGGTGATCACTGTATACAGCGTTCCTCATTATGTAGCCAACGATAAATCCTTCAATGTTGAATACACACTACTAATAAGACATGGAGTGGGACATGATTATTCATATTAAGCATTCATTATTATTATTTTTTGACAACGCTAAGAAAAGGCGTCTTTTCCATACTCTAATTTAAGTACAATTAAGAAAATGCAAATACTTATACAAATTTGCATAAACAGAACAATGTGTGTGTGTTGGTGTGGATGGGTAGGTTTATGGGTGTACATATCAAATGATTCTTTGGAGAATAAGGAATTAAAGCTAATAAATCTGATCATTGTACACAAAATATGCAACAACAACAATAATAACAAGCCCAAAAGATATTTAGCATATTACTTCAAACTAGATTGTGTTAAATATCTCGACATTATTAGTGATAATACGAATTTTACAAAGTCAAATGCTTTGGCCTTTAGCACTTATCAAAATCAAGCTATATGGTAGTATTACCACAACCATCATCTGTATGATTTCATAGTGCAAATGAAGTATGCTGTTTATTATTGACCAAAAAGTCACTTTGAGTACAGCATTAAATCCTGAAAAGAGATTAATCACGTCATATCTCAGTTTGTCTATGTATCAGATCAACATATAAGCTATAAGTCTTTCATTTCACTGAATATTTCATTTACGAAATCCGATACATCAAGAGATTCAGTTTGAAAGGTTTTTGTTAATTCTTACTTATTTTCCTGTCGTATAACTGTATATCAATCAAATATCATGACTAAGCTCTTTCCGTTCTTATCATTGTTCGCTTCCACAAGTGAATAAACTGTGGAAATATCAGCGATCAAAGAAGTGAATAAACTCTTATATGAGAGAATAGCTTTAACTAGTGATTGATAGCTTACCAAGATGCTGCTTATTATTACGCATTAATAATAACCTATATAAAATACTGCGAAGTGAAATGTCAGTTCGGTAAATTTGCCTGCCAGATGTTGTGTAAAAACCTGATGGACAATCTCCAATTAATTTAACAATATTCGTATAAACCAACCATATTTTATCCTAGAATTCATTTTCTGCACAACGATCAGTTACACTGCTACAGTATAAGCCATTATTGTTTTCAATAATGGCTAGTTGTGTGTGTGTGTGTTAACTGTAACTTTCTGACTACTCTTTGAATAAACAAAACAAAAATAAGCAATACTGTACACGTATTGCACAGATGTCATGAAATAATTAAGAAAGTCGTTCTTACTCAAACGAAAGTAGTAACAAAACTATTTATTTTCGTTTTTAATTAAATTTTGATTTTTCCATTGTTTGATTAGGCCGAAATGTTCAGTTTATGTTGACATGTTGGTACCCGGTGCGAATGCTTCTAGGATGTTTGAGGATTAACACTGATGTCATATCTGGTGGATAGTAGTGTCATCATCGAAGTGGCTGTACCAGAAGCTGACATGTCAACAGAAGGCGACCATTTCAGTCCAGTCAACCAACGGGAAAAATTAAAATGGAATTAAAAACAAATAATAACGGATGCTAGTTGTTGCACGATAGGTGGTGGCTCGCCTGGTTCAAATGGTCTAGTGGATAAATCTTTGGTGTTTGAAACGATGGGTATTGGGTTTGACTCGAAATGGGAACACCATCACCCACTGCTGAATGCAGGTACATCTAGCTGACGAGTCCTAAATAGGACGAATGCGTATCTTAAATTCCACTGATAGTTACCATCCACCGAATATTTGTCATCTTAGTTCGATCACTTCTACATTGATTGCAGAAGTGGAAGACACAGTTGAATTAGCTAAACTTTATCTTTCAAACTCTAGCGAATAAGACAGTATCTAGATCATAATGTTTGATCAGTACCTTGTTGGGGATTATATTTCTGAGCCATTGGATAATTTTTTTCTGAGTAAAATAATATGATTAATGTACTTGTCTTAAAATATCCAGTCAGAAGTTGTGTCAGGGTTTATATAGAGTTTTTTTTCGTCTGTACTGTATTAATTAAGCCTGGGGGTTATCTGTTGCTGAGGTTTACGTTATTTACAATAGGACTGAACTCTAAGTAACCTGTGGTTAATCAAATAAAAACAATAGACATCTGAATCTTGTTCTAGACTGTGTTGAAGGATGTTTACCTCTTTGCTGATATCTGTCAAAGAACTGTAAATGATTTTTAAAATATCTAGAGGATTTGACTCAAATGCATTCACACTCTGTATTCTTTAAATTATTAATTGTGCTCCTTTCTTTCCGTTATATTTATCTAATGGTGTCCTTTCTACTACTTCCCTCTGGCCTTACTCTTTAAGTATCCCCATAGATATATTCAAGTGAAATGCGATAAGTTAAGTGAAAATGGAGATTTACCGACTCCTATGTCATTCGTGTCTATCATAGTAGTGTGAATAAACTTTTAAATAAAATTTAAATTCGATTGCACAATAATGTTTAATTTGAAAGCATTTCAGATCGATAAGCTTCTACCTTACCGAGCTTATAATTTTATTAATTGGTAGATAATTTAGTAGTTAGTGGCAAGTTAAAACAATAAGGTTGACTAATTTAAAGACAATCTTAGTTGAACGACAGATTTATAAATACGTGAATAGGATAATTCAACTCAATACCTATCTACTCTGCGACAAGATTGAGACTTCTATGTTGGTTAATCAGACAAAAGAGCACAAAGCCTGAAGAATGATGAACCTCCTGGCGATTATCTTCAATTATCTTTAACACACATCATTTTATAAACTAGGTAGTATTCGTCACTGAATAACTTCACAGCTTATATAATATTCACTGACCCAACGTGCTGGGTAAATATTTTCCTTCTAACTAAAAGGAATTTGTTGTGCTCCTATATAAACTCTCACCAGATGTTTCTAAAAATAATTCATGTAGCTGTGGTAGAACTTTCACAGAAAATGACTTTATGCATGTTTGGCGAATGTTTATCATTGTGTAAGTGAGCATTGGTTTTTCCATTGTTTTTGTTGTACATTGCGCGGCTGAGCACCGTTGGCTTTTTTCGCATACTTTAGAAATTCAGTTTTGCTAATAATAAAATTGGCCAGCTTTTTACTTGTGCCTTGATACAACTTCGTCGGTGTGTACACAACATTTGGCGCATTGACCGATTGACTGGTTTCAATATAGAATTTTGCACAGAAGTGCAGCAGTTCGAGTTACCATCAGAGAACGTGGAGACTTAGTTGTATTATAACATACAGACGAGTCGGATAGTAGTACGCAACGAAATCATGGAATGTCAAACAGAGGGATTTCATTTTACTTTTGACGTAATTTATTATCAGATAAAGGAGTACGTACAATGAGACTGTAAAAAGCTACTCAGTTTTATATCATTCCAGAAGACGTTTGAAACATTCGACTCCAGATCAACATTTAGATCTTGGAATATGTCAATTTCTAGGCTTTTTAATTCCCCTAGTTCCCAACGTCTTTCGGTTTTTTTCTGGATAGGGTCTAGTAATTACCACTGATCTGTAAGATACACTTAAGTACCACTAACATATGACTTATGCCCTAGAAACTTTATTTATTCTCATGGGAATTCAATTCTTCCTCTGAATGTTCATGCTATGAATTATTTACATTCCTTTGCGTCTCAAGTGGAACATACAGGACTGTAAGTCTGGGTTTTGAAGTTTCAGGAGCGGTATCGTTTTTTTACTTGGTGTGGTAACTAGCTCCACGCCCAATCTTCCCTCTTCACCAGGTTCCCACTACCAGCTAGTTGAGGTTTAGGAGTGCATTGGCGGGGAATCAACCCCTCGGACCAAGTGAGTGGTCGGCTAGCATTCTACTATCGAATCACTATTGTCTCTTACACTTTCCTTCAATTAATTATTAACGTCTTAATACACACCTCAGTTGCATGTTTCTTATAACAATTTGCTTTCGTTTGAGGTTATTTCATCAATTTAACGTATGATCAAATTTTTATTAAATTTCGCTGTTATTTTTTATAATATATCAATACAATAGAGTATTGATGTGAGTTCATTTTACACATAAAAGACCTTTGATTCTAATACTTCACCTTATAATACTTAATCATAAAAACTACCTTGTTAAATTTTAACTCTCCATCTGTCTGTCTCACTATCCATCAGTCCGTCTATCTCGGCACTCACCTTATTATTATTGTTATTATTATTATTATTACTCTGATTAACAAGGTGTTCGATTTATATCAATTAGTTGTGATAAGGTCAAAAGTATTCCATGACCTTGATTGGTACGTTTGTCACAAAATAGCTATTCTTATTGGTACAATCACTTTTTTTAAAACGTATAATTCCCTCTTTTAAAAATTAGTTCACATTGATGGTTTTCTTCTTCTTCTACAATTCTGTTGTTTGTGTAATTGGAAATTTAAAAAGAAAACAACTGAGCAATCAAAAAACATCTTTAATTTTATTTACAAACTCATCCCAAGCTCAACTTCTAAGTATAGTAGTATTGTGGTGGTGTGATACAGACAATGGACTCCAACGGAATATTATTCTTACAGTATAAGAATCATTGTATTTGTTGGTGTTAACGTCTGAATACTATTCCCACAGTTCAATAGTGTATTAGCAACTATATATATATATATATATATATATATATATATATATATATATATTTGAACATTCTATTTCATATCGTTTAATGTAAACCAAAATCACAAGCTCAGTGACTGGCTAAAGAATATAATTTGTATGGATAAAAATAGCTGTTTGATCACTTGAAAATATACCTTGTCTTCTGCTGTTACACTATTGTTAATGATTAGATGAACATACCTATCATGCAATCAAACAAAATCCCTACAAAACCAATAATTGAAAATTAATCTGATGCTCACTAGCATCTGGCCCTATTCAGGCAGTTAACCTGTGGTTCTAGTGGGAAGCCGTGACCAGTACGGTACAGCAGGTCGAAGATGAGGCAGTAACTCATCGAAAATGGTCGCACTATGTCGTGAATCGGCAGAGGTTAGAATTCAAGAACCATTGGATCGGGTCCCGGTGGCTCAATCATCTACGAGCTCGCCTTGTAACCAGAATGTCCTGGGTTCGAACCCCGGTGGATGAGTACTGATGAAAAGTCCCAAACTAGGACGAAACAGCTGTCCAGTACTCCCTGGTTGGTTTTCCAATGGTTCTCTAACTGATGTCAGCTCATGATGAAATCCTCCATGTAATCAAACAAAATCCCTACAAAACCAATACTTGAATAATACTAATATCACTGTTGTTGCTTCATTCCTAAAAGTGATATTTATGGGGGTAATACGAATTTAAACGAATGTCTCATTGGAACGAAGATTATTTCAACTAGGAGTCGTCTGTCATTATTCTATTCGACATTCTACAGAGACTAATCAGCAACATTTAGCTTCTGATTGTTTGTTTGAAATCCCGCTCTCAAAAATGAGAGTTTTGCTAGATAACCGTATGAGTAAGTGAACTTTAACTGGTTTGTTTCATCACCACATCGGTAATCTGACGGTGTTCAATGCAAAACTTAACTCTCCTAGTTGCCCTACAACATTGGTATTAGGTTGTATCAAATCAAACTAGGAGAGAAAAGTTCTTCAACACTCTTTGCTTCTCTTTTGATTCACTCTGTGGTAGTTTCCATCTATAATAGAGATAACTTTTAAATCAGTCGATTCACCATATCCCATTCTGTCTAATATTAAATTTCATTGAACTTTAATTTTGTATGGAGCATATGGCTTTAAGCTTTGAAGTTTCGATAACCCTAGTAATGTTTCTTCGTTTTCGGGTTGCTAACCTGACACCGAACCTTCCCTCTTTCCCAGGATTACTACTAGCTAGTGAATAAGGTGAGGGTTAGGAGAGATTCGGCTGGAAATCCGAACCGGACATCATGCCTGGTCGATGAGTATTCTATCACTAAACTATTGATGCATTATGTTGTGCACCGGTGGCACAGTGGTTAGGACTCTCGCCGACCATGTACATGGTCCGGAGTTTGATCCCCTACCGACGCACACCTGATATCTATGGTCGGCCTGCAAAATTTGGGCTACCGATATCCATGCTGAAAATTCCATACTTGTACCAAAAATACAGTGTGGAATGAAGCTGTAAATCAAAAATAAAAAAAAAATAAAATCAGAAAAGCAATATAAAAGCTAATGTCAACTACAAAGAGTGAAAATAGTTTTTAAAGGGTTCGAGCAAAAATTGAAACCAGGTGTATACGTAGACAAATTTACTACGTTAAAAAGTGAAATTCTGGTGAGCTTTTCCACTTAGATGAAGGATATGACAACAGTTCATGCTTACTTTTTGTATTTTGTATTTAAAAGGTTACACAGTCATGACTACATTATACTAAGGATTAATAATAGATGAAGTACAATTCTCATAATTGCAGATAACTACTTTGAGAATAATTTGACAAGAATTCTAGTCTAAGACCTTTATCGGTCAAAATTTACACGATTTAATTTTTTATTAATTGTGATGTTGAGTATTTCATATAAAGGAACTACTTTTTTATGCATTCATGCTTGCATAATATATACAACCAAATTGATCGGTTTCGTTTTGACATATGGGCTGATTGTAAACATATCCAGTCCTCGATATTACCATAATTATTGACTCGAAGCTATTTGTTTGGGTGGGGTTAACAGAGGAATTCAGGGTGAGTGTTTCGACTTTTTAGAAACTCGTCAATGGGATGTACCTGATTCACAGTCAGTGGTGGTGTTTCCACTGAAACTCGAGCTTAGTACTCCACTCAAACTCTGAAGCGTTTTCCGATAGGCTACTAACCAGTCAGTCACTGGGAAGGAGTTGGATTTGACGGAGGCGTCCTGAATGGGATGGAGTCTGCATCCTGGATCCAGCTGGTTTGATAAATACAGTTTGATTTTGATATTCGAGCAATGCACAATAATAGGTTGTTGTATAGGGATAGAGAAGTTCTCATCACAAATTCTCAAAGTTAATTTGTTACAGTATCACATAAACTTGGATACTATAAATTTTAAAAAGCCTCCACATTGAAAAAAGGCTGAATATCACAATTAGATCTAGTTAAACTCCTACATCAGTTGGTGGTAGTGACGTATCTAGGGTTGATAGGCACTGGAAATCATGGGTTGTTGGATTCCTACCCAGTGACTGGATGATAACCTGTTCTTCTTATAAGTTGACAGTGTATTGGTCACAATTTCTCGCTCATTAGCACGTATGTACTAATGCAGAGAATTCCCCTAAAAATAGAAGTACCTCTTTGTGCTTTTTGTTTGTTGATTGTTCTCCTGACCAATATTTGTTTGTGAAAGACTTATTTTTAAAACACACCTATTCAAATCACTCTTTGTTTAAGATAAAATAAGATGCGGAGGCTTAGACATACAACGCTGAACATTTAACCGCCAACTAAAACTTGAGCAGTATGTATTATTCTGAGACTTTACATTCACTCATAAACTGTTGTACAAATGCTGTACCTTGTTGCTCGATTCGATTTACTCACTCCTTTCTCAATTACACTATTTTTTGTTTATTTAACAATTTTTCTAAACTTTATTTATTATTTTTTCAATTTCAGATAATACAAAAATTATTCTAATAAAGGAATTAATTTCTAACCATTAAATAACATTCCCTTGTGTTGTAATAATGAAGGCGGATTTACTTCTTTGGGCACAACTGTTCACCTCATCAACTAAGGATTTATCACCAGAACAATTAACTGATGGATTATTATTGAATACAATATTTGGTATAATGTAAGTTGAGAATACTCATTCTTCCAATTACTATACTTCATAAGGCCATTTAGTTTTTTCCACAATAATCATTCGACTTATTGTTATAAATTTCAATCCCACTTTTATGTCATTCATGTAGCTCTTGAAAATTACGAGACATATTCGTCACTTGTCAGATTATTTGAGGCCTTACCTTGAAATCAATTCATTCAGATGTTTTCAAGTGTAGGTTCACAAGGATTGGATCGATTTCAAGTTAGAACACGAATTGGTACCCCTTAGAAATCGGAGAATACTGGAAGACTGTTTCGCCCTATTCGAGAACTGACTCTTCAACAGTATGCAACAATGACTTTACCACGGATCAACTGTGGGCCGTCAGGTTACGAGGCATTCCAGCTAACCATTCAGTTACTGTAACGAAATGCGGTGTATAGTGCTTCTGCCAGCTAATATCGTAGACAGATATCTCTCCGCACACCCGACTTTTCATTTTTGTGCTATGATAAATAAAGACTGTAGGCTTCTATCTCCTATAAAGAAACATTTCTGTTAACTGGTTGGAGACAATCATTAGGCTATCTGTTGACATTGATCAGCGAACTGGATCCTCTGGAATTCGGACCAGTATTACGTAGTGACAAATTCATTGGGTCATTTGTTGCACTTTATGTTACTACTTGCCTCTAGAGTTGAATCGTTTATATGAATCTGTAGCTGGGCAATCAACACTTCCATCAGTGCACAGTAACAATATAACTCATATTGTAAATTATTTATACAAACAGTCTATTTCAAGTCATGCTGTAACGGCAGAAGAAAATAGAATTGGGCACGGACTTTTTCATTAAGGAAAAATGCGTCCTATTTATACATTTTAAACTACATTACAAGTTGGTTAGGGTTCTGATTGCCTTTTGGCCTAAATATAATTAATGAGATTAAGAGTTGTCTAATGAAATTATTTCCTGACCACAACGTAAACTGAATCCAGATTCGATAAATAAAAACACTTCTTCTCCTTCAGCCGTTGACTTAAAATGTTGATTTCAACTTTTGGCTGTATCCAATCAGTCTGCATCTGAATGTAGTACACGCCATATATTTGAACATACTTTTTGAATGTAAGAATAAATTTGTAATGCACTGATTTTGTGGACTTCAAACGTGAATTCATTCTAGAGGTATTCGGTGTTATATTTTTGAATTCCTTAAGTAAGTTCGTTCAGTTTACAGCGGTATTGAGAACTCCTGTTTGATCCATTCAGTAGTTAACAACTGTGATACTGTGATCAGCAGTTCATCAGTGTAAAACACAGTTGCAGAAATATTCACACTCCGGATTCATAAAACACAACTAGTAACCTAGGCATAAAAGTAAGCAGATTAATTTGTGTAATTAATAGTCAGTATTGCACAATTCTAGCGTGGAAATAAATACTCTGCAAATCATTATTTATCATCCAATACTCAAACATAAATTTGAGTAACAAAACAAAGTTAGTCAACTAGATATTTTTGTTTCCTAAATTTTGATGGCAACATAACTGTTCATTCTGTGAATCTCAACGGAAATAAAGTCATATATACTGATAATTAATATTTTAATTTAACAACTAGGTACACATTTATTGCGTTAGAATATATTTGTAACGTGTGAGGATAAGAGACTTGTTAATAGACTTTTACTGAGGAAGAACACATCATATTTAGGCATTCTTGGCCACATTAAAGTTTGGTTAGGTTAGAGGACAACAAATTGTTCTGATTGGTTAGCGGCTGGCTCAAGGTTAAACGAGTTCTCCAATGAACTTGTTTCTTATCCATAATGAAGAATAAACACTTCTACCTCTAGAGGCACTGACTAAAACTGTTGATTTTAATTTTTTCCTGCTTCCAATCAATCTGCATCACACCAAGCTACATTTATGCTTTTGAAAGTTTGTAATACTATCCTCGTATTCAAGCAGTGAAGTAGATGGACAGTGGATTTCGAAATCAGGATACACTGCTTATTGGAAGTCTAGAGTTTATGCTGGTGAGGCAGGCATACGTAAACATTCATTGAGTTCATCACTGTGATGGTTAAGAGACCGTATCCGCTTTCAACCTACATGGAAACATGTGAATTCTTACCATTTTCCAAGGGTTAAGACTGAAATTACTAATTATATTTTGACTTTTTTTCAATCGTTCATTTCATATAACATCATGTATCTTGAGTTCTATTAGGCAGAATGTTTAGTTCAGCAGCTTAAGCTTATCCCTCCACTGACTTGTAATATTTAACATTTAGCTATAAGTACAAAATTACCATATTTTTATGCATGATATTCTTCTCATTCAAACATCACAGATATAACTGACACATAAGACAATATTTTGACTGGACAGTAGTAACTAGTGTGGTGTGTCTAGTCCTTTCTTTGGTGCAGACTGAATTCTATCAGTCAGGTTTGCAATGTGGCCAGAATTATAGGTAGCTCGCCATCACGGTGCACTTTGAATTGTTGATATTAGATACTTGGAGGCAATTAGCCACAGGAAGCCTTGCTCGACCTAGGTTTCGTGCCAGCTGACACACCAGTCAGCAAGGGGTATCTGCAACCTTGAAGGAATTCATCTTTCTTCTGATATTCAAACGCATGTCACTCATGGAGTGCTGCAGTCAGAGACGTTACCATTAAGCTATTCATTATCGCAACTGACCTCCTATAGGACTGTAGTGGGTGTTTTGATTGGACGCTAGTAACTAGTGTGACGTATCTCAGTCCTACAGGAGGCCAGTCGCGAGCTCGAATAGCTCAGTGGTAACGTCTCTGACTGCAGCACTCCACGAGTGACGCGCGTTCAAATATCAGACGGGAGATGAGTTCTTTCAAGGTTGTAGATATGCCTTGCTGACTGGTGAGTAACAACTAGCACGAAACCTAGGTCGAACAAGGCTTCCTGTGGCCGATCGCCTCCAACTATCTAGTATCATCATAAACATAAGACAATAATTTAATAATCAGATATACTTTTGAAAATACCGGTTACTTTTTGTTTAAATTGTGACAGTGTATTAATTTTTATTTATAATAAGCTTCAGCTTCACTTGAATTCATTCTGTCGCATGTGTCTCATAGTTAAAATGGAGTAAACTCATCTGTCTGCTTATGAACATGATCATGTAAACGTGTGTATGTGTGTGAGAGAGAGGGATAGAGAGACAGTAAATCGGTTCAAACCATCTCACAATGTGAACAGATCATATTCCATACAAAAAATAAGACAGTCAGATAGACTATCTAAAGAGAGAAGTACGCCTCTGTATTTATTTACCACGATAACAATGTTATCCGTCATTTTTTGATTATTATATGCCACTTTAGATAAAAATAATAAGAGGTTGAGTTATTTTCTGGGACACTTTTTCCTCTACTTTTATGATGGGAATTTTCATGGATAAACCGGTTACAACTTGTTTCAAACAAGTCTCACACATGTTGATCAAATGAAATTGTTAGAAAAACGATAACTTTCACTATTTGACTGACTGATGAGTCACTGTGTACCTTATGAGTTAGTTAAATGTGTATACAAGATTTAGGATTTGGCCTTGATGTAATCTAATCCTTTAGGTAATTGGTTCATCTGAGTACACTGCTGATGATGATGAGTCTAACTATGAACGGTAATTATTTTAACTCGTGTACGTGCCAACTCCACAATTCATCGTCCCTGGATGGTCTCCATTGGAAATTATGACAAACACTACAACTCACCAATTAGTGGGGTGGGGAGTGGGGACTGTTCATTTATTTTTATAAGAAATGTCAATTATGTAGATGTTTTGTTTTTTATTAAACATTTTGAGAAATAGAAATGGAGATACTCAGACTGAACTGGTTTGTAAATATTCTCACGCTCACATGATTAATGTGTTTGTCAAAGAATGAATTATATGGGCTTGTCTATTTGGATTGTTGTGTAATATACAGGTTCACACGACGGCCTAATACAATATTCTTATTCTGTTTGTTGTCCCCGTTTGGAACTATTCCGCAGTACGCACCCACCGGGATTCGAACCCGGGACCTTCTGGTATACGAGCTCGCCTTGTGACAAGAGGGTCCTGGGTTAGAATCCCGGTGGATGCGTACTGAAGAAGAATCCCAAACTAAACTGGCGAAACAGCCGTCCAGTTCTCCCAGGTTTTCCAATGGTTCTCTAGCTAATGTCAGCTCATGATGAAATCCTGTAACCAATCAAATCCCTACAAACCAACACTTGAAGGTCCCCGTTTAACTGACTAAGTCTGATTGTATCTCTGTTAATACTCTGTGGGATTACACATAACACTACTCTTGCTACTGTCTGTCTGACGAGCTCTTTTGAATTCGGTTATTTCGATAATACAACATCACTTTTGCAATTCTTCTTGTTCTTTTGTGAACCTGTGTAAAACTTGTAGTTAGTACTTCTGAATTCAAATACAACAAAACATTAGACATACACTAGCTGAAGTGTTGAGAGATCTCAACCAATATAACCAAATACACTTCACATCTCAAATGGAATATTTTATCTATCAATAGTTTACTCAACTCTGACTTCCTGTTCAGCGGGTATAAGTTTACAGTAAGTTCGTTTAGTCAAATATTTCTAAGTCAAACTGATGATGTTAATTAGATAACCATTGGGCATTAGACAGCTGTTCCGTCCTGTTTTTGGGGCTTCTCAGCAGTACATCCCCACGACCCTACTGGGATCGAATAAAGGACCCTCAGATTGCGAGGTAAGCCCACTGACTATTCAGCCACCGGGTTAGAATCTAATGACTCTTGAATTCTAACGTCTGTCAGTATTTCAGCATATTATTTTTTATGATATAGGTATCGTCTCTTCTCTAATGTTTGTAGTACTAAATTTAGAAATTCAGATAAAACTGGTCTTAGACTTCTAAATACTCCGGAACATATGTATTCAGGACAACATTATCACCTCCAAAACAAATTAACCTATTTATTGGGAAACAAATAGCTAAATAATAAAGATTAACAGAGGTCACCAGTGTGCGGACATGGAATTAGGTTAAAAAAGGGCTACGGGTAGTCAAACCAAAGCCTTATACATCAGTGGTTCAACAGTAGAACGCTCGCCGACGACTCACGTGGTCCGGTGATTCGATTCTCGGTCGACGAACTCCTAGACGTCTCTAATCCGGAAGTAAGGCCAGTAAAGAGAGAAGGTTGTGAGTGAGGTTAGTAAACCCACCTCGTGAAAATAAAACCACTACTAGCGACACTTAAAAGCACTAGCTTAAAGCCCTATGTTCCACTGGGGACGTAAAGGAATATTATTATTTATTTTATTGTTTAAACCAAAACCCTGCATCAATTCATAATGTCTTTAACTACTGGTTTTAGCCAACCACGTAGGCGGGTGTAGACTACCTAGTTGGGGACTTTAAGATACTAAGAATCGATGACTGCAGACTGTTGGTGGTATGACTCGAAATCCTTCTCACTCTTTGTAATCCCACAGATCCATTAAACCGTCATGTTTTTCTATATTACTATTGTTTTTCCTGCACATTACTGATCGCTACAGTCGTTTTGAACTTCTTTTTTCTCTACCTTTGTGTGATATATGTATGTGGCAAGTTGAACGGTTGAATTCCTGCACGAGGCTCTATGTTTGAAACTCAGTCCATCAGTCAAGTGACCAGCATAACTACCTGTTGAGAGGAAGTCCTTAACAATTTTCTATTTTAAAATTTCTTTTTCTATTCTGGATACTCTTTATATATTACTGTAGAACACAATAGGCTACTTAATTGACTTTTACAACCTAAACTGAGAGTCGTTGATTTGAAACTTTTGTAAATTTAAACTGTACATTAACTATACTTCTCAAGTATTTGAATAATTCAGTAACACATTTGGCTAAATTGGCATTCATAAAACTATCTATCATCTATCAGTGTAAACAAGTATACGATAAAATTTGATACAGAATAAGAGATTTAAAGTAAGCTTAGAGTTAGTGGGTTTTCATAGTTAAAAACTGTGTTTTTCGCTAATCATGAATATGTATACATATAAAGAATGATAGAAAAGAAACAAACAAATGTTACTGCCGTGAAATATTATACACTCTAAATTAGTTGTAACAAAATATAAAAGTGTGTTGGTATGCTAAGCGCTCAAAGGAAATTGGCAACACGTTAACGTATCGAATGAACACGAAAGAACTTTCGAATTTTTAGGTTTTATCTTCTACTATTGTTAAATACAGTGATGAAATTCATGGATATATGCATTCCAAGTGTTGGTTTGTAGGGATTTGATTGGTTACAGGATTTCATCATGAGCTGACAATGGTTAGCGAACCATTGGAAAACCTGGGAGTACTGGAAAGCTGTTTCGTCAGTTTAGTTTGGGACTCTTCAGCAGCACCCACCAGGGCTCGAACCCAGGACCTTCAGGTTACAAGGCGAGCTCGCAGACCATTAAGCCACTGGGAGCCGATCCAATGGCCCATGAATTTAATGGCTGATTTAATGTTCAGTTTACATTTACAATTGAACATTGAGAAGACAGAGAGGACGAATACACTTTACCAACAACAGCAAGGAACAATAGTCACCAATAATGGGAGAAATCTAAGGGAAGTCATTGCCTTCACTTATGTACGCAGCATCGTTTCAACTACAGACAACACAGTTGAGGATGTGAAATCCAACCAGGATCAGCAAAGCAAAACAAACCTTCATTACTCTGAAATCATTGTAGAAGTCTGCTGCATTCAGTATAAGGAACAAGATTAGGATTTCAAACACTAATGGTTTTCAGACTTGGCGCCTGTGTCACCAAAAGTATTTCCAACAGGCTACTGAAGACTTTTGTCAACACCAGTCTTTGTTTGATAGTGTAGATAAAATGGCTCATCAGAAAGGATGAACAACAAGGAACTCTGAGGATAGACCAACCAAGAACTTTTACACCGAACAAATATGCCGAAGGAAATAAAGGTGTAGTGGACATGCACTAAGAAGACTATCGAGTGACATTACACGTCAGGCCAGCTCTCAAGTGGGACTCGAATGAAAAAACGGCGAATCCTTTTTTTTGTTTGAGAGTGACGTGAAGGAGATTGTGTAGAGAGGAGATTACAGCGTTTGGGCGATTACGTGGAGCCAGCTAAAAAAGACTGCTGAGAACAGAGAGAAGTGGAGATGTGCCGTTGAAGCCCTCTACCCCACTCAGAACTCAATGGAATAATAATAATAAAATTTACAATAATTTGAAACTGTCTTTAAACTTTATGGATATTGTGTACTTTCTTAGTTGAATGAACAAATTTCAGTTCGTGTTAAAAAAGTCGATTTTTGTACTTAAGTAGCTTATTAATATAGAAGTGTTCTAGAGTAATATGACAAACAGTATCCAAAATAGTAAAAGAACTAAAATATCAAGGTGTTGCCTCATCAGCTATAGCTGTATTAGTGTATATTTCATCACAAGCCAACATCAGTTACAAAAACCACTGGAAACCAGAGAGCACTGAACGGTTGTTTTTTTGCTAATTTGAGGTACTTCATTAGTTTGGATCCTCAACCTTCAGGTTTTGAAGAGAGCACATTTTCATTCAGCCAGCGGGTTGAAACTCAGCGGTGCATGAATTCTAAATTTTGTCAGTCCACAGAATAGCACAAAGACACAAGTGAAGAACTATCCACACACCTGAACTACTTACGCTTTCTACCAGGTACAGTGTTGGTTCATGACAAAATCTACGCTGAAATTAATCAAATTCTCACAAATCTAGGATTCTTAAAAATCCATAATTTTCACTTTATGCAATAATAAGAACTATTCTTACAAGTGCTTTGTATTTTCTTGTGTTGACTAATAACCTAACATAGTATTCATTAGTTATGTACTGCTACTCATTAGTATAAAGATTTTAAACCAATGTTACTAGTTACTGGGGCGCGGCTGAGCAGGACATGGTGATCTAAACACACAGCAATCATCCGTATATATATATATATATATATATATATATATATATATATATATATATATATATATATATAGTACTGTTTTTTTCTCTCAAACCTTTCCATTCAGAGCTTGAGTCGGTTACCATAGAACATAGTAATCAGTTTAACAACTGTGGATTTCCGGCTGACAGCACACCACATGCTCCTAGACTAATCAAATATATCGGCGTAAATCTGTCTGAATTTTCCTTCACTCAAATTCTCTTACATGTTTGAATAGTTTATATACCTATAGGCCTTACACTATCAGCTGGTTTTTTTATCCACTTCTTCTCAGGGAGACAGAAAGGCGACTTACTTGTCGTTTAGAGAGTTGCATCATCTGTTCTACTAATCTAGGTGATGCCACACTCTACTATCACAGTAATATACAGTTCACCATGTGATGTATTTATTGTAACTGTCGTGTATAGTTTGGTAGTCAATACAATGTCATGTATTCTTGATATATCTGAGGCTGTAACAACGTTTGAACAAACGTATTATTATTACTCCCTTAGGTTCCAAGTTGAACATAGAGCTTCAACAGTACTCCTCCATTTCATCCTGTTTTCAACGCTTCTCTTTAGCTGGTTTCATAATTTCCAATAAGCTCTCTTAGCCTCTTCACACGAAATCCTCTATGAAACTCTCGGACACCCAACTCGTCGTTCTCCACTCAGGTTCCACTCTAGCAATGGTCTAACGCGTGGTTTCACTCAATGGTCTCCCTAGAGTGTATCCTATTCATCTCCACTCCTTTATGCATATTTTCTGGGTTACACGTTTTCTGTTGGTTCCCAGCCTTCCAGAGTTGCTTGTTGCTTGTCCTTTCTGGTTGTTTGATCATGAGTATCGAGTGAAACCTGTTGTAAATGATTTCGGTGACCATTTAAGTCTCTGAACCCTATACAGAAGAACTGACCTGATTGGTGTTTGTGTTGAAAATCTAAATCTTGTTGTTTATGCTGAATGCAGTAGATTTCCAGACTGATTTCAGAGTAATGAAGGTTTGTCTTGCGTTTCTGATTTGATTGACTTCAACTTCCTTATCCACGCCTCCTGAAGATTAAAATGATATTGAATGAACGTGCTTCATTTTTACTGGAAGGGTAATATATTTTCCGAATAAAAACAACTATCTTTTTGTTTAAGATATTAACGATTTAATTTTGAGCTGTTTACAAGTAATGATCACTTTTATGTTTCTAAAAGCAAAGATAGAAATGTATAGAAACAATGCTGGACTAAATTCGAGGTGTAACTAACCAACATATGTTACTGATAAACTCTGAGTAACCAATAACACTTAAGAAATTATACTAACCAGGTGGCAGGTATATAAAACATCTGTATACCTCTTTTTTAAGATTGGGATTTATCACCGCTATTACCTGTGGCATAAATCATGTTTAATGGACTGAATTTGCTTGTCCAATCTAGTTTGACAAAATCTGTTATTTTATGGGATTATGATGAGTGAACATGACGCCAAAAAGTGAAAAATACATACCCATCTGGTTACTAAAACATTGTAATATGGTGTCTAGGAGTTCATGCTCCCATAGCAACGATGCTTGGTTAACTCAACATTTTTTCTATTCCTTTACGTTCCTAGTGGAACATAGGGCTTCAAGCTTTATCTGTGAAGTTTCAGTAGCAGTAGTTTTTAAGGGGGAGGGGTTGCTAGCCTCACACCCAAGCTTTCCCTCTTTGTTGGGATTGTAACCGGCTAAGGGAGGTAAAGGTGTGCGCCGGCCGGGACTCGTACTCTGGATCACGTACATGGTCGGCCAGCACTCTACCGACGCACCACAATATTTATGCATTATAGAAATCACATCTCATGTTTTAAATTGAGTAGTGATTGTTAACAAGAATGTCGTGAAATTCAAATCTTAAATGAGAAAGATTGTCAACCCGAATTTTTAATTTTAATCTCATGAAGTACGAAAGGCAACTGTTGACATGTTTCATCTCATTTTTATTACCGAAAAGTTGATTTATTTGGAATTTGAAAAATTACTGTGAGTTTCTGAAAGTGATTTGGTTTGCTGAAGATTTTGGTTTCTCAAGATTTTCTCGAAAACAGAGAAGACTGTCAGCGAATTAAAGATTTATCATGTTTATGTTTCACTCACATATCAGAAAGAATTGCCAAATTTAGAATAAATAAATTGATTCTTCCTGACTGTCAGGGTATTATTATTGTTTCTTTTAGTTCCAAGAGGAACATAGGGCTTCAGCCGAACGTTTCCATTGAGTTCGGTTCTCTGCCAACATTTTCACCTGGCTCCACGTCTACCCACATGTTTCCATCTCCTCTTCACATGACGTCCTCCATGTTACCCTCACACTGACGACCAACTTACCGCTTCCCATTTGGTTTCCACTCGAGAGAGAGTCTGGCGTGGCCAATCCACCTTCATTTATTCCTGTAGATTTGTCGCACAATCGGTTCCTGGTTGGTTCGCTCATTGCCAGAGGTCCCTGTTGCTGATCTCTTCTGGCCATCTGATCTTGAGCGAAGACAGCTATTGATGAAGGTCTGTAGTTTGTTCGAAGTGGCATTCGTGACGCGCCAAATCTTTGATCCATAAAGTAGCACTGAGTCCACATTTGAGTTGAAAATCCGGATCTTGTTTTTCACGCTGAGTGCAGGGTAGTATATATATATAGGGTCACAGATGCCTTCTAAATCTACTTATATCTTGGTGAATACTAGTGTTCCTATCGATTTCGGAATCCATTTATCATCCTGTCAAACTATGAAGTGCTTTTCACCAGGCTATTGTGTCAATGCTCGTTCTGTAGCTATCAATTTGTTGTTGAGAGTTTTGATATTTCCTGTCCATGAATTACAGGGCTACATTTTTTGTTATCTTCGAATTCAAGTTTGATCACGAACTGAACCACTGAAAATCAGGGAGTTCTAGACAGCTTTTCAGTACCGGTTCATAACTCTTCATCAGTACGCACCTATGATCCCATCGGGGATCGAACCAGGGACACCTACAGGTTAGAAGGCAAGACCATTGACCATACAATCACTGGGACTGGGATTCAATGGTCTATGAACTCTTAATTCAGTCAGTTTGCGATATATAACGCCACTGCTGATTAATGTCATCGCTAAGTATTTGCCATCACACCCACAACATGGCGGATTCATCCTGTTACAGCTTCCTGCTGGAAGTTCAGGTTACTTCATCCCATAGTCAGTCACTGGTGAGCATGAGATTAGTTTGCAGAGATTTGATCGATTTCAAGTTTGTTCGCCAACTGACATCAATTAAATAACCATACCACAGGACAGCTTTGCAGTGCTCTTTGATTTTAATCATATAGGTTATCGTATCCATTGATCAACATTCAGTTAGCTCATGTGAACACCCGACATAATAAAATACTAACAATGAACCTTTTAATCTAAGTGAAAGAATCGTTATATATGGTATTCTGTTGCTAATGCTGTATTGAACTGTGGGAATATGTGAGAATCATATTCCGTTGGAGCACATTGTCTGTATCGCACCACCACAAAGTTAATGCATTCTCGATGAATACTTATAAAAATAACTACTAGTGTAATGAAGTTCCTCATCAGCGAAAATTCGAACTGATGTTAAATGGTTTGAAGCAATCTGTAGAAAGCCCTGGACCTTAGTTTCGTACTTGTCATTAAGATATATCTGCCAGTTTGAAGAAACTGGTGTCTACCCGGGAATACGGACCTGTGCCATCGAATTCTGTGGTCAGAGACGTTGCCACTGAGGTCTACAATTGATTTCCGTTGAGGATAAATTAACCGGTCACTAAGGTATTATCTAAATAATTCCGAATGTTGTTGCTGACTTCATTTCGTCAGTCAAGTTGGATTAATTCAACTGTTGACCATTGTCTTTCATCTAATTCGTTTTGTTACACATCAAATGATGTCAAGGAAATAAAATATACCACAATAAGGTTGCAATATAAAAACAACTATTGTTCCAATAAATCAAACAAATACCCACCTCAAAACTCAATCTAAAATGTGAAACGCCTGCCTAATTTCAAAATAAATAGAAGTCTACCCAAGTCCAGCAAAAACGACAACAGTCAAAAAGGACATTTATAAAATGTCTTATTCAAGTTATCAGATATAAAATTTGATCATAGGGAATAATAAAATGACAGTTGCAACGAAGAAAATTTTCTTTTCGACGAAATCATCAACTAGGCTGTATATTCGTGTATTTGTAATAAATGGGTAGGGAAAGTTCCAGAATAATTTCTGATCAAGGGTCAGATTAATAGAATTACAATAATATTAACTGATGACGTTTCGAGCACAAACTATTGCCCATAATCATATCAAGTGTAAATAGGGGTTAAGAAAAACTTAAAAATAACATGAATAAACAAAAAGTTTGGATAACAAGGGTAATGGATGGTCATTACTAAAAGAATTACCTGTTTATGATGGCCATGGCAGGGAGAAGAGTTGGATGTACTTCTTTTGGATACAAAGCGTGAGTTTGAGCTTTTGGTTAGCTAGTGTCCTGGCTAAGCCCAGATGTCTTAATTTCACTCCCTTTGATAGGTTTGATCGAATCTTGTATAATATTTTGAAGGATTTTTTGAATGGCGCTGAATGTCCTGAATCGACTAAGTGTTCTGTCACGATCACCTTTTACTAGCCAGGCTAGATAGTGTTCACGAGAGCGTTTCTCAAGTTGGCGCATGGTACGGCCGATGTACTCAGCTCCGCAAGAGCAAGTAAACTGGTATATGCACGTTGAGGTGGCCCAATGCGATGGCTTGTCTTTCGCAAATGCCAGAACGCGAAAGACAGACTCTGGACCGTGTGCATGGTCGGCAAGAGTCCTTGCCGCTGTGCCACCGACTTTAGTTGTATTCAATTACTACCTCTTAACCCCTATTTACATTACCATGTTTTCATATCCGAACTTCCTGTTTATTTTGTCATTTTATTATTTCTACATATTTGATCCCTGGTTGCATAAACAATTATTCGTCACATTAGTTATAATTCCACTAGATTTTGTTATCCAAACATCCTGTCTACATTTCTAACCCCTAATTGCACAATATGTCAATCTCCTCAGTAATTATGATGCTACTTTGTCTAAGGTTTATTCGTCCTTCTGTTTATTATGGCATTTTAATTCCCAATTGTAATTGTATTAATCTGACCCTTGATCAGAAATTATTCTGGAACTTTCCCTACCCATTTATTATAAATACACGAATGTACAGTCTAGTTGATGATTTCGTCGAAAAGAAAATTTTCTTCGCTGCAACTGTCTTTTTATTATTCCCTATGATCAAATGTGTATATTCCGAGATATAAAATTATTAACTGTTCAACAGACAAGCTATGATGATGATGATGATAAAGAATGTAGCACGCTAGTCGTTATTCACTCCCTTCAGAAATCACCTCGATAAACATTGATTCCACAACATACCGGCTTCATTTATCATAGACCAAAAATCCAAGTTGTCGACAGAACTGAATTCAGAGTTCTGTGCTTGAAAATTGGATTGAGATAAATTTGCCCCACGCATTCATCAGGTATTTCGTCATATTTTGGGACTTTTCAGTAGTTTAAACAGACAATAAGACTACAGTGATCAACAGGAAACATGATATAAAGACGTTGACTAGTAATTTGATCTACACAAGGAAGTTTAGACTGCCTGATTCATATGTGATATCATTGTCATTCATTGACTTGTTGGTAATGTGGCTCAAAATCCAACACTTTTTGTCACTATCTTCCAGGTTTAGAAATCTCTACTGGTCTTCATCTAATTCTTCTTTCTTTCGTACACATTTGGCTTGTTGCATTCCTCTGCCTTGACAGTAATAAGAGTACGTCTCTTTTGATTTAAAAATCAATCAATAATTCCGATTGATGAATACAATGAAGAAAGTTCAATATTTGTTCAAAATGATAAACTAACTGTTAGTGAAGTGTAAAACATGTTACTTTTGAAGTTTAGCTAAGTTTATACACGTTCAGTTGTTTAACTCGTGTATATTCGACTTGCATTTGTTCCGTTGACCTTTTGACTAGAAACGCTTTCATATTTAGCTAATCCAATGTATATTACACATATATACTTGATAGCAAAACTTCCAACTTGAATATTTTACTTTGTGCTATGTATTGTATTAGAAAGATGTTAAAAGTTGAAACCATACTTATTAAGGTTGAAAAAAAGGTCAATAATTTGAAATCTTATAATAGTTTTTATATAAAACAAACACGGCTAGCCGTGTACACCATAAAAGACTCATTTCATTTCACCGAAATTGTAAACCAAATGAACGTTTTAAAAAGGTTCATGGCGTCATTTGATGCAACCTCTTTGCTTAAAAGGATCTCAATCAATTAAACTATTAAGATCATTCTTCAGCAGTCTGATCTTCTCCCACTCCTAAACGCCTCGTTCTAATCTGTACCGTGGATATGCAATTCCAGTTTGACAACATTCTTTAACGCCAAATAGAGATAATGTAGTTATGGGCAGTCCAATTAGCCCTGTTTTAGCAGATTTCTTCATGTCAAACATTGAGAAAACAAAGTTGAAGCATGTAATCAACGAATCAACTTCTTATGTTGGATATGTAGATGACACATTTGTAGCGCCAGATAATGAAAGTTATTCTTCCTACTTACTCAGATTATTCAGCAACGCACATACACATATTCAGTTTACTTTGGAACATGATAATGACAGAAAGTTCCATTTTCTTGACATTGCCATGCAATATCTAGAAGATGGTGGTCTCCAGAGGTCAATTTACCGAAAGCCTATATGGAATGGGAAATACCTACATTTTGAGTAGTTTCTTTCCAAAAAGCTTTAAACAAGCACTAGTCAAGACTCTATACTAAAGAACTAGGAGATTATGCCCAACAGAGAAATTAGAGGGAGAATTTATGTCTC
Source organism: Trichobilharzia regenti (assembly GCA_944472135.2). NCBI lineage: Eukaryota > Metazoa > Platyhelminthes > Trematoda > Strigeidida > Schistosomatidae > Trichobilharzia > Trichobilharzia regenti. The sequence goes on from OX235263.1 coordinate 39,492,822, forward strand.
TCTGAAACACGTTGAAAAACAACGGTTACCCTCAAAAGGTTCATTAACAAGTACGGAAGATATAAAGACTCATATGTCAAGCAAATCGCTGTAGAAAAAAAAAGCTTGTCTTCATTCAAGTCAATTGTAAAGGTGGAAATATTGCAGCAACAGTCAACAAAAGATTGAGTACATCACTAGCCAGATCCTATCCTCCCGCTAAGCTGGTTCCCGTCTGTCGAATAACTTGCTCTTCGGTGCAATCGATAGTAAACAGATATCCTTCTCATGTTAACTTCAACTGTGTATACAAATTTACTTGTATCTGTGGGAGCACTTACATTGGGAGAAGAGAAGAGCACACTTCCAATTTGCTGAACATGTACCGAAAAGACTAAGTCTCAAGGGAACAAACTCTTACAACAGTGCCACTACCAGACATCTCGACACGGTTCATGAGGTGGAAATCGCAAGTTCCTTTAAAATTATCAATTGACAAAGAAACTCAAGTTTGCCGAAGCAATCTCTATCAAACGCCTGAAGCCCGATACTATGTGTTCGGGAAAAAGCAGTTATCAGTCCTTCTTTTCCCTGGCAACTGGATGTCCTTATTCCATTTTTCATTTGATTGCGTAATTCTTGACTTTAACCTTACCCCTCCCTCTGTTACAGTGTAATTTTGCTTGTCTCTTGTTTCCATGATTTGAGTTGAACTCAGTACATTGTTACCCAATTTATTTGTCACTCATCACCTTACGTACCTCTCGTCTTTATTACGTAACTCCTTTAACATTGTATGCAAACATTTACTTTGTCTAAACTTGAACCTTTTGTGCAGATACTATATAAGTGTAATTTTCTGAGCACTGTTCAGTAAGTCCAGAACCTGCTGTCAACTGGCATCATGTAAAATTGGCAAGCATATTAAAACTTTTCTGTGCACAAACTTAGTAATTTACTTGGGCTGTAAGCAGATAATGAGAAGCCGACCAAATAAATGATGGTAGCATATTATTCTGCAAAAACTGTTGTTCTTGCTTCATTCAAATTCATAGAGGGGAATAAATGCCTGAAATAGATAATTTTGATGGTAATTGGTTGGAAACAATAGGCAGGAAGGTCAAGACCTAGGTTTTGTGTGGTTCCTTTTAAAACACAGGGCTTCCCGCCGACTACCTCCAACCATCTAGAATCAATTCAAAGTGCACCACAATGACTAGCCACCTAGCTTGATACCTCACTGTAAATTCGACTGATGGGATTCAGTAAACACCAACGCTGAAAACAAGACACACGATCTTGATTTTTGCGCCACTGATCGGATAGGCAATGCTTTTTATGTTGTTTGTCGTACGTATTCACAAAGCGTAGTTAATTATTTTCTTGAACTAAATTAAATCTGATGTGGTGCAGTTAACAGTTTTTGTCCTATGAATGCTAATATTTGTTGAATGTGTTCAATAAAATCAGTGGGCTAATGAATATTAACAGAACTAAAGGTTCACTGACTGCAACTTAACTTTTTAATCGTGTGTTGAGTTCAGCTCCATCTCTTGTAGTTTGTACAGTTTGTATTTTCGAATGATAATTGTTTGACTACTTAGTACATAAAATCAATGAATTAGTGTTATTCATTACGACCTAGATATTGAGCTGTCGAATACCTGAACTTGTCAGACATTGTTTCACAAACCAAAATATACAATTTATTTGCCCCATCTAATTAATCACTTGACGTCCAGCCAACTGGTTCTTAGTCCGAATGTTGCTCCAGCTACTTCGCTCTGGGTAACTGGGTAGTGTCACCAGTCTAGAACAAAACCGGTGTGGCTCATAACCAGGGATCGGGTAACTTATTTCTTAATAATTGGATCCAAAAAAAGCAGATCAGATCTGAGCTGTAGCTGCTTTCAACTTATTTTCCCCTCATCTGATCTTAGCGATTGATACTAAGGCTTGTCCTTCATTAGTACACTGAAGCTAAAGCATCACAATGCAGTATGGTATCGATGAAAACAGCGTTTACGATAAAGGTCAGCTAACATTTAGAAATAATGAATCATCAATGTTGGTGTTTAAGGAAGGATTCGGTTGAATAGGTAGAAGTTGGTCACTATGGTTTATGATTCGTCTATTCCTTTATTATCTTCAAAATTTCGGACATCTAATACTAACCTTGATACAATCATTGTTTCTACTCTTCATGATTTTCTCATTCTTTGCTATTGTCAAAAATGGCAGGCTCAACGGTTTCACTGGCTTTAAATATTCTGCTTTGCCTTCATGTTTACCCGTCTACTTATTTTAATATTGTGTACTGTACCTGATTTGTAGATGTCTGCCTATCAGCTCACTTCTTCCAGAATATCAAACAGTTTATTTATCTAAGAAATCGAAAATTCACCAGTGGACTGAGGATTCGGACACTAATTCACAATTCTCAGACTTTATCAATAGTCTTACAAGACTTGTTTATTATTATTCCCTTGGGTTCCAAGTGGAAAATATGGCTTCAACAACACATCTCTTCTTCGTTCTATTTTCTGCTCTCCCCTTCAGCTATGTTCACAATCGTCCATAATCTCTCATCTCCTCCTCGCACGATCTCCTTCATGTTACCCTCTCACCGGGGATCCTCTCGTCGCTTCCTATTGTGATTCAATTCTATTGATGGCCTGCACTGAGCGCGATGTCATTCGATGGCCTCCTCAACATATACCCGATCCCTCTACATTTTCGCTTACATATCTGTTGAGCAGTCAGCTCTTAGTTGGTTTGTTGCCAGCCAGAGTTTCTTGTTGGTAATTCTTTCTGACCGACCGGCCAATTGATCTTCAGTGTGGAGCCAGCGAATTCGGCAGTCGTCTGTAGGGTGTTGTAAGTCGTTTTCGTGACGCGCAGTGCAAGTTTCTGACCCATACAGAAACACTGACTACACATTTGTGTTGAAAATTCGAATCTTGTTCTTTATGCTGACTGAGTGCCGAAGATTTCGAAACTGATTTCAGGTTGATTAAGGCTTACAAGACTTTATAGTCTTGTATATTAAACACAAGAAATGTGCAGCATTTACCTCTTTTCTTACTGTTTATCAAGAATTTTTGTCTACTCTAGAAAGAAACCACTCTACTCTAATAAGAGTGTGGTGAGAGCAGGCCGCTAGCCAATTGGTAAACATTAATTTACGTCATTGTCTAGGTCACTAATATTGGCCGTGAGAAAATATGTGCGTCGGTGGCACAGTGGTTAGGACTCTCGCCGACCATGCACATGGTCCAGGGTTCGAGCCCACGCCGACGCACACCTGATATCTATGGTTGGCCTGCGAAATTTGGGCTACCGATATCCACGCTGAAAATTCCACACTTGTACCAAAAATACAGTGTAAAATCAAGCTGTAACCAAAAATAAAAAAAATAAAATAAAATAAACAAGGCTGACTCAACAACCAATCACAGCGGACTCAACGTGGGCAAATAAGTTTCGCAGATGTATGGTTTAACTTTCCGAGAAATCACAAACAACCAATCGGAAGACTATATTTGTCTGCTTGAATAAGCTATAATAATGTACATGAAATATATATAAATACGTGCTGATTTCCGTAATAAAACGATCTATTGCCGGCCCTTGTCTTCTGTTGTTACAAGAGAAGAAAAGTTAACTTAATTTCAAATATTTCACTTAGTTTCTCCTTTAGAACCCTTTTTATCTTCTTAGTTAGTTTCACATCAAGAATATTATCTAGTAAAACAGTCGGAATTCTTCTGTCTAAATACTTCCTTCAGAATATATAAAGAAAGCCGTCTAGTACTAGTTACATCCTATGAGACCACTTAATAGTTCCTTACATAAGTGGTTATGGCCCTAGACATCTAACTAATAAGAGGACTAGGGTCAAGTTACCAATATTTTCTCAAAGATTGTATCTGTGAGCATATACAAAAAAGTTCACCTTTACATCGTACTTATATATATTGTATGACTTTACCAGTAGATTTGTGCCTTCTTTTTCAATAAAAATTGAGTAATTATTTGAGTTTTAAGGTTAATTTTGCATTTTCCGTTAGCCGATTACGTTGGATTGAAATACTCAGTCTCTGTTGGCATTCCGGCTCCTACTAGGACAGATGCTTCCACAACTCCTAACGATTAATGTGAATATATTCTGATTGATGGTGGTTAGCAGTGGAATCTAGGGTGTACATTTTGTCCTATTTGGGGACTCATCATCTGGATAGACCTGTGCATTCCCAGTGAATGGCTGTTGTGATACTTGTGCCTTAATGAAACGACAGACGCAGGGGTTTGAATCTCAGTGGAAATATCATCTCTCAATGGAAATGCTTATATACGGAGATGAAGAGTCGCAAACAGGACGAAATGCGTATCCTTGATTTCCCTGCTAGTCACTACCAACCATAGTAAAATCAATAAACTCACCATTATTGAGAATTAGTTAACAGTCAAGGTAGTAAATAAGAGTGTGAAATAATTGTATAGTCATAATCGTTTTTCATATGTAGGCATTTGAATATATATTTCAATCAGGAACATGAATTCCTGTGAAAAAAGTCAAGAAGAGAATTATTAAAGTTTTAAGCTAACTTTTGGTATTTTTTCTTTTTCGGCAGGACTTTTTCTAAAAGTTTTCCACTGTACACATTTGATTGAGTTTTGTTGAAGTTGAACATAAATTTTGGTAATGTTTGCCTACAGGTCATCGTCTTCTTCAATATTGAGCTATGTGCACTAATGTGTAAATCAGCCGGGCTAAATTTGTGTACATTTGAATAAAAGGTAATAAAAGAGACAAAAAAAAGTAAATGATATAATTAGAGAATCCTGTCACTGAAAGATAAGCGATAAGTGATAGCAGAAACTTCATTTCAAACGTTTTGACAACCACTCAGTTTTGATAAGTTGTTTCTAATTCTTTCATCTTCACTCTTTGTGTTATTGAATATTTTATCTGTAGTGATGAAAGAATCAATCCAGATGATCGTCTGTGTGAAAATGTAAACTGTGTAAAGGATCGTTTAAACAATTGGAAGATAATTGTACAGAATTTGAGGAATTATTATTTGGTAAGCCAATGAATCTTCTTTTTCAAAAAGACTGAATTGTCGATTCATATATATATATATATATATATATATATATGCATTCTGAGTACGTCTGGTTGACGAATTTTTACTAAGTACGAAACTATGTTTGAAAACAAGACACTGTCAAACTTCTTGAAAATGCTTAACTTTTTTTTCTGCATAAGAATTATTTTGAAGTATGGACAGTCGTGATGTGTGCTACTGATAAAATTTATCAGCAGTATATGAAGAGTCAAGCATCGGCATAAAAACATTAAATAACAGGGAGATACATTTGTTATTAGAGAAAGCAAATGATACAGTGTGGCGGAGATACATTGAAGATGTGAAAGAAACACAATATGAATGTCAGAAGTAGCACAACATGGAAGATGTTTGCAAATGGTGATTTGAAGATAAGGTGTACATAATTTGGCTGTATAGAGTTGCCTATATGCAATTAACCATTCCTTATGTATACCAGAAGAAGCTGAACCTGTTTGTTCAGAAGCATCTCGTATAGCCACTTTCCTAACTTTGGCCATCATTTACATTTATGTAAAATATACTGATACTTTTCTTATTAAAAATGTCCATTAAAATTTTCAAAAGAATGGATACTGAACAAAGAGTACTCTTTTCAATAACTTCATCATCAGGCTCTACAGTTATATATAAATTACAGTGAATGAATGAACTAGTGTTGTTTAAATAACATCGAATCAATAATATTGATAGATTACAGCTAAATAGCATCAAAATAACAAAAGCCTTATTTCAGAAAAATTAGGAAAGATAATATTACAAATTCATGAATTTATAGACTCTACTGAAGGCCGTCCAGGGCAGTGGTAGGGGCTGGCTGAACTTGCTTTTTTTAAACACAGAACACTAGTTGTTTGAGGCGAACCGCAATAGCCTTTGCTGTTTGCAGCATGCGGTGCTTCGATGATTTTGGCGATTTATTAGGCCCCCGGTAGATCAAAATCAAGTTCCTAGGGCATCGGCCAATATAACTCGCTCCACAAGCGCAGTTGAATTGGTAGATACAATTAGAAGTGGCTAGTCTAGGTACTTTTCTTCTCCTCACTAAGCCATTTACGCGTTATTACTGTTCTGAATATCCTTACTATTCTGTGTAATCGATTTGAACATGCACTTACTCATTTTCTCCGCTTATTTTTCGAAAACAATGCATTGTGTAATTTTTGTGAATATTTCTATCCTTGATTTATTGTATTAACAAGATTACTACAACTAGATTGATAAATTTCTACAGAGCGAGGATCAAGTTGGATAGAAATCAGGGAGTACAGACCTTGGGATAGGTGTAGTTGTATAGACCTAGAGATCAGATTACAACCTTCTGCCAGTTCATTTATTATATTATTTCTTTGGATTCCGAGTTTAGCATAGGGCTTCAGTAGCACTTCTGCATTTCTCTCAGTTCTCTAGAGGCTTTTTTATCTGGTCTCAAAATCACCCATAAGTTTTCATTACTTTCTCACACGATCTCCCCTCTGTCAGCCTCTGACACCTTACTTGTCGATTCCCATTCGGGTTCCACTTGAGGGCCTTGCATGTGATGTCACTCGGTATCCTCCATAGCATATGCTCAGTCTATCTCTTCTTCGTACACAGTATTTGATGGACGATAGGTTCTTTGTTGGTTCTCTGCATTGTTATAGTGTTTCCTGTTGCTAATCTTTCCTGGTTAGACACCTCATCTTCAGTGTCTAGCCAGTGAAGATAGTTGTAGGTGAAAGTTTGCAGTAGGCTGTTTGAAGTGCTTATCGTGACGCTCCAAGCTAATTCATTTAGCTGGAGACATATAGGCTGGTGGTTATATAACAACTTCGCCTAAGATTATCTTTCATCCCCCTTTGAAGCATTTAACGTAATGGGATATATGTGGTGATGGTGTTGTCTAATTTTGGAATGCCATCTTCTGTAGTATGTAAGTAAAACTTGGAAAGAGTTCAAAATTCCAATGTAACTTTAGTTCAACCCATACCCTCCTACCTACCCTCATACCGAAGATCATATCACTTCACATGTGAAGATGTATTGTCAGAGGTGTGACCATTACGATTGAACACTAGTAGCTAGTGTGATTTGTCTAGTCTTTTGTTCGGTGCACACTGAATTCTATGTGGCGAGCATTCTTGGTAGCTCTCCCTCACGGTGCACATTAAATTGTTGATGTTAGATGCTTGGAGGCAATCAGCCACAGGAAGCCTTGCTCGACCTAGGTTTCATGCTAGTTGGCAGTTGGCAGTCAACAAGGTGTATGTGCAACCTTAAAGGAATTCATCTTCCTTCTGAAATTCGAACCCGCGTCACTCATGCAGTGCTACAGTCAGAGACGTTACCACTGAGCTATTTGGTCTCGCAATTGCCTGCAACCAACTAATATCAACAATTCAAAGTGCACCGTGATGCCTAGCCACCTAGAATGGTGACCGCATTGCAAACTTGACTGACGATAGAATTCAGTTTGCACCAAACAAAGGACTAGACAAACTACACTAGTCACTTACTAGTGTCCAATCAAAGTATTGAATGGATTCCAACAGGAGGTCGATCGCACACCCGAATACCTCAGTGGTAACGTCTGCAGTACTCACTGGGTAATGCTGTTTCGAATCTCAGATGCACCAGATGGTCCAATATCGAACTGTTGATGGTTTTAACTACACCTTTACTTAGCCATAGTGGAAGATGTTCTCGAGAGAACACGAAAAATCAAGTTCCTAGGGCATCGGCCAATATAACTCGCTCCACAAGCGCAGTTGAATTGGTAGATACAATTAGAAGTGGCTAGTCTAGGTACTTTTCTTCTCCTCACTAAGCCATTTACGCGTTATTACTGTTCTGAATATCCTTACTATTCTGTGTAATCGATTTGAACATGCACTTACTCATTTTCTCCGCTTATTTTTCGAAAACAATGCATTGTGTAATTTTTGTGAATATTTCTATCATTGATTTATTGTATTAACAAGATTACTACGACTAGATTGATAAATTTCTACAGAGCGAGGATCAAGTTGGATAGAAATCAGGGAGTACAGACCTTGGGATAGGTGTAGTTGTATAGACCTAGAAATCAGATTACAACCTTCTGCCAGTTCATTTATTATATTATTTCTTTGGATTCCGAGTTTAGCATAGGGCTTCAGTAGCACTTCTGCATTTCTCTCAGTTCTCTAGAGGCTTTTTTATCTAGCCTCAAAATCACCTATAAGTTTTCATTACCCTCTCACACGATTCCCTCCATATCACCCTTGGACACCTTACTTGCCGATTCCTATTCGGGTTCCACTCGAGGGCCTTGTACGTGATGTCACTCAATATCCTCCATAGCATATGCTCAGTCTATCTCTTCTTCGTACACAGTATTTGATGGACGATAGGTTCTTTGTTGGTTCTCTGCATTGTTATAGTGTTTCCTGTTGCTAATCTTTCCTGGTTAGACACCTCATCTTCAGTGTCTAGCCAGTGAAGATAGTTGTAGGTGAAAGTTTGCAGTAGGCTGTTTGAAGTGCTTATCGTGACGCTCCAAGCTAATTCATTTAGCTAGCGACATATCGGTTGGTAGTTCTGTAACAATTTCGCCTAAGATTATCTTTGACCCCCCTTTGAGGCATTTAACTTAATGGGATATATGTGGTTATGGTATTGTCTAATTTTAGAATGCCATCTTCTGTAGTATGTAAGTAAAACTTGGAAAGAGTTCTAAATTCCAGCGTAGCTTTAGTTCAGCCCATACCCTTCCACCTACCCCCATATCGAAAATCATATCATTTCACATGTGAAGATGTATTGTCAGAGGTGTGACCATTATGATTGAACACTAGTAGCTAGTGTGATTTGTCTAGTCTTTTGTTCGGTGCAGACTGAATTCTATCAGTCAGGTTTGCAATGTGGCCAGAATTATAGGTAGCTCGCCATCACAGTGCACTTTAAATTGTTGATGTTAGATGCTTGGAGGCAATCAGCCACAGGAAGCCTTGCTCGACCTAGGTTTCATGCTAGTTGGCAGTTGGCAGTCAACAAGGTGTATGTGCAACCTTAAAGGAATTCATCTTCCTTCTGAAATTCGAACCCGCGTCACTCATGCAGTGCTACAGTCAGAGACGTTACCACTGAGCTATTTGGTCTCGCAATTGCCTGCAACCAACTAATATCAACAATTCAAAGTGCACCGTGATGCCTAGCCACCTAGAATGGTGACCGCATTGCAAACTTGACTGACGATAGAATTCAGTTTGCACCAAACAAAGGACTAGACAAACTACACTAGTCACTTACTAGTGTCCAATCAAAGTATTGAATGGATTCCAACAGGAGGTCGATCGCACACCCGAATACCCCAGTGGTAACGTCTGCAGTACTCACTGGGTAATGCTGTTTCGAATCTCATAAAGGAGATGAATCCCTTCAAGGTTGAAGATACGCCCTGTTGAGTGACGACTGCCAACTAGCACGAAACCTAAGTCGAGCAAGTCTTCCTGTGGCCGATCCCCTCCAGCCATTTAACATTAATAATTCAATGTGAATAATATTCATTAGTCTTTTTTTCAAAATTATTATTTACGAAGCATTTATTTAAATTTCTTATAGCTTAGTGTATGTTTGTTTTTTCTAAAAAAAATTTTATCATAATGAAGTTCCAGTGTCTGTCTAATTGGAGAAGTTCTTAAAAGTCATCTGTACTCAGACAAGCATGTTATCATCTTACATTACGGTCTATTCGCTCTCTCTTCATCCTATTGAATTCTGAACATTTCACAATTTTGTGTGTGTGTGTACGTTTTGCTGATACACACAGGCAATCAGTCAGTCTCTCATTCAGGTTGATTCATGCATGTCTGTGAATATTTTATTAGTGTAGACTTTGGCTTTGTTTCATGTGTTTTTTTCTTTACATAATTCAAATTTATTTATTTATTTTATGCATTCAATGATACTTATTTAGTTGAAACTAATATTAAATAACAAGTGGGAACAACTCTATACTACTTGAATGTATCACTTAAGTAGTTTGTATATGCTATAATAAACTTTAAATGAAAGATTTTATCTTTGTCTGTCTATCAAATTATAACATTTTTCTATCTATCTGTAGAATGATTTTATGCTTTTTTGATTTTCTGAAATATACTTTATTACACCTTGTTATTTGGTAATCAAGCATAAAGGTGGTGGTGGTACTTTGGTGCGTCAGTGGTTCGGCAGTAGAATGCTCTCCAACTTAAGATGTGGTCCGGAGTTCCACAGTCGGCCGGCGCACCCCTAAACCTCACCTAGCTAGCAGTGGCAAATCGGGAAAGTAGGGAAGGTTTCGCTATGAGACTAGCAGCCCTACCACATAAAAAGTTAACACCATCGCTCCTGAACCTTCAAGGCTTCAAACTGGAAGCCCCCTATGTTCCACTCAGAACTAGAGCGATGAAATAAAAAGAATTGTAGTACTTTAAGCTCATTTATTATATATAATCTGACTACCCGTAAGAGATTTCCAGGCTGTCATAAATTGTTTTAGTTACTTTGTCACTGTTTAAATCTTGGTATGAAATGAAATAAAAATGGTGTCTATAAATGGACCATTTAACAGTTGTGCATATCAAAAGTTGACGATGAAGCTACCACTATTTTGAAGCATAAAAGTGATGTTTCATCTAGAGTTCAAAGGATACTTTTGTATGCGTAATGTTTCACTGTGAAAGAGTTTGATTGCAAACTCTTTGGCGAATCGTACTAAATTTGTTTTCCTCTGCATATTCAATATTTTGAAAGATTAAAAGATCTCAATAAAGTTCCCTGTATCCATGAGGAGTCTGATATTTATACTTTGTGAATATCTGCTTCTCTTTAGGTACAAATTTTTTGCAGTATACTCAGAAAACCGGATAGATACCCTTCTTTTTTGTCCTTTTAATGTATCACCTACCATAAGTATATGTAAATTTATTAGCGCATTGGGAGGTGAAATTACCAGGATATTTATCCAGTTTAGATTGATTTATCGAGCATTTGATGCTGCAGAATGATATAAACTGAGCTCCAGGCAAGCATCTTTTCATTGTCCCTTTTATTTTTTCCTAAAATTCTTTTTAATACTGCTTCTCCTTTGTATAGAAGATGAGCAAAGACTTTCTTCTTCTCCTTTTCCACAACAGTTGGATGTATTGTTTCCTCTATTTCTTATTTATCATAATTCAGGATAAATTCTTGAGGATATCTTTTCTCTCTTAGGCAATTTTCAAGAAAGTCTAATTCTTCTTCAAGTTTGTTGGGGAATATAGCTTCTCGATTCTTTCATAAAGTGTTCTCAAATAATTCATGCGTATAACTAACAGGATAGAATATGTTGTAATGATGAAGATACTGGGAAGTCAAAGTTTCTTTTCTATAGATGAACTTTTCTATTATACTACCGTTATCACTCTCATTTAGATCCCAGAAAATTAAGCTGCGTTTATACATTTACATGAAATTTATTTAGTTAGTACATTCAAAGGACAAAAAGAAGGGCTTCTATCCGATTTTCTGAGCATATTCCTAGAAATTTATGCCTAAAGAGCGGGGAAGATATTCACAATGTGCTGTAATTATCAGCCACCCCGTGAATACAAGGTGTGCTTTGTCTAAATTTTTAAACTGTTGAAAGTATTTTTGTGCTATACGGCGGCTTTTATAAGTTTTGGCTGTGGTTCACTTATCGAGACTATTGTGTGTAACATGAACTTTTGCTGTTTCCATAGTAAATTTTGTTCTTCTTTCCATATTGCTTGGATAAAAATGGTTGGCTATCAAAGAGCTGATTGCTTGTCAGCAATTATATAACGGTTAATGTGTGATTGCTTTCTTTTTCTTTTGAGTTGCCAGGGGAACGTAGGGCTTCAAGTGAGAGCTTTGAAGTTTCAGTAACAGCGGTGCTTTTTTACGGGATGAGTTTGTTAGCATCATGTCCAGCCTTCCCTCTTTACCGGGCCTACAACCGGCAAAGTGAGGTAAAGGAGTGCGTCGGCCAGGGATCAAACCCCATACCACCTACTTCGTTGGTCAGTGTCCTACTACTGAACCACATGCGCAAAAACTACCTGCCACCGATAGGAGTTGAACCCAAATCGACTGCTTGGAAGGTGAACATGATAACCGCTAAACCACAATAATACATATAATTTGTGGATTTCAACCTGCAGAATCTGAATGCCTTTTGTCAGTCGATGACACTTTACGGTATAAATTTCCCCTCAATACTTAATTTCTTCAAAGGCGTGTGGAAGTGAAACACAATTACCAGATATACGATCAAATAGGGAAAATTATGGCAACATACTGAATGCTGTTTGAATTGCTCAAGACACCATAACCAATGTCTGCCTTCTTATGCTTAAGGTATCCTTTCATATGCAACCAAGTCACTCATGATTCATTTTGAGTATTTATATTGCGCTTTAGGTTTAGAGTATTTTAGATAATTAACTGTACAGTTGTCATGGCAACAACCATACACTGCCAATGTTTCCCAAGGTAAATTTAATCGTACATTTAATCCCAATAAGGAATACAATTTTATAAATTTTAAAAGAAACTTATAATTAGATGATTCATACGTCTGTGATTGCCTATGTGGGGATCTTCATGACTCATTTGCAGATACATACATATGTGCAGGTTTATCTGCAATCTTTATCTCGTGTGTGTAGCTCTTTGGTACCTTGACACCGTAAATGGATAACCATATTTTTGTATTAAACATTGTGGTTTGATGAGAATTTATGATGGCTGGTATGTCCAAACACACATACAACACGTACAAATCCGTACACACCTCTTCTGTCTAATCAGCATTGGTTTCTCCTATTCTTAAATCCATTTTATTGTAGTTTTTTAAACAGAATCTTATACGTTGCTGAGTCATAATCAGTGGGGTTTGAACTTCCGCATTTTAGGATAATTAAAGCAAAGAATTAATTGTACACTTGTTCACATAAAAATGTTTACTAATCTTGTCAAATACTGTTATATACTATAATATGACAGTAATTCATAATGTGACTACTACTATTTACGGAGGTTTGAATTCATTTTCACAGCAGTCTATTTAAAAAATATATATAATTAATCATTTGGAATAGGTGTTATAGCTTGTTGTACTCGTTAATTGGACCTAAGGTTAGCTATATATCATATCAGATGTATATTCATAAAATACCAAGGTCACTTTAAGTGGATGCAGATAAAACAACCAATAGGATTGAGAGAGTGATGATGGTCAGATTATTTTGTTCTATTGCCAGCGGGTTGAACATTGAACATCCATCTATAACTTCTTATTGGCTTCACAAACAACAGTTAACCTCTGAACTGTTGAGTAAGATATCAGTGACTGTCAATTGTTGTTTTTCGAAAGCTTATGACATCGTGTCATGTATTGAGATGATCGAGAAGGTTGTAACTCAGGTGGATGTTCTCAGTGTTATATGTTGTAATCGATGTCATTTGATGAAAATAAAGTCTCCATATGATTTCTATGAGTTATTCAAATGACATTTACTTTTAATAATACTCAAAATCAAATGTTGAAAAGTTCACCTTGAAATGAGCTGTATTCATAAATTATCTTTACTGAAATTTTAGTGATATGTTTAATTCGACTTGGAAGATAATGATTTAGAATATCACTAGACATTTTGTCTAATGCATTGTCGGACTAAATAACACTTCCAACTTTTGCATTCACATCCCCTGAGTTAAAGATGAATTCTTTCTCATTTCAACATTCTATTTCTCATTTACTGTGCTCCAAAACCCAGCAGAAATATTTATTTCTACCTTGTTTATCCAGACAAGTGAATATAAACAGATTAATTTCTATTTAAAGTAGTGTAGAGGCTGATTTCCTTGTCTAATGTCGCAGGACTGATCTTCACCAACTCCCAATTTAAAGATAGCAAGTGAAATGGTATTTAGGAAGTTCTGTTAGCTCTAACAGACTGATTGCTGACGAAAACTCTGTTCGGATACGAAAGGTATATGTAGTCTTTGCCAAATTACATCATCTCTAGCGTAGATATGATATGAGGCTGTCGATCAAAGTACGTGTGCACTGCGTAGCAGTTCACTCTGTCCTTCATTATGGCTATGAGACATAACCACTGAAAGTGGAAGATATGGAAAGACTAACTGTATTTGACAGTATTAATTGGTCTAATATGAGGCCTTATATTGAGGTTAGGCGTAGTGTGTTATGTAAGGCGGGAAATTCAACCCATGAGATTGTGAGGTTACGTCTTTCGAGATGGTTAGGAAGCGTGTTACACATGCCGAGACACCGCCCCCCTCATCAAGCAATGTTAGATGACATAGGGATTAGTTTGGAAAACAGTTAGAGACAGTCAAATCAAAACCTAGCTGTTGGCTTAAGTCAGCTACTTAGAGAGGTGTAGACTTCCTAGTTGGAGTCTTTTGGGGGGGAGGGGGTTAGAACCAATGGCTGTAGACTGTTAAGGATTGGTTCTCAATGGTGGAGATGCACTCACTCTTTGTAATCTTCAAAATTCATTAAGTACTCTTGTTTGTCCATGTTACTATTCTTTCCCCCCGAACACTTCTTCTCATTATACTTATTTTGAGTTTTTTTTCTCTTCTTTCTACTTTTGTATGCTCTTTCGAGTGTGACACATTGAACTCCTAAACTTCTGTGTACAATTCCACGTTGAAACTTCGTCAGTCAGAGACAGTTTTTACTTTAGATACCATACATTAAATTGTAAGTCAAACGCAATAAATGTCTCACTTCACTGAAGGACTTCTCAACATTACCACTGCTAAAGTGTCATATCCTCATAACAGATTCTATCTAGTTAAATTGTCATTCACTAACGTTTGTTTAAGTTATTTTGCATTTCCTATGGGAACACCATCGCTCACTGGTACTGCAAGTACATCCAGATGATGATTCCCAATTTAGACGAAATGCGCTTCCTGAATTCCACTACTGGCTACTATCACCAACCGAGTAAATCATTTTACAAACCTAACAGTCTTAAAGAAGTCATTTGTGTTCAGATATTATGTGCATAAACTTTTGATAAGAATACCAATCTTCAAGAGGAGATAGTCACACCCAAATGAAAAGCCTATCTAAATAAACGAATGCTTCGCCTTTGTCTTAACTGCATAATGTGAATATAGACACACCTCTGACTTATTTGTCTGTGAAATTATCTATAACTTGTGCCACTTTGATTGTGGACATTATAAAGAATTAAACAAACTGACCTTATATATATATAATCATAACTGCAGTTTTGCACATTCATCTGTGACTCTTGTCACTCCCGTTGCCCTAACGATGACTGTTTTAAACAAGTTGTAAATTATTGATCATTTATTTGTCAATTGCAATACTGAATGAACATGCGTTCAATTTATATTTGACCTCTCATATTCTATCTATTATACGAAAAGGGTGTTCATACTTTAACCGGTATATTCAAAGTGTTTTTGAATTGTCCGGAGAGAAAAGATCCTAGTGATTATAATATTTGAAACTGAATAGTGAGCAGCAACAGGGTGAATAGTTTTATGACAGACTATAAACTTTAGTTAAATCATCTAGTTAAATTACAATGGACGGTTCATTATCTAAATTCCCCGCCCAATATAACTTTATCCTCAAAAATAAGTAACAGTATTCGTTGATGACTATAAGAGTAGAACATGAACACTACAGTAGTATGGAATTCTATTATTAAATCAATCTCGGATAATCAGGAAAGCTTTTTTTACCTGTGGAAGTCTATGAACGGTTATTACTTTCTCGGTTGCTCACATCGTGAAGAGTTTATTTCTTCGTACAGTGCCTGAAATAGAAGGAGCATTACTATTTCATCACCTCTAGAGCCTGAGGGACGACTGCCTGAGGCTGGTCACACATGACCTGTTTCGGTCGCTCTTTAGAGTTATGTCTATAGTACATCTTACCCACGGCCACGCACCATTACAAATTGGGTCAGGATGTACAATCTTCGGATTCGATTTTTCTTACCCCCCCTCCTCAGAGCAGTGAGGTGACTTGCTATTTGTCTGCAGGAAATACCTTACTGTTGCACATCTCCATTCGCCAACAGTACAGCTTCTCCCCTAGACTTCTAGCATAGTGTGAACAACTTACATTGTAATGGTAACTGCTTTCAGTCTCACTACTATCCAGACTACCTTTCTAAGATGTTAGGACCCTTAGGAATATTAATCCCAACCAGTATGGCTTGTTGGACTGCCGCAATATGCAAACCTGACCACCACATCAAGGTAGCGGCTATCGGTAGGGATAGTTCTCACAATAGAGCAGTATTATGTACTAGATAACGTTTTGCAGTGATGGAGAAGATTTTGGGCTCCGGTGGAGCTATTTAGTGCTGTTGTATTCTATGAACTGGATGATTGAATTGTGAAGCTTTCGTCGTTCTTCCAGATAATATTTTTAGCACCAACTTTAATATGAAATGAAATTTTAGTATTTGCCATGATCAAATTCGCTAACCAATAAAGACTAAGTCATACAATTTAAGGACCACATGTCAGGGTAACAAGATGATCAATATCAACACAAGTGAATACACTTCGAAGAAATTCTGCAAAGACAACTAATCTCTGCAGAGGTTACCAGGAAAGATGCATATTTCATCCAGGGAGAATCTAGAGAGTTAGTTTCACCTAGAATGAAGTTACGCTGAAGGTACTGTTTGGAAGGACAATGTGAAGGCTTCGTGATTGAACTATTTATTTCAGATAATACAGCAATACAAAATACTGGATAACGTTTTAAACATAATTCATTGCAAATGATCTCATAGAGGTGTAACTCGATAACTGTGACATCTGGCTTTTGTAATTCCGATTATCTTTTGTTTGTCGTTGACTTTTCCACATAACTGCAACAGGTGTTGAATCATTTACGTTATAAATGTTGCTAATTGATTCGATAAAAAGAGCTTCCGTCACTGTCTTTTCCTACCACTCTGCTTAGTTAAATTTGGCGAGTATTTTTCTGTTCCATGCTATCGTATAATAGTTTTATAATATAACTGAGCCATTCTTTGAAATTCTTATCTTAAAGAGCTTTGTTATATTTCGCTGAATTCCTGTGCTTCGATAACCAGGTTAACTCTGTCTTACTGCTTTGATGTCTTTTAACAGCAGAAGGCAAGACACGGAAGCCACGGTATATTTTCAAGTGATTAAACGGCTATTTATATCCATAAAGTTTCATATTTGTTAACCAATCACTGAGCGTGTGATTTTGGTTTACATTAAACGACATGAAACAGAATGCTCAAATAGATATACCGTATTTTGTTGCTAATGCACTATTGAACTGTGGGAATAGTATTCAGACGCTAACACCAACAAATACAATGATTCTTTGGTTACAGGATTTCTTCATGAACTGACATCAGTTAAAGAACCATTGGAAAACCTGTGAGTACTGGACAGCTAGCTGTTTCGTCAGTCTAGTTTGGGACTCTTGATCAGTGATCACCCACTGGGGTTCGAACCCAAGACCTTCTGGTTACAAAAATCCTGTAACCAACCAATCAGACACCTACGAACCAATACTTGAAAAAATACTTGAGAAACAATGATTCTTACTGTGAGAATAATATTCTTTTGGTACCCATTGTCTGTATTATACCACCGTATTTGTCTTTGTCTCGAATACACTGAATGGTACTTAAAAAAGTGGAATTATTTTGTGGTGTAGGCTCCACATGACTGTCTGTGAAGTTGCTTCTTTTATGACAGCATTTCTCCATTTGACTCGGTTCTCTACAGTCGTTTTTAGCTAGCTCTAAGATTACCCATAAGTTGTCAGTTCCTCCTCACATTATCTTTTACATGTCACTCTTGTAAACCCTACTGGCTGACTCCGATTCAGACTCCGTCAGAGTGCCTTGTGTGGGATATTATCTAGCTGTCTCTTCATCGTAAGTCAAATCTGTCTTCTTTTCCTTCAGAATATCTGGTGGGCGATAGGTTCACCGTCTTTTCTGTGCATTGTCAGAGCTCTTTGTCGCTAGTCCTTTCTGGTTAGCTACCTAATCTTTAGTTTTACGACGGCAAAGGTATTTGTTGTTGAAAGTCTTCAGTTGGAAATGCTTTTCATGATGCGCCAAGTCTTTTTCTTCATTCCCCTCGTCCTTAGTGTAACATATGGTTTCAAACTTCGTGAAGTTTTAGTAGCAGTAGTATTATTTATACGGAGTGAGGTTGCTGCTAACCTTATTCCGAAGCTCCCCTCTTCCCCAGGCCTGTCACCACCTGGGCAAGATATAAGAATTCACTGTTAGTTCTGCCATTTTACTGATTTTAGAAAGTTTGAAGCACTGTCCAAGAGATCTTAAACTGAGATTCCATCGTTGTTCTCGGTTTTTAGCTTTTTATATAGCAGAAATGTTTCATAAATCATCCCCACCAATTTAGAAACAAATTTGAAATAGTCGTCACCTTTCGAAATGGATTAAATGCTTTGAGTGGTCTTTGAAAAGGTGATCAGTCACATCTTTCCTCTTAAATACTAACAATATTATGTCAGTCGGTCAAACGAGTGACGCTAAAAATCAATCACTGGAAACTTTCTGAGAGATGACTTAAAATCGCTCACGGTGGTGCAAGTATTTCCACACCTTTACCTCTCCGAAATTCTTAAAATCTTCACTATTCATCATCTAATTCTCCCCTCCTTCAATATGGCAGTTTCGTTCACTGAAGTACTGTTGATGTACATAGCTATGTTTAATCATGACTTATGAAAATGAATTGTAGAATTGTACAAGACAACTAGTGGGATAGCTGAACATCTGTTTTATCTAACCTACTATTCAATTTAAGGTTCCTGTCAACTTTCATTGTGCTTAATATATTTACCTAGTTGATAATGATGATTTATTTATCTAGAGATTGAATTTTCTTTTCTTATCAAGTACATCATTTTTTGATTGGATTTGATTACCCGCTTTAAAAGTACCCTACCTCTAGCGCATATAAATAAATATATATTGAACCACTTAACAGAGGCCATATTTAATTACATAGTAGTTAGGGCATTCAGGTTAAAGCTAATTTCATCTCAATTTAAGACTAATAGCACTCAATTAACTACTTGTGTTATATTTCAAAGTAGGATTTCTTTAACTACGACCACTTACTCAAGTGTTTAACTTAGTGCGGAGGGTGGGGGGAAATTAACCTAATCGTGCATGGATTTAAATGACTGGAAAACCAATTTTTTCTTAGTTATTGACACTATTGTTTCGAGTCTCAATGGGGACATGATCACTCCTTGGAGGACACAGTCACATCCAGTTGATGTGTCCTAAATGGTGCAAAACGCGCGTATTGTATTCTGGTATCAACCAGATAACTAAATATTTCTTTGTGATTTACTACCATTAAGCTCCATTTGACAACAAAATTTCGAAGCAGAAACATTGAAAGTGATGGACTATTAACTTCTGATTACTAAAGTATCTGGATCACTGTTGGCTTTTCGTAAAAACTATGTATGAGCTATCTTTGAGTTGAACATGAAGATTGTCTTTTTAAATATTATCGTCGAACACACATCAAAGGCACTTTGTGAGATAATTTCAAGAGAATAAGTTTAGAGGAGTTTTTATGAATTCATTCCCTTCTAAATTATCGTCGTTACCTTCGATGCTACAGGTGTTTCCTATTCTGCGCTATATTCTACTTGCTCAAAATGACCTAATAATTGCTTATGCTCATTTTTTGAATTTCCCGTCGATCTATTTTTGGCATTTTAAACGACGGATGCTCGGTCCTAGTCTGTGTGAAGAGACCATCACTTACTGAGAGGCAGGTACATCTGGATGATGAGTACTAACTAGGACGAATTGCGTATCCTTGATTTCACTGCTAACCGACTGTCAACTAGATGAATTCTTCAGGGTTGTTGATGCATTTTTCTTTCAAGCAACAAGAAACGGGATATTCAGGTCAATAATGACTAATGGCCATTTGATTAACACAACTCTATCACAGCACATCATTACATTTGTTTCTAATCACGTGAGATGAATAACATCATCGATCACTATGCACATCTTCTCTAGGTTTGGACTGCTCGGTTGGATGTATCTGGGATTTGAGTATAGCACCTATCGTTTAAACCCTAGAGTCGTATTCATTAGGTTGCTTGCGTTTTTTGGAGTATTATCACTTCCAAGAGCATAGGTAGCAGGGATATAGATCTTTTATTTGAACACAATACTTCCAGCCAATGAGCCTTGGATTCAAATCCCCTCCCACGTACTTCACTCTTGACAAAACTAGGTAGTATCATCAGTCCTTACACGAAAAGTGTGACTCATAGCCTGACTGCAAGTCCGAAATATGATGAAACGAACTGAATGGATTCTTTACTACTATTACTACTATCCACTACCATACAAAAATCATCTCAGTGGGAATTAAAGCATCACCAAACTATCTATTAGAGAATATCACATCACAAAATACTTGGTCATTTGGTTATAATTCAATAATATTAGATTCATATTTTGCGATTAAGGATGGAGGGCTTGAATCCTGTGTTAATCCTTTTTTTAAATAAGTATATGTGCTTGTCTAATCTCTTCTTGAACAAGTCAGTTGAAGATGTAGACACCACTTCTTCTTGGAGTCGAACGATTTCAAGACTTTATGACTCGGTTGGAGAGCCAATACTCCACAGCGATAAAGCTCCTCCTTGACTTTTGAACTCTTCTGTTATGTCCTCTAAGATGTTCCGATCTGGTGAGACGAAGAAGGGTAGACCAAGTCTATAGTCATTACTTAAACTTTTGAACACTGTCCTATAGGTATTATGAAGAGAAGAGATTCAAATTGTTAAATCTTTGATTGTATGAAAAATTAATCATACGCGTGACCTTCTTTTGAGCCCTTTCTTGAATGTATTAATCCTTCTTAAGACAAGGACTGGCTGGCTGGCCGGTTGGTCTGGATCCAGTTTTCTAGTAACCAAGCCCGAGGTGTATATAAAGTAGTGAAAATGATTAAAAGATCAACAAATAATTAGAAAGCTTGTTATTCTCTACCTCAGAATAATTCATTATGAAGAAACACATATATGCACACACACACGACTTTTGTTATAATCGTCTAATTTAAGTTGACACATTTGTATAATGCATTTTTCATAAATTTATATTTCCATATATATATATATATATAAGATGACTAATAGCCATGTCATACACATGTCTGCATTATATTTTAAATAATTAATTAAATTGGTCATGTTCATATTATAAACGATGAAAGTAAATTATATTATTAGAGTATTCAAGGTCAAGGTGTTCAACAATTCAATTTTCACTTTACCTGTGTCAAACAATGCTGAGTTGATGGGTTAATGTGTTGAATCTCAGCCTGCTAGACAGACAGAGAGAGAGAGAAGAGATAATTAGTTACCACGTTGATTATGCTAATGAATGTGAAATTAGTCATCTATTTTTATTCTTACTCTATTTTGGTTCTCTAAGGTTTCTCTAACTACTTCAGACACACTAGATGTCTATATCAAGTTATTCATGACATTAATCATCTATGTGATATGTTCAAATAAAAAGGGTCTGTCATGTTTAACCATGGATTGATATCAGTTAGAGAACCATGGAAAACCAGGGAGTACTGGACACCTATTTCATCAGCCTAGTTTGGGACTCATCGGTAGTACGTACCCACCACCAGAGTTCGAACCCACGACCTTCCAGTTACAAGGTAATCTCGTATACCGTTCAGTCACTGGAACCCGATTCATTGGCCAGCCATGAATTCTAACTTCTACCAATTAGTCAAAATTGTAAAACAAATCAAATTCTTGCAAATCAACGCTTGAAAAAGTGTTTGGTTTGTTTTCATTCGATGTCGTGGTGTATCTTATTAGCTAAAAGGTATAATACAGTAATCTCACTACTACATAGTCCGTTTATAAACAGGTTTTTCCATTGTATATTAACGATTATTTCCATTATCACCAGAATAAAGTGTTATAAATTCAAGTGGAACATTTTTCTTAGTATAGGGAGAATTTTCAATTTAGATATTTACAAGACTAAAAAAGAAGGACTGAGCAAAACATACGCTGCTAGATAACTTCCTAATCTACCTCCGCAGTTGTATAAACAAATTATATTTAAACACTAGTTGTTATTGGCAACAGTGGCGTTCTTTTTACACAATACCGAGTTCGAAGTCAATTAGTAGATAGTGACTAGTAGTGGAATCCAGGATGTGCATTTCGTCCCACTTGGAACTCGTCATTGGATGTACCTACACTTCCCACTGAGTGAGTGATACTGTTCCCACTGTTCCATTGCTAGTCAGCATCCATCAGTCGACTTCAAGTTTCATGATCAGACATCATCAAAACATTTGCATAAGGAGCCGATATATCCACCTGAGACCTAGTACGTCGGTCCAGTCGACTGACGGAAAAGCCTAAAATTGAATTCAATACCAAGTTTTTTAAGATAAATAGAATTACAGTTCAGTTCCAAAGCATGCGTGAGTGATAAGATGCATAGAAATAGAATATTAAACTGTGAATATCAGATACAATCAGAAAGAAAATTTATACGACATTAAAAGATGCTTGAAACAATGATGGCTCGTGAAAGGCTTAGAACGAAGGAAAAACCATCAGGTTTTTACAATCAAGTCATGATGACCAAGGGAGAGAAAGCGTCTGAAGGAACTTTTGCTGAATACATAAATTAGGCTTCTTCAGGTGGATTCTGGCAGCTTCAACAATATATGCAAAAGACGAGCTCGTAGAGCAAAATTAAGATTTGGCGGAATACGTTGGATAACTTTGAAAGCATTGTTAACATAACAGAAATAATAACATTTTTTATTCTGGACAGTATTTATAAGATGTACAGAATTTTCAGAGGTGTTTATTGCATCATATTTTCCCTTCGTACAATATCCTCAAGTAAAATATTAATTGACAATAGATCGTGAGACACAATGGTCTCTGATCTGAAGCACAAACCATTTCATTATGATATATCTACTTTGTCTCCTTCAAGAAATCCACGATATCTGCTTGAAAGCCAATTGTGAGATGTTCAGAAGTACATTTCGAAACCCAAGGACGTAACATAAGAACAACTATCTCATGTATTGGGATATATTGCCGCCTACAATCAGGCTTTTTCTCAAGTTTAGTTAGGATTTGTGAATCAGAAGCTTATAAGCATTTTGAATACACACAAGAGTTGATAATACCACTAGAGGTCATATCTTAATCAATTAAAACAAACCAAATGAAAGAAAATATATACGGAATAGAGAGATAGAAGTTTTTGCAGCCTAAGTTTTAAGCAGACTGCCTTTATTTTCAGTATTTACAAGGTAAGCTGAAATAGAGCTTCGAATAAACTTTGTCTGTTTTAACATTATGCAGAGCGGTTAGGTAAGGGACACAACTACTACGAATAATCTTAATTTTGCTTTATGAGTTGGTCTTTTACATATATTGTTGAAGCTGCCAGAATCCACCTGAAGAAGCCTAATTTATGTATTCAGCAAAAGTTCCTTCAGACGCTTTCTCTCCCTTGGTCATCATGACTTGATTGTAAAAACCTGATGGTTTTTCCTTCGTTCTAAGCCTTTCACGAGCCATCATTGTTTCAAGCATCTTTTAATGTCGTATAAATTTTCTTTCTGATTGTATCTGATATTCACAGTTTAATATTCTATTTCTATGCATCTTATCACTCATGTATGTATACTTTTAACCTATATGAACTATGTTTTTACGAGTTGATCACGGATTGATATCACTTAGAGAACCATTGAAAACCACGGAGTACTGGACAGCTGCTGTTTCATCCTAATTTGGGAATCATCGGCAGTACAAACCCACCGCCAGGGTTCGAACCCACTACCTTCTGGTTACAAGGCAAGCTCGTATACCATTCAGGCACTGGGACCCGATTCAATGGATCATGAATTCGGACTTCTTCCAATTCGTGATTTAGCGCGACCCCAACCATTGTGTTGGTGGGACATCCATCCACACACGTGATATCGAATTGGACCTCACTGGTCAAATCGTAACAACATAACTAACCCTTACAAACCAAACTATAGAAAATTAATCTGATGGTCGCAGTGACTTGCTACAGGTTGGAGTTTCCTAAGTTCTAGTGAGAAGTCGTGACCAGTGAGGTCCAATTAGATGTCACGTGTGTGGATGGATGTCCCACCAACACAATGGTTGGGGTCGCGCTAAATCACGAACTGGAAGAAGTTAGAATTCATGAGCCATTGAATCGGGTCCCAGTGGCTGAATGTTATACGACCTTGCCTTGTAACCGGAAGGTCGTGGGTACGAACCCTGGAGGGGATGTGTACTACCGATGAGTCTTAAACTAGGCTGATGAAATAGGTGTCCAGTACTCCCTAGTTTTCAATGGTTTTCTAATTGATATCAATCCGTGATCAACTCGTAAAAACATAACTAACCCTTACAAACCAAACTATAGAAAATATATGAACTATAATTTTATTGATCTTAACAACTCGATGTTATTTTTTCTGAGTGACCTGAGCATTAAAACATCAATAATATTCTGATTTTTGTTAATTTCGCCAGATGAAACTTATCAACGCTGCTTTGAATAAAACCTTCTTGATTGACATTTCGATTACTCCAGGTGTAAATTAGTATCACTGGTATACCAAAAGTGTATGCCCCGCAAGCATATCGTTTTTGATATAACAGTAGAACTTGTGAACTGTGGTAGAGTATAACTTGACACAATGTTTTACAATAATATTTGCTGATGACCATCTTTTGAGCACAAATTATTGCTCATAATCATATCAAGGCACTCGCATAACCTTCCTGCTTCGTTTATACACATGAGTAAAAATTGATTAGACATTTGAATAAAAATCAACATAAGATAAAGTACCTTCGGAAATAGTATTAGTGTTATCAATAAAATACAGTCAGATGGGAAATAAGATGTTTTTATAGTAAAATAATAAGTAACTTGTTAGAATGTTATAGTGTGAATTGAATACATTTTAACATTATCTATCATCCTCTGATTTGACTAGTAATAGTATCTTCCATATCTCTGGTATGTGCGCGGAGTCACTTCTATTCGATATGTTCGGTGTAGGCTCGATGACCCATGATTCAGTTATCAACCTCTCTTTCCACCTACCTATATTACTCTTTAGAATCTTGACTCTGTCCCATCCTATTGCGTGGTTGTGTTTTTAAGCATGCACTGCAAATGCTGAGCTTTTTTCTAAATTACTTATCTCCGTGTGATCAATCATTCTAACTTTAGCTAAATTCTCATGTTCGGATAATCTGACTACCCTCCAACCTATTAGTTTGACCTATGTAGTTGAAATAGCAAACAGTCATTGCAAGGTATTTTGTGAATTATATTATTTTGTCTAATTGGGTCAACTGACAGCGTCCTTTAGCCTACACAGGTCGTCCTTGCTGAATGAGTTTGTAGGTTTAAATGCCACCCTAATTCCTGTTTTATTAAGAATCCTACTAAGGGTCTCAGATGTCTCCTGCTTACATGGAAGAACTGTAGATACCTTATATTCTCTCTTATTTATATTATCAGTATTAGTCTCCCTAGCGTTTTTATTTTGGCCTTTTTCGATCTCCCCAATGAATTTTATAGGATAGTTATTTAACATCAACGCCTCTTCTATCTGTTTTATTTCATCATTTAGGTCTCTTCTTGTGCTACATAGTGCTATTGCTCGGTTTGTTAGACACTTAACTAAGCCTGCCTTAACAGTTAACGCATGAGATGAATTAAAGTCTAAATATCTATTACCACAATGCGTTGGTATTGCTTCTTATAAACGCCAGTGTACAGTTTATCTTCTTCTGTTCATTTTATTTTACAATCTAACATAGCTAATTTTCCTTGTTCATTTTCCGATTTAAATGTGAATTTTATTCCCTTTGGTAGGGAGTCTATATGTGTCAAGAAACTAGAGATAGATGTTCTGTTCTTAACACTGTGAAAGTTTCATCTGCGTATTTCCATCATATATTTGGGGTAGGATTAAATGTGTTAATAGTAGTATTTTCCCATCTGTCCATAAAGATATCTGCTACGATACTGTTGATCCCATTGCTCCACCTTCTGATATGATTATGAGCAACAATTTGTACTCGAAAGATGGCCATCAGTAAATATTACTGTATAACACTGTGTGATTTTATCAAAATAAAATTCTATCCATAATGGAGCTAACATGTCTTCACTTACTAGTCTTATCAGTTTTATGAAATTATAAAAAGGTAAGCAGTAAAGATGGACATAATATTGCTGGGTATACATAATAAACGGATGATATGCTTTACATTTCGATGAACTGTAAACTACTAAGGTGAATGGAATACTACTTGCTCATAACATTGAGCTTATTGGCTGTGAATATATGTTAGTATGGTGATTTTCCCCTCCATGATTGTCCCAATGGCCAGTGGACCCTCAAGCATTCTAGTTTACTTTACATTCGATCTCTGATGCTCTCCAATGTCATTTATTAGTAAGTATCAGAATTAGTCGACCCAAGTTTTCATAAATCTTTGTTAGGGTGTGATCGAATTCACCTTAAAACTTCAAACTGTTGAGCAGTAAACTGATGGCTTTACAAGGACTTGTTATGTTTTAAGGCCAAGTGGCTATTGAACTGGATCACCACATGATGCAGATTATAAATCCACAAACACAGAAATTCGACCCACTGGCTGGAGCGTACTATTCTTAAGTCAGAAGCTGATGGTCACAAGCTCTATACCTCAGTGAGTTACTGCTGTACAACCGGCTTTAGTTCATGATGAAATGTACCCTTTTATAGCTTTCCATATATAACTTTGTTATGATGAACTCAGTCAGCAGCAGGAGGACAAGAAAACTGACTTACTTTTTAAAATAAACCAACCACTCGTTGAGGCAGAATATCATTGAGAATAGAAAGAATCTTAATCGTCTTTCCTACCTATAAACGCATAAATGCATGCCTGTTTGATAAGACACTGTCTACGGTGACAGATCATGCCTTTTTTATCTCCTATGAAATCAGCTGTATTTTCATTCATTTGTTTCAGTTGAATAATTCATTTAATGATATATATACATTTTCATTATTCCATTTCTTCCACGATAACCATCTCTTTTATCCAACAGTGTTATGATATTTACGAGCTACTGTCAAGATTTTCTATTCTCCTTTTTGTTGTGCTCGCTGTTTTTTGACTACTATTTTTGTTCATAATCTCTGAAATAACAGTCTAACATAAATGAGTGTGATATTCACTCTCCAAATTGTTTCATTATTTCTTCTCCACTTTTTTGGATTTTGAGTTTTGTAGGAATCGAAATTAACTTATATATATATATATATATATCCTGTAGTTTAGTTTGTAAGGGTTAGTTTTGTTTGTACGAGTTGATAATTATTGAAAACCGAAGAGCGATAAAAAGCCACTCCGTTCTAGCTAGAGACTCTTCAGTGGCGGGGATCACGACCCCACTGAAAGTCGAACCCCCAGGGTCTTCAGGTTACAAAGTGATCACTTTGACCGCTTAACACCTGAGTTGGGATTAAATGAGCCATGAATTCTAACTTCCATCAATTCATTATACAGAGCTGTCACCAACCAGTGCCATCGATAAGCATCCGCACTAGCTTAACATCCTGGACATCTCTGACTTAGGCTTTTCTAGCCTTATTTTGCTGACGGTAAAGCTCATAAAAGTTCAGCGATATTAAAACACAGGTATCAGTGATGTTGAATATTTCAGAGAAATATATATTTTTTTCTGTAGTTTGTTTGTAATGATTAGTTCCGTTTTTAAGAGTTGATCACGGTTTGATATCACTTAGAGAACCATTGAAAACCAGGGAGTACTGGACAGCTGCTGTTTCATCCTAATTTGAGAATCATCGGCAGTACAAACCCACTGCCAGGGTTCGAATCCACTACCTTCCGGTTACAAGGCAAGCTCGTATACCATTCAGCCACTGGGACCCGATTCAATGGCTCATGAATTCGAATTTCTTCCAATTCGTGATTTAGCGCGACCACCAATCAATGATGCTTACAGTGGCTGAATGGTATACAAGCTTGCCTTGTAACCGGAAGGTCCTGAGTTAAAATCCTGGAGGTGGGTGAGTACTGTTAATGATTCCCAAACTAGGATGAAACAGCAGCTGTCCAGTACTCCCTGATTTTCAATGGTTCTCTAAGTGATATCAATCCGTGA
This sequence comes from Trichobilharzia regenti, assembly GCA_944472135.2. Classification (NCBI taxonomy): domain Eukaryota; kingdom Metazoa; phylum Platyhelminthes; class Trematoda; order Strigeidida; family Schistosomatidae; genus Trichobilharzia; species Trichobilharzia regenti. Next base: position 39,521,260 of record OX235263.1, read on the forward strand.
TCAGCTCGTAAAAACAATATATATATATGACTAGAGGGATGTTAGTCAAAAATGAGCCATGATTGAAGCTGTAACAAAACTTAATTCGCAGCGAGATATTATATCTAGTGGTCTTCAGTTATACAGATTGATTCTCTAGTTATTTATCATGGTGTAAGAAACCCTCTCAGGACACATCAGCTCCCATATATGTCCTGGAAAACCTCAACTGAGATGCAGTAAAGGAAGACAAGCATTGGCAAATATTTTTTCATTCCTTTACCTTCGTAGTGGAACATAAGGCTTCCAGATAGAGACTTGAAGTTTCTGTAGCAGTGGTGTTTATTTTTACAGGATTGGGTTGCTAGCCTCATGCTCAACCTTTCCTCTTTACCATCTTTATTACTGGCTTAGCGAGGTAAGGAGCGCGTCTGGGGCCGGGGATCGAGCCCTGAACCACATGTGTGGTCGGTGAGCATTCTACCGCTGTGCCATTGGAGTGGATCCCAAAGAGGCTGAATTGTCTACGTGCTTGCCTTCTAATTGGGAGGTTCTGGGTTCGAGCCCTGGGGGTGATTACTGGTGAAAAGTCCCAAACCAAGACGAAAAAGCTCTCCAGTACTCCCTGGTTTTCAGTTGTTCTCTAAATGTAATCGATAAGTGATCAAACTTGTAAAAAATCAAAACCCTACAAGTTACTTCCTGAAAACATAATAATAATAATGTGGAGGAGTTACAGAAAAACAGGAGGTGAATTCATTCATACTTCATGGATCGATTGATCGTGTATGACATCACCGGAATCCTTCAGTTGTTATGCTCAATAGTCTGGTGAACTCTAACAACAATCCTCTTCAGTTAATGTCCTTCAATTATTATTATGCATGTAATTAATTCCAACTTAGCCTGTATGTTTGACATATCTCACAATGTAGTAGTACTATTGATTAGATGGGGTAAATTTTGTGATAATGAGACTATCTGAGATACTCATGGGTCATCGATGTGATTAAAGGTGAAGTGAAAATTCTGATCGTGGTGGGATTCGAACTGGCAGCCTCCGAAGTAAAAGTCTGTCTCTAGGCCTTTACCTGTAATGATCGGTGTAAAATGTGATGACCTGGTTAACATTTGGGTCATGTAGCTCAATTGATGATAGCAATTAAGAACCCATTGACTCACTCAAAATGAACAAAGTGAAGTATTGACTTGCAAGAAATTGTGAGTAATAGAGTTCTGTGGTGGGCTTAGTACGTCAGCAAAGGTTAGTAAGGAAGTAGAGGACGGGGTGCTGTACATGTGTAATTGATGAATACTAAAATAGTTTGATTCTCGGAAGACCTAATGAAATCAGTCACTTAGGGGTGTAGACTATTTTTCCCTTTTCTGTTGTTCAAAACAAAATTGATTCTCTTAATCATGAAACAAACAAAAATTAGTTTTTTCTATTAAAAAATACTAATTACTAATTAATTGAAAACCCTCAGACATATATTAAACAGAAATGATAAATATTTACCTTAGAAAAATAATCTGAATATCTGATTTCATCTCATAGTCTCAGTCCTGAGGTAGAACCACTACTGTCTGACGATATTGTCTAGAAAGACAGACAATGAAAGCTTCTCACAAAGGGAAAACTATCCACCTAAGGGAACATAACCAATCTATTACTGTCTGTTACGTCAGTTGTGTTTTTATTTTTACATTGATTTGCCAATAAGTACCATATTTTTATGTCTCTGTTAACTGCCTATTTATTGGATTGTCTCAAAATATCAGGGAACATTTTGTCGACATTTCAAGGACGTCTCTTTTTACAATAACTTTAGAGGTCACTGATTGAATAGTAGCTGGATGAATTCGATTTGTTCAACTAGTTCGACTGACTCTTAGTAGACAATGAGTTGTCATTAGTATAACTGTATTTGTGATTTGAACATGCTATCACAGTTTTGGCTACTGCATACTACCTGCTGTATTCGTTGAGTGATAAGTGTTGATCGAAGAAAAGAAGAGGGTTACTCAACAATCCACTTGCGATTCCATGCAGTTGGCAGTGAGCTATACCTATAGTGTAAGGGCTACCAAAACCTCGTTAGACGAAGCAGGATTCGAAGCCGTGACCCTCTGGTTGGATAATTGAGTGTATAGAGCCAAAGTTCAATCCCTACAAACCGACACTTGAATATTAATGAGATGCTGACTAGCGACTTCCCCTGTTCAGGTAGGTAGTTACCTGGTGCTCTGGTGAGAAGTCGTGACCAGTAGGGTGCAGCAGGTCAGGTGTGAGGCTAGTGGTCGCGCTATGTCGTGAATTGGCAGAAGTTAGAATTCATGGGCCATTGGATCGGGTCCAAGTGGCTTAATGGTATACGAGCTCGCCTTGTAGCCAGAAGGTCCTGGGTTCGAACCCTGTTGTTGGGTGCGTATTGCTGAAGAGTCTCAAACTAGGCTGGCGAATCAGCTGGCTGTCCAGTTCTCCCAGGTCTTGCAATGGTTCTCTAACTAATGTCGGCTCATGATTAAATCTTGTAATCAACACTAATTGTTGACTAATGCCTACCAGTTAGGCTATCTGCTATAATAATGCTTAGACCAGGATACTGGAAAGTATTTAAACATTGAAATTATTTAGTAATTTACACACTTAGTTAGATTGTTTGATTTTATGTGACTAATTAATGGATAAGCATAGGTGGAATAATACTGTCTCATTTATGGATCATAAAAATACAGTGCTTCGGTAATTATTCTTTGTCACCTGCGGTTCAAGCAATATACTGAAATACACACGATATCATATATCAATATTGCCGTATCCTTAAATTCTTTAAATATTTGCTTCGTAATACCCAAAGTTATTGATGTGTATGTACTATTTGTTGTTACTCACAGCAGATATGAGTAGTACAGTTCACATTGGTTCAACATACACTCTGTGTTCATCATACTCACATGCGTACTATCTACAAACTAAGTTAACGAACTTAATGTACACACACACACATAGATAATTTTATGTTGTTATGTTCTCTGAGCTAGGTGGTTCCATTGGCGGAGGCATTCTGGACATAATATCTTCAGTGCAATTGAAGTTTCTCAGTTAAACTACCCGTCTCAGAGAAAATAACCACATCAGAATTATTTCAAGACACAGAAGTACTAGTATAGATATACATTCAGACGATTACGCAGTCAATTGCGACAAAGACTGACTTTTAGACAGTTTCATCGTTGAATGTTACAGTTGAAGTTCACCACCAGTGTAATATGCACACAAATATAATCGTGTTTGCTACACAGATGTTCGGTCCATATATATATATATATATATATATATATATATATATATATATATATATATATATATATATATATTTCAGCTGGGCATTTTTGTTTTGCCTAGTAGAGCATGAATCACGCCTCTATTCTTTTGATTTTTATTCTTGAAACAAAGGAAATTTAGATGTGTATTTTAGAAGTGTATATTTTACATATATATACGAATACAGATGTCTGAATGTTTGGCCAAATGGATTCTCGTGTGCTTTTATTCCAATTTTTATGGCCTATCTAGACAAAAAAAGAAAGAAACAGACGATTATTCTTTGATAAAAGTCATCATTTGTATTTTGAGGAAAAGTAATAATAGTGGTATAGTAGACAATGGCACCTAACTATAATTCACAAACGTTTAAAGAAATATTAAGATGGATGATCTATATTCAAAATATCTGTTAACCTTTAGTTAGTTTAGAAACATTAGAATGACCTTTAAACACGTTTAAGCTGGAGTTCAGCTATGAACTTCAATTATCCAGGGCATTAAAATTAGTTATGATAAGGTGGATAAACTTCGGAAAAACCTGATGTGAAGTTTTTATGGCTGAATGATATCAAGTATTCCAGATAATATAAGGCTAAGATTGTGGTTCCGCGGTCGACGAACTCCTAAACCTCGCCTAGCCGGTAGAAAGCTCTGTAAACAGGGAAGGTAAGGTGTGAAACTAGAAAAAACACCCCTTAGGAAGCAAACAACTCTGCTACTGAAACTCAAAGGCTTAAGCTTGCAGACCTATGTTCTACTGGCGACTCATATGAATAAAATGTTATAATAATAATGAGATCATGGTTGGTGAAACAAAAAAAAACAGTAGGTTTCTCTCTAACTGTCCTTATCTCGGTGGACATTTCCTTTAGTTGTGCACTTTACTGGTTTTCTACATCACCTTGTTGTCAAGATTTTTAATGAATTAGTTGGCCTAAGTGAAGAGATTGCTCGATTTTCAAATACATCAGCTGACATAACGAATATTGGCTGGAAAGCAATAAATTTTGCTTCTAAGTATTTATTCCACTTATTATCAGTGTGATGCGGCACTTTTCCATGCTCATAGTGACCAGCCGTTTGGACCTCATTGAAGGAACATAGTGATACCCTAGAGTTGATTCCAAAGACCTACAGCTCTACAAAAGCTTACCTTCGAAGACAGTGAGTTTTTATTAAATGAATACAGAAGTTTTGAATGGGGTTCATGTTCACTCGGATAATAACCGAATGGATTTCACTCAATTATGAACTCACAAAGTTGTTTGTCATTAAACTACCTATTTGTGTATAACATGAGTTATTTTTCCACAGAATGAAATGCATCGATGATTTTCTGCCTCACAGTATTTGTTTGTGAATAGGAAATAATACTTTCACACTTAAATCAGTCGGCATATATTCGATGAAATTATCTTCTAGTTGTCTGAATTACTAAATACTAATTTCTTTTCTGCGAAATAACTCACTCACTGAGTGATACAAATTTTGATAGAGAAAGAAAGACCAGATTTGCAGCTGATTATGAGCAATAGTTTGGGCTCGAAACGTCATCAGTTAATATAACTGTACAACAGTGTGTGATTTATCAAAATAAAAACTTATATCCATAATGGAGTTATACTCTACCCCAGTGCCTAAGGTGTATACTTATATGCCTGCGTTTTATCTCCCGGGTTGGGTGGTGGCATAACAGGGTGAGCAATATTGAGGTTAGGCTTCGGTCGAGTGCTAGGTAAGTTGGGGAAATCAATCGACGAGGCTATGAAGTTACACCGATTCAGATGATTAGGATATGTGTTACGCATGCCTAGCCATCGACGGTCAATGTCATCTGACATAGGAAGGATCAGATTGGAAAAGAGCTAGTGGTGGTCAAACGAAGACAAGGCTTCATCAGTCAATGAAATCCACAACAGTTAGTTTAAGCTAGTCAGCCAGCCACGTAGGGAGGTGTAGACTTTCTGACCAGTTATGGTCCTCAGGATGGTAAAAATTAATGAGTGGAGACAATTAGTGACATGGCTCAAAATTATTCTCAATGGTTGGCGCAGATGCATTCACTCTTTGTGATTTATAATATCCAATGAGACTCCATCGTTCTTCCACATTACTATTCATTTTGCCCCATATCTCTGTTCACTCTCTCTATTTTGCATTTCTTTCTTTGCCTACTTTCTTCTTTTGCTTTGTGTGCTAAGTGAAGAGAGGCGACTAGAACTGCTGCATATTGGTGCAAAGTTCTATGCTGAAACCGGTTAGTCAGGATACTCGCCGACCATGCACATGGTCCGGGTTTCATTCCCAGGCAACATACACCTTAACCTCCCCTAGTTGGTAGTAAGCTCGGTAAATAGGAAAGTTTGGGCATATGGGACTAGCATCCCTACCCCTTCAAAAAAAATAATACGACCGCTCATGGAACTTCAAAAGACTTGAGATCTATGTTCCACTCGGGACGCGAAGAATTGAATCTATATATATATATGGTTAATTAGAGGCAAACATCCATAGATAACCAAAAACCTATTTACTTGTTCGCCTACAATTATTATTATTATTGATTCGTGGAAATACAATGTGTTTTCTTTTACAGCATTTCCGTAAATAATTGTTTACCTACCACCAGTAATTTAGAACACACAACAGTGCTATTTTTTTCTTCAATTTTTCATATTATTCTTGGACAAAAAGTGAAGAATTTGCTCACTCCAGGTGTGTGTGTGTGTGTGTACATGACTGTGTGTGTACGTCTGTGCGTGTTGGTGTGTATTTAGGATTAACTAACTATCTTGACGGTTGATTTTTGCGAAATTCTCTTTTTCGTGACCCTTACAAGTTCGGATTAAACGATGACATTGTTGAACAATAAATAATAATAAAATAAATAATAAAAATAAACTCCAATTTCTGTTGATTTGCAGATTACAAAAGTAAATTGAATGAAATTATCTTGGCAATCGGTTGTTTCTTTTATTTGTTTAGTTTAAGTGATTTTATTAAACGACTGATTGATTTTTGATAAGAATAATCACTTTCTCATCATAAATAAAAAAACTGCTAGTGGTAGTTGGTAGGTAGTATTAAATACGGAAGGGAAGTAGGTAAATTGAGATATAATAATAATAAATAATGGACAAGTGTTTCATGATACCTATGGTATATATATACTACTGATTAGTGGCTAGTTATGAGTAGTTGGATACCACCCACATCAAGCAGATAGGAGTGATTTAAACACTGGAGGGTAGTTTCGTTCGCTTGGATGGAGGTGAGCTCATTACTGGTGTATCCGGTTGGAGTGGTATTGAACTACTCATATCATTCGATCAATAGTAGTATATGAAATCATGCAATTATACTTCTTCTCTTGACTGCTACTTGTGATATCAAGCAGATCATATATTATGACTTGAATGATTCCAATTCTCAAAGGAAGTTGAGGTAAAGTGCCACTTCGAACTGTGTAAATTGGTGAATTAATTTACTAATTGCATATTTTCATCCTAGTTCCGGAATCATCAGCATCCTGCCTATTATTCTCTATTGTTCCCCCTTAGTTTTTCCAGGGCTACTGAACAAGGACTATATCTTATTCCGTAGGGTGTTCAAGGTTGTCAGCAGGGTAAGCCACAGAGTGCTACTTGACCAGCTTGTTAATATTCTGGTTGACAGACATTTGGACTCATGTGAAAAATGGGCTAAATCCATTCTATCTAACTCACACCAACCCCTTCATTCACAACGCTGCCATTGTATCTCATCAGGCAGGACCAGAAGTCTATATAAAAAACTATACACTCGCACTAGCGAGTACAAAAACTCAACCATACCTTACTTGTCTCATGTTCTGTGCGATAAAGAAAGCATTAGGCGTGATACTTATGACTTATTAAATAGTCAGAAGAACAATTGGATCTCATCTTTCCAACTCATATCATTTATAGGTATAACGTTTTCTATCTTTCTTTTCCTTTTTTTGTTATGTACTGCTTTGTTTCTCTCTTCCTTACAAACTCTACTTAAAACATTCTTCTTCTTTCTTTCACACTCTGTATATCTCGACCTTTTTGTTACCGGTTACGCCAGTAAATATGCTAGTACCTACTTTTCTAACACGTTCAAACAGTCTGTTCCATTTTGGCTTTGCTACCGATATGCTAATTTGTTATTGTCAAAACTAACTGAGATTACCCATAATCTATGTAGAATTTTATTTATCGTTAATGTACAAACTGAATGCAATACTGTAGTGAAATGTTGAGAATTTCATTCTGTATTACAAGTGCTGTTTTGGAATAAAGCAAATTATTATTATTATTGCGCAACCACCACGAGGGATTCGAATTCAGGACCTCCCGATTACAAGAAAAGCTTATATGCCATTCGGCCACTGGGAACCGATTCAATGGCCAGCCCATAAATTCTAGCTTCTACCAATTCGTGATTTTAGCACGACCACCAACCAATTTCATCGGCGGGAAAGCTATCCTCACTCCCGAGTAGATGGATCTCACTGGTCACGACTTACCACTAGGAATGCAGGAAACTCCGTCCTGTAGCAGGTCACTAGCGGCCATCAGAAGTGAGAATTTATGGGCCATTGAATTGGGTTTCAGTCTCTGGGTTGCTCCTTACCACTTCTTTAGTGAGACAGATTTAATTTGTAATTCATTGGTAGTGCTGTTGATAAGCTACACTTTACCAGGCCTTATTAAACATAATTTACCTAGTTACCCAATAATTCAGTACTTTACCTAAGCTGCAGATAATGACGACAAAACGCAAATTAAAAAGACTTAGTTAATTGGAAATGTACTCTAGTTAGCAGTATAATTAAGTAAAATAAGAGGTTGAAACCATTCAGGCGAGAAAGATTTAAAGCTAATCTAACGAATATGACCGTATCACAAACTCAAAGGATGTCCGTGTTGACAGCTCAACGGAAAAGAGCAAAATCGCATTGGAGCTAGGTCGAATATGTACACATTAAAACAAATCTCTATAGAATTTCGACTTGTACTAATCCATCACTATGGTTACCATCCTTTCAGTTATAACTGTGTTCACTGTTGAATATTTGTTTCAAAATTATCATTTAAAATTCTCTTTTGAATAAATCGCTGAATTGAAATGTCTAATTTTTTTACGTTTTCTTTTTTATTTCAGGAAGTTCTACAAGAAGTGATTACAATTCGTCCACCAAATATTGTACTTGTCAGTAAATTACCAGATTCTGGTGAGTATTTTTAATTTCCATACTTTATTTCATCATGTGATAAAGAGTTTTGATTTGATAAATTCGGTTTTATTGGTTGATTAATGTATTCTCCGACGAGTAACTGTACTGTACCCTACTGGTCACGACTTACCACTAGAACTCCAGGTGTAACTGCCTGAATAGGGCCAATCGCTGGTGAGCATCAAATGAATTTTCAAGCATTGGTTTTGTAGGGATTTTGTTTGATTGGTTAGAGGACATCGAAGGGCATCGAAAAATACATTGCGAAGTGGTCGCGCTATGTCGTGAATTGTTAGAAGTTCGAATGCATGAACTGGCCATTGGATCGAGTCCCATTGGCTTAATGGTCTACGAGCTCGCCTTGATTTAATTTTTATCTAGGTAAGCGTCGTGATTACAGAAGTGTTAGGTTGGGGAAATATCAGTTACCTCCGGATTTGAACAAGTGATATTCAGCTTTGAACTATGTTCTCACTTCAGCTTTAAACATCATGTTAGTAAACATCTTCAGATTGTGTTTTGAACATTATTATTATATCCTTTAATTCCTAGAGGAACATAGGGCTTCAGCTGCGCATCTCCATTGCCTTCTGTTTTCTGCCAACCTTTTCACTCCGCTGCAAGTCTGCTCACATGCTTTCATTTCCTCCTCACATGAGCTCCTCCAAGTCACCCTTGCATTGCCGACCAACTCACCGCTTCCCTTTCGGTTCCACTGGAGCGATGGCTTGTTTAGTGATGTCACTTGATGGTTTCCTCAGCGTATGGCCAGCCAATCCATCTTCATTTCCTCCTGTCTATTTGTTTCATAATCGGTTTCTTCTGGGTTGGTTCGCTCATTGCCAGAGATCACACCCTGTTGCTTATCTTTTCTGGCCAGCCATCTGATCTTGAGTATTGAGCGAAGACAACTGTTAATGAAGGTCTGAAGTTTGTTTGAGATGCTCTTTATGACACGGCGCCAAGTCTCTGATCCGTATAGTAAGTAGCACTGACTTCACATAGGAGTTAAAAATCCGAATCTTATTTTCGTTTTCATGTTGAGTGCTGTTGACCTCCACACAGACTTGAGAGTGATGAAAGCTTGTCTTGCTTTTCGGATTCTAGGTGTGATATCCTCGTCATTTCCGCCTGTAGTTGAAACGATGCTTCCCAGGTAGGTAGATTGGTAAATGAGGTTGTTTCTTTCAGGTTCCTCCCATTTATGCTGGCTGATTGTTGTCTGTTGTTGTTGTTGTTGCTGTTGGTGTTGGCCAGGAATCTTCATCGCCTCTGTTTTATCTATGTTCACTTGAAGTCACTTGATGTGTTTTGAATAGAATAATTCAATGAGCGATTGGGTTATCACAGTTTAGATAACAATGATTGAAATGTTGTTTCTTTATCTCTGACTGTTGTGTTGAGTTGCATAGAATTGCTTTTAAGAAAACTAAGTAGTATACAGTTGGTGGATGGTGGCTAGCAGTGGAATCCAGGATGCGCATTTCGTCCTATTTGGGACTCATCATCTGGATGTACCTGCATTTCTCAGTGAGTGATGACGTTCCCACCGAAGCTCGAACCCAGTACCCATAGTTTCAAACGCCAAAGCGTTATCCACTAGACCACTTAGGCCACGACAGCCACCTCTTGTGCAACGGGTCATATTAATTATTGAATTGAATTTTTGATTTTCCCGTCGATTGTTTGGACCGAAGTGCTCGGTCTCAGGTTGACATGTCGGCTTCTTGTGCAGATGCTTCGACGATGTCTGGGCATTTAATTAGTATACAATTGGTGGATGGTGGCTAGCAGTGGAATCCAGGATGCGCATTTCGTCCTATTTGGGACTCGTCATCTGAACGTACCTGCATCGTCGAGGCATCTGCACAAGAAGCCGACATGTCAACCTGAGACCGAGCACCTCGGTCCAAACAATCGACGGGAAAATCAAAAATTCAATTCAAAACTAAGTAGTGTTTTCATATGAAGATAAAATTAAAAACTTTTGGCCTTGCAATAGTGTTTCTTTTTGTTCGTTTTCGCCCCCTCCCCTCCATGTATCATTTGCTTTCTTTGACATCAAATCTATTTCCCTGCTACTTGGTGTTTTTATCCCGGTGGAAATCTCTTTATACATATACTACTGATAAATCTTATCAGTAGCACATGTCATATTACAAAATACAAAAATGTCTTGGTTCATTTTTGTTGAAGAATCCTTTTCTCTTCAGGGATTCGTGTACTTTTATGGTATACTGTTGTTATTAAACACTTCTTCAACTTATTCCATGTACGCTCTACTTTTTAAGCGTGTACTCCTGTGTACTTCGTCGTCATAGGTATGTCTATATGTGCTTTACAGTCATTTATCTCAGAAATGGTCTACGTCGGTGGCACAGAGTTTAGGACGCTCGCTGACCATACACATGGTTCGGGGTTCGATCCCCAGCCGACGCACTGCCTTACCTCTCTAAGCCAGGAATAAAGCTGATAAAGAGGAAAGGTTAGAAGTGAGGTTAGGAACCTCATCCTGATACAGAAACTCCAAGCCTCTAGCTTGAAGCCCTATGTTCCACTGGGAACGTGGAGGAATAAAAAAAACTCTCAGTAGTGATATCTCTGACAATGATCATCGCATCAAATCAAAGTATTCCAGTTGGGATTACTCTTACTAATTATCTGTATTTCTTTGTAAGCTTTCAAGAATCTATAATCATCCATCTTGTAGTGGGCAGAATTGATTTAGTACGTCAGTCAACTGGTGCCACTCTAAGAAGTAAATGAGGTCAATTATTGTGTAACTATGACTACACTTTTGTATTCCGGCGAAGGTGAAAGGAAAGTAATCCGAATGAATGACTGGCTGTTTGACCTTGATGCAGCCAATCACAGTTTGGTTAGGTACTGATGGAGTTATAACGAAGAAATAGGGTTTACTTTTTACTAATAAATGCAGTTTAGGATTTAAGGAGTAGATTTGATCCCGGAAAGAGCCTGAAAACAAATCTTTGATCCATTTTTTGACTCTTCTCTGATAACCCTAGCTACTGAGCCTAAATGAATATGGACACCTCTATGAGAAGGAAGAAGTTATTTCTGCAACGTTTGTAAGTGATAGATCCTTTGTAATACTCCCATACTTCTTCACATATTTTTTTTCACGAGCATGCTGGGTTTTCTTCACATAAACTAACCAACATAACTCTGATTGGTAGCTTCAAGGCCATTAAGTCGATCATCCACTTGAGTTACTAATCTTTCACTTCGCTCAAGTTTCTAAGTCTCAATTTATTTTCTTGTTTCAAGACAAGTATCACGACAGATTAGTGTCAAATGAAGTTACATTGAAAGCCAGTAGGAAGAGCTGACAGTAAAAGACATACTGCCAGGCTATCCGAATACGCTGGAATAAATACGTCTAAATTCTAGTTCACACATAACCTCATGTGTTTGATTAGGTTACCAACATATCTTATATCGTCAGCCAAAGGAACTATTCTTTCTTTGTTCATGACACTTTAGTGACCAGCTTCCACAGTACAAAGTTTGTTTGCTTTTTGTTACCTTGACTGAAATCTATTCCCATAATTCATCCAGTCCAAGGAACCTCATCTTTTCAATTCACTATAACTGCTGTGTTCTCTATATCTTTTTCAATCCACTGTGCCGTACGTATATACATACACACAGTACAAACATGCAACTATATTCAGTTAGTTAGTAGTTGCCTTGTCTCAACTTTTGGGTGTTGCCCTACTTCTCATTGTTTCCTATGTCCCTTAAAATTAATACTATTGTTACTTATGAGTTATATATTTATGAGAATGAATATATTATATTTAAAGGTGTGGTTATTCCGTCTTTCTTTGTTTGTAAATGGAATATCAGAATAGGGAATGGAATGAGTCATTCCAGTGTGTGATATGATATACTCTACACGATATGAGTCAACTGTACTCTAACAGTTTTAGCTTTATTTTTCTAAAACTTTTACGGAAAACATGTCTGAATCAATAACTGCCTATGTTTGTTCCTCTATCCTCTAGCTTGAATTTAATAAGATTTAAATCCCTTCTTCTTTTTTACAACTACGTTAGATCTTGGCCTTCCGTATGATTCTGTTTTATTTTTCTGAGTCTTTCTATATACTACTAATTTTGTGGCGGTGTGATACACAAAGTGTGTGCCAACGGAATATGATTCTCACATATTCCCACAGTTCAATACTGCACTAGCAAAATAATACGATATATCTATTTGAATATTCTGTTTATTGCTAGAGTCAGGATACTTTCCCCACAGTTCACTACTGTGTCAGCCGCAGAACCCTGTATGCATTTAAACATTTTACTTCATATCGTTTTATGTAGGCCGAAATCACACGCTAAATGATTGGTTAAAGAGCATAAACTGTATATATATAAATAGTGGTTTGATCAGTTGAAAATATAGGTTTGCTCCCGTGTCTCGCCTTCCGTTGTTTCATTTGGTATCGCTGCCTGCCGACAAATAGAAGGCCTATGTCCTGCAGTTTTCGAAGGAGACATATGGATCTTCTGACAGGACTTCAAGGCTGTTGCACAGTTGAATGGCGTCCAAGATCCGTCAGCGATAAGGCTGTTACTTGGAACGCTGATGGGAGGTCGGTCGACGGTAGAATATGATAATGTGAGGCTAATTCGCTCCAAAAACATGCAAACTGCTTCTAAAGTGTAAAGGACCATTTATAGTCAGCGCGAGACGGGGTCACGTATATACCATCAGAAGTGCAAAGACCGGACCAACTTCAGTCGAAACTTTTTGACGTGGGGATGAGTATGGTGGTGTGATAGAAACAGTGTGTTCCAATGGAATACGATTCTCACATAATCCCACAGTTCAATATTGCATTAACAACAGAACTATATATATATATATATATATATATATATATATATATATATATATATGTAAATATATAAACAGCGGCTCGATCACTTGAAAATATGCTTTGGCTTCTGTGTTTTGCCGTCAGTTGTTACAAATTAATGTGTAGTCTGTCTCCACTCGTTCGCACACCTAAAGTCGTCAGTCAAGTCTTCCGTCAACATTTATTACGGCGCATTACCTCTGGAAACCTATGGTAGATTTCTATCCCATATACACATGTTATTACACACAAATGTCTAAGATTAAAAACAGTAAATAATCATGCCAATTTAGCCTCATTTCTACACAAAAACATCGTTTTTATAATTGAGAAAAGTAATGCGTAAATTGATTTCTTGTTGTTGTTTATTATTTTTTTACATCATATTGTTTATTGATGTAGTATAAGTTGGTCGTCATAGTCCATTCAATGTTTCAATAGATCATTCATTAATAAGCAAGATATTATCATCACTATCAGATGTAGTAATAGTAGCAGTAGTAGTAGTAGTATAACATGAATGATTCACTAGAAATCGTAAACAAGGAAATTAGTTTAAGTAGCCCAAATTTGTTTATTTTGTTGTTATTGTTGTTGCTGCTGTTGTGTTTTTTCTTTCGAATCCAAGTGTGTAGCTGATTATGGATATAATCTGGTTAAAATGAAATACGTTGTTTCTTTTTATTGTAGCACAACTTGGTGTTGATTTTCTGTTACAGTGTGAAATTTTTTTCCTCTCTCTCTCTCTGTGTGTATTTAAGACGTAAAAAGTGGAGTCATTTTACACAAAATTTAGTCGGATGGACAATGGTGTATGCCTTTTATTTAGACTTTATGGACAAACTTACATATGAGATTGGTGTATTACTAGCCAATTCTCTCGTATGATTTTATCTAATCCATGCTAACTGTGAACGCATTTGCTTCTCAGTCTGCTATTGTTTCTAATTGAGGCCCGATTCACACACACAAATACATAGATGGCAACCGACTGGTGATGAACAGCATTTACATCTGTCTTTGGCGAACACTTTGGCACATAAACATCAGAGGTAAAAGTTAGTATTGATAAGCCATTAGATTTGATTTCAGTAGGTGAATGGTAAAATAGCTGGTCTCGTAACCTAAAAGTCCTGGGTTCAACCCCTACTGGGTAGGGTCTTGAGCGCATGCTGACGAAGACTCTCAAACAAGGAAGAAACAGCTTTTTTTAGTACTCCCTAGTTTTTCAAAGTTCTTTAACTAATGTTAGCACATGATTAAGCTTGAAACTAATCAATTCCTTACAAGTTAACACTTGATGGCAAAGTTAAACTTTAAGCACCACCAACTACCATTCAGCGAATTACCTTGGATGCACCAATCATGTGAAGGAGGCATTTTTGTGTATGGAATACACATATTTATGAGATATTGCATAAAAACTGGAAAAGTGTTGGAGAGAGATACCTTCCTCTCACATGTGATAAAAATAGCTCTCAGTTTTAGGTTGGAGTATCAACGGAGTATAGTTCAATTGTGGGTAGAATTTGTTTTGATAGAGTCTTACGGTGCGTTATACAGTAATATTTCCTGAGCAATAAATTGTGCTCGAAACGTGGTCATCAGTAAATATTATTGTGTAACACTGTGGGATTTTATCAAAATAAATTTTGCCCACAATGGAATTGTACTCTACCACAGTGCACAAGTTCTGTTCTTATATCAACAGAGTAATTTAACCACATTTTATGCATGTAATTTAGTTCTTCTAATCCTAACAATAACTCTAGTTTCTACTGAACCTAACTCTAACGTGAAGGTAGCCCTCAACTAACTGTAATCTAACTTGAACCAACCCTAATGTCGCCTCTATTAGGTTAACCTAACCCTAACTTGTCCTTGGCTTAAAGCGTAACTTAATCTTTCCCAAACCTAAGCTGAAACTTGCCAAATATCCCATTTAATTAAATTCCATACCTGTACCACAAATACTGTTTGGAATAAAGCTATTATTATTATAAAACTTCGATGAGCATATTTCATTGATAATGACAACATTATTTGACGGATTTCACTAACTTGCTCAGTGAGCGTCTCAAGGTCATTGGTACGGTCTCACTCCATTGGTAGTTAGTAGTGCTTGAAGTTTAACTTGGCCCACTTGATATATATATATATATCCTCTGATACTCATCAGGGAATATAGCGTCTAAAGTTCTAATTTCAATAATCATATGTAGACTGTGTGGTGCTCGGGAGAAACGGACGTGGAAAAACTAGGCAGGCTCTAGGCCAGGATGAGGATGTATTGATCATATCTCAACCCTCAGACGGATTCTGTAACAGTGATATACTTAGCGGTGTCCATATTTGACTCTATCAACCTAGAGGTGCTTGGGGATTGTTCCACTATGAAGGGAGTGTTGAGACACTATATGGCACTAATCAAGGCACTCTATTTGAACTAACTTAGTCGTGTAACAGCCCACAGCGAGTTATCATCTAAAGTGATGACAACCAATTGTGTTCTACATGGATACTCACTGTTCCGAATTCTGTATGATTTCATAATAGAAGTATTAGTGGACTTAACCCTAACTGAAATCAACGACTTAGGGATTGACTTTTTACCAGGGCACAACCTCGTGGACTTGGTGTTTGTGTATGATATTGTCCATCCTAGGTGGAGGTGCTGCTATAACTTAGAGTCTTCTGAACACCTTGAATAAAAATCTTCGAATGTTTAGCATGCGATTTACTCTTGTCAAATGTATGGTGATGTTGCAGGACTGTTCTGCATCGACCTCCAGACTAAAGATAAGTAGTGAAATGGTTAAGGGTGCTGACCGCTTCACTTATTTGGGAAGTGGCATCAACACTAATAGACTGACTGCTAACAAAATCTTATCATGGAAGCAAAAGGGTTCATGTAACATTTGCCACCCTAATTAAAGATGTCTCATTAGCAAAGCAGACAGCGTAATCAGTAAACGTTCTTAGATGAATAAATATTAGGATGAAATCGCTTCTCTTCATTACAATTTTAGTTATCAAATGTTTCATCGTCTGTATCTTTTAGATATAAAGCTTGGTTTATTACTGAATTATTGTCTAGTTGAGAGTGACTTTTCGATTGCTGTTTAGTATTTTTTAAAAACATTTGGAAGATGTCAGCAATGGTCAATAAAAGAAGGTTTACTCAAATTGATAGTTAAGTGACGTCAAATTTTTATATATGTGTAGAGTGGAACAGTTTGTTGGTGTTTTAATATATTGAATCTACCTGTGTTTCGCGACAAGGTAGGTCACCTCTGTGGGAACTCATGACCTGTTGTTTATTCTAATTGATGAACGAGGTCTGTCAACAGAGTTTTCCATAATGATGATCATGATGGTAGTTGATCCAGTGAAAAGAAAACATTTTAATAATTAGTTGGTTATCACAAGATCAGGGATTTCCTCCCAACTTTAGACTTTCTGGATGCACTCACATCCCTGTGTTAGGTTGGGAAAGTAATTAACACCTCGAACTTTGCACAGCTGCGAAGCAGTTCATGTTCCCACACTCCATGTAGCCCACAAAGCAAGAGAAGAGATAATAAACAGAGATATGAGGCAAAAAGAATAGTCACAAAGAGTCAATGCATCTGCGCCTTTGAGGGAGATTTTGAGCCTTCATACATTTTTACCATCCTGAGGACCCAAACCAGTCAGGGAGTCTACACCTCCCAACGTGGCTGGCTGACTAGCTTAAACTAACTGGATTTCATTGGCTGATGAGGCCATGTTTTGGTTTGACCACCACTAGCTATTTTCCAATCTTATCCTTCCTATGTCAGCTGACATTGACCATCGATGGCTAGGCATGCGTAACACATGTAATAACCATCTCAGTCGGTGTAACTTCATAATCTTATCGATTGATTTCCCCTCCTTACCTAGACTCAATAATGGTTGCCTTATTATACCACTTCACACAGGAGATAGAACGTAGGCACCTATGATCAAAGACATCTAGCCAGCCTTTTCATGTCTTTCACTTTCAATGACCATGTCTCACAGCTATAAACGAGAACAGAGAGAACCGCTGAGCAGTACACACGCCCTTTGGTCAATAGCCGGATATCATGTCTACTAGAGCACAGACGGCGTAAGTTGACATATGCCAAACGAGCCTTATGTATGCGTGTTGAGATTTCGTCAACGATCAACATTCTGGAGCTGGCTGATGCAAATCTAATACTTAAATGTCATCAGCTCTATCAGTATACAATACCATCGACTGAGACATCTAGGAAGCATACTGTTGTGCAGGCCAAGCCATCATCTTCCCCCTAGAACAACTGATTCAAGATTAGATTAGAAAAGAGTTAGAGGCGGTCAAATCAGAAGGTGTTATTGATTCATGAAGTCTTTTACTTTTGATTTTCGTCGCATAGAAAGAGAGATGAAAACTGTATAGTTGGGGTTCTCGTGATGCTAAGAATCAGTAATTGAAGACTGTTGATGACATGACTCAAAATCGTTTTTGTAATCTTTTTGAAAACATTAAATTCTCCTTGGTCTCCATATAACTTTTCTTCCCTTGTACAATTTTGTTCGTGATAGATTCCCTTTTTCACTTTTTCTCCTCCTTTATATGCGCTTTTATGAAGTCTGGTAACTTTAACTGTTTCATTTTTGTGCAAAGTTTTATGTGATGTGATCCAATGTTACTGATAATGAACGTTATCGAGTTAATTACAGAAGACACTTTTCTTGTTTTTCAAGTTCTTCGGATTCAATCACCTGAAATATCTAAGAATCCTTCGAACCTTGTTTTGGTTTAGCAGGAGTTTTAATTAATTTCAATGTGGATTTCTTCATGAAGCAACTTCATTTAGAAAGCCATTATCAACCATGGAGTACTGTCCTGGTTTGAAACTCTTCAGAACTGCAGGAATCGAATCCAGAGCTTTTCAGTAATGAGGTGAATCCTTTCACCATTCACCGACTGAGTTCAGATTAATTCATAGGTTAACCTGTGCTGATGACGAGTCCCATACTGGGACAAAATAGCTGTCTAATGCTCCTTAGTTTTCAATCATTCTTAAACTAGCGTGTCATTTGTGACGAAATCATTATTTTGCGACGTCGTAAGTGTTCATTCAAGAAATTTCAAATGAAACACAAATTTATCCTCCTAACAGGTGTGTATGTGTGTGACTTATGCACCTTTATTTCATCATTATTTATCAGTAATAAAGTTTATCATTATATTTTGGATATAATTTCACACACGGTTAATTATAAGTGCTATAATCCCAGCGAACAGTCTATTCTCATCCACACAGACACACAAACAGCTGCGTTTACTGTAACTATTACAAATGATGAAAACATAAAGCAAAGGAATGCTTTTGATGGCTGTTAGAAGTATGACAAAGTTACTTTGGACCACGTATTTGTATAGTCATTGTTTCATTTGCTATTCATGCTATCCTGTCTCCGTCGTTATAATAATAATAATAATAATAATAATAATAATAATAATGGCAGCAGCAGCAATAATAATAATATTAGTTTCTCCTCAGCTCTAGTCCTTTTGGCTATTTAGTGACCAAATCATATAGTATATATATGTGTATACATTAACGTCTACAGTTTGTACATTTTTTGCTTCAATTGTTTGTTGTTGTTCCTTATTTTTGTGAATAATATGTCCCGTATGAGTCACCGTAGTTTCCTTTCCAACCTAAAATAGTACACGGCTCTTTGCGTGTCGACGTCTAAGCTATCTTTGTCCACACAGACACACTCAAACACACGCATGTACGCACGCACAGATGCGTGAAGACAAACATTTATAGTATTAATATTATTATTATTATTATCATCATCATCGTCTGAGATAAGTGAAACAGCTAGATAATGGAGGTTTTACACTGTTATTCTGTGATCCTCTCTGCTTGTGTTACAATGACTATTACTAATTTTAAAACATATTTTGTATTTTGTTTTGTAAAACGAGCTTATTATTGTAGACAAAAACATATTTATACTAATGTGTGATACATTTATAACATGGAAAAAAGGAAGGTAACTAAAGGGTACTTATATAAAAGAAGAAAAGAAAGAGAATGACGAAATGGGAACTGAGGTTACGAAAGACATACTGAATAATTTAGCAGTATTTTCTCCACCTTTTTAAATGGTGTTTTGACTGAATTGAATTTTGATTGGATAGTAATAATGATCAGGGTATAATCCTCTATTAGTTTGGTGGTGATTGGCTGTTAGACAAAGTTCTCCATTTCCAGTATCCAATGCAGTCATACACGAGCCCAAATAACTTAGTGGTAACATCGTCCGACTACAGAGCTGAGTGATATGGGTTCGAACCTCAGAAGGAATATGTGTTATTCCTTGAAGATTGCAGATACGCCTTGCTGTGACTGGTGATTGCCAACAAGTATGAAACCTAGGTTGAGCAAGGCTTCCTGCTGATTACCTTCAATCCATCTAAATAATAACAATTCAGAGTGCACCGTGATGGCGCGAACAGCCACCTAGCATGGTGACCATATTGCACACTTGATTGATAGAATTCAGTCTGTACAAACATCAAGAACTTGAGGTATGACACTAGCTGGTATCCAATCAAAGTGATGCCATGTCTCGAATATATAATTTGGGGATGTAGTGTTTAAAGACACCTCACAGTGACTGCTGTTGATGATCCGCTGGAAATGTGGTAAGGTTTTCTAGCTATATGCTCTAAAACCGTTATTTACAAATATCGATAAATCCTCTACATTTATGCGTGATACCTTAGACGGGTGTGTAGGCTTCATATTCTGCATAATCCTATTCTGATCGCAGTTGTGTGAGAAGTATTTTTTTTACAGCAACAGTCAATCTTTGTTTAAGTATCAAATTAATATGATATGATATGATATGCGTAGGGTAGGTTGATAGGTACACAGAACAAGTACTGAATGTTACTTATAGTGGCTTCATGGTTAGATAAAGATTTTGTGATGAACTCTAATTGTACCGATGGTCATGTGGTTATGAGTCAAATAGTTCATCTCAATAGATAGACATTCCATAATCTGACGGACTGTGACCGTCTACTTTGAGACATACGCTTGATTTTGGGTGCCATTCAGGTAGAATGAATTATTCTACTTAACTAAGTTAGTGGAATTTGTCAATTTCAGTATACTAACCAGCATTATTGAAAATCTTATTCACCAAAGTCATTTATAAGTACCAAGTCAAGTATTCTTTTCAAATGAGTTGCAAATTTCATAAGATTTTCATGACTAATTGATGCGGGGAAAACTGAAATCTCAAGAATGAAAATCTCTGCAGACCATAGATAATAGTATTATTATTGTTTCCTTTAGTTCCTGAAGGAACATAGGGCTTCGGCCAAACGTCTCCATTGTGTTCTGTTCTCTCCCGACGTTTCCGCCTAGCTCGACGTCTGCCCACATGCTTTTACCTTCTCTTCACATGACCTCCTCCATGTCACTCTAGCACTGACGACCGACTCGCCGCTTCCGGTTTGAGTTCCACTTGAGCGATGGCCTGGTGTGTGATGTCACTCACTTGATGGATTTCTCAGAGTATGGCCTAGCCACCTCCGTTTCTTCCTGCATATTTGTTGCACAGTTGGTTCCTGGTTAGTTCACTTCGAGAGATCCTTGTTGCTGATCTTTTCTGGCCATCTGATCTTGAGTACTGAGCGAAGGCAACTGTTAATGAAGGTCTGTAGTTTGTTTGAGATGCTCTTCATGACTCGTCAAGTCTCTGATCCATAAAGTAGCACTGACTTCACATTGGAGTTGAAAATTCAGATCTTATTTTTCATGCTGAGTCAGTCCTGTTGATTTCCACACAGACTTGATAGTTGTGGAAGCTTGACTTGCTTTCCCGATCCTCGCTTTGATATCCTCACCAGTTCCGTCCACCTGTAGTTGAAATGATGCTTCCCAGGTGGATAGGTAATGGAGGTTTCTTTCAGATTTCTCCCATTTTTGCTGATTGTTGCTGATATAGACAATAGTGATTTTGAGCTACTTGATTCATTCAAAATAAATCCTCAAGTATATGGTTCTTGTGTGTTTGGCTAACTGGACAGTGGATTTTGTCTGAAAGCAACCAACCTTTCCTGTCTTGTCTTAGTTTAAGATTTGAAATCTACAGAAGAACATAATAACATGAAGTTAGTGATTAAGAATCTAATAGCTCATGGCATCCTATTTCCAACGGTCGGAAATTCTATCTTTCTTTTGCTTCTGAAAACTCTTAAACTAGAACAGAACAACTTTCCCTTTCTCTACATCATGTCAATTCGTGATAAAACCCACTTCGAAGTAAAGCCTTCCTCATAAAACTCAGTGATAATCAATATTTTACGAACCATTCTGATTTATTTGTGGTTTAAAGACTAGAATGATCAGCCACATGGTTTGTGTCTTCGTTAGTCTTAGTGTGTATTTCGGTTAGTTAGTTAGTCGTTGAAAAACAAGAAACATTTGACAGCAGCTAATGATCCCACCAGAAATCGAACCAACAACTTTCAGGTTCTGAGGCGAGTACATTGGGCATTCAGCCATTGGATGGAGGATTTCATCATAATTTGGCGTCAGAGAACCACTGGAAAACCTAGGAGTACTGGATAGCTAGCTGTTTCGTCCTAATTTGGGAATCTTCATCAGTACGCACTCACCACAAGGGTTTGAACCTAGGACCTTCTGGTTACAAGGCAAGCTCGTAGACCGTTGAGCCACTGGTACCCGATCCAATGGTCCTTGAATTCTAACTTCTGCCAATTCACGACGTAGCGCGACCATTTCGTAATGTCATCTTCAATGAGTTACTGCCTCATCTTCAACCATTGTTATCAATGTTAAATAATAATGCAGATTGAATTAAGGAATCGGAGTTTACTCTCAATCTAAAAACATCATTTAAATTATTGTCTGTTAATATTATTCAAAATCGGTTGAATTTAATTACTGAAGTTTATTTGTGTTTACATTAGAAAACTGTTGAGTAAATTGTCTTTTTATGATTAAGTTAATAGTCATTGTTTTACTGAATTCTCTAATACTATCATCTCATACTACAATGAATGTTTAATGAGTTCATCATACATGCATGTATAATTATGCTTTTATATTGGTGTAATCTCAAAATTTTCTCTTTCTCTACCATTTTACTTTTTAAAAAATAAAAAGAATATGCCTTACACTAAACTTATATAAAACGTTTCTTGTCTTATTAAATAATTATACAATTGCCTTTAGAATAGAGGTAATAAAAACGCGAGAAACATATGCATACATTAATTATATGAACGTTTGTCTAATCTACTTGGCATAAAAATCAATAAAATTTAAATTCTATGTATATCCAAACCAAGTTCACTTTTAACGGTTTGAATTGTGGTCTATGAGACCTAAAAATCTAATGCTATGAGTCATACTTATTTATATATGGAAATACATGTGTTCACCAAAATATTCTAGACAAGTAGATTTAAGATACTGCCTTTTATATCCTTTGTTTTGGCACAATGATGACCGTTAAATTAAACAACAGGATGGACGAATTTGCATTAGTGAAGACTTTCATCATGTGGTGCGTGTACCGGTTTGCCATCTTTTTTCCTTTACTTGAAAAATGTTGAAATCTGATTGGCTAAAAATAAGACATGTTCACTAAGGCGAGAAACTCAATTTGTTTGACCTTGATTGTAACACAGCACGTGATGATAAAGATGACTTACTGCTTTCTAATTGGTCAATTTTGTTAAGACGACATCAGGATTTGGACACTACGAGGCATAGGGCATAGTTTCATTGTAGGATATTTTTCCATCCTCTTGTGTTTCCAGTGGAATATAGAAGTTTCAATAGTAGTAATGTTGCTGCTTTTGTAGGATGAGATTGCTGGTCTCACGTCAAATCCCCTACTCTTCTTTATCCAGCCTACTACACCAACCAGGTGAAGTTTAGAAATGTGTCAGCCAGGAATGGAGCCCGGACTACGTACGTGATTGGCGAGCGTCGTACCAATGAACCACTGACACGCAACATAGAATAAATTGATGGAATTAATACAGCTTTCATTAATCAACTAAAAAAATATTTTGGATTTGGATCTGATCATGACAGTGAATGAGACAAGATCCTAAATAATGTTTCAAAATTACAATTTAAGCAATAACAGCAACTCCATCCTATAGCCAGTCACTACTAGTGAGTATTAAAAGTTAGAATTCACAGACCATTAGATTCCATCTCAGTGTCTGAATGGTCAACAAGCTCACCTTGTAACCGGAGAGTCCTGGGTTCGATCCCTATCAGTGAGGTCAAGAGTGCGTACTTCTTAAGACTTCCTAGTTGGCCCTCTCAATTCAGTCACGAAAATACTGTGAAAGTTGACTAACAATTAGATTATTAGAATCGAGGATATATGAATTTCTATGAATTTAGTAGTTCTCAGGTCAAATGTCAACTAGCTGGCGCTTAAGTTTGAGAATAGGAAAGTTATATTTGAAATATGAAGTCTGCTCTTAAATGTATAAATTTTAGATGAATGAGTTTGTGTGACTGGTGTGGTCCCCTTCGTCGTTGGTCAGAAGAGTTCCTCATCAGTGGCAGCGAATTGTGGCGACATTATATTGTGAAGGTTGAAGAGCGTAAATTTTATGTGACGTTGGGTGAATGGTCACCTATTCACCTTGAAACCTAAAGATCCTGATTAAGATGGACAGCGGAATCAGACTGAACAGTTTTATACTAGGATGAAATGGTTGTCCAGTTTTTGAATAGTTCTCGAATTGATGTCTCTGTGATGAAATTTATCTTAAGAAAATAACCGCACGCGTTTCAACGTAGAACTTTGCACAGAAGTGCATCATTGCAAGTTGTGACACTCCATATAGGACATAACGATAGAAAAAAGAATAAGGAAATTCAAAAGAACTATAATGAGATAAAATGTACAGTAGAAAGCGTAGTAACGTGGAAAAAAATGACAGTGAATACACCTGCGCCATTGAGAACGACTTTGAAGCATCTAACTGATAGTCTCAAGCCATTGGTTCTTAACATCCCGAAGAATCCAACCAGGCACTCTACACCTCCTTATAAGTTCTACTCATACCAACTGTCAGAGACTTCACAAATTGATGCCAAGTTTTGGTTTGACCTCTCCTAAATATCTCCTAAATATTTTCCAGACTGGAAAAGAGCTAGCGGCGGTCACACCAGAACATGGCAGACGTCAATGAGATCTACAACAGTTAGTTTAAGTCACGTAGGAATGTGTAGAATGGTATCCTGGTTGGGGTCCTCGGGACGGTAAAAACCAATGGTAGGAAACAATCGGTGATATGGTTCAAAATCGTTCTCAATGGCGCAGGTGCATCCACTCCTTGTGACCTATGATTTCCAATGAAACTTGAAAATATTCAAGATACATTATTTGCAGTCTCTGTTATGATTAATATCGACTTAGATCCCAAAATACCGTAAAACGCTTACAGTTTTCTGATCATGATGAGGGTTCTGTTTAAATCAATATGAATGTATCTCTTTCTATGTATAGAACCAAGTTAACAGGTTTCTCTTTTGAGATTAAATGAGAATTGGGTGTGGTATCACTGTTATGCTTTTCAATTATTCCCTTCTCTTTGCTGTCTCTCTCTCTTCCCCCAGTTTATTTACATTTGCGTTGACTTAAAATTTTCTAATCTTAACTGTTCCCCTCCTCATTATTGCTACTATCATTATTAATATTATAATTAAGCAATGAAATTATGCATTTACACCATCTGTCATTGTTTACTTAGTGAATAGTTGTATTCTATATGGCCTTACCCTGCCTGTCTATTCATCTACCTTCCCTTTGTGTCTTTGTGTCAGACTAGAAAATCAATATTATTTTATAGATAAGGTCAAATATTTTTTAATTCTTGAGGTCATGACCTTTTATTTACTGCCAGTTCTTTTGGCATTTTGTTTGCAGACTGTTTAATCCCATAACCAACATACACATATATGAATAAAGATTAAATAATTATTACACACACACGCACACACATACCACGCACCAGAATAGTGCTGCAGGTGATTGAATTAGATGTTTATGAATTATTTGAAATATTTTAAATCAATATTTATTAACGGTTGTTCAATAGAAGACTATTCATGAGACAGCCACAAGAGGGAGGTCAATGCTCGAATTCCGGCTGATGGATTCCTCTATACCTCCCTTAGGCGGAAGTAAACCCGGAAGAGACACACACAGAGAGAGAGAGAGAGAAAAGATTCAGCTTGAGGTTAATAACCCCACACAGTAAAAATAACATAACCATCACTGACACTTCAAAACCCAAGCGTGGAGCCCTATGTTCCAACTGGAACGCAAACGAATGAAGAGAAGAGAATGGTTGTACAATATGCATTCTTGGTGACTCTTCAGTACAGTTCATATTTGTATTGTATCTGTATATAGGGGGAAAGCAATCTGAATTAACTCGACTCAAGAGGATGTTATTAATAACGATGTGATATCAATTGTTGGCCTGCAAAATTTGGGCTACTGATGTCGCATGCTGAAAATTCCATACCTGTACCAAAAATACGGTGTGGAATCAAGCTGTAATCTAAAAATAAAAATAAAACAGAAAGATTGAGCGAAGAAATACTTACTTTTCAATTAGATCCTCATCTCTCGCTCTACTCTAATATACACATAGAGCATTTTTATTACAATGCACAACAATTTACCAATCAAGTGGCGATATGTTTGTTAACAATAATTAGTCAGTATTAACATGTCAGAGAGGGGGTGATGTTTAACGAATAAAATTAATACACACAATTAAAAGGTAGAAATGGTTATAGCAAGTGGATTGCATAATGCACGATTTTGGAAAAATGAATAGTAATTAAGGAATAAGCGTGTGCACAGGTTGATTACGTAACAGACTGTTAGAGAAAATAAAACGACTTGGTTAATGATAACTTGTAACTAGGGGTGTAGAGGTCATTAGAATATAATAATTTTACAACGACATTATGTAGTCTCTCTAGATAGCCAATTTATGTACACCTAATCTTCAACGCACCATTTGCACAGATCTTCCTTGTTGAGCTACTTCTGACTTTTATATTGTATTTCTTTGGGTGCTTCTCACGTCTCCCAAGTATCTCTACAAGGCTGTATTATTTGCTTTCTCTGATGTCAAATGTATCCCCTTGGTATCTGATATTTTTATGCCCATGAACATCCCTCCATATATATTCTACTGAAAAATCTTATCAGTAGCACATTGCCACATCTTTTTTATTTTTTATTATTTTTGATTACAACTTGATTCCATACCGTATTATTGGTACAAGTATGAAATTTTCAGCATGTGATATCGGTAGCCCAGATTTTTGAGGCCGACCATAGATATCAAGTGTGCGTCAACAGGAGGTCGAGCCCCGAACCATGTGCATAGTTGGCGAGAGTCCTAACCGCTGTGCCGCCGACGCACGGTGATACGTACTGTAGGACTGATTCCTAGAAGTACTATCTCGATCTTCACATTAACACTATTCTCCATAAGTTTTTTTCATTTGATTTTGGTATTTGTAAGCGATTGTTGTGCTGAATAACCCTGAGCACTTTATAGTTACTACTGTTTTCCTGATCAACATACTAGTGATGGTTGTTTGTATGCCATAAAAATCACTGATTTCTTAACCTTATTGACTATTTCTGTATAACTAAACAGTTGTCTTCGCCATTATCTTCTCTCTGTGCAGATTAAAAAATAGTGTTTATAGTGCCCCTAAAAAGTGTATGAACTTCAATTTACCAAAGCTTTGTTAATCCCATATTGTTAAGCCTGAACTCTTTAGAAGAAAAGAGGAGGGGTTGGGGTTTCTTCTGTTGTTGAATTTCCATTGGATTTAATCAGTAAAACATTTTTCATTTCCCCTTTGAAAATGCTTTTCTAACTTCATAGTGGTCACCATAACTGTTCCTGTCTCACGGTCCTAATTATTCTCATTGTTGATCTGCATGAATACTAATGAAAATAGGGAGATAATTTCATACTTTTTGTCTAATCGCATCGTGACTATGTTGTCTAGCTAGACATAGAAACATGCACTATACAAACTGAGTAGTAAGCAATTCAGATTTTAGGTTTGGTAGGGATTTTAGTTTATTTTTATGAAGATTTCGTCACGAACTGACATCAGTTAAAGAACTACGGGAAACCAAGGGACACTGGAAAATTGTTTCTTCTTATTTTGGGATTCTTCAGTAGTACGTACCCCCCAATCACAGGAGTCAAAATTCACTGGTCACTGAATTTCACTCCAGTGACTAAATGAATGGTCTCAGGAAAGGCCACCAAATCAGGAGACCATGGGTTTGGTCCTTGGTGGGATCACTGGTGCGTTGCACTGATGATGAAGATTCTGAAACTAGGATAGAACAACTGTTCAGTATCTTTTAGTTTCAAATGGTGATTCATCAACTGATATCAGCTCATGATGAAACGAACATTCTAACTATTGATTGGTTCAACTCAATATAATAATAATAGTTGTTTTAGAAACGTAAAGCCAAACTGGTGGATATATTTGTGACTGTTTGAAAGTGTTCAATAAGTGATAATTGTGAACAATCACTGAAACAGTAGTGAGTTTAACCAAGTTTGAATTCTTTCAACAGCCTCCACATTCTTGCAGTGTAAGGGGCAGTTTTGTCGAAGTTGTCTTTCTGTCTTTTTTTACGTAAATTCGCGACAATGAATATTTACGCTTCAAGAGACAGAATATAATTAATATTTGAAATTTTTTGTTTACATTCATGTATTACTCTGTTGTACTTTTTGTTTAAAACAATACACTCGATGTTTCAATATTCTTCTTTGTCTTGTTTGTAGCGAAAAAAAAGCCGTTTGTTTTTATTTGTATTATCATCCATTAAATGAGATAAAAAATATTTAAAAAAATATTTAACAGGTTATTATTTTTCTAAAACAGACACACAGAAGTATGTGCGCGCGCATATGGGTATAAACAATTCTAACTTGTGGATAGAAGAAATAATCGTGATAATAATAATAATAATAATCATACTAATAAGGTGTAAACTATTAATCATTCTGCTTAGGGGGACACATTCTCACTTCTTCACTATTCTTCTATGTGTGTTCTCTGTGAGTCAACAACTCATTTTGTATACTCAGTAGTATTTGAAAGAGGTAGTATTGTTAACGCTTCAAAATAATTGCGTGCATTGAAATGAGTGAATCACTGATAATACTAAGAACATCTTTGTTCTGGATAGTATTTATCAAATGTAGAGAATTTCCAGAGGTGTTTATTGCATCATATTTTCCCTTCGTACAATATGTTCAAGTAAAATATTAATTAACAGTTGTATATCCTGTCACACAATGGTCTCTGAGGTGAAGAACAAACCATTCCATTATGATATATCTACTTGGTGTCCTCCTTCCAAAAATCCACGATATCTGGTTGAAAGCCAATTTTAAGATATTCAGAAGTACATTTCGAGACTCAAAGGCATAACTGGAGAACAGTTATCTCATGTATTGGAACACGTTGCTACCCACAGTCAAGTCATTCCTCAAGTAGGAACTTGAGAATCGGAAGCTTGTAAACATTTTAAATACACAGAAGAGTAGAAAATACCACCACAGGTAATATCTTCATTGATTAAAAACGAAACCAAACGAGAGAAAATTTATGCGACAGAGAGATGGAAGTTTTTAGCAAGCCAAGTTTTAAGCAGGCCGCCAATATGACTAATGCATCATTATATTTGGTATACTTTCCTTTATATTATAATTGTTCCCTTAGGTTCCTAGTGGAACATAGGGCTTCAACTGCACGTCTCCACTTGCCACTTCTGTCTTCTGCTGCTGTACTTTTCACCTGCATCCATCTTAGTTCATACTCCTCTTTCAACTCCTCTTCACACGATCTCCTCCATGTCACCCTTGCACCGACGACCCACTCACCGCTTCCATTTCGGGTTTCACTCGAGCTATGGCCTGACGCGCTCGCAATGTCACCAACCGGCCTCCTCAGTGAGTGTCTAATCCATCTCCATTGACTTTCTCCTGCATATTTGTTGGTTGGCGATTGGTTCTTGTTTTGTTTGTATCCATAGTTTCTTGTTGGTGATTCTTTCCGACCCGGCCATCTGATCTTCAGTATAGATTCAGCGAAGACAGTTGTTGGTTGATAAAGGTCTGCAACAGGCTGTTGGAAATATTCTTTGTGACCCATCCGCCCTCCAAGTTTCTGATCCAGTCCGTATAGAAGAACTGACTGACTTGACGTCTGTATTGAAAACCCAACCGAATTTTTTTGTTGATGCTGGCTGAGTGACGAAGATTTCCAGGTTGGTTTCAGGTTGATGAATGTGTTTCTCGCCATCCCGATTCTCGTTCGATTTGAGATCCTCGTCCGTTCCTCCTGTAGTTGAGACAATGCTCGATGCTGGATAAGGGAATGAAGTAACCTCTTTCAAATCTCTCCCGTTGATGGTTGGTTATTTTCATAACCTCCGTTTTGTCTATGTTCACATGGAGTCCTGTCTTCGCCGGCTCCTTCTTCGACCAGTTTGTCGGTCGGTTTTCGCTTGTGATTCTTCGACTTTGTGTGACATCAAGCATAAATCATTCACGCGCGAAATCCAGGTCTTCTAGGTCTTCTTCTTCACGTCGGTCCAGGATATCCCTGTCTTCTCGTTTCCCACTGTCTGACGCATAATCCAGTCCACCACAATTAGGAATATCATTGGTGATAATAAGCACCCTTGTCTGATTCCTGTGTTTACTCCAAACGCCTCACTGAGTTTTCCGTTGTGGATGACTTGACATGTTCCGTGGTCGTACAGCTGTTGAATAAGGTTCGAGAATATTTGGGCTACGCCGTAGTACTCGAGTAGTTTCCAAATTACTTCACGATCAACGCTTTCGAAGACCTCCTCAAAGTCTATAAAGTTGAGGTAGAGGTTTGATTGGCATTCCATGCTTTGTTCTGTGATGATGATACGTAGAGTTGCAATTTGGTCAGAACATGATTCGCCTGACTTTCCTGAATCCAGCTTGTTCTGTTCGGAGTTCTGTATCCAGTGCGTCCTTTATTCTCTCCAGGATGATGTGACTCAGGAGTTTACTCGGCGTCGACAGGAGCATGATTCCTCGCCAGTTCTTGCAGAGTGAGGCGTAAGTCTCTCTTCTTTGGTAGTTTCACGAGGTAACCTTTCCTCCAGTCAGTAGGCACCTTTCCCTCCTTCCAGAACTTTTGCAATAATGGAGTCAGCATATCTGCTGTCGTCTCCGGGTCCGCTTTCAGTACTTCAGGGGGTATTCCATCTGGTCCAGCTGCTTTTCCAGCCTTCACAAGCTTGATTGTATTCCTTTACTATGTTGTTATGATTCCTTTGTGTATTGTAGGCGGACGTCGTACACATTTGTGATATGTTTTTGTGGATATTTGTATGTCAGCACTGTTTATTATTCATTTCGTATGTTTGTATAGAATTAGAAATGAAATCACGTATATACCTCCTCACATATCACAAGCTTAATAAATTTACACAGTGCTAATTAGTTGTTTAAGATGCATGTTTGCCTAGTATAGCAGTCCATCATGTCGAAGACAGTTGAAGTTTACCAACTAGCAAATTATCTGGTTTATTCAACTGACATGCTTTTTATTCATGTTTCGTTTGCTCCCGACTGTATCATTATGCTAAAAAGTAAATTTCTGACAGCAATAAGAAACTATCTCAACACTTCAATATTCTGTTACATTGAAACCAACAATTAGGTCAATGTCTTAGCATCGTATACCACTTACTTTTCATGACTCATAGAATCAGACTCATCAAATTGTGTTGATGCCTGTTATGATGGGTGAATTTCTAGTGTAGATGTCTTAGTATTGTTATTACATAAGATTAGGTGAGTAATTTTATCAGTTGACATAAGTAACATTTAGAATTTTACTATGAGTTCGCTAATTCCTCACATGGTCGAATTAACTACAATGTCTAGGATGACAAAGAAACGTTTTCTAACTGGAATTCAAGTTCAGTGTAACTCAGTTAATGCTAATAATAGTAAATAAAAGTTTCATTATAGGTTGACCCCAGAGAACCATTGAAAGCCAGGGAGCATGCTGTTTTGTCCCTCATTCGCGAGTGTCTTCATCGTTACATACCAATGACCCCACAAAGAATAAACGGACTGGCCTTGTAACCTGAAGGCCCAGAGTTCGAGCCTTCGAAGAGTCGAAAACTAGGATGGGACAGCTATCTAGCACTTCTTCGTCTTCCAAGATTCTCTAACCGGAACGAATACGTGATCACATTATGAAGTTAATCGAAATTCCTGCCCACCAGTGACTGACTGTAGGATGAAATCACCAAAAATTCTAGTGAGAAGTTCTGATTGGTAGGGTTCACCGATTCGAGTGGGAAGCTAAATATTCGCCAATGTTAATGACTAGCCTTTGCTCTGTATTATTGCAAATTGTAAGAATTGAGAATTCATAAGTCAATGAATTGCATTCCAGTAACCGAACGGTCAACAGGATAGATTCGTAAGCCCAAAGGTAGGATTTCTTGTGGGATGGTGAGAGTGGGCAGTGATTCAGATTCGCAAACTAGGAGACGAAACAGCTGTTTCTGGTTTTCCGTGGTTCTTCAACTGGAGTTAATTTGTGATCAAATTGTAAATCGACACTTGAAAATAGAAACAGTGATAGAATGCAACTTAAGTCGGTGGCATAGAGGTGAGGACTCTTGCCGACCATACGCATGGTCCGGAGTTCGATCCGCTACCAATGCACACCTGATATCAATTGGTCGGCCTGCAAAATTTGAACTACCGATATCACATGCTGAATATTCCATACTTGTACCAAAAATACAGTGTGGAATCAAGCTATAATCAGAAAAAGAATATTGCTGAGGTGTTTAAGTATACAAATTAGTTCTCCTTAACTTTCATTGGTTCCCTAGCTAATGAAGTATAACTATTATCTGTGTGTCAGCACTCCACTTATGTTCTTTTGATTTAATTAATTATCTGTAACGAAAGAAAAGACAAAAAAAAGAACTTTAAATAGGATAAAAATGATAAATGGATTTAGTTCGTGGAGAACAAAACAAACGACAAAGTTGTCTCTTTCTCTTTTCATTGTCTTTAACTGCAGATTTTCTTTAATTTTTGAGGTCATATAACTAACTGTCAATACCAATGATACCACTATTATTATTATTATCCTCTTCGTCTATCAGAACAATTACTTTTCTATGTGCACTTTTACTAAAATATGCGAAGACTATTCAATATTAAGGTGTTAGTTTTTTTTTTTAAATTTTGATTGAGTTGAAATTTACCAAGTGAACTTTTTAAAATAAAGTCTGAAGAGTATTTCTTTTCTTTTTTTTTGTGTGGTCTTTTTCACTTTCTGCAAGTATTGATTCGTTTTTACGAGTTGATCACAGGTTGATATCAGTTAGAGAACCATTGAAAACCAGCCACAAGGAGTACTGGACAACTGTCTCATCCTAGTTTGGGAATCATCGTCAGTAGGCACTAACCGCCAGGGTACGAACTTACGAACTTCTGGTTACAAGACAAGGTCGTATACCATTCAGCCACTGGGGGAGCATCATTGATCAGTGGTTGCGCTACATCACGAATTGGTAGAAGTTAGAGTTAATGCACTGGCTATTGAATCGAGTCTCAGTGGCTGAATGGTATACGAGCTTGCGCTGTAACCGGAAGTTCGTTAGTCTGAACCCTGGAGGTGGGTGCGTACTGACGATAATTCCCAAACTAGGCTGATGAAACAGCTGTCCAGTACTCTCTGTGGCTGGTTTTCAATGGTTCTCTAACTGATATCAACCTGTGATCAACTCGTAAAAACAGGACTAATCCTTACAAACCAACTATAGAAAAGTATAGGTTCATTATTTCTTCCAACTATTCTGTAAAAGATATTTGATTTACTGTAGTATTATTGTGACAGCAGAAGGCAAGACACGGAAGTCAAGGTATCTTTTCAAGTGATCCAGCCGCTGTTTATATCTATATTGTATTTATATTCTCTAACCAATCACTGAGCGTGTGATTTTGGTTTACATTCAACAACATGAAACAGAATGTTCAAATAGGTATATCGTATTCTGTTGCTAATGCACTATTGAACTGTGGGAATAGTATTCAGACCTTAACACCAACATATACAATGACTCTTATACTGTGAGAATAATATTCTCTTGGATCCCATTGTCTGTAGTATTATACCATCGTATACGCTTTTGTCTCGCATACATTGAATGGTACATAAAAAAGCGGAATTATTTTGTGCTGTATGCTCCACATGATCGTCTGTGAAGTTGCTTCGTTTATGATAGCACTTCTCCACTTCACTCTGTTCTCTACAGTCGTTTTTAGCTAGCTGTAAGATTGTCCATAAGCTGTCAGTTCCTCCTCACATCATCTTGTACAAGTCACCCTCGGACACCCTGCTAACGCAGTATTGAATTGTGGGAATACGTGGGAATAATATTCCGTTGGAACACATTGTCTGTATCACACCACCACAGCAGATTTAGTAATCAATCCATGGGATTTCGGTTAATATTAAAATCAGATGGTTGGAGGCGATCGGCCACAGGAAGCCTTGGACCTAGGTTTCGTGCTAGTTGGCACTCATCAGCAAGGCGTATCTGCAACTTCCAACCATCTAATATCATCAAAACAATGTACACTAAGATGGTGAGCTACCTAGAATGGTGACCATATTGCAAACCTGACTGACAGAATTCAGCCTGTATCAAAGAAAGGACTAGACAGATCACACTAGTTACTAGTGTCTAATCAAAATATGAAAAATTAACCGCGTCTTCTAATTTTATAACTATTTGATTGTTTCTTATATCACGTTGTCTTAGGATCAAGGTTTCG
Organism: Trichobilharzia regenti; assembly: GCA_944472135.2. NCBI lineage: Eukaryota > Metazoa > Platyhelminthes > Trematoda > Strigeidida > Schistosomatidae > Trichobilharzia > Trichobilharzia regenti. Next base: position 39,555,713 of record OX235263.1, read on the forward strand.
AATCTCTTGAAGTTAGTAGTTTATATGAATGTACTCACTGTGTAGTTGGAAAATTCCAAAAGTAATTATGTTGTTTACGCACTTTCTATCTCTTTATCTCTGTGTATGTATCGGTGATTCATTGGTGGAATACTTTTCAGCCACGTGGGAATTCTGTGTTTGATTTCCGGCTAACGTATTCCTATCTCTCGTAGTAAGCCGAAGAAATAGGGAAAGTGAGTCAGGGGATTCACAACACTGCCGTTACTCAAACTTGAAAGCTTGTACCTGTATTTTCCAGTTAGAAATGTACGGAAGGAAATGATAGTATTGATGTTAAGTAAAGGGGATTCTTGTATATAACAGAGTAAGGTGTGTAAGCTAACACATCAATAGGCTGTTTTCGACTTCTTCGTTTGGGTTTGTTCCAATTCTCTTGAATAAACATAGTTCTCTTAATTTGAGCTTTTGACATTTACAAAAAAAATTTCCCTATTCAGGTAGGTGGTTACCTAGAGTTCTAGTGAGAAGTAGTGACCAGTAGTAGGGCGCAGCAGGTCGGGTGTGAGGACAAATACTCGCCAAAGACATTGACTAGGGATCGGGCTATGTCGTGAATTGGCAGAAGTTAGAGTTAATGCACTGGCCATTGAATCGAGTCCCAGTGGTTTAATGGTCTACGAGCTTGCTAGCCTTGTAACTAGAAGGTCCTGGGTTCAAACCCCCTGTGGTGGGTACGTACTGATGAAAAGTCCCGAACTAGTACGAAACAGCTGTCCAGTACTCCCATGTTTTCCAATGGTTCTCTAACCAATGTCAGCTCATGATGAAATTCTGTAACCAACCAAATCCTTAGAAACCAACACTTTAAAAAAATTGTTTTGTTTCCACGTGGATTAGGTCACACAAAATTTATTCAGAATAAATGTAGAACACTGTAATAAGAAATGAAAAACATTTGATGCAATAAAAAGTGTTACTTTAATGTTTTATTTTCTCTATTTATTTACTGAGTTTTATTCATAGATCGTAATAATTAATGCCTTTACACTTTACAAAAGGTCAAAAATGAAAACATACTTTATTATTCACAGGTTGAATGTTGAACAAATAGGTCGATAATTCGATTATGGGTTTTGTTGTAGGGATTTAAATTCATATTTCAATCGTTAGATGTCGTTTCGAATCAATAACAGTTAGGCATCACTGAAAACCAGGTGGCACTGGAACTGCAGCTGTGTGCACACACGATACTTCAGGTTTTTTCAGAGCAAGCTGCTTGATGATTCTCTTCATTTGGATTATTTGATGTTGGTTCGTAGTGGAATCTAAATTGAAATTGATTCATGTCCTTACAAAAACCCAACCTATTAATGGCTACTGGAGGGATATCTTCAAGCTCTGCTGAGAAGTTGTGGCTAGTGGGGTCTATCATGTCATGATAAAGTGGATGCCCATCGATGGCATTGGTTAAGTGTAGAGCTGTATTACAAAATGACGAAATAAGAATCCAAGCATCATTGAATTTTAACCTTAGTGGGGACTGAATGCTTAACGGACTGGTGCATCACAACCTGAAGGTTTTGGTTTCGGTCCCGTCTATGGTCACGGATACTCACTACTGAAGAATGTGAAGCTGGGACGAGACGGCTATTGACTTTTTACTTAGTTTTTTATGATTTTTAAACTAATATTGGCTAAATCTGTACTGAAATTACAACGGTGTTAATAGTATTCATCATCAAGAGCTTTGGTTCCATCATACAGTACATCGATTTGATGGAGGCAAAAGGTGATGCAGTATTATTCACTTATGACACTCCAAGCAATTTATTACCCATAATCATATCAAAGCACTCATATAACTTCAAAACCCCGTTCGTATAATCCCACTATTCTATTCTTATGTCTAAAGGTTCTTGCTAACTCCCTAACAGTATTATATAACCGAGGTGGTTTCAGATGAAAGTACTTTCATTTTTAATTTTTACACAATGAATCAAAGGTTGAAAAGTCCAGCAGCTTTTAGAGTCAATATTAGATCATTTATTTAATCCCAGATTAATTAGAAGAGCCAAATAATTTTCTCTGTTAGCTGAGTAGTTTCACCATTTTGTTTCCAGCATCATATATACCTATTTTCAACATGAAATATTCGTTAATTTCTGATATACTAATTAATGGAATTATAAGTCACAATGTACTGACTTTATGTCGTAGATCTCACAGTCTATGACTCAGTTTTGATGAGTACAGTCACAGATTATCGGATGGTCTGTATGGTTTACTAACCCTGATGCATCTGTCCTATATGGCAGACCCTGAACAATCGACAAATTGCCTCGTGTAGTTTTAACTACTCGCACATGTGAGTAGTATATTTTTTAAGATGAAATTTCCTGTATAGATTTTTCTTTTCGATCATGAATTTATAACCTCTGCTGAAGGCTGGCTATGGCTGTAGTAGTGGCTGGATTTGCTTCTTTTGCACACAAAGCACCAGTTGTTTAAGGTGAATCGCGATAGCTTCTGCTGTCTGGAGTACGTGGTACCTAGATGTTTTTGGCAATTTATTTGGAACTCAATAGATGATAGAGAAGGATTTTTTATTTGCTGGCTTTGTGGCCGGTTCAGACCAGGTGGTCTAATGTCGAACTGTTGGTGGTTTTCACTACACCTTTACTCAGCCACACTGGTGGATGTTCCTGAGTAGATTTAAGATCATACAGTGACACTGCATTAATAACTGGATGGTGTTTCGAGCACAATCTACTCTTCATAATCATATCTGTCTATCCGTAGGACTTCCCAGCTTGATTTATATATAGTTTTTACTCTGTTCTGTTCTTTAATGCTGTCTTTCATATATTCGCGATAGGCATTGTATCATCTTTTTTTGTATTGGATTTTATCCGTATGTAAAAAGGTTTTAATGTATTCAGATATATTTTTCATTGTAGAAATTGACGCAAAGTATCCATGTAAATAACACTACAGTAGTGGTAGTAGTTGTAGATTGTAAAGAGAAGTAGAATAAGACAGTTTGGCGCTAAGATATGCATGACTATATTATTTTTATGTCTACTAGAAGGCTGTTTAATATTAAGCTAATTCTAATGAAACATTTGTAGGGGTATAGGGAAAACCCGCTATGAGGATGAACCATGAATTGAGACTTTTAAGTAGTGAGTTGGAGGGGTAAAACTTTCTAGTCCAGACGCATGGTAATGTACCTCTGTCAATAAATTGTTCCATAACGATTTTTTTTGCTCATAAAGCACCACTGGATGAGCTTGGCTTAAACTTCTTTAGGTAGGCCAATCGGCACCAAAATAATACCAGAGTGTTTTAACTCCTTGATGACAATATATAAATCATTTAGCTAGAATTGTTGAATGAAAGCTATCAAAATAAAGTCAAGGTAGAAAGATAATTAAATGAAGTGTTTTGATCTTTGCTATTATTGTAATCATAAAGTTTTTGCTGTTCCCCAATCCATTTATCGAAAAATCTCATTCATGTATACGACTTAGATCACTTGTAAGAAGTTTAACTCTTTTATTTTACTTTATTTTTGTCGAGACATTTTATAGTTGCCTTAAACGTTATTCCCATTCTAATTAATAAAGTAATCGGAAGCGGTTGGGATTAGAATCGGAGATTATCTGTTTCGAATATAGACTTATGTTGTGCGTCGACACGATAATTTGATTGGATAATCTTCGAAATCATACAACCGAATCTTATTCTTTATTAGTTGGTAAATTTAACCTATAATAGCGTGTCAATTGGTCATAGACTCGTTTGAGTACAAGACTTCTAGGAATTCTCTGGCATTTGTAGTGTTTCTATTGTATAAAATTGCCACATCTTTCTAGTCAAACTGGAGTACGTTGTTGTCTACACTTATTGATGCAAAAGAATACATACCATGGCTTTTGTCAGTAAGTTTATGTTCCCTGGACTCGGAGACGAAGGGGACGTCCACTTTGACCAATATGGCACTTTTCAAAATTCCTACAATTTACTTTACAGATGGTGTTAATCTTGTCTTCTTTTACTATTGGCTCTTATGGTCTGCATAACATCAAATGAAGTGATTGCATTGGCTTTGTATGCTATATCTATTCAAAATGGTTTTAGTATTCTGACTGCTGTTTCAGAAACATTCTTTATGTAGGGTAGAATGAATTTTCTTGTAGTTTCTGAGGATAGCTTCTTGTTGGTGGTTTCATTCGAGTTTAGGCATGTTTTGACGAAGTTTTCATGGTATCCATCATATCGGCCTCAATAATTAGTCCTGGTGTAGTTGTTTTTTATCGGTGCTCCTTTTATCTGTTCGTATATTTGGTCATTGAATTGAAAATATCTTATAAGACATAACTCTATCAATTCCATTTAGCTGGAAAATTGTGTTTCTATGTATTCACCACTTTAGTTTCACTATCTGTATTCTTTGACAGACATTTAACACTGCTTATATACTTTGTTCAATTCAGTGTTCTACCTCTGTCGACATGTCGACTCTGAACACTTCGGTCGAATCAATCAACGGAAAAATGCGAATTGAATTAATTCATAAATGAAACCAGTTGTACGAGAAGTGACTCTTGCTGCCCAAGTAGTCTAGTGGATAACGCTTTGGCGTTTAAAACTATGGGCACTGGGTTCAACCCTCAATGAGGGAACACCAGATACACACCTAGACGACGAGTCCCAAATAGGACGAAGTAAACATCCTGGATTCCACTGTTTTTCATCATCCACCAAATTATTGCTTATGTACGTTGTCAGTTTGGCGGTTCTCTTATAGACTGATATAAGAATAAAACTTGTAGAAGAGTATAATTCCACTATGGATAAAATTTATTTTAATAAAATCTGACAGTGTTATTCATTAACATTTACTGATGAAGTTTCGAGCACAATTTATTACTGCTCATAATCATATCAAGGTACTCGAACAACTTCCTAACTTCGTTTGTATAATTCCATTATTTTCCATCGCTTGATTTGATTGGTAGTAGTCTTTTCCATATTTCCAGTATGAGTGATGAGTCATTCCTATTGCACGTGTTGGGTGTAAACTCGATGAACAAGGATTCAGTGATCAACCTCTCTCGCTCTCCACCTACCTATATTACTTTTTTTAGAATTTTAACCCTTTCCCACCGTATTGTGTGCTTGTGTGTTAATGCATGCAGTGTAATTGTTGAGTTTTTTTTCTAAATTACTTATCTCCTCAGGGTCAACCATTCTAACCTTAGCTAATTTCCGACAATCTGATTACCCCCGACCTACTAGTTTCACCTATGTAGTTGACCTTATAGTCATGTCAAGGTATTTTGTAAATTATATTATTTTGTCTAATTGGGTCAACAGACAAGGTCCTTTAGCCTACAGAGCTCGTCCTCGCTCAGTGAGTTTGTAAGTTTGAATGCCACTCGAATCCCTGCTTTATTAAGAATCTTACGTAGGCTTTCAGATGCCCCATCCTTATATGCTATAACTGTAGATGCCTTATATTCTCTCTTATTTATGTTATCAGTATTAGTTTTCCTACTGTTTTTATTTTGACCTTTTCTTATCTTCCTAATAAATTTTATAGGGTAGTTATTTGAAACCAACGCTTCTTCTATCTGTTTTATTTCATCATTTATGTGCTATTGCCCGGTTTGTTAGACAGTTAACTAGTAAGCCTGCCTTCACAGACAGTTAACAGGTGAGATGAATTAAAGTCTAAATATCTATTAGCAGAATGCATTGGTATTGCTTCTTATAAACGCCAGTGTGCAGTTTACCATCTACTGTTTGTTTTATTTAACAATCTAACATCATAGCTAATTTTCTTTGTTTATTTTCCAATTCAAATGTGAATTTCATTCCCTCTACAAATGAGTTTATATGTGACAAGAAGCTAGAGATAGATGTTCTGTTTTTAACACTGTGAAAGTGTCATAATCTCTTATAGACTGTTAAATGTTTTCACCGTCACACTGGTTGTTTTCTTAAGCTTTTTATCAGGGCAAAAAATGGAAGTTTGTTTGCTACATGTCTACCAACTGATATACATACATATATATATGTGATTAGATAACAAGCATTTCAAGTTTATCATTTTCTCGTTTATAAACCAGAAATAAGAGATCTTTCAGCTAAATAAGGGGATTATTTACAACAGGCGGTCAAACTGATCTGATTAGGCTAATTCAATTGTGATGGAATGTGTTCAAATGCCAATAAGTCGAAATTATTGGCAACTGGTACAGTCTAGGTTTTCTTTCTTTAAATTGTCAAAAGCTAATTTAAATATACATATATCATATTATTTGACAAAACGGGATACAAAACTGCCCATAGAATCATTTCTCTCTCTGTCTTTCTCTGGTCTCAATGGATTATTTATTTTTTTGAAATGTAAACTTGTGTCACTTGTCAAAGAGAGAAAGAGAAAGAAAATAAATTCACGAACACACCCACCCACCTGCCTTACTTTGTCTAAGATACCACAAAAGAAACACAGTCATCAGTGTCATGTTTCCTCAATCATTTTCTTTCTATGCCTTCATTTCTCCCAATTGGTATCGGTGTGAAAAGGTCATCCGTTCTGTGATGAAATGACAATTACACAAGCCTTACTTACCAAAATTATGCCGGTAATATACTATTCCCATAGGATAAATGAATAACTGGATGGACAGACGAGCAAGATAGGCGGTAGACAGTATTTTTCTTTCGCCTCAAGGAATGAACAAAGGAAAGTCACAGGATGACGGCGTAAACAACCTCAATACCGATGTAGATTCTAGGAAATAATAAACAAGAAATATTGACAGTATAAGAAATAATGTGAAAGAATTTCCCTTTGTCTCTATTTTGATTTACCTTCAGTTCATATTTTTCTCTCTTTTGACTTGATTTTATCCCCTGTTATGGCGTCTTAAAAACAGTTTACTTGTGGTTATTATTATTGTTTTTAAAAAGTTTGCCTACAAACTTTTTTATGGAAACATTTTCATGCTATGTGATTAGAAACTGTTCTCTGTGAAGGACAATGTATATTTAAGTGTTGGTTTGTAGGGATTTGATTGGTTACAGGATTTCATCATGAGCTGACATTGGTTAGAGAACCATTAGGAAACCTGGGAATCTTCAGCAGTACTCACCCACCGGGGTTCGGACCCAGGACCTTCTGGTTACAAGGCTAGCAAGCTCGTAGACTATTAAGCCACCGGGACCCGATCCGATAGCCAGCCCATGAATTCTAACTGCTGCCAATTCACGACATAGCGCGACCCCTAACCAATGTCTTGTGCGAGTATTTGTCCTCACACCTGACCTGCTGCACCCTACTGGTCATGACTTCTCACCAGAACCCCAGGTAACTACCTACCTGAATAGGGCAAGTCGCAGAAGTTAGAATTCATGGGATAGCCATTGAATCGGGTCCCAGTAGCTTAATGGTCTATGAGCTCGCCTTGTTTTCCAGTGGTTCTCTAACCAATGTCAGCTCATGATGAAATCCTGTAGACAATGTATATTAATTCAAGGTAAATCAGTAACTGACATCAGTCGGAGGAGTAGTACAGAACACGAAGGACTACTGGACAGCTGTTTGGTTCCAGTTAGGGACTCTTCACCAGTATTCACGCCACTGATCATACCGACAAGGATGGGATCCAGGATCTTCAGGTTATGATGTGAGCCTGTTAACCGTTCAGTCACTAGAACGGAATCCAATGCCCTATGAATTCTAACTTTGGCTACTTCGTGGAAAATAACGTCACTGCAAGCCATTGTCCTCACACTGAATTTGATTGGTCCCAAAGTATAGTTTCATTTGGCGAAACATACTGTGATAAGTGATTTCGGATACAGTTTAAAATCTGTTTCTGAGTAGTAGATAGTTTAAATTGACAAAACATCAAATAAGTAGGAGTATGCGTTATGCTCACATAAATGAAGATCAATATGATTAGGTTAAAATTTGTCGAAGGGAGTTCATATGTGACTCTTCCTTCATGCAATAAATGCGAAAAAAATAATAACTAAAAAATTGTTACAGAGACATGGAGACAATGATCGATCGAAAAACTAGTTGAAACTAAGTCCTACTGTTAAAACCTAGTTAAATATATCGGCGTAAATTAGTTACATTTCGTAAAATTCTTCATTTCAAGGTTCAAAAATTATTTTCAAGTGTTGGTTTTGTAGGGATTTGGTTTGATTGTATGGAGGATTTAATCATGAGCTGACATCAGTTAGAGAACCACTGGAAAACCTGGGAGTACTGGACAGCTGTTTCGCCCTAGTTTGGGACTCCTCAGCAGTACGCACCCACCGGGGTTCGAACCCAGGACCTTCTGGTTACAAGGCGAGCTAGCTCGTAGACCATTGAGCCACTAGGACCCGATCCAATGGTTCTTGAATTCTAACTTCTGCCAATTCACGACATAGCGCGACCACTTCGCAATGTCTTCTTCGATGAGTTACTGCCTCATCTTCGACCTGCTGTACCCTACTGGTCACGGCTTCCCACACTTGAAAATTAATCTGATGCTCACTAGCGACTGGCCCTATTCAGGCAGTTAACCTGGGGTTCTAGTGGGAAGCCGTGACCAGTAGGGTACAGCAGGTCGAAGATGAGGCAGTAACTCATCGAAGAAGACATTGCGAAGTGGTCGCGCTATGTCGTGAATTGGCAGAAGTTAGAATTCATGAACCATTGGATCGGGTCCTAGTGGCTCAATGGTCTACGAGCTAGCTCGCCTTGTAACCAGAAGGTCCTGGGTTCGAACCCCGGTGGGTGCGTACTGCTGAGGAGTCCCAAACTAGGGCGAAACAGCTGTCCAGTACTCCCAGGTTTTCCAGTGGTTCTCTAACTGATGTCAGCTCATGATTAAATCCTCCATACAATCAAAAATTATTCTCAGTCAGCTTTATCATAAGGTGAAAAAAAACTTTTCACAAAGATTTCTTAAGAGTAATTACTCAAAATGAAAAGGTTTTCATATTACACTCCGATTACAAGTGATTGCTGACATGATATAAAACTAACAGTGACTTTTTAAATGACTTTATTTTCGATTCACTCGACACAGGATTATTATTATTATTACCTTGACTTCTGAGTGGAACATAGGGCTTCAGCAACACATCCCCACTTTGTTCTGTCTTCTGTCGTCCTCTTCAGCTGAGTCCACGATTGACCAAACTCTCTCATCTCTTCTTCACACGATCTCCCCCATGTCACCCTCATACCAACGACCCACTTGTCACTTCCCACTGGGATTCTACTCGAGGGCCTCACGTGCCATATCATTCGGCAGCCTCCTCAATGTGTGACCGATCCATCTCCACTTCCTCCCACATATCTATTGGGCGATTGGCTCTCGCCTGTTGGTTTGTTCCCATAGTTTCTTGTTTCTAGTTCTCTCTGGCCATTTGATCTTCAGTATGAAGCCAGAGAAGTGGGCAGCTGTTGGTGAAAGTCTGCAAGCTGTTGTGATACGCAGTGCAAGTTTCTGATCCGTATAGAAGAACTAACCGACTTCACATTGGTGTTGAAAATGCGAATCTTGTTCCTTATGACGGCTGAGTGACAGCAGAAGATTTACAAACTGGTTTCAGGTTAATAAAGGCGTATCTCGCCTTTCCGACTCTGACTGGCTTTGACATCTTCGTCCGTTCCGACTGCCTGTAGTTGAAACGATGCTTTCCAGATAAGTTGATGGTGATTGGTGCTGGTTGTTTTTGCTGTTGGTTGGTTATTTTCATTATCTCTGTCTTCTCGGTGTTCACCTGGAATAATGTTTTCTCTGCCCCTTCAGCCACTTTGCAAGTCTTCGTGTGTGGGTGACATTAGACACATATCATCCACACGCGAAATCCAGATCTTCTAGAGTCTTTCAACACAGGATATTTCGATGTAATTATGTTCTCTGATCTGTATGATTTAATTGCGGAGCTCTCGTTATCTTTCTAGACGGTATCTTCAGTGCAGAGTTGAATATGAAGTGAACTTATTTAAATTCTCCATGAATGTTATAATTGTCTTTCCGGATGACTTTGCTTGTGATCAGTCGTTAATTTGCTTTAGTGTGACTAGGGGTTGCCCTTGTTTGTCCTGTGACTTATTCTTCATCAGTTGATAAATTTGATCTATATTAATGTGTCTGTTATTCGCTGATCCCTCTTAGTATCGGAAATCCTGAATTTCCAATGAGAAGTCGTGACCAGTAGGCTACACCAGGTCCGCTGATAACGTATGGCGGTGGCACTATAAACCGCAAAATGACAAAAGTTAGAGTTCATGAGCCATTGGATTCTGTCCCAGCGGTTAAATGCCCATGGGAGTCACCTCGTACCCTTAAGGTCCTGGTTTCAATCCTTGTTGGTGGGGTCATAAGTGTATGTCCATGAAGAGTCCCCAACTGGAATGGAACAACTTTCCAGTACTTCACGAGTTTTCTAACTAAAGTTAGTATGTTATCAAACTTGAAACTAATCAGATCCTTGTAAATCAACAACTTGAGAATTATGACTCAACAGTCATATATTAAATAATTTTCAAAAGAAACTTCAATCAGTGGGATAAAGTCTCCTGAAGGGAAGACATTAAAACGACTGAAGTAAATCCCGCCGTCGTGCACTAATAAGTGGATTCTTAGTTTTCCATTGCCGGATAATGTCCATCACAGAGTTTGTCATTTTGTGTCGGCTTTATTAATCTCTGTTTATAAGATAGTGTTATAAGAGATAAAAAGTGCTGATTATTGAATCAAGTTCACAATTTGCAATCTATACGTTTCGAGTGGTGAGCTTTAACCTTAATTTTCTTTGAAAACAAAGTTATTCCGATCACAGTATGTGATCTACTTGGTACAATTAATTAATGGTGATCAAGAAAGCAAGCGAATTTGCGTTAAAATGTGAACTGCTGATCGATTGAAATGAGTAGTTGCGTACAATTTTTACCTACCAGCATTGCTTAATAGCCAGATAGACGGTGAAATTTCTCCCGTCAAACTTTGTAAATAGCAAATCACTAGCCAGAAATCGGATGGTTTCAACCGATTCAACACTCTGAGCTGAATGAAACTCGGTTCACCTTTGATGAGCTCTGCCTTAAACGGGCGAAACGGCCATCCTGTGTTCAGATCACCTCGATCTTGCTAGCTGGCATGCGCTATTGGTTGATAGGTGTGGTATGCTACTACTCATCCCAATTAATCAGTAGTACATAATTTTATGCAAAAGTTTTGATTATTAACGAAATGTCCGCCTCTTTTCCTATTTATTCAATAAATAAATCAGCGGAAAAAGAGAAATAGTTGATCAAAAAGAATAAAACCCCAGGTTTTCTGTACACACTAAGATAAATACACGCACGCACATACGCAGAGACACAAAGATACACCGGTTCTCTCCTCATTCAGGTCCCAATTTATCATATTACATTTTTACATAATTCATAGACATTACAAAACTAAAATAAAGAGATATCCGTCCATCTTCTGGGTGGTCAACATGGTTTTCAGTGTCTCTTTTTTCTGTATCATGAATATGATGAATTTGTTCGAATTTATTTTTGAAATTATCTAATTACATTTAGTTTAATTTTTTTTTTTTAATAGTTATGATTCTTTTCTTAGTGAATAATTAGTTTATATTTTGTGTACATTAAAAAAAGACTAATGAATCATTTAAGTAGGGAGGAATTGAAAGATTCTGATATTTTTACCTGTAGTTAAGAGGGTGACAATTAAACTTAGTTTGTATAGCAAGCTGGAAGTCTAAGATATCTGTTACAACGAGTAAACGTTCATGACCATCATCATATAATAGGATGGCTAAAAAGATATTGCATAATCGACACTTGGTAATTCCTAGTTACTTGGTAAGCCAGCATAAGTATCTTCTTAAATGCTTGGTATACTTACTTGCGTTACGATGATTGGAAGCAGCAAGCAGGAAGCGCTGGACTTACGTTTCGTGCTAGTTGGCATTTGACAACAGAGTATATCTTCAACTTTGATGGAATTGATATCCCCTAATGGCCGTGAGATTTGAACCGGCGTCACTAAGTGGTGTAGGTCCTTCAAGGTTGAAGATACGCTTTTTCTAACATATGCTAGCAAGCAGAAAACCTAAGACCATTACTTCCAACCGATTACCTCAAACTACCTTATATCAGTTTAGAGTGCACTGCGATGAGAAGTCAATTAGCTTAGTGATCACACTGCAAACTTGATTTACTCAGCACTAGTACCAAGAGCAGAGAGTTGTGACACTAGTTACCACCTTAGTAACCAGTCAATGTGAAGAATAATGTATCCGTTGTTACATCAACTGTTTAAGTTAAAAGTGGTTTAAATAAAATTAGATATTTATTCTGAATTTCCTTAAGTTTACTGCTGATGAAATGGGCCACAGATGATTGTTAAATTGTATACTGGATCTTAACACTTCTTTGGTTGTAACAGTAAACCATATTAACCAGTGCGTGTGTGCAACTAGTGATTTGTAAGTATATTATGAGATGGTGTTCACTGAAAGGAACTGACTGACTTCAGAAATAAGATGTCATTTGAACTCATAACAGTATAAGTTTTATATTTTTGCTAAATAAAAAACTTTGAGTTGGATAGGGACGCTCAGTCGGGACGTAGATGTGGTGATCACGCTTATCTCTTGCCTATTCCAACATCACATACAACAGTTACCTGTTTTCCCAGCCTGCCCTACTCAAGTGTGAACACATAACGACATGAGATAGGAAGTATATTTCAGTATCAGTACATTTACAAAAGGAAACAGTGCTGTATATATATATATATGACCAGTGATATAAGTGTGAGAGAAGATAATCCATGGAAGGATGTATCCACATAATAATACTGCAGAATGGCTCAGTGGTTATGTCATTAACTGAAACACTGGATGACGAAAGTTTGAATCTGTAAATGAGGATTAATACATGTCTTGCTTATGACCACCAATAAGCACGACGCCTAGGTTGTGGAGTACTCACCGATTATGTCGAACCATACAACATTAATCTATGCATTTATATAAAAGTAGTATTTTAGCATCATGGTAGAGTACAGTTTGTATTAAATAAAATTATTATATTTTGGGAGTTAAGTATTCATTTGAGAATGAGGATTGTGGATATACATACTTTGTGGAGTCTTTAAATACAGTGGCATAACCACTCATATTTTACCTTCGGGAATTAAGGACAAACTACTTAATTTCACCTCATGTATGAGTATCTATCAGTTCCCCCCTATTCCTATGGAGCCAATTACATTGAGTGTACAGTTAAGCATGTTTATCATCGTATTTCTGAACGTCATTCTGTATGGTTAAGCAATGGATAAACAATGTCTACCTAGGGCTCTGTTTTCTCTCACCTTGTAGATACTGAACATAAAGTCGATGGTTAATACAGCATTTAAAGTTATCTACGCTATTCCGAATAATCCTTATTTTGCCTTATGAGTTCGTTTTTTACATGTATTGCTGAAGCTCCCAGAATCCACCTGAAGAAACCTAACTTATGTCTTCAGGAAAAGTTCCTTCAGATGCTTTCTCTTCCTTGGTTATCATAACTTGATTGTAATAATCTCATAGTTTTCCCTTCCTTCTAAGCCTTTTACAGGTCATAATTGTTTTAACTATCTTTCTAATTTCATCTGATATTCATTTTTGTATGATACTTTTGTGCATCTTATTATTCATGCATCCTTTTGAACTGAGTTGTAATTCTATTTATCTTAACAAACTCGGTATTAGTGAAAACAAAACACGTAGTTTAGCGAAGAGTCTCTTTTCGCCGGCAAATTCAATCGCAATTGTATATATCTAATTTTTTTTGAGTGTGTACATTAGGCTGGTCCGATAAGAATAAAAATCAGTTAGGTTTATTGTTGTCAAGACATTTCAAAAATGTGATGAGTAATCAGAATGTAATTGGGGGGGGGCGGATAAAGACTAATAAGAGGGTAGTGGGGGTGTGTTGTCAAAAAACAAAATAAGTTGAATAAGCGTAATACAGTAACGGCAAATGTCATGAGGAGTAAGAAGAAAACAAGGACACACACCTTGAAGTCATTAGAAGTCAACACGGTTGTTACCATGATAGTAGAAGTGGTTGGATGATTTTCTTTTGTATACATAATTCCGGTTTTTCCAACGGATTGGCTAAAGCTTCAGCAATACAAGGGAGACGAAAGCGTTTCACCGTTTTTTGGTAGGTTGTTCTTCACTTTGTAGATCACTTTGAAGACGGTGTTTGTTGAGATTTAATGACCAGTGTTGATGAGATGTTCGATTATCACACTTCTTATACAACCACTATTATCTTTTTGTAGCCATGCGAGATAGTGTTCTTCTACCTATTTGGACAAGACACATGTCGAACAACCAATGTACCTGACTGGCTCCACAGCAACAGATGAACTGATATATGCACATAAAAGTGGCCAGATTGCGATTGTACAGCTAAACGAATGAATTCGCAGAAAAGTGACTCTTCCTTCACTGAACTACGTGTTTTATTCTCATTGTTATCTGGATGGAGATTATTCATGAACTCGATATTGTTTTAAAAACGTCAATGTTGCCAATAACAATCACTCTTAAAATACTATGTGTATGTATATAACTGAAGACGCAGATGAGGAAGTTATCAAGAATGGCATTTTTCGCTCAATTGCTTCTTGTCCTTTCTTAGTTAATACTTTTATCTCAAGTTTTATTACAATCCGGAACGTAACTTGAGGTTGTGGAGACTGACTCTTGATTTTAGTTTGCGCATAAGACTCGTGGTATATCCAAGATAACAGTAATATTATTGGTGACGCAACAATTGCATACATATTTTAATGACTACATTTCGTTTTCTTCAGTAAATTGAATCACCTCCTCAAATTATTCCACGGCTTCTGACAACTTCATATACGCTTGTTATTTTCTTTCTCATAATGTATTGTAGATGATGTCATTGTTATTATTTATTTTATTGCTTTGCACTCCGAGTAGAACTTAGGACTCCAAGCTTTGAAGTATGAGTATAGGTGGTGTTATTCTTTGTTTTTACAGGATGGGGTCTCTAGCCTAATGCCCAACCTCCCTCCTTCACTGGGCTTACTAAGAGCTAAGCAAGGTGTAGGAGTGCGTTGACCGGGGATCGAACCACAGGTTACGTGGGTAGTTGGCCCGCATTCTACCACTGAACCATCGAAACATCAGTGTGGTGAGAGCAGGCTGCTAGCCAATTGGTAGAGATTAATTTACGTCAATGTTTATGTCATTAATATTGGCCGTGAGAAAATATGAACAAGGCTGATTCAAAAACCAATCACAGTAGACTTAACGTGGGCGAATAATATTCGTAGATATATGGCTTAACTTTCCGAGAAACCAGAAACAACCAGTCGGAATACTGCGTTCGTCTGCTTGAATAAGCTATAATAATGTACATGAAATATATACAAATACGTGCTGATTTCCGTAATAAAACGATCTGTTGCCTGGCCCTTGTCTTCTGTTGTTACACCAGAACCACGGATTACTGGATAGTTGTCTCATCCTGGTTTGGGATTCTTCAGCAGTTCTAACGTAGAGCCTTCCGGTTGCAAGGTGGGCCCGTAGAACATTCAGCTACTGAGACACATATGTTGTTTGGTAACCTGCAGTAATGTGAACTCCTACTGATTTCTGTCTTGTATATATGTGTCTCTTTTGGGCTATTCTCTTATTACTTCCTTGAAGTATTTCCCAGTAAGTGGAAACAGAGCTTCCGTATATTTAAACAATTAAACAGGTAAATTAATGTGATAAAAAACACAATAACTTTTGGAAATATTTTAAATTCATTCCAAATTGTTTTCTTTATTGATTTGTGTGTTTTATCAGTCTACCTTATCTTAATTTTTTTTTCATTTTTTATAGCTCAATCTTATCAAGAATTAGAAAAGATTCTGCTATTCTTGTTATGCGCAGCTGTACGATGCGATAGACGTGATTATTTTATTCGTCAAATTATGGATAATCTGCATCCAGATGTTCAAACTGGTATTATGACATGCATAAAAGATGTAAGTTATTGAAACAATACAAATCTTTTGTCTTTTCAATATTTCAATGGGAATTTTCTTTTATCTTTTATTTCTTTTGTTTATTGGAAACATGTATTTTTTAGAATTTCATTGACTTGGATTTTGTTGTATGCATATTTCCGAATAAGCTATAGCTTATTTAAAGTCGTCAGACAAAGCCAGGATATTCAAATTGCTCTTTCAAGGTCACCTATTGATTTTCCCGCCCTGCTTTTTGTGTTTTAATTTAGTGATTTAAAATGTTCAATAATCGCTGAATTTTGAAAGTATCTCATGTAAATTCTTAACTGTTAATAGGTTTTCTTTTAGTGAAAGAAATAATTATGCCGACTTTATTGTTTTAAGGTATTGTGTAATTGAAACTACACGTAAAGCAACCACAAAAGTAAATTGCTATGACAATGTAGTGCGAGGTGGTAGACTGAGAACGATACAAATTGAACGTGCTAATAAGAAGTCAGACAGTCATGCACACGAAAACAAATTACAGGGAGCTTTTATAGCTTGAAATAAGAGTAGAAATGTAGCGATAGAAGACAACAGACTTGGTAAAGGAATGTTTTCAAGTATTGGTCTGTAGGGATTTAATTGATTGGTCACAGGGGTTCATCATGAGCCGACATCAGTTAAAGAACCATTGGACAACCTGGGAATACCAGGCAACCGTTTCGTCCTAGTTTAGATACCATGGGCCATTGAATCAGAATCAAGTGGTCTAATGGTCTACGAGATCGCCATGTAATTAGTAGATCCTTGATTTGAACCCAGGTGGGTGCATACTGATGAAGGGATGCAAACTAGGACGAAACAGCTGTCTGTCCAGTACTTCCAGGTTTTACAATGGCTCTTCAATCGATGTCAGCTCATTATGAACTAACCAAAGGAATGTCTATTTGGAATTTGGTATCTCTATATAGCGAAATTATGTACACTTTATCTTCAAATCACCATTTGCACAGATCTCCCCTAGTTGTGATATTTCTGATCTTCATATTGTGTTTCTTTGTGTTCCTTTCACGTCTCCCATGTTTCTCCACAACGCTCTATCATTTACCTTCTCTGACATGAAATCGATCTCCCTGTTATTTGCTGTTGTTAGATCAACGAACATCCATTTACATACTACTGATAAGTTTTATCAGTAGCATACGCCATAATAGTAGCAGAATATTTTAACTAGCATATGCGGATAGTTCCTTTTGTATTCTTTATCATCAAAAAAGCATTTTATAATCAAAATAATAGATCACACGTACGTGTTGTTTACTGTTCAACGCTGCTGTTAAGTGTATGCAATTCTAAAGATATAATTTTATATAGCAACTTGTGTTAGGATAGTTAAGATTGCGATGCAAATTAGTCCTCATGTTTATGTTTCTTACCGTTTGGTGGCTGAAAACTATACTTAGTTCAGTGTTGAATGTTTTTTGAACCATGGTATTATTGGCAAAGATTATCGTCGTGTTAGATAATCCGATTCTGAGTTACATGTTGCCTGAAAGGTCAGACAGTTAAATTTGACCTGCTAGTGTTTAAGGTTTCCTATATTTACTCATGAGTCTTCAGTAGACTTTTAGTTATGCATCTGTTTGATATTCTTATGCGATTAGTAGTTGCCTTAGGTTGTTTCATTTGGTTGATGGTGACTAAGATCATGGAATTCATAATGCGTGTTTCGTCTTATTTGGGCCTCGCCAACTGGACGCACCTTCGTCTCACTTGAATGCAGCAATACCATTTCACACACCAAACTACAAAAACTTTTCCTATCTGATAAGTTTAATCCCGAATATATCGATCTTTTGAAGGCATATCATGCTGACAAGTCTTAATTAGGACGAAAACTGCATTCCAGATTCCATAGCTAGCTAGCTAGTTAGCTGCCACCAGCAAATTATTACGAGAAGCATTAAGTTTAGTAAAAATATGTTTTGTTTAGTATGAATTCATGAACTATGCGTTTAAAATTCACAAATAGGCTTTTGTTTTGAATTATTTTCCCATATAATTTCGTCAACATGTCAAACTTTTGTCATTATACACATTTGTTTATTTCTGGTTAGTATTAAAATATTATTGTACATTTCGGTTTGTTTCATTGAATTTTTTTTCTCCCTTCATCATTGGCCTCCTTTCCTTTTTTTACGACAAAAACACGTATTTGTTGTCAATTAACTTGAAGGTTTTGGCACAAATTCCGTTTTCGTTGATTTAAACACATCTAGCAAAATAAATATTCGACTACTTATGTGCATGTTTTACAGTATATACATATAACATAGGCAGCTTGATAATTTATAATTATTATACATACTACTTTCAAGTAGTTAAAGTAAAATGAAAAATTTTCTGTTCAGTTACCAAGAGTTAAACATAATCATGAATTTATTCATGACAACCATTGTCAAATTATGAGAAAGTTCAAATTCCAGGTCAATAAAAGGGATTAACAAAACTTTGAATCAACGAACAATCACGGCAGTGTTTGCCAGGCGACTAGGTCAGAAAACACAAACAAGTTAGGACTGCTTCTGCCAACTTTCCTACCTGTTTCGGAATGTGGATTCTTAGGTGAATTGAATCGTTGAGTTTTTCTAGTATATTCTGTGGAATTAAACACTAGAAAAGCTACTTTAATTAAAAATACAGACGGATAAGATATATTTTCGATTATGGCATTATTGTATGGTGATTGCACAGTGTTACATCATGCGTTTGTGATGCCTTTTAACCATAATGTGGGAATATGACTCATTGGCTTGATCACTCGATTTCTAGTCATCGAGTCCTGAGTTCGAGTCCTTCTCCACCTACTTACTCTCAGGAACCTGAGCTGTACCAGCCACCTTCATACAATATGTCTAGGCGCATGAAAAATCAGTTTCCAGTAAATGAGAGGTTATACCACTGAAATCAAAATAAGTACTTCTCTTTCCCGTTATGAAACATGGTAGCTTGAATCGTTATACTTTTTCTAGGCTCTTCATTGTTTCTTAAGTCTTTGAACCTAAGTTTTTTTTTACTTTCCATCATTTTATCACTCTTCAGATTTTTAATTATTTATTTTCTGTTCTATTTTACAATTTACATATAGGTTACTGAAAGTTCAGCGAATATTATAAGTTTCGAGAAATTACGAACATCAGATACTGATATTTTGCATACCTTTCGATCTGTTATCAACCAAATCGAAGATCTCTACTTAGAGGTTTGTATTGATGCCCTTTTTATTAAATGAGTTATATGCATTTGGTTATCCTTGTCCTACTTAAATGGTATTCACTATACATAAGTTTTGGGGTTTGTGTCAATCTGATTGATTTCAAGGTAGATTTTGTTGCCAACTGACATCCTCTGGAAAGGTGCTGTAAACTAGAGGGAGGAGGAGTTACTGAAAAGCTTTTTGGTTCAGGTTTAAGGGCTCTTCAGCACTATTACCCAACGAATACAAGAGGAGTTCAGTGCTAGGAAAGTCAGCTTACTTGGCAAGCTGTTTGTTGTTTTCAATAACCTATACTTTCCGACTGCTTACATTTCCCGATGCAATAATACAGTCATTCAGTGTTTTCGGTGAGTACCTATCGCGTCTCACTTGACTTGTTTTTCACTAGTTCAATTTTCTTCATCAATAAACTGCGGATGCTTTTCTCTCAGTTGAACTTTTCGCGATATCATTGCTGCGAAAATAACAACAGTTCTAGCGGGATTTTAAATTAACTTCACTGATGATTCAAGTACTCATTTATGCCCACTGTGATGATTGAATTTCTGTGATAGACCATGTTCATCATAGTTATTTTCACTTATTCTTCAATTCTTGTGACATTATAAAAAATGAATGGAAAACACATGGTTATCTTAAGCCTAAATTGTGATTAGAGTGGTTTGTTGTCAAACATAGGACTATTGTTTGTTTCCTCAAGTCTTAACAACAAGATTTTGATGGTTTGTTTGTTTTGACCTCACAATCATCAGATCATATGTGTTCACTATCGAAGAAATATAAATTTACTTGATAAGGCTACCGCTTGCTCTGGGTTTTTTTTTCAGTCGGATTTCATTTTAGTCCTCTTCAGTGAAAACCACTCGACGATAAGGAAACCTTATGAATCACAGAAGATTCATGATTTTAGATTAGCTTAGTCGTCGTTAAAAAATATCACTCATTTAATATTTTTTTATACCATAATTCATATAGACAGCATTGTTTAGCTTATCTAGAGGAATACAGATTTTGTTTATAAAACTGATTAGGCTCCATCGACTAACCGATGAAAGTAGAACATACATTCAACTATTACATAAACCTGAAAGTCGAAAATAATGCGTACATTTAAACTTACCTTCGCTTGACTTATACGTGTAAGGAGTATTTTCAGTTACATCTTTCAGATCATGACAAACTGTTTCAGTCACATTGACTTTGGCAGTTTGTAGAAGACAAAATTCCACTGTCTTTGATAGTTTGTTCTTTGACTTGTAATGTTAGATGGGATTGAATGGAACTAGTTACGTCCATTGATACCATTTTCATGAGCTATACCTACTTTACATTTAGAAAGGTTAGTTGAATGTATAAATACATACTGATATATTAAGCATGCTTAAAATCTCGGACGTATAATCTTAAGAATCTTACTCCAAGCTTCTTGTAATTTCAGAAAGTTGGATTCATCCTTTAAAAAATCAAATTAATCTCATTAATATTTATCAGTAACAAAAAACACACGATATAATGCTACTGAATTTATTTGAGGACGTTTTAATAATAATATTGTGATTTTATTTTATCCGTTTGAGTTTTCTCCTCTGCTAACCAGTGGTGAATATAGAGAAAACAGAGGTGATAAAGATTCCCGGCCAACAGCAACAGCAAAAACAATCAGTATAAATGGGGGAAATCTGAAAGAAGCAAACTGCTTTACCTACCTACCCATATGGGAAGCATCGCTCAACTACAGGCGGACAGAATTAGCGAGGATATCGAAGCAGTGAGGATCGGGAGAGCAAGGCAAGCTTTCATTTCTTTCAAGTCTGTGTGGAGGTCAACACCACTCAGCATGAAAAATAAGTTTCTGATTTTCAACTCCAGTGTGAAGTCAGTGCTACTATATGGATCAGAGACTTGGCGCCGCGTCACGTATGGCACTTCGATCAAACTACAGAAATTCATCAACAGCTGTCTTCGCTCAATACCACTCAAGATCAGATGGCCAACCAGAAGAGATCATCAACAGGGATCTCTGGGAGCGAACCAACCCAACAGGAACTGATTGTGCGACAAATATGCAGGAAGAAATGGAGGTGGATTAGCCACAATTAGAGAAAACCATCAAGTGACATCACACGCCATGCCATAATAACAATAATAATAGTGATCTGTGGTGAACATCAACTTAATATGAGAATTTCCATTCTAATATTTGCTCTCAACGTTTCTATGTGAAATTTTTCTGATATCTGTAGTAATACAATGTTTCCAGGTGATAAAGTCCAGAGGTTTCTACCCAACACATAGTCTATTCATCTCAATTTGTGCATATATGTATGCATACGTTATTCGTTGTAAAACGATATATTTGAAGATAAGAGGCTTTTGAAACAGTAGCAGTAAGATGTATACATGCTAAAATCGAATCCTTATCAACTTCTTTCAATTCGTGACAAACTCCATTTTTATTTCAAACTAGTTACAATATTAGCATTCAAAATATTGCCAGTTTCTTATCATTTTAAGTGTTTCGAGAAAACAGACTCGATTTATTCTGAATACAATTTTGAACTACTTACAGAATGCATAAGTAGTATAAATCTTTTAGCTTATATTTTAACTGTATCTTACTATTTACTTATACATTTTAGGAAATTATTCAATTACTAGATGAGTTAGCATCATTACAGAATAAAATTATCACCTTACAAGCAAGATATCAACTAGTTTCACGGTCTAGAACATTGGGGTCAAATGGATTAAAAGAACGTTCAATTTCTACAATATCACTTGGAGTTGATAATATCAATAATAATAGTAGCAGTCATTTTGCTGTCTCCACGCCTAGACTAGATGAACAAACCTCAGTGTTGCGTAAAAAATCAGATATTATTCATATAACAGATAATGGTGATTTAAACGAATCCTTAATATCAACCAATGAGCAATTCAACGAAGTAAGCATTGAAGATAACAATAAGATGAATTCATCAATCAATCAATGTAATAAAACAAATGAACCTGTAGAAATGAGTCAAATCGATTCAGTTTTAGAGGTGGAAACAAATGAATTAGAATCAACACGTTCTGTATACCCTACAGATGGGATTACACCTGAAATACTTATGATGGATATGGATAAACATCATTTATCAGTTGAATTAGCTGAGACTAAGGCAAAATTACGTCGGGCTCATATTGAAATGTAAGTGTGTTTATGTTTCTTTTTTCACTAGTTTAAGAAATACTACTTCAGTGCTGATTTTAACGACCATAACACAATTATTTCGTTCTGAACTCAGGGAATCCATCATTATGCACTCTTCTGTATAGCTGACCAGAAGTCTGCAACCGACTTACAATCCTGAAAATATTCCAATCTTAGCAAAAGAACAGTTAGAATTACCTTTACAATCCTGTTAAGTAGCTTTAAAGTCCAGATGTTTCTCAGCTATTGGATAAGAACTGTAGAACAAAATTAGTCAAGCAGAAAAAACGACCGTAAGAATTACCCGGGGAATCAAATAGAATATTCCCAAAAAGTTGGGATCCTAACACACTGTCGGCAAAAATCAAATACACCAAACTTGTTTGCTGCTGACAGTCTAAGGTTAGATAATCCCCACGACGTAAACTGGAATTCATTCAAACTAAGTTGTAATCGTAAAACGGTTTACTATCAGCAACAGTCTACCATTACTCCCTAGTAAAGTGAAACGATACGAATGGGCATCCACGACAAACAAAGACAAATAATATAGAAAATATCCCCATTTAGACATTTAGAAAAGAGAAAGATTGAGCAGCGAAGAAATATTTACTTTTCAATTAGATCCTCATCTCACTCTGGCTCTACTCTAATATACTCATAGAGCATTTTTATTACAATACACAACAGTTTACCAATCAAGTGGCACTGATATGTTTGTTAACAATAATTAGTCAGTGTTGAAATGTCAGAGAAGGGTTGATAATTAACGAAGAAAATCAGTACGCAATTAAAAGGTATATATGGTTAGAATAAATTAATTTTACAATGATAACACGTAATTAAAGATGAAGTGGTCAGAAAAAATAAAATAATTTGGACAATTATAATTTTTAAATGCTTAGGGGGAGGTGGGCGAAGTAGTCTGGTTTATACGGCCAAGGTAAGGAAAGTGGCTGTACAAATTTCTTCTTAACACACAGGTTAGGCTTCTTCAGGTGGATTCCTATTGCTTCAGTTGTCTGTAGAAGACGAACTCGTAGAGCAAAATTACGATAAGTAGGAATGCGATAAATGATTTTAAATGCAGTATTAACGTCAACCTTATGCTCACTATCTACAAGGTGGGCCTAAATAGAGCTACGAATAGATCTTGTTTGTCCCTTGCTTAACCATGTTGGATGATGTTCGGAAATACGATGATGAACCTGCCTAATTGTTCGCCCGATGTAGCTGGCTCTGCAGCTGCAGTCAAACTGGTAGATACATATATAGGAGGCAAATTTAGATAGTTTATTCTTATTTCTCGAACGTAGAATAGGTGTGGTTGTGAAGAGACAGCGTACCTCTGCTGCATAATAAGCTCTTTTAACTGCATTCTTCAGTCGTTGTGGTATTATTTCGCTGATGTTGTCACCAAGGAACTGAAGTTTTATGAACATTGGTTTTTTCGGAACTGTTGCCATAGTGACTGTCCCAGGTGTTGAATTCATATTTTTCTCAATAAACTTATCTGGATAACCATTTTTTCTAAGTAATTCTCTAGTAATCTTAAGCTCCTCATTAAAGCAGTCGTCTGAACAGATTAACCTAGCTCTATGAACCAGACACTTTACCAGGTTGCGTTTATATTTCAAAGGTACAAAACTCAAAAAATGAGTGTACTGACCTGTTGTTGTAGGATTCCTGTACACACTCCTTCTTAGTGTGCCATCTTCTTTCCTTGCCATGAAGACGTCTAGGAATGAGATACTGGCATTACTTTCTTTCTCTATGGTAAAGTTTATTGCTGAATGTGCATCATTAAACTTGTCAAGGATGTTCATTGCATCATTCTCATCTTTCATAAACACAAATGTATCATTCATATATCGACAGTAGAAATCCAAGTCACTAATTACCTCTTTCAGTGGTCCATTCTCTAACCTGGCAAGGAAAAAATCAGCTAGGATTGGACCTAATGGGGAACCCATAGCTACACCATCAATTTGTCTGAAATATTCCTTATTGAATAAGAAATGAACGTTCATTGTACATCTTAAAATAAGTTCCTTCAAGGTGGACACAGAAATCCCGATGTCTATGTTTCGTGTAGTAATCTCCTCACATATAAAATCCGCTGTCTCCGTTAACGGTACATTGGTGAACAAGGAGAATACATCAAAAGATATCATAAACTTGTCCCTCACATTAAGATCTCTTATTTTTCCAACAAATTCAAAACTGCCATTTACGCTATGCTTTACCAACTCTTTATGCAGGGGTTTCAGGAGCTTCACTAACTATTTTGCTGTTGCATGATACGGGGAGTTACACATGTCCAACACTGGTCGAAGTGGCAAACCAATTTTGTGCACTTTTGGAAGTTCATATTATCTTGGTGCAATCGTGCCGGTAGGTTTTAGAGATTCAAATGATAAAATAATAAAGAGTAAAGCAAGAAGAAGAAGATATGTAAAAGTTATTACGATGTTACATGGTTCAAGGAAAGAAGGAGTAATAACTACATGGCTAGTTGAAATATTCAAATACGCATCAATATTGTAAATAGATTGTTGAGAAAGAACTTCCCGATCATTTATTTCACTACACTGACTATTAGTGAACCTCTTCCTTCTTCGAATGACATGATCTTCGTATAAAATTGACTTCGTTAAATATATTAAATATTCCCATAGTAAAGGAGTATACGTAGAACATTTTACGCAGCACACACCTATGTTTGTCATTCTCTAGCCGACGAATGATTGGGACGCAAACGAAGGATAAGCTTGATAGTTTTGCCACATCTATGTGCATTTATCAATTCAACTGCACCTGCGGTGATAGTTATGTTGGGCATACTACTAGACAGCTTAGCCAACGTGTTAGTGAACATCTCACATCGTGGTTTGGCAAACGACAGACAAAAACAATCCGTAGCTCAATTCTGTCACATTTAATTGATAGTGGTCATATAGTCGAGAAAACGAAAGCCTTCAAAGTAATTCATTGTATCCCACTGAATCTTTTCAATAGACTTCGTATTCGTCTACTGCACACAGCTGAGGCAGGCGATAGGCATTCGAACTATTAAACATGAACTTTGCATTCAAAAGAAGTCGGTACAGCCATTATCCCTCCTTTGGCCTATTAAGATATAACCAACTAATGACTTCTACACCACCTCTTATTTATATTTTCAACCCCTTTCTTATCATTCCCTAATCGTATCTTCATTATAAACTTGTTTCATTTCTTTCCCTTGCAATTTAACATTACGTAATCGGTTCATTTGTTTTTACTAGCCTTTGTTTAATCATGCTGTTTTTCACTATTCGCGTTATCACAGATTGCCTCATTTTTTCATCCTTATTATTGATTAGACCATTATTATTATTATTATTATTATTATTATTATTTTTATTACTATTAATATTATCATTACTTCATATAACTGCCAGAATTCACCTCCAAATAAAAAGACTGATATTTTCACCTGTAGCCTTTGTACTTGTGAATGTTGATTTCGTCACCATGAATCGACATATTTTGATGGGGAAGTATTCAAATTTGTTTTTATCCTGGATTAAAGTTTTCTTGACAAACGTACATAATAATACAAGAGTGTAACGACCAAAATTCAAGTATTTCCGTCTAAATATGGGAACCACTTGATACATTCCTCTGTATGGTTTACCAAACTTCCACGAATGACGTGAAGTCCAAAATGATATTCTCCAACAATATCAAAAAGACAATTTGATGTGATAGAATCTTCAGTACTATTCAGTAATAATGTGGCGTTTGTTACTGTCAGTTGAAATCATCTTATTCAATGTGATTGAATTGACGCTGATCAGGTAGCTCAGTTGTGTGATAAACTTGAGTAGGAACTTAACATTTCGGTTTTTGAGTGAAATCGTTTATAAGTCAAGATGTGTCGGTGTTTCAATGGTAGGATACTCACCAAACACGCATTTGTTTCGGGTACAATTCCCGGTCGATTCCCTTCCTAACCGCACTTAATTTAACTAGTCTATAGTGAGACCGTAAAAGCGGGAAGTTTGAAAATGAGGCTAGCAACCCCACCACGTGGAAACAGCACCATCCCTCCTGAAACTTCGGCAGTTGGATTCCCTATACTCTATTCATAACGTTAAGAATTAAAAAGATGTACAAGTCATTATGCATTTACAAGTTTTTCCTCTCTGCGTTTCTAGTGAAGATCAAGCTGACCAGTTAGTTGAATTACAAGATCATTTATTTGAAACACGTCGTGAATTAAGTCAAGTGAAAGAAGAACGTGCTCGATTAGCTGATGCAGCGCATACAGCAAGACATTGGCAAGATGAAGTTGATGCATTAAAACAAACTGCTGAACGTGTTATTACCTTAGAAGCAGAAAATGAAAAACTCAAAGAAAGATTACATGAAATTGATTATTACAAGGTATTATAAATTATTAACCAATTTTCTTTATGAATGACACGTTTAGTTTGAACAATTTGAAACATTGATATATTTGTTTTTTAATTAATGCAGAGCAGTGTTACAAAATTTTTAATTATGGAGAAGGTATTTTTCTAATTTAAACCAAACACATGTCGTAGAAGTAACTTAGAAGAAATTAGTTGGGACTGTAGGAATCAGGTTCCAGGGTGGCTGACTTATACTTTCCATGGGATATGACTGGAAACAGTGAATTGCATTCAAATCTGTTGTTATCTAATATCACTCTATGATGCAAAACAAATTGACATGGAATAGTATTTCTAGCGGGGCATCTGAAACTTATGGATGGACATGATGCTTGATCAAGTGAGAAGTTTCTTATTTCTTTCAATTAAGGTTGATTGTCACTGTCAGGAAATAACTACTAGTGTAACAACAGAAGACAAGGGCGAGGCAAAAGATCCTTTATTTATGAAATCAACACATATTTATAGATTTTCATGTACATATTATAGATTATTGTTAGCAGAAAACACAGTCTTCTGATTGGTTATTTCTTAGAGAAAGTTGACCTTGCATCTCTTTGTGGCTGTTTCTTGAATGTCAGA
Source organism: Trichobilharzia regenti (assembly GCA_944472135.2). Classification (NCBI taxonomy): domain Eukaryota; kingdom Metazoa; phylum Platyhelminthes; class Trematoda; order Strigeidida; family Schistosomatidae; genus Trichobilharzia; species Trichobilharzia regenti. The sequence goes on from OX235263.1 coordinate 39,583,280, forward strand.
TCATCTATGTGTTAATTGTATCCGCCTATGAAAAGTCTCTGTTCTCATTTTTCTCACGATTACTATCGGGGAAATAAACATTGACGTAAATTACTGTCCACCAATTTTGACTAACGGCCAGCTGTCACCACACTAGTAGTAGTTTATTGCCATATATAAATAACCCTATGCTTGACTAACACTATGTGCAAATATTATCTTTTGTGTCAGTAGATCAGGGGTAGGATTGTCTCCAACATGGACGTGGCCGGGATTCGATTCCTGGCCGACGTGGTCCCCATATTGTGGGTAGTAAGCTCTCAAAAGACGGAAGGTTGACTGTGGGGCTAACAACACCACTGCTTCTGAGACTTCAAAGCCTAAAGTTTGATGGAGCCGTCACTGCTCATTCAGAACGCAAAGAAATGAAAAACAAATGTTACCTTAAGTTTAAATGTTTAAAATGTTGCAAAATAAATAATATTCATTTAAACTAACAGCCGCGTTGGTGTAGCAGTGGTAGGATGCTCGCCAACCACGCATATGGTCTAGGGTTCGATCCCCGGCTGACGCACCACTTCACCTCGCTAAGCCAGTAATAAGACTGGTGAAGAGGGAAGGTCGGGCGTAGGGCTAGCAACCCCATCCCGTAAAGCTTCTAGCTTGAAACCTTGTGTTCCACTGGGAACGTAAAGGAATAAAAAAGAAACTAACAGTCAGATGGACAGTATAGATAATGCAACATTCGTATGATAGGAAAATCTATTAACTTGAGTTAGTTTCTTTCTCTCAAAGGTCTCATCAGAGCATATTCAATAAATCTCGATTTTCTTCTGCATATTTTTGGAGTGATAGTTTTTTGCTTAGTTCATTGTCAGATCGGCCATCTGATCTTCAGTATTGATCCAGTGAAGGAAAGTATTAATAAAATGCTAAAATAACCGGTTGGAAATGCTTTTGGTGACAGGCGAATAATTCTCTGAATCATTTACATCATTGACATAATTGATATTAGTGTTGAAAATCCTAATCTTGTCCATTATGTTGACTTCAATAGATTTCCACACTGATTTCAGACTGACGGGAGTTTGTCTTGCTTTTTCCAACCCTGATTCTCTTTGACACATTCTCACCTGTGTTGCCTATGATTGAAACGGCGTTGTTTAGATAAGCGGTAGAGTAGAGATGACTCTACTCTAGTTGTTTTTTTGTTGTTATTGGTTAGGCATCTTCATCACCTGTGTCTTTTGTAGGCTCTCACTTGAAGTCCTGTCTTCGCTGCATCTTTTTTCGACTTGCTCATTGTCGCCTATAGATCTTTGAATTGTTTTCAACCTGAACTAAAGAATAAAGTCTACTATTTATGCAATAAGGATCGATATTGTAGTTCGACTAGAACAAAAACCGATGGATGAACAATCTATTGGTCAAAGATTTAAGTCTAATTGTAACTTAGATTTATCTTTAAAGTGTAATCATCATTATTTTTATGTTTTATGACAACGATTATGTTTGTTAAAATTTCTAATTTCTGTCAAATTTTTTATTAATTTTTTAGGCTAGATGTCAACAGCTTACTGAAGATTTACAAATCCTATCAAATGAACATTCAGAATGGGCAGATAAAGCAGAAATCACACATACTTATCATTATAAAATTACAGATTTAGAAAAAGAATTGAATAAAACACGACATCAGTTAACAGAGACTGAAAATGTATGTTTATATTACACAGATATGCTCTTGTCCTCTTGATTGTGTTAGTTGCTTTCCAAGTATTGGTTTAGTTGGGATTTTGTTTGATTTGTTGGAAGATTTCATCGTGAACTGACATCAGTTACAGAACCACTGGGAAACCAAGGAGTACTGGATAGTGAGATATTTCGTCGTAGTTTTGGACTCTTCATCGTTACTCATCCACCACCAGAGTTTGAACCCACGACCTTCTGGTTACAACTTTAGTAAGCTCTTAGACCATTAAGTCACTGGTACCCGTGGGAAGCCGTAACCAGTAGGATAAAGCAGGTTAAAGGTGATGCAGTAACTCATCGAAGAAGACATTGCGAAGTTGTCGCGCTATGTCATGAATTGGCAGACGTTAGAATTCATGGGCTGGTCACTGGATTTGATCCCAGAAGCTCAATGGTCTATGAGCTCGCTAATCTTGTAACCACAAGGTCCTGGATTCAAACCATGGCTATGGGTGCGTATTGATGAGTAGCCCCAAACTAGGATGAAACAGCTTCCCAGTACTTCCAGGCTAGATTGTGTGTGTTTGTGACTGTTTTTTTTGGTGTTTTTAATTCCCAGCTCACAAGTTGATGCATGTGAACAACTCGGCCTGGATTTTAACAAGTTGGTACGTGACAGAATAGAGAGTAGTCCTATATCTTACCCTATTGTTTGAAAGTTTAGAGCTTAGACCGATTTCCTTCACACAGTTAGTCTAAAACATAATTTCATCAAAAAACCTTTGGCTGTCGTTATACACATTTCTTCACTATCACCGAACGGTGATTTATAAACAGATGACAAATCAATTTATAATTTTCTTTAGCATTATAACTACATGACCCCACCGGTTATCTAATCTTGGACACTCGTGTTATGAAGCGAGCCCACTAACCATTGAACCACTTGAACGGAATCTAATGGAACCAATGATAATGGCTGGTCGACAGGATCGCCTTGTCACCCTAAGTTTCTGGGTTCGACCGCCAGTAAAGTTATGCTTAGGTTCTGGTGAAGAGTTGTAGACTAGGACGAAACAGCTGTCCAGTACTCCTTGGTTTTTAGTTATCTCTAACTGATGTCAGTCTGTGGTGTAATCTGAAATATACAGTTGGAAGTTTTCTTGATATAACCTCATCTTCATATAATTTTTTGTTTTTTCCTTAGGCTCGTAATTCAGATTTAGACTTGATTAAAAATCTTCAAGAAGAATTAGGCAAATTGAAACTTGAACATTCTACGCATGCAAAATTTGTCAATTCAACTAAAAAGTCAATTCATTTAAGAGAGATAATCTCTCATACAGATTCATATCAAAGCAAAAATTTTAATGGTGAGAAAAATGCTCAAGAGCGTCGAATTTCGTTTGATGCAGGTGATGAAGACTTAGATATTACCGGTGCTAACAAACTGGAAACGAATGGCTTAAACGTTAGTCTATCGGATCAGTTATCTGAATCAGTAACTAATCGGTTAAATCACTTGGAGGAGGTGAATCGTCGATTAAACAAAGAACTTGAAATGACTAAAAGCCTATTGGCCAAAGCTCAGTCTGTTAATGCTGATAATATTGAAACTGAAGCATCATTAGCTGAAGCTAAACGAGAAAACCAACTGTTAACTAATAAGGTAAGTTGAATTGGTTTCTGCTGAGTTTTTTATATTGATATACTTTTTGATGAAACATCATAGCTAACTGAGTCCTAGAAACACTTCACTAAACGTGTTCAGTAATGTTTTCTATAGTTTGGTTTGTAGGGGTTAGTTATGTTGTTTTACGAGTTGATCACGGATTGATATCAGTTTGAGAACCATTGAAAACCAGGGAGTACTGGACAGCTGGTTCATCAGCCTAGTTTGGGAATCATCGGCATTACGCACCCACTGACCGCCATTTGAACTCAGGACCTTCCGGTTACAAGGCAAGTTCGTATACGAATTGGATGGATGTCCCACCGACGACATTGGTTGGGTTCCCGCTAAGTTACGAATCGGTAGAAGTTAGAATCCGTGAGCCATTGAATCGTGTCCCAGTGGCTGAATGGTATACGAGCTTGCCTTGTAACCGGAAGGTCCTGGGTTCGAATCCCGGTTTGTGGGCGCGTACTGACGATGATTACCAAACTAGGATGTAACAGCTGTCCAGTACTCCACGGTTTTCAATGGTTCAGTAATGTGTTGAAGTTATTTTAAACTGCCGCTTGATTGATTATGCGGAAACGAAATGCTCAGTGTTTGTTGATATGCCAGCTGTTAGTACGAATGCCTGAATGATGTTTTAATATCAACATGATATTTAGTTGTATGATCTAGGGCGCACGTTTCACCCTTTTTTGACGCTCCTCAACTGATACTCGTTGTTTCAGAAAATGATTTCAGGGAAGATTTGACTTTATTTTATTTCTGCAATTAGTATGTGCAGGTAATGTTTTTCAAGCTGTATTGACCTTGTAGTCTTATTCAAAATTGTTGTCACTTTTCGAATGGCTTATTTTACTGTGGTGAACCTGGATGACTACTTGATCGATAATATTGGACCTCTTATACTATGAGTTAAGCTATTGGTAGTTTGTTTGACCGAGTCATAGCTGTTCACAAGGAAAACTGTATCGGGTATGCAAGATTCAAGTGTCATGATATCAAAGTACAGAATACTTACTGATAAATGCGTAGATTATGAATTCTTTCTTTATAAATAATAGACTCTCACTTAATTTTAAAAAAACTTGGTCTATATAATTTTGAACATAAACTATTTGAATAGTCAGTCAAAATTATAAACCTGAGGGTGATTTAAGCGGTCGTTAGGCAGCTAATGAATTCTTACTAATTTCTATAAAACTGCTTTTCTGTTCTTTATGATAAAACGTTAACACAAAGATTGGTTGCCAGAAGATCATGGGTTCGAACCCCGGTGGGTACATACTGATGAAGAGTCCCAAATTAGGAAGGAACAGCTGGCTATCTAGGACTCCAATGTGGTTTTCCAATGGTTCTCTAACCGATGTCAACTCGTGATGAAATCCTGTAACCAATCAAATCCTCACAAACTAACACTTGAATCCAAGGATTGTTTTAAGGGAAATGATATTAATGTAAACTAAAGGAATAATCGATGATCCTGTAAGCACTTACTACAAAACTATTCTAAGCGACTGGTTGCATGATACTTGTAAACTAATGAATAACTGATTGCATTTGTCGAATTAGCGACATCCAAACTACACACACACACACACAGAGTTAGAGGCGAAAAGTCACTACTGTTTCTTTCGGAAATCTGAAATATTCAGATCACATACTGTGATCTATGTGATACCATTCGTGGCAATCAAGAAAAGTAAGCATAAATATATGATAATATTTGCTACCACTGATGATGAACTCGATCTAAAACGGATGAAATGGCTGTCTAGATCACGTCAATCTAGTTAGTAAGCAGTTGCTAGTTGATGTAACTGGTTTCCAGCTACTCAGTATAAAATCAGTAGTATATATGTATATCATCGTGTGGTTATGCCGGAGCATCAGTGGTTTAGTGGTAGAATGCTCTCCACCCACTTGGAAGGTACTGAATAGATCATCAGTCGACACACTCCAAAGTTTAAGCATGTTTATTACTAATCGATAACAAACCCAGTAATGAGGGTACAGGACTGTAACGATAGAAGACAAAGGCCAGGCAACAGATCATTTATTGAGGAAATCAAGAGATATTTATATATATTTATGTACATTATTATTCGTTATTATTAGCAGAGAAACAGAGTCTTTTGATTGGTTGTTTTCTCGCTGAATGTTAACCTGTCACTTCTTTGTGATCAGTTCTTTGAAGGTCATACCATTTATCTGCTTATCGTGTCCCCCCACTCAAAGTCTTCTGTGATTATTTGCTGAGTTAGCCTTTGTTCTTGTTTTTTTCTCATGACCCCGATTTAGGGTGTAAACACTGACGTTAATAGCTGTCCACCGATTTCGACTAGCAGACAGCTTTCATCAAAGGTTGGAAGTGTGTCTATCAACTCCACCCCGTAAAACTGACACCACCACATCTGAAACTTCAAAGATTAAATTTCTATGTTCCACTCAGAGAGCAAAAAGTTGACAAAAGAAAGGAAAAAATACATCTGGTGGTGTGATAAGAGGTTATTTCTGAGATAAGACTAAATGATATCTATTGGCAGTCAAAATATGATGTTACGAAACATCGTGCAATCCTGCAGTCATTCTCTGAGGTCGACGATCCAAATCATTCCAAGTATAACTTTAATCTGAATAGTTTCATGATTACTGAACTTAAATAACATAACTCTTTCAGATTTCTCAGAACTCATTCATAGTGAGATATTTCAGTTCCACCTGTGTTTTTGTCTATGTAATGTTGAATTTCAGCTTGAACGACTTGAAACTGCCATTTCTGCTCAAGCTGAACGTCTATGTCAATTAGATTTAGAAAGAATGAATTTTGAAACAGATGCACGAAAATCACGTGAATTATTGAATACATTTAAAGAAACTTCAGAAAGGCATATTAATGAGTTATCACGTGAAAATGATTATTTAACTGAAACAATTAAAGTGAGTTATTTATTAATATCATCATTATTATTCTTTTCTGTAACATTGTACATTGAATGTTGAGATTAATTGTCAACTTAGGAAATTTATAAGCTGATAACACAGATGAGAATAAAAGTTATCGCAAGGTATTTCTTCGTACAGTTTACCATTGGATCAACAGAAATTCCAAATGTATTGTAAACTATCGATTAACACTTTTATAATAGCCAAATGTAACACTTGGAATAATTTTACTACTACCACATAAGGCCGTGTACAATACCACTTACTTAAAGAAATTCAAATCGTAATTGAGCCTTTATGTTCTGTCCTTTCAAGGAGGTGGAAACGAAAGTGAAATTTGTTTTGGTGGTTGCTTATATAACCACCTGATAACACTTGTTACCAAATAGTGGGTTTTTATCGTTGTTTTAAGTTTAAATAATAATACTTTGGGGAAAGGGTGGTCTAATAGTGAAATTAGACTGCTGTGTACTACAGCGTGTAACAGTGTCATTTAATTTAATTTAGTGATCTCTTTGTGCTCTTGATTTGTAGATTTCGGTTAGCAAACCTAGAGAGTTAGATTAGTGTCATATAAACCAGTTACTGTATTTGTGGTGTGGGCTACTGACAAGATTTATAAGTAGTACATAAATGCAGACATAGATATGTGTATCATCTGCAACAATATATCGAATAGCAGATAGCTGGGATTTGATGAACAATGCTTGTAAAACAGCATGGGGAACATGAACGGAAGACGAACAAGCTCAATACGGAAGATGTACGCAGATGGTGACTCCACTATATGATAGACACACTGTGCCTATATCTGCGTATCGAGCTGCCAGTAAATAATTATGTTACCGAATTCTCTTCTCTTATGCCGCTACATATTTACTACATTTAACAATCACAACCATTTATGATTAGTGTATTCTTTAATTGAACATAAGTTGTGTTATGTATAAGTAACTAAAAGAGAGAAAACTATAAATATCTTTTGTTGTGTTATAATGTTTTTTAAATGTTAGAATGCCATGAATTAGGCGGGGAGAAAAAGCTCAACATTAACAAAAATTATACCAAGAACTTATTCTGTAGCATAAAAATAAAGTTGTTGAAATAATAGGAAATACTTGTGTGTCAGAGATGAATGTTTCTAGTGTTGTCCTGTGTGTTTTTCCAAGTTGGATAGTTGAATTTCAAAGCTTTCATAATTTTTATAGACAAAATCTTCAATGCAGACTTTATTGTGAAGTAGTGAGTTTCGGGGAATTCTACATGAATGATATAACTGCCTCCCCAGATGAAGGTGACTGTGATTATGTGTTCATTTTTTTATCGTTATTGATTGTCTCGTTCGTCCTGATGTTTAACCAGCACAGAAGAACACACGGATGAAAAAAACATCAATAGATAACTACTCATAGTCAGGTTCCCTAGGGTAAACATTTATGTCATTCATAGAGAACTCCAAGAGGCTATTTTTCATCTAAGTAAGTGCTGAAGATGTCATCTAAAAGGACAATGAAAGCTTTGCAACTACACTATTCACATAGGAGGATACAACAACATTAGAAAGTAACCAGTTATGCTTCAAAGTTTCAGTTTGATCTCTAATTTGTTTCAAGTTCGATCGTGAACTGACTTTAGTTGAGAAACCATCAAAAACCAAGGATTACTAGACAGTCGTTTCGCCACCACTTTGAGATTCGTCATCATTTTACATCTATGATCTCATCGCGGATCGAACTTTGGGCTTTCAGGTTATGAGGTGAGCTTGTTGACCGCTGAACCACTGAAACAGTATCCAATAGGCCATGAATTTTCACTTCTTCCGATTTACGATATGCAACGTGACCACCTACCGATGTCGTCAGCGTGTACTTGTCTTTGGACACAAGTTTATGGATTCTACTGGTCACGACTGACCTTGATTAGAGATACTTAGCTTATTGCCTTACATTTTACTGCTCAGATATCACTAAATTTTTTATTGGGTTAAAATAACTCATTAGTCTCTTAGTAATTGTAAACCTTCTCATTCCTAGTTCATTTGGATAAAAATAGTGTTTTAGTTTTTATTTTCTGTTAATCGAGATTTTTAAGGTGAGTGGCTGTTGGCAAAGCAGTTGTAAGAATTTAGCTGACGAGTTAGTCAATGGGTTTATTCTGCCCTAATAAAAAGGATAACCCAGTGGTCATTAGGTCACAATAAATTAAAAATTGGCTTATTAAGTGGTGTAAAATAACTCCTTAGCACAACCTGTTCATACTAGTTCACCCAAAAAAGTCGAAATAAAAGGCGCTTCTTTTAAAATTCCTCTGATAATGCTCAGAAAGGATAATATTATTCTATCAAAAATGGCGAGTAAGTAGAGGAAAATTGTTTATTATTCTCTAGCACACTTCTACTTTTTGTCTATCTATGCCTGCCTTAGTAATTCCTATTTTATTGGTTTCATCTCCTCCTCACCATCATCTCACAAAGAATCTACGAGGTAAAGCTGTCAATGAGGTATCATCAGACGAGAGAATAGCTCGTTTAGAAAAAGAGAACAGTGTACTCGGTGAATCTGTCCAAAATAATGTAACGTGTTTAGCACGAGCTGAATTAGAAATTAGTCAATTACGTCATCGTTTAAGTAGAGCAGATGAATTGTGTAAATCTATTGATTTGTTAACAGAAGAACGTAATCAATTGAGTGCTGAACTAGGAGCAGCTAAACGTGAAATTGCAGCACTTAAAGAAGCCTGTTTAAAGTAAGCAAGTCTTTTTTTCGATTATTCTGATGATTTCCATATTTTTACTTCAACGTTTTTTTTATTAGAAATGGGGAAATGAATGAGCATTTATAGTGTTTCGTACGTCATGAGCTGAAAATCATTGGGGGGCAGCTTTGTTTCCCATTTCTTTTTGCCATCTATCTGCACAAGAAGCCAACATGTCAACCTGAGACCGAGCACTTCGGTCCAATAAATCTACGGGAAAACCAAAAATTTAAATTAAATTAATATGACCCATTGCACAAGAGGTGGCTCTCGTGGATAACGCTTTGGTGTTTGAAACTATGAACACTGGGTTCGAGCCTCGGTGGGAACATCGTCACTCACTGAGAAATGCAAATACATCCAGTGACGGGTCCCAAAAAGGACGAAATGCGCATCCTGAATTCCACCATCCACCAATTAAATACATCTATCTATTGGTTGTGATTTATGAATAATTTCCATAGAATAGATATTCTCCGAAGCTTTAATAAAAATAATAATAATGTACTTTATTTCAAAAACAGTACTTATAATACAGAATGGAATTCTCAGCATTGGTCACAATATTGCATCTGATTTACTCAAAATATAAATAAAATTAAGACAAAATTAACCAGAGGAATTTGTCCACATTTACGACATAAAGTCAAAAATTTTCGAAGTACGAGTTGAGAATATTAAATATAACAATAATAATAATAACAGTGAATTTGTTTCAAACAGTATTGTCAATTCATTTTGAAAATTTTAGCATGCTATAGATTATTGAATCTAATGTTCTGTTGATAAAGCAGTATGGTGAGGGGAAATACAAAATTAACAGTTATAACACAGCTTAAATGACGTTCACACTTATGAAAAAATAAACAAATAAAAACAAAAAGTTGAGAGGATTATAAATATAAGAAGTACAATCACAATAAATGTTCATGTTGTAAGGCTGGAGGAAATGGTTTATTTAGTAGTGCAAAGAAGGTTAGTTAGTTCAAGCCTTACACTATTTTCATCCCATAAAGTAGGTGCCAAATATGGTATAGTAACATTTTTATACTTAGACGTACGTGCATAAAGTCTTCTGAAAAGACTTCTTGTTTTACCTGAGGAGACACAAGGTTAGAGCTGAGGGTAAAGTAGATGCTCACAGTCTGACAAAATTACTTTAGTAAATTTGTTGCATGACATCAAGTGCCTATCAATGATAATGTCAACGATATGGCCTAATGGGATACCACTCGCCTTACTGACAGTCTTCAGAGTTCTACGAAGTATGACATTGTCTTTCTAAGCAATCCAGGAAATAATAAGGGTGAACAGTAAAGAAGAATAGGTAAGATGCACGAGTTGACAAACTGTAAGAGGAGTGGTTGGGTTATGCCTAAGTGCCTGAACTTCTTAATGTAAAAAGTCAGACGAAATATTCTTTTAGAAATCGCTAAAACATGGGAAGACCAGGATAGATCAGAAGAAAGAATTAATCCACTTCAGATATGGTTTCTATATCAGTATCATCAATTTTGCAAGGGTCTTGGGAACCAATAGCTTCATTTAACTTTCTTCTATATCAGAAACTGAAATTAACAGTCTAACGGTATAACAATGTTGTATGATCCGTTAAATGTCACTATAAATCGACATAACTGCTGATAGTACTCTGTCAGGACTTGTTTTCGATATTGTAACCAATAGGCAACTCGATTCAAGACCAAAAATGACTGTTCTCTCTCAGATACCTTCTGCTGCCCTAAGCCCACGGAAAACATTTACGCCACCAATATCTGATTTGATAAGCTTTATAAAGTCGCGCAAAACAGGGGTTATCCAAAAAGCCTATGCTTCTGGTTCAAACTGGTTTAGGTTCACAAAGTGTAGTTCTTAGATGATCAGGAAACATTAGTAGCATGCGTGCGTCGGTGGCATAGGAGTTAGGACGCTCGCTGACCATACACATAGTCTGGGGTTCGATCCCCAGCCGACTCACTCCTTTACTTCGCCAATCCAGAAATAATGCTGGTAAAGAGGAAAGGTTGGGCATGAGGATAGCAACCCCATTCTGTAAAAATAAACACTGCTACAGAAACTTCAAGCTACTAGCTTGAGGCCCTATTTTCCACTGGGAACGTGAAGGAAAAAAAACAGAACATAAGCCGACTGGTTTTACGCCTGGTTCTCATTCGCTAGTCCGATTCACCGTTTGGTGCATGACTGTTGTACGGCGAAACAAACACTTCTTACTTTACTATCATTCATATTATTATTTTTAGCAATTCACTGAAATATTGTTAATACGATTACACACACAACGGTGAGGTAAAAATTAACACTGAATACCTTCATTCGATTATGATTGCGATTCCCAGTTGATATCTTATCTGAAATGATGTATTTCATTTTGGTATGTTGACTCTCTGGACAGATGGTTCGATATTGTTTTGATTTCGAACTTGTACCTTGAGGTGTTTGTCGGTGATTAGTAGTGGGATCTAGGTCGCGTTTTTATTCCCATTTTCTACATATAATGTATTAAGGCCAAGACACAACACCAGATTTAGTTGGTGCACTTTTGAGTGTTTTCTGAGAACTAGCTGCCCCCCCCCAGAAGATGTGGAAGAGATGTACACTAAACTGAATGTCATGGATGCTGATCGTGGTGCACTACACTTCATTTGCTGGTAAGACAGTGATTTCTAGATGTGTTTCTTGAGTCTCAAATGGTTAACACATCCCTTTGGTGCAATATCGTCACCCTTTTGTTCAAATTTTGAATTTTTAAAAACTGCGCAAAAATTCGCTAGTGACTATGATAGTAGTATAGTAGATTTGGTGAAGAACAATTTTTATATCGATGATTGCCTCATATACTTTCCAGAGGCTGAATTCATGACCTAAGAAGGTTATAGGTATAGGAAGTTCACCATTCACGGGGAAGCGCAGATACTTGCGTCTGATGATTTCGAAATAATACTAAACATGGCGGCACTACGGCGTATCCCAAATATTCATCAACCTTATTCAACAGCTGTATGACAACGGCACATGTCAAGTGATCCACAACGGAAAACTCGGTGGGGCGTTTGGAGTAAACACAGGAATCAGACAAGGGTGCTGGCTTATTATCACCAATGATATTCCTAATTGTGGTAGACTGGATTATGCGTCAAACATTGGAAAACGAGAAGACAGGGATATCCTAGACTAACGGGAAGAACCTAGAAGACGTGGATTTCGCGCGTGGATGATTTATGTTTGATGTCACACCCAATCGAAGACTTACAAGCGAGAACCGACCGACAAACTGGTAGAAGAAGCAGCCGGCGAAGACAGGACTCCATGTGAACATACACAAGACGGAGGCTATGAAAATAACCAACCAACAACAACAACAGCAGCAACATCCAGCGCCAATCACCATCAACGGGAGGGATTTGAAAA